>JASUUF010000195.1:10000-1283571 GCA_030449835.1 Clausena lansium
CCCTAAACAACCCTAAACCCTTACCCTAAACCCTAAACAACCCTAAACCCTAAACAGCCCTAACCCTAAACCCTAAACAACCCTAACCCTAAACACCTCACAAAGTAAAGCATGCTGCAGCCGTTGGGGTATTATTGCTGGTGATTTATTATCTGCTGTTCAGGATTATTTTCAAGGTTCTGCTATGCCTAGGGGTTTTCAGAGTACTCTCTTGGTTCTTCTTCCTAAGAAGGACTCTCCTGTCTATTGGGCAGATTTCCGACCAATCAGTCTATGTAATGTGAGCAACAAGGTTCTGACCAAGTTGCTCGTTATGCGGCTGGCCTCTGTCTTGCCTCGTATTATTTCTCCCTCCCAGAGTGGTTTTGTACCTGGTAGGGTTATTCATGATAATGTGCTGCTGGTCCAGGAGTTGGTTCATGATATTAGTCGTCGTACTCGGTGAAGTAATGTGGTGCTGAAGCTTAATATGGCTAAGGCATATGATAGGATGTCGTGGTCCTTTGTTCTGCAGATGCTGAGGTGTTTTGGCTTTTCGAAGCAGTGGATTTCTTTGGTGAGGCGGACTACTGTGGTCCTTGGTTCTCGGTGCTGGTTAGTCACTGGTTTTTTCAGTCTCAGGGTGGTCTTAGGCAGGTCTTAGGGGGAAGCTGGTTCTGATTAGCCATGTCTTATCTTCTATGCCCCTGCATCTGTTCCATGTTCTGAGGCCGCCGATTGGGGTTGTTCAACAGTTGGAGAGGATGTTCACTCGTTTCCTATGGGGTGACTCTGGGTCTAGGAGGAGGATTCATTGGTGCTGCTGGCCAGAGGTTTGCTTTCCGGTGCAGGAAGGGGTTCTCGGTATCCGGTCTTTTGGTGATCTGGCTGAGGCCTTTGAGCTTAAGCTATGGTGGAGGTTTCGGGAGCAGTGGTCTTTATGGGCTTCTTACAAGAAGTCTAAGTATTGCAACACTGTTCATCCGGGTGTGGTACATTTTCGCTATCCGGCTTCTCCTCTCTGGAGACGGCTCTGTTCCATCCGTTGTGCTCCAGAGCCTCATGTGCGTTGGTTGGTTGGCACGAGGTTACGAGTGCTTCCTTCACCTAGGAGGCCTATTCGTGTTGTGTCTTGGACACGGCCGCCTCTTGGTGTAGTGAAGCTGACAATTGACGGGTGCTCGAGGGGTAACCCTGGGATGTCCGCTGCTGGGGGTGTTCTTCGGGATCACCGGGGAATGGTTTTGGCAGGATTTGGTTCTTTTCTTGGGCATCAGCCGATCTTATTTGCTGAGCTTATGGCAGTTTGTGAGGGTTTTGGAGCTTGCTGTTCAGCTGGGATATTCTGTTTTGGAGGTAGAGTCCAACTCGGCCACTGTGGTGTCTTGGATCCTTTCGGGCGGCTCTGTCCGATGGGATTATGCTGTGTTGTTGCGTCGAGTTTGTGTTTTGGTTTCCTTTCATTCGGTTGTCATTCGTCATGTTTTTCGCGATGCTACGTCCGCTGCTGATTTCTTGGCCAATTGGGCCTGTTCTTCACGCTGCAGTCATCGATTCTTACATACTCGGGATTTCCCAGTGGGCTTGTCTGGGATATTTCATTTGGATGCGTTGACTATTCCGCATATCAGACGTTAGTGTTGATTTTAGTGCTCTTTTGTTTATTCCTTTTCCACTTGCGTTGTTTTTGCTTTTTCGAGGAGGTTCTGGTTCATGTCCCCCTCCTTATGTATTTTTATCTTTATTTTGATTTAAATTACAGGTAAGGGTCTGGCCTAAACCCCCACCATCTTGGTGGTTTCAATTGAAAAAAAAACCCTAACCCTTAAACAACCCTAACCCTAAACCCTAAAATAACCCTTAACCCTAAATAACCCTAACCCTAAACACTAAACCCTAAAAAAACCTAAAACCTAAACCCTAAACCCTAAACAACCCTAAACACTAAACAACCCTAACCCTAACCCTAAACCCTAAACCCTAAAATAACCCTAAACCCTAAACAACCCTAAAACAACCCTAAACCCTAACAAACCCCAAAACCCTATACCCTGAATATTTTGTTAGAATAATTTTAACTGTCAAACATAAACTAGAAACTAAGCATTTCTATATTGTAAAACTCATGATCCAATTATGTTATTCCGGTGAAATTATTATCCCTGAGGAAAGATCGTGGGTAAATAATTGAGAAAAAATTAGGAAATAAAATCCTGAATAAGAGCAGCTCATGTGAATTAGAGAGTTGGCGTATTGGCTTATTTCCTTCTAAGATAATACCCAAATTGCCCAACTGTCTTTCCATAACATATTGCTGCAAAGGAGTAATCATACACATATTCACTACCTGAAACGACAAAGTTTCATAATCCCCTTGAAACTCAACCCATACATAATCACATCCTTCAAGCATTTTTTCATTCATGTGTCAAAACTTTAACTGCAATACTCTCACTGGCTCGAACATTTCAACTGTGAAAAACAACGGTGGACACACTCCAGATAACCACTTACAAGAAAAAGAAAAACAACAAGCATCCTAACCTAACCTAACCTGCATTTAAAAGAATTTATAAAAAAAATTTATTTTTTATTATTATTTTTTTAACCTTTAGTGGTATTTGACAAAAATAGATAAAAATACTTGTTGAGATCGGATAAATACAAGTAGTGTGTCTTACTGTCAGCCGCTTCCACACGTCAATTAAATCATACCTGGTTGAGAAGAGAAAATGCGCTTCGCACTGGATAGTGATCATCCATGAATCCCATTGCGCAAAGTCTATTCATGTTATAAGAATGCACCTTGTACTCTACATAATTTGAAAAGTCATCAATTTATTCACTTATTTATTATAAAATAAACCAATTTTCACGTAATTGACGGGAAAAAAACAATAACTGGCACGATTCAAGCTCAAAATGATCCAAAAACAAGACACGATCAACAAAATCATCAATTCATTCATTTAATCTGAAAATTAACAGCTTCAAAATCATCAAATCGTTCATTAATCCTAAAGCCTTAAAGAACACGGATTCAAGCTTAAAACGGCAATAAAAAATGGGAAACCAATCGTTATCTGAAATTGAAAATCGAACCTTCGTGTTGGACGGACTGGCGCTAGCCGGGCGAAGTCCGTTTACGGACAGTGCGAGCAACGAAGAGGATGAACTTCTTAACGCTGGATCATTGAAAGTAACAGAAATGGCTCACAGTACCGGATCCGATCTGTCCGGGTTGCACTTCAAAACCAGTAACGCCGTGACCTTCATCCTCCTTCTGCTGTGAAAGTTGTACGGCTCGTCCGTTTCGGCGTCGTTTGGTTTTTTGTAAAAGAGAAAAAAAAATTGTTTTTACGTTTTTTTCCTCTCATCGAGCGTAGATTATTTGGATAGGAGACCGGAAATAATGATGAACGAAGTGAAAGCAGGTTCGGTTTATGTGGACAGAGGGATTGAGTGTGAGTGAAGTGGTGAGGATATACTGCAGCCGGATACGTGGCAGTCAATGGATGGTGAGAAAGTTTGGATTTGTGTTTAGTGGGTTGTTTGGAATTGGAAGGGATCTATGAGCCGATGATAGCCAAAGGTGTGAGCCCTAATAAAGCAACTTTTGTAGCAGTTCTTGTTGTGCTCATGCCGGTTTGGTGGGAAGAGGGCGGGAGTTGTTTGCTTCAATGAGGGAAAAGAGTGTTAAGAAATCACCTGGGCAAAGTTTAATTGGATAATTATGTGATGCCAGAGCAATTAAACCAGAATTTCTGCAGGTTCATTAATTTCTGCAGGTTCAATGAAGCAAGACAGGATGAATCAATGCATTTAGAAGGCGAACTGCACTCTTTTGGATATATCCCAAAATGTGGATGGTGACTCTTGGTTTTCATTCATGAACAGCAGTAAATGCAGAAGAATCAAACCAGCCACGGATGTTTTTATAGACAGTTGACCATTCCTGCCATCATATATATATATACAGTATGTGGAAAGGATATCATTGAGTCATATTGAGATTCTACACTTACTGCGTTATCTCTATGACTTGGGGCACGGCAAGAATTGGGGAAGAGTAAGAAGTGTGGTTGGTTGTGTAACTCTATCTCATTCACTCCGATATCAAAATCGTTTACGCAATTTAATAATAGGGTAATGCTCAAGCTACCCTAAATATACAATATAAATTTAATAATAGGGTAATGCTCAAGCTGCCCTAAGTATACAATCTATATATATATATAAAGCTGAATATTAGAGAGGTGCGGTGGCATCACCGTTGCTCATCTTTTCTAATTATCTATTATCTTAGCTCATGTATTTTTCTCTTCCTTTTTCTATCTTTTTATATTTTTTATTTCTATTATTTCAGCGCATGTCTTTTTCTCTTCCTTTTTCAGCTTCTTTTGTACAATTTCCTTTCGTTTTCTCACTATATAATCCCTCTATTTGTCTTCTTTATTTGTTTGCAGAGAAATATCCATCTATAGCTGCACTGTGTTTTTGCTCCCTGCAATTCCACCCTCTACTTTCAAAATCAAACACTTTGGTCCTTCAAATATTCGCTGCAAAATCAGAAACCTCGACTCTCTCGCGTTGTAGCATTTCAAAGCGCAAAGAAAGAGTAATTAAACAATAGTTGGGGTTTCTAAAGGCGACAAATCGGAAATCCTAGAGCTGTTCTTAAAAATCAGCCTCGATGATCGAACGGCCAAAAACACAATTGCTAATAACAAAGTTACCGCCAATTTGGCCGCCATCATTCACGAGGTATTTTTGCATGTTCTTTGCTAAAGTCACTTTTGAATTTCGATGGGTATTTCTTATTCATAGTCCCTTTTGTTTAAATTTTTTAATTATTTTTGTTAGTTTTCTATACCCATGCAATTTTTCTTTTAATTTTTTTATTGTTAATTCCAGGTAGCTGTTACTGACGGATGTGAACGAATGATTGAGAATTTGCTTTACAGGGTATGTTATTTATTACTTGATTCACTTTGGCTAAGCATTGTTTTTTCTTTTTCTTCGAATTAAAAGTTGCTGGAATATAAATATCAACTCATTGTTTATTCGCCTAGCCATTTTAAATAATATTTAAATATTAGATAATAATAATAACATATATTATTATTATTATTAATATATATGTTATTATAACAAATTAATGATGCACATAATAATAATAATAATAATAATAATAATAATAATAATATTTTTCTATTATTATTATTATTACCATTAAATAATATAATTATTAAAGAAGAGAAGAAGTTATCATTTAAGTGTTCTCATTGTTTCAATTTGGTGACTTTTGGGAATTCCTAACATTATTTATTGGTGACTTTTTACTCTGTTTCGAATTTTCAACAATCAATTTAACGAAATCATATAGTGAGGATAGCATTGTATAAGAATTTTAGGATGTTGAAACAATTTGCAGGGTTGCTGCCTACACAGTCAAAGCTATTTATAATGGAAGCCTCTTTGAGCATATGGAGAAGGAACATCAATTAGCCAAGAAGAAAGCGTAATTGAACTGATTGATATTTGATAGTCATTGAATTTATTTGTTTTTTTTTTATTAATAAACTTATGCATGAATGTGTGGACAATAAGAAAGTGTTATCAAATTCTTTTATTTTTATTTTTTTCTTTTTCTTTTCCTCTTTCATACAGTGTTGTATGAAGTACATAACCATTTACACACAGTGATCGGGCACACCCGATTTGGAAGATTTGAAGTAAATTAAATTCAGTTTGATAATTATATACAATATTCTTCTATGTGTGTGTAGCAAGTGTAATACAAGTAAAATTAGTGGCCTGTATCATAATGATTTATTTGATATTTAAATGATATTTGCATTTATCTCTCTTCATTGCTCTTGAAATTGAAAGAATGACTTATTGAGATGATGTAAAAAATAAATTAATTTTCGCATCATTCATTAAAACAAACTATGCAAATACGTGGAGGTATTGTTCAGAAATCATGATTACGTTATCCAATATCGCCATTTTGTATTTTAAACAAATAATTGAACAAACTGGGTGTGGGTTATCTGTATTAAAATTTGTGTAAAGTTATTTGTTTGTTTCATGATAAAATTTTAATACCTTATTAATTAATTTTGTTCTTAGTATTAGAAAAATGGATCTTAGATTTTTCTAAAAACATGCATGAATTAAATGAGTCCACTTTTAAGTTTTTAATTCAACCTCTATCCTAATTAATTTTTAATTAATTACTAAATTATCTTTAGTATTTCTCAAAATAATATCAAATATTAAGTGCATGGTGAAACTTACTTATTCATTGATGCATGGCCGGTTTTTTATCCATGAGACGGCTCATGATCTTTTAGACATTATTGCTACTGTTACTTACTCATTATATTCAATAGGTAAGTATCCACTAAATATTTAATATTAATTTTAATGCCATAATCCCATATTTAATTATGCAACCTTTTTGTTTTAGTGCTTGGAGTTTATATTAAGTAATTAATATTCAAATTCCTTCAATTGTAACGGTTGAATGATTTTTTGTATATCATATTTTTTTATTCTCCATTATCTAATTAAATCTTTTTATAACTTGTAAAAAAGTTATATATTCAATTCAAGAGATATCACAGATTAAACTAATTAAATGCTACAACTAATATTTTTCTCTTGTGAAATATGTTAAAATTCTTTCAATTGTAACGGTTGAATGATTTTTTATATAAAAAAATTAATTGATAGAATACAAAACGGTGAAAAGTGATGAAGAATTCATTAATTTAAATTTCATGATAAAATTTTAATACCTTATTAATTAGTTTTGTTCTTAGTATTAGAAAAAAAAATCTTATATTTTTCTGAAAACGTGCATGAATTAAATGAGTCCACTTTCAAGTTTTCAATTCAACATCTATCCTAATTAACTTTTAATTAATCACTAAATTGTCTTTGTATTTCTCACAATAATATCAAATATTAAGTGCATGGTGAAACTTACTTATTCATTGATGCATGGCCGGTTTTTTATCCATGAGACGGCTCATGATCTTCTAGACATTATTTCTACTATTACTTACTCATTATATTCAATAGGTAAGTATCCACTGAGTATTTAATATTAATTTTAATGCCATAATCCCATGCAATACTTTAACATAAGCAAAAAATATGAAGAATTGCACAAACATAAATATGGATTGAACGTGCCAATTATTAATAAATAATAATGAATAATATTAAATGATTTATTTATTATGATAAATAAAATAATCTTTTATTTATTCACAAAATTAATAGTTAAATAATTTATTTATTATGATCTATTTATTTATTTAACTTGAATAATGTAATTTATTATGTAGTGTTTATATATTAATTTTTTTAGCTTTTATCAGAAGCAATTAATAATAATCATTGCTTTTTAATGGTTAATTAAACTTGATAATTATTTTAAACTATTTCTTTCGGTTTCTCATTATTTAATGGAATGATCCATTTAAAGGTTTCTTAATAAATATTTGATTAATTTTTTTGAATTGACGTTATACTAAATTGACGCTTACTTCTTTATTAGTTATTATTCTTCGAATTTGGTGGGTTGTGAGCATTTATAGTTGTGATATTAAATTAATAATGTAATGAATGGATTGTTTATTTGTTTTCCCTTGACTTTTAGAATTCCAGAAATATCAAATGTTTTAAAGTTTGAATAAAGTTTTAACTTAAATAACACATTAAACTAGCTAAGAGTTTCTAATAGTGAAAGGACAAATATAAAATACAAAAATGGACTATTTAATCAATATAGAAAGGAAGTTCATTCATCTTCCCTCAACAAAAACATTAATATTCATAATGAATGGAAACCCTTAATTAATTTAATGTAAGAGTAAAAGATTTAGAAACCCTTAATTGTTTTCTTTAGTCACAAATTTACAATAATAAATTAATTGTTATTATGATATTGGAGGTTACAAGTTTTTAAATGCACCATTAATATTTAATCATTTAGGTTAAATATATTTTTGATGTACAATTAAATTAGCCATAGCAATATGAATTATCAATATTCTTTTGTTTTAATATTTTTTCATAATATGCTGATATTATGTAATCATAATATGTACTCATTTAAAGAGATACAATCTTTAATTCTGGCAGATAGGGTTCATCAAAATATTCTTGGTACAGCTTAAAAATTTATGAACTTAGTTATTAAAAGGTTCATGCATATATATGGCTCGAGTAATCTTTATTAATTCCGACGCTTGGGATTCATCATCAAAATTAATGTTATCCCCACTCCACAGCATTAAAGTTTAATAAAGAGAACATCAATAGTCTCAAATGCATGTTTCTATAAATTGATACTCATTTCAATCACCACATTGTAAGAGCAATTATTAGGTTAATATCTTAAACAAAAAGAATTTTACGTTAAGAAACTAAGAAAGTGGAAGCAATATGTGCGACAGGAAGGCTTCTTATAGATGTTGTTCAAGAAGTAACGATTAAGAAACTAAGAAAGCGGAAGCAAAATCTGTGACAGGAATGATTCTTATGGATGTTGTAATTATTTTCTTTTAATCTTTTGCAATTATTTTCTTCTTTTTTTAGATATAATTAATACATGTTTCTATTTACAGTTGCTCTCATTTTCTTTAACGTAAGTCAATCTTTATACTTTTTTGGTTTAGATTAATTGGACTGAAATTTGAATTACTCGGTCTATATTCAGTATTACTAAACATTGAAGCTACTTCATTTGATAAGAAAAGAGGAAGAATAATATGATGTTCACATTCCAATAATAGCATTAAGAGCTCATGATATAATTTTTTCAGTTACATAAAATTTTTCTAAATTTTTTTTTCAAAGCCGCGCAAAGCGCGGTTCTATTTTCTAGTATAATAATAGAGCCAAAATAATTGGTTTAAGGTTTTATTTTTAATTTAAAAACGCTCGAATGAGTGAGATATATTAAATTAGTTTGGATCAAGTTATTTGCAACTTAAAAAATACTCTTCTTTTTTTTCCCCTAATAAGAACTGTATTTATTAAATCTAAGGTCTCAAAGGCAAAAGATACCTATCTAGAATGCTCAAAAAATGTTTTTTATTATTTTATTAATGGGTGGAGCTTTTTTAACCCACAAATTTCCTCTCTACTCCGTCTTTTTAAATAAAATTTTATTATCAAAATAATTTTTTGAAAATTACTTGGTTAACATTTTCTACTTTTTTCATTCTTAATTCCTCAACTCTCATCAATTCCTTCATATTTTGACTTTTAACAGTAAATAATTGATTTTGTTATAAGCTATCATTAACTAACAAGAGCAAAACTCATCAACAAATTTTTATCAGTAAGTTAATGAATATGAAGAAATTAATCATTTCCAATCAACAAAAGTTAGTGAATATTTTAAAAAATTCTTATATATAGAAAGTATAAAATAGAGATTATGATATGCTAAGAAAGGTAAAAAAAAATAATAAAAAAATGTAATTAATCTTTAGTTTTTAGTAGGGGTAGCCGTACAGATCGGGGTAACTGGAATTGAACCGTACTAGAAATTCAGTTCGGTTTGGGTTAACCTATAAATTCCAAACGGGTTCAAGTGTAGAATTCGTTATATTTTAATTTCTGTTCAGGTTCAACAGGAACCAAAATTAGAACCCGATTGGCTTGGCCTAAAAAAAATTTAAAAAAAAAAAGTCAACAAAAAAATCAAAATCCCTAATTCCTCTCTTCTGTATTTCATGCTCCACATAGAGCATAAATTATGTATTTTTCATCATTTTCTGATTTAACTGGCAGGGGTTCCGCCTAACCCGCCACCATCTTGATTGTTTTATAAAAAAAAAAAAAACTAAAACCCATTTGAGATATTGTTTTGCTTGTTCTATTCCTGTCTGCCATTTGAGTTTTGCAGATGATATTGTTCTTTTTGCAAATGGGAGTCGGTCTAGCCTTACGAGGCAGTTTCAGGCCAGTTGATTAGTCAGGCCAAGAGTAATGTTTACATTGGTGGTTCAGCTCCTGCTTCGCGTCAGGCCAGTATTCATTCTGTCACTGGTTTTCAGAAGCGCTCACTTCCGTTTACCTATCTTGGGTGCCCGGTCTATGTAAGAGGAATCAAGATTGCCTATTTTGATGACCTAATTCGGAAGGCTCGGGATAGGATCTCTGGCTGGGGGAATAGGTTGCTTTCCTTTCGTGGAAAGCTGGTCTTGATTCAGCATGTATTTTCTTCTTTACCTTTGCATTTGTTTCATGTCTTGCAACCGCCTGTGGCTGTTGTTCAGTATTTGGAGAGGCTGTTCACTCGGATTTTTTAAGGTGACTCTGAGACTCGGAGGCGAATTTATTGGTGTCATTGGCCGTCGGTTTGTTATCCTATTGAGGAGGGCGGTCTTGTTATTCGGTCCTTTGATGATTTGGCTGAGGCCTTCGAGCTTAAGCTTTGGTGGAGGTTTAGAGATTAGCGATCTTTATGGCCTTCTTACATGAAGTCTAAGTATTACAGTGCTATTCACCCAGGTGTGGTGCGTTTTTGATATCCTGCTTCTCCCATTTGGCATCAGCTTTGTTCTATTCACTGTATTGCAGAGTCGCATGTGTGCTGGTTGATCGGTGATGGAACCTGTTGTTTTTGGTATGAATGCTAGCTGGGCTCCTGCCCATTATTCTTTTATAACCCAGGCGCGGCTTCATTGGTGCCGATTTTCTTTTATTGGCGCGGTACAATTTGGGATAGAGGTAAGATCCTGAATATGTTACTGACACCGGTTATTGAGTAGATTGTGTTGATTCCTATTTCTAGTGATGAACCAAATGTGATCCGGTCGGATTCTACTCCAGATGGAGCTTTTCATTTGTATTCAGCTTGGGAGATTGTGCGTTGCTCTAGGCCGCGTGCTGAGGTTTTTTCTCTGATCAGGCAGCACCATCTCTCGTCTCATCTTTCCTTTTTCCTTTGGAGATTGTTGCATGGATTCATGGCTACTGATGATGCTTTGTGCTCTAGGGGTTTCTATATGGTTTCTAGGTGTTTATGTGGTCGAGCTATGGAGACTTCTAGGCACTTATTTCTAGAGTGTCCACGGGTTTGTCAGATCTAGGAGTATCTTCATCATTGTTTGGGGTTACGATGGGTTACCTTTTTGTCATCCCATCCATTGCTTTTTCACCTACGGAGGTGTGCTTCTTCTCAGACTCATTTTAGGGTTCTTTTTCCTTGCTTCATTTTGTGGCATGTGTGTAAGGCTCGAAATACTTTTCGGTTTGATCCGTACCCTTTCTCTATTGATGCTGCCATCTTTTGGGTGGTGTCAGGCCTTAGGCTTGCCAGCTCTGCCTTTGGTTTTAAGCCATCCCATCTACGTGGAGTGACAGGTTCTCAGCTTACAGAGGGTTTAAGAGTTATTGCTTCACCCCGTAGGCCTATCAGAGTTGTTTCTTGGATGCAGCCGTTTCTTGTTCTTGTGACGCTGATCGTTGATAGTTGCTCGAGAGGTAACCCTAGGATGTCTGCTAGAGGAGGTGTTCTTTGGGATCATCGAGGTATGATTTTGGTAGGATTTGGATCTTTTCTTGAGCATCAGTTGATCCTTTATTATAAGCTTATGGCTGTTTGTGGGTTAGAGCTTGTCGTTCAGCTTGGTTATTCTGTGTTCGAGATAGATTCGGACTTAGCCACTGTGGTTTCTAAGATCCTTTCAGGTGGCTCTACTCATTGGGATTATGCTTTATCTTTGCATCGAGTTCGATCTTTGGTTTGCACTCATTCGGTTTTGCTTCATCATGTGTTTCACGAGGCCACATCTGCTGCTGATTTTCTGGCTAACTAGGCTTGTGCTTCTCGTTTTAGTCACCGTTTCTTAAATATTCGAGACCTCCCAGTGGGTTTATCTGGGATACTTTATATGGACGCCCATGCAGTTCTGCATATCAGACGTTAGTTTTGTTTTTAGTGTTTTATTGTTTTTCTTACTTTTCAATTGCGTTATTTTACTTTTTCGAGGAGGTTTCGGTTCATGTCCCCCTCTTTATGTTTTTTCTCATTATTATAATTTATCTTACAGGTAGGGGTCCCGCCTAACCCCCCACCTTCTTGGTGGTTTCTCAAAAAAAAAAAACCTTAAAGGGTTAACCTATAAAATCCAAACGGGTTCAAGTGTAGAACCTGATCGATTTTAATTTCTATTCAGATTTAAACGAAACCAAATTAGAACCCGATTGGCTTGCCCTAAAAGTATATAAAAATTTTTTTTTTGTTTCTATTAAGTTTTTAGCAAATGCGATTATGACATTACACTTTCAGATAAGAAAAAAATAGTTTTATTGGATGTTGATTTCGCTAAAAACTATCCCGAGGGTCCCAAACGGGGCACCGTTCCTTCCTTTAGCGTCGTTTAGCCAGCATCTAGGTGCATACAGAAGGCTGGGACAAAATTTCAGTGCCATCATAGGGAAACACAAGGAAAACCCCAAAAATCGTTGTCCTATAACGTTCAGTTTTTTGGCCCAAAATGGCCCCGGGGAGAAACCGAGTCACTTTTTGGAGCAAAACACAACATTTCTTTCTCGGGGCCATTCTGGGCCCAAAAAGTAAAGGCTATAGCACACCGGTGTTGGGATTTTCCTTGGGGTTGCCCGGGACGGCATTGGAATTCTGACCCGGCCTTCTGGACGAACTTGTATGCAGCCTAAACGATGCCAAAGGGAAGAACAGTACCCCATTTGGGTCCTCCGAGATAGTTTTTAGTGAATTTTGTAAGAAATTCCACGGAAAACCAGGCTTTTCATGCAATTTTTAAAAAAATTCAGGAAAAACTATTAAAACCTCCCAAAACGGGTATTTCTAAGAATGTTACGGCTAATGACAAGCCGGGGAATGTGTTGGTGAGGAAAAAGCGGGTCGCTTTTTGGAGCAAAACACAACATTTCTTATCCGAGGCCATTCTAGGCCAAAAAAGTGAAGGCTGTAGCACACCGGTGTTTGGGATTTTCTTTGTGGTTGCCCGGAACGGCATTGGAATTCTGACCTGGCCTTCTGGACGCACCTCGATGCCGCCTAAACGACATGCATTTGTAGTTAAGATTACCCGATATCTTAGTGGAAGCAATTATGAGTAGTGAGATTATAGATTAACAATATAGAATTTGTAGAACACATCTCTTGACGGGTTTTCGGTACTTGATCATAGAATTATCTGGCCAGAGTGTGTCAACATAATTAGTATGTTGAAAATGATCATTAGAGAAAGCCAGTAAGTGTCATGGAACAAGATGTAATTAAATTGATTGGACAGTTTCAGATATCAATTTAATTAGCGATGTGGTACAAAAGATTGTTTAGTAAAGAAATCAACGTGGCATGGGTCGAATTATCATTCGAGAACACTATCCTAGATAGCATACAATTATGGAGGTCAGTTCCAATCTTTTAGTGGAGTAAATTTGGAATTAAATAATTGAGCTAGTTTCATTACAGGCTTAATTATTGTAGCCACTATTGTATGTATCCATATGATCCCCGGGTTAGCTCATTTAATTGACTGCACCACTACTGGATTAAGAAGCAAGATAACTAGCTATTTGGTTTAATAGCCTACATATATTATTTTGTGGGAGACTCTATTTAATATACTTGCGTGTAAAGGGACCTTATGATATTTTACAAGGTGGGCCCCTATAACACAAGAACAAGTAACGTTTATTTTTAATTTAAATGAAATTTATTTGATTTAATAGAATTAAAAAAGAGGAGCTTAGGGTTTCCACCAATAGGATATAAAAAGGCTTATTTTTTCACAAAAAAACAGAGGAGCCACAATATACAGAATAGAGAAGAAATGTTTCTCTCGAACTTTAAGAGAAAAATTTTCTCTTGCTAGCTGGTTCCCAGTAGTGAAAAAGGCACCCACACATCAAGTGCAGATCAAACTTGAGTCATAACCTGAAAGATCATTGGTGACAAATCGTCATCTAACAGAATTGGTGGTGACAGTTCGTAACTTGGGAGCCCAAATTGCTTTTACGAAAAAGCAAAGATACGATTTCTAGATTATAATAATTCTATATGTTGTATGAGAAACGCGATTCTAATATTTCAGCTGCAAAACATTTTAAAGCAATAACTTATTGGAGCAAAACACAACATTTCTTCCCTAGGGCCACTGTGGGCCCAAAAAGTGAGGGATATAGCACAACGGTGTTAGGGGTATTCCTTGGGGTTGCTCGGGACGGCATTGGAATTCTGACTAGGCCTTCTAGACGCACCTGGATGTAGCCTAAACGACGCCAAAGGGAAGAACGGCACCCCGTTTGGGACCGCCGGGATAGATTTTAGTGAATTTTGTAAGAAATTCCAAGGAAAACCAGGTTTTTCTGGCAATTTTTGAACAAAATTCAGGGAAAACTATTAGAACCTTCCAGAACGGGCATTCTAAGCATGGGGCAGCTCGTGAGGAGCTGGGGAATGTGTTAGCGGGGAGAAATCGGGTCACTTTTTGGAGCAAAATAAAACATTTCTTCCTCAGGGGCTATTCTAGGCCCAAAACATGAAGGCCATAGCACACCAGTGTTCGAGGTTTTCCTTGGGGTTGCCCGGGACGGCATTGGAATTCTAACCCAGCCTTCTGGACGCATCTGAATGCAGCCTCAACGACTCCAAAGGGAAGAACGTTACCGTGTTTAGGTCCCCCGGGATAGTTTTTAGTGAATTTTGTAAGAAATTCCGAGGAAAACCAAGTTTTTTGGGAAATTTTTGAACAAATTTCAAGGAAAACTACTAGAACCTCCCAGAAGGGGTATTTTTAAGCATGAGACGCCTCGTGACGAGCTGAAAAATGTGTTAGAGGGAGAAACCGGGTCACTTTTAGGAGCAAAACCCAATATTTCTTCCCCAGGGCCATTCTGGGCCCAAAAAGTAAGGGCTATAGCACACAGGTATCGGGGGTTTTCCTTGGGGTTGCTTGGGACGGCATTGGAATTCTGACCCAGCCTTCTGGATGAACCTGGATGCAGCCTAAAAGGCTCCAAAAGGAAGAACGGCACCCCATTTTGGTCCCCCGTGATAGTTTTTAGTGAATTTTTGTAAGAAATTGGAAAACCAGGTTTTTTAGGCAATTTTTGGACAAAATTAAGGGAAAACTATTAGAACCACCCGGAACGGGTATTTCTAAGCATTACATGCCTCGTGAAAAGTAGGAGAATGTGTTTGCGGGGAGAAACCGGGTAACTTCTTAGAGCAAAACACAATATTTCTTTCTCGGGGCCATTATGGGTCAAAAAAGTAAGGGCTATAGCAAACTGGTGTCGAGGGTTTTCCTTAGGGTTGCCTGTGACGGCATTGGAATTCTTACCTAGCCTTCTGGAGGCACCTGGATGCAGCCTAAACAACACCAAAGGGAATAACAGTACCTCGTTTGGGTCCCCCAGGATAGTTTTTGGTGAATTTTATAAGAAATTCAAAGGAAAACTAGGTTTTTCGAGAAATTTTTGAACAAAATTCTAGGAAAACTATTAAAACCTCCCGGAACGGGTATTTTAAAGCATGAGACGGCTCGCGATGAGTCGGGGAATGTATTGACGAGGAGAAACCGGATCACTTCTTTGAGCAAAACAAAACATTTCTTCCCCGGGGCCATTTTAGGCCGAAAAAGTGAAGGCCATAGCACACTAGTGTTGGGGGTTTCCTTGGGGTTGCCCGGGACGGCATAGTAATTTTGACCCGACCTTCTGGATGCTCCTGGATGCCGTCTAAATGACGCCAAAGGGAAGAATGGTACCCCGTTTGGGTCCCCCGGGATAGTTTTTAGGAAATTTTGCAGGAAATTCCTAGAAAATCAGGTTTCTCGGGCAATTTTTGAAAAAAATTCAAGGAAAACTATTAGAACCTCCCGTAACGGGTATTTCTAAGCATGAGACGGCTCATGACGAGCCTAGCAATTTGTTGACGGGAAGAAACTGGGCCACTTTTTGGAGCAAAACACAACATTTCTTCCCCGGGGCCATTCTCGGCCCAAAAAGTAAAGGCTATAACCCACCGGTATTAGGGGTTTGACCGGGACGGCATTGGAATTCTTACACGGCCTTCTTGATGCACCTGGATGCTGCTGAAATAATGCCAAAGGGAAGAACGGTACCCCGTTTGGGTCTCTCGGGATAGTTTTTAGTGAATTTTGTAAGAAAGTCCATGGAAAACCAGGTTTTTCGGGTAATTTTTGAAAACAATTCAAGTAAAACTATTAGAACCTCCCGGAACGTGTATTTCTAAACATGAAACGGCTCGTGACGAGGCTGGGAATGTGTTGGCAGGTAGAAACTGGGTCACTTTTTGGAGTAAAACACAACATTTCTTTTCTGTGGCCATTCTGGGCAAAAAAAGTAAAGGCAATAGCACACTGGTGTTGGGGGTTTTCCTTAGGGTTGACCGGGACGGCATTGGAATTTTTACACGGCCTTCTTGATGCACTTGGATGCCACCTAAACGACGCCAAAGGGAAGAACGATACCCCGTTTGGGCCCCCCAGGATAGTTTTTTGTGAATTTTGTAAGAAATTCCAAAGAAAACCAAGTTTTTCAGGCAATTTTTGAAAAAAATTCTGGGAAAACTATCAAAACCTACCGGAACGGGTATTTCTAAGTATGAGACGGCTAGTGACGAGCTGGGAAATGTGTTGGTGGAGAGAAACCGGGTCATGTTTTGGAGCAAAACACAACATTTCTTCCCCGAGTCCATTCTGGTCCCAAAAAGTGAAGGCTGTAGCACATCGGTGTTCATGGTTTTCCTAGGGGTTGCCCTGTACGGCATTGGAATTCTGACCCGGCCTTCGGGACACACCTGAATGCAGCCTAAACGGCGTAAGAGGGAAGAACGATTCCCCAGTATAGTTTTTAGTGAATTTTGTAAGAAATTCCAAGGAAAATCAGGTTTATCGGGCAATTTATGAAAGCAATCCAGGGAAAACTATTAGAACCTCCCGCAACGGGTTTTTCTAGGTATGAGACGGCTAGTGACGAGCCGGGGAATGTGTTGGTGGGAGAAACCGAATCACTTTTTGGAGCAAAACACAAACATTTCTTCCCCAGGTCCATTCTGGTCCCAAAAAGTGAAGGCTATAGCACATCTGTGTTCGGGGTTTTCCTAGGGGTTGCCGGGGACGGCATTGGAATTCTGACCCGGCCTTCAGGATGCACCAGGATGCAGCCTAAATGGTGCAAAAGGGCAGAACGGTACCCCATTTGGGTCCCCCGGTAAAGTTTTTAATGAATTTTATAAGAAATTCCACGGAAAATAAGGTTTTTCAGGCAATTTTAAAACAAAATTCGGGGAAAACTATTAGAAACTCACGGAACGGATATTTCTAAACATGAGATGCCTCGTGACGAGCCAAGAAATGTGTTGGCCTAGAGAAACCGGATCATTTTTGGGGCAAACATTTCTTCCCCAGGGCCATTCTAGGCCCAAAAAATGAAGGCTATAGCACACCGATATTGGGGGTTTTCCTTGAGGCTGTCGTTGTCTGGGACGGCATAAAAATTTTGACTCAACCTTCTGGACACACCTGGATGCTGCTTAAACGACGCCAAAGGGAAGAGCGGTACCCCGTTTGGGTCCCCCGGTATAGTTTTTAGTGAATTTTGTAAGAAATTCCAAGGAAAACCAAGTTTTTCAGGCAATTTATGAAAGCAATTCAGGGAAAACAATTAAAACCTCCCGGAACGTGTATTTCTAAGTATGAGACAGCTAGTGACGAGCAGGGGAATGTGTTGGTAGGGAGAAACCGGGCTAATTTTTGGAGCAAAACACAATATTTCTTCCCTAGGGCCATTCTGGGCCTAAAATGTAAAGGCCATAGCACACCGGTGTTGGGGGTTTTCCATGGGGTTGCCCGGGACGGTATTGGAACTCTGACCCAACGATCTGGATGCACCTGGATGCAGCATAATTGATGCCAAAGGCAAGAACGGTACCGGTTTGGCTCCCCCCGGATAGTTTTTTGTGAATTCTGTAAGAAATTCCAAAGAAAACTAGGTTTTTCAGGCAATTTGTGAAAGCAATTCAGGGAAAACTATTAGAACCTCCCGGAACGAGTATTTCTAAGTATGAGACGGCTAGTGACGAACCAGGGAATGTGTTAGTGGGGAGAAACCGGGTTACTTGGAGCAAAACACAACATTTCTTCCCTAAGGCCATTCTGGGCCCAAAATGTAAAATCCATAGCACACTGGTGTTAGGGGTTTTCCTTGGGGTTACCCGAGACGGCATTGGAATTCTGACCCGGCCTTCTGGATGCACCTGGATACCGCCTAAGCAACGCAAGGGAAGAACGGTACCCCGTTTGGGTCCCCCGAGATAGTTTTAGTGAATTTTGTAAGAAATTCTAAGAAAAACCAAGTTTTTCAGGCAATTTTTGAAAACAATTCAAGTATAACTATTAGAACCTCCCGGAACGTGTATTTTTAAGCATGAGACGGCTCGTAATGAGGCTGGGTAGCGGGTAGAAATCGAGTCACTTTTTGGTGTAAAACACAATATTTTTTTTTCGGGGCCATTTTGGGCCAAAAAAGTGAAGGCCTTAGTACATCGGTATTGGGGGTTTTCCTTGGGGTTGACTGGGACGGCAATAGAATTCTTACACGGCCTTCTTGATGCACCTGGATGTCGCCTAAACGACGCCAGAGGGAAGAACGGTACCCCGTTTGGGTCCCCCAAGATAGTTTTTTGTGAATTTTGTACGAAATTCCAAAGGAAACCAGGTTTTTCAGGCAATTTTTGAAAAAAATTCAGGGAAAACTATTAGAACCTACCGAAACTGGCATTTCTAAGAATGAAACGGCTACTGATGAGCCGGAGAATATATTGGTGGGGAGAAACTGATTTACTTTTTGGAGCAAAACACAACATTTCTTCCTCGGGTCCATTCTGGTCCCAAAAAGTGAAGGCTATAGCACATCGGTGTTCGGAATTTTCCTAGGGGTTGTCCGGGACGGCATTGGAATTCTGACTCGGCCTTCTTGATGCACTTGGATACAGCCTAAACGACGCCAAAGGGAAGAACGGTAGCCCGTTTGGGGTCCCCCAGGATAGTTTTTTGTGAATTTTGTACGAAATTCCAAAGGAAACCAGGTTTTTCAGGGAAAACTATTAGAACCTACCGGAACGGGTATTTCTAAGTATGAGGCTGCTCGTGATGAGCCGGAGAATGTGTTCGTAGGGGCAAATTGGGTCACTTTCAGGAACAAAACACAACGTTTCTTCCCTAGGGCCATTCTGGACCCAGAAAGTGAAGGCTACAGCACACCGGTGTTGGGGGTTTTCCTTGGTGTAGCCCAGGACGGCATTAGAATTCTGACCCGGCCTTTTGAACGCGCCTGTATGCAGCCTAAAGGACGGCAAAGGGAACAACGATACCTCGGGATTGTTTTTAGTGAATTTTGTAAGAAATTCCAAGGAAAATCAGGCTTTTTGAGCAATTTTTGAAAAAAATTCAGGGAATACTATTAGAACCTCCCGGAACGGGTATTCCTAAGCATGAGACGGCTCGTAACGAGCTGGGGAATGTGTTGGCCGCGAGAAACCGAATCACTTTTTGGAGCAAAACACAGCATTTCTTCCTCGGGCCCATTTTGGGCCTAAAAGGTGAAGGCTATAGCACACCGGTTTTTGAGGTTTTCCTTGGGGTTGCCCAGGACGGAATTGGAATTCTGACACGGCCTTCTGGATTCAACCTAAATGGTGCTAAAGGGAAGAAAGGTAGCTCGTTTGGGTTCCTCCAGATAGTTTTTAGTGAATTTTGTTATAAATTCCATTGAAAACCAGGTTTTTCGGGTAATTTTTGAAACAAATTCAGGGAAAACTATTTGATCCTCTTAGAACGGGTGTTTCTAAGCTGGGATGGCTCGTGACGAGCCGAGAAATATTTTGGCGTGGAGAAGTTGGGTCACTTTTTGGAGCAAAACACAAAATTTCTTCCCCAGGGCCATTCTAGGCCCAAAAAGTGAATGATATAGCACACCAGTGTCGGGGGTTTTCCTTGGGGTTGCCCCGGACGGCATTTAAATTCTGACCCGACCTTCTAGACGCACCTGGATGCCGCCTAAATGATGCCAAAGGGAAGAACGGTACCCCGTTTGGGTCCCCCGGGATAGTTTTTAGTGAATTTTGTAAGAAATTCCAAGGAAAACCAGGTTTTTTGGGCAATTTTTGAAAAAAATTCAAGGCAAACTATTAGAACCTCCTGGAACGGGCATTTCTAGGCATTAGACGGCTCGTGACGAGCTAGGGAATATGTTGGCGGGGATTAACCGAGTCACTTTTTGGAGCAAAACACAACATTTTTTTCCCGTGGCTATTCTAGGCCCAAAAAGTGAAGGCTATAGCAAACCGGTGTTGGGGGTTTTCATTGGGGTTGCCCGAGACGACATTGGAACTCTGACCCGGCCTTCTGGAATCTCCTGGATATAGCCTGAACAACGCCAAAGGCAAGAACGGTACCCCGTTTGGGTCCCTCGGGATAGTTTTAAGTGAATTTTGTAAGAAATTCTAAGGAAAACATGGTTTTTCTGGCAATTTTTGAAAAAAATTCAGGGAAAACTATTAGAACCTTCTAGAACGGGTGTTTCTAAGAATGCGATGGCTCATTACGAGCCAGGGAATGTGTTAGCGGGAAGAAACCGGGTCACTTTCTGGAGCAAAATGCAACATTTCTTCCTCGGGGCTGTTGTGCAAATTTTAATGTGCTCGCAAGCGCACGAATCTATTGTAATATAGACTAGGAACAACGAGGTCGAACCCACAGGGACTGTCAATTTTTGGGAAAGGAAAATTTAATCTAAACTAATTATAATCCTAATTGAAAATAAAATATTTTGTTTAAAGAAATTAAAACTAAAGATGCAATTAAAATTAAAACGAGTAATCCAAAGCAAGAATTCAAGAGATTGATGCTACCAGAGTTTCAGAATCCACCACTGTTCAACTTAACAATTATCTAATTGCCAATTAATTTTCAATTTTGGAGTGACAACTCGAAATCAATCTATGTGTACTCATGGATATAACAATTTAGCCCAATTAAAATTAATCTTATGTAGGTTTTTTTTCTACTTAATAGTATGACATCTAAGCATCCGATGTAAACAATATTGAATAACATAGAGTCAAAGTTTTCCTAAACACTTTGTGTAAACAATTTAATGAAAGACACAGAATCAAAGATAATCACATATAAACTTTATAAATTCAAGCATAGTTTTAGTCAAATATTTATCCTAACAATCAATAATGAATGACAGAATTGTTGAAAAGATTTAACAATATTCAACCAAACATGTGAAACAAAAACCATAAATATTAAAGCATAAGTAGGGAATTAATTGAATAAAAAGTAATTTATTTCATTGAACAGGGCTTCATCCTTAACCCTAGTATAGAAAATTTAGTTAGACATAATTGAATTGGTGGTGAAAGAGTTAACAGAACCCATCATGCGGCTGCTGTCAGTCTGCGTCTATTTTTTCTCTTCTCTCGGCAGCCTCTCTCCTCTTGCGTCCGTCTCCTCTGGCGGCTACCCCTCTTTTAAAGCCAAAGGCTTCGCTTATATAGATATATATATATGCAAGCCACCTACCCTTTTTTCCTAAAGCCAAAAGGCTTTACAATGTAAAAGCCCATAAACTTTAATGCCACAGCACAAAGCCAAAGCTCATGATTTAACCTTTAATTGCTTTTCGTCCTTGACTGTTCCTTCCAAAAACATTTAACCAATAATCCTTTTCCAAAATTAAATCTTCTTGTCTTCAATTGTAAATTGAAGGAAGTTGCTCCCACGTGCAATTTGTAATTGGAGAATAAATTGTAATCTTCAATTCTTTAATTCTTTTCCATTTTTGCACTTTTTGTTTCCGAATCTTCAAATATTTTCTTGTTCAACAAATTAATTCAATTGACTGAAAATAACAAATAAAAACAACTAATGAATATATAATAAAGGGTAAAATATGTAGATAAATTATGCCCGTCAGGGGCCATTATGGGCCTAAAAAGTGAAGGCTATAGCACATCGGTATTGGGGGTTTTCCTTGGGATTACCTGGGACGGCATTGAAATTTTGACTCGGCCTTCTGGACGCACCTGGATGCAGCCTAAACGACGCCAAAGGGAAGAACGATATCCCCTTTGGCTCCCCCGGGATAGTTTTTAGTGTCTTTTGTAACAAATTCCAAGGAAAACCAGGTTTTTAGGGTAATTTTTGAAAAAAATTATGGGAATGCTATTAGAACCTCTCAGAACAAGTATTTCTAAGCATAAGACGGCTTGTGACGGGCCGGGGATTATGTTCTCTTTGAGAAACTGGGTCACTTTTAGGAGCAAGACACCACATTTCTTCCCTTGGGCCAGTTTGGGCCTAAAAAGTGAAGGCTATAGCACACCAGTGTTGGTGGTTTTCTTTGGGCTTGCCCGAGACGGCATTTGAATTCTGACCTGACCTTTTGGACGCACCTGGATGCAAACTAAAGGACGCTAAAGGGAAGAACGGTACCCCAATTGGGACCCTGAGATAGTTTTTAGTGATTTTTGTAAGAAATTCCAAGGAAAATCAGGTTTTTCGGGCAATTTAAAAACAAATTGGAGCTGGGAAAACTATTAGCACCTCCCGGAACGGGTATTTCTATGCATGACACGGCTCGTGACGAGCCGAAAAATGTGTTGGCCGAGAGAAACCGGGTCACTTTTTGGAGCAAAAGACATCATTTTTTCCCCCGGCCCATTCTGTGCCCAAAAAGTGAAGGCTATAATACACCGGTGTTGGGTGTTTTCCGTGGGGTTGCCAAGGACGGCATTGAAATTCTGACCCGGCCTTCTGGATGCACCTAGATGCAGCCTAAACGACGTCAAAGGGGAGAACGGTACCCCGTTTGGTTCCCCCAAGAATGTTTTTATTGAATTTTGAAAGAAATTCCAATGAAAACCAGGCTTTTCGGGCAATTTTTGAAAAAAATTATGGAAAAACTATTAGAAACACCTGGAACGGGCATTTCTAAGCATGAGATGGCTCGTAACAAGCCAGGGAATGTGTTGACGGGGAGGAACCGTGTCACATTTTGGAGTAAAGCACAACATTTCTTCCTTGGGGCCATTCGAGGCCCAAAAAGTGAAGACCATAGCACACCGGTGCTGGGATTTTTCTTGGGCTTGCTCGGGACGGCATTGGAATTCTGACCTGGCTCTCTGGACTCACCTGGATGCAGCCTAAAGGACGTCAAAGGGAAGAACGGTATCCCGTTTGGGTCCTCTAGGTTAGTTTTTAGTGAATTTTGTAAGAAATTCCTAGGAAAACAAGGTTTTTCGTGCAATTTTTGATAAAAATTCAGGGAAACTATTAGTACCTCCCCGGATGGTTATTTATAATAATGAGACGGCTCATGACTGGCCGGGAATGTGTTGGCATGGAGAAATCGGGTCACTTTTTGGGGCAAAACACAACATTTCTTCTCTAGGACCATTCTAGGCCCAAAAAGTGAAGGCTATAGCACACCAATGTTGGGGGTTTTCCTTAGGGATGCCCCGAACGGCATTGTAATTCTGACCTGACCGTTTGAACGCACCTGAATGCATCCTAAACGATGCCAAAGGGAAGAACGGTACCCCGGTTGGTTCCCTTAGGATAGTTTTTAGTGAATTTTGTAAGAAATTCCAAAGAAAACCAGGTTTTCGTGCAATTTTTTAGAAAAATTCAAGTAAAACTATTAGAACCTCTCGGAACGGGTATTTCTAAGCATGAGACGGCTCGTGATGAGCCGGGGAATGTGTTGGTGGGGATAAACCGGGTCACATTTTGGAGAAAAACACAATATTTCTTCCCCAGAGCCAATCATGGCCCAAAAGTGGAGGCTATACACACCGGTGTTGGGGGTTTTCCTTTGTTTTGCCTGGGACGGAATTGGAATTCTGACTCAGCCTTCTGGACGCACCCGGATTCAGCCGAAACGATTCCAAAGGGAAGAACAGTACCTGCTTGCGTCCCTTGGAATAGTTTTTAGTGAATTTTGAAAGAATTTCCAAGGAAAACTAACTTTTCCGAGCAATTTTTGAGAAAAATTCTGGGAAAACTATTAGCACCTCCCAGAACGGGTACTTCAAAGCATGAGACAGCTCATGTCGGGCCGGGAATGTGTTGGCGCGAAGAAACTGGGTCACTTTTTGGAACAAAACACAACATTTCTTCCCTGGGACCATTCTGGGTCTAAAAAGTGAAGGCGATAGCACACCGGTGTTTGGGTTTTCCTTAGGGTTACCCGGGACGGCATTGTAATTCTGACCCGACCTTGTGGACGCACCTAGATGCAGTCTAAAGGATGCCAAAGCGAGTAATGGTACCCCGTTTGTCTCCCCCTGGATAGTTTTTAGTGAATTTTGTAAGAAATTCCAAGGAAAACCATGTTTTTCGGCGAATTTTTGAAAAAAATTCAGGGAAAGCTATTAGAACATCCCGGAATGGGAATTTCTAAGCATCAGACAGCTCGTGACGAGCCGGGTCACTTTTTGGAGCACAACACAATATTTTTTTCCCGGGGCCAATCTGGGCCCAAAAAGTGAAGGCTATAGCACACTGGTGTTGAGGGTTTTCCTTGGGGTTGCCCGAGGCGGCATTGTAATTTTGCCCGGCCTTCTGGATGCACCCGGATGCAGCCTAAACAACTCCAAAATTTAAGAACAGTACCCCTTTTGGGTCTTCCAGGATAGTTTTTAGTGAATTTTGTAAGAAATTCCAAGGAAAACCAAGTTTTTCATACAATTTTTGGGAAAAATTCAGGGAAACTATTAGAACCTCTCAGAACGATTATTTGTAAGCATGAGACGGCTCGTGACGGGCTGGAAATCTGTTGGCATGGAAAAATCGGGTCACTTTTTGGGGTAAAACACAACATTTCTTCCTTGGGACCATTTTCGGCCCAAAAAGTGAAGGTTATAGCACACCGATGTTGGGGGTTTTCCTTAGGTTGTCGGGACGGCGTTGTAATAAATACCCGGCCTTCTGGACGCACCCGGCTGTAGCCTAAACGACTCTAAAGTGAAGAACTGTATCCCATTTGGGTCCTCTAGGATAGTTTTTAGTGAATTTTGTAAGAAATTCCAAGGAAAACCAGGTTTTTCGTGCAATTTTTGAGAAAAATTTAAGGAAACTATTAGAACCTCCCGAAATGGTTATTTGTAAGCATGAGAAGGCTCGTGACGGGCCGGGAATGTTTTGGCGTGGAGAAATCGGGTCACTTTTGTGGCAAAACATAACATTTCTTCCCTGGGACCATTCTGGGCCCAAAAAGTGAAAGCTATAGCACACCGGTGTTGGGGGTTTTCCTTACGGTTGCCTGGGACGGCATTGTAATTCTGACCCAGTTTCTGAACACACCTGGATGCGTCCTAAACGATACCAAAGGGTAGAACAGTACCCCTGTTTGTTCCCTCGGGATAGTTTTTAGTGAATTTTGTAAGAAATTCCAAGGAAAACCAGGTTTTTCGTGCAATTTTTTAGAAAAATTAAAGGAAAACTATTAGAACCTCTCGGAACTGGTATTTCTAAGCATGAGACGGCTCGTGACGAGTCGGGGAATGTGTTGGTGGGGAGCAACCGGGTCACATTTTGGAGTAAAACGCAGTATTTCTTCCCCGGAGTCATTCATGGCCCAAAAATTGGAGGCTATAGCACACCGATATTAGGGGCTTTCCTTGGGTTTGCCTGGGACGAAATTGGAATTCTGACTTGGCCATCTGGACGCACTCGGATGCAGCCTAAATGACTCCTAAAGGAAGAACAGTAACCCATTTTGGTCCCCCGGTATAGTTTTTAGTGAATTTTTAAGAAATTCCAAGGTAAACTAGCTTTTTCGTGCAATTTTTGAGAAAAATTCCAGGAAACCTATTGGCACCTCCCAGAACAGGTACTTCTAAGCATGAGACATCTCGTGACAGGCCGGGATTGTGTTGGCAGGGAGAAACCGGGTCACGTTTTGGAGCAAACCACTACATTTATTCATTGGGTCCATTTTGGGCCTAAAATGTGAAGGCTGTAGTACACCGGTGTTGGGGTTTTCCTTAGGGCTGCCCTGGACGGCATTGTAATTCTGACCCGGCCTTTTGGACGCACCTGGATGCAGCCTAAGGGAGTAACGGTACCCCGTTTGTGTCCCCCAGGATAGTTTTTAGTGAATTTTGTAAGAAATTCCGAGGAAAACCAGGTTTTTTTGGTAATTTTTGAAAAAAATTCAGGGAATACTATTAGAACCTCTTGGAACGGGTATTTCTAAGCATGAGACAGCTCGTGACGATCCAGGCTACTTTGTGGAGCAAAACACAATATTTTTTCCCCGGGGCCATTTTAGGCCCAAAAAGTGAAGGCTATAGCACACGGTGTTTAAGGATTTCCTTGGGGTTGCCCGAGACTACATTGTAATTCTGATCCGACCTTCTAGATGCACCTGGATGCAGCCTAAACGACTCCAAAGTGAAGAACAGTAACCCGTTTGGGTCCCCCGGATAGTTTTTAGTGAATTTTGTAAGAAAATTCCAAGGAAAACTAGCGTTTCCAGGCAATTTTTGAGAAAAATTCTGGGAAAACTATTAGCACCTCCCAGAACAGGTATTTCTAAGCATGATGCAGGTTGTGACCGGCCGAGAATGTGTTGGTGGGGAGAAACCGGGTCACATTTCGGAGCAAAACACAACATTTGTTCCCCGGAGCCATTCATAGCCCAAAAAGTGGAGGCTATAGCACACCGGTGTTGGGGGTTTTCCTTGGGTTTGCCTGGGACAGAATTGGAATTCTGACTTGGCCATCTGGACGCACTCGGATGCAGCCTAAACAACTTTAAAGGGAAGAACAGTAACCCGTTTGGGTCCCCCGGGATAGTTTTTAGTGAATTTTGTAAGAAATTTCAAGGTAAACTAGCTTTTTCATGTAATTTTAGAGAAAAATTCTGGGAAACTATTAGCACCTCCTAGAACGGGTACTTGTAAGAGTGAGACGGCTCGTGACGGGCCTGGAAAGTGTTGGCGGGCAGAAACCAGATTAGTTTTTGGAGCAAAACACAATATTTCTTCCCTGGGACCATTCGGGGACTAAAAAGTGAAGGCTATAGCACACGGTGTTGGGGGTTTTCCTTGGGGTTGCCCGGGACTGCATTGTAATTTGATCCGGCATTCTAGACGCACCTGGTTGCAGCCCAAACGACTCCAAAGTGAAGAACAGTTCCCCATTTGGGTCCCCCGAGATAGTTTTTAGTGAATTTTGTAAAAAAATTTCAGGGAAAACTAGCTTTTTCGGACAATTTTTGAGAAAACTTCTGGGAAAACCATTAGCACCTCCTAGAATAGGTATTTCTAAGCATAAGGCATCTCGTGACCGGCCAAGAATGTGTTTCCGGGGAGAAACCGGGTCAGTTTTTGGAGCAAAACACAACATTTCTTCCCTAGGACCATTCTGGGCCAAAAAAGTGAAGGCTTTAGCACACTGGTGTTTGGGTTTTTCTTAGGGTTGCCTAAGACGGCAATGTAATTCTGACCCGGCCCTTTGGCTGCACCTGGATCCTGCTTAAACTACGCCAAAGGAAAGAACGGTACCCCGTTTGGGTTTCTCGGGATAGTTTTTAGTGAATTTCGTAAGAAATTCCAAAGAAAACCAAGTTTTTCATGCAATTTTTTACAAAAAATCGGGGAAAATATTATAACCTCCCGGAATGGGTATTTCTAAGCATGAGACGGCTCGTGACGGGCCTGGAAGGTGTTGGCGGGGAGAAACTGGGTCACTTTTTGGAGCAAAACACAACATTTCTTCCCTAGGACCATTTTGGGCCTAAAAAGTCAAGCCTATAGCACACCAGTGTTGGGGTTTTCCTTAGGGTTTCCCGGGACGGCATTGTAATTCTGACTTGACCTTTTGGACGCACCTGGATGCACCCTAAAGATGCCAAAGGGAGTAACGGTACCCCGTTTGTGTCCCCCGGGATAGTTTTTTGTGAATTTTGTAAGAAATTCCAAAGAAAATCAGGTTTTTTAAGTAATTTTTGAGAAAAATTCAGGGAAACTATTATAACCTCCCGGAACGGGTATTTCTAAGCATGAGACGTTTGTGACAGGCCTGGAAAGTGTTGGCGGGGAGAAACCGGGTCACTTTTTGGAGCGAAACACAATATTTCTTCCCTGGGACCATTCTGGGCATAAAAAGTGGAGGCTATAGCACACCGGTGTTTGGGTTTTCCTCAGGGTTGCCCGGGACGACATTGTAATTCTGACTCGGCCTTTTGGACGCACCTGGATGCAGCCTAAAGGATGCCAAAGGGAGTAACGATACCCCATTTGTGTCCTCCGGGATAGTTTTTAGTGAATTTTGTAAGAAATTCTAAGGAAAGCTAGGTTTTTCTGGCAATTTTTGAAAAAAATTCAGGGAAAGCTATTAGAACCCCCCGGAACGGGTATTTCTAAGCATGAGACAACTCGTGACGATTCGGGAGGAGCCGAGTCACTTTTTGGAGCAAAACACAACAATTTTTTCCTGTGGCCATTCTGCGCCCAAAATGTGATGGCTATATCACACGGTGTTCGGGGTTTTCCTTGGGGTTGCCCGAGACTGCAATTGTAATTCTGACCCGGCCTTCTGGACACACCTGAATGCAGCCTAAACGACTCGAAAGTGAATAACAATACCTCGTTTGTGTCTCCCGGGATAGTTTTTGGTGAATTTTGTAAAAAAACCCAAGGAAAACTAGCTTTTCCGAGCAATTTTTAAGAAAAATTCTGGGAAAACTATTAGTACCTCCCAAAACAGGTATTTCTGGGCATGAGGCATCTCGTGACCAGCTGGGAATGTGTTACCGGGGAGAAACCGGGTCATATTTCGGAGCAAAACACAGCATTTCCTCCCTGGGACCATTCATGGACCAAAAAGTGAAGGCTATAGCACACCGGTGTTAGGGTTTTCCTTAGGGTTGCCCAGGATGGCATCGTAATTCAAACCCAGCCCTTTGGCCGCACCTGGATCCAGCATAAACAACGCCAAAGGGAAGAACGGTACCCCATTTGGGTCCATCGGGATAGTTTTTAGTGAATTTTGAAAGAAATTCCAAGGAAAACCAGGTTTTTTGTGCAATTTTTGAGAAAAGTTAAAGGAAAACTATTAGAACCTCTCGGAACGGGTATTTCTAAGCATGGGACGGCTCGTGACGAGCCGGGGTATGTGTTGGTGGGGAGAAACTGGGTCACGTTTTGGAGCCAAACACAATATTTCTTTGCCCAGGCCATTCTGGGCCTAAAAAGTGAAGGCTATAGCACATCGGTGTGGGGTTTCCTTGGGGTTGCCCGGGACGGCTTTGGAATTCTGACCCAGGCTTCTGGACATACATGGATGCAGCCTAAATGATGCCGAAGGGAAGAACGGTATCCCGTTTGGGTCCCCCGTGATAGTTTTGGTGAATTTTTTATGAAATTCCAAGAAAAACAAGATTTTTCGGCCAATTTCTGAAAAAAATTCAGGGAAAGTTATTAGAACCTCTCAGAACGGGTATTTCTAAGCATGAGACGGCTCGTGACAAGCCGAGGAATGTGTTGGTGTGGAGATACCGGGTCACTTTTTGGAAGAAAACACAACTTTTCTTCCCCGGGGCCATTCTGGGCCCAAAAGTACAGGCTATAGCACACTGGTGTCTGGGGTTTTGCTTTGGGTTGCCCAGGACGGCATTAGAAATCTGACCCGGCCTTCTGGACACACCTGGATGCAGCCTAAATGACCCCAAATGGGAGAACGGTACCCCGTTTGGGTCTCCTGGGATAGTTTTTAGTGAATTTTTTAAGAAATTCCAAGGAGAACTAGGTTTTTTCGGTAATTTTTGAAAAAAATTCAGGGAAAACTATTAGAACCTACCGGGACGGGTATTTTTAGGCATGAGACGGCTCATGACGAGCTAGGGATAAACGGGGTTACTTGTTGGAGCAAAATACAACATTTCTCCCCGGGGCCGTTCTGGGCCTAAAAAGTGAAGCCTATAGCCCACCGGTGGTGGTGGTTTCCCTTGGGGTTGCTTGGGACGGCATTGGAATTCTGACAAGACCATCTGGATGCACCTGGATGCAGCTTAAACGACGTCAAAGGGATGACGATACCGCATTTGGTTCCCCTGGGATAGTTTTTAGTAAATTTTGTAAGAAATTCCAAGAAAAACTAGGTTTTTCGGGTAATTTTGAAAAAAATTCAAGGAAACCTATTAGCACCTCCCGGAACTGGTATTTCTAAACAAGAAATTACTCTTCGCGAGCTAGGGAATGTGTTGGCGTGGAGAAACTAGGTCACTGTTTAGAGCAAAACACAACGTTTCTTCCCCGGGGCCATTCTAGGGCCAAAAAGTGAAGGCTATAGCAAACCAGTGTCGGGGATTTTCCTCGCGGTTGCCTGGGACGACATTGGAATTCTGGCCTGGCGTTCTGGATGCAGCCTAAACGACGCCAAAGGGAAGAACGGTTCCCCGTTTGGGTTCCCCAGGATAGTTTTTAGTGAATTTTGTAAGAAATTCCAAGGGAAACTAGGTTTTTCGGGTAATTTTGAAAAAAATTCAAGGAAACCTATTAGCACCTCCCGGAAATGGTATTTCTAAGCAAGAAATAGCTTGTCGCGAGCTGGGGATTGTGTTGGCGTGGAGAAACCGGGTCACTGTTTGGAGCAAAACACAACGTTTTTTCCCTGCGGCCATTCTGGGCCGAAAAAGTGAAGGCTATAGCATACCAGTGTCGGGGATTTTCCTTGCGGTTGCCCGGGACGGAATTGGAATTCTGTCCAAACCTTCTGGTTGCAGCCTAAACGATGCCAAAGGGAAGAATGGTACCCTGTTTGGGTCCCCCGGGATAGTTTTTAGTGAATTTTGTAAGAAATTCCAAGGAAAATTAGGTTTTTCAGGCAATTTTTTAAAAAAATTCAAGGAAAACTATTAGCACCTCCCGGAACATGTATTTCTAAGTATGAAATAGCTCATGACGAGCTGGGTAATGTGTTGGCATGGAGAAACCGTATCACTGTTTGGAGCAAAATACAACGTTTCTTCCCTGGGGCCATTCTGGGCCGAAGAACTGAAGGCTATAGCACACCGGTGTTGGGGATTTTCCTTGCGGTTGCCCAGGACGGCATTGGAATTCTGGCACGGCCTTCTGGATCTAGCGTAAACGATGCCTAAGGCAAGAACGGTACCCCATTTGGGTCGCCAGGGATAGTTTTTACTGAATTTTGTAAGAAATTCTAATGAAAACCAGGTTTTTGGGGTAATTTTTGAAAAAAATTCAGGGAAAATTATTAAAACTTCACGGAAAGGGTATTTCTAAGCATGAGACGGCTCGTGACGAGTCGAGGATTGTGTTAGCGGAGAGAACCGGGTCGCATTTTGGAGCAAAACACAACATTTCTTCACAGGCGCCATTCTAGGTCCAAAAAGTGCAGGGCATAGCACATCGGTGTTGGAGGTTTTCCTTAGGGTTGCCCGGGACGGCATTGGAATTCGAACCCGGCCTTCTGGACACAACCGGATGCAGCCTAAACGACAACAAATGGAAGAACGGTATCCCGTTTGCGTCCTCCGAGATAGTTTTCAGTGAATTCTGTAAGAAATTCCAAGGAAAACCAGGTTTTCCTGGCAATTTTTGAAAAAAATTCAGGGAAAACGAATTGAATGCCATGAAATACCCATTCCGGGAGATTCTAATAGTTTTCCCTAAATTTTTTTTCAAAAATTGCCTAAAAAACCTGGTTTTCCCTGGAATTTCTTACAAAATTCACTGAAAACTGTCTTGGGAGACTCAAACGGGGTACTGTTCTTCCCTTTGGCGTCGTTTAGGCTGCATACAGGTGCATCCAAAAGGCCGGGTCAGAATTTCAATGCCGTCCCAAGCAACCCCAAGGAAAACCCCCAACACTAGTGTGCAATGGCCTTCACTTTTTGGGCCCACGATGGCCCCAGGGAATAAATGTTGTGTTTTGCTCCAAAAGGGGAGCCAGTTTCTCCCTGCCAACACATTCCTCGGCTCGTCATGAGCCATCTCATGCTTAAAAAAAACCCGTTCCGGGAGGTTCTAATAGTTTTCCCTGAATTTTTTTTAAAAACTACCTTAAAAACCTGGTTTTCCTTAGAATTTCTTACAAAATTCACTGATATCTATCTTACGCTGCATGCAGGTGCGTCCAGAAGGCCGAGTCATAATTCCAATGCCGTCCTGGGCAACCCCAAGGAAAACCCCGAACATCATTGTGCTATAGCCTTCACTTTTTGGGTCCATATTGGCCCTGGGGAAGAAATATTGTTTTTTGCTCCAAAAAGTGACCAGGTTTCTCCTAGCCAACAAATTCCCCGGCTCCTCATGAGCCGTCTCATGCTTAGAAATACCCATTATGGGAGGGTCTACTAGTTTTCCCTTAATTTTTTTCAAAAATTGCCCGAAAATCCTAGTTTTCCTTGGAATTTCTTACAAAATTCACTAAAAACTATCCGGGGGACCCAAATGTTCATCACTTTGGCGTTGTTCAGGTTGCATCCAGTTACGTCTAAAAGGCCGGGTCAGAATTCCAATGTCGTCTTGGGCAACCCCAAGGAAAACACCAAACACCTGTGTGCTATAGACTTCACTTTGTTCCAAGAAGTGATCCGGTTTCCCCCCGGAAACATATTCCCCGGCTCGTCACGAGCCGTCTCATGCTTAGAAATACCCGTTCCGGGAGGTTCTAAGAGTCTTACTGGAATTTTTTTTCCAAAATTTCCCTAAAAACCTGGTTTTCATTGGAATTTCTTACAAAATTCACAGAAAACTATCCCGGAGGACCCAAACGGGATACCGTTCATCCCTTTGGCGTCGTTTAGGCTGCATCCAGAAGGCCGGGTTAGAATTCCAATGCCGTCCAGGACAATCCCAAAAGGTATCCTCCACTTTGTGGGCCCAGAATGGCCCCAAGAAGAAATATTGTATTTTCCTCCAAAAAGTGACTCGGTTTCTCCCCGCCAACATATTCCCCAGCTCATGCTTAAAAATACCTGTTCCGTGAGGTTCTAGAAGTTTTTCCTAAATTTGTTTCAAAAATTGCCCGAAATACCTGATTTTCTTTGGAATTTCATACAATATCCCGAGGTGCCGACACGGGGTACTGTTCTTCCTTTTGAAGTCGTTTAGGGCGCATCCAGAAGGACGGGTCAGAATTCCAATGCCGTCCCGGGCAACCCTAAGGAAAATCTCAAATACCGGTGCGCTGTAGTCTCCACATTTTAGGCCAAGAATGGCCCCGTGCAAGAAATACTGTGTTTTGCTCCAAAAAGTGACCCGGTTTCTCCCTGCCGACACATTCCCCGGCTCGTGATGAGAAGAATACTGATTCTAGGGGATTCTGATAGTTTCCCCTGAATTTTATTAAAAAATTGCACGAAAAACCTAGTTTTCCATGGAATTTCTAACAAAATTCACTAAACACTATTCCCAGGGACCCAAACGGGTACCGTTCTACCCTATAGTGTCGTTTGGGCTTCAACCAGGTACGTCCAGAAGGCTGGATTAGAATTCCAATGCCGTTCTAGGCAACCCTAAGGAAAACCCCCAACACTGATGTGCTATGGCCTTCACTTTTTTGGCCCATATTGGCCCTAGGGAAGAAATATTATTTTTTGCTCCAAAAAGTGACCAGGTTTCTCCCAGCCAACAAATTCCCCGGCTCCTCATGAGCCGTCTCATGCTTAGAAATACCCATTATGGGAGGGTCTACTAGTTTTCCCTTAATTTTTTTCAAAAATTGCCCGAAAATCCTAGTTTTCCTTGGAATTTCTTACAAAATTCACTAAAAACTATCCGGGGGACCCAAATGTTCATCACTTTGGCGTTGTTCAGGTTGCATCCAGTTACGTCTAGAAGGCCGGGTCAGAATTCCAATGTCGTCTTGGGCAACCCCAAGGAAAACACCAAACACCTGTGTGCTATAGACTTCACTTTGTTCCAAAAAGTGATCCGGTTTCCCCCCGGAAACATATTCCCCGGCTCGTCACGAGCCGTCTCATGCTTAGAAATACCCGTTCCGGGAGGTTCTAAGAGTCTTACTGAAATTTTTTTTCCAAAATTTCCATAAAAACCTGGTTTTCATTGGAATTTCTTACAAAATTCACAGAAAACTATCCCGGAGGACCCAAACGAGATACCGTTCTTCCCTTTGGCGTCGTTTAGGCTGCATCCAGAAGGCCGGGTTAGAATTCCAATGCCGTCCAGGACAATCCCAAAAGGTATCCTCCACTTTGTGGGCCCAGAATGGCCCCCAAGAAGAAATGTTGTATTTTCCTCCAAAAAGTGACTCGGTTTCTCCCCGCCAACATATTCCCCAGCTCATGCTTAAAAATACCTGTTCCGTGAGGTTCTAGAAGTTTTTCCTAAATTTGTTTCAAAAATTGCCCCAAATACCTGATTTTCTTTGGAATTTCATACAATATCCCGAGGTGCCGACACGGGGTACTGTTCTTCCTTTTGAAGTCGTTTAGGGCGCATCCAGAAGGACGGGTCAGAATTCCAATGCCGTCCCGGGCAACCCTAAGGAAAATCTCAAATACCGGTCTTTGTTGTAGTCTCCACATTTTAGGCCAAGAATGGCCCCGTGCAAGAAATACTGTGTTTTGCTCCAAAAAGTGACCCGGTTTCTCCCTGCCGACACATTCCCCGGCTCGTGATGAGAAGAATACTGATTCTAGGGGATTCTGATAGTTTCCCCTGAATTTTATTAAAAAATTGCACGAAAAACCTAGTTTTCCATGGAATTTCTAACAAAATTCACTAAACACTATTCCCAGGGACCCAAACGGGTACCGTTCTACCCTATAGTGTCGTTTGGGCTTCAACCAGGTACGTCCAGAAGGCTGGATTAGAATTCCAATGCCGTTCTAGGCAACCCTAAGGAAAACCCCCAACACTGATGTGCTATGGCTTTCACTTTTTTGGCCCATATTGGCCCTAGGGAAGAAATATTATTTTTTGCTCCAAAAAGTGACCAGGTTTCTCCCAGCCAACAAATTCCCCGGCTCCTCATGAGCCGTCTCATGCTTAGAAATACCTATTATGGGAGGGTCTACTAGTTTTCCCTTAATTTTTTTTCAAAAATTGCCCGAAAATCCTAGTTTTCCTTGGAATTTCTTACAAAATTCACTAAAAACTATCCGGGGGACCCAAATGTTCATCACTTTGGCGTTGTTCAGGTTACATCCAGTTGCATCCAGAAGGCCGGGTCAGAATTCCAATGTCGTCTTGGGCAACCCCAAGGAAAACACCAAACACCTGTGTGCTATAGACTTCACTTTGTTCCAAAAAGTGATCCGGTTTCCCCCCGGAAACATATTCCCCGGCTCGTCACGAGCCGTCTCATGCTTAGAAATACCCGTTCCGGGAGGTTCTAAGAGTCTTACTGAAATTTTTTTTCCAAAATTTCCATAAAAACCTGGTTTTCATTGGAATTTCTTACAAAATTCACAGAAAACTATCCCGGAGGACCCAAACGAGATACCGTTCTTCCCTTTGGCGTCGTTTAGGCTGCATCCAGAAGGCCGGGTTAGAATTCCAATGCCGTCCAGGACAATCCCAAAAGGTATCCTCCACTTTGTGGGCCCAGAATGGCCCCCAAGAAGAAATGTTGTATTTTCCTCCAAAAAGTGACTCGGTTTCTCCCCGCCAACATATTCCCCAGCTCATGCTTAAAAATACCTGTTCCGTGAGGTTCTAAAAGTTTTTCCTAAATTTGTTTCAAAAATTGCCCCAAATACCTGATTTTCTTTGGAATTTCATACAATATCCCGAGGTGCCGACACGGGGTACTGTTCTTCCTTTTGAAGTCGTTTAGGGCGCATCCAGAAGGACGGGTCAGAATTCCAATGCCGTCCCGGGCAACCCTAAGGAAAATCCCAAATACCGGTGCGCTGTAGTCTCCATATTTTAGGCCAAGAATGGCCCCGTGCAAGAAATGCTGTGTTTTGCTCTAAAAAGTGACCCGGTTTCTCCCTGCCGACACATTCCCCGGCTCGTGATGAGAAGAATACTGATTCTAGGGGATTCTGATAGTTTTCCCTGAATTTTATTAAAAAATTGCACGAAAAACCTAGTTTTCCATGGAATTTCTAACAAAATTCACTAAACACTATCCCAGGGACCCAAACGGGTACCGTTCTACCCTATAGTGTCGTTTGGGCTTCAACCAGGTGCTTCCAGAAGGCTGGATTAGAATTCCAATGCCGTTCTAGGCAACCCTAAGGAAAAGCCCTAACACTGGTGTGCTATGGCCTTCACTTTTTTGGCCTAGAATGGCCCTAGGGAATAAATGTTGTGTTTTGTTTCAAAAAGGGGCCCGGTTTCTACCTGCCAATACATTCCCCAGCTCGTCAAGAGCCGCCTAATGCTTAGAAATACCCGTGCCATGAGGTTCCAATAGTTTTCCCTAAATTTATTTCAAAAATTGGCAGAAAAATCAGTTTTCCTTGGAATTTCTTACAAAATTCACTTAAATCTATCCTGGGGTACCCAAACGGAGTACCGTTATGCCCTTTGGTGTCGTTTTGGCTGCAACCAGGCGTGTCCAAAAGGCTGGGTCAAAATTCCGATGCCGTCCCAGGCAACCCCAAGGAAAATCCCTAACACTGTTGTGCTATGGCCTTCACTTTTTGGGCCCAAAATGGCTCCAGGGAAGAAATGTTTTGTTTTGCTCCAAAGAGTGACCTGGTTTCTCCCCGCCAACATATTCCTCGGCTCGTCACGAGCTGTTTCATGCCTAGAAATACCCGTTCCAGGAGGTTCAAATAATTTTCTATAAATTGTTTTCAAAAATTGCCCAAAAAACCCAGTTTTTCATGGAATTTCTTACAGAATTCTCTAAAAACTATAACGGGAGACCCAAACGGGGTGCCATTCTTCCCTATGGTGTCGTTTGGGCTGCAACCAGGTGTGTCTAGAAGGCCGGGTCATAATTCCAATGCCGTCTTGGGCAACCCAAACCCCCAACACCGGTGTGCTTTAGCCTCCACTTTTAGGGCCCAGAATGGCCCTGGGAAGAAATGTTGTGTTTTGCTCCAAAAAGTGACCTGGTTTCTCCTCGTCAACATATTCCCTGGCTTGTCGCGAGCCGTCTCTAGCTTTGAAAAACCCTTTCCGGACCTGAATTTATTTCAAAAATTGCCAGAAAAACCTACTTTTCTTTAGAATTTCTTACAAAATTCACTGAAAACTATCCCGGAGGACCCTAACGGGATACCGTTCTCCCCTCTGGCGTCATTTAGGCTGCATCCAGGAGCGTCCAGAAGGCGAGTCAGAATTTTGATGCCGTCTCGAGCAACCCCGAGGAAAACCCCAACCACCGTTGTGACATGGCCTTCACTTTTCGAGCCCATAATGGCCCCGGGGAACAAAAGTTGTTTTTTGCTCCAAAAAGTGACCAGGTTTCTCCCCGCCAACGAATTCCCCGGCTCCTCACGAGCCGTCTCATGCTTAGAAATACCCATTCTGGGAGGGTCTAATAGTTCTCCCTGAATTGTTTTCAAAAATTGGCCGGAAAACCTGGTTTTCCTTTGAATTTCTTACAAAATTCACTAAAAACTATCCTGGGGGACCCAAACGGTGTACTGTTCCCCCCTTTGGCGTCGTTTAGGCTGCATCCAGAAGACTGGGTCAGAATTCCAATGCCGTCCCGGGCAACCCCAAGGAAAACCCCCAACACCGTTGTGATATAGTCTTCACTTTTTGGGCCCATATTGGCCCCGGGTTAGAAATGTTGTTTTTAGCTCCAAAAAGTGACCAGGTTTCTCCCCGCCAACGAATTTCTCGGCTCTTCATGAGCCGTCTCATGCTTAGAAATACCCATTTCTAGGAGGGTCTAATAGTTTTCCATTAATGTTTTTTCAAAATTGCCCGAAAAACCTAATTTTCCTTGGAATTTCTTACAAAATTCACTAAAAACTATCTCGGGGGACCCAAACAGTGTACCACTCTTCCTTTGGTATTGTTTAGGCTGCATCCAGGTGCGTCTGGAAGGCCGGGTCAGAATTTCAATGCAATCACGGGCAACCCCAAGGAAAACCCCAACAACCTCCACTTTTTGGGCCAAAAATGGCCCTATGGAAGAAATTTTATGTTTTGCTCTAAAATGTGACCCGCTCCCCCGGCCAACACATTACTCGATTCCTCAGGAGCAGTCTCATGATTAGAAATACCCATTCTGAGAGGTTCTAATAGTTTTCCCTGAATTTCGTTCTATAATTGCCCAAAAAACCTGGTTTTCCTTGGAATTTCTTATAAAATTTACTAAAAACTATCCCGAGGGACCCAAATGGGGTACTGTTGTTCCCTTTGCCGTCATTTAGGCTGCATCAAAAAGGTCGGGTCAGAATTTCAATGCCGTCCTGAAGGAAAACTCCTAATACCGGTGTGCTATAGCCAGCACTTTTTGGACCCAGAATGGCCCTAGGGAAGAATTGTTGTGTTTTGCTCCAAAAAGTGACCCAGTTTCTCCCTGCCAACACATTCTCCAGCTTGTGACGAGTCGTCTCATGCTGAGAAATACCTGTTCTGGGAGGTTGTAATAGTTTTCCCTGAATTTTTTTTTCAAAATTACCTGAAAAACTTGGTTTTCCTTGGAAAGTCATACAAAATTCACAAAAAACTATCCGGGGGGACCGAAACGTGGTACCGTTCTTCCCTATGGCGTAGTTTGGGCTGCAACCAGGCGCGTCTAGAAGGCTGTCTAGAATGACCTTAGGGAATAATTGTTGTGTTTTGCTCCAAAAAATAACCCGATTTCTCCCCGCCAACACATTCCCCAGCTCGTCAAAAGCTGTCTCATGATTAGAAATACCCGATCCGGCAGGTTCTAATAGTTTTCCCTGAATTTTGTTCAAAAATTGCGCAAAAAACTTGGTTTTGCTTTGAATATCTCACAAAATTGACTAAAAATTATCCCGGGGGACCCAAACAGGGTATCGTTGTTCCCTTTGGCGTCGTTTAGGCTGCATCCAGAAGGCGGGATCAGAATTTCATTACGGTCCCGAAGGAAAACGCCTAACACCGGTGTGCTATAGACTCCACTTTTTGGGCCCGGAATGGCCTCGGGGAAGAATTGTTGCATTTTACTTCAAAAAGTAACCCGGCTTCTCCCCGCCAACACATTCCCCTGCTCATGACGAGCCGCCTCATGATTAGAAATACCCGATCCGGGAGGTGCTAATATTTTACCAGAATTTGTTCAAAAATTGCACGAAAAACCTTGTTTTCCTTGGAACTTTTTATAAAATTCACTAAACACTATCCTGGGGGACGAAACGAGGTACTGTTCTTCCCTATGGCGTAGTTTGGGCTGCAGCCAGGTACGTCCAGAAGGCCGGTCAGAATTCCAATGCCATTTCGGGCAACCCCAAGGAAAACCCTCAACACCGGTGTGCTGTAGCCTCTCCTTTTTGGCCCCGAGGAAAAATGTTGTGTTTTGTTCCAAAAAGTGACTCAGTTTCTCCCTGTCAACACATTCCCCAGCTCGTCACGAGCCGTCTCATTCTAAGAAATGTCGGTTCCGAGAGGCTCTAACAGTTTCCTAGAATTTTGTACAAAAATTACCCTAAAACCTGGTTTTTCTTAGAATTTCTAACAAAATTCACTAAAAATTATCACGGGGCACCCAAACGGGGTACTGTTCCTCCCTTTGGAGTCGTTCAGTCTGTATCCATGTGCATCCAGATGGCCAGGTCAAAATTTCAATGCAATCACGGGTAACCCCAAGGAAAACGCCAACAACCTTCACTTTTTAGGCCTAAAATGGTCCCGAGGAAGAAATTTTGTGGTTTGCTCCAAAAAGTGACCCAATTTCTCCTTGCCAACATATTCCCCGGCTCGTCAAGAGCCGTCTAATGATTGGAAATACCCAGTCCGTGAGGTTCTAATAGTTTTCCCTGAATTTTGTTCAAAAATTATGCGAAAAACCTTATTTTCCTCGGAATTTCTTAGAAAATTCACTAAAAACTATCCCGATGGATCGAAACAAGGTACTGTTCTTACCTACGGCGTAGTTTGGGCTGCAACCAGGTGCATCCAGAAGGCCGAGTTAGAATTCCAGTTAACCCCAAGGAAAACCCCCAACACCGGTGTGCTGCAGCCTCTTTTTTTTGGTTCCATAATGCCGCGAGGAAGAAATGTTGTGTTTTGATCCAAAAAGTGACTCAGTTTCTCCCCGCCAATACATTCCCCAGCTCGTCACGATCCGTCTCATGCTTAGAAATGTCGGTTCCGAGAGGTTCTAATAGTTTTCCGAAATTTTGTTTAAAAATTTCCTTAAAACCTGGTTTTCCTTGGAATTTCTAGCAAAATTCACTAAAAATTATCCCGGGGCACCCAAACGGGGTACCGTTCCTCCCTTTGGAGTCGTTTAGGCTGTATCCAGGTGCATCCAGAAGGCCGGGTCAAAATTCCAATGCAATCACGGGTAACCCTAAGGAAAACCCCAACTACCTTAACTTTTTGGGGCTAAAATGGCCCCGGTGAAGAAATTTTGTGTTTTGCTCCAAAAAGTGACCCCATTTCTTCCCACCGACACATTCCCCGTCTCATGCTTAGAAATACCCGTTCCGGGTGGTTCTAATAGTTTTCCATGAAATTTTTCAAATATTGCCCGAAAAATCTGGTTTTCCTTGGAATTTCTAGGAAAATGTACCAAAAACTATCTCGGGGGACAGAAACGAGGTACCGTTCTTCCCTATGGTGTAGTTTGGGCTGTAACCAAGTGCGTCTAGAAAGCTGGGTCAGAATTTCAATGCCGTCCCGGGCAACCCTAAGGAAAACCCCTAACACTGGTGTGCTGTAGCCTCCACTTTTAGGCCCCAGAATGGCCTCCGGGTAGAAATGTTGTGTTTTGCTCGAAAAAGTGACCCAGTTTCTCCCCGCCAACACTTTGCCCAGCTCGTTACGAGCCGTCTCAGGCATAGAAATATCCGTTCTGGGAGGTTCTAATAGTTTTCCATAAATTTTGTTCTAAAATTACACGAAAAACCTAGTTTTCCATGGAATTTATTACAAAATTCACTAAAAACTATCCCGGAGGACCCAAACGGGGTACCGTTCATCAATTTGGCGTCGTTAAGGCTGCATCCCGAAGGCCGGGTCACCATTCCAATGCCATCCTGGGCAACCCCAAGAAAAACCCCTAACACCAGTGTGCTGTAGACTCCACTTTTTGGCCTTAGAATGGCCCCGGGGATGAAATGTTTTGTTTTGCTCGAAAAAGTGACCCGGTTTCTCCCCGCCAACACATTCCCCAGCTCGTCACGAGCCGTCTCAAGCTTAAAAATACCCGTTCCGGGAGGTTCTAATAGTTTTCCCTGAATTTAGTTCAAAAATTGCACGAAAAACTCAGTTTTCCAATAAATTTATTACAAAATTCACTAAAAAACTATCCTAGAGGACCGAAACGGGGTACCGTTCATCACTTTGGCATCATTTAGGTTGATCCAAAAGGCGGGGTTATAATTCCAATGCCGTCTCGGGCAACCCCAAGGAAAACCCCAAACACCGGTGTGCTGTAGCCTTCACTATTTTGGCCTAGATGGCAGCGGGGAAGAAATGTTGTGTTTTGCTCCAAATAGTGACCCGGTTTCGCCCCTCCAACACATTCCCTGGCTCGTCACGAACCGACTCATGCTTAGAAATACCGGTTCCATGAGGTTCTAATAGTTTTCCATGAATTTTGTTAAAAAATTGCCCTAAAAACCTAGTTTTCCTTGGAATTTCATACAAAATTCACTAAAAACTATCCCGGTGGACCCAAACGGGGTACCGTTCTTCCCTATGGCATCATTTGGCCTTTAACCAGGTGCGATAGAAGGTTGGGTCTGAATTCCAATGCCGTCTAGTGCAACCCCAAGGAAAACCCCCAACACCGGTGTGTTGTAGCCTCCATTTTTTGGGCCGAGAATGGCCTCGGAGAGGAAATGTTGTGTTTTGCTCCAAAAAATTGCAGGGTTTCTCCCTGCTAACACATTCCCTGGCTCGTCATGAGCTGTCTCATGCTTAGAATTACCGCTCCAGGAGATTCTAGTAGTTTTTCCTGAATTTTATTCAAAAATTACCCGAAATACTTGGTTTTCCTTGCAATTTCTTACAAAATTCACAAAAAATTATCTCGGTAGTCTCAAACAGGGTGCCGTTCTTCCCTTTGGCAATGTTTAGGCTGCATCCAGAAGGCCAGGTCAGAATTTCAATGCCGTCCCGAGTAACCCCAAGGAAAACCCCAACACCGGTGTGCTGTACCCTTCACTTATTGCGCTTAGAATTGCCCCAGGGAAGAAATGTTGTGTTTTGCACCAAAAAGTGAACCAGTTTCTTCCTGCCAACACATTCTCCGGCTCATCACGAGCCGTCTCATGTTCAGAAATACCCGTTCCGGGAGGTTGTAATAGTATTCCATGAATTTTGTTCAAGAATTGCCTGGAACGTGTTGCACCTAAAAGTGTCCCAGTTTCTTCCCGCCAAAAAATTTCCCGGCTCATCATGAGCCGTCTCATGTTTAGAAACACCCGTTCCGAGAGGTTCTAATAGTTTTCCTTGAGTTTTGTTCAAAAATTGCCTAGTGTGCTGTAGCCTCCACTTTTTGGGCCTAGAACGGCCCTCGGGAAGAAATGTTATGTTTCACTCCAAAAGTGACTCGGTTTCTCCCCATCAACACATTCCTCGGCTCGTCACGAGCCTTCTCATGCTTAGAAATACCCGTTCCGAGTGGCTGTAATAGTTTTCCATAAATGTTTTTCAAAAATTGCCCGAAAAATCTGCTTTTCCTTGGAATTTCTTACAAAATTAACCAAAAACTATCCCGGAGGACCCAAACGGGGTACCGATCATCACTTTGGCGTCGTTTAGGCTGCATCCAAAAGGCTGGGTCATCATTCCAATGCCGTCCCGGGAAACCCCAAGGAAAACCCCCAATAGCAGTGTGCTGTAGCCTCTACTTTTTGGCCCTAGAATGGCCCCGGGGAAGAAATGTTGTGTTTTGCCTAAAAAAGTGACCCAGTTTCTCCCCGCCAACACGTTCTTCAACTCGTCACCAGCCGTCTCATGCTTAGAAATACTCGTTCTGGGAGGTTTTAACAGTTTTCCCTGAATTATGTTCAGAAATTGCACGAAAAACTTGGTTTTCCATGGAATTTATTACAAAATTCACTAAAAACTATCCCGGAGGACCCAAACGGGGTACCGTTTATCACTTTGGCAACGTTTCGACTGCATCCAGAAGGCCCGGTCATAATTCCAATGCCGTCCCGGACAACTCAAGGAAAACCCCTAACACTGGTGTGCTGTAGCCTCCACTATTTGGGCCTAGATGGCCCCGGGGAGGAAATGTTGTGTTTTGCTTCAAAAAGTGATCCGGTTTCTCCCGCCAACACATTCCCTGGCTCATCACGAGCCGTCTCATTCTTAGAAATACCCGTTTCGTGAGGTTCTAATAGTTTTCCCTGATTTTCCATGGAATTTCTTACAAAATTCATTAAAAACTATCCCGGGGGACCCAAACGGGGAACCGTTCTTCCCTATGGTGTCGTTTGGACTACAACATTTCCTGAGAAGAAATGTTGTGTTTTTTTCTAAAAAGAGACCCAATTTCTCCCCGCTAACACATTCTCCGGTTCGTTACGAGCCGTCTAATGCTTACAAATACCCATTCCGTGAGGTTCTAATAGTTTCCCCTGAATTTTGTTCAAAAATTGCCCGAAAAACCTAGTTTCCTAGGAATTTCTTACAAAATTCATTAAAAAAATTTTTCGGTGGTCCCAAAAGGGGTACTGTTCTTCCCTTTGGCGTTGTTTATGCTACATTCAGAAGGCCGGGTTAAAATTCCTATTCCATCTAGGGCAACCCCAAGGAAAACCCCTAACATCGGTGTGCTGTAGCCTCCATTTTTTGGGCCTAGAATGGCCCCAGAGATGAAATGATATGTTTTCCTCTAAAAAGTGACCCTGTTTCTCCCCGTTAACACATTCCCTGGCTCGTCACAAGCCGTCTCATGCTTATAAATGACCGTTCCGGGAGGTTTTAATAGTTTTCCCTAAATTTTGCTCAAAAATTGCCCGAAAAATCTAGTTTTCCTTGGAATTTCTTACAAAATTGACTAAAAATTATCCCAGGGGACCCAAACGGGGTACCGCTATTTTCTATTGCGTCATTTGGGCTGCAACCAGGTGCGTCCAGATGGTTGGGTTTGAATTCCAATGCCGTCTAGGGCAACCTAAAGGAAAATCCCCAACATCGGTGTGCTGTAGCCTCTATTTTTTGGGCATAGAATAGTCCCGGAGAAGAAATGTTGTGTTTTGCTATAAAATGTGACCCGGTTTGTCCCCGCTAACACATTCCCCAGCTCGTCACGATCTGTCTCATACTTAGAAATACTCTTTCCGGGAGGTTCTAGAAGTTTTCCCTGCATTTTGTTCAAAAATTAGCTGAAAAACCTGGTTTTCATTCGAATTTATTACAAAATTCACAAAAACTAATCCTGGGGACCCAAACGGGGTACCGTTCTTCGCTTTGGCATCGTTTAGGCTGCATCCAGGTGCGTCCAGAAGGCTAGGTCAAAATTCCAATGTCGTACAGGGCAACCCCAAGGAAAATCCCCAACTCCGATGTGCTATAGCTTTAACTTTTTTGGCCCAGAATGGCCCCGTAGAAGAAATGTTGTATTTTGCTCCAAAAAGTGACCCGATTTATCCCCGCTAACAAATTCCCTGGCTAGTCACGAGACGTCTCAAGCTAGTAATTTTCCTTGAATTTTGTTCAAAAATTGACCGAAAAACCTGGTTTTCCTACAAAATTCACTAAAAACTATCCAGGAGACCCAAATGGGGTACCATTCTTCCATTTGGTGTCGTTTAGGCTGCATCCAGAAGTCCGGGTCAGAATTTCGATACCGTCCCGGGCAACCCTAAGGAAAACCCTTAACACCGGTGCGCTATGGCCTTCACTTTTTGGGTACTGAATGGCCCCGAGGAAGAAATGTTGTATTTTGCTCCAAAAAGTGATGAGGTTTCTCTGCGCCAACACATTCCCCGGCTCGTTACAAGCTGTCTCATGCTTAGAATTACCAGTTCCAGGAGGTTCTAATAGTTTTACCTGAATTTTGTTCAAAAATTGCACGAAAAACTTGGTTTTCCTTAGAATTTCTTACAAAATTCACTAAAAACTATCTTGGGGGACCCAAAGAAGGTGCTGTTCTTCCCTTTGGCGTCATTTAGGCTGCATCCAGAAAGCTGGGCCAGAATTTCAACACCGTCCCTGGCAACCGCAAGGAAAACCCCCAACACCGATGTGCTATAGCCTTCACTTTTTGTGCCCAAATTGGGCCCGAGCAAGAAATATTGCGTTTTGCTTCCAAAAGTGACCCGATTTTTCCACGCCAACCCATTCCCAGCTCGTAACGAGGGATTTCATGCCTAGAAATACCTGTTCCGGTAGGTGCTAATAGTTTTCCTTGAATTTTTTTCAAAAATTATCCAAAAAACCTTGTTTTCCTTGGAATTTCTAACAAAATTCAATAAAAACTATCCCGAGGGACCCAAACAGGGCACTGTCTTTCCCAGGCAACCCCAAGGAATGCCTCCAACACCGATGTATTATAGCCTTCACTTTTTGGGCTCAGAATGTCCTTGGGGATGAAATGTTGTGTTTTGCTCCAAAAAGTAACCCGGTTTCTCCCCTCCAACAAATTCTCCGGCTCGTCAGGAGCTGTCTCAGGCTTCGAGATACCCGTTTTAATGCAGCCTAAACGAGGCCAAAGGGAAGGACAGTACCTCATTTGGGTCCCCCGGGATAGATTTTAGTGAATTTTGTAAGAAATTCCAAGAAAAACGAGGTTTTTCGAGCAATTTTTGAACAAAACTTCAGGCAAAACTATTAGAACATCCCATAACGGGTATTTCAAAGCATGAGACAGCTCATGACGAGCCGGAAAATGTGTTGGCTGGTATAAACCGGGACACTTTTTGGAGCAAAACACAACATTTCTTCTCTGGGGCCATTCTGACTCAGCCTTCTAGATGCACCTGAATGCAACCTAAACGACGCCGAAGGGAAGAACGGCAGCACGTTTGGGTTACCCGGGATAGTTTTTAGTGAATTTTGTATGAGATTCCAAGGAAAATCAGGTTTTTCTGTCAATTTTTGAACAAAATTCAAGGAAATCAATTTGTACATCACGGAACGGGTATTTCTAAGCATGAGACGGCTCATGATGAGCCGGAGAATGTGTTTTCAGGGAGAAACTGGGTCACTTTTTGGAGCAACTGGATGCAGCCTAAACGACGCAAAAGGGAATAACGGTGCCCCGAGACAGTTTTTAGTGAATTTTGTAAGAAATTCTCAGGAAAACTTGGATTTTTGGGCAATTTTTTAACAAAATTCAGGGAAAACTATTAGTACCTTCCGGAACAGGTATTTCTCAGCATGAGATGGATCTTGAAGAGCAGCGAAAAGCATTGACAAGGAGAAACCGGGTCACCTTTTGGAGCAAAACACAACATTTCTTCACCGGGACCATTATGGGCCTAAAAAGTGAAGGTTATAGCACACTGGTGTTGGGGATTTTCCTTTGGGTTTCCCAGGATGGCATTGAAATTCTTATTCGGGCTTCTGGACGCACCTGGATGCAGCCTAAATGACGCCAAAGGGAAGAACGTTACCCTGTTAGGGTCCCTCGGGATAGTTTTTAGTGAATTTTGTAAGAAATTCCAAGTACAACCTGGTTTTTCGGGAAAATTTTGGCCAAAATCCAGGGAAAACTATTATAACCTCTTAGAATGGGTATTTCTAAGCTTGAGACAGCTCATGACGAGCAGGGAAATGTGTTGGTAGGGAGAAACTGGGTCACCTTTTGGAGCAAAACACAACATTTCTTTCTCGGGGACATTCTGGGCCCAAAAAGTGAAGGCTATAGCACACCGGTGTTGGGGGTTTTCCTTAAGGTTGTCCAGGACGACAATGGAATTATGTCCCAGACTTTTGGACGCACCTGGATGCAGCATAAACGATGCCAAAGGGAATAACGGCATCCCGACATAGTTTTTAGTGAATTTTGTAAGAAATTCCAAGAAAACCTGATTTTTCGTGCAATTTTTAGACATAATTCGTGGAAAACAATGAGAACCTCCTAGAACGGGTGTTTCTAAGCATGAGACGGCTCGTAACGAGCAGGGGAATGTGATGGCGGGAAGAAACCGGGTCACCTTTTGAAGGAAAACACAACATTTCTTCCCCAGGGACTTTTTAGGCCCAAAAAGAGAAGGCTATAGCACATCAGCTTTGAGGGTTTTCCTTGGGGTTGCCCGAGACGGCATTGGAATTCTTATTCAGCCTTCTGGACGCAGCTGGATGCAGCCTAAACGACGCCAAAGGAAAGGACGGTACCCCATTTGGGTCCCTCGGGATAGTTTTTAGTGAATTTTGTAGGAAATTCCAAGGAAAACCTAGTTTTTCGGGTAATTTTTGGACAAAATTTAGGGAAAACTATTAGAACCTCCCTGAACGGGTATTTCTAAGCATGAGAAGGCTTGTGACGAGCAGGGAATGTGTTGGCGGGGAGAAACTGGGCCACCTTTTGGAGCAAAACACAACATTTCTTCCTCGGAACCATTTTGGGCCCAAAAAGTGAAGGCTATAGCACACCGGTGTTGGGGTTTTCCTTGGGGTTGCCCGGGACAGCACTGGAATTCTGATCCGACCTTCTGGACGCACCTGGATGCAGCCTAAATGATGTAAAAGGGAATAACGGTACCCCAGGATTGTTTTTAGTGAATTTTGTAACAAATTCCTAGGGAAACCTGGTTTTTCGCGTAGTTTTTGAACAACATTCAGGGAAAACTATTAAAACGTCCCAGAACGGGTAATTCTACGCTTGAGACGGCTCGTGACGAGCAGGGAAATATGTTGGCAGGGAGAAATCGGGTCACCTTTTGGAGCAAAACACAACAATTCTTCCTCGGGGACATCCTATCCAAAAAAGTCAAGGCTATAGCACACCGGTGTTGTGGGTTTTCATTGGGGATGCCCAGGACGACATTGGAATTCTATCCTGACCTTCTGGATGCACCTGGATGCAGCCTTAGCGATACAAAAGGGTATAACGGTACCCTGAGATAGTTTTTAGTGAATTTTGTAGGAAATTCCTAGGAAAATTTGGATTTTTGGGCAATTTTTGAACAAAATTCAGGGAAAACTATTAGAACCTTCCGAAACGGGTATTTCTAAGAATGAGATGGCTCGTGACGAGCAGCGAAAAGCATTGATGAGGAGAAACCAGGTCACCTTTTGGAGCAAAACATAACATTTCGTCATCGGGCCATTATGGGCCTAAAAAGTGAAGGTTATAGCACCACAGCGCTGGAGGTTTTCCTTGGGGTTGCCCAGGACGGCATTGGAATTCTTATTTGGCCTTCTGCACGCACTTGGATGTAGCCTAAATAACACATAACGGAAGAACGGTACCCCATTTGGGTCCCCCGAGATAGTTTTTAGTGAATTATTTAGGAAATTCCAAGGAAAACCTGATTTTTCAGGCAATTTTTTGGCAAAATTCAGGGAAAACTATTAGAACCTTCCGAAACGGGTATTTCTAAGCATGAGACGGCTCGTGACGAGCAGGGAAATGTGTTGACGGGGAGAAACCGGGTCACCTTTTGGAGCAAAACACAACATTTCTTCCCCGGGGACATTCTCGGCCCAAAAAGAGGGCTATAGCACACCGGCATTGGGGGTTTTCCTTGCGGTTGCCTAGGACGTCATTGGAATTCTAATTCAGCCTAACTGGACCCACCTGGATGCAGCCTAAACAACGCCAAAGGGAAGAACGGTATCCCGTTTTGGTCCTTCGGGATAGTTTTTAGTGAATTTTGTAGGAAATTCCAAGGAAAACCTGGCTTTACGGGTAATTTTTGGACAAAATTTAGGAAAAACTATTAGAACCTCATTGAACGGGTATTTCTAAGCATGAGACGGCTCGTGACGAGTCGGGAATGTGTTGGCGGGGAGAAACCAAGTCACCTTTTGGAGCAAAACACAACATTTCTTCCGCGGGGCCATTATGGGCAAAAAATGTGAAGATTATAGCACGTCGGTGTTTGGGGTTTTCTTTGGGGTTGCTCGGGACGACATTGGAATTCTTATTCGGCCTTCTGGACTCACCTGGATGCAGCCTAAATGACGCCAAAGGGAAGAACGATGTGAAGATTATGGCGCACCAGTGTTGGGGGTTTTCCTTGGGGCTGCCCGAAACGGCATTGAAATTCTTATTCGGCCTTCTAGGTGCACCTGGATGCAGCCTAAAAGACACCAAAGGGAAGAACTGTACCTCGTTTGGGTCCCCCTGGATAGTTTTTAGTAAATTTTATAGGAAATTCTGAGGAAAACCTATTTTTTTGGGTAATTTTTAGGCAGAATTCAGGGAAACATATGAGAACCTCCTAGAACGGGTATTTCTAAGCATGAGACTGCTCGTGACGAGCAGGGGAATATGGTGGCAGGGAGAAACCGGGTCACCTTTTCGAGGAAAACACAACATTTCTTCCCCGAGGCCATTATGGGCCCAAAACGTGAAGATTATAGCACACCGGTGTTGGGATTGCTCGGGGAATATGGTGGCGGGGAGAAACCAGGAAAAACACAATATTTCTTCCCCGGAGCCATTATGGGCCCAAAATGTAAAGATTATAGCACCTTGGTGTTAGGGGTTTTCTTTGGGGTTGCTCGGCACGGCATTGAATTCTTATTTGGTCTTCTGAACGCACCTGGATGTAGGCTAAACGACGCCAAAAGGAAGAACCATACCCCGTTTGGGTACCCTGGGATAGTTTTTAGTGAATTTTGTAGGATATTCCAAGGAAAATTGGGTTTTTCGGGCAATTTTTGGACAAAATTCAGGAAAAACTATTAGAAACTCCCAAAACGGTTATTTCTAAGCATGAGACGGCTTGTCACGGGCAGGGGAATGTGTTAGAGGGAGAAGCCGGGTCACGTTTTGGAGCAAAACACAACATTTCTTCCTTGGGGACATTCTGGGCCCAAAAAGTGAAGGCTATAGCACACCGGTGTTGGGGTTTTCCTTGGGGTTGCCCGAGACGGCATTGAAATTCTTATTTGGCTATCTGGACGCACCTGGATGCAGCCTAAATGACACCAAAGGGAATAACGGCAACCCGTTTGGGTCCACCGGGATAGTTTTTAGTGAATTTTGAAGGAAATTCCAAGGAAATGTTAGTTTTTAAGGCAATTTTTGGACAAAATTCTAGGAAAACCATTAGAACCTCCCAGAACGGGTATTTCTAAGCATAAGATAGCTCGTGACAAGCAGGGAAATGTGTTGGCAGGGGGAAACCAGGTCACCATTTGGAGAAAAACTCAACATTTCTTCCCCGGGGCCATTAAGGTCCCAAAAAGTGGAGGCTATAGTACACCGGTGTTGGGGATTTTTCTTGGGGTTACCCGGAATGGCATTGGAATTATTATTCGGCCTTCTGGACGCACCTGGATGCAGCTTGAACGACGCAAAAGGGAATAATGGTGCCTCAGGACAGTTTTTAGTGAATTTTGTAGGAAATTCTAGGGAAAACCTGGTTTTTGGGGTAATATTTGGACAAACTTCAGGGAACACTATTAAAAACTCTAAGAACGGGTATTTCTAAGCATGAGATGGCTCGTGACGAGCAGGGAAATGGGTTGGTGGGGAGAAACCCGGGCACTTTTTGGAGTAAAACACAACATTTCTTCCCCGGGGACATTCTAGGCCCAAAAAGTGATGGCTGTAGCATACCGGTGTTGTGGGTTTTTCTTTGGATTGCCCTGGATGGCTTTGGAATTCTGATTCGGCCTTCTACATGCACCTGGATGCAGCCTAAACGACGTAAAAGTGAATAACAGTACCTCAGGATAGTTTTTAGTGAATTTTATAAGAAATTCCCAGGAAAACCTGGTTTTTTAGGCAATTTTTGAACAAAATTCTAGGAAAACTATACTCCCGGATGGGGTATTTCTAAGTATGGGACGGCTCGTGACGAGTAGGGAAATGTGTTGGTGGGGAGAAACCGAGTCACCTTTTGGAGTAAAACACAACATTTCTTCCTTGGGGCCATTGTGGGCCCAAAACGTAAAGCTTATAGCACACCGGTGTTGCTGGTTTTCCTTGGGGTTGCCCGGGACGGAATCGTAATTATGACCCGACCTTGTGGATGCAGCCTAAACGCTGTAAAAGGGAAGAACAGTACCCCGTTTGGGTCCCCCAGGATAGTTTTTCGTGAATTTGTAAGAAATTCCAAGGAAAACCTAGTTTTTCGAACAATTCTTGAACAAAATTCAGGGAAAACTATTAGAATCCCCCGAAACAGGTATTTATAAGCATGAAATGGCTCGTGACGAGCAGGGAAATGTGTTAGAGGAGAGAAACCGGGTCACCTTTTTGAGAAAAACACAATATTTCTTCCTCGCGGCCATCTTGGGCCAAAAAAATGAAGGTTATAGCACACCGGTGTTGAAGGTTTTCCTTAGCGTTGCCCGGGATAAAACTTCAATTATGACCCGACCTTTTGGATGCAGCCTAAACGACGAAAAGGGGAAGAACAGTACCCCGTTTGGTTCCCCCGAGATAGTTTTTAGTGAATTTTGTAAGAAATTCCCAGGAAAACCTGATTTTTCGAGTAATTTTTGAAAAAATTCAGGGAAAACTATTATAACCTCCCGGAACGGGTATTTCTAAGCATGATACAGCCCGTGACGAGCAGGGGAATGTGTTGGGGAGAAATCGGGTCACTTTTCGGAGCAAAACATAATATTTCTTCCCTGAGGCCATTCTGGGCCTAAAAAGTTAAGGCTATAGCACACCGGTGTTGGGGATTTTTCCTTGGGGTTGCCCAGGACGGTATTAGAATTCTGACCCGATCTTCTGGACACACTGAATGGAGCCTAAACGACGCAAAAGGGAAGAACGGCACCCTGTTTGGGTCCCCTGGGATAGTTTTTAGTGAATTTAGAAAGAAATTCCTAGGAAAACCAGGTTTTTAGGGCAATTTTTGAGCAAAATTCAGGGAAAACTATTAGAACCTCCAGAAACAGGTATTTATAAGCATGAGACGACTCGTGACGAGCAAGGAAATGTGTTGACGGGGAGAAATCGGGTCACCTTTCGGAGCAAAACGCAGCATTTCTTCCCCTGGGCCATTCTTTTCCTAAAGAGTGAAGGCTATAGCACGCCGGTGTTGGGGGTTTTGCTTGGCGTTGCCTGGGACGGCATTGGAATTACGACTCAACCTTCTGGATGCACGTGGATAAAGCCTAAACGACGCCAAAGGAAAGAACAGTACCCCGTTTGAGTCCCTTGGGATAGTTTTTAGTGTATTTTAAAAGAAATTCCCAAGAAAACCTGGTTTTTGGGGTAATTTTTGAACAAAATTCAGGAAAAACTATTAGAACCTCCCGGAACGAGTATTTCTAAGCATGAGACGGCCCTTGACGAGCAGGGGAATGTGTTGGTGATGAGAAATCGGGACACTTTTTGGAGCAAATCACAACATTTCTTCCTAGGGGCCATTTTGGGCCCAAAAAGTGAAGGCTATAGCACACTGGTGTTGGTAATTTTTCCTTGGGGTTGCTCGGGACGGCATTAGAATTCTAACCTAGTCTTCTGGACACATTGGATGCAGCCTAAACGACGCAAAAGGGAAGAATTATACCCCGTTTGGGTCCCCCGAGATAGTTTATAGTGAATTTTGTAAGAAATTCCTAGGAAAACCTGGTTTTTCGGGCAATTCTTGAACAAAATTTAGGGAAAACTATTAAAACCTCCCGAAACAGGTATTTATAAGCATGAGATGGCTCGTGACGAGCAGGGGAATGTGTTGGCGATGAGAAACTGGGTCACCTTTTTTAGCAAAACACAATATCTCTTCCCTGGAGCCATTATGGGCCTAAAAAGTAAAGGCTATAGCGCACCGGTGTTGTTGGTTTTCCTTGGGGTTGTCCGGGATGGTATTGTAATTATGACATGACCTTCTGGATGCAGTCTAAACGAAGCAAAAGGGAAGAATAGTACCCCGTTTGGGTCCCCTGGGATAGTTTTTAGTGATTTTGTAAGAAATTCCCAAGAAAACCTAGTTTTTCAAACAATTTTTGAAAAAATTCAGGTAAAACTATTAGACCCTCTGGGAACGGGATTTCTAAGCATGAGACGGACCATGACGAGCAGGGGAATGTGTTGGTGTGGAGAAGCCGGGTCTCTTTTTAGAGCGAAACACAACATTTCTTTCTCGGGGCCATTCTGGGCCTAAAAAGTTAAGGCTATAGCACACCAGTGTTGAGAGTTTTTCCTTGGGGTTGCTCGGGACGGCATTAGAATTTTGACCCGATCTTCTGGACACACTGGATACAGCCTAAACGACTCAAAAGGGAAGAACGGTACCCCGTTTGGGTCCCCTAGGATAGTTTTTAGTGAATTTTGTAAGAAATTCCCAGGAAAACCTTATTTTTCGGGCAATTCTCGAACAAAATTCAAAGAAAACTATTAGAACCTCCCAAAACAGGTATTTATAAACATGAGATGGCTTGGGACGAGTAGGGAATGTGTTGGCTTTGAGAAACCAGGTCACCTATTTGAGCAAAACACAATATTTCTTCCCCGGGGCCATTATGGGCCCAAAAAGTGAAGGCTATAACGCACCGGTGCTGAGGGTTTTCTTTGGGGTTGCCTGGGACGGTATTGTAATTTTGACCTGACTTTCTGGATGCAGCCTAAACGAAGCAAAAGGGAAGAACAGTACCCCATTTGGGTTCCCCAGGATAGTTTTTAGTGATTTTGTAAGAAATTTTCAGGAAAACTTGGTTTTTCGGGAAATTTTTGATCAAAATTCAGGGAAAACTATTAGAACCTCCCGAAACAGGTATTTCCAAGCTTGAGACGGCTCGTGACGAGTAGTGAAATGTGTTGGCGGGGAGAAACCGGGTCACCTTTTGCAGTAAAACACAACGTTTCTTCCCCGGTGCCATTCTTGGCCAAAAAAGTGAAGGCTATAGCGCGCCAGTGCTAAGTGTTTTCCTTGGGGTTGCCCCGGACGGCATTGGAATTATGACACGACCTTCTGGATGCACCTGGATGCAGCCTAAACTACGTAAGAGGTAGAACAGTACCCCGTTCGGGTCCCCCGCGATAGTGTTCAGTGAATTTTGTAAGAAATTCCCTGGAAAATCTGGTTTTCGGGGTAATTTTTGAACAAAATTCAGGAAAAACTATTAAAACCTCCCGGATCGGGTATTTCTAAGTATGAGACGGCCCGTGACGAGCAGGGGAATGTGTTGGTGGGGAGAAATCGGGTCACTTTTCGAAGCAAAACACAGCATTTCTTCCTCGGGGCCATTCTGGCCAAAAAAGCGAAGGCTATAACACACCGGTGTTGGGGGGTTTTCCTTGGGGTTGCCCGGGACGGCATTAGCATTCTAACCCAGTCTTTTGGACACACTGGATGCAGCCTAAACGACGCAAAAGGGAAGAACGGTATCCCGTTTGGGTCCTCTAAGATAGTTTTTAGTGAATTTTGTAAGAAATTTCTAGGAAAACCGGGTTTTTAGGGCAATTTCTGAACAAAATTCAGGGAAAACTATTAGAACCTCCAGAAACAGGTATTTATAAGCATGAGATGGCTCGTGATGAGCAGGGAAATGTGTTGGCGGTGAGAAACCGGGTCACCTTTTGGAGTAAAACACAATATTTCTTCCCTGGGGCCATTCTTGACCCAAAAAGTGAAGGCTTGCACACCGGTGTTGGGGGTTTTCCTTGGCGTTGCCCGGGACGGCATTGGAATTATGACTCCACCCTCTGGATGCACTTGGATAAAGCCTAAACGACGGCAAAGGATAGAACAGTACCCGGTTTGGGTCCCCTGGGATAGTTTTCAGTGAATTTTGTGAGAAAGTCCTAGGAAAACTTGGTTTTTGGGGCAATTTTTGAATAAAATTCAGGGAAAACTATTAGAACCTTCCGGAACGAGTATTTCTAATCATGAGAAGGCCCGTGACGAGCAGGAGAATGTGTTGATAGGGAGAAAACGGGACACTTTTTGGAGCAAATCACAAAATTTCTTCCTCGGGGCCATTTTGGGCCCAAAAAGTGAAGGCTATAGCACACCTGTGTTAGGGGTTTTTCCTTGGGGTTGCCCAAGACTACATTAGAATTCTGAACTAGTCTTCTGGACGCACGAGATGCAGCCTAAAAGACGCAAAAGGGAAGAACGGTACCCCGTTTGGGTTCCCCAGGATAGTTTTTATTGAGTTTTGTAAGAAATTCCCAAGAAATCCTAGTTTTTTTGGTAATTCTTGAATAAAATTCAGGGAAATCTATTAGAACCTCCCGAAATAGGTATTTATAAGCATGAGACGGCTCGTGACGAGCAGGGAAATCTGTTGGCGGGGGGAAACGGGGTCACCTTTTTTAGCAAAACACAATATTTCTTCCTCGAGGCCATTATGGGCCCAAAAAGTGAAGGCTATAGCGCACCGGTGTTTAGGGTTTTCCTTGGGAATTCCCGGGACAGTATTGCAATTATGACCCGACCTTCTGAATCCAGCCTAAACGAAGCAAAAGGGAAGAACAGCACCCCGTTTGGGTCCCCTCAGGACTGTTTTTAGTGATTTTGTAAGAAATACCTAGGAAAACCTGGTTTTCGGGCAATTTTTGAACAAAATTCAGGGAAAACTTTTAGAACCTCCCAGAACGGGTATTTCTAAGCATGAGACGGCTCATCACGAATAGTGGAATGTGTTGGCCGGGAGAAACTGGGTCACCTTTTGGAGTAAAACACAACATTTCTTCCCCGGGGCGATTCATGGCCCAAAAAGTAAAGGCCATAGCACACTGGTGTTAGGTGTTTTCCTAGGGGTTGCCCGGGATGGGATTGGAATTATGACCCGACCTTCTGGATGCACTTGGATGCAGCTTAAACTACGCAAAAAGGAAGAACAGAACCCCGTTTGGGGACCCCCAGGATAGTTTTCAGTGAATTTTTTTAGAAATTCAAAGGAAAACCTGATTTTTGGGGCAATTTTTGAACAAAATTTAGGGAAAACTATTAGAACCTACTGGAACGGGTATTTTTAAGCATGAGACGGCCCGTGAAGAGCAAGGGAATGTGTTGGTAGGGAGAAATCGGGTCACTTTTTGGAGCAAATCACAACATTTCTCCTTCGTGGCCATTTTGGGCCCAAAAAGTGAAGGCTATGGCACATCAATATTGGCGGTTTTTCCTTGAGGTTGCCCGGGACGACATTGGAATTCTGATCCAATCTTCTGGACACACTGGATGCAGTCTAAATGACGTAAAAGGGAAGAACGGTACCCCGTTTGGGTTCCCCGAGATAGTTTTTAGTGAATTTTGTAAGAAATTCCTAGAAACCTGGTTTTTCGAGCAATTCGTGAATAAAATTCGGGAAAAACTATTAGAACCGGGTGACCTTTCGGAGCAAAACACAACATTTCTTCCTCGGGGCCATTCTGGGCTAATAAAGTGAAGGCTATAGCACACCGGTGTAGAAGGCTTTCCTTGGGGTTGCCTGAGACGGCATTGGAATTTTGACCCGACCTTCTAGATGCCCCTGGATGCAGTCTAAACGATGCCAAAGGGAAGAATAGTACCCCGTTTGGGTCCCTTGGGATAGTTTTTTGTGAATTTTGTAAGAAATTCCCGAGAAAACCTTGTTTTTCGTGCAATTTGTGAATAAAATTCAAGGAAAGCTATTAGAACCTCCCGAAACGGGAATTTCTAAGCATGAGACGGCCTGTGACGAGCAGGGGAATGTGTTGACCGAGAGAAACCAAGGCACCTTTTGGAGCAAGACACAACATTTCTTCCCCGGAGACATTCTGGGCACAAAAAGTGAAGGCTATAGCACACCGGTGTTAAGGGTTTTCCTTGGGGTTGCACGGGACAGCGTTGGAATTCTAACCCCACCTCCTGGACCCAGCTGGATGCAGTCTAAACTACTTAAAAGGGAAGAACGTTACCCCATTTGGGTCCCCTAGGATAGTTTTTAGTGAATTTTGTAAGAAATTCTAAGGCCAACCTGCTTTCTGGGGCAAATTTTGGACAAAAATTCAGGAAAAACTATTAGAACCTCCAAGAACGACTCGTGGTGAACAGGAAAATGTGATGACGGGAAGAAACCGGGACACCTTTTGGACCGAAACACAACATTTCTTCCCCATGACATTCTAGGGCGAAATAGTGAAGGTTATAGCACACTGGTGTTGGGGGTTTTTCTTGAGTTGCCTAAGACGGCATTGGAATTCTTATTCGGCCTTCTGGGCACACCTGGATGCAGCCTAAACGACGCCAAAAGGAAAGGCGGTACCACTTTTAGGTCCCCTGGGATAGTTTTTAGTGAATTTTGAAAGAAATTCCAAGGAAAACCATGTTTTTCGGGCAATTTTTGGACAAAATTCGGGAAAAACTATTAGAACCTCCCAGAAGGGGTATTTCTAGGCATGAGACCGCTCGTGATGAGTAGGGGAATGTGTTGGCTAGGAGAAACCGGGTCACTTTTTGGCGCAAAACACAACATTCCTTCCTCGGGGCCAATCTGGGCCCAAAAAATGGAGGCTATAGCACACCGGTGTTAGGGGGTTTTCCTTGGGGTTGCCCGGGACGGTATAGGAATTCTGACCCAGCCTTTTGGACAAACCTGGATATAGCCTAAATGACACAAAAGGGAAGAATGGTACCCCGTTTGGGTCCCCCTAGATAGTTTTTAGTGAATTTTATAAGAAATTCCCAAGAAAACCTGATTTTTCGGGCAATTTTTGAACAAAATTCAAGGAAAACTATTAGAACCTCCCGAAACAGGTATTTCTCAGCATGAGACGACTCGTGATGAGCAGGGAAATGTGTTGGCTGTGAGAAACCGAGTCACTTTTTGGCGTAAAACACAACATTTCTTCCTCGGGGCCATTACGGGCCCAAAAAATGGAGGCTATAGCACACCGGTGTTGGGGGGTTTTCCTTGGGTTGCCCGAGACGATATAGAAATTCTGACCCAGCCTTCTAGACACACCTGGATACAGCCTAAATGACGCGAAAAAGAAGAACGGTACCCTGTTTGGGTCCCCCTGGATAGTTTTTAGTGCATTTTGTAGGAAATTTCGAGGAAAACTTAGTTTTTGGGGTAATTTTTGAACAAAATTCAGGGAAAACTATTAGAACCCCCCGGAACGGGTATTTCTAAGCTTGAGACGGCCCGTGACGAGCAGGGGAATGTGTTGGCAAGGAGAAACCGGGTCACGTTTTGGAGCAAATCAGAACATGTCTTCCCCGAGGCCATTATTAGCAAAAAAAGTGAAGGCTATGGCACACCGGTGATGGAGGTTTTCCTTGGGGTTGCCTGGGACGGCCTTGGAATTCTGAATCGGCCTTCTGGTCGCACCTGGATTCAGTCTAAACGACATCAAAGGGAAGAACGGTACCCTATTTGGGCCCCCCGAGATAGTTTTTAGTGAAATTTGTAAGAAAGTCCAAGGAAAATCAGGTTTTTCAGGCAATTTTTGAACGAAATTCAAGGAAAACTCTTAGAACCTCCTGGAACGGGTATTTCTAAGCATTAGACGGCTCGTGACTAGCCGGGAAATGTGTTGATGGGGAGAAACTGGGTCACTTTTGGGAGCAAAACACAGCATTTCTTCCCGAGCCCAAAAAGTGAAGCCTATAGCACACCAGTGTTTAGGGTTTTCCATGGGGTTGAAATACCCGACAGCATTAGAATTCTGACCCGGCCTTCTGGACACACCTGGATGCAGCCTGAACGACGCCAAAGGAAAGAACGGTAACCCGTTTGGGTCCCCCGAGATAGTTTTTAGTGAATTTTGTAAGAACTTCCAAGGAAAACTAGGTTTTCTGGGCAATTTTTGAACAAAATTCTGGGAAAACTATTAGAACATCCCGGATCGGGTATTTCTAAGCATAAGACAGCTCGTGACGTGTCAGGGAATGTCTTGGCGGGGAGAAACCGGGTCTTGTTTTGGAACAAAACACAACATTTCTTCCCCTAGACGATTCTAGGCCTAAAAAGTGAAGGCTATAGCACATCGGTGTTGGGGGTTTTCCTTGGGGTTGCCTGAGAAGGCATGGAATTCTGACCCGACGCACCTGGATGCAGTCTAAACGACGCCAAAGGAAAGAACGGTACCCTGTTTGCGTCCCCTGGGATAGTTTTTAGTGAATTTTATAAGAAATTCCTATGAAAACCAGGTTTTCGAGTAATTTTTGAACAAAATTCAATGTTGTGTTTTGCTCCAAAAAATGACCACGTTTTTCCCCTCCAACACATTCCCCGGCCCGTCAACAGCCATCTCATGGTTAGAAACACCGGTTCCGGGAGGTTCTAATAGTTTTTCCTAAATTTTGTTAAAAAATTACCCAAAAAACCTAGTTTTCCTTGGATTTTCTTACAAAATTCACTAAAAACTATCTCAGGGGACCCAAACGAGATGTCGTTGTTCCATTTGGCGTCGTTTAGGCTGCTTCCAGGTGCGTCCAGAAGCCCAAGTCAGAATTCTAATGCAGTCCCGGGCAACCCCAAGGAAAACCCCAAACACCGGTGTACTATAGCCTTCACTTTTTGGGCCCAAAATGGCCCCGGGGAATAAATATTGTGTTTTGCTTTAAAAACTGACCCCGTTTCTCCCTGGCAACACATTCCCTAGCTCATCACGAGCCGTCTCATGCTTAGAAACACCTGTTCCGGGATGGTCTAATAGTTTTCCCAGAATTTTGTTGAAAAGTTACTGGAAAAACTTGGTTTTCCTTAAAATTTCTTACAAAATTCACTAAAAACTATCCCGTGGGGCCCAAACGGGGTACTATTCTTCCCTTTGGCGTCGTTTAGGCTGCATCCAGGTACGTCTAGAAGGCTGGGTCAAAATTCCAATGTTGTCCCAAGCAACACTAAGGAAAATCCCCAACACCGGAGTGCTATAGCCCTCACTTTTTTGGCCCATAATAGCCCCGGGGAAGAACTATTGTGTTTTCCTGCAAATACTGACCTGATTTCTCCCATTAACACATTCCCCAGCTCGTCACGAGCTGTCTCATGCTTAGAAATGCCCATTCCAGGAGGTTCTAATAGTTTTCCCAGAATTTTGTTCAAAAATTGCCCAAAAAACCTGGTTTTCCTTGGAATTTCTTACAAATTCACAAAAAACTATCCCGGGGTACCGTTCTTCCCGTTGGCGTCGTTTAGGTTGGATGCAGGTGTGTCCAGAAGGCCATGTCAGAATTCCAATGCCGTCCCGGGCAACCCCAAGGAAAACCCCTAACACTGGTGTGCTATGGCCTCCACTTTTGGGCTTTGAATGGTCTAGGGGAATAAATGTTGTGTTTTGCTCCAAAAACTGACCCGATTTCTCCCTTCCAACACATTCCCCGGCCCGTCAACAGCCATCTCATGGATAGAAACACCGGTTCCGGGAGGTTCTTATAGTTTTTACTGAATTTTGTTAAAAACCTGGTTTTCCTTGGATTTTCTTACAAAATTCACTAAAAACTACCCCGGGGCACCGTTCTTCCCTTTGGCGTCGTTTAGGCCGCATCCAGGTGTGTCCAGAAGGCCGGGTCAGTATTCCAATACTGTCTTGGGCAACCTTAAGGAAAACCCCAACAACGGTGTGCTATAACATTCACTTTTTTGGGCCCAAAATGGCCCCGGGGAAGAAATGTTGTGTTTTTCTCCAAAAGCGGACCCGGTTTCTCCCCGCAAACACATTCCCCAGCTCGTCACGAGCTCTCTCATGCTTAGAAATACCTGTTCCGGGAGGTTCTAATAGTTTTCCAGAATTTTGTTCAAAAAGTGCCTGAAAAACCTGGTTTTCCTTGGAATTTCTTACAAAATTCACAAAAAACTATCCCGAGGGGCCCAAATGGGTTACCGTTCTTCCTTTTGGCGTCGTTTAGGCTGTATCCAGGTACGTCCAGAAGCCCGGGTCAGAATTCCAATGCCGTCCTCGGCAACCTCAGGGAAAACCCCCAACACTAATGTGCTATAGCGTTCACTTTTTGGGCTTAGAATGGCCCTGGGGAATAAATATTGTGTTTCTCCCCGCCAACATATTCCCCGTCTCGTTACGAGCCGTGTCATGCTTAGAAACACCCGTTCCGAGAGGGGCTAATAGTTTTCCCTGAATTTTGTTCAAAAATTACCCGAAAAACTTGATTTTCCTTAGAATTTCTTACAAAATACACTAAAAACTATCCCGGGGGGCCCAAACGGGGTACCGTTCTACCCTTTGGCTTCGGTTAGGCTGCATCTAGGTGCATCTAGAAGGCCGGGTTAGAATTCCAATGCTGTCCCAGGCAACTACAAGGAAAACCTCCAACATCGGCGTGCTATAGCCTTCACTTTTTGGGCCCAGAATGACCACGGGGAATAAATGTTGTGTTTTGTTCCAAAAACTGACCCAGTTTCTCCACTCCAACACATTCCCCGGCTCGTCAAGAGCCATCTCATGCTTAGAAACACTCGTTCCGGGAGGGTCTAATAGTTTTCCCTGAATCTTTTTCAAAAATTACCCCAAAAACCTGATTTTCTTTGGAGTTTCTTGTAAAATTCACTCAAAACTACCCTAAGGGACCCAAACCGGATACCGATCTTCCCATTTGCGTCGTTTAGGCTGCATCCAGGTGCGTCTAGAAGGCCGAGTTAGGATTCCCATGCCGTCTCGGGCAAACCCAAGGAAAACCCCTAACACCGGTGTGCTATAACCTTCACTTTTTTGGCCTAGAATGTCACCGAGGAAGAAATGTTGCGTTTTGTTCCAAAAACTGAGCCGGTTTCTCCCCGTCAACACATTACCTGGGCCATCACGAGCCGTCTTAAGCTTAGAAACACTCGTACAGAGAGGTTCTAATAGTTTTTCCTGAATTTTTTTGAAAAATTCACAAAAAACCTGATTTTCCTTGGAATTTCTCACAAAATTCACTGAAAATTATCTAGGAGGGCCCAAACGGGTTACCGTTCTTCCTTTAGGCTGCATCCAGGTGAGTCTAGAAGGCCGGGTCAGAATGTTCATGCTGTCTCGGGCAACCTCAACGAAAGCTCCCAACACCGGTGTGATATAGCCATCACTTTTTCAGCACAGAATGGCCTCGGGGAAGGAAGAAATGTTGTGTTTTGCTACAAACACTGACCCCGTTTCTCCCCATCAACACATTCCCCCGCTCATCATGAGTCGTCTCACGTTCCCCCGTTTCTGCAAAAAGTGACCTAGTTTCTCCCTGCCAACACATTGCCCGGCTCATAACGAGCCGTCTCATGCTTAGAAACACCCGTTCCGAGAGGTTCTAATATTTTTCCTTAAATTTTGTTTATAAATTGCCCGAAAAACTGGTTTTCCTTGGAATTTCTTACAAAATTCACAAAAACCTATCCCGAGGGACCCAAACGGGGTACCGTTCTTCCCTTTGGCGCCGTTTAGGCTTCATCCAGGTGCTTCCAGAAGGCCGGGTCAGAATTCCAATGCCGTCTCGGGCAACTACAGGGAAAATCCCCAACACCGGTGTGCTATAGCCTTCACTTTTTTGGTCTAGAATGGCCCTAAGAAGGAAGAAATGTTGTGTTTTGCTCCAAACACTGATCTGGTTTCTCCCCGCCAACACATTATCCCGCTCGTCCCGAGCCGTCTCGTGCTTAGAAATACCCGTTCTGGGAGGTTTTAATAGTTTTTCCCGAATTTTATTCAAAAATTCCCCGAAAAACCTGATTTTCCTTGGAATTTCTTAAAAAATTCACTAAAAACTATCCTGGGGTACCAAAACGGGGTACCGTTCTTCCCTTTGGCGTCGTTTTCTTCCTTTTGGTGTCGTTTAGGCTGTATCTAGGTGCGTCCAGAAGGCTGGGCCAAAATTCCAATGCCGTCCTCGGTAACCCCAAGGAAAGACCCCAACACCAGTGTGATATAGGCTTCACTTCTTGGGCCTAGAATGGCCCCGGGGAAGAAATGCTATGTTTTGCTCCAAAAACTGACCCGGTTTCTCCTCGACAACACATTCCCCGGCTCGTAACTAGCCATCTCATTCTTAGAAATACCCATTCCGCGAGGTTCTAATAGTTTTTCCTAAATTTTGTTTAAAAATTGCCTGAAAAACTGGGTTTTTTGTGGAATTTCTTACAAAATTCACAAAAAACTATCCCGAAGAACCCAAACGGGGTACCATTCTTCCCTTTGGTGTAGTTTAGGCTGCATCCAGAAGGCCGGGTCAATATTCCAATGCTGTCCTGGGCAACCACAGGGAAAAGTACGAACACCGGTGTTTTATAGCCTACACTTTTTGGGCCCACAATGGGCCCGAGGAAGAAATGTTGTGTTTTGCTCCAAAAACTGACCTCGTTTCTCCATGCCAACACATTCCCCGGCTCGTCATGAGTCGTCTCATGCTTAGAAACACCCGTTCTGGGAGGTTCTAATAGTTTTCCCTGAATTTTGTTCAAAAATTGACCTAAAAACCTAGTTTCCATAGAATTTCTTACAAAATTCGCAAAAAACTCTCACGGGGGACCCAAAATGGGGTACCGATCTTCCCTTTAACGTCGTTTAGACTGCATTGAGGTGTATCCAGAAGGACGGGTCAGAATTCCAATGCCGTCTTGGGCAACCCCAAGAAAAACCCTTAACACCGGTGTGCTATAGCTTTAACTTTTTGGGCCCAAAATGGCACAGGGCAACAAATGTTGTGTTTTGCTCAAAAACTAACCTCGTTTCTCCCTGCCAACACATTCCCCGGCTCGTCGTGAGCCGTCTCATGCTTAGAAACACCCGTTACGGGAGGTTCTAACAGTTTTCCATGAATTTTGTTCAAAAATTACCTGAAAAAGCTGATTTTCCATAGAATTTCTTACAAAATTCACTAAAACCAATCCCGAGGGACGCAAAGAGGGTACCATTCTGCCCTTTGGCGTCTTTTTGGATGCATCCAAGTGCGTCCAGAAGGTCGGGTCCGAAATCCAAAGCCATCCCAAGCAACCCAAGAAAACCCCAACCACCGGTGCGCTATAGCCTTTACTTTTTTGGCCCAGAATGGCCATGGGAAGAAATGTTGTGCTTTGCTTCACAAACTGACCCCGTTTCTCCCCGTCAACACATTCCCCGGCTCGTCTCGAGCCGTCTCATGGTTAGAAACACCCGTTCCGGAAGGTTCTAATAGTTTTTTCTAAATTTTGTTCAAAAATTGCCTGGAAAAAACCTAGTTTTCCTTGGAATTTCTTTCAAAATTCACTAAAAACTACCCTGGGGGACCCAAAAGGGGTACCGTCCTTCCCTTTCACATCGTTTAGGCTGCATCCAGGTGTATCCTGAAGGTCGGGTGAAAATTCCAATGCCGTCCTAAGCAACCCCAAGAAAAACCCCAAACACCGGTGTGCTATAGCCTTCACTTTTTTAGCCCAGAATGGCCTCGGGGAAAAAATGTTGTGTTTTGTTCTAAAAACTAACCCCGTTTCTCCCCGTCAACACATTCCTCGGCTCATCTCGAACTGTCTCATGCTTAGAAACACCCGTTCCGGATGGTTCTAATAGTTTTTCCTAAATTTTGTTCAAAAATTGCTAAAAAAAAACCTAGTTTTCCTTGGAATTTCTTACAAAATTCACTAAAAACTACCCCGGGGGACCCAAAAGGGGTACCGTTCTTCCCTTTCGCGTCGTTAAGGCTATATCCCGGTGTGTCCTGAAGGCTGGGTCAAAATTCCAATGCCGTCCCAAGCAATCCCAAGAAAAACTCCAAACACCGGGGAAGAAATTTATATTTTGCTCCAAAAACTGACCCAGTTTCTCCCCGCCAACAAATTTATCTGCTGGTAATGAGCCGTCTCATGCTTATAAACACCCGTTCTGGGAGGTTCTAATAGTTTTTCCTGAATTTTCTTTAAAAATTGCTCGAAAAACTTGGTTTTCCTTGGAATTTCTTTCACAATTCACTAAAAACTACCCCGGGGAGCCAAACGGGGTACCGTTCTACCTTTTGGTGTGGTTTAAGCTGCATTCAAGTGCGTCCAGAAGGTCGGGTTAGAATTCTATTGCCCTCCCAAGCAACCCCCAGGTAAAACCCTAACACTGGTGTGATATAGCCTTCATTTTTATCTCAAAAAGGCCTCGAGGAAGAAATGTTGTGTTTTGCTCAAAAAAATGATCCCGGTTTCACCCCGTCAAAACATTTCTTAGCGCGTAACGAGCAGTTTCATGCTTAGAAACACCCATTCCGGGAGGTTCGAACAGTTTTTCCTGAATTTTGTTTAAAAATTGGCCGAAAAACTTTGTTTTCCTTGGAATTTCTTATAACATCTACTACAAACAATCGCGGGGGACCCAAATGCGGCACCGTTCTTCCCTTTGGAGTCGTTTAGGCTGCATCCAGGTGCGTCCAGAAGGCTGGGTCAGAATTTCAATGCCGTCCCAAGCAAACCTAAGGAAAATCCCCAATACCCGTGTGATAGAGCCTTAGCTTTTTCAGCCTAGAATGGCCGCAGGCAAGAAATGTTGTGTCTTGTTCCAAAAACTAACCCGGTTTCTCCCCGCCAGCACATTCTTCGGCTTGTAACGAGCCGCCTCATGCTTAGAAACACCAGTTCCGGGAGGTTCTAATAGTTGTCCCTGAATTTTATTTAAAAATTACCTGAACAACTTTGTTTTCCATGGAATTTCTTACAAAATTCACTAAAAACTATCTGGGGGGCCCAAACGGGGTATCATTCATCCCTTTGGCGTCGCTTGGGCTGCATCCAGGTGCATCTAGAAGGCCAGGTCAGAATTCCAATGCCGTCCCGGGCAACCCTAAGGAAAACCACAACACCGGTGTGCTATAGCCTTCACTTTTTGGGCTTAGAATGACCACGGGGAATAAATATTGTGTTTTGCTCCAAAAACTTACCCGGTTTCTCCCCACCAACAAAAACAAATTCCCAGGCTCGTCACGAGCCGTCTTATGCTTAGAAACACCAGTTCCAGGAGGTTCCAATAGTTTTCCCTGAATTTTGTTCAAAACTTGCACTAAAACCTAGTTTTCCTTAGAATTTCTTACAAAATTCACAAAATACTATCACGAGGGACCCAAAACGGGGTACCGTTCTTCCCTTTGGCATCGTTTAAGCTGCATCGAGGTGCATCAAGAAGGCCGGGTCATAATTTCAATGCCGTTCCGGGCAACCCCAAGGAAAACCCCCAACACCAGTGTGCTATAGCTTTAACTTTTTGGGCCCAAAATGGCACAGGGCAACAAATGTTGTGTTTTGCTCAAAAAATGACCTCGTTTATGCATGCCAACACATTCCCCGGCTCGTCATAAGCCGTCTCATGCTTAGAAACACCCGTTCCGGGAGGTTCTAATAGTTTTCCCTGAATTTTGTTCAAAACTTACCTAAAAAACCTGACTTTCCATAGAATTTCTTATAAAATTCACAAAAAACAATCCTGGGGGATGCAAACAGGGTACCGTTCAGGTGCATCCAGATGGCCGGGTCAGAAATCCAATGTCGTCCCAAGCAACCTCAAGAAAAACCCCAAATACCAGTGTGCTATGGCCTTTACTTTTTTGGCCCAGAATGGCCCCAAGTAGAAATGTTGTGTTTTGCTCCAAAAACTGACCCCGTTTCTTCCCGTCAACACATTCATCTGCTGGTAACGAGCTGTCTCATGCTTAGAAACACCCGTTCTGGGATGTTCTAATAGTTTTTCCTGAATTTTGTTTAAAAATTGCTCGAAAAACTTGGTTTTCTTTGGAATTTCTTTCAAAATTCACTAAAAACTACCCCGAGGGACCCAAATGGGGTACCGTTCTTCCCTTTGTCGTAGTTTAGGCTGCACCCAGGTGCGTCCAAAAGGCTGGGTCAGAATTCCAATACCCTCCTAAGCAACGGTGTGATATAGCCTTCATTTTTTGTCTTACAAAGGCCTCAAGGAAAAAATGTTGTGTTTTGCTCCAAAAAATGACCCGGTTTCACCCGTCAACACATTCCCCGGCGCGTAACAAGCCGTCTAATGCTTAGAAACACCCGTTCCGGGAGGTTCTATAAGTTTTCCCTGAATTTTGTTTAAAAATTGGCCGAAAAACTTTGTTTTCCTTGGAATTTCTTACAAATTTCACTAAAAGTAATCTCGGGGGACGCAAACAGGGTACAGTTCTTCCCTTTGGCGTCGTTTAGGATGCATACAGGTGTGTCTAGAAGGCCGGGTCAGAATTCCAGTGCCATCCCAAGCAACCTCAAGAAAAACCTTGAACGCTGGTGTGCTATAGCCTTCACTTTTTTTGCCCAAGATGGCCCCGAGGAAGAAATGTTGTGTTTTGCTCTAAAAACTGACTCGGTTTCTCCTCGTAAACAAATTCAACTGCTGGTAACGAGCCGTCTCATGCTTAGAAACACCCGTTCCTTGAGGATCTAATAGTTTTTCCTGAATTTTGTTTAGAAATTGCCCGAAAAACTTGATTTTCCTAGGAATTTCTTTCAAAATTCACTAAAAACTATCCCGGGGGTCCCAAACGGGGTACCGTTCTTCCCTTTGGTGTGGTTTAGGCTGCATCCAGGAGCGTCTAGAATGCCGGGTCAGAATTCCAATGCCCTCCCAAGCAACCCCCAAGCAAACCCGTAACACCAGTGTTATGTAGCCTTCATTTTTTGTCTCAGAAAGGCCTCGAGGAAGAAATGCTGTTTTTGGCGACAAAAAAATGACACGGTTTCTCCCCCTCAACATATTCCCCGGCGCATAACGAGTCGTCTCATGCTTAGAAACACCCGTTCTGGGAGGTTCTAACAGTTTTCCGTGAATTTTGTTTAAAAATTGCCCGAAAAACTTTGTTTTCCTTGGAATTTCTTACAAAATCTACTACAAACAATCTCGGGGGACCCAAATGTGGTACCGTTCTTTGCTTTGGCGTCGTTTAGGCTGGATCCAGGTACATCCAGAAGGCTAGGTCAGAATTCCAATGTCGTCCCAAGCAACCCCAAGGAAAACCCCTAACACCGGTGTGATAGAGCCTTAGCTTTTTCGGCCTAGAATGGCCGCGGGGAAGAAATGTTGTTCCTTGTTCCAAAAACTGACTCGGTTTCTCCCCATTAACAAATTCGTCTGCTGGTAACGAGCCGTTTCATGCTTAGAAACACCCGTTCCGGGAGGTTCTAATAGTTTTTCCTGAATTTTGTTTAAAAATTGCCCGAAAAACTTGATTTTCCTTGGAAATTCTTTCAAAATTCACTAAAAACTACCCCGGGGGACCCAAACGGGGTACCGTTCTTCCCTTTGGCGTGGTTCAGGCTGCATCCAGGTGCTTCCAGAAGGCCGGGTCAAAATTCCAATGCCCTCCCAAGCAACCCCCAGGTAAACCCCTAACACCGGTGTGATATAGCCTTCATTTTTTGTCTCAGAAAGGGCTCGAGAAAAAAATGTTGTGTTTTGCTTCAAAAAATGACCGGGTTACTCTCCGTCAACACATTCCCCGGTGCGTAACGAGCCGTCTCATGCATAGAAACACCCGTTCCGGGAGGTTCTAGCAATTTTCCTTGAATTTTGTTTAAAAATTGCCCGAAAAACTTTGTTTTCCTTGGAATTTCTTACAAAATCTACTACAAACAATCTTGGGGGACCCAAATGGGTTCCGTTCTTCCCTTTGGCGTCTAAAAACTGACCCAATTTCTCCCCATCAATAAATTCGTCTGCTGGTAACGAGCCGTCTCCTGTTTAGAAACACCCATTCTAGAAGGTTCTAATAGTTTTTCCAAAATTTTGTTTAAAAATTTCCCAAAAAACTTGGTTTTCCTTGGAGTTTCTTTCAAAATTCACTAAAAACTACCCCCGGGGACCTAAACGGGGTACCGTTCTTCCCTTTGCCGTGGTTTAGGCTGCATCCAGGTGCGTCCAAAAGGACGGGTCAGAATTCCAATGCTGTCCCAAGCAACCCCTAGGTAAACCCCCAACACCGGTGTGATATAGCCTTCATTTTTTGTCTCAGAAAGGCTTCGTGGAAGAAATGTTGTGTTTTGCTCCAAAAAATGACCTGGTTTCTCCCCGTCAACACATTCCTCGGCGCATAACGAGCCGTCTCAAGCTTAGAAACACCCGTTCTAGGAGGTTCGAACAGTTTTCCCTGAATTTTGTTTAAAAATTACCTAAAAAACATTGTTTTCCTTGGAATTTCTTACAAAATCTACTACAAACAATCTCGGGGGGCCCAAATGGTGTACCGTTCTTCCCTTTAGCGTCATTTAGGCTGCATCTAGGTGCATCCAGACGGCTGGGTCAGAATTTTAATGCCGTCCCAGGCAACCCCAAGGAAAACCCCCTAACACCGGTGTGATAGAGCCTTAGCTTTTTCTGCCCAGAATGGCCACGGGGAAGAAATGTTGTGTCTTGTTCCAAAAACTAACCCGGTGTCTCCCCGCCAGCACATTATTCGGCTCGTAACGAGCTGTCTCATCCTATAGGTTCTAATAGTTTTCCCTGAATTTTGTTTAAAAATTACCCGAAAAACTTTGTTTTCCTTGGAATTTCTTTCAAAATTTTTTAAAAATTACCCCGGGGGACCCAAACAGGGTACCGTTCTTCCCTTTGGCGTCGTTTAGGCCACATCCAGGTGCATTAAGAAGGCCAGTCAAAATTCCAATGTCATCCTGGGCAACCCCAATTTTCGAACATAATTCAGGAAAGATTATCAGAACCACCCCGAATGGGTGTTTCTAAGCATGAGACGGCTCGTGACGAGCCACGAAAATATGTTGGCGCGGAGAAACTAGGTCAGTTTTTGGATCAAAACACAATATTTCTTCCTCGGGGCCTTTCTAGCCCCAAAAAGTGAAGGCTATATCACATCGGTGTTGGGGCGTTTTCATTAGGGTTTCCCGAGACGGCATTGGAGTTCTGACCCGGCCTTCTGGACGCATTTGGATGCAGCCTAAACTATGCCACAAGGAGGAACGGTACCACATTTGGGTCCCCCAAGATAGTTTTTAGTGAATTTTACAATAAATTCTAAGGAAAATTAGGTTTTTCGAGCATTTTTTGAACAAAATTCAGGGAAAACAATTAGAACCTCCCAGAACAGGTGTTTCAACACATGAGACGGCTCGTGACGAGCTGGGGAATGTGTTGTCGGGGAGAAACCGAGTTAGTTTTTGGAGCAATACACAACATTTCTTCCCCAGTGCCTTTCTAGGCCGAAAAGGTGAAGGCTATATCACACTGGTGTTGGGGGTTTTCCTTGGGTTTCCTGGGACGGCATTTGGGTGCAGCCTAAACGACGTCAAATGGAAGAACGATACCTCGTTTGGGTCCCCCGGGATAATTTTTAGTGAATTCTATAAGAAATTCCAAGGAAAACCAGGTTTTTCGAGTAATTTTTGAATAAAATTCAGGAAAACTATTAGACCCTCCTGGAATGGGTGTTTCTAAGCATGAGATGGCTCGTTACGAGCCGGTGAATGTGTTGGTAGGGAGAAACGGGGTCAGTTTTTGGAGTAAAACACAACATTTGTTTCCCTGGGCCATTTTAGGCCAAAAAAGTAAAGGCTATAGCACACCGGTGTTGGGGATTTTCCTTGGGGTTGCTTGGGACGGCATAACAAATCTGACCTGGCCTTCTGGCCGTACTAGGATGCAGCCTAAACGACACTAAAGGGAAGAACGGTACCCCGTTTGGGTCCCCTGGGATAGTTTTTAGTGTATTTTGTAATGAATTCCAAGGAACACCAGGTTTTTCGGGTAATTTTTTATCAAAATTCAGGGAAAACTATTAGAACCTCTCAGAACGGGTGTTTCTAAGCATATGACGGCTCGTTACGAGCCGAGAAATGTGTTGACGGGGAGACACCAGGTCAATTTTTGGAGCAAAACACAACATTTCTTCCCCGAGGCCATTATGGGCCCAAAAAGTGAAGGCTATATCACACTGGTGTTGGGGTCTTTCCTTAGGGTTGCCCAGGACGGCATTGGAATTTTGACTCGGCCTTCTAAAAACACCTGGATGCGGCCTAAACGATGCCAAAGGGAAGAATGGCACCCCGTTTGGGTCCCCCGGGATAGTTTTTAGTGAACTTTGTAAGAAACTTCAACGAAAAACAGGTTTTTTGGGCATTTTTTGAACAAAATTTAGGGAAAACTATTAGAACCTCCCAGAACGGGTGTTTCTAACATTGAGATGGCTCATGACGAGCCGGAGAATGTCTTGACGGTGAGAAACTAGGTCAGTTTTTGGTGGAAAAAATAATATTTCTACCCTAGGGCCATTCTAGGCCAAAAAAGTAAAGGCTATAGCACACTGGTGTTGGGGGTTTTCCTTGTGGTTGCCCGGGACGGCAATGGAATTCTGACTTGGCCTTCTGGACATACCTGGGATGCAGCCTAAACGACGGCAAAGGGAAGAACGGTACCCCGTTTGGGTTCCCCGGGATAGTTTTTAGTGAATTTTGCATGAAATTCCAAGGAAAACCTAGTTTTTTGGGCAATTTTTAAACAAAATGCAGGGAAAACTATTAGAACCTCACGGAACGGGTGTTTCTAAGCATGAGACCGCTCGTTACGAGCCGAAAAATATGTTGCCGGGGAGAAACCGGGTAAGTTTTTGGAGCAAAAAACAATATTTCTTCCCGGGGGCCGTTCTGGGCCCAAAAATTGAAGGTATAGTATATCGGTCTTGAGGGTTTTCCTTTGGGTTGCTCGGGACAGCGTTAGAATTCTGACCCGGCCTTTTGGACGCACCTGCATGCAGCCGAAACGACGCTAAAGGGAGGAACTGTACCCCATTTGTGTGCACGGGGTAGTTTTTAGCAAATTTTGTAAGAAATTCTAAGGAAAACCAGGTTTTTCGGGTAATTTTTGAACAAAATTGAGCGAAAACTATTTGAACCCACCGGAACGGGTGTTTCTGAGCTTGAGACGGCTCGTGATGAGCGGGAGAATGTGTTGGTAGGGAGAAACTAGGTCAGTTTTTGGAGCAAAACACAACATTTATTCCCCGGGGCCATTCTAAGCCCTAAAAGTGAAGGGTATAGCACATCGGTGTTGCGGGTTTACCTTGTGGTTGCCCGGGACGGCATTGGAATTCTGACCCAGCCTTCTCGACGCACCTAGATACAGTATGAATGACGCCAAAAGGAATAACAGTACCCCATTTGGGTTCCTCGAGATAACTCTTGACGAACCGAGAAATGTGTTGGAGGGGAGAAACTGGTTCAGTTTTTGGGGCAAAATAAAAGATTTATTCCCCGATGACACTATTGGCCCAAAAAGTGAAGGCTATAGCGCACTAGTGTTGGGGGTTTTCCTTGGGGTTGTCCAAGACGGCATTAAAACTTTGACCCGGCCTTCTGGATGTACCTGCATGCAACCTAAATGATGCCAAAGGGAAGAACGGTACCCCGTGTCGGCCCCCCGAGATAGATTTTAGTTAATTTTGTTAGAAATTCCAAGTAAAACCGGGTTTTTCGGATAATTTTAGCACAAAATTCAGGGAAAACTATTAGACCCTCCCGAAACGGGTGTCTCTAAGCGTGAAACGACTCGTAACGAGCCGGGGAATGTGTTGGCGGGGAGAAACACAACATTTATTCCCCGGGGCCATTCTGAGCCCAAAAAGTGAAGGCTGTAGCACACCAGTGTTGGGGATTTTCCTTGGGGTTCCCTGGGACGGCATTGGAACTTGACCCGACCTTCTGGATGCACCTGGATGCAGCCTAAACGATGCCAAATGGAAGAAAGGTACCCCATTTGGGCCCCCCGGGAATAGTTTTTAGTGAATTTTGTAATAAATTCCAAGGAAAAACAGGTTTTTCAGGCAATTTTTGAACAAAATTCAAGGAAAACTATTAAAACCTCCCGGAACGGGCATTTCTAAGCATGAGACAACTCGTAACGAGCTGGGGAATGTGTTGGCGGGGGGAACTGGGTCAGCTTTTGGAGGAAAACACAATATTTCTTCTCTGGGGCCATTATAGGCCCAAAAAGTGAAGGCTATAGCACACCGTTGTTAAGGGTTTTCCTTAGGGTTGCCCAAGACGACATTGAAATTCTGACCCGGCCTTCTGGACACAACTAGATGCAGACTAAACGATGCCAAAGGGAAGAACAGTACCCCGTTTGAGTGCCTCGGGGCAGTTTTTAGTGAATTTTGTAAGAAACTCCAAGGAAAACTAGGTTTTTCGGGTAATTTTTGAACAAAATTCAGGGAAAACTATTAGAACCTCCCGTAACGGGTATTTCTAACCATGAGACGGCTCGTGACAAGCGGGGGACCGTGTTTTCAAGGAGAAACGGGGTCAGTTTTGAAGCAAAACACAATATTTCTTCCCCGGGGCCATTCTGGGCCCAAAAAGTGAAGGCTATAACACACCGGTGTTAGGGGTTTTCATTGAGGTTGCCCGGGACAGCATGGAAATTCTGACCCAGCCTTCTGGAAGCACCTAGATACAGCCTAAACGACGTCAAAGGGAAGAACGATAACCAGTTTGGGCCCCCCGGGATAGTATTCAGTGAATTTCGTAAGAAATTCCAAGGAAAACCTAGTTTTTTGAAAATTTTTGAAAAAAATTCAGGGAAAACTATTAGAACCTCCCGAAACAGGTGTTTATTAGGTTGAACGGGCTCGTGACGAGCTGGGGAATGTGTTGGCGGGGAGAAACTGGGTCATTTTTTTGAGCAAAACGCAAAATTTCTTCCCCGAGGCCATTCTAGGCCAAAAAAGTGAAGACTATAGCATACCGGTGTTGCGGGTTTTCTTTTGGGTTGCTAGGGACGGCATGGGAATTCTAACTCAGCCTTCTGGACGCACCTGGATGTAGCCTAAACAACACCAATGGGAAGAACGGTACCCCGTTTGGATCCCCCGGGGTAGTTTTGAGTGAATTTTGTAAGAAATTCAAAGGAAAACTAGTTTTTTCAGGCAATTTTTTGAAAAAATTTGGGGAAAACTATTAGAACCTCCCGGAACGGGTGTTTCTAAGCATGAGATGGCTCTTGACGGGCTGGGGATTGTGTTGAAGGGGAGAACCGGGTCAGTTTTTGGAGCAAACCATAACATTTATTCCCCGGGGTCATTTTGGGCCCAAAAAGTGAAGGCTATAGCACACCGGTGTTGGGGGTTTTCCTTGGGGCTGCCCGAGACGGCATTGGAATTTTGACCCAAACTTCTGGATGCTGCCTAAACGATGCTAAAGGGAAGAACGGTACCCCGTTTGGGCCCCCCGGGATAGTTTTTAGTGAATTTTGTAGAAAATTCCAAGAAAAACTGGGTTTTTCGGGCATTTTTTCATCAAAATTCAGGTAAAACCATTAGACCATCCCGGAACGGGTGTTTCTAAGCATGACACGGCTCGTAACGAGCAAGGGAATGTGTTTATGGGGAGAAACGGGGCCAGTTTTTGGAGCAAAACACAATCTTTTTTTTTCGGGGCCTTTCTAAGCCCAAAAAGTGAAGGCTATAGCACGCCTGTATTAGGGGTTTTTCTTAAGGTTGCCCGGGACGGCATTAGAATTCTGACCCGACCTTCTAGATGCACCTGGATGCAGCCTAAACGACGCCAAGGGGAAGAACGGTACCCCGTTTGGGACCCCCGAGATAGTTTTTTCTGAATCTTGTAAGAAATTCCATGGAAAACCAGGTTTTTTGGGTAATTTTTTAACAAAATTCACGGAAAACTATTAGAACCTCCCGGAACGGGCATTTCTACGAATGAGACAGCTCGTGATGCGTTGAGGAATATGTTGGGGGGAGAAATCGGGTCAGTGTTTGCAGGAAGACACGACATTTCTTCCCCAGGACAGTTTTTAGTGAATTTTGTAATAAATTCCAAGGAAAACCAAGTTTTTCTGGTAATTTTTCAACAAAATTCAGGAAAAACTATTAGACCCTCCCGGAACAGGTGTTTCTAAGCTTGAGACGGCTCGTCGCGAGCAGGGAAATGTGTTGGCGGGGAGAGAGGAGGTCAGTTTTTGAAGCAAAATACAACATTTATTCCCCGGGGCTATTCTCGGCCAAAAAAGTTAAGGCTATAGCACACCAGGTCTGTTTTTGGAGCAAAACATAATATTTCTTCCCTGGGGCCATTCTAGACTCAAAAAGTGAAGGCTATAGTACACCGGTCTTGAGGGTTTTCCTTTGGGTTGTCCGGGACGGCATTAGAATTCTAAACCGGCCTTTTGGATGAACTTGGATGCAGCCTAAATGACGCTAAAGGGAAGAACTGTACCCCATTTGTGTCCCCTGGGTAGTTTCTAGTGAATTTTGTAAGAAATTCTAAGGAAAACTAGGTTTTTCGGATAATTTTTGAACAAAATTGAGTGAAAACTATTAGAACCTCCCGGAACGGGTGTTTCTACACATGAGACGGCTCGTGACGAGCCAGGAAATGTGTTAGTGGGGAGAAACCGGTTCAGTTTATGGATCAAAACACAACATTTATTCCCCGGGGCCATTGTAAAACCAAAAAGTGAAGGCTATAGCACACCGGTATTATGGGTTTTCCTAGGGTTGCCCGGGACGGCATTGGAATTATGACTCGGCCTTCTGGATGCAGCCTAAACGAAGCCAAAGGGAAGAACGGTACCCCGTTTAGGTCCCCCAAGATAATTTTTAGTGAATTTTGTAAGAAATTCTAAGGAAAACCAGGTTTTTCGGACAATTTTTGAACAAAATTCAGGGAAAACTCTTACAACCTCCCGGAACGGGTGTTTCAATGCATGAAACAGCTCGTGATGAGCTGGGGAATGTGTTGGTCGGGAGAAACCGGGTCAGTGTTTGTAGCAAAACACAACATTTCTTCCTTCCCCGGGGCCATTCTGGGGCAAAAAAGTGAAGGCTATATGACACCGGTGTTGGGGTTTTCGTTGAGGTTGTCCGGGACGGCATGAAAATTCTGACCCTGCCTTCTGGACACACCTAGATGCATCCTAAATAACGCCAAAGGGAAGAACGGTAACCCGTTTGGTCCCCACGGGATAGTTTTCAGTGAATTTTGTAAGAAATTCCAAGGAAAAACAGGTTTTTCGAGATTTTTTGAAAAAAATTCAAGGAAAACGATTAGAACCTCCCGAAATGGGTGTTTCAAAGCTTGAGAAGGCTCGTGACGAGCCGAGGAATGTGTTGACGGGGAGAAACCGGTGTTGGGTGTTTTCCTTTGGGTTGCTCGGGACGGCATAGGAAGAACGGTACCTCGCTTGGGTCTCCTAGGGTAGTTTTGAATGAATTTTGTAAGAAATTCCAAGGAAAACCAGGTTTTTCGGATAATTTTTTAATAAAATTCTGGGAAAACTATTAGAACCTCTCGAAACGGGTGTTTCCAAGCATGAGATGGCTCTTGACGGGCCAGGGAATGTGTTGGAGGGGAGAAAACGGGTCTGATTTTGGAGCAAAATGCAACATTTATTTCCCAAGGCCATTGTGGGCCAAAAAAGTGAAGGCTATAGCACACCGGTGCTGGGGTTTTCCTTGTAGTTGCCTGGGACGGCATTGGAATTCTGACCCGGCCTTTTGGACGCACATGGATGCAGCCTAAACGACGCCAAATGGAAGAACGATACCCCGTTTGGGTCCCTCGGGATAGTTTTTCGGGCAATTTTAAAATAAAATTAAGGGAAAACTATTAGAACCTCCCGGAGCGGGTGTTTCTAAGCTTGAGACGGCTCATGACGAGCGGGGAATGTGTTGATGGGGAGAAACCGGGTCAATGTTAAGACCAAAACACAACATTTCTTCCTTCCCTGGGGCCAATCTGGGCCGAAAAAGTGAAAGTTATATAATATCGGTGTTAGGGGTTTTCGTTGAGGTTGCCCGGGACGGCATGGAAATTCTGACCCAACCTTCTGGACGCACCTGGATACAGCCTAAACGATGCCAAAGAGAAGAACGGTTCCCCGTTTGGGCCCCCCGAGATAGTTTTTAGTGAATTTTGTAAGAAATTCCAAGGAAAACCAAGTTTTTCGGGCAATTTTTGAACAAAATTCAAGGAAAACTATTAGAACCTCTTAGAACGGGTATTTCTAAGCATGAGACGGCTCGTGACGAGTGGGGGAATGTATTGGCGAGGAGAAACCATGTCACGTTTTGGAGCAAAACACAACATTTCTTCCTTCCTCAGGGCGATTCTAGGCCGAAAAAGTGAAGGCTATATCACACTATTGTTTGGGTTTTCAATGGGGTTGCCCGGGACGGCATTGGAATTCTGACCCGGCCTTCTAGACGCACCTGAATGCAACCTAAATGATGCTGAATGGAAGAACGGTGCCCCGTTTGGGTCCCCCGGGATAGTTTTTTGTGAATTTTATAAGAAATTCCAAGGAAAACTAGGATTTTCGGGTAATTTTTGAACAAAATTCGGGGAAAACTATTCGAACATCCCAAAACGGGTATTTCTAACGTGAGACGGCTCGTTACCAGTAGGGGAATGTATTAGCGGGGAGAAACCTGGACAGTTTTTAGAGCAAAACGCAACATTTCTTCACCGGGTCCATTCTGGGCCGAAAAAGTTAAGGCTATAGCACGTCGGTGTTCGGGATTTTCCATGGGGTTGCTTTGGACGGCATTGGAATTCTGACCCAGCTTTCTGGACGCACCTGGAAGCAGCCTAAACGACGCTAAAGGGAAGAACAGTACCCAGTTTGGGTCCCTCGCGATTGTTTTTAGTGAATTTTGTAAGAAATTCCATGGAAAACCATGTTTTTCGAGCAATTTTTAAAGAAAATTCACGGAAAACTATTAGAACCTCCCGGAACGGGTGTTTCTAGGCATGAGATGGCTCGTGACAAGCCAGGGAATGTGTAGGCGGGGAGAAACCGGGTCAGTTTTTGGAGTAAAACACAACATTTCGTCCCCGGGGCCATTATGGGCCCAAAAAGTGAAGGCTATAGCACACCGGTGTTGAGGAATTTTCCTTGGGGTTGCCCGAGACAGCATTGGAATTTCGACCTGGCCTTCTGGACGCACCTGGATGCAGCCTAAACGATACCAAAGGGAGGAACGGTACCTCGTTTGGGTCCCTCGGGTAGTTTTTAGTGAATTTTGTAAGAAATTCCAAGGAGAGCCAGGTTTTTCAGGCAATTTTTGAACAAAATTCATGAAAAACTATTAGGACCTCCCGGAACGGCGATTTCTAAGCATGAGATGGCTCATGCCGAGCCGGTGAATGTGTTGGTGGGGGAAATCTGGTCAGTTTTTAGAGCAAAACACAACATGTCTTCCCCGAGGCCATTGTGGGCCGAAAAAGTAAAGGCTATAGCACACCGGTATTGGGGGGTTTTCCTTGGGGTTGCCTGGGACGGCATTGGAATTTTGACCCGGCCTTCTGGACGCACCTGGATGCAGCCTAAACGACGTGAAAGGGAAAAACAGTACCCCGTTTGGGTCCCCCGGGGTAGTTTTTAGTGAATTTTGTATGAAATTCCAAGAAAAACCAGGTTTTTCCTTTAATTTTTGAACAAAATTCCGGGAAAATTATTAAAACCTCCCGGAACGGGTGTTTCTAAGCATGAGACCGCCCATGACGAGTGGGGGAATGCGCTGGTGGGAGAAACCGGATCAGTGTTTGTAGCAAAACACAACATTTCTTCCATCCCCGAGGCCAGTCTGAGCCGAAAAAATGAAGGCTATATCACACCGGTGTAAGGGGTTTTAGTTGGGGTTGCCCGGGATGGCATGGAAATCTAACCTAGTCTTCTAGACGCACCTGGATGTAGCCTAAGGGAAGAACGGTAACCCGTTTGGGGCACCCGGGATAGTTTTCAGTGAATTTTATAAGAAATTCCATCGAAAACCAGGTTTTTCGAGAATTTTTGAAAAAAATTCAAGGAAAACTATTCGAACCTCTCGGAACGGGTGTTTGTAAGCTTGAGACGGCTCGTGACGAGACAGGGAATGTGTTGGCGGGGAGAAATCGGGTCAGTTTTTAGAGCAAAATGTAACATTTCTTCCCCGGGGCCATTATAGGCCCAAAAAGTGAAGGCTATAGCACACCGGTGTCTAGGGTTTTCCTTGGAGTTGCCCGGGACGGCATGGGAATCCTAACTCGGCCTTCTGGATGCACCTGGATGTAGCCAAAACGACGCCAATGGGAGGATCGATACCTTGTTTGGGTTCCCCGGGGTAGTTTTGAGTGAATTTTACAAGAAATTCTAAGGAAAACTAGGTTTTTCGGGCAATTTTTGAATAAAATTCAGGGAAAACCATTAGAACCTCCTAGAACGGGCATTTTTAAGCATGAGGAAGCTCGTGACGAGCTGGGTAATGTGTTGACAGGAAGAAACCGGGTCAGTTTTTGGAGGAAAACACAATATTTCTTCCTCGGGGCCATTTTTGGCCCAAAAAGTGAAGGTTTTCCTTGGAATTCCTTACAAAATTCACTAAAAACTATCCCAAGGTGCCGTTATCCCCTTTTGAGTCATTTAGGCTGCATCCAGGTGCACCCAGAAGGCCGGATAAAAATTCCAATGCCGTCTTGTGTAATCTTAAGTTAAACCCCAAACACCGGTGTGCTATGACCTTCACATTTGGGCCTATAATGGCCCCTGGGACAAAATATTGTGTCTTGCTCCAAAAGATGACTCGGTTTCTCCCCGCTAACACATTTCCCTGCTCGTCACGAGACGTCTCAAGCATAGAAATACCCATTCTAGGAGGTTCTGATAGTTTTCCATGAATTTTGGCCAAAATTTGCCTGAAAAACCAGGTTGTCCTTGGACTTTCTTACAAAATTCACTAAAAACTATCCTGGGGGACCCAAATGGGGTACCGTTCTTCCATTTGGCGTCATTTAGGCTACATCCAGGTGCATCTAGAAGGCTGAATAAGAATTCCAATGCCATCCTAGGCAACCCCAAGGAAAACCCCCAACACCGGTGTGCTATAGCCTTCACTTTTTGGGCCTAGAAAGTCCCTGGGGAAGAAATGTTGTGTTTTGCTCCGAAAGGTGACCCAGCTTCTCCCAGCCAACACGTTCCCTGGCTCGTCACGAGCCGTCTCATGCTTAGAAATACCCATTCTATGAGGTTCTCATAGTTTTCCCTGAATTCTGTTTATAAATTGCCCGAAAAATCAGGTTTTCTTGGAAATTTCTTACAAAATTCACTAAAAACTATGTCGGGGTACCGTTATTCCCTTTGGTGTTGTTTAGACTGCATCTAAGTCCGTCCAGGAGGTCGGGGGCAAATTCTAATGTCGTCCTAGGCAACCCAAGGAAAACTCCCAACACCGGTGTACTATAGCCTTTGCTTTTTGGGCCTAGAATATCTCCGGGGAAGAAATGCTGTATTTTGCTCCAAAAGGTGACCCAGTTTCTCCACGCCAACACATTTGCCTGCTCGTCACAAGCCGTCCCATGCCTAGGAATACCCGTTCTGGGAAGTTATAATAGTTTACCCTGAATTTTGTTCTAAAATTACCCGAAAAATCAGTTTTTCTTGGGAATTTCTTACAAAATTCAATAAAAACTATGCCGGGGTGCCATTATTCACTTTGGCGTCGTTTAGGCTGCATCCAGGTGCGTCCAGAAGGCCGAGTTAGAATTCCCATGCCGTCCCGGTAACCCCAAGGAAAACTCCCAACACCGGTGTGCTATGGCCTTCACTTTTTGGGCCTAGAATGGCCCCGGGGAAGAAATGTTACGTTTTGCTCCAAAAACTGACCCTGTTTCTCCCCGTCAACACATTTTTCGGCTCGTTACGAGCCGTCTCATGCCTAGAAATACCCGTTCCGAGAGATTTTAATAGTTTTCCTTGAATTTTGTCCAAAAATTACCAAAAAAACCAGGTTTTCCTTGAAATTTCCTAAATAATTCACTAAAAACTATCCCGAGGGACCTAAATAGGGTACCGTTCTTCTGTTATGCGCCGTTTAGGCTGCATCCAAGTGCGTCCAGAAGGCCTGGTCAGAATTCCAATGCTGTCCCGGGCAACCCCAAGGAAAACCCCCAACACCGGTGTGCTATAGCCTCCACTTTTTTGGCCCAGAATGTCCTCGGGGAAAAAATATTGTGTTTTGCTCCAAAAGGTGACCCGGTTTCTCCCCGCCAACACATTCCCCAGCTCGTCACGAGCCGTCTCAAGCCTAGAAATACTTATTCCGAGAGGTTCTAATAGTTTTCCCTGAATTTTGTCCCAAAATTACCGGAAAAACTAGGTTTCCTTGAAATTTCCTAAATAATTCACTAAAAAATATCCCGGTAGACCCAAACGGGGTACTGTTCTTTCGTTATGCGTCGTTTAGGCTACATCCAAGTGCGTCTAAAAGGCCGAATAAGAATTCCAATGCCATCTCATGCAACCCTAAGGAAAACCCCCAACACCGGTGTGCTATAACATTCACTTTTTTGGCCCATAATGGCCCTAGTGAAGAAATATTGTGTTTTGTTCCAAAAAGTGACCCAGTTTCTCCTCGCCAAGACATTTTCAAGCTCGTCACGAGCCGTCTCATGCCTAGAAATACCCGTTCCAGAGGTTCTAATAGTTTTCTTTGAATTTTATCCAAAAATTACCCGAAAAACCAGGTTTCCTTGAAATTTCCTAAATAACTCACTAAAAACTATCCCGGTGGACCCAAACGGGGTACCGTTCTTTCGTTATGCGTCGTTGAGGCTACATCCAAGCGCGTCCAGAAGGTCGAATAAGAATTCCAATGCCGTCCTGGGCAACCCTAAGGAAGACTCCCAACACTGGTGTGCTATAACATTCACTTTTTTGGCTCATAATGGCCCCAGTGAAGAAATGTTGTGTTTTGCTCCAAAAGGTGACTCGGTTTCTCCTCGTCAACACTTTTCGCTGCTCGTCACTAGCCGTCTCATGCCTAGAAATACCCATTCCGGCAGGTTCTAATAGTTTTTCCTGAATTTTGTTCAAAAATTGCCCAAAAATCCAAGTTTTCCTCGAAATTTCTTACAAAATGCACTAAAAACTATCTCGGGGTACTGTTATTCCCTTTTGGGTCGTTTAGATTGCATCTAGAAGGCCAGGTCAGAATTCCAAGGCCATCCTGGGTAACCCCAAGGAAAACCCCTAACACTGATGTGCTATAGCCTTCACTTTTTAAGCCTAGAATGCCCCCAAAGAAGAAATGTTGTGTTTTGCTCTAAAAGGTGACCTAGTTTCTCCCCGCCAACACATTTCCCTGCTCGTCACGAGCGATCTCATGCTTAGAAACACCCGTTCTAGAAGGTTCTAATAGTTTTCCCTGGGTATTGTCCAAAATTTGTTTGAAAAACCATGTTGTCCTTGGAATTTCTTACAAAATTCACCAAAAACTATCCCGGGGGACCCAAACAGGGTATCGTTCTTCCCTTTGGCGTCGTTTAGGCTGCATCCAGGTGCATCTTGAAGGCCGAATAAGAATTCTACTTTTGTCCTGGGCAACCCCAAGGAAAACCCCCAACACCGTTGTGCTATAGCCTTTACTTTTTGGGCCTAGAAAGGCCCCGAGGAAAAAATATTGTGTTTTGCTCCAAAAGGTGACCTAGTTTCTCCTAGCCAATACATTCCCCTGCTCATCACGAGCCTTCTCATGCTTAGAAATACTCGTTTTGGGAGGTGGTAATAGTTTTCCCTGAATTTTGTCTATACATTACCCCAACAACTAGGTTTTCCTTAGAATTTCCTATAAAATTCAATAAAAACTATCGGGGGACCCAAACGGGGTACCATTCTTCCCTTTATAGTAGTTTAGGCTGCATCCAGGTGCATTCAGAAGGCTGAATAAGAATTCAAATGCCGTATAGAGCAACCCCAAGGAAAACCCCCAACACCAGTGTACTATAACCTTCACTTTTTAGGTCCACAATGGCTCGGGGAAGAAATGCTGTATTTTACTCCCAAAGATGACCCGGTTTCTCCCCGCCAACACATTTCCCTACTTGTCACGAGCCGCCTCATGCTTAGAAATACCCGTTCTGGGAGGTTATAATCGTTTTTGTTGGATTTTGTCCAAAATTTGCCCAAAAAACCAGGTTGTCCTTGTAATTTCTTGTAAAATTCACTTAAAACTATCGCGGGGGACCCAAACGGGGTACCGTTCTTCCCTTTAGCGTCGTTTAGGTTGCACCCAAGTACTAAATTCCAATGCCATCCCGAGCACCCCCAAGGAAAACCGCAACACTGGTGTGCTATAGCCTTCACTTTTTGGCCCAGAATGGCCCTGGGGAAGAAATGTAGTGTTTTACTCTAAAAGGTGACCTGGTTTCTCCACGACAACACATTTGCCTGCTCATCACAAGCCGTCCCATGCTTAGGAATACCCGTTCTAGGAGGTTCTCATAGTTTTCCCTGAATTTTGTTTAAAAATTACCCGAAAAATCACGACAACACATTTGCCTGCTCGTCACAAGCCGTCCCATGCTTAGGAATACCCGTTCTGGGAAGTTCTAATAGTTTTCCCTTAATTTTGTTCAAAAATTATCCGAAAAACCACGACAACACATTTGCCTGCTCGTCACAAACCGTCCCGTGCTTAGGAATACTCATTTTGGGAGGTTCTAATAGTTTTCCCTGAATTTTTTTCAAAAATTACCTAAAAAATTAGGCTTTCTTGGGAATTTCTTTCAAAATTCACTAAAAACTATGTCGGGGTACCGTTATTCACTTTGGCGTCATTTAGGCTGCATCCAAGTGCGTCCAGAAGGCCGGGGCAGAATTCTAATGTCGTCCTGGGTAACCCCAAGGAAAACCCCCAACACCGGTGTGCTACAGCCTTAACTTTTTGGGTTCAGAATGGCCCCGGGAAAGAAATGTTGTGTTTTGCTCCAAAAGTGACCCAGTTTCACCCTGTCAACACATTCCCCACTCGTAACGAGCCGTCTCACGCTTAGAAATACCCGTTCCGGGATGTTCTAATAGTTTTCCTTGAATTTTGTTCAAAAATTGCCCAAAAAATTAGTTTATCCTCGGAATTTCATACAAAATTCACTAAAAACTATCCTGAGGGACACAAACGGGGTACCATTATTCCCTTTGGCATCGTTTAGGCTGCTTCCAGTCACGTCTAGAAGACCGATTAAGAATTTCAATGCCGTCCCAGGCAACCACAAGGAAAACCCGCAACACCGGTGTGCAATAGCCTTCACTTTTTGGGCCTATAATGTCCCTGGGGAAGAAATGTTGTGTTTTGCTCCAAAAGGTGACCCGATTTCTCCCCGCCGTCACATTTTCCTACTCGTCACGGGCCCTTTCATGCTTATAAATACCCGTTCCGGGAGGTTCTAATAGTTTTCCCTGAATTTTATTAAAAAATTATCGAAAAACCAGGTTTTCCTTGGAATTCCTTATAAAATTCACTAAAAACTATCCCAAGGTACCGTTATCCTCTTTTGAGTCATTTAGGCTGCATCCAGGTGCACCCAGAAGGCCGGATAAAAATTCCAATGCGGTCTTGTGTAATCTTAAGTCAAACCCCAAACACCGGTGTGCTATGACCTTCACATTTGGGCCTATAATGGCCCCTGGGACAAAATATTGTGTTTTGCTCCAAAAGGTGACTCGGTTTCTCCCCGCCAACACATTCCTCGGCTCGTCATGAGCCGTCTCATGCTTAGAAATACCCGTTTCGGCAGGTTCTAATTGTTTCCCCTGAACTTTTTTCAAAAATTACCCGAAAAACCAAGTTTTCCTTGGAATTTCTTACAAAATTCACTAAAAACTATCCCGAGGGGACCTAAATGGGGTTCTGTTCTTCCCTTTAGCGTCGTTTAGGCTGTATCCAGTTGCATCAGAAGGCCAAATAAGAATTCCAATGCCGTCCCGGGCAACCCCAAGGAAAAGCCCCAACACCGGTGTGCTATAGCCTTAACTTTTTGGGCCTATAACGTCCACGGGGAAGAAATATTAAGTTTTCCTCCAAAAGATGACCCGGTTTCTTCCCTCCAACACATTCCCCTGCTCGTCACGAGCCGTCTCATGCTTAGAAATACCCGTTCTAGGAGGTTCTCATAAGTTTCCCTGAATTTTGTCTAAAAATTACCCGAAAAACCAGGTTTTCTTAGGAATTTCTTACAAAATTCACTAAAAACGATGCTGGGGTACCGTTATTCCCTTTGGCGTCGTTTAGGCTGCATCCAGGTGCGTACAGAAGGCCAGGAAAGAATTTCAATGTCGTCCTGGGCAACCCCAAGGAAAACCCCCAACATCGATGTGCTATAACCTTTGCTTTTTGGGCCAAAATGTCCCTGGGGAAGAAATGTTGTGACCCGGTTTCTCCACGCCAACACATTTGCCTGCTCGTCACAAGCCGTCCCATGCCTAGGAATACCCGTTCTGGGAGGTTCTAACAGTTTCCTTGAATTTTGTTCAAAAATTACTCGAAAAACTAGGTTTTCTTGGGAATTTCTTACAAAATTCACTAAAAACTATGCCGGGGTACCGTTATTCACTTTGGCGTCGTTTAGACTGCATCCAGGTGTGTACAAAAGGCCGGGTCAGAATTCCAATGCCGTCCCGGGCAACCCCAAGGAAAACCCCTAACACTAGTGTCATATAGCCTTCACCTTGTGGGCCGAATATGGCCCTAGGGAAGAAAAGTTGTGTTTTGCTACAAAAAGTGACCGGTTTCTCCCCTCCAACACATTCCCCGGCTCATCACAAGCCGTCTCATGCTTAGAAATACCCGTTCCAGGAGGTTCTAATTGTTTTTCAAGAATTTTTTTCAAAAATTACCCTAAAAACCTGGTTTTCCTTGGAATTTCTTACAAAATTCACTAAAAACTATACCGACGGACTCAAACGGGGTACCGTTCTTCCCATCTATGTCGTTTAGGCTGCATCCAGGTGCGTCCAAAAGGCCGAGTTAGAATTCCCATGCCGTCTCAGGCAACCCCAAGGAAAACCCCCAGCATCGGTGTGCTATAGCTTTCACCTTTTGGGCCTAGAATGGCCCCGGGGTAGAAATCTTGTGTTTTGCTCTAGAAAGTGACACAGTTTCTCCCCGCCAACACATTCCCCGGCTCGTAACGAGCCGTCTCATGCTTAGAAATACCTGTTCCGGGTGGTTCTAATTGTTTTCCCTGAATTTTTTTCAAAACTTTCCTAAAAAAACTGGTTTTCCTTGTAATTTCTTATAGAATTCACGAAAAATTATCCCGGGGGACCCAAATGGGGTGCCGTTCCTCCCTTTGGCCTCGTTTAGACTGTATCCAGGTGCATCCAAAAGGCTGGGCTAGAATTTCGATGCCGTCTTGGGCAGCCCCTAGGAAAACCCCTAACACCGGTGCACTATAGCCTTCACTTTTTGCGCATAGAATGGCCCCGGTGAAGAAATATTGTGTTTTGCCCCAAAAAGTGACCCGGTTTCTCCCCGCCAACACATTCCCTGGCTCGTCACGAGCCGTCCTGAATTTTTTACAAATATTGCCCAAAAAACCTAGTTTTCCTTGGAATTTCGTATAAAACTCACTAAAAACTATCTCGGGGGACCCAAACGGGGTACTCTTCTTCCCTTTCGTATCGTTTAGGCTGTACCCACTTGTGTCAGAAAGGCTGGGTCAGAATTCCAATGCTGTCTCGGGCAACCCTAAGGAAAACCCTAAACACCGATGTCCTATAGCCTTCACCTTTTGGGTCCAAAATGGCCCCCGGCAAAAAAATATTGTGTTTTGCTCCAAAAAGTGATCGGTTTCTCCCGGCCAACACATTCCCCAGCTCGTCGCGAGTCGTCTCATGCTTAGAAATACCCGTTCTGGGAGGTTCTAATAGTTTTCCCTAAATTTTTTTCAAAAATTGCCTGAAAAAAATTGGTTTTCCTTGGAATTTCCCTTTGGCGTCGTCTAGGCTGCATCCAGGTGCATCCAGAAGGCGGGATAGAATTTCAATGCCGTCCTAGGCAACCCCAAGGAAAACCCCTAACACCAAGGTGCTATATCCTTCACTTTTTGCGCCCAGAATGGCCTCTGGGGAGATATGTTGTGTTTTGCTCAGAAAAATGATCTGGTTTCTCTCAGCCAACACATTCCCTTGCTCGTCACGAGCCGTTTCATGCTCAGAAATACCCGTTCAAGGAGGTCCTAATAGTTTTCCATGAATTTTTTCCAAAATTGCCCGAAAAACCTAGTTTTCCTTGGAATTTCTTAGCGTATTCAATAAAAACTATCTCGGGGTAGCCACACGGGGTACAGTTCTTCCCTTTGACGTTGTTTAAGCTACATCCAGGTGCGTCCAGAGGGTCGGGATAGAATTCCAATGTCGTACCGGGCAACCACGAGGAAAACCCTCAACACTGGTGTGCTATAGCCATCACTTTTTGGGTCCAGAATGGCCCTGTGATAGAAATGTTGTGTTTTGGCCCAAAAAGTGACCCGGTTTCTCCCCGCCAACACATTGCCTGAAATACCTGGTTTTCCTTGGACTTTCTTATCGAATTCACTAAAAACTATCCCGGGGGACCCAAATGGGGTACTGTTCGTCTCTTTGGCATCGTTTAGGCTGCAGTCAAGTGTGTCCAGAAGGCTAGGTATGAATACCAATGCCCTCTCGGGAAACCCCAAAGAAAATCCCCAACACCGATGTGCTATAGCCTTCACTTTTTGGGCCTAGAATGGCCCCAGGGAAGAAATATTGTGTTTTGCTCCAAAAAATGACCCGGTTTCTCCTTCCCAACACATTCATCGGCTTGTCAGAAGCCGTCTCATGCTTAGAAATACCCGCTCCGGGAGGTTCTAATAATTTTCCAAGAATTTTTTTTCGAGAATTACCTGAAAAACCAGGTTTTTCTTGGAATTTGTTATGAAATTCACTCAAAACAATCCTGAGGGACTCAAACTATCTCCGAATGCAGCCTAAACGACGCTAAAGGGAAGAACGACACCCCATTTGGATCCCCCGAGATAGTTTTTAGTAAATACTGTAAGGAATTCCAAGAAAAATCAGGTTTTTCAGGAAATTTTTGAACAAAATTCAAGGAAAACTATTAGAACCTCCCGGAACGGGTGTTTCTAAGCTTGAGACGGCTTGTAACGAGCCGGGGAATGAGTTGGCAGGGATAAACAAGGTCACTTTTTGGAGCAAAACACAACATTTCTTCCTCGGGGCAATTATGGGCCCAAAAAGTGAAGGCTATAGCACACCGGTGTTAGGGGTTTTCCTTAGGGTTGCCCGAGACGGCATTGGAATTCTGACCCGGCCTTCTGGAAGCACCTGGATGCTGCCAAAAAGACTCCAAAGGGAAGAACGGAATCCCATTTGGGTTCCTCGGGATAGTTTTTAGTGAATTTTGTAAGAAATTCCAAGGAAAACTAGTTTTTTCGCGTAAATTTTGAACAAAATTCAGGGAAAACTACTAGAACCTCTCGGAACATGTATTTTTAAGCATGAGACGGCTTGTAACGAGCCGGGGAATGTGTTGGTGGGGAGAAATCGAGTCAATTTTTGGAGCAAAATAATACATTTCTTCACCGGGGCTATTCTAGGCCCAAAAAGTGAAGGCTATAGCACACCGGTGTTGGGTGTTTTCCTTGGGGTTGCTCGGGACTGCATTGAAATTTTGCCCCGACCTTCTGGATGCACCTGGATACGGCCTAAACGACTCCAAAAGGACGAACGGTTCCTCGTTTGGGTCCCTCGGGATAGTTTTAGTGAATTTTGTACGAAATTCCAAGGAAAAAGCAGTTTTTCGGGCAATTTTTGAACAAAATTCTGGGAAAACTAATAGAACCTCCTAGAAAGGGTGTTTCTAGGCATGAGATGGCTCGTATCGAGCCGAGGAATGGGTAGCGGGGAGAAACCGGGTCAGTTTTTGGTTGAAAACACAATATTTCTTCACCGAGGCCATTTTGGGCCCAAAAAGTGAAGGCTATAGCACACCAGTGTTAGGTATTTTCCTTGGGGTTGACCGGGATGGCATTGGAATTTTGACCCGGCCTCCTGGACGCACCTAGATACAGCCCAAACGACGTTAAAGGGAAGAACGGTACCCCTTTTGGGACCCCCGAGATTATTTTTAGTGAATTTTGTAAGATATTCCAAGGAAAACCAAGTAGTGAATTTTTAAACAAAATTTAGGGAAAACTATTAGAACCTCCAGGAACGGGTATTCTTAAGCTTGAGACGGCTCGTTAAGAGCCGAGGAATGTGTTTGCAGGGAGAAATCAGGTCATTTTTTGGAGCAAAACACAACATTTCTTCCCTGGGGCCATTCTAGGCCCTAAAAGTGAAGGCTATAGCACACCGGTGTTGAGCGGTTTTCCTTGGGGCTTCCCGGGTTGGCATTGGAATTCTGACTTGGCCTTCTGGATGCAGCTTGAATGACGTGAAAGGGAAGAACGGTACCCCGTTTGTGTCCTCCGGGGTAGTTTTTAGTGAATTTTGTAAGAAATTCTAAGGAAAACCAGGTTTTTTTTGTGTAATTTTTTAACACAATTTACGAAAAACTATTAGAACCTCCTAGAATGGGTGTTTCTAAGCATGAGACGGCTCGTTACGAGCCGGGAAATGTGCTGGAGGGGAGAAACCGGGTCAATTTTTGGAGCAAAACACAACATTCATTCCCCGGGGCCTTTCTGGGACCAAAAAGTGAAGGCTAGATCACATCGGTGTTGGGGGGTTTTCCTTGGGGTTGCTTGAGACAACATTGAAATTCTATCCCGGCCATCTAGACGCACCTGGATGCAGGCTAAACGACGCCAAAGGGAGGAACGGTACCACGTTTGGGTCCCTCGAGATAGTTTTTCGTGAATTTTCTATGAAATTCTAAGGAAAACCAGGTTTTTCGGGTAATTTTTGAACAAAATTCAGGGAAAACTATTAGAACCTTCCGGAACTGGTGTTTCTAAGCATGAGATGGCTCGTACCGAGCCGGGGAATGGGTAGCGGGGAGAAACACAACATTTCTTCCCTCGGGCCATTTTGGGCTTAAAAAGTGAAGGCTATAGCACACAAGTGTTGAGGGGTTTTCCCTGGGGTTGCTCGGGACGGCAATGGAATTCTGACCCGGCATTCTGGACACACCTGGATGTAGCCTAAACGACACTAAAGGGAAGAACGGTACCTCGTTTGGGTCCCCCGGCTAATTTTTTGTGAATTTTGGAAGAAATTCCAAGGAAACCTAGGTTTTTCGAGCAATTTTTGAACAAAATTCAGGTAAAACTTTTAGAACATCCTAGAATTGGTGTTTTTAAGCATGAGACGGCTCGTGAAGAGCGGGGGAATGTGTTGGCGGGGAGAAATCGGGTCACATTTTGGAGCAAAACACATCATTTCTTTCCCGGGGCCATTCTAGGCCCAAAAAGTGAAGGCTATAGCACACCGGTGCTGGGGGTTTTCCTTGGGGTTGCCTGGGACGGGGTTGAAATTCTACCGGTGCTGGGGGTTTTCCTTGGGGTTGCCTGGGACGGGGTTGAAATTCTGACCCGACCTTCTGGATGCACCTGAATGCAGCCTAAACGACGCCGAAGTGAAGAGCAGTACCCCGGGTTAGTTTTTAGTGAATTTGTAAGAAATTTCAAGGAATACTAGGTTTTTCTGGTAATTTTTAAAAAAAATTAAGGGAAAACTATTAGAACCTACCGGAACGGGTCTTTCTAACCTTGAGACTGCTCGGGATGAGCAGGGAAATGTGTTGTTGGGGAGAAAATCGGGTCAGTTTTTACAGCAAAATGCAACATTTCTTCCCCGGGGCCATTCTAGGCCCAAAAAGTAAAGGCTATAGCACACCGTTGTTGGGGGTTTTCCTTCGGGTTGCCCAAGACGGCATTGGAATTCTGAACCGAACTTCTGGACACACCTGGATGCAGCGTAAATGATGCCAAAGGGAAGAACGGTACCCCGTTTGGATCCCCTGGGATAGTTTTTAGTGAATTTTATAAGAAATTTCAACGAAAAATAGGTTTTTCGAGAAATTTTTGAACAAAATTCAGGGAAAACTATTAGAACCTCCCGGAATGGGTGTTTCTAAGCATGAGACGGCTCGTTACGAGCCCAAAAATGTGTTGGCGGGGAGAAACCGGGTCAAATTTTGGTGCAAAACACAGCATTTCTTCCTGGGGGCCATTCTGGGCCCAAAAAGTTAAGGCTATATCACATCGGTGTTTGGGGTTTTCCTTGGGGTTGCCCGGGTCTGTATTAGAATTCTGACCCGGCCTTTTGGTGCCAAAGGGAAGAACGGTGCCCCGTTTGGTCCCCCCGGGATAGTTTTAGTTAATTTTGTAAGGAATACCAAGGAAAACTAGGTTTTTCGGGCAATTTTTAGAACAAATTTAGAGAAAACTATTAGAACCTCCCGGAATGGGTGTTTCTAAGCATGCAATGGCTCGTAACGAGCCTGGGAATGTGTTGACAGGGAGAAACCGTGTCACTGTTTCGAGGAAAACGCAACATTTCTTCCCCAGGGCCATTTTGGGCCAAAAAAGTGAAGGTTATATCCCATCGGAGTTGGGGGTTTTCCTTGGGGTTGCCAGGACGGCATTGGAATTTTGATTTGGCCTTCTGGAAGCACCTAGATATAGCCTAAACAACGCCGAAGGGAAGAATGGTAACCCATTTGGGCACCCCAAGATAGTTTTCAGTGAATTTTTTAGGAAATTCCAAGGAAAACCTGGTTTTTCGAGTAATTTTTGAACAAAATTTAGGGAAAACTGTTGGACCCTCCTGGAATGGGTGTTTCTAAGCATGGTACGGCTTGTAACGAGCCTGGGAATGTGTTGGTGGGAGATACCGGGTCAGTTTTTGTAGCAAAACACAACATTTATTCCTCGGGGCCATTCTAAGCCCAAAAAGTGAAGGTTATAGCACACCAGTGTTGGGGGTTTTCCTTGAAGTTGCCCGGGACGGCATTGAAATTCTGACCCGGCCTTCTGGAAGCACCTGGATGCAGCCTAACCGACGCCAAAGTGAAGAAAGGTACTCCGTTTGGGCCACCCGGGATAGTTTTTAGTGAATTTTGTAAGAAATTCTGAGGAAAACCAAGTTTTTTGGGTATTTTTTGAACAAAATTCCTTGAAAACTATTACAACCTCCCGAAACGGGTATTTCTAAGCATCAATCGGCTCATGACGAGCGGGAGAATGTGTTGGTGGGGAGAAACTGGGCCAGTGTTTCGAGCAAAACACAACATTTCTTCCTTCCCCAAGGCCATTCTAGGCCGAAAAAGTGAAGGCTGCAGCACACTAGGTTGGGGGTTTTCCTTGCAGTTGCCCGGGACGACATTGAAATTCTGACCCGGCCTTCTGGACCCATCTGGATACAGCCTAAACGACGCCAAAACGAAGAACGGTAAACCATTTGGGCCCCCCGGGATAGTTTTCAGTGAATTTTTAGGAAATTCTAAGGAAAATTAGTTTTTCGGGCAATTTTTGAACAAAATTCAGGAAAAACTATTAGACCCTATCAGAATAGGTGTTTCTAAGCATGACACGGCTAGTAACAAGCCTGGGAATGTGTTGGCGGTGAGAAACAAGGTCAGTTTTTGGAGTAAAACACAACATTCATTCCCTGGGACCATTCTGGGTCAAAAAAGTGAAGGCTATAGCACACCGGTGTTGGGAATTTTCCTTGGGTTGCCCGGGACGGTTTGGAAATTCTGACCTGACCTTCTAGACGCACCTGGATGCAGCCTAAACGACGCCAATGGGAAGATCGGAACCCCGTTTGGGTCCCCCGGGGTAGTTTTGAGTGCATTTGCAAGAAATTCCAAAGAAAATTAGGTTTTCGAGCAATTTTTAAATAAAATTTAGGGAAAACTATTAGAACCTCCCGGAACGGGTGTTTCTAAGCGTGAGATGGCTCTTGACGGGCCGGAGAATGTGTTGGAGGGGAGAAACTAGGTCAGTTTTTGGAGCAAAACAAAAGATTTATTCCCCGGGGCCATTATAGGCCCAAAAAGTGAAGGCTATACCACACCAGTGTTGGGGGTTTTCCTTGGGGTTGCCCAGGACGGCATTGGAACTTTGACCCGGCCTTCTAGATGCACCTAGATGCAGCCCAAACGATGCCAAAGCAAAGAACGGTACCCCGTTTGGGCCCCCCGGGATAGTTTTTAGTGAATTTTGTAAGAAATTCCAAGGAAAACCGGGTTTTTCGGAAAATGTTTGAACAAAATTCCGGGAAAACTATAAGAACCTCCCGAAACGGGTATTTCTAAGCATGACACGGCTCGTAACAAGCTGGGGAATTTGTTGGCGGGGAGAAACACAACATTTATTCCCTGGGGCTATTCTAAGCCCAAAAATTGAAGGTTCTAGCACACCAGTGTTTGGGGTTTACCTTGGGGTTTCTCGGGACGGCATGGAAATTCTGACCAAGCCTTTTGGACACACCTGGATGCAGCCTAACAACGCCAAAGGGAAGAACGGTAACCCGTTTGGGCCCCTCGGGATAGTATTCAGTGAATTTTACAAGAAATTCCAAAGGAAAACCAGGTTTTTCGGGAATTTTTGAAAAAAATTCAAGGAAAACTATTAGAACCTCCCGGAACTGGTGTTTCTAAGCGTTAGATGGCTCGTGATGAGCCGGGGAATGTGTTGGCGGGGAGAAATCTAGCTAGTTTTTGGAGAAAAACACAACATTTCTTCCCGGGGCCACTTTGGGCCCAAAAAGTGAAAGCTATAGCACACCGTTGTTCGGGGTTTTCCTAAGGGTTGCCCAAGACGGCATTGGAATTCTGACCCGGCCTTCTGGACACACCTGGATGCAGCCTAATCGACACCAAAGGGAAGAACGGTACCCCGTTTGGATCCATCGGGATAGTTTTTACTGAATTTTGTAAGAAATTTCAACGAAAAACAAGTTTTTCGGGCAATTTTTGAAAAAAAATTAGGGAAAACTATTAGAACCTCCTGGAATGGGTGTTTCTAAGCATGAGACGGCTCGTGACGAGCCGGGGAATGTGTTGATGGGGAGAAACCGGATCTGTTTTTTGAGCAAAACACAATATTTCTTCCCTGGGGCCCTTCTAGGCCCAAAAAGTGAAGGTTATAGCACACCTGTGTTGGGGGTTTTCTTTGGGGTTGCTTGGGACGGTATAGGAATTCTGACCCGGCCATCTAAACGCACCTGGATACAGCCTAAACGATGCCTAAAGGAAGAACGTTTGGGCCCCTGGGATTGATTTTAGTAAATTTTGTAAGTAATAGCAAGGAAAACAAGGTTTTTCGAGCAATTTTTAAGCAAAATTTAGGGAAAACTATTATAACCTCTCGGAACGGGTGTTTCTAAGCGTGAAATGGCTCGTAACGAGCCTGGGAATGTGTTGGCGGGGAGAAACCGGGTCAGTTTTTTATGCAAAACACAACATTTCTTCCCGCGGGCCATTTTGGGCCAAAAAGTGAAGACTATATTGCACCGGAGTTGGGGGTTTTCCTTAGGGTTGCCAGGACGGCATTGGAATTTTGACCCGGCCTTCTGGAAGCCAAAGGGAAGATCGGTAACCCATTTGGGCCCCCCGGGATAGTTTTCAGTGAATTTTGTAGGAAATTCCATGGAAAACCTGGTTTTTTGTGCAATTTTTGAATAAAATTCAGGGAAAACTGTTAGACCCTCCCGGAACGGGTGTTTCTAAGCATGACATGGCTCGTAATGAGCATGGGACTGTGTTGGTAGGGAAAAACTGGGTCAGTTTTTGGAGTAAAACACAACATTTATTCCATAGACGCACCTAGATGCAGGCTAAACGACGCCAAAGGGAGGAACGGTACCCCGTTTCGACCCCCCGGGATAGTTTTTTGTGAATCTTGTAAGAAATTCCAAGGAAAACCAGGTTTTTCAGGCAATTTTTAAACAAAATTCAAGGAAAACTAATAGACCCTCCCGAACGGGTGTTTCTAAGCATGACGCGGCTGGTAACGAGCTGGGGAATGTGTTGGCGCGGAGAAACGGGGTCAGTTTTTAGAGCAAAACACAACATTTATTCCTTGGGGCCTTTTTGAGCCAAAAAAGTAAAGGCTATAGCGCTCCAGTGTTGGGGGTTTTCATTGGGGTTGCCCGAGACGGCATTGGAATTCTGACCCGACCTTCTGGATGCACCTGGATGCAGCCTAAACGACGCGAAAGGGAAGAACGGTACCTAGTTTGGGCCCCCCGGGAGAGTTTTTAGTGAATTTTGTAATAAATTTCAAGGAAACCAAAATTTTTCCGATAATTTTTCAATAAAATTCAGGAAAAACTATTAGACCCTCCCGGAACAGGTGTTTTTAAGCAAGAGACGACTCGTGGCGAGTCGTGGAATGTGTTGGCGGGGAGAAACGGGGTCAGTTTTTTATGCAAAACACAACATTGGGGGTTTTCCTTGCGGTTGCACAGGACTGCAATGGCATTATGACCTGGCCTTCTGGACGCACCAGGATGCAGCCTAAACCACGCCAAATGGAAGAACGGTACCCTGGGATAGTTTTTAACAAAGTTCAGTGAAAACTATTAGAACGCCCCCGATGGTTGTTTCTAAAAATGAGAGTGCTCGTGATGAGCCAAGGAATGTGTTGGCGGGAAGAAACCGGCAAATTGTTTGGAGCAAAACACAACATTTCCTCCTCGAGGCCATTTTGGGCCCAAAAAGTGAAGGCTATAGCACACCGATGTTAGGGGTTTCGTTGGGGTTGCCCGGGACGGCATTAGAATTCTGACTCGGCCTTTTGGACGTACTTGAATAAAGCCTAAACGACGCCAAAGGGAAGAACGGTACCCCATTTGGGTCCCTCGGGATAGTTTTTAGTTAATTTGTTAAGAAATTCCAAGGAAAACCTGGTTTTTCTGTCAATTTTTCAACAAAATTCGTGGAAAACTATTAGAACTTCCCGGAATGGGTATTTCTAAGCATGAGACGGCTCATGACTAGCTAGGGAATGTGTTGGTGGGGAGAAATCGGGTCAGTGTTTAGAGCAAAACACAACATTTCTTCCTTCCCAGAGGCCAATCTAGGCCGAAAAAGTGAAGGCTATATCACACCGGTGTTAGGGGTTTTCGTTGAGGTTGCCCAGTACAGTAGGGAAATTCTGACCTGGCCTTCTGGACGCACCTGGATGCAGCCTAAACGATGCTAAAGGGAAGAACGTTTCTCCGTTTAGGTCCCCCGGGATAGTTTTTAATGAATTTTGTAAGAAATTCCAAGGACAACTAGGTTTTTCGAGTAATTTTTGAATAAAATTCAAGGAAAACTATTAGAACCTCTAGGAACGGGTATTTCTAAGCTTGAGACGGCTCGTGACGAGGGGGGAATGTATTGGCGGGGAGAAACGGGGTCAGTTTTTGAAGCAAAACACAACATTTATTCCCCGGGGCCATTTTGTGCCCAAAAACTGAAGGCTATAGCACACCGGTGTTAGGGGTTGTCGTTGGGGTTGCTCGGGACGGCATTGGAATTCTGATCCAGCCTTCTGGTCAAACCTGGATGCAGCCTAAACAATGCCAAAGGGATGAACGGTACTCAATCTGGGTCCACCGGGATAGTTTTTAGTGAATTTTGTATGAAAGTCCAAGGAAACCAAGTTTTTCGAGCCATTTTTCCAACAAAATTCAGGGAAAACTATTAGACCCTCGCAGAACGGGTGTTTCTAAGCATAACACGGCTCGTAACGAGCTGGGGAATGTGTTGACGGGGAGAAACGGGGTCGGTTTTTGGAGTAAAACATAACATTTATTCCTCGGGGCCTTTCTGAGCCTAAAAAGTAAAGGTCATAGCACACCAGTGTTAGGGGTTTTCCTTGGGGTTGCCTAGGACGGCATTGAAATTCTGACCCGGCCTTCTGGACGCACCTGGCTACCGCCTAAACTGTACCAAAGGGAAGACCGGTACCCCATTTCGGTCCCCCGGGATAATTTTTAGTGAATTTTGTAAGAAATTCCAAGGAAAACCAGGTTTTTCTAGCAATTTTTGAGCAAAATTCAGGGAAAACTATTAGAACCTCCTGGAAGAGCGGGGCATTGTGTTGGTGGGGAGAAACCGGGTCAATGTTTGGAGAAAAAAACAACATTTTCTCCTTCCCCGGGGCTATTCTGGGCTGAAAAAGTGAAGGCTATATCACACCGTTGTTATGGTTTTCATTGGGGTTGCCCGAGACATCATTGGAATTCTGACCCGGGCTTCAGGACACACCTGGATGCAGCCTAAACGATGCCAAAGGGAAGAACGATGCCCCGTTTGGGTCCTCGAGATAGTTTTTAGTGAATTTTGTATGAAATTCCAAGGAAAATCAGGGTTTTCGGGCAATTTTTGAACAAAATTCAGGGAATACTATTAGAACATCTCAGAACGGGTATTTCTAAGCGTGAGACGGCTCGTTACGAGCGGGGAATGTGTTGACAGGGAGAACTCGGGTCACTTTTGGAGCAAAACACAACATCTCTTCCCCGGGGCCATTCTGAACCCAAAAAGTTAAGGCTATAGCACTCCGGTGTTGGGGGTTTTCCTTGGGGTTGCCTAGGACGGCATTGGAATTCTAGCCAGGCCTTCAAGATGCAACTGGATCAATTTCTGAACAAAATTCAAGAAAACTATTAGAACCACCCGGAACGGGTGTTTCTAAGCATGAGACGACTCGTCACCAGCCGGGGAATGTGTTGGCGAGGAGAAATCGGTTCAGTTTTTGGAGCAAAACACAACATTTCTTCCCCGGGGTCATTCTAGGCCCAAAAAGTGAAGGCTATATAGCACACCGGTGTTAGGGGTTTTCATTGGGGTTGCCTAGGACTGCATTGGACTTCTGACCCGTCCTTTTGGACGCACCTGGATAAAGCCTAAACGACGCCTAAGGGAAGAACGGTATCCCGTTTGGGTCCCTTGGGGTTGTTTTTAGTGAATTTTGTAAGGAATTCCAAGGAAAACCAGGTTTTTCAGGCAATTTTTAAACAAAATTCAAGAAAAACTATCAGAACCTCTCGGAACGGGTGTTTCTAAGCATGAGACGGCTTGTTACGAGCCGGGAAATGTGTTGATGGAGAGAAACGGGGTCAGTTTTTGGAGCAAAACACAAATATCTCTTCGCTGGAGCCTTTCTGGGCCTAAAAAGTGAAGGTTATATCACACCAGTGTTGGGGTTTTCCTTGAGGTTGCTTGGGAAGGCATTGGAATTCTGACCTGGCCTTTTTGACTAACCTGGATGCAGCCTAAACAACGCTTAAGGGAAGAAAGGTCCCCCGTTTGGGTCCCTTGGGGTTGTTTTTAGTGAATTTTGTAAGGAATTCCAAGGAAAACCAGGTTTTTTAGGCCATTTTTAAACAAAATTCAGGGAAAACTATTAGAACCTCTCGGAACGGTTGTTTCTAAGCATGAGACGGCTCGTTACGAGCCGGGAAATGTGTTGAAGGGGAGAAACTGGGTCAGGTTTTTGAGTAAAATACAACATTTCTTCCCCGGGGCTATTTTTGGCCTAAAAAGTGAAGGCTATATCTCACCGGAGTTTGGGGTTTTCCTTGTGGTTGCTAGGGACGGCATTGGAATTTTGACTTGACCTTCTGGACACACTTGGATGCGGCCTAAACGACGCCAAAGGGGAGAATGGTACACCGTTTGGGTCCCCCAAGAGAGTTTTAAGTGAATATTTTAAGAAATTTCAACGAAAAACAGGTTTTTCGAGTAATTTTTGAACAAAATTCAGGGAATACTATAAGAACCTCCCGGAACGGGTGTTTCTAAGCATGAGACGGCTCGTTATGAGCCGAAGAATGTGTTGACGGGGAGAATCGAGGTCAGTTTTTGGAGCAAAACACAACATTTATTCCCTCGGGCCATTTTGGGCCGAAAAAGTGAAGGCTATAGCACACCGGTGTTATGGGTTTTTCTTGGGGTTGCTTCAGACGGCATTGGAATTCTGATCCGGCCTTTTGGACACACCTGGATGCAACCTAAACGACGCTAAAGGGAAGAACGATACCCCTTTTGGCTCCCCCGGGATATTTTTTAGAGAATTTTTTAAGAAATTCCAAGGAAAACCAAGTTTTTCAGGCAATTTTTGAACAAAATTAAGGGAAAACTATAAGAAACTCCTGGAATGGGTGTTTCTAAACATGAGACGGCTCGTGACGAGCCGGGGAATGTGTTGGCGGGGAGAAACCGTGTCAGTTTTTTGAGCAAAACACAACATTTCTTCCCCGGTGCCATTCTAGGCCCAAAAAGTAATGGCTATAGCGCACTGGTGTTGGGGGTTTTCCTTGGGGTTGCTTGGGACAGCATTGAAATTCTGAACCCGGCCTTCTGGACACGCCTGGATGCAGCCTAAACGATGCCTAAGGAAAGAACGGTACCCCGTTTGGGTCCCCTGGGATAGTTTTTAGTGAATTTTGTAAGGAATTCCAAGGAAAACTAGGTTTTTCGGGCAATTTTTGAAGAAAATTCAGGGAAAACTATTAGAACCTCTCGAATCGGGTGTTTCTAAGCATGAGACGGCTCGTTATGAGCCGGGGAATGTATTGACGGGGAGAATTCGGGTCAGTTTTTGGAGCAAAACACAACATTTATTCCCCGGGGCCATTCTGGGCCTAAAAAGTGAAGGAGCAGACCGATGTTTGGGATTTTCCTTGGGGTTGCTTGGGACGGCATTGGAATTCTAATCCAGGCTTTTGAACGCACCTGGATGCAGCCTAAACGATGCCTAAGGGAAGAACGGTACCTCATTTGGGTTCCTGGGATAGTTTTTAGTGAATTTTGTAAGGAATTCCAGGGAAAACCAGGTTTTTCGGGTAATTTTTAAACAAAATTCAGGGAAAACTATTAGAACCTCTCGAAACGGGCGTTTCTAAGCATGAAACGGCTCGTAACGAGCTTGGAAATGTGTTGACAGGGAGAAACCGGGTCAGTTTTTTGAGCAAAACACAACATTTCTTCCCCGAGGCCATTTTCGGCCCTAAAAGTGAAGGCTATATCACACCGGACTTAGGGGTTTTTCCTTGGGGTTGGCAGAGACGGCATTGGAATTTTTCCTCGACCTTCTGGACGCGCCTGGATACAGTATAAAAGACGCCAAAGGGAAGAACGGTAACCCATTTGGGCCCCCCGAGATAGTTTTCAGTGAATTTTTTAGAAATTCCAAGGAAAACCTATTTTTTCGGGCAATTTTTGAATAAAATTCAGGGAAAACTATTATAACCTCTCGGAACGGGTGTTTTTAAGCTTGTGATGGCTCGTGACGAGCCGAGGAATGTGTTGGAGAGGAGAAATCGGGTCAGTTTAAGGAGCAAAATGCAACATTTCTTTCCCGAGGCCATTTTCGGCCCTAAAAGTGAAGGCTATATCACACCGGACTTAGGGGTTTTTCCTTGGGGTTGCCAGAGACGGCATTGGAATTTTGACCCGACCTTCTGGACGCGCCTGGATACAGTATAAAAGATGCCAAAGGGAAGAACGGTAACCCATTTGGGCCCCCCGAGATAGTTTTCAGTGAATTTTTTACAAAATTCCAAGGAAAACCTGTTTTTTTCGGGCAATTTTTGAATAAAATTCAGGGAAAACTATTATAACCTCTCGGAATGGGTGTTTTTAAGCTTGTGATGGCTCGTGACGAGCCGATGAATTGTTGGAGCAAAGGTTTATGGAGCAAAATGCAACATTTCTTCCTCGGGGCCATTCTAGGCCTAAAAAGTAAAGGTTGTAGCACACCGATGTTGAGGGTTTTCCTTTGGGTTGCCCGGGACGGCATGCGAATGCTAACTTGGCCTTATAGATACACCTGGATGTAGCCTAAACGATGCCAATGGGAAGATCGGTACCCCTTTTGGGTCCCCCGGGGTAGTTTTGAGTGAATTTTGCAATAAATTCCAAGGAAAACCAAGTTTTTCGAGCAATTTTTGAACAAAATTCAGGGAAAACTATTAGAACCTCTCGGAACGGGTATTTCTAAGCATGAGACGGCTCATGACGAGCGAGGGAATGTGTTGGTGGGGAGAAACCGAGTTAGTGTTTGGAACAAAACACAACATTTCTTCCTTCCCCGTGGCCATTCTGGGCCAAAAAAGTGAAGGCTATATCACATCGTTGTTAGGGGTTTTCGTTGATGTTGCTAGGGACGCCATGGAAATTCTGACCCGGCCTTCCAGACGCATCTGGATGCAGCCTAAACGGCCCCAAAGGGAAGAACGGTAACCCGTTTGGGCCCCCCGGGATAGTTTTCAGTGAATTTTGTAAGAAATTCCAAGGAAAACCAGGGTTTTCGGGAATTTTTGAAAAAAATTCATTGAAAACTATTAGAACCTTCCGGAACGGGTGTTTCTAAGCTTGAGACGGGTCGTGACGAGCCGGGGAATGTGTTAACGGGGTGAAACCGGGTCAGTTTTTAGAGCAAAGCACAACATTTCTTCCTCGGGGCCATTCTGGGCCCAAAAAGTGAAGGCTATAGCACACCGTTGTTGGGGGTTTTCCTTAGGGATGCCCAAGGCAGCATTGGAATTCTGACCCGGCCTTCTGGACACACCTGGATGCTTCTGAAACGAGACCAAAGAGAAGAACAGTACCCCGTTTGGGTGTCCTGAGGTAGTTTTTAGTGAATTTCGTCGGAAATTCCAAGGAAAAAAAGGTTTTTTGGGCAATTTTTGAACAAAATTCAGGGAAAAGTATTAGAACCTCTCGGAACGGGTATTTCTAAGCATGAGAGGGCTCGTGACGAGCGGGGGAATGTGTTGGCGGGGAGAAATCGGGTCACTTTTTGGAGCAAAACGTAGCATTTCTTCTGCGGGGCCATTCTAGGCCGAAAAAAGTGATGGCTATAGCACCTCGGTGTTGGGGGTTGTCGTTGGGGTTGCTGGGGACAGCATTGGAATTCTGACCCGACCTTCTGGATGCAGCTGAAACGACTCCAAAGGGGGGAATGGTACTTCGTTTGGGTCCCCCGTGATAGTTTTTAGTGAATTTTGTAAGAAATTTCAAGGAAAATCGAGTTTTTAAGGCAATTTTTGAACAAAATTGAGGGAAAACTATTAGAACCTCTCGGAACGGGTATTTCTAAGCATGATACGGCTCGTGACGAGTGGGGGAATGTGTTGGTAGGGAGAAACCAGGTCATTTTTTGGAGTAAAGCACAACATTTCTTACTTCCCCGGGGCCATTCTGGGCCGAAAAAGTAAAGGCTATATCACACTGGTGTTAGGGGTTTTCGTTGAGGTTGCCCGGAACTGCATGGAAATTCAAACCCGGCCTTCTGGATGCACCTCGATGCAGCCTAAATGACGCCAAAGGGAAGAACGGTAACTCGTTTAGGCCCCCTAAGATAGTTTTCAGTGAATTTTGTAAGAAATTCCAAAGAAAACCAGGTTTTAGGGCAATTTTTGAACAAAATTCTGGGAAAACTTTTAGAACCTCCTGGAACGGGTATTTCTAAGCTTGATACGGCTTGTGACGAGTGGGGGAATGTGTTGGTGGGGAGAAACCATGTCAGTGTTTGGAGCAAAGCAGAACATTTCTTCCTTCCTCTGGGCTATTTTGGGCTGATAAAGTGAAGGCTATATCACATCGGTGTTAGGGGTTTTCCTTGGGGTTGCCCAGGACGGCATTGGAATTATGACCCGGCCTACTGGATGCACCCTAAATAATGCCAAAAGGAAGACAGTGCCCCATTTGGGTCCTCCGGGATAGTTTTTAGTGAATTTTGTAAGAAATTCCAAGGAAAACCAGGTTTTTCGGGCAATTTTTGAATAAAATTCAAGGAAAACTATTAAAACCTCCCGGGATGGGTATTTCTGGGCATTAGACGGCTCGTGACGAGCAGGGGAATGTGTTAGCAAGTAGAAACCGGGTCACTTTTCAAAGCAAAACACAGCATTTCCTCCCTGCGGCCATTCTGGGTCAAAAAAGTCAAGGTTATAGCACACCGGTGTTTGGGGTTGTCGTCGGGGTTGCCCGGGACGGCATTGAAATTCTGACTCTGCCTTATGGACGCACCTAGATGCAGCTTAAACGATGCCAAAGGGAAGAACGGCATCCCGTTTTTGTCCCCCGGGATAGTTTTTAATAAATTTTGTTGGAAATTCCAAGAAAAACCAGGTTTTTGGGGTAAATTTTGAATAAAATTCAAGGAAAACTATTAGAACCTCCCAGGACTGGTATTTCTAAGCATGAGATGACTCGTGATGAGTGGGGCAATGTGTTGGCGGGTAGAAACCGGGTCACTTTTAGGAGAAAAACACAACACTTCTTCCCCGGAGCCATTCTGGGCCTAAAAAGTGAAGGCAATAGCACTTCGGTGTTCGGGGTTGTCGTGTTGGTTGCCAGGGACGGCATTAGAATTTTGACCCCACATTCTGGACAGACCTGGATGCAGCCTAAACGATGAGAAAAGGAAGAATAATACACCGTTTGGGTCCCCCGGGATAGTTTTTTTGTGAATTTTGTAAGAAATTCCAAGTAAAACTAGGGTTTTCGGGCAAATTTTGAACAAAATTCAGGGAAAACTATTAGAACCTCCCGGGACGGGTATTTCTAAGCTTAAGATGGCTCGTGACGAGCGGGAGAATGTGTTGATGGAGAGAAACCGAGTCACTTTTTGGAGCAACACACAAAATTTCTTCCTCGAGGCCATTCTAGGCTTAAAAAGTGAAGGCAATAGCACTCCAGTGTTAGGGATTGTCGTGGGGGTTGCCGGTGATAGCATTGAAATTCTGACCCGGCCTTCTGGACACATCTCGAAGCAGTCTAAATGACCCCAAAGGGAAGAACGGTACCTCGTTTGGGTCCCCCGGGATAGTTTTTAGTGAATTTTGTAGGAAATTCCAAGGAAAACCAGGTTTTTCGAGCAATTTTTGAACAAAATTCAGGGAAAACTATCAGAACCTCCCGGAACGGGTATTTCTATGCATGATACGGCTCGTGACGAGTGGGGGAATGTGTTTGTGGGGAGAAACCAAGTCAGTGTTTGGAGCAAAGCACAACATTTCTTCCTTCCTCAAGGCCATTCTAGGCCGAAAAATTGAAGGCTATACCACACCGGTGTTAGGGGTTTTCCTTGGGGTTGCTCGGGATGGCATTGGAATTATGACCTGACCATCTGGATGCGCCTGGATGCAGGCTAAATGATGCTAAAAGGAAGAACAGTGCCCCGTTTGGGTCCTTTGGGATAGTTTTTAGTGAATTTTGTAAGAAATTCCAAAGAAAACTAGGTTTTTCGGGCAATTTTTGTACAAAATTCAGGGAAAACTATTAGAACGTCCTAGAACAGGTATTTCTAGGCATGAACGACTTGTGAAGAGCCGGGGAATGTGTTAACGAGGGGTAATCGGGTCACTTTTTGGAGCAAAACACAATATTTCTTCCCCGGGGCCATTTTAGGCCCAAAAAGTAAAGGCTATGGCACACCGGTGTTGGGGGTTGCCGTTAGGGTTGCTCGGGACGGCATTGAAATTCTGACCCGCCTTCTGGATGCAGCCTAAACGACCCCAAAGGGAAGAACGATACCTCGTTTGGGTCCCCCGGGATAGTTTTTAGTGAATTTTGTAAGAAATTTCAAGGAAACCAGGTTTTTCAGGTAATTTTTGAACAAAATTTAGGGAAAACTATTAGAACCTCCCAGAACAGGTATTTCTTAGCATGATACGGCTAGTGACGAGTGAGGGAACATGTTGGTGGGGAGAAACCAGGCCAGTGTTCAGAGCAAAACATCACATTTCTTACTTTCCCGAGGCCATTATGGGACTAAAAAGTGGAGGCTGTATCACACCGGTGCTGGGGGTTCTCGTTGGGGTTGCCCGGGACAGCATTGCAATTCTGACCCGGCCTTCAGGACGCACCTGGATGCAACCTACATGATGCCAAATGGAAGAACGATACCCCGTTTGGGTTCCCCGGGATAGTTTTATGTGAATTTTGTAAAAAATTCCATGGAAAACTAGGTTTTTCGGGCAATTTTTGAATAAAATTCAGGTAAAACTATTAGAACCTCACAGAATGGGTATTTCTAAGCATGAGACGGCTCGTGACGAGCCGTGTAATGTGTTGACGGGGAGAAACTGGGTCACTTTTTTTAGCAAAACACAATATTTCTTCCCCGGGGCCATTCAAGGCCCAAAAAGCAAAGGCTATAGCACACCAGTGTTGGGGTTGCCCGGGACGGCATTGGAATTCAGACTCGGGCTTCTGGACGCACTTGGGTACATCCTAAACGACACCAAAATGAAGAACGGTACCCCGTTTGGGTCCCCAGGGATAGTTTTTAGTGAATTTTGTAAGAAATTCCAAGGAAAATCAGGTTTTTCGCGTAATTTTTGAACAAAATTTAGAGAAAACTATTAAAACCTCCCAGGACGGGTATTTCTAGGCATTAGACATCTCGTGACGAGCAGGGGAATGTGTTGACGGTGAGAAACCGGTTCACTTTTTGGAGCAAAACATAACATTTCTTTTCCAGGGCCATTCTATGCACAAAAAGTAAAGGCTATAGCATACTGGTGTTAAGGGTTGTCGTCGGGGTTGCCCGGGATGGCATTAGTATTCTAACCCGGCCTTCTGGAAGCACCTGGATGCAGCATAAACGATGCCAAAGATAAGAACAGTGCCCCGTTTGGGTCCCCTGAGATTGTTTTTAGTGTATTTTGTAAGAAATTCCAAGGAAAATCATGTTTTTCGGGCAATTTTAGAATAAAATTTCGAGAAAACTATTAGAATCTCTCGGAACGGATATTTCTAAGCATGAGACTGCTCATGACGAGCGGGGGAATGTGTTGGTGGGTAGAAACAAGGTCAGTGTTTGGAGCAAAACACAACATTTCTTACTTCCTCGGGGCCATTCTAGGCCCAAAAAGTAAAGGCTGTATCACACTGGTATTGGGGGTTGTTGTGGGGGTTGCCCGAGACGGCATTAAAATTCTGATCCGGCCTTCTGGACGCACCAGGATGCAACCTAAATGATGCCAAATGGAAGAACGATACCCCGTTTGGGTCCCTCGGGATAGTTTTCTGTGAATTTTGAAAGAAATTCCATGGAAAACCAGGTTTTTCGGTAATTTTTGAACAAAATTCAGGTAAAACTATTAGAACCTCTCGAAACGGTATTTCTAAGCATGAGACGGCTAGTGACGAGCCGTGTAATGTGTTGGCGGGGAGAAATCGGGTCACTTTTTGGAGCAAAACGCAACATTTCTTCCCGGGGGCCATTTTAGGCACAAAAAGCAAAGGCTATAGCACACCGGTGTTGGGGTTGTCGTTGGGGTTGCACGGGACGGCGTTGGAATTCTAACCCGACCTTCTGTACGTGCCTGAATACAGCCTAGACGACGCAAAAGGGAAGAACGGTACCCCATTTAGGTCCCCAGGGATAGTTTTTAGTGAAATTTGTAAGAAATTCCAAGGAAAACCAGGTTTTTCGGGTAATTTTTAAGCAAAATTCAAGGAAAACTATTAGAACCTCCCGGGACGGGTATTTCTAGGCATGAGACAGCTCGTGACGAGCGGGGAAATGTGTCGGCGGGTAGAAACCGGGTCACTTTTTGGAGCAACACACAAAATTTCTTCCCCGCGGCCATTCAGGGCCCAAAAAGTGAAGGCTATAGCACACCGGTGCTGGGGGTTGTCTCGGGGTTGCCCGGGACGGCATTGGAATTCTGACCCGGCCTTCTGGACACACCTGGATGCAGCCTAAACGATACCAAAGGGAAGAACGGTACACCGTTTCGATCCCCCGAGATAGTTTTTAATAAATTTTGTTGAAAATTCCAAGGAAAACAAGGTTTTTCAAAATTTTGGTGCGTCTAGAAGGCTGGGTTAGAATTCCAATGATGTTTCGGGCAACCCCAAGGAAAACTCCCAACACCGGTGTGCTATAGCCTTCACATTTTTGGCCCAAAATGGCCCGTGGAAAGAAATGTTGTGTTTTCCTCCAAAATGTGACCTGGTTTCTCCCCGCCAACACATTCCCCTGCTCGTCACGAGCCGTCTCATGCTTACAAATACCTGTTTCGGGAGGTTCTAATAGTTTTCCCTGAATTTTGTCCCAAAATTACTCGAAAAACCAAGTTTTCCTAGGAATTTCTAACAAAATTTACTAAAAACTATCATGGGGGACCGAAACGGGGTGCCGTTCTTACCTCTCGCATAGGTTTGGCTGTATCCAAGTGCGTCCAAAAGGCTGGTCAGAAATCCAATGCTGTCGTAGGCAACCCCAAGGAAAACCCCCTAACACCGGTGTGCTACAGCCTTCACTTTTTTGGCCCACAATGGCCCTGGGGAAGAAATATTGTGTTTTGCTCCAAAAAGTGACACGGTTTCCCCCCGCCAACACATTCCCCAGCTAGTCACGAGTCGTCTCATGCTTAGAAATACCTATCTCGGGAGTATCTAATAGTTTTCCCTGAATTTTGTTCAAAAATTACTCGAAAAATCAGGTTTTTCTAGGAATTTCTTGCAAAATTCACTAAAAACTATCCTGGGGGACCCAGATAGGGTATCGTTCTTCCCTTTTACGTCGTTTAGACTACATCCAGGTAAGTCCGAAAGGCCGGGTCAGAGTTCCAATACGTCTCGGGCAACCCTAAGGAAAACCCCGGAACACCGGTGCGCTATAGCCTTCACTTTTTGGGCCCACAATGGCCCTAGGAAAGAAATGATGTGTTTTGCTCCAAAAAGTGACCCAGTTTCTCCCTGCCACCACATTCCCCTACTCATCACGAGCCGTCTCATGCTTAGAAATACCCGTTCTGGGTGGTTCTAATAGTTTTTCCTGAATTTTGTTCAAAAATTGTCCGAAAAACCAAGTTTTCCGAGGAATTTCTCACAAAATTCACTAAAACTATCCTGGGGTACCAAAACAGGGTACTGTTCTTTCCTTTTATGTTGTTTAGGCTGCATCCAGGTGCGTCCGGAAGGCCGGGCCAGAGTTCCAATGCCGTCTCGGGCAACCTCAAGGAAAACCCCCAAACATTGGTGTGCTATAGCCTTCAGTTTTTGGGCCCACAATGGCCCAAGGGAAGAAATGTTGTGTTTTGCTCCAAAAAGTGACCTGATTTCTCCCCGCCACCACGTTCCCCTGCTCATCACGAGCTGTCTCATGCTTAGAATACCCGTTCCGGGAGGTTCTAATAGTCTTATATGAATTTTGTTAAAAAATTACCCAAAAACCAGGTTTTTCTGGGAATTTATTACAACATTCACTAAAAACTATTGCAGGGTGCCCTTATTCCCTTTTGGGTCGTTTAGGCTGCATCCAAGTGCATCCATATGACCGGGTCAGAATTCCAATACCGACCTGGGCAACCCCTAGGAAAACTCCTAACACCGGTGTGCTATAGCCTCTACTTATTGGGCGCAGATTGTCCCGGGGAAGAAATGTTGAGGTTTTGCTCCAAAAGGTGACCTGGTTTCTCCCCACTAAGAAATTTTCCTGCTCGTCATGAGCCGTCTCATGCTTAGAAATACCCGTTCTGGGACGTTCTAATAGTTTTCCCTGTATTTTGTTCAAAAATTGCCCGAAAAACCTAGTTTTCCTTGAAATTTCTTACAAAATTCACTAAAAACTATCTTGAGGGACCCAAATGGGGTACCGTTCTTCCCTTTGCGTCATTTAGACAGCATCCAGGTGTGTCCGGAAGGCCGGGTCAGAGTTCCATTCCCGTCTCGGGCAACCCTAAGGAAAACCCCTAACAACGGTGTGCTATAGCCTTCACTTTTTGGGCCCACAATGGCCCTAGGGAAGAAATGTTGTGTTTTGCTCCAAAAAGTGGCCCGTTTTCTCCCCGCCAACTCATTCTGCGGCTTGTTATGAGCCGTCTCATGCTTAGAAATACCCGTTCCGAGAGGTTATAATAGTTTTCCATGAATTTTGTTAAAAAATTGCCCGAAAAACCTTGTTTTCCTTGAAATTTTTTACAAAATTCACTAAACACTATTCCGGGGGACCCAAACGGGGTACCGTTCTTACCTTTGGCGTCATTTAGGCTGCATCCAGGTGCGTCCAAAAGGTCGGGTTAGAATTCCAATGTCGTCTCGAGCAACCCCAAGGAAAACCCCTACACCGATGTGCTATAGCCTTAACTTTTGAGTCTAGAATTGCCCCGAGAAGAATTGTTGCGTTTTGCTCCAAAAAGTGACCCAGTTTCTCCCCGCCAACACACTCCCCAGCTCATCATGACCAATCTCATGCTTAGAAATACCCGTTCCGGGAGGTTCTAATAGTTTTCCCTGAATTTTGTTCAAAAATTACCCGAAAAACCTAGTTTTTCTTGGAATTTCTTACAAAATTCACAAAAAAATATTTCGGTGGACCATAACGGGGTACCGTTCTTTCCTTTTGAGTCGTTTTGTCTGTATCCAGGTGTGTCTAGAAGGCTGGGTCAGAATTTCATTGCTGTCCCGAGCAACCCTAAGGAAAAACCCCAACACCGGTGTGCTATAGCCTTCAATTTTTAGGCTTAGAATGGCCCCGGGTAAGAAATGTTGTGTTTTGCTCCAAAAAGTGACTCGGTTTCTCCCCAACAACACATTCCCTGGCTCGTTACGGGTCGTCTCATGCTTAGAAATACCCGTTCCGGGAGGTTCTAATAGTTTTCCATGATTTTTGTTCAAAATTACCCGAAAAACCTAGTTTTTCTTGGAATTTCTTACAAAATTCAGAAAAAAACCATTCTGGGGGACCCAAACGGGGTACCGTTCTTTCCTTTTGTGTCGTTTAGGCTGCAGCCAGGTGTGTCTAGAAGGCTGGGTCAGAATTCCAATGCTGTCCCGAGCAACCCCAAGGAAAACCCCTAACACTAGTGTGATATAGCCTTCACTTTTTATGCCCAGAATGGCCCCGAGGAAGAGATGTTTGTGTTTTGCTCCAAAAACCTACCCAGTTTCTCCCCGCTAACACATTCCTCGGCTCGTCACGAGCCGTCTCATGTATTGAAACAGCTGTTCCGGGAGCTTCTTATAGTTTCCTTGAATTTTGTTCAAAAATTGCCCGAAAAACCTGATTTTCCTTAGAATTTCTTACAAAATTCAATAAAAACTATCTGGGGGGACCCAAATGGGGTACCGTTCTTCCTTATGGCGTCATTTAGGCTGCATCCAAGTGCGTCCAGAAGGCCGGGTCAGAATTTCCTTGCCGTCCCAGGCAACCTCAACGAAACCCCCAGCACCAGTGTGATATAGCCTTCACTTTTTGGACCCCGAATGGCCCTAGGGAAGAAATGTTGTGTTTTGCTCCAAAAACTTTGTCGATTTCTCTCCACCAACATATTCCCCAGCTCGTCACGAGCCGTCTCATGCTTAGAAACACCCATTCCAGGAGGTTCTAATAGTTTTCCCTGAATTTCGTTCAAAAATTGCCCGAAAAACCTAGTTTTCCTTAGAATTTCTTACAAAATTCACTAAAAACTACCCCCGGGGACATAAACGGGGTACCGTTCTTCCCTTTGACGTCGTTTAGGTTGCATCTAGGTGCGTCCAGAAGACCGGGTTAGAATTCCAATGCCGTCCCAAGCAACCCCAAGGAAAATACCCAACACCGGTGTGCCATAGCCTTCACTTTTTGGGCCCAGAATGGCCACGGGGAAGAAATGTTGTGTTTTACTCCAAAAACTGACTCGGTTTCTCTACGCAAACACATTCCCCCACTCGTCATGAGCCGTCTCATGCTTAAAAACACCCGTTCTGGGAGGTTTTAATAATTTTTCCTGAATTTTGTTTAAAAATTGCTTGAAAAACCTGGTTTTCTTTTGAATTTCTTACAAAATTCACTAAAAACTACTCGGGGGACCCAAACAGGCTACCGTTCTTCCCTTTGGCGTCGTTTATGCTGCATCCAGGTGCGTGAAGAAGGCCAGGTCAGAATTTCAATGACATCCAGGGCAACCCCATGGAAAACCCCCCAACACCTGCGTGCTCTAGTCTTCACTTTTTGGGCCCAGAATGGCCTCGAGTGAGAAATGTTGTGTTTTGCTTCAAAAAGTGACCCGAAAAACCTGCTTTTCCTTAGAATTTCTTACAAAATTCACTAAAAACTATTCCAGGGGACCCAAAAGGGGTACCGTTTTTCCCACTGGCGTCATTTAGCCTGCATCCAAGCTCGTCCAGAAGGAAGGGTCAGAATTCCAATGCCGTGCCTGGCAACCCCAAGGAAAACCCTCGACACCGGTGTGCTGCAGCCTTTACTTTTTGGGCCTGAAATGACCCCGAGGAAAAAATATTGTTTTTGCTCCAAAAAGTGACTCGATTTCTCTCCAGTAACACATTCTCCGGCTTATCACAAGCCGTCTCACGGTTAGAAATACCCGTTCCGAGATGGGATAATAGTTTCCCCTGAATTCTTTTCAAAAATTGCCCGAAAAACTTGGTTTTCCTTGGAATTTATTACAAAATTCACTAAAAACTATCCCAGGGACCCACACGGCGTACTGTTCTTTCCTTTGGCACCATTTAGGCTGCATCCAAGTGTCACCAAAAGGCAGGGTCAGAATTCCAATGCCATCTTAGGCAACCCTAAGGAAAACCCTTAACACCGATGTGCTATAGCCTTCACTTTTTGGGCCAAGAATTGCCCTGGGAAAGAATTGTTTTGTTTTGCACGAAAAAGTAACCCAGTTTCTCCCCTCAACACACTCCACAGCTTGTCACGAGCAATCTCATGCTTAGAAATACCCGTTCCGGGAGGTTCTAATAGTTTTCCCTGAATTTTGTTCAAAAATTACCCGAAAAAGTTAGTTTTTCTTGGAATTTCTTACAAAATTCACAAAAAAATAATTTCGGGGGACCCAAACAGGGTACCGTTCATTCCTTTTGCGTCGTTTAGGCTGCATCCAGGTGTGTCCAGAAGGCCGGGTCTGAATTTCAATGTTGTCCTGAGCAACCCCAAGGAAAGCCCCTAACACCGGTGTGCTATAACCTTCACTTTTTGAGCCTAGAATGGCACCGGGTGAGAAATGTTGTGTTTTCCTCCAAAAAGTGACCTGGTTACTCCCCGCCAACACAGTCCTCGACTCATCCTAAGCCTTCTCATACTTAGAAATACCCATTCCGGGAGGTTCTAATAGTTTTCACTGAATTTTGTTCAAAAATTGCCCGAAAAACCTGCTTTTCTTTGGAATTTCTTACATAACTCACTTAAAACTATCCCGGGGAACCCAAACGGGGTACTGTTGTGCCCTTTGGCATCATTTAGGCTGTATCTAGGTGCGTCTAGAAGGCCGGGTCAGAATTCCATTGCCGTCCCAGGCAACCCCATGGAAAACGCCAACACCGTGTGCTGTAGCCTTCACTTTTTGGGCCTAGAATGGACCAAGGGAAGAAATGTTGTGTTTTGCTCTAAAAAGTGACCTAGTTTCTTCTCGCCAACACATTGCCTGACTCGTCAAGAGACGTCTCATGCTTAGAAATACCCATTCTAGGAGGTTCTAATAGTTTTCCTTGAATTTATTTCAAAAATTGCCTGAAAAACCTAGTTTTCCTTGAAATTTCTTACAAAATTCACTAAAAAATATCCCGAGGGACCCAAACGGGGTATTGTTCTTCCGTTTGGCGTCGTTTAGGCTACATCTAGGTGCGTCTGGAAGGCTGGGGTTAGAATTTCAATGCCGTGCTGGGCAACCCCAAGGAAAACCCACAACACTGGCATGCTATAGCCTTTACTTTTTGGGCCCAGAATGGCCCTAGGGAAGAAATGTTGTGTTTTACTCAGAAAAGTAATCCGATTTCTCCCCACCCAAAACATTCCCCGGCTCATCAAGAGCCGACTCATGCTTAGAAATATTCGTTCCGTGAGGTTCTAATAGTTTTCCCTGAATTTTTTTCAAAAATAGCACGAAAAACCTGGTTTTCCTTCGAATTTCTTATAAAATTCACTAAAAACTGTCTCGGGCGACCCAAACGGGGTACCTTTCTTCCCTTTGGCGCCGTTTAGGCTGCATCCAGGTGCGTCCAATAGGCCGGGTCAGAATTCTAATGCCATCCCGGGCAACCCAAAGGAAAACCCCCAATACCGGTGTGCTATAGCCTACACTTTTTGGGCCCATAATGGCCTCGGGGTAGAAATGCTGTGTTTTGCTCCGAAAAGTGACCCGATTTCTCCGCGTCAACACATTTCCCGGCTCGTTATGAGCCATCTCATGCTTAGCAATACCCGTTCTGAGAGATTATAATAGTTTCCCCTGAAATCTTTTCAAAAATTGCCTGAAAAACCTGGTTTTACTTGTAATTTCTTATAAAATTCACTAAAAACTATCCTAGGGGACCCGAACGAGGCACCGTTCTTCCGTTTGGCATTGGTCAGGCTGCCTCTAGGTGTGTCCAGTAGGCCGGGTCAGAATTCCAATACCGTCCCGGGCAACCTAAAGGAAATCCCCCAACACTAGTGTGCTATAACATTCACTTTTTGGGCCGAGAATGGCCCCCTGGGGAAGAAATTTTGTGTTTTGCTCCGAAAAGTGACCCGATTTCACCTCGTCAACACATACCCCGGCTCTTCACGAGCCGTCTCATGCTTAGAAGTACCCGTTCCGAGAGGTTATGATAGTTTCCCCTTAATTCTTTTCAAGAATTACCCGAAATACCTGGTTTTCCTTGGAATTTCTTACAAAATTCACAAAAAACTATGCCGAGGGATCCAAACCGGGTAACATTCTTTCCTTTGCCGTCGTTTAGGCTGTATCCATGTGCGTCCAGGAGGCCGGGTCAGAATTCCAATTCCGTCCTGGGCAACCCTAAGGAAAACCCCCAATACTGGGGTGCTATAGCCTTCACTTTTCGGGGCCAAAATGGCCCTGAGGAAGAAATACTGTGTTTTTCTCCAAAGCGTAACCTAGTTTCTCCCCCCCCCAACACATTTCCCGACTCGTCAAGAGCCGACTCATGCTTAGAAATATCCGTTCCGGGAGGTTCTAATGGTTTTCCCTGAATTTTTTTTAAAAATTACCAATAAAAAACTTGGTTTTCCTTGGAATTTCTTACATAATTCACTAAAAAGTATCCCGGGGTACCCAAATGAGGTACCGTTACTCCATTTTGCACCGTTTAGGTTGAATCTAGGTGCGTCCAAAAGGTTGAGTCAGAATTCTAATGCCGTCTCGAGCATTAACTTTTTGGGCCTGCAATGGCCCGAGGGAAGAAATGTGTTTTGCTCCAATAAATGACTCAGTTTCTTGATGCCAACACATTCCCCGACTCGTCACGAGACGTCTCATTCTTAAAAATACCAGTTCTGGGAGGTTCTAATTGTTTTCCCTTAATTTATTTCAAAAATTACGCGAAAAACCTAGTTTTCCTTGGAATTTCTTACAAAATTCACTAAAAATTGTCTCGGGCGACCCAAACGGGGTACCTTTCTTCCCTTTAGCATCGTTTACGTTGCATCCAGGTGCGTCCAGAAGGCCAGGCAAGAATTCCAATGCCGCCCCGGGCAACCCCAAGGAAAACCCCCAACACTGATGTGCTATAGCCTTCACTTTTTGGGCCTAGAATTGACCCGGGGAAGAAATGTTGTGTTTTGCTCTAAAAAATGACCTGGTTTCCCCCTACCAACACATTTCCCGGCTCATCATGAGCATTCTCATGATTAGATATACCCGTTCCAGGACGTCCTAATAGTTTTCCCTGAATATTCTTCGAAAATTGCCAGAAAAACCTTATTTTCCTTGGAATTTTCAACAAAATTTATTAAAAACTATCCCGGGGGATCGAAACGGTGTACCGTTCTTCCCTTTGGTATCGTTTAGGCTGCATCCAGGTGTGTCCAAAAGGCCAGGTCAGAATTCCATTGCCGTCTCGGGCAACCCGAAGGAAAACCCCTAACACCGGTGTATTATAGCCTTCATTTTTTGGGCCTAGAATGGCCCCGGCGAAGAAATGTTGTGTTTTGCTCCAAAAAATGACCCAGTTTCTCCCCGTAAATTCATTCCCTGGCCCGTCCTGAGTCGTCTCATGCTTATAAATACCCGTTTTGGGAGGTTATAAAAGATTCCCCTGAATTGTTTTCAAAAATTACCCGAAAAACTTGGTTTTCCTTGGAATTTCTTACAAAATTCACTAAAAACTATCCTGGGGGACCCGAACGGGGTACCGTTCTTCCCTTTGGCGTCGTTTAGGCCGTATCCAGGTAAGTCCAATAGGCTAGTTCAGAATTCCAATGCCGTCCCGGGCAACCCCATGGAAAACTCCCAACACCGGTGTGCTATAGCCTTCACTTTTTGGTCCCAAAATGACCCCGGGGAAGAAATGCTGTGTTTTGCTCCAAAAAATGACCTGATTTCTCCCCACCAACACCTTCCCCGACTCGTTACGAGCCGTATCATGCTTAGAAATACCGTACCGGGAATTTCTAATAGTTTCCCCTGAATTGTTTTCAAAAAATACCCAAAAAACCTGATTTTCCGTGGAATTTCTGACAAAATTCACTAAAAACTATCCCGAGGGACCCAAACGGGGTACCGTTCTCCCCTTTGGCGTCGTTTAGGCTACATCCAGTTGCATCCAGAAGGCCGAGTCAGAATTCCAATGCTGTCCCAAGGAACCCCAAGGAAACCCCCCAACACCGGTATGCTATAGCCTTCACTTTATGGGCCCAGAATGGCCCAGTAGAAGAAACATTGTGTTTTGCTCTAAAAAGTGCTCTAGTTTCTCCCCGCCAACATATTCCCCTGCTCTTCATGAGCGGTCTCATGCTTAGAAATGCCCGTTCCGGGATGTTCTAATAGTTTTCCCAGAATTGTGTTAAAAAATTGCCCGAAAAACCTCGTTTTCCTTGGAATTTCTAACATATTTCACTAAAAACTATCCCGGGGTACCGTTCTTCCCTTTGGTATCGTTTAGGATACATCTAAGTGCGTCGAGTCAGAATTCCAATGCCGTCGGAAAACCCCCAGCACTGATGTGCTATAGCCTTTACTTTTTAGGCCCAGAATGGCCTCGGGGGAAGAAATGTTGTGTTTTGCTCTAAAAAGTACGCCAATTTCTCCACGCCAACACATTTTCTGGCTCGTCACGAGCCGTCTCATGCTTAGAAATACTCGTTCCAGGATGTTCTAATAGGTTTCCTAGAATTTTGTTTAAAAAATGCCCTAAATACCCGATTTTCCTTGGAATTTCTTAAAAATTTCACTAAAAACTATCCCGAGGGACCCAAACGAGGTGCTGTTCTTCCATTTGGCGTCGTTTATGTTGCATCCAGGTGCATCTAGATGGTCGGGTAAAAATTCCAATGCCGTCCCAGGCAATCCCAAGGAAAACCTTTAACACCGATGTGCTATAGCGTTCACTTTTTCGGCCCAGAATGGTCCCGGGGAAGAAATGTTGTGTTTTACTCTAAAAAGTGTGCCGGTTTCTCCATACCAACACATATCTCGGCTCGTCACGAGCCGTCTCATGCCTGAAATCCCGTTCAGGGATGTTCTAATAGTTTTCCCTGAATTTTGTTCAAAAATTGCTCGAAAACTTGGTTTAGTTAGAATTTCTTACAAAATTCACTACAAACAATCCCGGGGGACACAAACGGGTTACCATTCTTCCCTTTGGCGTCGTTTAGGCTGCATCAAGGTGCATTAGGTCTGAATTTCAATGCCGTCCCGGGTAACCCCATGGAAAACCCTTAATACCGGTGTGCTATAGCCTTCACTTTTTGGGTCTAGAATGGCCTCAGGGAGGAAATGTTGTGTTTTGCTCCAAAAAGTGCCCTGGTTTCTCCCAGCCAACACATTCCCCAGGTCTACACGAGCTTTCTCATGCTTAGAAATGCCCATTCCGGGAGGTTATAATAGTTTTCCCTGAATTTTGTTCCAAAATTGCCCGAAAAACTTGCTTTTCCTTGGAATTTCATACAAAATTCACTAAAAACTATCTCGGGGGACCCAAACGGGCTGCCATTCTTCCATTTGGAGTCGTTTATGCTGCATCCAGGTGCGTCCAGAAGGCTGGGTCAGAACTCCAATGCTGTCTCGGGCAACCCCAACGAAAACCCCAAACACGGTTGCGCTATAGCCTTCACTTTTTAGGCCTAGAATGGCCCCAGGAAAGAAATATTGTGTTTTGCTCCCAGAAGTGACCCAGTTTCTCCCCGTCAACACATTCCCCAACTTGTCACGAGCAGTCTAATGCTTAGAAATATCCGTTCCGAGAGTTTCTAATAGTTTCCCCCCAATTTTATTCCAGAATTACCCGAAAAACTTGGTTTTTCTTGGAATTTCCAACAAAATTCACTAAAAACTATCCCGGAGGACCCAAACGGGGTGCCGTCCTTCCATTTGTCGTCGTTTAGGCTGCAACTAAGTGCGTCGGGTCAGAATTCCAATGCCGTCCCGGGCAACCCCAAGAAAAACCCCCAACACCGGCGTGCTAGAGTCTTCACTTTTTGGGCCTAGAATGGCCTCGGGGAAGAAATATTGTGTTTTGCTTCAAAAAGTGCACCGGTTTCTCCTCGCCAACACATTCCTCGGCTCATCACGAGCAGTCTCATGCTTAGAAATACCCGTTCCAGGATGTTCTAATAGTTTTCCCTGAATTTTGTTGAAAAATTACCCGAAAACCGATTTTCCTTTGAATTTCTTACAAATTTCACAAAAAACTATCCCAGGGGACACAACAAGGGTACCGTACTTCCCTTTGGCGTTAGTTAGGCTGCATCTTGGTGCTTTGGGTGAGACGGACAACCCTAGGGAAAGCCCTAAACACCGGTGTGCTATAACCTTTACTTTTTAGGCCCAGAATGGCCCTGGCGAAGAAATATTGTGTTTTGCTCTGAAAAGTACAGCGGTTTCTCCCCACCAATACATTGCCTGGCTCGTCACAAGCTGTCTCATGCTTAGAAATACCCATTCCGAGATGTTCTAATAGTTTTCCGTGAATTTTGCTTAAAAAATGCCCGAAAAACCCAATTTTTCGAGGAATTTCTTACAAATTTCACTAAAATCTATCTCCGGAGCCGTTCTTCCATTTGGCGACCCAAACGAGGAGCCGTTCTTCCATTTGGCGTCGTTCAGGCTGCATCCAGGTGCGTTCAAATGGTCGAGTGAAAATTCCAATGCCGTCCCAGGTAATCCCATGGAAAACCCCCAGCACATGTGTGCTAACCTTCACTTTTTGGGCCCACAATGGGCCCGGAGAAGAAATGTTGCATTTTACTCCAAAACGCGGCCAGATTTATCCCTGCCAGCACATTCCCTGGCTCTTCACGACCCGTCTTATGATTAAAAATGCCCGTTCCGGAAGGTTCTAATAGTTTTCCCTGAATTTTGTTCAAAAATTGCTCGAAAACCTGGTTTTCGTTGGAATTTCTTACAAATTTCACTAAAAAGAACGGGGTACCGTTCTTTCCTTTGGCGTTAAGTAGGCTGCATCCAGGTGCGTTGGGTCAGAATTCTAATGCCGTCCCAAGCAACCCCAAGGAAAACCCCCAACACCGGTGTGCTATAGTCTTTACTTTTTGGGCCCATAATGGCCACGAGGAAGTAATATTGTATTTTGCTCCAAAAACTGTGCCAGTTTCTCCCTGCCAACACATTTCCCAACTCGTCACGAGCCGTCTCATGCTTAAAAATACCCGTTCCGGGATGTTCTAATAGTTTTTCCTGAATTTTGTTCAAAAAATGCATGAAAAACCCGATTTTCCTTGGATTTTCTAACAAATTTTACTAAAAACTATCCTGTGGGACCCAAACGAGGTGACGTTCTTCCATTTGGCGTCGTCTAGGTTGCATCTAGGCGCGTCCAGACTGCCAGGTGAAAATTCCAATGCCATCCCGGGCAATCCCAAGGAAAACCCCTAACACCGGTGTGTTATAGCCTTCACTTTTTGGACCCACAATGGCCTCGGGGGAGAAATGTTGTGTTTTGCTCCAAAAGGTCACCTGATTTCTCCCCGCCAACACATTCCTCGGCTCGTCATGACCCGTCCTATGGTTAGAAATGCCCGTTCAGAGATGTTCTAATAGTTTTCCCTGAATTTTATTCAAAAATTGCTTGAAAACCTGGTTTTGTTGGAATTTCTTACAAAATTCACTAAAAACTATCCCGGGGGAAGCAAACGGGGTACCGTTCTTCCTTTTGGTTTCATTTAGGCTGCATCCAGGTGACGGATCAGAATTCCAAGGCCGTCCCGGGCAACCCCAAAGAAAACCCCCAACACCAGTGTGCTATAGCCTTCACTTTTTAGGCCTAGAATCGCCCCGGGGAAGAAATTGTGTTTTGCTCCAAAACGCGACCTGAATTCTCCGAGCCAACACATTCCCCGACTCGTCACGAGCCGTCTCATAATTAGAAATACCCGTTCTGGGAGGTTCTAATAGTTTTCGTTGAATTTTGTTCAAAAATTACCCAAAAAACCAGGTTTTCCTCAGAATTTCTTACAAAATTCACTAAAAACTATCCCCGTGGACCCAAACGGGGTACTATTCTTCCCTTTGGCGTAGTTTAGGCTGCATCCATGTGCGCCCAGAGGGCCGGGTGAAAATTCCAATTCTGTCCCGGGCAATCCCAAGGATAACCCTTAACACCGGTGTGCTATAGCCTTCGCTTTTTGGGCCCACAATGGCCCCGAGTAAGAATTGTTTTGTTTTGCTCCAAAACGCGACCCGGTTTCTCCCCTCCAACACATTCCCCGGCTCGTCACAACCCGCCTTATGATTAGAAATGCCCGTTCCGAGAGGTTCTAATAGTTTTCCCAGAATTTTGTTGAAAAATTGCTCGAAAACCTGGTTTTCATAGGAATTTCTTACAAAATTCACTAAAAGCTATCCCAAGGGATGCAAACAGGGTATCATTCTTCCCTTTGGCGTCGTTTAGGCTGTATCTAGGTGCATCGAGTCAGAATTTCAATGCTGTCCCGGGCAACCCCAAGGAAAACCCCCAACACCGATGTGCTATAGCCTTCACTTTTTTGGTTTAGAATCACCCCAGGGAAGAAATGTTGTATTTTGCTCCAAAACGCGACCCGATTTCTCCTCATCAACACATTCCCCGACTCGTCACGAGCCGTCTCATGCTTAGAAATACTCGTTCTAGGAGGTTCTAATAGTTTTCCTTGAATTTTGTCTAAAAATTGCCCGAAAAACCAATTTTTCCTTGGAATTTCCTATAAAATTCACTAAAAACTATCCCAAAGGACCCAAACGGGGTACCGTTCTTCCCTTTGGCGTCATTTAGATGGCATCCAGGTGCGTCCAGAAGGCCGAATAAGAATTCCAATGCCGTCCCGGGCTACTCCTAAGAAAACCCCCAACACCGATGTGCTATAACCTTCACTTTTTGGGCCCATAATGGCCTCGGGGAATAAATATTGTGTCTTGCGCTAAAAGGTGATCCGGTTTGTCCCCGCCAACACATTCTCCTGCTCGTCACGAGCCCTCTCATGCTTAGAAATACCTGTTTCGGGAGGATCTAATAGTTTTTCCTGAAATTTTGTTCAAAAATTGCCCGAAAAACTAGGTTTTCTTGCGAATTTCTTACAAAATTCACTAAAAACTATCTCGAGGCAGTGATATTCACTTTTACGTCGTTTAGTCTGCATCCAGGTGCGTGCAGAAGGCCGGGTTAGAATTCCAATGCCGTCTTGGGCAAACCCAAGGAAAACCACCAACACCGGTGTGCTATAGCCTTCACTTTTTAGGCCCAGAATGTTCTTAGGGAAGAAATGTTCTATTTTGCTCCAAAAGGTGACCAAGTTTCTACTCGTCAACACATTTCCCTGCTCGTCACGAGCCGTCTCATGCTTAGAAATACCCGTTCTGGGAGGTTCTAATGGTTTTCCCTGAATTTTGTCCAAAATTTACTCGAAAAACTAGGTTTTCCTTGGAATTTCCTACAAAATTCACTAAAAACTATCCCGGGGGACCCAAATGGGGTACCGTTCTTCCCTTTGGCGTCGTTTAGGCTGCATCCAGGTGAGTCCAGAAGGCCGGGTCAGAATTCCAATGTTGTCCCGGGCTACCCCATCGATAACCCCCAACACCGGTGTGCTATAGCCTTCACTTTTTGCTACCATAATGGCCTCAGGGAAGAAATGTTGTGTTTTGCTCCAAAAATGTGACCTTGCAGCTCCCCGCCAACACATTTTCCAGCTTATCATGAGCAGTCTCATGCTTACAAATACCCGTTCTGGGAGGTTCTAATAGTTTTCCCTGAATTTTGTACAAAATTTGCCTTAAAAACCCGATTGTCCTTGAAATTTCTTACAAAATTCACTAAAAACTATCCCGGGGACCCAAACAGGGTACCGTTCTTCCCTTTGGCGTCGTTTAGGCTGCATCCAGGTGAGTCTAGAAGGCCAAATAAGAATTCTAATGTCGTCTCGAGCAACCCCAAGGAAAACCCCTAACATCGGTGTGCCGTTGTTAGCCTCGGGGTAGAAATACTATGTTTTGCTCTAAAAGTTGAACCGGTTTCTCCCCTCCTACACATTTTCCTGCCCGTCATGAGCAGTCTCATGCTTAGAAACACCCGTTCCAGGAGGTTTTAATAGTTTTTCCCGAATTTTATTCAAAAATTACCCGAAAAACCAGGTTTTCCTAGGAATTTCTTACAAAATTCACTAAAAACTATCCTAGGGGACCCAAATGGGGTACCATTCTTTCCTTTGGAGTCGTTTAGGCTGCATCCTGGTGCATCCAGAAGGCCGAATAAGAATTCCTATGCTGTCCCAAGCAACCCCAAGGAAAACCCCCAACACTGGTGTGCTATAGCCTTCACTTTTTGGGCTTAGAATGGGCCCGGGGAAGAAATGTTGTGTTTTGCTCCAAAAGGTGACCTGGTTTCTACCCACCAACACATTTTTTAGCTAGTCATGAGCCGTCTCATGCTTACAAATACCAGTGCTTGGAGGTTCTAATAGTTTTCCCTGAATTTTTTGTAAAATTTGCCCGAAAAACCAAGTAGTCCTTGAAATTTCTTTCAAAATTAACTAAAAACTATCTCGAGCGGGGTACCATTCTTCCCTTTGGCGTCGTTTAAGATAGGAACATAAGGTTTTTTGTGCAATTTTTGGATAAAAATCGAGGAAAACTATTAGAGCCCCCCGGAACGGGTGTTTCTAAGCATGTGACGGCTCGTGACGAGCCACGAAATGTGTTGGCTGAGAGAAACCAAATCACTTTTTAGAGAAAAACACAACAATTCTTCCCCGTAGCCATTCTAGGCTCAGAAAGTGAAGGCTATAGCATACCGGTTTTATGGGTTTTCCTTGGGTTGGCCTAGGACGGCATTGGAATTCTGACCCGGCCATCTGTACACACCTGGATGCAGCCTAAACAACACCCAAGGGAAGAACGGTACCTCTTTTGGTTCCCCCGAGATGGTTTTTAGTGAATTTTACAAGAAATTCCAAGGAAAACCAAGTTTTTCGGGTAATTTTTGAACAAAATTCGGGAAAAACTTTTAGAAACCTCTCGGAACTGGAGTTTCTAAGCATGAGACGACTCGTGATGAGCCAGGAAATGTGCTGACAGACATAAACCGTGCCACTTTTTGGAGAAAAACACAATATTTCTTCCCTGGAGCCATTCCGGGCCTAGAAAGTGAAGACCATAACACGCCGGTTTTAGTGGTTTTCCTAGGGTTGGCCTAGGAAGGCATTAGAATTCTAACCCGACCTTCTGCACGCACCTTGATGCAGCCTTAATGATGCCAAAGGGAAGAACGTAACCCCGTCTAGGTCCCCCGCGATAGCTTTTAGTGAATTTTACAAGAAATTCTGAGGAACACCAGGTTTTTCGCTTAATTTTAGAACAAAATTTGAGAAAAACTATTAATCCTGTAATGGGTGTTTCTAAGCATCGGAGAGAAACTGGGTCACTTTTTAGAGAAAAACACAACATTTCTTCCCTTGGGCTAAGAAAGTGAAGGCTATAGCACACTGGTTTTTGGGGTTTTCCTTTGGTTGGCCTAGGACGGCTTTGGAATTCTGACCCGGCCTTCTGTACGCACCTGGATTTAGCCTAAATGATGCCAAAAGGAAGAACGGTGCCCTGTTTGGTTCCCGCGAGATAGTTTTTAGTGAATTTTTCAAGAAATTCCAAGCAAAACCAGGTTTTACGGGCAATTTTAGAACAAAATTCGGGGAAAACTAAAAGAACCTCCTGGAACGGGCATTTCTAAACATGAGACGGCTTGTGACGAGCCAGGGAATGTTGTTCACCGAGAGTACTCAGGTTAGTTTTTAAAGAAAAACACAACATTTCTTCCGCGCAGCCATTCTAGGCCTAGAAAGTGAAGACTATAGCACATCAGTTTTTGGGGTTTTCCTTAAGTTGGCCTATGACGGCATTGGAATTCTGAGCCGGCCTTCTGCAAGCACCTAGATGCAGCCGAAGCAACCCCAAAGGGAAGAACGGTACCGCAGGACAGTTTTTAGTGAATTTTGCAAGAAATTCCAAGGAACACCAGGTTTTTCGGGCAATTTTAGAACAAAATTCAGGGAAAACTTTTAGAACCTCCCGGAACGGGTGTTTCAAAGCATGAGACAGCTCGTGAAGAGCTAAGCAATGTGCTGACAGAGAGAAATCGGGTCACTTTTTAGAGAAAAACACAACATATTTTTTCCCCGGGGCCATTCTGGCCAAGAAAGTGAAGGCTATAGCACACCGATTTTGGGGGCTTTTCGTGGGATGGCCTGGGGCGGCATTGGAATTCTGACCCGTCCTTCTGCACGCATCTAGATGCAGCCAAAATGATCCCAAATGGAAGAACGGTACCCCGTTTGGGTCCGTCGGGATAGTTTTTAGTGAATTTTGCAAGAAATTCCAAGGAACATAAGGTTTTTTGTGCAATTTTTGGACAAAATTCGGGAAAAACTATTACAGCTTCCTAGAACTGGTGTTTAAAGCATGTGACGGCTCGTGACGAGCCAGGGAATGTGTTGGCCGAGATAAACCATGTCACTTTTTGGAGAAAAACTCAACAATTCTTCCCCGCAGCCATTCTCGGCTTAGAAAGTGAAGGCTATAGCACACCGGTTTTTGGGATTTTCCTTGGGTTGGCCTAGGATGGCTTTGGAATTCTGACCCAGGCATATGTACGCACCTGGATACAGCTTAAACAACACCAAAGAGAATAACGGTAACTCGTTTGGTTCCCCGAGGATAGTTTTTATTGAATTTTGCTGAAATTCCAAGGAAAACGAAGTTTTTCGAGTAATTTTAGAACAAAATTAGGAGAAAACTTTTAGAGCCTCTCAGAACGGGAGTTTCTAAGCATGACACGGCTCGTGACAAGCCAGGAAGCATGCTGACGGAGAGAAACCAGGTCACTTTTTGGAGAAAAACACAACAATTCTTCCCTGCAGCCATTCTGGGCTTAGAAAGTGAAGGCTATAACACACCGGTTTTGGGGATTTTCCTTGGTTTGGCCTAGGACGGCATTGGAATTCTGAATGATGATAAAAGGAAGAACGGTACCCCGTTTCGGTCCCCCGGGATAGTTTTTTGCGAATTTTGTAAGAAAATCCAAGGAAAACCAGGTTTTTCGGGTAATTTTTGAACAAAATTCGCGGAAAACTATTAGAACCCACTGGAACAGGTGTTTCTAAGCATGAGACGGCTCGTGATGAGCCAAGGAATGTGCTCGTTGAGAGAAACTGGTTCACTTTTTAGAGAAAAGCACAATATTTCTTTCCCAAGGCCATTCTCGGCCCAAAAGTGAAGGCCATAGCACACCGGTTTTTGGGGTTTTCCTTGGTTTGGCCAAGGACGATATTCGAATTCTGACCTGACCTTCTGTACGCACCTGGACCCAGCCTAAACGACGCCAAAGGGAAGAACGGTTCCCCGTTTGGGCCCTCTGGAATAGTTTTCAGTGAATTTTGTAAGAAATTCCAAGGACAACAAGGTTATTCAGGCAATTTTTGAATAAAATTCCTGAAAAACTATTAGAACCTCCCGGAACAGGTGTTTCTAAGCTTGAGACGGCACGTAACGAGCCAAGGAATATGCTGACGGAGAGAGACTAGGTCACTTTTTGGAGAGAAATTCAACATTTCTTAATCGGGGCCATTCTCGCCCTAAAAAGTGAAGGCTATAGCACACCGATTTTAGGGGTTTTACATGGTTTGGCCTAGGACAGAATTGGAATTCTGACCCGGACTTCTGTACGAACCTAGATACAGCATAAATGATGCCAAAGGGAAGAACGGTGCCCCGTTTAGGTCTCCCGGAATAGTTTTTTCTAAATTTTTTAAGAAATTTCGAGGAAAACTAGGTTTTTCGGGCAATTTTTGAAACAAATTCGGGAAAAACAATTAGAACCTCCCGGAACGGGTGTTTCTAAGCATGTGACGGCTCTTGACAAGCCAAGGAAAATGTTTGGGGAGAGAAACCGTGTCACTTTTTGGTGAAAAACACAACATTCCTTCCCCGGGGCTGTTCTAGGCCCAGAAAGTGAACGCTATAGCACACCAAATTCGGGGTTTTCCATAGGTTCGCCTAGGACGGAATTGGAATTATGACCTGGCCTTCAGAAGGCACCTAGATGCAGCCTAAATGATGCTAAAGAGAAGAACGGTACCCCGTTTGGGTCCCCCGCGATAGTTTTTAGTGAATTTTACAACAACTTTCAGGGAAATCCAGGTTTTTCGGATAATTTTTGAACAAAATTCGGGAAAAACAATTAGAACTTCCCGAAAAGGGTGTTGCTAAGCATGTGACGGCTCAAAACGAGCCAGGGAATGCGTTGGCGGAGTGAAACCAGGTCACATTTTAGAGAAAAACACAACATTTCTTCACCGAAGCCATTATAGCCCTAGAAAGTGAAGGCTATAGCACGTCGGTTTTTAGGGTTTTCCTTGGGTTGGCCAAGGGCGGTATACGAATTCTGACTTGGCCTTCTGTAAGCACCAGGATACAACCTAAACGATGCCAAAGGGAAGAACGATACCCCATTTGGGTCCCCTAGGATTATTGTTAGTGAATTTTGCAAGAAATTCCAATGAAAACAAGGTTTTTCGGGTAATTTTTGAACAAAATTCGAGGAAAAAAATAAGAACCTCCCGGAACGGGTACTTCTAAGCATGAAACGGCTCGTGACGAGCCAGGGAATGTGCTGACGGAGAGAAATCGGGTCATTTTTTGGAGAAAAATAAAATATTTCTTCCCCGGGGCCATTCTGGGACCAGAAAGTGAAGGCTATAGCACACTAGTTTTGGGGGTTTTCCTTGGGTTGGCCTAGGATGGCATTGGAATTCTTATTCATCCTTCTGCACATACCTGGATGCAACCTAAACGACACCAAAGGGAAGAAAGGTATCCCGAGAAAGTGTTTAGTGAATTTTGTAAGAAATTTCATGGAAAACCAGGTTTTTCAGGCAATTTTTGAACAAAACTTTGGGAAAACTATTAGAACCTCCCGGACCAAGTGTTTCTAAGCATGAGACGGCTCGTGATGAGCTAGGGAATGTGCTGAAGGAGAGAAACTGGGCCACTGTTCGGAGAAAAACATAACATTTCTTCACTAGGGCCACTCTGGCACTAGAAAGTGAAGGCTATAGCACACCGATTTTAGGGGTTTTCCTTGGTTTGGGCTAGGTCAGAATTGGAATTCTGAATCGGCCTTTAGGACGCACCTGGACGCAGCCTATATGATGCCAAAGGGAAGAATAGTACCCTGTTTGGGTCCCTGGGGATAGTTTTTAGTGAATTTGGCAAGAAATTCTAATGAAGACAAGGTTTTTCGGGCAATTTTTTAGCAAAATTCAGTGAAAACTATTAGAACCTTCTGGAATAAGTGTTTCAAAGCATGAGACATCTCGTGACAAGCTAAGAAATGTGTTGACGGAGAGAAATCGGGTCACGTTTTGGAGAAAAACCCAACAATTCTTCCCCGGGACCATTCTTGGCCCAGAAAGTGAAGGCTATAGCACACCGATTTTGGAGGTTTTCCTTCGGTTGGCCTAGGACGGCAATGGAATTCTGATCCGGCCTTCTATACGCACCTTGATGCAGATGAAACGACACCAAAGGGAAGAACGGTACCCTGTTTGGGTCCCCTAAGATAGTTTTTAGTGAATTTTGTAAAAAATTCCAAGGAAAACCAGTTTTTACGGCCAATTTTTGAACAAAATTCGGGGAAAACTATTATAACCTCCCGGAACAGGTATTTCTAAGCATGAGATGGCACGTGATGAGCCAAGGAATGTGCTCGCTGACAGTAACTGGGTCACTTTATGGAGAAAAACACAACTTTTCTTCCCCGGGGCCATTCTGGGCCTAGAAAGTGAAGGCTATATCACACCAGTTTTGGGGGTTTTCCTTGGGTTGGCCTAGGACGGCATTGGAATTCTAAAACAACCATCTGTATGCACCTGGATACAGCCTAAACAACTCCAAAGGGGATAACGGTACCCCGTTTCTATGCATGAGATGGCTCGTGACGAGCTAGGGAATGTGCTGGCAGAGTGAAACCACGTCTCTTTTTAGAGAAAAACACAACATTTCTTCACCGGGGCCATTATGACCCCAGAAAGTGAAGCCTATAGCACACTAATTTTTGGGCTTTTCCTTAGGTTGGACTAGGATGGTATTCAAATTCTGACCCGGCCTTCTTTACCCACCTGGATACAGCCTAAATGCCGCCAAAGGGAAGAACAGTACCCCGTTTGGGTCCCCTGGGATTATTTTTAGTGAATTTTGCAAGAAACTCCAATGAAAACAAGGTTTTTCGGGTAATTTTTGAATAAAATTCGAGGAAAACTATTAGAACCTTCCGGAATAGGTCTTTCTATGCATGAGACGGCTTCTGACGAGCCAGGGAATGTGTTGGCGAAGAGAAACCGGGTTACTTTTTGGAGAAAAACAGAACATTTCTTCCCCAGGGCCATTATGGGCCTAGAAAGTTAAGGCTATAGCACACCTGTTTTGGGGGTTTTCCATGGGTTGGGCTAGGACGGCAATGGAATTCTGACCCGGCCTTCTGTACGCACCTTGATACAAACAAAATGATGCCGAGGTGAAGAACGGTACGCTGTTTGGGTCCCTCGGGATAGTTTTTAGTGAATTTTGTAAAACAATTCCAAGGAAAACTAGGTTTTTAGGGTAATTTTTGAACAAAATTCGGGGAAAACTATTATAACCTCCCTGAACGGATGTTTCTAAGCATGAGACGGCTCGTGACGAGCCATGTAATGTGTTTGTTGAGAGTAACTGGGTCACTTTTTGTAGAAAAACAAAATTTTTCTTCCACGGGGCCATTTCGGCCTAGAAAGTGAAGGCTATAGCACATCAGTTTTGGGGGTTTTCATTAGGTTGGTGTAGAAAGGCAATGAAATTCTGACCCGGCCTACTGGACGCACCTGGATGCATCCTAAACGACGCCAAAGGGAAGAACAGTACCCCGTTTAGGTCACCTGGGATAGTTTGTAGTGAATTTTGTAAGAAATTCAAAGAAAAATCAGGTTTTGGGGCAATTTTTGAACAAAATTCGTGGTACCGTTCTTCCCTTTGGCATCATTTAGGCAGCATATAAGAGCACACAGAAGGCCGGGTCAGAATTCCAATGCCGTCCTAGGGAAACCCAATGAAACCTAAAATAGTTTGCCTTAGCCTTTAATATTTGGGCCCAGATTGGCCCTAGGGAAGAAATGTTGGAATTTTCTATAAAAAGAGACCTGTTTTCCGTTCGTCAAAACATTCTCTGGCTCATAACGAACTGTCTCAAGCAGAGAAATACTCGTTCCGAGAGGTTCTAATAGTTTTCCCTGAATTTTGGTCAAAACTTGCCCGAAAAACCTAGTTTTCCATGGAATTTCTTACAAAATTCGCAAAAAACTATCTCGGGGGGCCCAACCGGGGTACCGTTCCTCCCTTTGGCATCGTTTAGGCAGCATCCAAGTGCATACAGAAGGCCGGGTCAGAATTCTAATGCCGTCTTAGGGAAACCTAAGGAAAATCCTAAAAACCTGGTTTCTCTCCGCCAAAACATTCTCTGGCTCGTAACAAGCAGTCTAATGCATAGAAACACTCGTTTCAAGACGTTCTAATAGTTTTCAAAATTTGCCCGAAAAACTTGGCTTTTTTTGGAATTTCTTACAAAATTCACTAAAAACTATCTCGGGGCACTGTTCCTCCCTTTGGTGTTGTTTAGGCAGTATCCAGATGCTTGCAGAAGGCCGGGCCAGAATTCCAATGCCGTCCTAGGGAAACCCAAGGAAAACCTTGAAAACCGGCGTGCTATAACCTTCAATATTTGGGCCCAGAAGGGCCCCGAGGAAGAAATGTTGGGCTTTTCTACAGAAAGTGACCCATTTTCCCTCCTCCAAAACATTTTTTGACTGGCAACGAGTCGTCTCATGCTTAGAAATACCCGTTTTGGGAGGTTCTAATAGTTATCTCGAAATCTTGTTCAAAAATTACCCGAAAAACCTGGTTTTCCTTGGAATTCCAACAAAATTCACCAAAAACTATCTAGGAGGACCCAAATAAGGTGCAGTTATACCATTTGGCATCATTTAGGTAGTTTGCAGGTGCGTGCATAAGGCCAGGTCAAAATTCCATTGCCGTCCCTGGAAAACCCAAGGAAAACCTCGAAAATCGATATGCTACAGCCTTCAATCTTTGGGCCCAGAATGGCCCTGGCGAACAAATGTTGGGTTTTTCGACAAAAAGTGGCCCGTTTTCCATCCTCCAAAACATTCTCTGACTCGTAACGAGCAGTCACACTTTATAAATACCCGTTCTGGGAGGTTCAAATAGTTTTCCCGAAATTTTGTTCAAAAATTAGATGAAAAACCTAGTTTTTCTTAGAATTTCTTACAAAATTCACTAAAAACTATCTCGGGGTAGCGTTCTTCCCTTTGGCATCGTTTAGGCAACATCTAGGTGCATGCAGAAGACTGGGTCAGAATTCTAATGCCATCCTAGGAAAACCCCATAAAACGGTGTGCTATAGCCTTTAGTTTTTGTGCCCAAAATGGCCTCGGGGAAGAAATGTTGGGTTTTTCTCCAAAAAGTAACCCAGTTTCTCTCTGGCAAAACATTCGCTTGCCTATAACGAGCCGTCTCATGCTTAGAAATATCCGTTCGGGGAGGTTCTAATATTTTTCCCTGGGTTTTGTGCAACATTTGCCCGAAAAACCTGGCTTTCCTTCGAATTTCTTACAAAATTCACTAAAAACTATCCCGAGGACCCAAACGGGGTATCGTTCCTCCCTTTAGCGTCGTTTAGGCAGCATCTAGGTGCTTACAGAAGGCCGAGTAAGAATTCCAATGCCGTCCTATGAAAACCCAAGGAAAACCCCAAAAACCAGTATGCTATAGCCTTTAATATTTGGGCCCATAATGGCCCCGGGAAAGAAATGTTGGGTTTTTCAATAAAAGTGACCCGTTTTCCGTTCCCGAAAAGAATCTTTGCCTCATAACGAACTGTCTCATACTTAGAAATACCCGTTCCTGGAGGTTCTATTAGTTTTCCCCAAATTTTGTTCGAAAATTACCCGAAAAACCTGGTTTTCCATGGAATTTCTTACAAAATTCGCTAAAAACTATCCCAGGGGACCCAAATGGGGTATCGTTCCTCCCTTTGGTATCGTTTAGGCAGCACCCAAGTGCATGCAGAAGACCGGGCCAGCATTCCAATGCTCTCCTAGAGAAACCTAAGGAAAATCCTAAAAAACAATGTACTATAGCCATTAGTTTTTCGACCCGAAATGGCCCCGGGGAAGAAATGTTGGGTTTTTCTCCAAAAAAATAACCTGGTTTCTCTCCGTCAAAACATTCTCTGGCTTGTAACAAGCCGTCTAAAGCATAGAAACACCTGTTCCGGGGGGTCTAATAGTTTTCCCTGGATTTTGTTCAAAATTTGCCCGAAAAACTGGCTTTACTTGGAATTTCTTACAAAATTTGCCCGGGGTACCGTTCCTCACTTTGGTGTTGTTTAAGCAACATCCAGGTGCTTACAGAAGGCCAGGTCAAAATTCCGTTGCTGTCCTAGGGAAACCTAAGGAAAACCCTGAAAACTAGTGTGTAACAGCCTTCAATTTTTTGGCCCATAATGGCCCAAAACTGTCTCTAGCTCATAACGAGTCGTCTCATGTTTAGAAATACCCGTTCATGGAGGTTCAAATAGATTTCCGAGAATTTTGTTAAAAAATTGGCAGAAAATACTGGTTTTTCAATAAATTTCTTACAAAATTTACTGAAAACTATCCTAGGGGTACCAAACGACATACCGTTCTTCCCTTTGTTCCGTTCATGCATCATCTAGAAGCGTGTAGAAGCCCGGTTAAAATTCCAATGTGGTCCGAAGGAAACCCAAGGAAAACACCAAAAATCGGTGTGTTATAGCTGTCAAATTTTGGGCCTGGAATAGCTCTGGCGAAGAAATGTTGGGTTTTTCTCCAAAAGTGACCTAGTTTCTCACCGACAAAACATTCTCTGGCTCGTAATGAGCTGTCTTATGCTCAAAAAATCCCCTTCCGGGAGGTTCTAAGAGTTTTCTCGAAATTTTGTTCAAAATTGCCCGAAAAACCTAGTTTTTCCTGAAATTTCTTACACCGAAAACTATCCCGAGGGTCCCAAATAGGATACCATTCTTCCCTTTGGCATCGTTCTGGCAACATCCTCATGCGTGGGGAAGCCCGATCAGAATTCCAAGGCCATCCTAGGGAAACCCAAGAAAAATCCCAAAAATCGGTGTGTTGTAGCCTTTAATTTTTGGGCCCAGAATGGCCCTGGGGAAGAAATATTGGTTTTATCTCTAAAGAATGATCCGGTTTATCTTCGCCAAAATATTCTCTGACTCGTATAGAACCGTCTCAAGCTTAGAAATACCTGTTCCAGGAGGTTCTAATAGTTTTCCAAGAATTTTGTTCAAAAATTGGCCAAAAAACCAGGTTTTCCTTGGAATTATTTACAAAATTCACAAAAAACTATCTCGAAGGTCCCAAACAGGGTATCGTTCTACCCTTTGGTGTCGTTTTAGTAATATCTAGGTCCATACAGAAGGTCGGGTCAGAATTCCAATGCCGTCCTAGGAAAACCCCAAAAATTGGTGTGCTATAACCTTCAAAATTTAGGCCGAGAATGGCCCTGGGGAAGAAATGTTGGGTTTTTCTACAAAAAGTGACCTATTTTCCTTCCTCCAAAATATTCTCTAGCTAGTAATGAGCAGTCTCATGCTTAGAAATACCCGTTCGGGGATGTTCTAAAAGTTTTCCTTGGATTTTGTGCAAAATTTTCTCGAAAAACCTGGTTTTCCTAGGAATTTATGACAAAATTCACTTAAAACTATCTCGGGGGACGAAAACGGGGTACCGTTCCTCCCTTTTACGTTGTTTAGGCAGCATCCAGGTGCTTGCAGAAGGACGGGTCAGAATTCCAATGCCGTCCTAGGGAAACCCAAAGAAAACCCCAAAAATCGATGTGCTATAGCCTTCAATATTTGGGCCCATAATGGCCCTGGGGAAGAAATGTTGGGTTTTTCTACAAAAAGTGACCCGTTTTCCCTTCTCCAAAACATTCTTTGGCTCACAACGAGCCATCTCATGCTTAGAAATCCCATTCCAAGAGGTTCTAATAGTTTTTCACGAATTTTGTTCAAAAATTATCCGAAAAACCTAGTTTCCTTGGAATTTCGTACAAAATTCACTAAAAACTATCCCGGGGGACCCAAATGGGGTACGGTTCTACCATTTGGCATCATTTAGGTAGTTTGCAGGTGCCTGCAGAAGGCTAGGTTAGAATTCCAATGTCATCCTTGGGAAACCCAAGGACAACCCCGAAAATCGATATGCTACAACCTTCAATATTTGGGCCCATAATGGTCCCGGCGAACAAATGTTGGGTTTTTCGACAATAAGTTACCCGTTTTCCATCCTCCAAAACATTCTCTGGCTTGTAACGAGCAGTCACACGCTTATAAATACCCGTTCTGGGAGGTTCTAACAGTTTTCCCAAAATTATGTTCAAAAATTGCACGAAAAACTTAGTTTCTCTTGGCATTTCTTACAAAATTCACTAAAACTATCCCGAGGCACTGTTCTTCCCTTTGGCATTGTTTAGGCAGCATCCAGGTGCATGCAGAAGGCTGGGTCAGAATTCCAATGCCATATAGGAAAACCCCATAAAATGGTCTGCTATAGCCTTTAGTTTTTGTGCCCAAAATGGCCTCAGGGAATAAATATTGGGTTTTTCTCCAAAAAGTAACCCGATTTCTCTCTGGCAAAATATTCGCTTGCCCATAACGAGCCGTCCCATGCTTAGAAATACCCATTCCGGGAGGTTCTAATAGTTTTCCCATAATTTTGTTCAAAAATTATCCAAAAACTATTCTGGGGAACCCAAACGGGGTACCGTTCTTCCCTTTGGCGTCGTTTAGGTAGCATCCAGGTGCATTCAGAAGGTCGGGTCGGAATTCCAATGCCGTCCTAGAGAAACCCAAGGAAAGCCTTAAAAATGGTGTGCTATAGCCTTCAGTTTTTGGGCCCAAAATGACCCTTGGGAAGAAATGTTGGGGTTTTCTCATACAAGAAACCTGGTTTCTCTAAGCCAAAACATTCTCTGGCTCATAACTAGCCGTCTCATGCTTAGAAATACCCATTCCGAGAGGCTATAATAGTTTTGCTGGAATTTTTTTCAGAACTTGCCTGAAAATCATGGTTTTCCTTAGAATTTCATACAAAATTCACTGCAAACTATCTCAGAGGTCCCAAACAAGACACCGTTCTTCATTTTGGCATCGTTCTGGCAGCATCCAAATACTTGTAAAAGCCAGCTCAAAACTCCAATGCCGTCCTAAGAAAACCCAAGGAAAACTCTGAAAACCGGTGTGCTATAGCCTTCAGCTTTTGGGCCCAAAATGGTCCCAAGGAAGAAATTTTGGGTTTTTCTCTAAAAAGTAACCCTGTTTCTCTCCCCCCAAAACATTCTCTTGCCCGTAACGAGCTGTCTCATGCATAGAAATATTCGTTCCGGAAGGTTCTAATAGTTTTCACAGAATTTTGTTTAAAAATTGCCCAAAAAACCTGGTTTTCCTTGGAATTTCGTACAAAATTCACTAAAAACTATCCTGGGGGTCCCAATGGGGTACTGTTCTTCCCTTTGGCGTCGTTATAGTAGTATCTAGGTGAGTACAGAAGCCCGGTCAGAATTGCAATGCCGTCCTAGGGAACCCCAAGGAAAACCCTAAAATTCAGTGTGCTATAGCCTTTAGTTTTTGGGCCCATAATGGCCCCGGGGAAGAAATGTTGGTTTTTCTCTAAAAATTTATCCGATTTCTATCCATCAAAACATTCTCTAGCTCGTAACGAGCCGTCTCATGATTAGAAATACACATTCCAGAAGGTTCTATATAGTTTTCCCATAATTTTATTTTCTTTGGAATTTCATACACTGAAAACTATTCTGAGGGTCTCAAACGGTGTACCTTTCTTCCCTTTGGCATCATTCTGGCAGCATCCAAGTGCGTGCAGAAGCCTAGTCAGAATTTCAATGCCGTCCTAGGAAAACCCAAGGAAAATCTCAAAAATCGGTGTGCTGTAGCCTCCTATGTTTGGGCCCAAAATGGCCTCGGGGAAGAAATATTGAGTTTATCTCTAAAAAATAACCCGGTTTATCTGCGAAAAAATATTCTCTGACTTGAATCGAGCAGTCTCATGCTTAGAAATACCTGTTCCGGGACGTTCCAATAGTTTTTCAAGAATTTTGTTCAAAAATTGCCCCAAAAACCAGATTTTCCTTGGAATTATTTATAAAATTCACAAAAAAACTATCTCAAAGGTCCCAAATGGGGTACCGTTCTTCTGTTTGGCGTCATTTTGGTAGTATCTAGGTCCATACAGAAGGTCGAGTCATAATTCCAAAGTCCTCCTAAGGAAACATAAGGAAAACCCCGAAAATCGGTATGCTATAGCCTTTAATTTTTGGGTGCATAATGGCCCTGGGGAAGAAATGTTGTATTTGTAAGCTTGAGACGGATCGTTACGAGTCAGAGAATGTTTTAGAGGATAGAAACCGAGTCACTTTTTGAAGAAAAACTCAACATTTCTTCCCTAGGGCCATTCTGGGCCCAAAAATTGAAGGCTACAACACACCAATTTTTGTAGTTTTCCATGGGTTTCCCTAGGATGGCATTGAAACTTTGATCGGGCTTCTATACGCACCTGGATACTGCTGGAATAATGCCAAAGGAAAGAACGATACCCCATTTGGGACCCCCAGGAGAGTTTTCAGTGAATTTTTAAAAAAATTCCAAGGAAAACAGGTTTTTCGGATAATTTTTTAACAAAATTTTGGGAAAACTATTAGAACCTCCTAAAACGGATATTTCTAAGCATAAGGCGGCTCGTTAGGAGCCAGAGAATTTTTTGGTAAAAAGAAACTGGGTCACTTTTTGGTAAAAACCCAAACATTTCTTCCCCAAAGCCCTTCTAGGCCAAAAAACTAAAAGCTATAGCACACAAGTTTTCGGGGCTTTCCTTGGGTTTCCCTAGGACGGCATTAGAATTCTGACCCAGCCTTCTGCATGCACCTAGATGCTGCCTAAACGACGCCAAAGAGAAGAACGGTACCCCGTTTGGGTTCCCCATAATAGTTTTCGGATAATTTTTAAACAAAATTCTAGGTAAACTATTAGAACCTCCCGGAATGGGTATTTCTAAGCATGAGACAGCTTGTTGCAAGCCAGTGAATGTTTTGGTGGAGAGAAACCAGGTTACTTTTTGGAGAAAAACTCAACATTTCTTCCCCGGAGCCATTCTGGGCCCAAAAATAAAAGGCTATAGCACACCGATTTTTGGGATTTTCCTTAGGTTCCCTAGTACGGTATTGGAATTCTGACCAGCCCTTCTGTATGCAGCTAGATACTACCAGAACGACGCCAAAGGGAAGAACGGTCCCAAAGTAGTTCACATAGAATTTTGTAAGAAATTCTAAAGTAAAACCCTAGTTTTACTGTATTTTCAAAAAAAAAATTAGGGAAAAACTATTAGAACCTTCAACAATGGATATTTTTAAGAATGAGAGTGCTCATTACCACCAAAAGAATGTTTTGGCCGAGAAAGACAGGGCTTTTTGTTGAAGAAAAACACAATATTTCTTCCTATAGGCCACTTTAGGCCCAGAATTGAAGGCCATAGCACACCCATTTTCGGACTTTTCATGGGGGTTTCTTAGGACGATATTGGAATTGTGATCCGGCCTTCTGCATGCACCTCGATACTAGCAGAATAACACCAAAGGAAAAACAGTAGTCCATTTGGAGCCACCAGAATAGTTTTTAATGAATTTTATAACAAATTCTAAGGAAAACCCTGTTTTTTGGGGTATTTTTGAAATAATTCAGGAAAAACTATTAGAACCTTCAGGAACAAGTATTTTTAAAATGAGAGGGCTCGTTATGACCCATAGAATCTTTTGGCAGAGAAAAATCGAGCTACTTTTTAGAGAAAAATTCAACATTTCTTCCCAATGGCAACTTAGGGCCCAAAATTGAAGGCTATAGCACACCAATTTTTAGGCTTTTTAGTTTCTCCAGGACGACTTTGGAATTCTTGCCCGGCCATCTGCATGCACCTTGGTCCTGGCATAACGACACTAAAGGGGAAATGGTAGTCCGTTTAGAGCCCCCATAATAGGAATTTTGTAAAAACCCTCTTTTTTAGAGTATTTTTTATTAAAAAAAATTGAAAAAAACTATTAGAACCTTCGAGAGTGGGTACTTTTAGGAATGAGAGGGCTCGTTAAGACCCAAAGAATGTTTTGGCAAAGAAAAACAGGATAGCTTTTTGAAGAAAAACCCAACATTTCTTCCCGGTGGCCACTTTAGGCCCAAAATTTAAGGCTATAGGACACCAATTTTTAGGCTTCTCATGGGGTTTCTCTAGGACGACATTGGAATTCTAACCCAGCCTTCTGTACGCACCTCGATACTGGCAGAACGACAGAAAAGGAAAAAAAGATAGTCTGTTTAGAGCCCCCAGAATAGTTTTTAATGAATTTGTTAAGAAATTCCAAAGTATAACCCTAGTTTTTGGGGTATTTTTGAAAAAAAATTGGGAAAAACTATTAGAACATTCATAAATGAGTATTTTTAAGAATGAGATGGCTCGTTACGACCCAAAGAATGTGTTGGCTGAGAAAAACTGGACTACTTTTTGGGAAAAAAACACAACATTTCTTCCCAATGGTCAATTTAGGCCTAAAATTGAAGGCCATTGCACACCCATTTTTGGGCTTTTCATGGGGGTTTCTCCTGGGCGACATTGGAAGTGAGACCCGGCCTTCTGTACTCACCTCGGTACTGGAAGAATGATGCCAAAGGAAAAACGGTAGTTCGTTTGGAGCCATCAGAATAGTTTTTAATGAATTTTGTAACACATTCCAAAGAAAACCCTTTTTTTGTGTATTTTTGAAAAAAAATTCAGGAAAAACTATTAGAACCTTTGGGAACAAGTATTTTTAAGAATAAGAAGGCTCGTTACGACCCAAAGAATCTTTTGGCGGAGAAAACTCGGGCTACTTTTTAGAGAAAAATTCAACATTCCTTCCCAGGGGCAACTTTAGGCCAAAAATTGAAGGCTATAGCACACCAAATTTTTGGGCTTTTCATGGGGTTTCTCTTGGACGACATTAGAATTCTTACCTGGCCTTCTGTACGCACCTCGGTCCTGGCATAACGATGCTAAAGGGAGAAATGGTAGTCCGTTTGTAGCCCCCAGAACAGTTTTTAATGAATTTTGTAAAAACCTTCTTTTTTGGAGTATTTTTGATAAAAATTTAGAAAAAAACTATTAGAATCTTCGGGAGCGTGTATTTTTAAGAATGAGAGGGCTCGTTATGACCCAAAGAATGTTTTGGCGAAGAAAACAAGGACGGCATTGAAATTCTGACCCTAATTTCTCCACGTACCTCAATACTGGTAGAACAACACAAAAGGGAAAAACAGTAGTCCATTTGGTGCCCCCAGAATAGTTTTTTATGAACTTTGTAAGGAAAACACTTTTTTTGGGTATTTTTAAAAAAAATTCCTGAAAAACTATTTGAATCTTTGAGAACGAGTATTTTTATGAATGAGAGGGCTCTTTACAACCCAAAGATTGTTTTGGCAGAGGAAAACTGGGCTACTTTCTATAGAAAAACCCAACATTTCTTCCCAAGTGTCACTTTGGGCCCAAAATTGAAGGCTATAGCACACCGATTTTTGGGCTTTTTATGGGATTTGTCTAGGACGACATTGAAATTCTGACCTAACCTTCTGTACGAACCTTGGTACTGGTAGAACGATGCTAAAGTGAAAAACTGTAGTCCATTTGGAGCCCTCGAAATAGTTTTTAATGAATTTTGTAAGGAATTCAAAGGAAAACCCTGTTTTGGGGGTATTTTTGAAAACAATTTAGAAAAAAACTATTAGAACCTTCGAGAGCATTTATTTTTAAGATTGAGAAGGCTCGTTATGGCCTAAAGAATGTTTTGACGGAGATAAATCGAGCGACTTTTTGGTGAAAAACCCATCATTTCTTCTCGGGCGAAACTTTGGGCCAAAAATTGAAAGTTATAGCATACTGGTTTTTAGGGATTTCATGTGGTTTCTCTACGACGGCATTGGAATTCTGATTCGGCCTTCTGACCGCACCTAGATACTAGTAGAACAACGCCAAAAGAAAAAATAATAGTTTGTTTAGAGCCCCCAAAATAGTTTTTAATGAATTTTGTAAGAAATTCCAAGGAAACCCCTATTTTTTAGGGTATTTTTCAAAGAAATTCGGGAAAAACTATTAAAATCTTCTAGAACGGGCATTTTTAAGAATGAGAGGGCTCGTTACAACCCAAAGAATATTTTGGCGGAGGAAAACCGGGCTACTTTTTGGAAAAAAAAACCCAACATTTCTTCCTAGGTGCCACTTTGGGCCATAACTGAAGAATATAACACACCGATTCTTAGGCTTTTCATGGCGTTTCTCTAGGACAGCATTGGAATTCTGACTTGGTCTTCTGTACGCACCTCAGTACTGGCAGAACGATGCCAAAGGGAAAACCAGAAGTCTGTTTGGAGCCCCCGGAATAATTTTTAATGAATTTTGTCAGAAATTTCAAGGAAACCCTCTTTTTTGGGGTATTTTTGAAAAAAATGGGGAAAAACTAATAGAACCTTCGAGAACATGTATTTTTATGAATGAGAGAGCTCGTTAAGACCCAAAGAATGTTTTGACAGGGAAAAACCAGGCTACTTTTTGAAGAAAAAACCCAACATTTCTTCCCGGGGGCCACTTTGGGCCCAAAACTGAAAGCTATAGCACACTGGTTTTTGGGCTTTTCATGGGGTTTCTCTAGGACGACATTGGAATTATGACATGGCCTTCTGCACGCACCTCAGTACTGGAAAAAAAAGCCGAAGGGAAAAACAGTAATCCATTTGCAACCCCCGGAATAGTTAGAATTCTAATCTGGCCTTCTTCACGCACCTCAATATTAGTAGAAAGACACCAAAGGAAAAAACTGTAGTCTGTTTGGAGCCCCTAGAATAGTTTTTTATTAAAGTACTGTAGATGGGAATGATTATGATGGATTGCTTTGATACCTAAGTTAGGTTGTCTTATCATGTTTTGATTTGTATGAATCTTGTTAGAATTTGTGTTGTAATAGGGTTAATACTATTAGTTTTTTATTTTCTTTCTTTCAATTTATTTGGTAATGTCATGTTTGTGGATATTTATTGTTAGAGTTTATATTCTCATTTATTGAGATATAATGATTTTCGTTATTAAACTTTATTGTAATTTTCTAGTATACTTTGATTTAATGATGAAGTAATTGTAAAATTTATTATTTATAATTTTTTATCCACTGTTTTTTTTCATATTTTAATATTAATTTAATAATTAATAATTATTATAATTTTGATATAATTAAATTTATCAAAATAAAAAATATGTTGATCATAAAATTCAAACTAAACCCTTAGTCAAAATGTTACCGGATAGGTTCACAAACGATATGATGCACCCATTCCACATTATTCATCTCACCTACAAGATGAAGTTGCCTTCCCTAGCTGCCTGTCTATCTCTTATCTTAAAAGTGGGTCTTACTCACAATGCCTCAGTTATAGCAGATGTGAGATGACTGTAAAAGGTAGCAAAAGTTTGAAAGCTACTGAAAGAAACATCAAATTATAGATCTTATACGAAAGATACTACTAGAAAGTAGAAACGCCACCACTTAATTGCACTCGAAGAGGCATCGTCTCACGACTAGTAAACAATAAAGGTGAAGAGAACGATGGGAATTGTTCCAGGTGATTGCAAAATTTAATTAATTTAGGTAGCATTTACTTTTTGGATTGGAGTGGGAATCCTAGAATTGGAATTGGGAGTGGGAGTGGGAGTGGGAGTGTTTACTTATACTGGAATGGGAGTGTGGAGTCGGAATCAGAATCCAATTATATGTTTACTTTGTTTTGGATTGGGAGTAAATAGTTTCAAATTACAGTTTTACAATTATTTAAATAATTGTAATTTTTAATTATAAAATTAATAAAAAATATATTTGAATATAATAAAATATTTATTTTATTACATTTATAAATTAATAAAAAATTTTAATATTCTTAATTATGTAAATATAATTTTTATTAATTTTAATTTTAATTATGTAAATTAAAAATAAAGATAGTATTATTATTAATTATTAATATTAAATAAATATAATACTATTATTTTTAAATATCCATAATAATTTATATTTGTAAATAAAGATAGTATTATTATTATTATTATTATTAAATTTATAAAATAATATTATTATTATTTTTAATAAATTTATTATTTTTAATAAATTTATTATTTTTTTAATAAATATAAATTTATACAATGATATAATAATATTATTTTTAAATATTATTATTTTTAATAAATGTAAATTTATAAAATAATATTATTATATTATTAAAATAAATATAATATTATTTATTTTATTTTATTAAATATTAATTATATTAAATTAATAAAAAAACATAGACAAAAGATAAAGAGGTGAGAGTGGGAACTCCCCACTCCAAAATTGAATGGGACTTTCATACCTTAGCTTAAAAAACTAAGTAAACGCTGGAGTGGGAGAATTCCACACTCCCCACTTCCACTCCAACATGTAAACACACCCTTACTATAAACATGCGTGAAATTATGGGAAACACGTGGGAACAAACATGCTCCTTTGACATTGAGAACCAATTATTCTCTTGGAGCTCTCATTTAGAGCATCCACATGTGCTCTTTCAATGGGCATTCAGAAACCAACAGTAGAGCCAGGCCCCTAGTTTGTTTGGAAATTTGCACTCGCTGTAGTAATCAGACGTTGGAAAACTTAAAAAGAGTGAGAAATGAAAAATAAGTGGCAAATAATATAGCAGTTCCCATGTTAGAACAGCAAAACTAGTCCATAATTTACAACAAAATCAATTACACAACAGCAAATGGCTAGTAAAAATCCATTATGCTGACTGCTGAGGCAAGATTTGTAGTTTTAAAAGCAATTCAAACAACAGCCTCAAACCAGTTGACAGCAATAAAATTACATATCAACATGCCTAGTTGAAGCCATCGTGCTTCAAACAGCAGAAAGGTAAAGGAATAGATCCCTAATGGGCAAGACACCAAGGAGACAATCAAATGAAAACGCAATGTCAATAAAAATAATTTCTCCATTATTAACAACAAAGTAGAATATGACTTAAAAATGTTAACAAATGTTACAAGATAATGTCTCTACTCACAGGGACTATTTATAACAAGTAACCAATACCTTTCACCAGTCACTACAACAAAAGAACTGGTTCCCCAACATACGAAGCTAATATCTTGCACAAACAATTTTAAGATTCTTGGGGTGCCTCAAATCTCGTTGGTGTGTCAATGCCCATCATACAGCAAAGGCCTGATACTAAAATTAAAAGGAGAACAATTCCCTGAAAAATCATGCAAGCAAGCAACAATATGAGGGCCGTAAAACTGTAATGATGTGAATAAGTAAAACAGTAAAAGACAGAAAAAAAGAATTGCAGAATGATCGGTAGAACAATCACAATAGCAAATTGATATTACAGTGTTTTGCCGACACCAACCCAAAGATTGTTTAACCCAAAAAGTAAAAAGGAAAAACCCTAGAGCAAACACAAGTCTCGCATTAAGAGGATATACAATGAAAAGCATACCTACTTCCTCCGGTTCCATTAAGAAGTTTTGAGAAATGCACATATTTACTAATGTAAAAGAGCCTCAACTAATTGCAAAGGACTAACAAAATAGGCCACAAGTTTCCTAAAATTGGATTCCACAAAGGGGGTCCCAACTTCTTAAGGACAAACTAGTCACGGTTTATCTGATATAATTACCATTGAGACCATCATTTTTCACTTAATGCAGTATACATAACTGGGAAAGAAGCTAGATGCTCTCCATATGTAAGGAAAATCCATTTATTCTTTTGCCATGAAGAAAGGACTCATTGAGGAAAATCACACAAAATAAGTAAGGTGTGTTCTTGATATGAAAAAATAATGAGTGCGCATTGGCGGAGGGTTTGGTTGGAATGAAAATAGCTTGAACTAAAAGCAATCTGTGGGCGACTTTAACAGAAACTACATGAGATATTGACACTAAAATAGTCACGACGCTAACTAGCCTTTCCCAAGTGGACAACTGATCTCCCAAGAGACAGGTGGAGCTGGCTCCTACAGACTCTGTTTAACTCATAAAATTAAAAGAGTGCATATATACTTTTAGAAAACAGATATTCACTCGTGCATGGGTCAAATAGAATGTGAGCGGAAAGATGTACTCAGTTAAAAAAAAAATTCAAAAAGTTCTTAAATTGCAGATAAAAGAAAGGACAAAAGCAGGAACTTACAACTAAGATTCCCTCCAAAAGAGATGATTTAAATTGGCAAACTTCATTGCAGCCTGTAGTATTGGCTGACTTGTTCCCTACAACACTTTCAGCAAGAAACCTCTCTATCTCCCGGTGAGAAGGAAACTGAACAGACCTAACAGGATCAGAAACATAAAGAACCGTATACTTTGCCCCAGACTTCTCCACAGAATCAATAAGCTCAGAGATGACTTCACCTGCATGTATAAGCCAGGGGCGGACCCAAGATCTTTGATTACCCTAGGCTAAATTATAAATTTATTGTATATGTTTGTCTGAATGTCGGTGTATATAAATGAGTAAAATAATACATACATCAAGTAATGCGATGTTAAGAACCTCTTTCTATATATATATTTAATAAAATAGTTTGCTAACTCCAATAAAAATGCTAACTCCAATAAAAATGATGAATAATAGATTTTAAAGATCTCAATGCAAAAGTAACTTAACTGTAAAATAGTTTTTCAGTTATTTTAGTAGAAATTGACTTAGGAACATACTTGAGAGAAAATTAAAGACTCAATTTTTATACAAAAATCATAAAAATTTAAGGGGTTTAATGATTTTTTTTTGTGACTAGACCGGCCTATAGTAAGTCTGCCACTGTGTATAATCCACAACCATTAAAATAAATATTTCTCAAATCAATGACTTCAATGAAAAGGTGTAAAATATGTCATCCTATAGCAATTATGTAATAACTTACTTTCAGGGCGTGGTTGGTAAGGTTGTTTCATAGATTGAGTGGCTCCATAGCAGACGACAATCAAATCAGCCTGGCCCTTTAATCTCTTTTCTGCTCTCAAACGCAGATGATCCTGATCATTATTTACAAGAAAATTTAATAAAAATTCTAATAACAATGGAAAGAATGCATCAGATCCTCACATAGCCTAATAAATGTCATACTGCAATATCAAAGATAGCTTACGTGGAACGAGTATAAGTCTGCAAGCTTCAAAAAATTTTCACCCTCAATAGTACAAGACTCTGAAAATGCAACATTAGGGACTTTAAAATCATCCACACAAGCTTCTGTAAACTCAGAAAACAATGAACTCTCCATTGTCTCCTCCCCTGCTGAAACAACGTACGGAAATGCCATGGAAAAGTTTGATTTTGTAAATGAGACCTGTCAAACAGCACAGAACACTAAGGCTACCAAAAACCAGAAACTTGGACATTAATTCCCAAATGAGATGTTCTCGCTACAGACAACGAATTCAGGTTGCCTCTAGTTACCTTAAGCATGTCTACCAAAGCTAGGTCAGCATTTCTGTTCCCAGAAATATGAGACGATTGCAACTATAGATTTCAAAAGAAACACCATCAGCATCCAAAACATAAAACAATAGCAGAAGAATAGCAGTGCATTACAATGACAATGATTCAATAACTTAAATGTATTGGTTCCAAGAAGAACTGCCAAAATCACATTATATCAAGATAAAAGGCACAAGATTGTCTAGATAAGTGGCTGTCACGGGATTATTTACTAGTTGCTACTTTAGTTAACAAATAACAATGCTAAATTAATAAGAAATTCATCATCAGCCATTAATTACAGGACAAAAGTTGGAAGCAAAAGGTTACCTCTCTACCAACAAACATAAGTGCCACATCAACAGACTGCGGAGACTGCCTCCCTGAGCACTAAAGAAACAGAAAGAAAAAAAGAATAAAAGAATAAAAGATGAGAACAAAGAAACGAACAAATTAAAATAATTGGATCAAAATAAAAATCAAGAGGAGTACCAATAAATCAGACCAGCCGCCTTGAGTGAGAACAGCATTGGCTAGATCCTTTGGAGATAGTGTCTGATAATTCAATACATTATTTGAAGATATCCTGTCATTTCAATCATTGAATTGCTCATTCACTAATTAACAATCACTGGCATAATTATTAAGAAGATAATAAAACTTTAAAAGAAAAGAGATAGAAAGAAAAACTCGTACTTTTGGTGATGAGTAGACCATAAAAACGCGGGGACCGTGGAAGGAGAAGCAAACGTGATTGCGCTTAGAGCTTCCAATAATAACAACGCAATCACCACATAACTATTCTTCATCTTCAACCTATTTATAAATTCAATTCAATGCAATTAATCATCAATTATTTCTAATCTAATCTAGTCAGATAAACTAAGCGATGTGATTATCAGATTTGACAAAATAAAACAGATGATTAAGAAGAAGAATGGATCTTAGGCAAAGAAAAAATTACCGGAGAAGCGAGAACTGATTCTGAGGAGATTATTTGAATCGGAGAAAGAGAATTTAAATTTTGGATCTTGATGATGAATCCCGTTTCGCTGATGGAGCCACGCTACGAGAACTGCAGTTCCACTTCCACCCCAAATTATTATTGATATTTTTATTTATTTGTCTCTCTTTTTATTATTATTATTCGGCTCAGGCCTCGAAAGCCGAACCGGTCCTAGCCCAACACGCAGCGTTTCATGGCATGGTAAGATATCTGCCGCAGCCCACTCTCCTGTCCGTTACGTTTTTAATAGGCCGAGCTCGTTAGGCTCACAAGTTTTTAAATGATAAAAAGACAGAGGGATTCTCATATATAATGTAGGGGTGGGCAAACCCAATCCAATCTAATGGATCTAATTTAATCCAATTCAACCCAACTTAATTTAATTTTGATGGATTGAGTGAGTTATTGTGGGTTGATTGGGTCAATTTTTTTGAACCTAATTATTAATTGGGTTGGGTTGGGTTAATTTTGATGAACCCATCTAACCCAACCCAACCCACGTAAATAAGAATATTTATTTGTTTTAGAATTGATTAAACATTCTAATTGAGTCTGTAGCTATTGATTGACGTGGTAGCATATGATTGCTTTGTAAATTTATTATCCTAAAAGTTTAATTTTAAAAGTAAGAAACACTTATCATTATATAATTATAAATTATTTTCATTTTATTACAGGATATGATGCTAGCTAATTATCTAAGAGATCATAATTTATAATTCAAAAAAGAGATGTGGGAAACTAAGAATAAAATCAAAAAACCCATTATCAAAATTTTCTTAATTTTAAGATAGTTTATTTTTTATCTTTTTATCTTTTTTTATCGAATATTAGATCGTGAATGAAATTTTCATATTATAATATATTTATATTTAATTTTAATAAGATTCATTTCAAGTTTCATATCTTTTTTTTTATTTTATTTTTAATTTTAATTTAATCTTCAAGTTTTCAACCCGATCAACCCAAGCCAATGATTTAAGGGTTGGATTTGGTTAAACATGTTTATTGGGTTGGGTTGGGTTAATTTTATTTCAACTCATTCAATAGTGGGTTGAGTTGGGTAAAAACCCAACCCATGCCCACCCCTAATGCCATGAATTCATGGCCAGCTAGTTTCAGCAAATATTTAAAGAAAGTGTAGACCTTTACGCCCCTCAAAATTTTTTATAAAATCTTTCTCTACTTAAATTTTTTTTTTAACAAACTTTTTACATCCATCTCATTATATAATTTATTTTTATATTTTAAAATATTTTTTAAAAATAAAATTTGAGCGTTATGGTGATAGAAACTATGTAATAGAAAGAAAATAATTTAAGATTTTAAAATTTGTGTGTATTTTATAAATAAAAACTTAAATGAAACATTTTTAAGGTAAAAGTTTTTATGGAAAATGATTAATTTTAATATATGAATTTATATTTTATAAATTAATTTGGGGTATTTTGAAAAATAATTAAATTCAAAAGAGGTATTATAAAGATTTTTTGTGGGGAGTTGAAAGCTTCATCCTTGATGTAACTCCTATTAAAGCCCCATTTAGGATTGAGATTAAAATTCAATAAGCTGCTTATTTCATAATTTTTAACAAAAATGGTGTTTAGTGAATTTTGTAAAATATGTTTATTTCATAATTTTCTCCATTTTGACAGCATCGTTTAAAAGTAGGTAGAGGGTGGCTTTCCATAAGTAACTTATTAAATAAGCTACCACTCCTTTTTAAAATTCATGTTACGACCTTAATATTTTAACAAAAAGATAATTATGACCTATTTTTTCATGCACACTAATATAAATGCCATTAGGTATCTGTTTTGGCTTGAACTTGGTACGGTCCAAAACACTATGAGAACTTCTCTGCAGACGGTGATTTTATGGTGGAGATAAAGGCTGAGATGCCCAGAAACAGCTTGTTAGAGGAGGCTGCAACAGAGATGAACCTGAAATCATAAGGAAGAGCCATTAGAGGTGATGCCAGCTGTGGCCGACAACAGTACTCCAACAATCAAGTTAGTGGGAGGTTGAAGGAGGTGGTAGGTTTCCAAGAAACCCTAAAATAAGAAAAAATTGAGTGTTTTTGGTGAATGAGTGACTTACCTCCCTAATGAGACCAACATGATCTTTTATTGTGAAGTGCCCCTGAGGGTATCTTTGTGAGCCGCTATTGGTTATTTCCCTCATCAAATAGGGTTTTTAGGTAGTCTAGCTTCTTTGGTGGAGGCTCTCAAGTTTGGCTGGGCTGGACAGCTGTCAATTTGGTGACAGTCTGTGCTGGCAGCGTGTCCTTGACTCTAATTAGCCCATTTTGAATGAGCCAATGGAGCTGAGGAGCACTTGATTTCACTAGAGAGGGTGCAGGTAGCTTTGTCTATGGTCCCCCCCCCCCTTGATTCTGACTTAAATGGCTTGTGGAGAGATATTTTGGAGATAATATGGGTGGGGACCTTACTAGAATGACGTGGTCTAATGGCGCTAGTGTGGCTGTAGTTTGTCTCATGGCAGTGCAGGTGCAACCTAGGAGGCACTTTCTGTCATCTCTAGGTGATTTGGATAGTTAACGCTAGTTCTTCGAGATCCTTTTATTTCATCCTCTCCCTTTCAGCTTCCCCTTCATTTTTATCATAGTCCCGAGTCACGCTCTCCATGTGTCATGCCCTCAATATATCTGGTCTATAATTTACCACCAACAGTATCATATTACCACCAAAATTAAATTACCCCAACAATTATTATATGTTCTCTCCATTATCAAAGTTATGATCTAGAAAGTAACTGTACGGCACGTGAAAAAGTACGCAATAAGCACGTTTCATTTTTTAATGAAAGTAAATTTAAATTTATGATTTTACAAATAACTTGAAATTGAATCTTTTAATATATTTTTTTGCTTGTATAATTTTTTAAAATTCATTTAACTTTTAGTTTAAAAAAACACTTTAATTATTTTATGTTTATAATTTATTAAGTGAATAGCTGATATCATGATTTTAATAAATAAAAAATATAATTATTGTGATTTTATAAAATGAATGTAATAATGTTATTATGAACTATGATCTATGACCCTATGTAAATTTAAGTTAACAATTAAGTTAATCATTGAGAAAAATTTATTGTTATTATTGCTATTGTTAAGTATAAAAAGAATTCTAATACAATAGGATCTAACCTAATAGTTATTATTATATTTTCTTACTATTATTAGTTTTGATTATTGAATATGAACTTAAGTTTTGAATTTTTTATTTTACTGAACTTGATTAAAGGCACATGGACTCAAAAAAGGTACGTAGAATTAAAAAAAATACATCAATAACTTAGCATACCTTCTTAAAAAAATATAAAAAAAAAAACTTGTCATACTTTTTTTCTTAAGCAAGGTACGGCACGGCCCATGGCCCGGCACGCATAAGTACGGCATGCATAAGCATGGCACGTGTGCCGGGCCGGGCCTAGGCAAAAAAAATTAAGCACGGCATATAGGCTGGACCTGCACGGCATTGCCCGTTAGCCACCCTTACTATCATGCAACCATAGTGCACAACTTTGGCTCAATCCCATACCTTGATTTCATGATGTTGAAATACCAGCGGCCCAATTCAACCAAGCCAACATGGCAACAAGCAGAAAGGATAGCAATGAAAGTAATCTCATTTGATTTAACTCTAGCCCTTTCCATGCGAGAGAACATGTCAAGTGCTTCTCTTCCCAGACTATGCAAAGCTAGTCCAGCGATCGTTGTAGTCCATGTGATAACACTCTTATTCTTCATGTTCTCAAATACTTGTAAAGCCTTACCAATTTTTCCAGACTTAGCATACATGTCTATAAGTGCATTGTTAAGAGGAACAATCATATTCAATCCATATTTTTCAATATAGTTATGAATCCACTCTCCCAACTCAACTGCACCCAATTGAGCACAAGCAGAGAGTGCAGCCAACATAACAATTTCATCAGGTTCCACATTTTCAAGCTGCATTATATTAAGGAGCTAGAACTTAAATGCAGAAAGTAATAGAATTTGATAGCTGTAAAGCTTGTTTATTGAATACTGAATTGAGGCTTTTATACAGCCATTACAAACAAAAATGATTCAAAGTGCTAAGATTAAGGAAGAACAATTCAAAAGCAAAACTACATCCTACAAACCAGGATTTATTCAACCTGAACTAACAAACTCAGAAACTAAAGGAATAATCTGTTAAGAGTGAGTCAGCAAATACTTAACAAATCCTCCCTTAAACTAAACTGCAAAGTTTGCAGTCAGTTTACCTCTTGATCAATGCACATTCTAAGATGTTCTCTCATCTTCAAGAACAAATCCAACTTCAATGGTTTTGTCATAATATCAACTAACTGGTCTTTAGAGCCACAGTGCACTAAATCAACTACACCTTCTCTGGTTAAGTCTCGAAGAAAATGGAATTGAATATCGATATGCTTACTCCTACCATGCATAACAGGATTCTTCGAAAGCTTAATAGCTGAACTATTATCACAGAAAATGGTGCACTTACTTTGATTGAGACCAAGTTTCTCAAGAACCCTCTGCATCCAAACACTTTGACATGCATCCAAACACTTTGACATGCACATGAAGCTGTAGCTATAAACTCTGCCTCTGTTGTAGAGAGTGTCACAACTGGCTGTTTCTTGGAACTCCACGCCACAGCTCTAGAACCCAATTTAAAGACATAGCCTAAAGTGCTTTTCCGATCCTCAAGATCCCCAACATAATCACTGTCAGAGAAAGCAACCAAATTCTCCTCACCTCTTTTCTTGTATAATATTCCCATCTCTGTTGTTCCTCTCAAGTACCAAAAAATTCTCTTCACAGCCTGTTCATGCAACTCAGTCGGTGCCTCTATTAACCGACTTATTAAGCTCACTATATACATAATATCAGGTCTGGTGGCAGTCAAGTACATGAGACTGCCCACCATTTGCTTGTAAGTGGTGGAATCAACCTTCGTTCCTCCTTCATCTTTCACAAGTCTACAGCCAGGCATAATAGGATTTTCCACAGGATTACAATACTCCATTCCAAACCTTTCAAGTACCTCATTAGCATACTTTTTTTGGCTTATAAAAATTCCAGCTGAACTCTGCACCACCTCCACTCCAAGGAAATATTTCATTCTTCCAAGATCAGACATTTCAAACTCTTGCTTCATTGACCTCTTGAACTCCTCAAACATCTTCCCATCATTCCCAGTAAATATGAGATCGTCAACATACAAGCTGACTATAAGGATTCTTCCATCTCCACCATTCTTTTTTAACAGAGTGTGCTCACTTGGACACCTTTCGAACTCTTCTTTGATGAAATAGGACTCAATTTTACTGAACAATGCTCGTGGGGCTTGTTTGAGCCCATACAATGCCTTCTTCAACCGATAGACTTTGTTCTCAGCACCCTTCACTTCATAACCTCATGGTTGCTCGATGAAAACTTCTTCAGTTTTCTCACCATGCACGAAAGCACTCTTAATATCAAGCTGAAACACCTCCCAATCTCTGCTACCTGTTAGTGCAAGAATTAATCTAATAATATCCCAGCGAGCAACAGGGGCAAACACCTCAGTATAATCAATGCCGGCTTGTTGTGTGTACCCTTTTGCTACGAGCCGAGCCTTGTACTTGTCAACTTCTCCTTTTCATTCAACTTAGTCTTGAAAATCCATTTTACACCTATTTTCTTGGCTCATCTTGGCAATTCTGTTAACGCCCAAGTATTATTTCTTTCGATAGCTTGAATTTCCAGGTCCATAGCATCTCTCCAAGTAGAGCTTTTAACAGCCTCTTCAAAACTTACTGGATCACTTGAAGACGTGAGCATAGCTAGCTACTGCATTTCTTCTTCTTCGGACAAACCTTCACCGCTTACATAGTCCTCCATCCATACTGGTTCTCTTATGATCCTCCTTTCAACCGGATTATTTACATCTGTTACAACAAAAGAACCCGAGTCACTAGCTTCACCTTACTCAAGTTGTCCTTCTTCTTCAATGTCATTTTCTTCCATAGCTTCCTCACATTCTTTTTCATCTCTCTATTCAAGAGCATCACATTGAGTTTCTTCAGTTGTTTTCTCCCTGCACCATTTTTCGTCTTCTTCAAACATCACATCTCGATTTATGACAATCCTCTTAGACTCAGGATCATACATCCGAAAGGCTTTCGATTCTTCACTCACCCCTAAAAACACACACTTAAAACTCTTATCGTCAAGTTTCTTCTCTTGACATCTGGTATGTGAACATGTCCAATACAACCAAACACTTTGAAATACTCCACAGAAAGCTTGAGTCCACTCCATGCTTCTTTAGGTGTTTTGTCTTTCACCGCTGCGGTAAGACATCGGTTGAGAACATGCACCGCCTAATTTATAGCTTACGGCCAAAATTCTTTAGGAACTCCTCTGTCAGTCAACATGCACCGCACCATGTTCATTAAGGTTCGGTTCTTTCTCTCTGCAACCCCGTTTTGTTATGGAGAGAAGACTGCACTGAGTTGTCTGATGATCCCATTTGAACTCTTGTGGCTGTTTGATTCAGGAGTGATAGGACCACAAATGTCAGAGTGCACAAGCTGCAATGGTTGATAGGCTCTCCACAAACTTTTCTTAAGAAAAGGATCACGATGTTGCTTGCCAATAACACAATTGGTGCATAATTTGGGAGAAGCTTTGAGAATCGGCAAACCCTTCACCAGCTTTCTGTATGCCAAATTTCTCAGGCCTTTAATGTTCAAGTGTCCAAACCTCCGATGCCATAGATGAGTTGTTGTGTCTTCAGATGCTATTTGAAAGCAAGCTTTTCCTGGAGCATGAGTCGGTATAGAGGCATACAACATAAACATCCTATTTGCTGACATGTTTGTTTGCATAATTAACCCTCTCATTGGGAGATAAATCTTGCAAACACCATATTGAATCAAAACGGCCAAATCCTTTTCTTGAAGCTGTCCAATACTAATCAAATTACTCTTGAGCTCGGGAATGTAAAATACCTCGGCGATCACCTGCGTTTTTCCAAGAACTTGTATCCTGATATTTTCCTTTCCCATGACAACCATTTTTGAGTTGTTACCGAGTTTTACCATTTGCATGAAGGACTTATTGAGCTCAATAAACCACTTTTTATCTCCACTCATGTGATTGATGCAGCCGGAGTCTAGGAACCACACCTCCTCTCTTTTGGAATTATGCATCTCGACATAGGACATGAGCAACATTTCTTTATCTTCATTCAACTCGGCGTAGTTGACATTTTTGTCCCAGCTGGGACATTCATACTTAAAATGTCCTAACTTGTGATAGTTAAAACATTCAACAGTGGCTTTATCAACATATTGTCTTCCTCGACCTCTTCCTCTTCCTTTGAAATTTTCACAACCTCTACCTCTTCCTCCAAACTTGTCTTCCTCACTTGCACCAAGCCTCTCACCACCTGTGACCTTCAAAGCTTGCTCATCCCCACCATTTTTTCGAAACTTCTGCTCATGAACAAGTAGTGAGCTCTGTAGCTCATCCACAGAAAGTTGATCAATATCTTTTGACTCCTCAATGGAACATACAATGTAGTTAAATTTTTCGGTAAGGGTATGTAAGATCTTCTCGATGATTTTCACATCCGGCATATCTTCTCCAATATTCCTCATGTCATTGGATACCAGCATCACCCTTGAAAAATAATCAGTGACAGACTCGCCTATCCTCTTCTCCAGGATCTCAAATTCTCTGCGAGGAGTTTGAAGCTGAGCACGCTGCACTCTATTGTTTCCTTGATATTTTCTCTTCATTGAATCCTACAACTGCTTGGATGTGTTCTTCTGAATTATGGTCTTTAGAATTGGCTTGTCAATTGCCGCGAAGAGATAATTTTTTGCCTTCTGGTCTTTTAGCTTTAGATCCTTTAAGGTTTTCCTTTGTGTAGCCGTCAATGTCTCTCCTTCAGCAGGCTCAGTGTAACCTGTTTCGATGATGCTCCAATATTCCTTCGATCTCAAAAGGTTTTCCATCAGCATGATCCAGTGATCGTAATCTCCATCAAACTTAAGGATGCTTGGTTGCAGAAAGTTGCTAGCTTCGGCAGCCATCTCTCTTTCACTCTTCTTACAGTGTTTCACTCAAACTCAAACTCTCTCACAATCAGGCCCCTTTATCGGGCTCTGATACCACTGTTAAATGTAGAAAGTAACGGAATTTGGTAGCTGTAAAGCTTGTTTATTGAATACTGAACTGAGGCTTTTATACAGCCATGACAAACAAGAATGATTCAAAGTGCTAAGATTAAGGAAGAACAATTCAAAAGCAAAACTACATCCTACAAACCAGGATTTATTCAACCCGAACTAACAAACTCAGAAACTAAAGGAATAATTTGTTAAGACTAAGTCAGCAAATACTTAACACATTCTTCTAAACAGAGTAATTGCCTCATTAGGTTGGTCCATCTGAGCATATCCTGCAATCAAAGTAGTCCAAGAAATCACATTCTTTTCAGTCATGAGCTCGAATAGAGCCCGAGCATTGTTTAGATCACCAACCTTTGCATATCCTGCAACCATCGTGTTCCAAACTGCAACATTCCAGACTCTAAGACTCAATTCATCAAACACTTTACAAGCATCATAAATGCATTTACAAGAAGCATACATCTGTATAAGAGCCGTGACAACATGAACATCAGAGTCTAACCCATTTACAAGGCGTTGGCTTGAATTTTGTTAAAAAGAATAACAGCATTTAAGGGATTGTCAGTTTGAGAGAAAGCCTTGATGGTGGTGTATAGAGATATACATATGCTTTGGATTTGTGGGTAAAGATTGAATATGCATAATCAGAGACACCCAAAGAAAAGCAGGAGTCGATGAATCGGCTAAGCAGGTGATTATCTTGATTAAGGCCTCTAACGATCATAAACCTATGTGCTGCAAACAAGTGTTTGATATTTGAGCACTTGCACTGCCTTAGCAAAGTGACTAGGTCTGCTGCACTTATACAACAAATGAGACGTTTGTGTATGATCAATAAAGAGGAAAGTGATATTGATTTGCCTAGAATTAGAGAGGATTTGCGTAAAGAAAACATCTTTAAAGCTCTTCTTATGTTATTTTGTTATGCCCACGAAAAGTCCACTTTTCAATTTTAGGCCTCTGCCATCTTTAACTCTTGTTAAATGGGTGTGGGTGTGGGTGTACGTGTACTTGAGCTTAGAGCTTATTAGTTAAATTTGGGAACACAATGATACGAAAAAGTAGTCCTGGTTTTGGTGGCACTTTCTACTAAAGGAGGGAGTTAACCCTTGGTTTTAGTAATGATTTTTCACAAGTAAAAAGGCCGGCACAGAGCCCAAAGATGATTCCTCGAAGTTGAAATTGAAGAGATGGGGTTGAGTTCGTTAGTTGATTAGATGTCATACTCATACAAAAAGATTGGTCTTTTCGGTCAAGTTTAAAATGTTGTGAGTACCAAGTAATTGCTGTCAGACAGGGGATGAAAAGGTTAAAATGTTTTCGAGTCTTTTTATTGACTAGGGTCCTTTTGTTTTTGGGGAATTTGAAAGGACTAGTGGCACTCATTGCACCCAAAAAAAAAAAAAATAATAAAATAAGAGAAATTTATTTACTTATTTAAGCAAGGAAATGAAAATGGGTAGAGAAACAAAATGCTAGTAGTGGTAGTTCTAAGTCAATTCCCATTATCCCTATTAACCACAAGGAGCCTAACCACAACCACTTTCTTGACCTGACCACCATGGCGGTACAGTTACAATAGCACAAACACAAAGTGAAAAAAAAAAAAACCACCCAATTCGCCTCTCAGTCTCAGATCTAACCTACCCGGTTTTTTTTTTCCATTTTTTCCAAGTAAAGGAGACACCTTTTTTGAGTTAATTGGAGTCATTTCATATATATATATATATATTTATATTAATAGGATGGAAGGGAATTCAGGCGGAGGAGGAGCAGGAGCAGGAGGAAGTGGTGGCGGTACTGGTGGTGGTGCGGGAGGCGGCGGAGGGAATGACGTGGAGCTCGTGTGCAAGACATTGCAGGTAGAGCATAAGCTATTTTACTTCGATCTCAAAGAGAACCCACGTGGGCGTTACTTGAAAATCTCTGAAAAGACTTCAGCAACTAGGTCCACTATCATTGTTCCTTTTTCCGGCATTTCTTGGTTCCTCGATCTCTTTAATTACTATGTTAATTCAGATGATCACGAACTCTTCAGCAAGGAATTGCAGCTCGACTCTAAGGTTACTAACTTTCCTTCTTCTCACTCTCAAATTTTTTTAACTCTTATTAAATTTTCTTTTATTAACTCTCCTTTTTATTTCAACAGGTTTTTTACTTTGACATTGGCGAAAACAGAAGGGGTCGTTTCTTGAAGGTATGCTTGCTATCGGCTATCCCTCCAAATGCTATATTGTTGTGTTTCTTCATTGTTGTAAGAATTGCTTATTTGACTATTCAAAGCATGAAGATATTTTCTTATGTCGTCAGACTACCAGTTTGCTCTTTCTAATTTTTCAATTCCATAATTTAGTTGTTATCTATATACATTTTACATATGACATTTTACAAGAATGATAAGTTATTTGAACATTGTTATTGGTCTGTAGTAGATTTTGAATTCTTTCTGCTTGTTAGTTCATAATGCTAAAGTGTGTATATAGAATATCTTAAGGGCTTGTGGCTGAGGCCACAAACAAAATTGCATTGCCGACAGTAGGCTACACAACAACATACTATCCCTTTGTATCCATTTTTCTTCAATTATTTCCTCTCAAAATCAAAAACTCTTTCACTCAAATTTTCATGAACAGGGGAGAAATATGATCTTTGTAATTTTTCTTCTGGCTTTGAAATGCTACATTTCACTGTTGTTTTCAGATTTATTGTACTGGTTAGACGCATAGTTTAGCTGGTACACGTTTTCACAGCTGCTTGTGTGTGGTGTTGCTTAGGCTACTCCAAATTAGCTTCCAAAGTCGTTTTACCTGTTTTAGTTGCAACATTCAAGTACAGTGACCTCTGTCTTTGTCTTGTTGTGTTTGGAACTTTCTGCACTCAATGAATCTTCTTCGCAGGGCTTCCTGCAAACTTATGCAGTTTTTCAGTTTTCCTTTCCTAGATTTGTGTATCTTGAAGTAGTTTCTGCCTGCCATTTTAACTTGCGTGTTTGAAGCCTTTTCCCAATTATTTCATTATGCTTACTCAAAGTTATCTTTATTGATAAAATAGAGAAACAATATCTTAATATAATTATCAAAGATATGAACTGCCTTGAATTTTATGGAAATTAAATTCAGTTTAACTTGATTGTTGGAAAATCAACCTTGGAAGCTACACATTCTTAGCTTTGCCTAGATGGTAAGAACTATTGTAGATACAAGATTCGATTCCCTGGAGATTGGGCGTGCTGTGGAGATTATAAGAAGCTCCAATGGTAAGCAAGATGATTTGCAGATATGGTTAATGAACTCGATAGGCGTAAATGTCCCCCCACTGTATTTGTTCATCAAAATGTCTTGCTTCATTAGACCAGTTCAGGTTGGAGGCAGAGCTTCAGGAGATTGAATTTACTAAGCTATACAACCAATCAAGATCTCCAAAGTATGCTAAGTTGAGTGCTTTTACTGGTCCAATTGGTTTAAAGGTGGTACCCAAAAATCTCTTTCTTTAAATGTTTATAATCTTTAATTGTATCAATAGAAAACAAATATCTTGTGTGGAAATTTCAGTTTAAAATGAATCTTGCAAAGCTTCTTAATACTGCATATAGAAGCCTGGTTGGATCGGTTTTCTCATTCCCTTGCAGAAATCTTAAGTGAGACCATTATTATTGGATTTGGACTTGCTACTTTAGAAAATTATCTATGCTGAAAATTTTGCTTGAAGAGTTTACAGTAGCAAGAAGGAAGATGATACTTCAATTTTTTATTATAGTCTGAAAAAAAAAAATTTGGAGTAAGTCATGTTAAACCTTGGATTACGTTTATCTCATTTTACTAATTTGGTAGGAAAGCTTTTTGAAGCAACTAATGATTGCTTCAAAGTCGTTTCGGAGGTTTCCCAGGTAGGATGGAGTTATGCACCCATCTGAATGAACAGTGGTTCCAAGTTGTGGTAAAACAAGTGAAGATAGTAAAGCTGCTAGCCATAATGCTAGGTCTTATACACTTTGTTTAATCCATCTGGAAGGCAGCGTTTACTTTCTTCTTGTTAACTCATTGCTTAACTGAGAATGATTGAATAAGGTCCCGTTATGGTGACATTCTTTACCAGTCTTTGTACGTCTGTGACTTGACATCCTCCACAGACAAAAGATTTCAGAAGTTGCAAGCCATGCATAGAGACCAAACTGGTCTGTTTGTGGTCCAGTCATATTTGGAGTTGATAGTGATGGTGAAGCAAACACTCAACCCTAGTCCAAGCCTGAACCATTAAGAGCCATTTATTATCCAAAATTTGAATCAATCTTAATTGCCATATGATATTAGCATGCGTTATTTGTGGAGTCGCAGATTTAAGTAGTATGCCGTACTTGATAATCAAACAATAATTAGTATTACTGATTATATCTCCCTATGTCAACTAATTCTGGGGGTTAGTTATCCTTATTGTGAGCTTGTGCTATGTCAGACAATTCTGAATAGAATCCATTAGTCTACTTCCATTTGTTGATTGGACTAAGCCACCAAATATTTGTGAAGAAATCTCAATTGTACCGTCCTATTGGTTCAAAAAAATCTTTGTTGTGCTCTGACTTGTAAATTTGAGGACAAAATTCTTCTGAAATGGAAGTAACTGACATAGCCACTCAAGTCCCAAGTCACGAAGAACTATAAATACTTGGGCTATTATGTTATTACTCCAACATGACAGGTTTTAGAGTTGCTAACTGATAGTGGTGTGGTTTGAAGTGCCTTGGAGTTCAATGCTACCTGCCTGTTTCACTTATCATCTGCTTTGTCTGAAAGCCCAGTTTTTAGCAATTCATTTTATTATTTTCTGTCTTAAAATTTTTTATAGCTTTTATCTTTCGTCTGCCAGAGCTCTGAAAACTTCTCTAGAATCTGTGAGATATTTTTCTTATTTATTCCTATATATCTGGTAATTTTTTCCAATCCTTATTCTTCTTGTTACATTTTTTTTAAATCGTAAGTTTGCATTGTTTATGTGTTTAGCAAAATGCAAGAAAAAGAATCTCGCTGCATCCAGTTTGCATCTAATGGAGAGGTTATGGATATTTTCATTTTCGCACATGTATATTTTGTGTGATTAATTCTTATATCTCTGACTAGTTCTTTCGGTTATCTTTTTCTTCTCTTGGGATCTTTTGGTACATCAAGAAGATCTATCTACTCGATCCTCCAGTTTCTTTTTCGAGAACTCTTAGATTCATGACACCTCTATTACTTTAAACCCTAAACTGATTCCTTCCATCAACCAGGTTTAAACACCTTAAACTAAATTCACTCAAGTGTTATCATAACAAATCATGGTAAGAGACGTTTTTTCTCCACTAACTGTGCCTGTGGTTGGTTGTGAAGCTCTATTTTTCTAGTTTTTTTCTATTCATGAGTTAAAGTGTCACTTGATTAAGGCTATAGCAAAGGTTAGATTGACTTTATTCTCATGATTTTATTGCATTAATACATTTATTTCTGCAGGTTTCCGAAGCATCTGTCAGTAGAAACCGCAGTACCATCATTGTTCCTGCTGGAAGTTCACGGGATGAAGGGTGGGCAGCATTCAGGAACATATTGGCAGAGATTAACGAAGCATCACAACTTTTCATATTGCCCAATCAGGTGTCCTTGTATTGCAAGCATAAAATCCTTGCTTTCATGTTCTGCCGCTGGAAAAGATATATGTTGCTTTTATCATAGGTCTTACTTCTCCCTTTTTTCTTTTGTCCTCCACCTTGTTGCATGTGCACCAAAACAGCAAGGATCTGAGCAGTCAGAACCTCTTGTTGGGCTTTCAGATGATGTAGGGGCTGGTTTCATATCTGGTCACAGTAGCCAAACTGCCCCTGCTTCTGAACTAAATGTGGACAGACCAGTTGATTTGCCAGCACAAGATGAAATAGGTAACATGGGGGTTTCAAAGGTGATCAGAGCCGATCAGAAGAGATTCTTCTTTGATCTTGGGAGCAACAATAGAGGTCATTTCCTGAGGATATCTGAGGTGAGCCAATGGATGACTTAATATTTGATTTAGTTTGTCAGTTTTGAGAGTTAAATTGGACATTATAATAGTTATTTCCTTGTAAATTAAAATTATTGTTGTTATATTTTCTGTAATGGTGTCAATATGTAGGTAGCGGGCTCTGACCGTTCCTCCATCATACTCCCACTGTCTGGATTAAGGCAGTTTCATGAAATAGTGGGACACTTTGTGGAGATCACCAAAGATCGAATTGAAGGAATGACTGGTGCAAGTGTTCGGACAGTGGATCCCCCTCAAAGATGAAGTCAGTTGATTCAGGTGTTTGGTGAAACAAATAATTGGCAATGCAAGGTTGTTACAGATTGGTGTTTGATCAGGGCTGATGATTGTGTTAGTTGTGCTCTGCTGTTTCCTTCCTTCTCTGTTCTCACATTCAAGTAAAATAATCCGATGTATCTGTTTGGTTAGCAGAGAAATTTCGGAAATATTTGCCAAGCATAATTTCGGATAGATAATAACAAGAAAAAGAAAAGGCCAGATATTTGTAATTTGTTAGTTTGATAGTGTGGCAGGCAAGTTACGGTTTTAATAATGCTTATTCCAAATGTGTTTTGCTTAGTTTCAATGAAAATGGTTGTTAAAAGGTTCTATATAATATAAATGTTCCAATTAAAATCAAGGATAAGGTAACAAACAAAAAAATATGTTTTGTTCTATAGTTTATTGAAATTTGTAATTTTTTTATCTTTTAGTTCATTCCTGACTTTAATATACTTAGAGATTTCTGATTGGAAATTCACTATATATATATATATAAATGGCGAGAGAGTACCTACCAAGCTCCCTATTGTCGATGATGTTGATTATTCCAAATAGAAGTAGTAGTGGCAACAAATCTAGAAGAGCCTCCAAGTTGATGTTGATTTCCCCGACAAATCAAATTCAAAGCCCTATTGTTTTCCCCAGTAGTATCGAGAACTGCTGGAGGAAGGTTGGCAGAATTACTTAAACAAGTAGTGCTAGTTTTAATTTTAAATACTGTTGCAGGAGGCCGGTTAACGTTGACTACAACACCATCCTTAGTATCAACGGCCCACATTTCATCAAATTGCGCAAAATGTTAGAAGCCCCAATTGAGCAACTCTGGTTCTTTGCAAGCTGTGCTGACGATGACGATGACGATGACGATGATGATGATTTTTTATTGGACTTGGACGAGGATGAAGACGAAGATGAAGGCAATGTACCCTTTTTCTGAATTACACTGTCTTTGTTATTATTATTTAGCTCAGATGTCTTCTTGCTCTTTTTCTTATTCAACGATCCCGAATAAAATGAAGGCCAGGATGAGGTTGAGGAACAGGAATAGGAATAATTTAATAATTTAGATTTTTGTGTTAACAGCGTTGGTACTCATTTGTTGAGATTAATACGATTAATATTATTATTTGCGTTTTCTCTTTTATGCTTCATAATCATAGAATCGTCCGTCAAAGTTGACCTCTCTGAAGAGGCTGAGCCATATGCATATGCATAGACAGGTGGTTATTCTTCCTCTTGGACGTGTGACTGGGAGCGTGGGGTTTCCACGTTTGGATCTTCAAGTTGTTGAATTTCTTCTTCTTTGACTTCTGTGGGGGAGCAGGCTCGTAACTCCTGCTGTTCAACAACTATTGCCTCTTCACAATTTCTTAACATCCCAACTTTAATTTTTTCATCATCACATAAATTACTAGTATCTGTATTATTAATTCATCGTTAATATATTATCTATTCAGTTGATTATGTATAAAAATTAAAATGACAATATATATATAAAATAATTCTCTAATTTTTTTTATTTAAAACCACCTACGGGTAGGGGTTAAGCGGGACCCTTTTACCTGTAGATTAATAAACGAAAAACAAAAAAAATATATGGAGGGGGACATAGACTAAAATCTCCAAGTATGTAAAGAAATACAACCATCAAAATGTCATAAAAAACCAATGAGAAAATAAAGAAAAGAACTAATGCATGCGCCCAGAAGTTTTCTTCCGATATTTGCGACCAGTAACTAACTTGAAACATTTCTTTGAACCAAGAGAATGCGGTCCAGCAACACTAAAATCAGGATCCAAATCAAGCCCCCCAATACCCTCCGGCTCAGATGCAAAGTACTGATTAGCCACAAAATTATCCTTAGAGCTAAACTCCTCATTAGATTGGAAATGAATATCTGTAGAATGAGAATTAAACTCAACAGTCATGGTGCGAATATCATCAACTGTGTTACGAAAAAAGGTATAACCGATGGAAATCCTCCGAGCACCTGCTCAAGATTAGAAAATCCCCCAAAATCCCGCCGACTGGGATCCATTAAACCTGGAGCATCCTGAATATGCAAATCTGAACCTGAAACAGAACCATCGTCTGCATCTACCTCAGCAACAGCCTCATCATTGGCATCATCCTCTGCATCATCAACATCAACCCTAACAATCGGAATAGGAGGCCGAACATCTAAACAAGCATCCAAACTACCATCAGGCCTCGGAGGACAAACTTCCTCACCCACAAGTTACGGAACTATACCAGAAACAGGCTCCAAGGGCCGACTATCAGAAACCACAACGTACTGAGCAACAAGACCCTCTCTAGGCTGTACCTCCACAGAGGACATAAGAGCAACCCTTGGTTGCACATCTGTTGGAAACATAGGCTTCTTGCCCTTGTCAGGAACTTCACGTTGAACAGGATCCTTAGACTGCTAGGCCTTACGAAGACCAGGATTAGACACAAAACAAGTCTCGGCAGAGTGACCCAACTGCTTACACGTAGAACAATACGCAGGAACCTTCTCAAACACTACATCCTGCCAAACCCCAGAATCTCCCTCACCAATCCAAATACGCGGCAACAAAGGCCGCGAAACATCATATTCAACCAACACACGAGCAACAGAAGGCCTACTCACTGAGGCCGTAGCATGATCAACCTGCAAAGGTGTACCAATGGCAGCAGCAATAGAAAATAAAGCAGACTTACAATGAATGAAATGGACAGGCAAGTAAGGTAAAACACCCAAACGGGAACAACAAGAGACTCCATAGAACAACGAAAATCTGTACTCCATTTAAAAACTCTCATACTACGGCTATTAGCATACTAAGTTTGTCTAACCCAGAGCCGTGAGTAATCTTCCTGCAAAGAAAGCTTTATCAAAACATGTTTATTATCCAATAAAGAAATTTGTGAACTCCCTTTCAACCCCAAAGACACAAAGAATTTTCGAATAGCATCCATAGAAGGGCGGCCAAAAGAAAACTTACCAACAAGAGCCAGCTTGAAAGGTTCAGCCATAAGTTTCACTTCCTCCGCAGAAAACATGATAGCGGGCTCACCATGATGTAATAAAACAGGCTTAACCAGAACCGAAGGAGTGGAAGAGCCTGTAACCGCATCAAGGAAAGACTTGTTGGGACGAGATGGAGCAGATGGATTAAGTATGGAGGCTGGGTTAACTGTTGAAGCATATGAAGCAGTACTGCGATTTGTTGAGTTTGGAGGTACACGGGTTTGGGTTTGTGACTGGCCACCAGCCACAACATCAACACGGGTGGTTGAAGTTTGGCCACTAAGGGGTTGTATTGTAGGTTGCGGTGAGTTTTGTGGGAGAGAATGAGATTGTTGATGTTGCCAGAGTGAGAGGAAGGCTGGGAAGGATGAACCCGACGATTTGGTGGTGCATGGGAGGAGTGGTGACGTGGTAGGGGCTGTTTAATATTTGCATGCGAAGGCTGTGAACTAGAGTTTTGAGGGGGCGCGGCTATGGACGAAGAGGGAGCTGCAGGATGGTGAAGTATTGGTGGAGCATTGGTTTGGGCAGTGGCCGGCAGTGAACAACCACCATACGCGGCGGCCAAGAGGACCCGAGCGATATTTGGATCGGTTTCAATAACGCGTGGCCAGGAGATTTTGGCTTCGGTCTGGGGCTTGGTACGGCCATGCGACAGCTCGAAGGAGATTAGAAGGGGTGCAGACGAAACAGAACCACCGGGGTTAGGGGCTGACACCGCAGCAGCGTCATATGTGCGGTGGCTAGGGTTTTGAGATCTAGTCTCGGCCTTTGAAGAAACTTGTGGCTGGGGAGTGAGGGAGGTCAGGGCAATGACGGGATGAGCCACAAAGGGTGCCGGCGGCTGAGAGGCAGCAGGAGATAGAAAAAAATTTTGGGTTTAGAGTTTTAAAAAAATAATTTTCTAGTTAGGGTATCTTTATTTTAATAAAATAAGGATGATATTAACAGAAAAAAAAAAATATTCTAATACACTAACAGACAAAAAATATAAATTTTAATGTATTGAATTTTGTATTTTTTTTTCTGTTAATAGACATCCAAAGTGAGAATATATATATATATATATATATATATATATATATATATATATATATATATATATAGTATTTCTCCAGTGAAGGCATCCTCACTTTAATAAAGTGAGAATATCACAAAAATATTAAAAATATATATATATTTCAATATATTAAAAACTGTGATTTTTGTTTGTTAGTGTATTAAAATTTATATTTTTTTATTTGTTAGTGGCATCTTGTTAAAATAAAGATAACCTCACTAGAGAATGATATTATATATATATATACACACACAAACCCCAATTAAGGATTCCGACAATTAAAGTCAGAGATAAATTAAAAAAAAATACAAATTTCAATGCATTGTATTTTATAAATTGATATCCTGAATTATATCAAAGAGAGACAAATTAAAAAATAAAAAAAATATAGACTCTAATACACTATATTTTATTCTTTAATATATTTAAATATGTATTTTTTTAATTTTTTTAATTTATCTATAATTTTAATAAAATCAGATGCCACTGATTAAAAATACTCTATATATATATAATATTACAATTACGCAGGCAGGTGCAAGTACATACCAAAAGCAGTGGTACAACAGACAAGTGGAAGACTGTCGGATCGTTTGAGAACACATTCGTTGTCAGAGATTGGTGTTATGATATCATCGCCCAGTAAATCTTGCCAAACGTATCCAGTTTTGTATCTTCTACATTCGCGTGCGCCCAACCCCATTAATTAGTTATTACACAAATTATACCCATAAAAAAATTTTTTAAAAAATAACCAAAAAAGTTAATTAATTGCTTATATTTTATTGACATTAACGTATTTACCTAGCTTAGCTGAACTAATTAATGGGCGATCGGTATTGATACATAGTTACATACAAACAACATACAATGAATGAAATTTACCTCATGTAGGACCAAGAGAATGCTTCAGGCATATTTTTGCCTCGCGCTTCTTCTAGCCATCTTTTAACATCTGGTTATTTCCGTCATGCCCCCAAAGTTTCAACAAATTTCAAAGCACACCCAAACGTTTAAATAATTTTCACCTCACCCCCATTTCTGTTAATTTTAACAAAATTTTTTGAAATTTGGTTAAATGTCAGAAATACCCCTTGGCTTGAATTTAAAAAAAATTAAATGACATAAAAAAATTAAATTTTTTTGATAATTTAATTGATGAATTATTGTGTAATTAATTTTAATTAAAGATTTTTAATTTAAATATTAATTGATGGACTAAGATTTCACTGTTAAATAAAACTTAAGGCATGAAATTCTAAAATTATCCTTTGATCATTAGAATAAACGGTCAAATTAACGGATTTGGGTACATGGTGCAATAAGTCAAAACATTTGGGGGTGAGACACCAATTGTCAAAACAACTAGGGGCAGGGCGGAAATAACCCATCTTAATAATACATATTTTACCTTTTTTGCTACATTTCCATAATTATTCACTAACTCGTCTCATTTTTTTATTAGAACGATATTTTATACCACTATATTGGGCTGTATGCTGGTTAAGAAAGCCAAAAAGAAAAAAGAAAACAGAAAAGAAAAACAAAACTTGCACTCAACTGCATGACAAATCTTATTTGCCTGTGTTGAAGTGTCTCAGTTCAAACATAATTGAGTTGGGGATAAAAACATCAGAGTCCCTTATATCAACTAAACTACAAGTAGGGTTAACTTTTCTGTTTCTTTTTCATTCTTAAAAATTTCTACCATTAGATTCCATTAATTTTTATTAATTTTTTAAATCAAAATTACTGATTTGATTCTTATAAAAGTTTGAATGATAGATCTAATTAAATTTATTTAAAATGAATTATTATGGATAAATTATATTTGTTTAACAAAGAGATATTGACCCTCAAGAATTTAATCGAGTAGTTTTCAAATAGTTTTATTAGTTGATATCTGCTCAAATCATGAGAAGATAAGAAGTTAAAAAATTGATTTGGGCTTTTTTCAATGCTTAACCTTTCAAAAAATAATATAAAAAATACAAAATAGAACTAGTAGAGCTTCAAAATCTAAGACTATATTTGTTTTCAATAATTTGGAATGTTTTAAGTTTTTTATGTCTTTGTGTTTTCATATCTTGATTAGTTTTCTTTTTCTTATAAATGTATCTTACATTAGTTTCTTCTTTATGGTTATTCATTTTGAGTCTTTATGAAATTTTACAATGATTTATATAAAAGTTTATAAAAAACAGGGCATACAAATTTTCATGAGCGGTGTGCAAAAATCAATAATCAATTTTCTAATGAGTTTTTATGGGTGGATTTTTGTACTATAATTTTCACTAAATGACTCTTAGTTTTTTAAATCTCAATTCTGATTACAATCAATTATTACTACTAAAAAAATGGTCTTTACTGATACTAAAATAGTGTCAGTAATTACTTTTAGTAACACTTATTAATAGTGTCAATAATCTGGCAGTTAGGAAAATAATGACACTTGTAAGTGGTGTCAGTGATTACTATTACTATAGTATCACTAATATTATGACTCCATAGTGTTAGTAGTTGTTGATATTATATTAGTGTCTATGATTACTGTTACCATGATATCACTACTTAATTTATTTAAAAAAAATTAAATTGGCCCATTGCCTATTGATTTATTGGTAAAATTAAAAGGCATCACAAAATAACCAAAAAAAACTCGATTTATATTACAAAATCTTTCATATCATATTTAAATATTGTTAGTATATTATTACAATTGTACCAAATACAAATTTAAACAAGTATTAAAAGAAACATACAAATTCAGAATATCTCAAATATGGTTTGAAAGACACGCAAATAGATATTCAATTTGAAAAAAAATACTAGTATTTAGCTGGCAACAAAATTCTCCTCAATGCCTCTACACCTTGAATTTCATTGTTTTCCCACCTACAAGTGTAACATATAGAATTAATTAGTATGCTCCACAAATTAAATATTGGACATTTACAATAAAAAATGTACTCATGCATTACATGATTATTGTATGCTACAAATGTATTATGTAGAAGTTAGAACTATAAATGAAAACTACTTAAAACAATTTTCTGTGATTACTACAAGCACAATGTCCTATTTAAAAGAAAATTACTACACGCACTTTTCACACTTAAAAACAATTTTTTTCTTAATTCAGTGAAAGATTATGAAAAACAATTTTTGTATTCTCCCAATAATTTAAAAAAATCTCAAAACTAATTTTACATTAACCGATAGTGAAAAAAAAAGAAAAATACAAGAGTTATGATTAATAAAAATTAATTCAACTAAGCTAGGATTAGTGAAACTACTTAAATGGAATTTGGACAAAGCAAGCGACTAATTTGGAACATAGATCAATTAGAAGAAAATCCATAAGAAAAGGCCAAATTCAAATCCATGAGATGCAAATAATTAAATTAAAAAATTATTCAAAATCACATTTATCTAAAAGCACTGCTCTGGTTAAAGATACAAGTCTCTGGTCACTAGGAAGAACCCATATTCAATGACTGTTGCCCAATCATATATATGTAAATTATATGCTTTGCATGTGTAGATACCAAGACTTGTAATATGTTTTGATTGATTTTTTTCTTTTACTTTGTAAGAATTAGATCACAATGAGCTTGAGAGTTGAAGAGATTCATAGAAAGGAAAAAAAACTGAATTATTGAATATGCAACTAAATTTATAATAAAAGCCTCTAAAAAAATCTGCAATATCATAATGAAGATTAAAGTATTAAGATTAAAATATTAATTAAAAAAGGAAGCTCAAATAATGAACCTGCAACCAAGTAACAGCAGTAGCCAAAGAAGAGAGAAAGCCGACAAAAAGCAAAGTGTCCTCCTGAAATACACTAGCAATAAGAATTATGTTCTGCACTGTACTTGTCACATGGGTTCCCATCAATAATGCTCCCTTAAACTCCAGCACAGCTACAATCAAAATGGCTATTTCTAATATAGGAATAAGATGTTGGCCAAACCATAATAAACCTCATCTATATACCTTTAAATATAAAAGGCAAAATTTTATAGTAAACTAACACAGGTTAAGAAAATATGCAAGTACATATCTATAGATGAATAAGCTAATAGTATCATAGGAGAAAAAAAATAACTAGAAATCTATTAAAACATATAGAGATGATTGACTAGAGCCAATAGGTAAAAGAAATGTACACTCAGCAAAAATAGAGGTTTTAAATAGCATTAAAGTTTTAAAATGCAATAATTCATTAAGCTAAAAGATCACCAATCAAAGCCACATAATAAGAATTACCATGAAAACTTCAACAAGAAATGGATCGGTCACATAGTCATACTTGTATCCTCCATTACTATGAGCGAGAGTTGTCAAAATCCCTTGCACATAAAATAAATGATTTATATGATATTCAACAAATTTTATAATATCAATCAAAATTAACTTCTATTATATCATGATCAATATTCTATAATTGCACCACTTAAACAATATTGAATGGACTGTACAAGAAAAGGCATATGCAAGCTTAAAACATAACCTACATTATCTTAAGTTTAATAAAATTGCATGATTAATTTCAAATGTTCAACAATAAATTCGTAGTAATTCATAATAATAACATTTTTTTTGTGAAAATTACATATTAATAAAGGTTGTGGACCTACTGTGTATGGAAATCTAGAAAATAAAGGCTGATAATTTTTATTTTTTACAAATTGTTAGCAACTTAGTACATATTCTTCCGAGTCCACCACTATCACTAGCAACAATCACACTCCTAGAACCAACACACACAAACACACATAAAAACGCAATTTTTCTATTACTTCTAACTAGGGGTGGGCATTTGGTTTGGTTCAGGCTGAATCGAACCGAACCGTATTGTGACAGTTCGGTTCAGTTCAGTTCGGTTCGAAGTATAAAAACCAAATGATTCATAAGCTCTGAACCAATTGATTTTTTATTTGGTTCAGTTCAAAACCAAACCAAATTACTGAACCAAATGGTTCAAGAAAAAATTAAAATAAAATTTAAAAAATGGTTTAGAATTTATCTTTTCTTACTTTTACTTGTTAGTTAATACATGTGATTATATATATATCATAGCATACACTTTATTTTATTCTATTTAATTGTTAGTGCTTGACTAATAACTCATTTTAACCTTGAGAGATAATGTAAGTATTGTAGATATGGAAGTTAAAGGATGAAGAAGTGGTGATTGGAAGAGTGCTAGTTGGTAATAGAAGTTTGAACTTTATTTTGTAATATAGTGGATTTCTAGATTAGTGTTGAACTTTATTATGTTAATTTACTATTGTTAGATTTTATTATGTTGTTTATTGTTTGTGGATTTCTATATTATTATTAGACTTTATTGTGTTAATTTACTATTATTAGATTTTATTATGTTGTTTATTATTTGTTGATTGATAGACTCAAGATTATTGTTATAGTAATACTATATTACTATTATTTCATTTTTATTGAATAATGAATATATAGGATAAAACCAAACTAAACCGAACCAAACCAAACCAAATTATAGAACTGAACCAAACCGAACTAAATTAATTTAGTTCAGTTTAGTTCGGTTCTATAATATGGTTCGTATTTGGTTCACAAGTTTATGAACCATTTGGTTTCAGTTCTGGGCCTGAATCGAACCAAACCAAATAATGCCCACCCCTACTTCTAACAAGTTGAGGTGCTAAGAATATTCTATTCTAATTTCTAAAATCCAATGAAAAAGTGAACCCCACAACACATGAACACTCCATACATTTGAAAATATTATTATTCATTTCTACGAATTACATCTAAGAAAATTAATTATTATATATTAATGTACAATCTAGAAGTGATAGAATTCACCTTCACCGACAAAGGGTCACTGACAACATATTTGTGAGGATAGCTACTGTACAAGTAAAATGAAAAAGAAAGATTCAGAAAACACGAAAAGGAACAAAACCCAAATGCTGAAATTGCCCACTCTGTGATGAATTTATGTTAGATCTGGATGACCCAAATCATGAAATTAGTCTAAAAGCACAGATTTAAGAGTTTTGGAATATGTGTATTGAGTTTTAACAAAGATTAACAGATGAAAATACAGTAATAGAACAAAGAATATGACAGAACAGTAGCAATACTGAAGTAAAAATAATGTAAAAAAAAAAAAGTTGTATGAAGAGAAAAAAATACAATAAAAATTGAATCTTTACCTTATAGTTTCTACCAAGTAGCCAAAGCTCTTCTTCCAATCACTCATTTAAACCTAAAAGAACAATTTAAAAAAAATCAAGATCTGGTGAAAATAATAGAAAACCAAAATCATAAAATAAGAAAAGAAAGAAGAAGTTAGGATTTTGAAGTCAAATGGCTGACTTGTGCTGTCGATTTGACAAGATCATGGCTGAGCAGTTTTCGACAATTTGGATGTTAGGGATTTTTCAGATTTAGGGAGCTTAGGAGGGAACGAATATTTCGGTAGAGGGAGTTGAAAATTTTTTGGATAAAATTTTTCCATTTGTTTTGTTTTTATCCACTTAAAAAACACTATTTTAACAAATTAAAAATAATTCATAGCCTAGTGGTCTTTTAATTCAATATAAAAGCTTTAGGTTTAGAGGTCTTGGGTTCGAATTCGAATTGAAACAAAATTAAAATGATCATTTTTTATTATACCTCAGTGTCATTGATCTCTATTACTAAAACACCGATACCTTAGTATTAGTAATTAGTGATACTTATTTGTTAAAAGCGGAAAATGGTCCAAATGTATGTACGTATTAATACTTTTTAATAAAGTGTCAGAAGACAAGTATCAGTAAAGACCATTTTTCTAGTAATGTATTTGACAAAATATAATGCGAAGTTTTTTATGACTAATGAAAATAGTTGAAAACTATATTACTAATTGTATTTATGTTATAAATCATGGGTCCTAGTGTTATTAACCTAATTGAGTTTCAGTCCCATTTCCTTACATTTGTCTACACAGTTCAAAAATCCCACCTTAAAACTAATATTGGAGCATAGAATCTCCACTTTTAACACTAAACTCAATTGTCAAGATTGGAATACGGAAATCTCTACCATTCGGCATCCATACATTTTTTATGATTTGATTTTTGTCATTATGTTATTGCTAATGGAATTGGATGTGGATTGTTTTGGCCAAAATCTAGTTCAGCCCAAACATTATGAGAGCTTCTCTTACAGAAGGTGGTTTTTCGGCAGAGATGGAGGCTGAGATGTTCAAGAGAAGCTTGCTAGGGGAGGTAGCGACAGAGGAGAACCAGAAATCACAAAGAACGACCATTAGAGGAGGCACCGGCGGTGGCCGGTGATGGCACTTCGACGGTCAAGTTAATGGGAGGTCGAATGAAGTGATGGGTTTTAGAGAAAACCCTAGAACAAGAGATATGATAGAGTTTTTGGGGATAAGTAAGCTTTTGGTGAGAGTGTCCACCTACCTCCCTTGTATGACAAACCTGACCTTTTTATAGTGGAGTGCCGCTGAGGACGTGTTTGTGTCTCTTTGGGACACATGGCAAGCCGCAATTGGGGATATCCCTTATCAGGTAGGGCTTTTAAGTAATTTGACTCCTTTGGTGGAGCTTGCTAGGCTTGCTTGGGCTGGACAACTGTCAATTTGAGGACACTTTGTGCTGACAATGTGTTATTGACCCTGATTGGTTCATTTTGAATAGACCAATTAGGCTGAGGAGCACTTGATTTCACTAAAGAGGTATATATGGCTTGGTCTGTGGTCCCTCTCCTATGATTCTGACTTAGGCGGCTTAGAAGGAAACAACCCATGAGGGGACCATGCTGTAATGGCTTGGTCTGGCAAAACTGATGTGGCTGTCTTTGTCCAGTGATCTCGTGTCGACATATGGCACTGCGGGTACAAATTTGGGGGCACGTTTTGTCACTTATCGTTAAATTTTCAAGATCCTATCATTTTATCCTCCTCTGGTCAGCTTCCCCTTATCTTCTTATCATGGTCATCCTTCCCTCCTCAGCTTCCCCTTCACTATTTATCATGGTCCAGAGGCATGTTCCCTATGTGTCATGTCTTTAATAACCCTGGTTTATATTTTACCACCAACAAGATCCCCTAGTTTCCTTTAGTGAAGAATGAGGTGAAAGAGACAAAGATTTCTGTTCAAGGCGGCATGGCATATGGGGACTTTCTAAATAAGAACATTCTCATGGGGTCCATCCCCGATGCCTTTGACAGGATCCCTCGTTTCGTTCTACGAGAAGAGAGGCTCGTTACTTCCTTTTTTGTGAACTCGATCATTTCCTCGATGGCTTTGTCTCTTTTTCTTTATGTGAGTCCCCCATATTGCAGAGGCAAAATTTTGGGAGAAAGCCTCTAGGATAAGAGTCTGGCCATTAAACTTATAGAAAGCTAAAAAGGACAGTAGATGTAAAGAGCTTGGGAAACCTCATAGCTAAGTATAGGATTTAGAAATCATGCTTGTGTCCAGCTGGCATCTAGAAGGACTCTTAAACTAAAGGTGATGGAGGCCTCCCTATTTCATGTCTCTTGTTCACCTTGCCTTGAGGACGGTTTCCTAACCGAACGAGGATTATCCCTGGGTGGGTTGGAGTTTGTCTCTATGGTCGGTGAACATCTCTGGCCATCTTGAGGCTGGTCATTTTATTTTCAGCGATGTGCATTTGCTTTCCCTGTTTGTTTTCGCATAAGGCTGGGGATGTTCTAACTCTCTTTTCTGTTTGTTACTTGCCAAGTAGCTTCACTGGGGAGAATGTGTCAAAGGCCAGAGAAGGTCCCTTCTATGCTAACGAAAAGAGAGCCTCTAGTTCTGCTGGGAGGCCGCAAGCCCTGCCAAAGGATCCTCTCTGGGTCGCGCAGATGACGAGGCTTAGTTTTTATTTGGTAGGGGCCCCTCTAAGAAAGGGAGAAAGGATGATCAAAGTTCAGCTCCCATTGACCAGCTCGGTACATAAGATGCAGGTGTAAGGGACTTTGATGTAGGCTAGAAGGAATGCTAGTAATGAGGGCATGAGCTGAGAGAGGAATGCCGCTTAAAGAACTTCTATTGAGCTGGGGCACTTGTAACATGTGCCATGCCTAGGGAACTTGTAGTATGTACCATGCTTGGGGAACTTCCACCATGCCTGGGGCACTTGCAATGTGTGCCGCGCTTAGGGCACTTGTGGTGTGTGCCACACTAGGGAGCTTGTGGTATGTGCCACTCTTAGGGAACTTTTACCGCGCCTAGGGTATTTGTGGCATGTGCCGCGCTTGGGGAACTTCCACCGTGCCTGGGGCACTTGTAGTATGAGTCGTGCTTGGGGCACTTGTGCTGTGTGCCGTGTTGGGGAGCTTATGGTATGTGCCACGCTTGGGGAACTTCATCGTGCCAAGGGCACTTGTATTATGTGCCAGGCTTGGGGAACTTCCATCGTGCCTGGGCAAGTGTTTATGTGCCGCACCTAGGGCTCGTCGCCGCCTTTAGGACATGTATATTTTACTGCACTAGCTATAGCAATCATGTTGCCGCACCTAGCGGGGCGTCTACCGCTCCTGGGGCTCGTCGCCGCGCCTGAGGCATGTATATTTTGCCGCACCGGGTGGAGCAATCATATTGCAGCACCCAGCGGCACGTCTGCCACTCTTGGGGCTCGTCGCTGCTCTTGGGGCAAGTATTTATATGCCTCGCCTAGGGCTCGTTGCCGCAATCGGGGCATGTATATTTCGCCGCACTGGGGAGAGCAATCATGTCTCCGCACCCGACGAGGCATCTACCACGCCTGGGACATGTGTTTATGTGCTGCGCCTGGGGTATTTCATTACCATCATCAGGGGTGTCCCCCCCCCCCCAACGTATGGGATCCATATCACTTTACCGGAGAATATGGTCTCTTGAACGCCAAGTGGGGTGTTCCCATCATGCGTGGCCCTTATCATGGAGATATTTGAGAATGCCGGGTTCCTTCACCACCATGTGGGGTTGATCCCATCATGCATGGGCCCTTGTAATGAGACGTGTTAGATCAGAGAACATGTCTTCACGACACGGGGATCTTCTCTTCCCCATATGAGACTTTCTTCATAGCTTATGGAGATTCTGAGGGCTTATAGATAATGCCTCTTTTCGGATGTTATAGCCATATATATGTTAAGTAATACTTTCTTTTTTAAGAAAGAGGCAACATGTGTGGCTCATCCAATTGGTTGAGAAAGAGGCGGCATGTACGCTTCATCTGAATGGTTGAGAAAGAGGTGACATGCACACTTCATTCGATTAACTGAAAAAGAGGAAGGATGTACGCCTCATCTGAATAGTTGAGAAAGAGGCGACATGTATGCCACATCCGAATGACTGAGGAAGAGGCAGCATATATGCCTCATCCGAATAATTGAGAAAGAGGCGACATGTACGCCTCATCTGAATGATTATAATAGTAGTAGTTCCCAAATTAAGTGAGATCCAATTATAGTTATAAGAGACTTCCTTTTAGATTGTTATCATAGCACAAAATAGGAAACGAAAGTAAAGTGAAAATTATAAAAGTAAATAGATATAACAGCCCTCTTGGGAGATCGATTATGGAGATGATCCCCTAGTTGCTGGTGATATTTTTTTAGCATGGCAGTATTCCAGGGGTGTTTGACCTTTCCTTTATCAAAATGCAACAACATGTGTGTCCCAGGTTTGGGAACTCGTTCGACTTTATAGGGATCTTCCCACTTTGCACCGAGAGTGCCGTTCACTTGAGAATTTCTTCAAGCATGTAGTCAGCATTGGAGGCCACCAGACATTTGTGATAAGAAGCTGAGAGTCCCTGACGTTACATTCATCCTCAATTAAGCAATATTTGAAAGCTTTGAATCTGCGTTTTCGAGATTCGCTTTCATCTTTGAGGACGGTCCCTTCTACAACCAGTTGATTATGGGGCCCATCTAAGATCCTTCCAGTGACCACAGATACCATCTCATTGGGATGATCCTCGACAATGCTAAGTTTGAGTACCCTTTCCACAACAATGATTTCTAGGAAGATAATTTCTCCTTTGGATGTCGTTTTTACAAAGCCATCAGCCAGGTGAAAGAAGGGGTTGACATTGAGCTTGTGAGAAGATATGTTGCGGATGATCTCTAGCATATCTGCATGGGACCACGCAAAGGCATCCTTGTACTCTCGGAGTAGGCTAATGATACCTTCAGTATCTGGCTTAGTCATGTTGGTGCCCGTCTTGACTGAGTGGGGGGTCTTTTGCACACACTTGTACAAACATCATTGGCTCTGTCGGTTCCATCTTCCTGACATCTTTGGAAAGTCTTGGGTTAAGTGTGGAGTCTACTCCTTGGTGTACTAGGTGGTGGCAACATCCAATATTGAGATAATCTGGTGGGATGGAAGGATAATCCTGGCAAGTACGGGGAATCTCTCTGTAGAACGAAAGTTGGTCTCGACAGATATGGAAAGTTTTCTATAGATGGAAGGATTATCTCAGTAAGTGTGGGGAGGTTCGCTGTAGGTTGAGGGATGGTGTTGACATGTGCAGGGAGGCTTTCTGTGGGTGGACTTGCAGGAGACAAGTTCTTATGTTCAACTTTATTCTGACAGGTCTTCTTTTGGTCGAAATTCTTGGTTCTCGGGAGATCGGCGAGTGCTGGCAATAGTAGGACTCTGTTTATGCTGCCGAGGCAATATGGAATGTCCCTTTAGCTATATTGGAGTAATATCCTCGAGCTATTTTTTAAAAGCCTTTCATGGCAATGATCCCCATTGAGGTAAGGACCTTCATAGCTAAATAATACATGGAAATGGCGCATTGGGATGCAGTCAAGCATAGGCGGCCGATGATGCAGTTGTAGGCGCTTTCCCTGTGGACAATAAAAATGATCAACAAGATAGGCAATATGGTGATATCTGTCAGTTATAATAATTGGTAAGGATACGATCTTTTCATGCATAGTTGTTTTGCCCGCAAATCTGGCCAATGGGGTACCCTTCCGGTGTAAGGCTAACTATATCTAATTCTCCATCCCTCAATTCCATCCCTCAGTAATACGGTCTCCAGAATAGGAGCATAAGTATTTTAGAGATCCTTTTTGTAGCTCCTTGGGCTCTTCCTATGAAGTGGAGCAATATTGGCCTAAGGACCCTATCAAATAATTATGTGAGATCTTCCCTTGATTAGAGATATAGTGGGTCTAGGGGCCCTCTCAGATAGTTGTGTGAAATCTTCCATTGATTTGAGATATAATTAGCCTAGGGACCCTCTCAGATAGTTATGTGAGATCTTTCCTCAACTTGAGATAAAATTAGGTCGAGGACCCTCTCTGATAGTTGTGTGGGATCTCCCCTTGACTTGAAGTAGAGTGGATCTGGAGAACATCTTAGATAATTGTATGAGATCTTCCTTTGACTTGAAGTAGGATGGATCTAGGGAACATCTCAGATAGTTGTGTGGGATCATCCCTTGATTAGTTATTCATAAAAGCATATTTCATCCAATATATTGCGAATAGAATAGAGAACAACCAATTGTAGGCAAAAATAAAATTCACACAATTGTAGAACATAATAGAACTCAAGTTCTTTAGTAGGCATGGAGGGTTGGTGTTTGTTGTCTAGGTGCTAGCTCTGACCTTAAAAGACTTAGAGCCCTTGACCTTAAGAGGTCTCAACATGTCTAATTATAAAAAAAGTCACATTCAATCAATCCAAGGGAGGGAGGTTAGAATTCTTACAACCCAGGAAACCTCGATCAACTCAATGGGTCTATAAGATCCCTTTGGGGATCTTTGTAATAGGATACACATGTAATCAAATGTGTCCTTATCATGCTATAAACAAAATGAATGGGTCTGTATCATGCTATAAACATAATCAATGGAGAAGTTAAAATTATGCTTTTATCAAACAAATATTCATCATCATTAATTTAAGAAGGGCGGGGTTGTAAGCTACCCAATTCATCAATAAAAGATTTAAATAAATTATAAATGATAGCCAAATGAGATGGTCTCGTGCAAGGTCTCTTTAAAAGAATGTTTGTCATATGAGAGGACCGTTAAGATCTCTTAAAGCATTAAGGGTGAAGAACATGCTTAAAATATATGAATTTAAAAATAAAAAGTAGAGTTAGAAAGGGATAATCGAGAATGTTGGGATGATCTTCTCCACATGTTGAAGAGTTGAACAATTTGAGGGGAATTTCTCAGCAAGGGGAACCTTCTCGGTAAGGGAACCTTCTCACTCTAGGACGATCCCCCTAGGGGTTGTTTTTGCTTTGAGATAATCTCTGGAGCTTCCCCATGGGAGGTCTTCTCGTTTAGGGATGATCTTCCGAGGGTTGTTTCTGCTTTGGGATAATTCTGTGGAAGGATGACTTCTCTGGGACTTCTTATTACTTTAGAGCTTCCCTGTGGGAGGTCTTCTCGCTCGTGGAGGATCCCTTTAGGGTTGTTCTTGTTTTAGGACAATCTTATGAAGGGATGATCTCTCTAGGACTTCTTCTTACACTGAAACTTCCCCGAGAGAGGTCTTCTCGGTCGGGGAGGATCCCTCTAGGATTCTTGTTTTGGGACAATCTTGTGTTGGGATGATCTCTCTGGGATTTCTTCTTACTCTGGAGCTTCCCCTCGGGTGGTCTACTCGCTCGGGGAGGATCCCCCTAGGGTTGTTCTTGTTTTGGGACAGTCCTGTGAAGGGATGATCTCTCTATGACTTCTTCCTACTCTGAGCTTCCCCGGGAGAGGACTTCTCTCATGGGAAGGATCCCCATAGGGTTGTTCTTTTGATGGTCTCCTTTTGTTGACATCTTGTTTCACCTTGTTTATGATGCTTGACAGTGAAAGGTGAATCATTTTGAAGATAGCTAGGCTCTTTTTTGTACAAAAGAGGACGCTTTATAGACAAAGGTGAAGGCTTAGTGAATAAAAGTGATATTTTTATGGAGAAAGTTCACATCTTTTGGGAGAAAAATCAAGTCTTTGTGAAGAAAAATAGGTTTTATTTAGAGAAAAGCTTCAACAGTTTCTTCTTAGTGGTGGTCGCCACCTCCTTGTGGATTATTGGTATCTAAGTTCTGTTGGTAAAAAAGCACCTTTACAGGTCAAAAATGTGCTTTTGTGGTTGAAAGTGAAAGCCTTTTGAAGTAAAGATGAGTTTTTTTAGGTGAAAAGTGTGATTTTTGGTGGAGAAAATGGCTGCATAGTGAGAGAAAATGGTTGGGTATGATTTTGAGTTGGTGTTTTTTGGAGATAAGAAGCTCTCTTTGTCAATGGAGGATGAACAGTGGATTTTTATTCGATCCCCACAGACAGAGCCAAAATATTTTGGCAAAAATTTGGTTCAGCCCAAATATTATGAGAGCTTCTCTTACAGAGAGTGGTTTTCTGGTGTAGATGGAGGCTGAGACATTCAGGAGAAGCTTGTTGGGGGAGGTAGCGACAGAGGAGAACCTGAAATCACAAAGAACGACCGTTAGAGGCGGCGCCGGCAGTGGCCGATGACGGCACTCCGACGGTCAAGTTAATGGCAAGTCGAATGAAGTGATGGGTTTCATAAGAAACCCTAGAACAAGAGATATGAGAGAGTTTTTGGGGATAAGTGAGCTTTTGGTGAGAGTGTCCACCTGCCTCCCTTGTATGGCAAACCTGACATTTTATAGTGGAGTGCCCCTCAGGACGTCTTTGTGTTTCTTTGGGACACATGGCGAGTCACAATTGGGAATATCCCTCCTCAGGTAGGGCTTTTAAGTAATTTGACTCCTTAGGTGGAGCTTGCTAGGCTTGCTTGGGTTGGACAACTGTCAATTTGAGGACACTCTGTGCTGACAATGTGTTCTTGACCCTGATTGGTTCATTTTGAATAGACCAATTAGGCTGAGGAGCACTTGATTTCACTAAAGAGGTATATATGGCTTGGTCTGTGGTCCCTCTCCTATGATTCTGACTTAGGCGGCTTAGAAGGAAACAACCCATGAGGGGACCATGCTGTAATGGCTTGGTCTGGCAAAACTGACATGGCTTTGACACATGGTCCCCACCTCAGCTTCCCTTTCACTCTTTATCATGGTCCAGAGGCATGTTCCCCATGTGTCATGCCCTTAACACCTCTAGTCTATATTTTACCACCAACATGGGTAATCTTATTAGGTCTTTTATTATAATCACAGTGTTTTGAATTATTCCTATTTTTGTGGTAGATACTCTTGACCCTTCATCAAAAAAAAAAAAAAAATGGTCCAGCCTAAGAAAATTCAAACGTCAAATGCATCAACGACGTCCTCGAAATGCCCGATTGGACAGCCCAGGACAAGACCAAATCTTATTGAAATTTCGATAATTGCTTTTGCTCGTATCTATTATTTTTGCCTTAAACATCATTGCTGGTAACGATTGCTCTTGCCTGATAATCAATTCAATTTGTTTTTTTTTTTTTTGTCTAAAATATTTGAATTAGTAGGTAATTTCGGTAGATACCCCATGATACGTCTAAAATTATTTCAATACCCTAAAAATATAATTTAATAAAAATTTCATGAATGCCCTTTAAATTCTCACATGAATTTAATAAAATATCCCCAGCTCAAAATGACTAAATGGATTACACACTCTTACCTTACTTACATGACTTACATGACTATATTACTAAAATGAGCCCGAGAGAAAAAATTTGGGTTTTTCTTCAAAACTAATTCGGTTTTTCTCTACTAAAATATTCTTTGGGTCGCAATGGGCCGTCCCAAGCGGTTTCACATTGTTCCGAAAGGCTCTAATAATTTTTTTGGGATTTTCTTTTATTTTTTCAAAAAGACCTAAAAATCGTAGAAATTATTCCTAGGCTAGAAACAGACTCCCGCTTTTTCCTATGGCATCATTTCAAAAATATTAACATGCGTGCAAAAAATTGGCTCAAAATTCTAATGATAGCTTCGTAAAGCCATTGAAAAGCCCAAAATTGGCACCAAGGTCAGAGATTAGGCACCTAAAAAAAAAAGAGCAAAAAAAAAAATTGATTGAAAAAAAAAAAGAAAAAAATCACATTAATAATAATCATATTGAGTGATCTCCTTTGTGTTCTTGGTTTTGTTATTCTTGTTTCCTATATTCTTGTTCGTTTGTTTCCTTTTTCCTTTTTCTTGTTTCTTGAACTGTGATTGTTAGAAGGATTATACTTTGGTACTTTCCCTTGATTGAGCTATTAGTTCCTAAAGAACTTGACTGAGAAAATATAAGAGTGGTAAAAGGCAAGAGTGTGTGAGCACAGCTTCGGGTAAAAGCCTATTTGAGTGTAAACACGAGTGGAGTGACATCGCGAGTGTAAACACGTAAGGCTTGTGAGGTTCATTGTTTTTTTTCTATTTTGCTAACATCTCTTTGCAGATTCAAATAACTAATATGGATGATAAAAGTGAGGCGCAACCTTCTACGGTAGACTTTACTTTCACTTTGAAGGCAATGCACCAGGCATTTGAAAAGATGAATGCGAGGTTTGATGAGATGGGAAGCCAGTTGAGGCAACATGGAGCAGCCATTGAGGGTATTCAGAAGGAGCAAACTAGTAGATAGCGTAACAGGGCTGGACATGATGAAGGAAGACATAATGGGAAAAATAATAGGCATAGATATGAGCCTATAGATGAGGATGAGGCAGAGAATGAAATTTAGGAAGATGATGGTGATGATATAGAAAGGGATAGAGTAAGATATAGAAGAGGTAGACAAGAGAGGGGGTATAGGAGAGATGAGGAGGATAGAGATTTAGGCAAAATCAAAGTGACTATTCCTTCGTTTCAAGGAAGGAGTAATCCAGAGGCTTACTTGGAGTGGGAAAAGAAGGTTGAGTTGATCTTTGATTGTCACAATTATTTAGAGGAGAAAAAGGTAAAGCTAGCAGTTATTGAATTCACTGACTATGCAATTATTTGGTTGGATCAATTGGTGAATAATAGAAGGAGGAATCGAGAAAGGCCTATAGTTGGGCCGAAAAAGAGCCCGAGTGGAAAAGTTGGGTTTTTATTCAGAACTAATTCGATTTTTTACTACAAAAACATTATTTGGGTAGCAAAGAGAGTCAAAAGCAGTTTCTACTGTTCCAGAAGGTTCTACTAATTTTTCTATGATTTTCTTTGATTTTTAAAAAAAGTCCGCAAATTCTCTAGAAATTATTTTGTGGCTCAAAACCGACTCCTTTTTTTTTCCTTTGGCATCATTTCAAAAATATAGACATGCGTACAAAAAACTAGACCAAAATTTGAATGATGGCCTTGAAAAGCCAAAACTAATAGGAGTCAGTTTGGGCCTAAAATGGGTTCAGGTGGAAAAGTTGGGTTTTTTCATCAAAACTAATTCTATTTTTCTCTACAAAATATTCTTTGGGTCTCAAAAAGTCGTTCCAAGCAGTTTTGCACCATTCCAGAAGGCTCAAATAATTTTTCTGGGATTTTCTTGGATATTTTCCAAAAAAAAAAATATATAGAAATTATTTCGTGCTTAGGAACTGACTTTTACTGTTTCCTATGGTATTGTTTCGGAAATATTGACATGCTTGCAAAAAACTAGCTCAAAATTCTAATGATAGCATTCAGTTTTAGGCCCAAAATGGGCCTAAAAGGAAAAGTTGGGTTTATTCTTAAAAACTAATTCAGTTTCTCTCTACCAAACATTCTTTGCATTGCAAAGAGCCGTTTCAAGTGGTTTCGCACAGTTCTGAAAGATTCTAATTATTTTTTTGGAATTTTCTTTGATTTAAAAAAAAGATTAAAAAATCTGTAGAAATTATTTCGGGGCTCAAAAGCGACTCCTGTTTTTTCTTATGGCATCGTTTTAGAAATATTAATGTGTGTGCAAGGAAATGGCTCAAACTTCCAATGACAGCCTATAGACTTTGGTTTTGGGCCCAAGAGCAATAGTTGGGTATTTCTTCAAAACTAATTCGGTTTTTCTGTGCCAAAACATTCTTTGGGTCATAAAGAACCGTCCAAAGTTGTTTCACACCATTTCGGAAGGTTCCATTAATTTTTTTCCAAAAAAAGATCAAAAAATGTGTAAAAATTTATTTTGGTGCCCAAAACAGACTCCCATTTTTTTCCTATGATTTCATTTCAGAAATATTGACCTACATGCAAAAAAATGGCTCAAAATTCTAATGATAGCCTTGAAAAACTCAAAATCAGTGTGCTACAGCCTTCGATTTTTGCCTAAAATGGGCCCAAGATTAAATGATGTTTTTCTTCAAAACTAATTTGGTTTTTCTCGATCAAAAAATTCTTTAGATCACACCATTCCGTCTCAAGCAGTTTCACACCATTCCATCTCAAGCGATTTACACCATTCCGTCCCAAGCGACCAAAAGAATGTTTTGGCAGAGAAAAATTGAATTAGTTTTTAAGAGAAACCAAACTTTTCCCTCAAGCTCATTCTTGGGCCCAAAATCAAAGGCTATAGCACGCCGATTTTGGGCTTTTCAAAATTATAATTAGAATTTTGAGCTTGTTTGCCACGAACGTCAATATTTTCTAAATGATGCCATAGGAAAAAACGGGAGTGTTTTGAGCCCGAAATAATATCTATGGATTTTTTGGTCATCTTTTTGAAAAAAATCAAAGAAAATCCTAGAAAAAATTATAAGAACCATTCTGAACGGTGTGAAATCGCTTAAGACAGCTCTTTATGACCTAAAAAATGTCTTGGCAGAGAAAAGCCGAATTAGTTTTGAAGAAAAATCCAACTTTTCCTCTCAGACCCATTTTGGGCCCAAAACCGAAAGCTCTAGCACACCAATTTTAAGCTTTCAAGGCTATCATTATAATTTTGTGCCGGTCTTTTGCACACCCGTCAATATTTTTGAAATGATGTCATAAAAAATGGAGTCGGTTTTGAGCCTCGAAATAATTTCTACAGATTTTTCAGACTTTTTTTCGAAAAAATCAAAGCAAATCCCAAAAAAATTTATTAAAACCTTTTGGAACATTACGAAACTGCTTGGGACGGCTCTCTACGACCCAAAGAATATTCTTGATGGAGAAAAATTGAATTAGTTTTAAAGAAAGCCCCACCTTTTCATCTCGGGCCCATTTTGGGCCTAAAATTAATGGCTATAGCACACCAGTTTTGGGCTTTGCAAAGCTGTCATTAGAATTTTGAGCTGGTCTTTTGCACGCACGTCAATGTTTCTGAAATAATGCCATAGGAAAATACGAGAGCCAGTTTCGAGTCCCGAAATTATTTCTACGGATTTTTTAGTCCTTTTTCAAAAAATCAATGAAAATCACAAAAAAATTATTAGAACCTTCCGAAGCGGTGCGAAACCACTTGGGACGGCTCTTTACGACCCAAAGAATGTTCAAGAGTATTCAGGTTTACTTTAGTTGATATACAATGCAAGCAAACAACGAAGTGTTTCATTTTATCCTGGTATCTTTCTACAATCGTCTTTATGGCTTCTGTTGTTGCTGAGCCTCTATGCTGTTGGTTTTACTTTGCCCAGTAACAGGTCCTTGAGTATTCTAAGGTGGAGATTGTTGACAAAAAAACCAGCTAAGTTATTTTTTCTTTCGGGATAATGAGGCATATTTACTTAACCCATATGCGTCACTCAATTGGTAGGGGCAAGTAACGTCTTAAGGTAAACTGTATTTGTAGCGTGCCTTGAAATACCCATTAATTTTCTACAATTTACCTATTATTGTTATTCTCTTTGCACCTATAAAATCGTAAACACATTACTTTATTATAATAAAAATTCCATCATTATTACTGTAATTCTCCATGTTTGTCACCCCCCACAAATACATATCCCCATAAAAAATAACGTGGGAAACTTCATTTCCTGAAAAGAGCATCTGTATTATTTTTGAACTGGCGAAAGTTAACTGCTAAAGGATATCTTTATAGCAATGTCCAACATTTTAAAGAAAACAAATGGAACTTCTTCCGCTCGGCATTTATGCCTTTTTTTAAATTTATTTATTTATCATTATTATTATAATGCAGTAAGGTATTCAGTTTTTATTTTGTTTGAGAAATTATTTAGTTCTATAAAAAGTAAACACCAGTGACAATCATGAAAGACAAACATATAATTTTAATCTTTACTGGCTAAAGGAATCCAAAAGACAACAACAGATTCCTGCTTATTACGAAATATGTAAGTAAGTTAAGCGTTCCCATACACCGGCAAGCTTATAGCGTAGATCACTTCATTATCAGTTAATCCTGCAAAAGAATCACCGCAGAGCAATGGTTAATGTGCAAACGGAAATCTGGAATACAAAATATATATCCATATATAAAATAAAAAGTGAAAGAAGTACTTGGAACAATCGACATTGGGTGAAACAGGAACGGGCAAGGTGATTCCGCAGTTGGTAGCGAGGGCCTGGGCTAATTGGGAATTGGGATTCATTTTCTGGGCTGCTGTCTTAATGCATCCACAAGCGGTTTTCTTATCAGCAGAGCTTGTTGCAGCAGATGCAAGAGCTGAGGCTCCACTGCAACATGCAGCTGGTGGTTTCCCAGATCCACTCTTAAGGTAATTCACACAAGGTCTGAGGTCTTTCAATACATCACTACAAGAAATTGCAGCCTCTGACTCAGGAGTGAGAAAGAGAAACATGATAAGAGCAGCAATGGCTGAGACTACTACACTTGAGGATTTCATGGTTACTAACTTGAGCTTGCTCTTCATTTGTCTTGACTTTTTATAGAGAACTTATTAGAGGGAAGCTCACAAGTAAGTTTCAGAAAATTTACATAAACTTCTTCACTCAATTGATTTAATTTTTGAGTGCAAGAAAGAGAGAAAGCAGTGATCATGATTCATTAGTTTTTCTAGAAATTAAGTAAGATTATCACCAAGCAGGGTTTATAAAAAATTTGTGAAAAAGCCAATGAAAGTGTACCGCGTTAACTTGTTCACTAAAACACGAAATAGAAACACACTCGCATTGCTTCAATCTTGCCTTGCCGTCCAGCAATTTTATGGTAACTTAGACTGTTCAACTTAAATTAAATAATTTAAAATTAAATGTAACAATATCTTAAAATCTTATACAACGTATAAGAATAAGATTGCGAATTATATAAATTTAGAGGAAGTCGATGTAGCAACTGCCGCCTTTTATCCACGATTTTTATTTCTAGTCTATCAATTGCCAAGTCTGCACGATGCTCCTCTTCAAAGTCTTTCTAGGGAGGGGGAAGGACTAAAACATTGATAATCGCATTGCAAGCTTAATTGTTCAAAGTTATGTTTTCTAAAGCAATTACAACAATTATTTGTATAAGTTATCTCTTGATGCCCGTCTCCTCATCACGATTACCTGACCACAACGTCTCTGCCATTACTGAAGTTCTCGGCCAAAGGCGGACTTCTAGAACTGTTGGGTCAGCCTGCTCCGACCATAATGCCTCCTCCCCACCAAGCACCATTTTAGCTTCTTCCACACTCAACCCATATGTTATGTCGTAATCATAAATTGTTTGCCATGTTTTGAAGGGTCCACACCATGAGCCACCGTTATTTGCAGATGCAGATGGCTGAAACTGATCATACTGACTATCGTTCCCAAGAAAGTCCCCATGACCAAAATCCAAATAATAGAACTCGGATGACGAGACAATGGCCCTGTATCCGGCATCAATAATCCTTGGTGTTATTTGGACCATTGTTCCATTTTTGTAAGATACTATGTTCCTTGGGAAGAAATGAGGAGTGCACATTGACATTGTCATCCAACAATACATCCTCCCAATACACCACCGTGCGATTAAGGAACACAATATAAGGGAGTGTGGAGCTAACAAACTTCTCAAGAAGCTGACTAAGAGTTCTACCGTTGGATAGGAGAGACTGAATGGTTGGATCGGCTTTCCAACAACCAGGGATGATTTCATCAGCTTCCCCATGGTAGAATGCTTCTGGGAATAAGTTGACTACATCATTAATTACATTTTCCAGGATTTTGTAGGTTTTTGGATTTAAAGGGTTTAGATCATGACCAGTTCCTGGTTCTGATGCAAGTCGGTTTGTCCAATTACTTTCAGCTGGCCACCAAAACATGTTTGCACATGTCACAATCTCTGGGTACGCTTCTGCCCAAGATCCAGTGTGCCCTGGAGAATCAATTTCACGGAGAACCCTCACACCGTGTGTCAAACCAAACTCAACTATCTTTTTGACGTCATCAGGAGAATACCGCATGTCATGACCATAAGACCCCTTGGCAGCAAGATCAAGCTCAGATGGTAGCACCAGTGGAAATGAATGTGAGTCAGTAATCTGCCAATGGAATACATTCATTTTATTAAAACTCATTGCCTTGATGGTCCAGAGAATGTCATCCACTCCATAGTAATTCCTGGAAGTATAAAGCATCAGCCCTCTGTAAGCAAAAAGTGGAGAGTCCAACACGTATAATCCGGATGCCACCAACAAATTAGGCTTCCCCCAAACTAGCTGGGAGAATGTCTCAAGACATCTCATGGCTCCCCAGACTGTGTGTGCTATCAGGTTTGCGATGGAGGAAGCAGCAGGGATGCTGAGTGTGTATGTCTCGTTCACCCCATGCTGTAGCGGAGTAAAAGGACTTTCCACAGTGATAAAGAGGGTGTGCAAGGCAGAGGATGATGAAGTGGTGATGTTGATTAATGAAGAGGTAACCAAGGGTTGATGGTGCTCAGTCTTGATCAGTTTTAGGTAACTATTCGCTGCGGATGAGAGATAAAGATGTTTAGGGGAAGAGATGGTGAAGCTAGGGGAGAGGAGATTGGCTTGTGGTTGTGTCGTCCATGACATTATTCTTGGTTTTGGCCACACATTTATCCCATTCCCACCGCCACCGGCAGACGCTACGGATGCGATGCATAGCTGCAAAATGAACATTGGGAGGATTAATATGATTGCGGGAATAAAATTACCACCAGGCATTGAATTTTTTCTACTATTAGGTTAGTGTTTGGTTTTGAGAAAAGGGAGGAGAGGAGAGGGGAGGAAAAGAAAGAAGAGGAATGGAGAGGCGAAAATTAATTTTTATTGTTTGGTTTTACATTAAGTTTAAAAGAAAAAAAATTACATATTTTTTACTTGGACAAGTATACCCATTAAACTTTAGTGTTAAAATGTTAATATTATTAGTAAATATAAAAAATAATTAAACTATAAATTAATTTAATCTAAAAAATAAATTAATAACAAAATATTTAATTGTATATTATATTTTTATTAATTAGTTATTATTTATAATCCTAATAACCAACATTTCATATCTTATTTTATTTTATTATTAATTTTAACCTTAACAAGTGTTAAACTTTTAATATTCATCATAAATATAATTTAAAAAATTAATTAATAAATGTTAGAGAGAGAGTCTGGTCACTGGAGAGAGAAAACGGGTCAACCCAAATCCAAGAAACCGACCCGGCCACCGTTTCTGATTTCGGCCACATCACTGGCAATGGAAGGCACTAATCGGAACCTCAAGAGCTGTCCATCATTCCCCAGCCATCACTGCCGCTGGAAAATAGCCGGAAAGCTGCCGATTGAAGCTTGAAAAGCCACGTATAAAGTTGCCTCAAATTGGCACATTTTCGCCGGTTTCTGGTTGCACGTTGGCTGGGTTTTGCCCATCACAACTGCCACTTCCATTTCCGACCTTCCAAAGCCACTAGGAGCTGCCAAATTGCCAGCGATCAGCCGAATCTGTGGAAGTTATAAATGTTCCTAAACATTTTGAACCGGATTTGAATAATGTACATACATTTTTTTTTATCTCAATGACAACGTATTAATGTTGATCGTTGGCCGCCGAGTCCAACGATACTGTCAGTGAGTCACACAAACTAATGGCGGCGGCGGCGGCGGCGATCCGAAGGCCCGGCGATTGTTAAAATTATATTTCCATATTTTCAAATTAATTAAATAAATATTTTTATTTTATTAAGTTGTTTAAATCATTATTTAAATTTAATTAATATAAACTTATATATAATGTTAAATTGATAAAATAAAATTATAAATCATAATTATTTGATTACATTAAGTAAATTAAAAAGTTGAAGGGGTATTTTTGGAAGTTTTGGTTTCCTGCACAAGGTGAATTTGAATTCTTCACTCCTTGGTGTGGAATTCAAATTCTACATTATAATGGATATTAAAGTCTAATAGAAATTAATTTCTTATATATTATGTCAAACTAAACAATGAAAATAAAAAAAGAATTTAAATTACTTTCCTTTCCACAATATTCTCCTTCCAACCAAACATCACCGTAGTGCCCATCTACAATATTCTCTCTGTCTGCATGCTATATCTCTCTATGACTATTACTATATTTATAATATAGGTGAGGCCTGAGAAAATTAACAAATACTCGATGATGAATTAATAATATTTATGTTGCTCTTCTGCTGTTTGAAACTAGCCTTGTTTTCATTTGCTTTGTTTGTTAGTCATTTTTGGTGTTTTGCACTTGATTTCTTGCTCCGATACTACTTGAATCCCCTTCTCTCCTTACACTAATTAATTTAAAAGTTATAGCTTAACTTAAGTAGTTAATCATAATCAACTTAACGATGTGATTAAGTTCATTTTAGGCTGCTTTCCTGTTCAGATCTTCTGTTATATATATCAACAGAAAACAGTTTTAACAGTATTTTGTTTCTTTCTTTAGAAAATCCTGCGTGATTATGAGCAAAAACTTATCTTTTGTCTATCAAATTGTTTTTATTTTCTCTTTCCTATTCCTATCTTCCTCTTTATGCATCCTTTTTTTAACTTTATAACAGTAAAATTTCTCTTAAAAATTACTTTAAAAAAAAATTAATCGCGGCTCAAGTTATTATTAAACCTATGTTTAAATGAGAAAAGGGTCTTAAGTGAAATTAACATATTACCACATTTATACACCCATCCAATATTTTTTTAATCTTACACATGCATAGATATAGTCATTCTCTTATGTGAACACCAAACAAAGGATTTTGTGAGGATTCATTATTACACCTTAATATTTTTATTCAATTAACTATAACAACGTATAGTGTAATAATGAATCTGCACAAAATCCGCATTTAGGCATTCGCACTTGAAAATTATTAGTATTTTTATTATTATTATTTCTCTCTCTATACATATATATCCATTTCTAAATTAATGATGATTAGGATCTATAAACACAAGAAAATTTAAAATAAATCACTTGTATTCCATTGAAGGGGAACAGTTATGCTCAGAAGGTGGGGGATAGATGAATAATGTAGTAGGAAAAAGAAAAAGAAAAAAAAAAAAGACAATGCCAATTGTCTCCAACTCTGGCCAGCATCTACTTTGAATCTTTGATCGCGCCTCAGCTAACTTTTGACTTCCAACCGGCCCTTCTCTCTATATAGATTCTCAAATTTCTGTCTATATGATTTCCTTTTAGTTTGTTTATCAATTAATTACACTAAATTAATAACTGGTCTCCATTTGTAAATTTTTTTTTATTTGTTTTTTCTATCGTTTGTGCTTCTGGTAACTTCAACTTTGGTGGATGGAGAAACAAGTTTATCAAAATAAATCAAATAATAGATACAATTAGTAGAGGAATTGTATTTTATTAAACAGCTGTTCACCTTAGTTTAAAAGTTATATCTACAAGTCCGTTTGTGGTTTACCAAAGATATTACGAATTGTTTGATTTATCAAACACTTTACAAGACTCTAATTAATTAAATGGTGATGGGAGCAATTTGAACATTGCAAGGTAAACCAAAGCAACCTGGCCCCATTTATTATTAATTATATGAAACTTATTAATCTTCTTAGACCTTAGTATTGATCGCCGAAAAGACAAGCAACTAATAGTATAAAAGCCAATTTCATTGGCTTAAGACAGCTTGGTGTGTTAAGAGAAGTGAAAATAAGAAGACAATTTCATTGGCTTACTTGCACGACAAACCCTTCGGTTGGTTCATTTGTTTGCATTCCTTTCAGAACTAATATACTTTTGATGTTCTCATTAGCAATAATTATTCATTCTCCTTCTAGCTTAATTTTATTCTTCCTAACATATCTTTCTTTGAAATTAAGAGGTATGTATTATGGGGAATAATTGCCTTACCGTCTGCAGTACTTCTAAAACAAATATCTCCAAGAAGAATAGCAAGGGTTTGCCAATTGAAACCACGTTTAAGCTTCCCACTCCGATACCAACATGGCCACCAGGTACTTAAATTTCATTGCATAACCATTTATATCAAAATTTGTTTATAAAGGAATTTTATTTTTAAGTTGGATCAATTGCCCACACTCCCTTGAATGAAAATCTGCCCTCATAAATATTCGATTAGATGATTGATATATGTATGTATCAATCATATATCCCTCAAGGTTTGGGTTAAACCTTTAGGGATATATCAATCATGTACAAACTCTGGAAAGTTTGTACACATATTGTTGAATGATGATTGATATATGTATGTATGTGTGTATGATGCATGTTGCAGGTAAAGGGTTTGGGAGTGGAACAATGGATCTTGGTGGATTACAAGTGCATCAAATATCATCTTTCCAGAAAATTTGGGCCACCCATGAAGGTGGATCGGATAATGCTGGCGCTACATTTTTTGAACCATCAACCATCGATATCCCTCAAGGTTTCTTTATGCTTGGCTGCTATGCCCAACCCAACAACACGCCCCTTTTCGGATGGGTTCTTGTAGCTAAAGACAGCAGTGGGTTAAACTTAAAGAAGCCTGTTGATTACACTCTTGTTTGGAGCAGCGAGTCTTTGAAGATCAAGCAAGATGGCATCGCCTACATCTGGTTACCCACACCCCCGGATGGGTACAAAGCCGTTGGTCATGCCATCACAAACTCCCCGAGAAGCCTGCATTGGATAAGATGCGCTGCGTTCGGTCTGACTTCACCGACCAATGCCAGACAGACACATGGATATGGGGTGCAAATGGAAATGAAAATATTCATACTACGTCGACGACTCTCACTTGTCTGAAGAATATTATGGCCAAGTCCAACTTATCATCCTACAATTACATCCTAATTTACAACAAATTGAGACGATGGTTCAAGCTTACTCTCCTTATATTTACTTGCATCCAGATGAAAAATACCTTCCATCTTCAGTAAGCTGGTATTTTGACAACGGGGCATTACTATACAAAAAGGGAGAGGAGTCTAAACCAATCCCAATTGAGCCAATGGGTTCGAATCTTCCACAAGGAGGCTCCAATGATGGTGCCTATTGGTTGGACCTTCCTGTAGATGACAAGGCCAAAGAGCGAGTCAAGAAAGGTGACCTACAAAACTCACAGGTTTATTTACACATTAAACCCATGCTGGGAGCAACCTACACTGACATAGCCATATGGATCTTCTACCCTTTTAATGGACCTGCAAGAGCTAAAGTTGAGTTTATTAATAATATCCCATTGGGAAAGATAGGTGAACATGTTGGTGACTGGGAGCATGTGACATTAAGAATCAGCAACTTGAATGGGAACTATGGAGAGTCTTCTTGTCGCAACACAGTGGAGGTACTTGGGTGAATGCATCAGAGCTTGAGTTTCAAAGTGGCAACAAACCTGTGACCTATGCGTCCTTAAATGGTCATGCCATGTATGCGAAGCCTGGACTCGTTTTACAAGGGAGTGGTGGGATTGGAATTAGGAATGATACGGCCAAGAGCAAGATGCTGCTGGATACTGGACGCCATTTTTCAATTGTTGCTGCTGACTATTTATTGGGCTCTGTCTCCGTTATCACTGAGCCACCTTGGCTCAACTATTTAGGGAGTGGTCCCAAAATTAGTTATGACATTCGCGATGAGATAAAAAAGATTGAGAAATTATTGCCTGGAAAGCTAAAGTCTGCTTTTCAAAAATTTGTCAACAGTCTACCAAATGAAGTTTTGGGAGAGGAAGGCCCGACGGGTCCCAAAGCCAAAGCAATTGGAATGGAGATGAAATTTAACTGAACTATGTATATTTAGCAATTATATACATACATAGACTATATTTTTTTTATCTGTTAGTGATATCCAATATATATATACATATATACACATACACTTTAATTGGATTGTTATAATAAGATAAATGTTTGCTGGCTGGAATCATTTTAATAAAACAGAAGTACAAATTATTATTAAGTAGATTATTAATGAAAATGGAATGTAATATGATTTGTATTCTTCTTTTGTGATCCAATAATGTCCGTTTTAAATTAATTTGCATAATTTCTTTTTGTGCAACTTTGAGTATATTGCACTAGCTAAATTCTATTTACCTCACCCTAGAATTACAATTTTCAATTTACCTTATTAAAAATGTCAATTTACCCATAATGTCGTTACTTTTAACAACTAATTGACGTTGACTTAGTAAAATACGAGAATGCATCTAACCTCCTTTAACTTATTAAAAATCGAAAAATTCATGTGTATTACATTTTGTAAGCACATAAGTATGGAAGCAGCATATTACATTATCTTCTTTGCATCTTGTGGGGAAAAAAATGTTATGCCCATATTAAAAATGTTATTAAAACAATACGAGTCATAATCCTCGTCAAATTCCAATCTTACAGGATAAGAAATCATTTTTTCTAATTCAATTATACTTACAACTATTTTCTCTTATATAAAGAGATCATCACTCAAAGGTAGAGATATACGACACAATCAAAGGTATGCACGAGAAATACGCATATTGGAGGAAGGGATACAATATCATCCATGCCTTTTCTCCTACTCTCTTTTCTTTCTCTTATTATTTATTTGTTATCGTATTATTCTCGATCTCTGACTTAAGCATCAGAGGGTCTATGCCGATAACACCCCCGGCAACCCCTGATTAATTATTGTTTTGCAGGATTCCGATCACCGAGCTCTTTAGTCTCAACAATAGCAATTCTGAATACATAGCAATTTCGAAGACATCAAGCTCTCTCACAGTCTGTTCCCCAAGAAAACAACTCTTTCTCTACTCTTATCAATAATCTAAATTTTGGTATCAACCAAATAAAAAAAAAAAGATTGTCCATATTAGCTTAATAAGACTACAATGCACTGACGAGATCATTAATAAGAAGTTTCCATATTAACTAAAATTATCACATCTAGTTGTGCATGTTGGAAGAACTATCGACTATTGAGATTATAAGAAGTTATATATGTAATTGGCGGCGATTAGGGGTGGCAAAAATACCCGTCCTGATCGGACCCAGGCAATGCGGGTCGGTAATACTCGGTCTCGGGCATCACTTGAAAAGCCCGGGCCCGACCCAGAACTCAAATTTTATAAAAGAAAATTATTATAAAATATATATTATTTTTAATAATTATATTTATTTAATCCATTTATTATATATATTTAAAATTTTAAACATTTAGAGTTCATATTTTCATTTCTAATTTCATTAAAATAAATTATAAAATAAATTAAAAATATACATATATAATATTATAAAATATAAAATTCGAACTTAAAAATCCGGATTAAAAAACCCAGCCTGGACCGAGTGCCCAAAAAACATGCCATATCCGTACCCGGACTCGGATTTTGCCAACCCTAGCGGCGATCGAGATATACAACACTTAATAATGTTAATATATGTTTTTCTAATTCATTTGTAACGATGAGTACGAAGCCAGCTTAGCTACCCCGAATCCACTTTTTAAAGTTAAGCGTAAATATGTAAGTGCAACTTGCTGACTTCTCCCTCTCCCACCCACAATATGCCTGATACAGTTAATTAATTAATAAGGTAAACGACAGTGATGTACGTACAGCTTCATTGAATATTGATTCATTCTGTAGCTTAAAGGGTTGTGTTGTGGCATGAGTACCGCCAAACGCAGATAATTAAATCCTAATGAATGATTTGTAGTGGTGGTGTTGGATTACATATATAAATGTATGTATATTCGTTGTCAAAAATTCCCCCACGCCTAAGGTATGTATCAATCATCAATCTGTCTTCTTCTTAAAATTAGGATCTCAATTTTCACTTTTGCATTCATTCATTCTTTCTTTCCTTAACCTTTACCTCTATGCTTTAATTTCGCTATCGGCTGTGCTGTGTACTACTATAGGGATGATCATCACTTTCAGAACACATCAGGATATATAGGAGATAAAAAGTACATGAATAAATATGAAGGGTGTATATATACATATATTTTCATGATTGATCATTTACACTAATGCTTTTTGTGCTCTTTCCAAATTTGTTTCTCTCTCTCTCTCTCTCTCTTTTTTTTTTTTTTTTTTTTACCCTAGTGCAATCTTAAAACTGCATGAATTGTATGTTCTTTAGTAAAATTTTGTCATATATTGGATATTTGGATTGTAAATGTGATATAAATTTTATATCACAAACTTTTGTTGGACCGATGAGTAAATTACGTGGATTGAATACTTTTTTCCCCAATTTTTTTTAATTAAAAAAACACAGTAGACTAAAAATTTATGGAGTAATTTTAATTGAGGGGATGTTGACTGGGGCCTTGTAAAATTGGATTTGTGCCACAAAGTCAAAAATAGGATCAAGTTAGTTTGTTTTCTAATATTCTGACCATTTCAAAAAGAAACAAAAACAACACAAAAAGGGTTGAGAACATAAATGAGATGAAAGAGCTAGATTCTGGTCAAAGCTGCATAAGAAGTTATACGATAAATATTGTGAAATCCCGGGAAATCAGATAAAGGTCCTCACCCATCTCCGCATAAACCTGCTGCATACTTGTTCTTGAGTCAATCGTTGCACTTATACTTACGCCTACACTCTATAAGCCAACAATGTATTAAAACAACACAACACATGTACATACACACATACATATTACATAAAAATTAAGGGGCAAGGGCAATTCAGGGAGGCAAGCATGTACACTTCTCACGTATAAAAGATTGGTTAATTATATATTTGTCTCGATTTGAGTATATATGGATCGTTTCGCTTATGCAATAGAACGAGAAAGTTGTATTTCTGTTAATAATAATATTTAATTTATTTTACACATGCATACATTATATATACAGCCTTTTAGTTTAGTTCTCAGGCTGAGCCAGGCCTGCATGCATAAATAAACTGCATGTCGTTAATAATATTTTACTAATCAATAAAAAATTAAGAAAGGTAATTATAAATTTTAAAAAATGCATTGTTTTCAGCATTAAGCAGGCCGGCAGGAGACAAACAAAGATGATCTCTTTCACAGTTTCCCACGGCATTGACAATATATATATATATGACAATTACTTTGCTTAATTAATATAATATTGTACTTATATATATATATATATATATATAATGGTCGTGTACTGTGTAGCAGAAGGAGAAAAAGTATAATGGAAGGAGGATGCAAAGTTATTAATAATAATATAAATATTGGTGGAGAATTGAGGAGAATTCACATCATTTACTTCCTCAGTCGTCTAGGCCAAGTTGATCATCGCCATCTCATTCGCGTTCATCATCTCACTCGAAACGGGGTTTATCTGCGAGGTAATACGTATTAATTAATTATTATATAATACGCATAGTTTGATTCTGTTCTTGATGATGGAGTTACGTTGTTGATGTTCTTGATTTTGTTTGTTTAATTTCAAATTATTAAGATGTTAAAAGATGGCTAGCAGAAGTGCGAGGTAAAGATATGCCTGAAGTCTTCTCTTGGTCCTACAAGAGGTAAATTTCATTCATTGTATGTTGTTTGTAAATATCAATACCGATCGCCCATTAATTTAGTTCAGCTAAGTTGGGTATCTACGTTAATGTCAATAAAATATAAGCCATTAATTAACTTTTTTGGTGATTTTTTTATTATTATTATTATTTTTTGTATGGGTATTATTAATTTGTGTGATAACTAATTAATGGGGCCGGGCGCAGGAGATACAAAACTGGATACGTTTGGCAAGACTTACTGGATGATGATCTCATTACACCAATCTCTGACAACGAATACGTTCTCAAAGGATCCGAAAGTCTTCCCCTTCCCTGCTGTACCACTACTTTTGGTATGTACCTGCCTGCGTAATTGTAGTATTTTATATATCAATGTATATTGTAATTTTAATTTATATATATAATCAACTGAACAGATAATATATTAATGATGAATTAATAATACAGATACTTGTAATTTATGCGATGATGAAAAATATAAAGTTGGCATGTTAAGAAATGATGAAGAGGCAATAGTTGTTGAACAGCAAGAGCAACGAGCCTGTTCACCCACAGAAGTCAAAGAAGTAGAAATTCAACAACTTGAAGATCCAAACCTGGAAACCCCACGCTCACACTCACACTCACACGTCCAAGAGCAAGAATCAGCACCAGTCTGTGCATATGCATATGGCTCAGCCTCTTCAGAGAGGTCGACTTTGACGGACGATTCTATGATTATGAAGCATAAAAGAGCAGACAAAAATAATAATATTAATCATATTAATCTCAACAAATTAGTGCCAACGTTGTTAACACAAAAGTCTAAATTATTCGATTATTCCTATTCCTATTCCTCAACCTCATCCTCCCCTTCATTTTATTCGGGTTTGTTGAGTAAGAAAAAGAGCAAGAAGACAGCTGAGACTGAGAACAATAATAATAACAAAGACGGCATAATTCAGAAAAGGGGTACATTGGCTTCATCTTCGTCTTCATCCTCGTCCAAGTCCAATAAAAAATCACCATCATCCTCATCGTCATCGTCAGCACAGCTTGCAAAGAACCAGAGTTGCTCAAATGGAGCTTCTAACATTTTGCGCAATTTGATGAAATGTGGGGCCGTTGATACCAAGGATGGTGTTGTAGTCAACGTTAACCGGCCTTCTGCAACAGAATTTAAAATTAAAACTAGTACTACTTGTTTAAGTAAGTCTGTCAACCTTCCTCCAGCAGTTCGGGATACTACTAGGGATAACAATAGGGCTTTGAATTTGATTTGTCGGGGAGATCAACATCAACTTGGAGGCTCTGCTAGATTTTTTGCCACTACTACTTCTACTTGGAATAATCAACATCATCGACAATACGGAGCTCGGTAGGTACTCTCTCACCATATATATATATATATACATATATATATATATTCTGTCTTATTATTATTATTATTATTCAATTTGGCCTGCTTAACTTGGTGCATTCAGGAAGAGCTTTGATCGCACGACGAATCCGACTGCTTCCAGTAATAAGAAAAAGAACGAATTCGCTGGCCCAGAACCTATTTCTTCGGCATACAATTACAATTACAAGCCGGTTGGTGGACCCACTTGCTCGTAAGATCATTATTACCTTACATGTGTACGTGCGTGTATTATGTAGCTCGTAACTAGCTAACCATAAGACCAGCTGATTAGCTATATATATATCCCCACCCACTCTTTTAGTGACCAAAATTCACAATGTGGCAGGCAATGCGGCAAATTATTCAAACCAGAAAAATTGCACAAACACATGAAGTCCTGCAAAGGAATGAAAGCATTATCAAAGACTAGTACCACTGCAGTGCCAGTTTCTTTTGAGAAGACATCATCATCATTAGGTCCACCGCAGAGTCCGAGATCTATGAATTTATCACCTCAGCCTCGGCCCTCTGGACAGGAACCATCCACTTCTTCTACCTACTTGTTAACTACCTGAATTTTCCATGTGCAAGTGAATATTTATTAATTGATTAATTTCATTCCAAGTATATACTAAATATTGGGAGGAAACAATTAACATTTTTATATATATTTCTCTTTTCCTTCTTTTTCTCATGTAAAGTGAAAGGATACACTAGTACACAAGTTGCTTCCAATCGTGGAAGAAACTTGAGATCAAGAGAAAGATACCCACTATCTTAAATCTTAACTGAAGGATGTGTAGAAGAAGAATAACATTGGATTTGGAACCCTCATTAGTTTCCCCACACTGCACTCCAAAGTAGCTGACTCCAACCTCGGACAGGAAATCTCAGAATTCGATGATAAAAATATATGCAAAAAGAAATTTCTATTACAAGCTTAATGCTTCAGTGCCTAGGAATCTTCCGTTTTGAGGGACTAACTTAAAACTATTATCAGCAATTCAGATTTTTCAGATCGAGAACACAAGGACCCTTCTTAATACATTTTACACATCAATAGGTGATTATGCACTTCTATGGCTTGCTAGCTAGCTGCTCATTTTGAGGAATGAAACAAAAAGGCATTCCAAAATTATAGCTAATTGCATGAATTCACCAGATAACCAAAATAACTGTACATAATCCATTTCATGACTTGAAGGATAAAACGGTTACAAATTCCAATTGGTCAACTTTCCTAAATTAGTAATACTCAGTAAAAAGAGTACATGCTGTGTCTAAATAACTCCTAAGCCAACAAAACCACTTTCACTACCTAAACTACAAATGGGCAATGGCTGCTCGAATATGAAATATTCACTGATACTGAATACATTAAACTTTAATTAGTCACCGATAATGGAATCATCTACTTACATTATATCATCTACTTACCAGCAATGACAGTGGAATCAACATGCTCAAGTAGGAACTTGTACAGCTTCTTCCTCATCTAATCCATCCTTGCATCAGCCTCTGTTCCACCCCCAACTAAGTCATCCAACCATTTATTCGCCCTTTTAAGCTGCTTAAGAAGACATGCAATCTCGGAACTTCCTCCACTCAACCCACATCCCCTGTTTAATGAATCTTCCAAGTACTTCAAGAACCACTGATGAGGAACCAAGATAAGTTTTTTTGCTAAAATTGCTGCCTCCTTTAATCCAACTCCCTTATCCCATTCTTTTCTTTCAGGATTCATATTCTTTGAGCTTGGAGATACTGCTTTGTTGGAGTAGGAGATGGCACATGCTTGCAACTTGAATCTGTTAAGAAGCTACCCCAGTATCTAGAACTTGCCTTCACCCGCCCAAGACATGGCATTCTTTCCGGTTAAAGTACTGCAAACATCAGGCACTAGACGCTGGAAGCTGCAATAAGTGCTTGTTTTGGCTTCAGGAAGACTTCTATTGATTAAGGAATTAACAACTGTTGCTGCCTTCTGTATCCTCTGATGGACATCAAAAAATTGCTCCACAACCAATACTTCCTGGGAGGAGTCACGCAATTCTGCAAAAGCTCTGGGAATAGAAAAATAATTGAGAAAAGAAAAATACTTCCATCAACTACAAACTTTTCAGGAAAAAACTGTATTGTGATGCACCTAACAGTTGTCTAGTTAATGTTGCAAACAATGCTGCATGAAAGTTATGGAATTTTCAGATTTAAACACTTAAGTGGTGCACCTCCAACAAAAATTACGCAAAAGCTTTGGTCTTCCTCATCAGATTACTAGGTTAACTTTGGCATAGAATATTACTAGGTTAACTTGGCATAGAATATAGACACAACCCAAACCAAAATTTTGTTCTGGGAAAAATAATTTTATGGAAGCATCCATAGTCCTAAGTGAATGCATCAGGCCTTCAAAATGCTAGCTGGTCACCTTTTTCTGCTCTTTATTGCACCTTCACAGCATCTGCTGACAATGCTAATTTTCTAGTTGTTAAGCTAGTTCTATCACCATGCAGTGCCAGAGGTGAGAGGACCATGTATTCTAATTCATTGTGAATTACAATGTCGGTGTCAGGTATTCAACTAGCTACAGAACTTCAACTTAATTTTGTGATCTAGAAATCCAAAACTTTCTAAAACATTTTACTCTTCTATAGTTAAAAATTACTGCTTCCAAACTTATTCATTGATTCATTGATTCCAAATAAGGTCCACGAATCATATTGGTGCCTCTTCTTTTTTTAATAAAGATTGAGCTTCTATGCCAAAGCATTGACTTGGTAATTCTTAGTTACTATTTTCACTTCTCATTTTCCAGATGGCATATGCATATCATAATTCTCTTACTGACATGATGTTTTCACCCGACTCCACCTTCAGGCTTAATTGGTATTTGCACTTAGGAATTATAGAAGTACAATATTATGGGACAGTGCAGCAAACTCTTTTAGTTGGATCCTTCTTAAGGGAGAAAAGTTAGCAGGAGTGAAGATAATGATGCTACTTCGCAGTTTAACTTGAATCATTCAACATAAATGTCAATTTTGAGTGTTAACATTGCGTTTGTGGCAAAGAAAATAGCTTGAAGATCAGTTGAAGAATGTACAGTAACATGTTGTCATTATTAAGTATGGTCATTAAAGGAAAGAAGTCGATTACACCGGAAATCATTTGAAGATCCAATTGTTGTTTGTACCAGATGAGAATTTTAGTAGATAGTTCGCAATGTTTAGTAAAAACCACTTTATATCCGGATCTATGAATAATGAAAAAGGATAAGTAAAATTATCACCCAAAGAATACCAAAACAAAAATATGATAGAGTGGCAACTAAGACAAACCAAAATTCAGAGGAACACGATGATGCATAGTGCAAGCAACAGATGATGTTATCCAAAGCTGATGCTTCTTCTACGGCATATACAGCAGCCAGAAAAGCTGCAGTCCTGTTACACAAAGCTTCCTGAAAGCATCAAGAGCATAGAAACTAAGAATTTGGCATCAAATAGTCTTTTTTTCTAAGAGGGATGGAGCACAAGGACTTTTCAAGAGGCATTAAATAGATTGGAAAATTATAAAGAAGGATTTAATCTCATACCTTCACAAGGTATTGGACTGCAGTTGACAACAAATCTAATGAACTCCTTTGATTGAAACAAGATCTGTAATTGAGGGGAACCTTAACAAGATGGCAGGGTGCATTTCTCCCCATTGATGACTTAAAAGTCTTTTTATAGAGGCATACTGATTGACTTCGGCGAAGATATCATTTTTGGTCGTCACTGCCGAGATATTTGGAAGCTTGATTGAAGAAACATGCTCAGGAGAATCCTTCTTATTGGAAGCAACCTGCAGTAGTACCCAGATGTCAGCTTCTAGAAGGATACCCAAGCCAAGGGTCATGTGCAGGAAACATGGAGCCAGACCAAAGGATTTATTTGCCCCCTCATGATAGTCAAAATCTGAACAAATTTCAAGAACCCACATAATGGAATGCAACTTTTGATATGCCTGCAGGAAAGAAAATCACCTTCTCACCGTTACCCCTCCCACTCATATAGAGATGAGCTAATAGAACAAAGAGAGACGTTGCAACTGCATTATTAATGTGGGGTTTAAATATGAATGTACAAACTTGAAGCCTTAGCTTCTTCATTATCATTCTTGATTTTCATTACTTTTCACATTATTATTTTTATAGTAGAAAGAAAATACGGACATGAAGAACACATACGGAGAGAATAGAAGTAAGGGAAAGTGATATACATGGATGAAAATACTTTGAAAGGACCTCATCCTTAGTGACAAAGACCTCATCTCAGCTGGGCCAGTTTGTGTATGTCTCACGCTTTAACCTTGGCTCTCCTGTGCTGGTGGTTTGTGGCTTAAAGGTTTTGCCTAAAAGAAGGCCCTGCGTTGGCTCTCCTCATGATTTGCTCTCCAGTGATTTGCTTCGGATTCGGCCTCCTGCTCCATTGCCTCTGGATTTCTCTTTTATTAAAAAGCAGCACAGTTTTCATAATCGTAATCACAGTAATCAGAGTTTTCATAATCGTACAGTAATAAGGTTTCGAAGAATGTCAAGACTAATAAGAGTTTACCGTTCGATGATTCAAAGGCCAAGTTGAGAAAGGATTACAAGTTGGGGAATAGGAAAGCATCAGAGTTCTTCATAAGCAGAATGACTTTGACTCTCATCAATAGTCAAAGTCAATGTGTTCGTTATAAGAGATAGAAACATAAGCAGAATGATGACTATTGATGAGAGTCAGAGAGCTTCAAGAAAAAGCCTCTGCTTCGAAGGATCGTCCTCGAGTGAGAGTGAGGGGACGATTTCAATGACCTGAAGGAGGGCGGAGCAGTGCTCTCCACTGACTTTGACTTTTTTGTTGCCGGCATTCTCCAGGAGCTTAGAAAGAACTCCCAGGGTTAATGAAGCCATGTGAAATTAATTAATTAATGAATGCATTGTTGCAACATGCATGTAACAGTACAACAACATTTGCATTGCCTATGGAAAAAGAAATAAGAAAAATAAAAAAGTTTTTCTTCTTTGATATTGATGGCGGAAACAGAGACAGAGAGGTCACTATCGAATCTCAACGACACATTGGAGATGACGCTCTGTTTTTCTCTCTTTCTTTGAGTTGAGTTGAGTTGAGTTGGAAGTAGGCGACATAAGTCATGCGAAGATGTGCTTTTTGGCTGAGTGAGAGAGAAAGAGAGTTTGGTTACGCAGCTTCCGAGGTTTATCGTGCAGAAGTAACAAACAGAGTGGGTGATGGGTCTGCACTCGGCAGCCACTCTCCCTGTAATTTGGTCAAAATTTAACTAAATACTTTTTTTATTAAAGGAAAATATTCACTGAGCCCCTAATTTTTTACGGCTTATAAAAAATACATAAATTTTTTATTTTTTTGTAATAATTCGCTGGAAGTTTACAAAGTGTATCACTGCTCCACTCCCGTCATATCACCGTTAGGATATTGCTGACATCAGAGGGTTAAAATTGTTATTTGAACTAAACACAAAAACGACCATAAACTGCCGGTGCGTTGCTGTTGGCCCTAATACCCAAATCAAACAAAAAAACAACAAATTGAGATAAAAGCATAAAACGTACTCAAATCAAAATTTCAAAAACCCAAATCATGTCATGGCTAATATTTGAAGGATTATTGTTGTTAGGCATCATAGTAGCAATGCTAACCATTGTAGGAAATGATCAGTAACGCATCCACAAAACTGCTCACTGATGCCCGAAGCACGTCGGTAATGTTGTGTGGGACGTGGCGATGGAGAGAAGGGACAAGAACTATATCGAACAGCTCTCCGACGCTTCCTCCAATTAGATGTTGACTTGCTTTTCTGAAAGCTTTGCCAGTGGACTAAATAGAGTGCTCAGATGATATTATTCTAGCTTTGCTTATGAAGACTCGAGCAGATGCAATATGTTCATTTTCTTATCCTTTGTACATGAATCTACTTAAGCTTTTAAATTGTTTTCTGGAAAAAAAAATACTTTCTCCAACCATGAATTTAGGAAATTGGATAAGGCTAACAAGTTTAGTGAAGAGCCTGCAACAGAGGCTGCAAACGATTTAGGTGGGGAAGAAGACGGTGTTTTAGGGTTGTTATTAACATTTGTTATCTAATTTATTTTATTTTATTTTTTTTAGAAGAATGTTTTTTATTTTATTTTTTTAGAAGAATGTTATCTAATTTATTTATTATTTATTTTTAAGATTTTTTTATTTGATTTTTATTTATTTTTAAATGTAACTTCTATTATCTAATTTATTTATTATTTATTTTTAAGATTTTTATTTGATAATTATTTAATATTTTAAGATTTTTTTTGTAATTATCCCCCTCTACCTGAAAAGTCTTATTTTTAGCTTGGATAAAATAATCAGTTTAGGTTTTGTGGGCAAAATTGTCATTTGGCCAATATTCCATTAAATACCCTAACGGAGTTATGACGAGAGTGGAGCAGTGATGCACTTTGTAAACTTCGGGTGGATTGTTGCAAAAAAAAAAAATTTATGCATTTTTGATAAAGTGTGAAAAATCAGGTAGTCGGTGGATAATTTCCCTTAATACTATAATTTAATTGTGAAATAAATGAATTTTAATGTTAAAAATATTTGTAATAAGAGTCTTATTAGAAAATTACTCTTATTTACATTTTTTAAATTTAATATTTTTTAATTATATTTATCACATATTAATGTAATTATATTAATGTAATTTTTATATAAGTAAATTGTTATGTTTAATTGAGTTATCAATTTAATTCTATTCTAACTAGCTCCCCTTGTAATAATTTTTTTTTCTTTTTAGGATTATATGGTGAGTCCAAAATAAGTAATGTTTAGGGGCAAATTTGGAATGATATTTTTTTACCAATAAATGAATGACACGTGGGCAATTACAAGGGCAAAATGGACACGATATTTGGACAACTATAAACATGCCATTTGGAAGAATTTACTACATTAGATAGGCTTAGGAAGTTAAGGGTTAAGGTTGGACACATCAAGATATTTATGAAAAAGAATAAACCGAGTACAAATATATATATATATATATATATATATATATAATTTTCTTGTCCTTTTTCCCTAAATATGACAGCTAACCTAAAAACATTCTCTCCTTCTAACCTAAGAATGATATTTAGCCATAATTTATTGCATTCTCCTTACCACTAGCCTTTACTATATAAATATTTTATTCAACCCATATTTGGAGGCTCTCCTCTCACACACACATACTCTCTCTATCTCTCCCCATCTTTTAAATTAGAGGTGGGCATTTGGTTCGGTCCAGGCCAAACCGAACCGAACTGAACTGTATCATGACAGTTCGGTTCGAGACATAAAAACCAAATGGTTCAAAAATTCTAAACCATTTGGTTTTTTATTTGGTTCGGTTTAATGGTTCAAAAAAATAAAAATAAAATTAAAAAAATAAAAAGTTTATTTTGTAATATATAGTGGATTTCTATATTAATATTGGACTTTGTTATGCTAATTTACTTTTATTAGATTTTATATTATTTATTGTTTGTGTATTTTTAGATTATTATTGAACTTTATTATGTTAATTTACTATTGTTAAATTTTATTATGTGGTTTATTGTCCGTTGATTTATGGACTCAAGATTAGTATTATATCTTTTTCTTTACTGAATAATGAATAATTGAACATATGGAATAAAATCAAATCAAACCAAACCGAACCAAATTACCGAACGGAACTAAATTAATTTGGTTCAGTTCGGTTCGGTTCGGTTTTATAATTTGGTTCGTATTTGGTTTATAAATTCCTGAACCATTTGGTTTCAGTTTGGTTAGGTTTAGGGCCTGAACCGAACCAAACTGAATAGTACCCACCCCTATTTTAAATCATCACCCACTTCTTAATTTTTGGGAGGTCATTCTATTCTCAACCTTCATAATCTTTTCCACCATATTAACTCTCTCCATTTCTTATTCACCATCTTCATCTTTATCAATACCAAACATCTCTGTACAGCTATCTAACTTGTGTTATTCATCTTGGATAATGTAAAATCTTATATAACCTCTCATTTATATAGTGGATTAGAGATGACTTGCTCCCGTGGATATAGGCCGAAGACCGAACCACGTAAATGTTGTATGTTCTTTATATTTATGTATATATTTTGCTATATTTTCAATTTAAAGTCGAGATTGTGTTTCATGTATGAACTTATTTGGGCTACCCTAGTTACGCGAAATACTCTGTAAGACCACCTGAGTTATCCCCCGAGTACACTTGAGCTACTCCTATGCACACATTATCCCTCACGATATCAGCTCCTATGGGACTCCACTGAGCTCTCTCTGTTATTCCACATATCACCACCTTAGCTCACTATGCATATTACTTTAGCTCACCACTTAGTATATCTCAGCCCCAAACATCAGAAATACACATTTAAATCCAAACTTAACATAAGCTCCCCTCAAATATAAATTTATTTGTTTAAATCATATTTGAGCTGCATCCAATGAGAACTACCCAATTGATTCGAATCGAATCCTAGCGAGAATTTGGTGAAAACAAGTAATCTTATATATTCATATAGCATGGGATTAGGGATGGCAAAATTTAGATCTGGATCCAAGTGTAGGTTCATGCGAATTTGGATCCGTATTAATGTTTTAGGATCCGAATGCGGGTAATATCTATACTGATTTCAAATGGATATTCTGGGTATCCAAATCAGCACATTTAAAACATTTATTTGCAAATTTATAATATTTTAACTATTTAAAAAATAAAAATAATAATCATCCAATACTAAACAAATCTAAAATAATGTTTACGGATACTTGAGTGTATTATAATGTTGATGGGTACTTGGGTATAGGTACTTGGTTCTACTAAATGTTTATGTATATTTTGTTTTCAGCTTAGAGTTTGTGCTTTCTTATATAAATTCTATTTTTTATTTAATTTATTTTAAAAAATATGCGGATCCGTGTTGATCCTCAATTTCTACATTTGGATTCGCATTTTTTATTATGCGGATCTGAATTTTTTCGTATCCAATTCTTTAGGATCATTGCGAATGCAGGCCGGATCTAGATTTATTTGCCATCTCTACATGGGATATGGATATTATCATTTTACCATCTAATGTTTTTGACATATCACTATACAACCAAAGTTTTCTAACAATTACTTTTTTCCACTTAATATTTTAGTTTTTATCATTTTACCACTAAACCATTAAAGTTAACAAAATTTTTTAACCCCCCAATTATAGTAAAAGTCTATTTTAAGCCAAAACTACATAAGTGTAATTTAACCCTCTAAATTAAAAAATACAAAATTAATTATATACAAACAAATAATGCTCTTATCAATTGATTTTTTATATATCTAATATAATTAATTGATAAAATTGTAAATATTATACCTTGTAAAATTCCTAAAATACTAAATATGCTTAAATTTCTAAAATACTACTGTGATATCAGCAATTTATTAATAGAGTTAATAACTTAGTTGTAAAATGATAAAAATAAAACATTAAGCGGGAAAATGTAAATATGCAATTGTTAGAAAACTTTAGTGGTAACCTAATATGTCAAAAAACGTTAGGTAGTAAAATAATAATATTCTTATGATTTATTTCAAATAATCAAATCTTATATCTTTATCCCACAATCAAATATGCATGAATGTGTATCCAATCTTCATAATCATTCTCAAATGTCAAGCTTAATTAAATGATGATACTATTATGAACAATGATGGTTATTCTAAAAAGAGTACAAAAATTAATTAAAAAAATATTTTGGGGGTGAATTTTCTTATGTAGTCAAATTCTTTTATCTTATAATAATAATATATTATCTTTGTGTTCAAAAACTTATCACTACTGTATTGCTATAAATGCTAGCATCTGCACAACACTCACATGTTTTTTTCCCTAGTCTTCAAGACTTAAACAGACACTAAGGGTAGTGACGAAATTTCATCATCATAATTCTGACAGATTTCATGTCTGCGTGCAAACAGGATAGCAATTAAAGCTTTTGGGGCAAATGAATGAAGCTTTCTTTCATTCATGAATGAGTGAAAGATGGCGCCAGAAGATATGCAACCTAATTTTTACCTAGTTGGGAACATTTTACTACTGTGTCACCTCTTTGGCAGATTGTCTGCTAACAAAGTGGATTTGGAAATTATGTAAGTAGATGATTGAGCCATCAGCGGGCAGTCATCGATAAGTGTATCAGCGGGCAGTCATCGATAAGTGTATAAGGACCAATGACGAGCTATATAGAGAATAAGAGAATGAGGAATAGGAGGAGTCAGTCTTCTTTGAAGATCGAAATAAGCTTTTGTTTTGTGATGTTCGAAATTTTGACCTATATTCCAATTGCCTTGTCCCGATTTCCTATAGATCGGCAGCTTCTCCAATATTATATGGATGACATTATCTTGACTGGAGATGATGTAGGAGAATTAGAGAATTTGAAGAATGTTCTTGCCAAAGAATTTGAGATAAAAGATCTTGGAACAATAAAATACTTTTTGGGTATACAGTTTGCTAGATCCAATAAAGGTATATTTGTCGCCCAAAGAAAGTATGTATTAGATTTATTGAAAGAGACTGGTTTACTTGGCTGTAAACCAATAGAAACACCTATGGAAGCCAATTTAAAATTGCAGGCAGCAAGTGCAGAGGAAGTAGTGAACCGAGAACAATTTCAGAGGCTTGTAGGAAGGCTTATTTATCTTTCACATAATCGGCCCGATATTGCCTTTACAATAAGTGTAGTGAGTCAATTTATGCACTCACCTGGGGAAAAACACTTTAAAGCAGTCTACGGAATTCTCAAGTACTTAAAAGGCACAGCTTGAAGAGGTTTACTATTTACATATCATGGCCACCTAAAGATCGAAGCCTATACTGATACTGATTAGGCAGGAAGTGTAACGGATAGAAGATCTACTCTAGGCTATTGTACTTTGATTATGGGAACTTAGTAACTTGGAGAAGCAAGAAGCAAATTATTATAGTAAGGAGTAGTGTGGAAGCCGAATTCAGAGCTGTTACTTAGGGACTCTGTGAGCTTTTGTGGCTAAAAAGGCTAATTGAAGATATCATAATTTCTACTTCAGTACCTATGAAACTTTATTGTAATAATAAAGCTGCAATCAGCATAGTTCACAATTCTGTCCAATATGATAGATTTAAGCACATAGAATCGACATTTTATTAAGAAGAAATTAAACGAAGGCTTAATTTCCATGATCTATGTTCTTACAGGAGAACAATTGGTTGATGTCCTCACAAAAGGGTTACAAATGAGGCAATTTGATAATCTTACATGCAAGCTAGGAATTCAATATATTTTTAAGCTAGCTTGAGGAGGAGTGTGGAAAGATCTAGTTAGTTATCAATATTTAGATAAGTTGACCTATTTAAATTTTAAAATTAGTTGTTTTTATGATATAAGGCATTACTATTATATCATGTACTTATGTTTTCTTTAGATAGAATATGTTGTACACTGATCTTTATATAGGTTTGTAATTATCTTTGTAAATGAGATTTGAATATCAGAATTTTATTCTTAATTACCTCTGTGTTCATATATATATATATTTGAGAGATTTTTTTATTTTAGATGGCTATTGTTTGGGGAAGAAATAGCAAATTAATAATGAAGCGCCAAATGTCGAATGTAAAGTTTGGTGTTTATAAGTGATTACTTGGGGTACTCGGGACACTCGACCTATCCCAAATAAATCTTATTACCGAGTGGTTACGTGGGTACCCAGAGTATACCAAGTACACCTGGTAATTTGAGAAGGTACGCGAGGTACCCCATATAAAGACCGAGGTGGTCAAAGAATCTTCAAAAATATATGCCATGTGTGATCCTCTTTTTTGAAAAGATATTCCCTACTTGATTCTGTCAAATCAAATATTTTCTTTTGGCGACAGAGACATGGCGTATATCTGTCCTACCTGTAAAAAGCCAGAAGTAACATGCCAAGGACAAGTGGTCCTCAACTGCCATACCTACAACTACACCGACAGCTTTTGTAGGAATATTCTGACCACTCTGCAGTGTACCCCACGTGTACAAAACAAAAACTCTACCAATAATGCCTCCTTTGCTCCTCACGCGTGTTTCTAATGGCCCAAAAGGTGTGATGGAGACAAAAAGATGAGGAAAACCCTGGAAATAATAGCTGAATCGCCATTAGAAACATGCCATGTGGTAGGGTACCTAGGATACACTATATAAGGACAGTAAGGTTATTTATTTCTTACATTCACTACCAAACACACACTCAACACAAGGGCTGAGGTCTTCTTCAACCTCCATCCTTCATTTTAGAGAGTTTGCAAGCTCTCATTACTTAAAAAGTAATAGCAGACTTGAGTGTCGGAGTGTGGTCACCAGCCACTGCTGGCTTTACCTCTAACCTCATTTTCGTTGTTTCGCAGGTTTAAGAGCTCTCTTCAAGCTCTTCCACTCAAAACCTCAACCTCTCAACATTATCATCCCTCTCTCATCCTTCCTTTACCCCTAAAAGCCCAAAAACAGCCTACACTTTACAATCCAATAAGGTACCTCACAACCCAAAAACTAAATCTATTATTAGTTAGGTTTTGGCCATCACCTTCCACCACCTCCCATCACCTCCCAAAATCTACCTAAAACAGCTATTGATTTTAATCATATTATTAGGAAATTTTAATCCCACCCAAGATCTTGCAAGTAAAAATACCAAATAAGTAATAAATAGAAAATAGATGAAGAATAAAAACATTTACAACATTCACATAATACATGAATTTACGTGAAAAACTCTTATACCAAAGAAAAACTATGGTCGTCAAAGACGATGAGAGAAAAATTTACTATGTAAAAAATTATTACAATCACTCTAGTATAAAATCCCAAGTATACCCAATCTCTTAACAGACCTACCATTTCTCTTACACTAGAAGCTGATTACTTGCAGAGAAAACTGAATGATTAATAAGTGAACCCAACCTCTTTATATATAGTAATTTTTTTTGGTAGGGGAAGTATTCATTTCTTTATACAAATTGTATTCTTCCTTGAATAAACTAAGTCCTAATGGAAAATTACTTATTCTTAAGAGTCTTCCAAAATAAGAAAACATCCTAGGAAATCATTCCTAAAAAATGAGAAATATTTCCTAACAATCTCCAAAATCAAACTCACATTGAGCGTATATATGCACAATCATATGTCTCCACCTTCTTTACTTTAACAAAACCACACTCATATAGGGCTTATGAGAATCTCTCTACCATAAGTAAAATCTTGTCTTCTATCTAACAGCTATAATTTTCTACACTGAGAATCATTACACTTCATTTTATCTTGAGTACACGTATTCAGTACATGTTGATCACCTTGCTGAAAATATTCACTCTTGTATTTGGCTTCCTTGAGAGTTCCCAACCATCAACATAAAAATTCCACCATATACCTTGCATAAATGTTAAATCATGCCTTATGTGCAAATCTTATGGACCCATTAAAAATAACACATTCTTTTTCATGGTACGACAATAAAAGATAAACTAGTCTCTCATAGAGAAAATAGGCACACCACTAGCTAACACTACCACTATTTTTATCTACTAATTTAGAGCTACTTGCTGAACCTACTCCATTCCGACAATGTTCTTTAAGGTGCCTTGATTGTCTACACACCTCCAAGAGTTTCCGCCAATGGGAACAGGGTTTACATCACCCTTACTTTTCTTGCGTAACATAGATTGAACCAACATATTTCCTTGACTTCAATCTACCTCGGACCAAATTTATTCTCCTATCAAACTTTTCTATTTCTACCTTCATAGGTTTGCAAAACCTCATTGCTGACATATTTACATTGCAACCATAGCTCTAATACCATTTGTTAGAGAATTTTAATCCACCCAATATCTTATAAGTAAAAATATTAAACAAATAATAAACAGAAAATAAATGGAGAATAAAAACAATCACATAACATTAGAATTGACGCAAAAAACTTCTACACCAAAAAAAAAACCACAACTGCCAAAGACAACGAGAAAAAAATCCAGTATATAAAAAATTATTATAATCACTTTAGTATTTTTCTTCACACCCAAAACCCCAATAACACCTAATCTCTCAATAAACCTACCGTTTCTCTTACATTAGAAACTATCTATTGCAAAGAAAACTGAGTGATTAACCAATGATCCCAACCTTCTTATATATAGTGATTATTTATTGTAAGAGAAATATATCTTTCCATATACAAATTGTTTTCCTACTTGAATAAGCTAAGGCCCAAAAGAGAAATTATTTATTCTTTAAATAAAAATCTTTCAAAATAAGAAAATATCCTAAGAAATTCTTATTGAAAAATCAGACATATTTCCTAACACATATTTCACACACAACTGCACGCATGGTGAGCTCCTATTGGGGGAATCTGCTATGGGGCTCACAATCACCAATAAGTACACGCCACGTGCGTGACTGGGCGCACTAGATAAGGTCCATGTATATATGTATGCATATACATACACACACATATATATATATTCACAGAGTCCTCTAGTGCGAATATCTGTACTTTTTAAAATACGGATTTCAAATGCTTTCACAACGTTTTAAAATGATTTTTCAGTAGTTTTCTATATTGTAAAGACATTTGACAATTATATATTCACATATATGCATATATATTATGCATGCGTTTCATTTTCTTCTCAGCATCCATCGATCATCATGTGGCAGAGTGAAGAGAACGAATTATTGGTAGGTAGTAACGTTTGGTACTACTTCACTAGTTCACCTACTGCATTAATTTTGTTCGTTAGTCATCTATATAGGAGGATTGTTTTTTTTAGTTGCTAGGGATTGGCAACAAGAGTGAAGGAAACCTGACATTTCACCTTTTGTAAAGCTCTTTTAAACTACCCCCTAATTTGTTTATTGTTTGCTAAGCAAGTTCCTTTTAATGTCGCCTTAAAATTAATTTTCTCCCCGGTGATCATATTTTCTATTCTCACCATGTTTTATATTACTGGCCTAGCTAGTAAAAATAAAATACAATCAGCCAACTTTTTCAGTGCAAAATGGGAAGTGAAAGTAGTAATCCCAGTCCCGGGAAACGTCATTTTGATATTGCCATGTCAAAAAGAACAAGAAAGCAGCCAGTCAACTTTGAATTTGTGGAGGATTCCTATCGTCATCCTCTCAAAGTGAAAGATGTTTCTGATGAGAAAGGCGAAGGCGAAGTTGATGGAGGAGAAGAGAATATTAATATTGATCATAAGAGTTTGAAGCAACTGATCATCAATGGCAGTGAAAATTTAGCAAAGGTGAATACAGCTAGAGCTGAAGAGAGCAGAGGAGGCAGCAGGAATTCACTCGGTGAACACTTCACGGAAGAAGAGAAGCAGCTTCAACATCAACTGGTCAATAAGCAACAGCAAAACACTATGCAAGGAGTAAAACTCAAGGGTATGGTTAATCGTTATGTCAAAGTCTTGAGCCATTTGATCAAGGTCAGTCGTATTGGATCCCGCAACAAAAGGCCCCCTCTTCGGTTAACAATGTAGAAATCCAATACAACAAATTAAAGCCATCATCTTCTTCTACATCTATATGCTGCTTTGTATTAGGTATTGGCCTCTTCCTCCTCCTTTCGAGTAATATTTACACTTGCCGGCACGTTCCTAATGTATGATATTCATACTTGCAAGGGTTTTCCTATCTTCATGTATCTGTTTCCAAATTCTTCTCACCAATTCGATGTTGCCAATAATTATACCATACCTATAGATGGATATAGAATTAGACATCGCAGATCATTTAAAAGGAATTCATCTCTCTGATGAGGGGACTGGAGACCTACTGCCGCGAAAACTGAGTTTTTTCTTCAACCCTGTCACTGTCAGCTAAGACACTCGCAAAGGAGCTATTAATTGAATCGATATGTCATAATCTTGTAACCGAACAATAATAAGACGAATCCATACATCTGTAACCAGTGACATTTCAGCGTGTATAAATGACTTTCTAAACCAACATTGAATACTACGATCTACATAATAGCCATTATCCTGCAATCCTAGCAGTAATGACTTTCAAAAGAAAAGGAGGGTAAAGAATCATCTGAATCAGTTAAGCCTAGTATATCGCTAAACATTTGGTCCTTCATGTGCAGAATTGCTAGGCCATCCTATTGATCACTTGATAGATAAACAGAGATCAAAACACTTCAGCAGGCTGCAGTTTTCTACAGTGTAGTGGCTTCTTCTGGACATCATTGCAAAAGTGGCTCCACCAAAGGTTTTGAATATGGCGTGTGCAGTTTCATGGTGCATGTAACAGCCACCGCAACAAGTGAACAAATTGCTGGAATAAGACCCAAGCCAAATCTTGTAACAGAAATGTAGGGAGTGCTTATTGAGGAGTTGCTATCCAGGACTGTGGGTGACATACCTGCATCAAAGCTTATGCATTCAAATAGAATTTTTCACAGCAAACTAAACAATAGTATATGAGGATGGGAAAGCAGGAGACAAAACCGGGCACCTTACAGAGTATTCTTAAAACATAGTCTACATAACTTACTTTGATATGACTGAAGAACATACACGGCAATCCCACATGACATTTTGTCCAAGAAGCTCAATGTTCCGCAAACAAATGCACAGCCATTCAGATCTTCACCAACCAGCACATTTTGCATGCTTATTCCAGTAACCTGCAATGATAATTAACATATGAAAACTGACAGCAACCATGAAACTATGATACAAAACCAATAAAACATTCAAAAAGAAAATAAGGCTAAATTCAAATGCTCTGCTAAAAAGAATTTTGAAAGGAAAGCAGAGGATTATTACAACATACCATCATTAAAGCATTTGCTATGCCAACAAGTATTGCTAAGACATACATGAAGGCACTCATATTCGTAGGTAAGATAAGGATCCCTGCACCACAAAACACCCAAAGGATGCCTCCAGCAGAATAGTAAGCCTTCAGGCGCTGGCCAGTCCATGCCATCTCCTACATAGTGATGTCTAAAAGTTAATATACAAAAAAAGCACTATGTATGTGTATAAATTGCTAATGTCATAGAATAAAGCTTCAAAGAGATAACCTGGAGAAGGATGGATACTATGAAGCTGCATATGTAGATGATGGCAGGAACCTATCCATTCAATTGGATAATATATTTACTGAAGAATTTATCTTCTGAACCTAAATCAGTAAGAATGCCAAAAAGGTCAAAGTAGACAAGGTCTGGGCACATACCAATGCTTTAGCAGATTGACCCATTCGCAAATCATTAATGACATAAAATGCAAGATATGCCTGGGCACAAGAAAACCAACTTGATATGAGAAAAAGAAATATCATATACCAATAGCTCATTATTTTCAGCAGCTAATATTCCCCAAAAAAAGAAAAAAGAAAAAAAAAAAAGAATTTCCTTCGGTAACCTGTGAAACATTAACTACTAGTCTGGTGAGCATGTAGACAAAAGCAACTTGATAGTACAAAATTTTCTTGAACCAGTAAGCCCACGAAATCCTTGCATGACTATTTCCTCGCATACCCATCTTTAATCTACATAAGAAAATGTTAGTTATCACCATTTCAAAGTATATAGTTACACAAACCATCAAATATGCATGAATATTCTTAGTGGAATGACACGGTGCATTGAAACTGGTTTGGGATTCGTGCAATATCATTCAGTAAAAGCTTTCTTTCATTGCAACTTTATCAACCTATGTGCACCAGCCAAAAAGTTAATGGTTCCTTAGCTTCCATATTGAACAAAATTACATTTCGATCGCAAGCTCTGCATGAAAACTAGCCGAAATACACATTAAAAAGTGGAATAAAAGTTTAAGATATTCAGCATACCTTGGTTCTTCGGTTCTGGAAAGAAATATTCCCACAAAGCAGCATCCAATAAAAATTGATGAGTATGCAATCCATCGATACTGCTCATTGCAGAACAATTTTAGAATCACTCCCATTAGGAGATCTTTTGACAGCCCAAAGTAATAGAGCTCTTTAATTAAGCATTGCAAACCTGATTTTCAAGATCAGCATGCGTTTTTGCTGTACTCACACTAAACACTATAAAAGCAATAGCGTACAGGCTGAGGTTGGCAACCTGGAAAGCATATACATCAAACCAACAGTGAACAAGACCTTTAAAGATGCTGAAAGTTGGACAAAAAGCTATTGGAACTAGCATGTAAAGAGAAAAAGACCATTGTAAAAGCATTGCGGCAGCTTGTCAGCACCACTCTGCTCGTTGAATTTAATGTGATGCAATTCACCATTGACCTTCAACAAAAAAATTATAATTCAGAGTAGAGTAATTCATACCTATTGGTATCTAAGTAAATAAGATTCCTATTTCTTATTTTTTCCCCAATGAAGAGGGGATGAAGAGCTCTATGATCTGATAAACAACAAATTGTTACTCTAACACAACCCTCTATAATGGTATAAAACTCTTAAGTTCAGTCTCAAAGGAAGAAAAGAATTTCTTTTGATCAACCCAGTTACAGAAGCAAGCAAACCACCGTAAGAGAAAACCTGAAGAGGATGATTTACTTTGATGTCTCCAACGGCAATGATAGGATTCGGCATTCCTATCAAGAGTGGTTTAAATCAAGAGAATCCTAATGCAGAAATTTAAAGGCTCCTACTTATCATGTTTAGAAGAATTAGTTACGAATGCACATTCAGCTAACAAATATTAAGCTGCAGAGATCATTACATGTGCGCAACTTGTGTAGCAGCCCAGCCTACATTAAAGATTGCAGCAAATACACAGTATGAGATAGTCTCCACTTTTAACGTTGAGGTAGAAAGGATTCTACATGGCATGCAACCACCAAAAACAGAAGAAAATGAGACTGCAACCAAAACAGATCCTGCACCATGCCATACCTTGAAATGTCCAAACCTATCTATCTGTCAAGTAAAAGAATTTAAAAGAAACAAAGAGAAACATTAAAAAAAAAAAAAGGAAAAAGGTTATTCCAGCAAAGTATAAAAGGAGATTAAATTGATTGATTCCTAAAATTACACCACAGAATACTGGATATCTAAGAGCTCCAGTCAAAATAACATGCATGAGCACTCGTTTCAAACATATTAATATAACTTCTTTCTCTATGCCAATCATGCTCCATGATCTCCTCACCTTTTTCCGATGGCAATCATTTTGCACAAAACATTGCCAGAAGGCTGTCCAACTTTTTAACTCTATAAATCACAAGTGAGTCTCTTACAAAAGGCCTTCTTTTGACAATGTTTTGGGCAAAATTGCATCATAAACAGGTTGTGCAAAACTGCATCACAAAAATGTTGGGAAACCTTTATATTTGCAAGACTTCATAGCACAATGGTTGTGACTACACATGCTCTATATAACTTTAGATGAGAGATTCTTCATCAAACAACTAAAATTTTGATGCATGGGCAAAAGAATGTGAAAACAAAAGGTAAAGAAATAAAAAGGAAGCAGAGGGAGGAGAGAGATGCTACAAAAGATGCAAAAGAAACAGTGGACAGGTACAGAGGATAGCCAAGTTTAAACAGACAAATTATCTCTCTTCCCAAATTACCAGTTCACCAATAAATATGGTAGCAAACCCATCAGCTATCTGACCAGAAAGCATAACAGCAGCAGCACCCCTATTAAACAGTGAGGATAAGTCAGAAAATTCAAAATGCAAAAAAACAAATAAAGGAAAGAAACCTATGTCCATATGCAAATTCTAATATTATATGCACTGCCAGAAAAATATTTTTGCAAAGTTAAACCAACAATATAATACAACAAAAAAGAAATGAAGGAATCAAAATGTAAGACAACTGTTTTTTGAGTTATACTATCTAACACAAAAAAATAAAAAATAACAGCAAGTAAAAGGGCTACAAAAAAAATAAAAAATAACAGCAAGTAAAAGGGCTAGCCACATGCTTTCAGCAGTCCACTGAGACATTATTTATTTTCCAGTGGAGAAAGATGCCAAAGTCAGTCAGATATCAGACTTATTGTATTTCTTCCCATTGATTACACCCTCAGGCTGTTTAATTTCCCGTTAGCAGAGCCATACACATTCTTTTCTCAAATACAAAATAATAAATAAATGATAGTATATTTGATCAAACAATAAAACAACAGACATATGCGGAGCTCAAATTGAAAGGTTAACATTACAAATGTATTCTCATAAATAGTTACCTAGGGGAAAGTCCGATATCTGTCAAGAACAATAAGAGGTAAGTAAACCAACAGGCAGCAGTGATGTCATTCAGCATGTGGCCCGAGCCATAATATAAAACAGACCGTCTTCCAACGGGCTTAGCGAATGAATCATCATTTTCAATATCGTAATCCATTACGGTTGAAGAAGTCATGTTTCAAAGAGTTGAAGTTATGCCTGCAGTGCTTTTTGCTATCAAAATTCAAAAAGAACTTGCAGGACATGGATTAAGACGGCTAAAGATTGGGTGCCACCTAAACAAAGAGAAACAACCTGGTTTTTCCCATACTCATGAATCACAATTTTGATGCAATACTGTAGCAAACGAAAAAATCCCTAGTTACTAATCTGAATCTGCGGAAGAGGAGCAGGCACCTGAAGATGCTAATGGAGCTATTATTCTATTAGTAAAGGGCGCAGTTAGTGAATGAGTAATTGGCTTCAGGAAAATGTTTAGCTCGTATGTGTGTATGAGACTATGAGCTTGGTGAAAAGACTCTTGAGAGTCTGTTTGGGACAAAAGATTGAAAAGTTTCCATTGTTGGGTGGGGTGGGGGGTTAATATCTGTATATGCTGTTATTAAATGACTGGGATATTCCTTGAAATTCTTCGACACCAAAAATTGCAGGGTTTCAGTCAGTTGTATATAACTCATCAAGATTTCAACCAAGAACAGATTTCCCATCGAAGCCGTCAACCAAATAATTAAATGTAACAAACCAAATCTATGAATTCTCCTAATCCAGAAATTAAAAAAAAATTGAGAGTTTTCCAGAAAAGAAGTTACATAATTTGGCACCAAAATATTCATGCAAAGAAGAAAATGAAAGTAGAATTCAATTAGTGAATAAGAGACAAGACAGTGAATTGAACATTTGAAACTGAAACACTAATTTGCTAATAGTAAAATGAAAAGAAAAGCAATTAGAGGATAGAATAGAGATACTTGTGAGAAGAAACAACTACAAGCAGCAGCCGCAGCCCATCAAAGTCAAAATCAAAATCCAAATAAAAATCGAACAGAGGAAAAGGATAGGCAGAGGTCCCTATCTTTTAGCGTAACACGCAAGTTTATTATCATTTATTTTTATTTTTTATATTTTTTGGTAAAATAAATAATAATAATAATAATAATAATAATAAAAAACTTTTTAACAAAGCATCATTATTAATAGAATTTACATAGATATATGAATCCACATGCGATGCGAATGGTGGGATGTTGGATAACTGGGAAATCTACGAGAGCTAAACTTTCATTTGTCATCTGAAGCGGCTGAATTTGTTCTTTTTCTCATCCTTTTTTATAAATTTAAATTTATTGGGAGTTTGGCGTTTGCAGAGGTACGGTACTGATGATGGGGGAGCTCTGACATAAAAAGACGATATTGCTCCTGCAATATGGAGTGGCAGCCGTGGGCAATAATGTCAGAAATGGCAACTTAAAACAGGAACGGAAGGAAAGCAGAGGAGGAGTTATTTTGTTTGTTTTGTAGAGTTTCATTCATTCATTGGTTTGTGTCTGTAGAGAGGCGACTGAGTCTGTCAGGACTCGCGACACATCCAAGCTGATGCTGTCGTTCACCTTCCCTTCTTACCCTCCCTCCACTCCTTTCTTTATCCATCTTATCTCTCAACTCAACTCAGCAAGTCTCTCAACACAACAAGCAACCAGCAACTAGCAACTAGCAACTGGCCTCCAAACCCTGTCCAGCTGTCATTCATTGAGCTTTTCAGTTTCACATTTTTTAGATTTTGTACTGGACTGGACCAAAGTTGTAAATGAGATTGGACCATATCTCATTTATTTAAAAATTAATAAATAATTAGTTTAAGATTTTTCATTAATCATATATTCAAATTAATTTAATTTTATAAAATTACTAAAACATAAGTCCTAATCTTGCTCGTCTTTTATAGTTTTATTTTGATTCATGGAACTTGTGAATATAATTTGAATGGCATGCATGAATAGAAATATATTTTTAACATGTTTCTATCCTTTTTAATTAATTTCTTTTGGTCATGATTTCCAAGCGAAGAGTCCAATTGTATTGGTGGTTGAAGAATCAATACTTAAGTCTTTATACAAACTACTTTATACAAATTGATGAAATATGATAGTATAGTTATTATAATTCTATTAAAAAAATAAAATAAAAAAGAAATTTAGGCCAAACCAAACCAAGATACCATCTTAGCCTTTTATTAATTCCGAATCAAATTTTATATATATATTTAATCCCTACAATTAAACCACTGAATGAACCTTTTTTAATAATCCTGCATATATTGAATGTCCCTCGTCTTTTTAAGTTTTGTATGTTGAATCGTGCTCTTATTTTATAATTTTAATAAGATATTTAAAACAAATATAAGTTTTAAACCTTTCAACAAGCTGTAGTAGTCTCTGTCCTACATATATAAATTTAAAGATTCTCTTACCAGTTGTAACCAAAGGAATAGCTAGCTAGCTTGTGGGATAAAAAATAACATGAATGTATTAATAAAGAAATTCTCAAAAAAAAAAAATTAAAGAAACAAATTAATAAACCACTTCAAAAAAATTAATTAAACCGGCCGGATGGTTGCATCTATACAATTATTATTAAACTAACAAAAAAATTGCTGAGATTAATTCTCAATAATCTATTACTTAAAACTACAAATTAAAACTAAACTAAACTAGCAAAACAAAAATCAAAATCAAAATCAAAGTTGTTAAAAGTTAGAATATACATACATACACACATACATATATATATATATAAAATAAAAATTGTTTAATAAATGGGGATCAGGTCCCGTTTTAATCTCCGTCCTATTTAAAAATTTTTGGGATATCTCCGAACGACCCCTAATTAAATAAGAAATTTCAGATATAGGGACAAGTTCAGGAATTACTTCTAGTTTAGGTTCAAGCTCGGTGATTGTAATCCATGCCCCAAACCTGCCTCATTGCCATCCGTACATTTTCTCTCTATCTTTAATTTTTCTTCTTCTATTTTTTTTCTTTTTAAAATAGAGATTCGTATTAGTTTAGTACAATATATTCCTATTCATATTACTACTATCGGTGTTGATAAAAATGAAAATGGTCCAACTATGTTGGAACCGCACCATAATAAAGCGCTCCTTCGTAACAATGCTATTAAAACTATAACGTAAGTTTACTATTTATCACTTATAATTCGTAACGTAACATTTAAAGCAAACCCACAGTGCCATCAAGCTTTGCTAAACTTCTTTGCCTTACTTTGTAAGTAGTCCAAAAGAATTGAAGGCCAATGCAATTCTTTAAATGAAACTTCATTTAATAAATGCTTTAACACAACCACATATCATTTTTTTTTCTGCAAATTCTTTGAATCAATCATCAGCAAGTTATTTTCTTTTCTTTTTTCTATTTGTGACCTCCATCTATCCAATTGTTGAGTTGAATCTTTGTTTCTTTTATTTTTCTTACGAATTCATTACTCGCATACCATTTTTTTAATATTGATTATTCCTATACTTATAGAATATTGTTAAACTATAAGATTTATACCCAGAGTTCAATTTGTTTTATGATTGAAAAAATTGGAAAAAAAAAAAAAAGAACTGTAGATGAGGTTTAATAGAATAAGGGTACTTTTGGTAATAAAAGTGAATAATAAAAAAAAATGAGTTTTATACTTCCGTAAGAATTTTAATGGGGGTGTTAAAAGATCAACTCCTCACTCAAAGATGATTTTGGTTCTTGGGCTTACGAACCGTGTGATATCAGAAGTCCTCTATAACACCCCTTAAAATTTTTTATTTCTTAAAATACTCCCTTAAAATATAAACTCATAATTAAAATTAATCATATTCCCATAAAATTCCTCCGTAAAAATATATTTTTTAAAATTTGTATTCATAAAATATATACAAATCCTAAAATCTTTAATTGTTTTCTTCTTATTATATAGTGTATATCTTCATTACTCTAAATCTTATAATTTTCTCAGAAAAAATTTTTATATAAAAATAAATTATGAAATACGGTGGGCTTAAAAAAACTTGTTAAAAGAATCATTTATTTAATTAAATTTTTAAATAAGTTTTCATTCAAAATTAAGAAATAAATAAATTTATCTTTAATTATTTAGGCAATTTTAGAGAGTGCCAAAAACCCTACTTTATCATATACTGGTGCTTCAAAAAAGGCCAGGCTAGCTTTAACATGCGTTTTTTTAGCACTCGCTAGCGTTAACATGCGTTATATTGCATTTGCATTTTGCAATGCTTTATTTAGGCTTATCTTTTATCTCATAGTCTCTTGTTCATAGCTCTATTCAATTCCACTACCAGGTGGACTGGAGAGAATATTAATTAAATAATATTACACAGGTAATAAATCAGCATAGGGTTGCAGCAGCAAATTATTGAAGAGAAGAGAAGAGAAGAGAGAGAATTCATATCGAGCTCAGGCTGAGCTGAGCTGATCGTTAATTTTATATTGATTAATTATTGCATTGCTATATAATTTTATATGAACAGATATGAAATGATGAAATACAACAGCATCGCCACTCCAGAAACAATCTCCAATCCTGACCATCTCTTTCCAATGCGACAACCATCACTTGTCCCTTGAACACTAGCCCCCCCGCTGCTGCCGCTACTAGAATTATCACTGATGGGGTTCTTCCCTCCACCACCTGAAATAAGAAATGAAGTGGAAAAGATGATCGATAATTAATCCTAATTATTATAATTAATATATATTTGTACCTGTGGCTGTGGGACTAGGAGCTGGGGCACTTATCATTGCACCGTCAGTACTGCTGGGGCTTCTACCAAATTGATAGAATACTTGAGCTTCTGGGGAATTTGGATCCAAGTGTAGAAGTGCTGCATCACCCATATATATGATTAATTTAACAAATTAACATCCATATGCATCTGCATGTATATTATTATCAATTTTAATTTAAAGATCAGAAATTGGGGGCCGGGCATCAACAGTAGTGTACAGATTATATAAATTAATGTATATAAAATTACAAACCAGGACATTGAGAAACGTTGGCAGGTGCATGGCAAACCGAAGGCAGGCCTAACGCAAGTGTAACATTAATATTAAGACCAAGCTCTGGATCATTCCTATCTCTAATAATAACGCACAAACACTTCTTGTCATTCTTCAGGACTTGTTTGAGACCACTGCAACAGTCTGGTGTTGGAGCTTTCGCATTTCCCCCAACATAAGGCAAACATGTAGAAAGCCCTACCAGCTGATCTGTGCACTCCTCTCTGTCTTTTGCTTTATCCGCCATTGTTCCACTGCTGCTTATCGTCATTAATAATATGACCAGCATTATAATTATAACTAATAAGTTGTGCAAGCCCATTGCCAGTCTAACTCTAATCAAAATCGAGATAGTGTTATTAAGCTATTGGTTTATGCTTTGGCTACTTAGAAGTTAAAGGAGATATAGCAGCTAATATAACTAATGGGAGGTCAGAGGTGTGGTGGTGGAAATGGCAATGGGGACCATATATATTATATACATATTACATATTACACATGACAGGCATATTATTTCTTTTTGTTACTTTCTTTGATGGTTACATTGGACATTATCAGAGTCGCCAAGGTTTTATTGCCAGCGCATCAGCATGCAAGGGTACTTTTTAACTTTTTTGTTTTGAAGAGAATAGTGTTGAGCATTATTATCTCCTAACTGGCAATAATATGTGGCAGGCAACCAGTTGGCTTGGACCGGAAAGGAGAAAAATAATCTAGGATATGGTTTTGATCGCCATTCGCTAGGCCTTGACTATGCTGGAAGGCAGGTGGCGATGGGAATTGGATGGGTAAAGAATGAAATAATATTAACACCATATTAGAGAGAGAGCACAGGTGTCACTATTCTAAGAGATCAAGAACCGAACATTCAAGAGTGGAGCTCAAAGTGCGTCACTTCACCAACCCCACCAACGCAATAAGAGTGATCGTGATGATTGGTTAATTTGGTTCTCAATTCAATGACATCATGCACTGTTTTGATGACATCACACTAAAGAGTAAATTCAGGTCATATGTAGTCATAACTGAGCAAGTGTTATTCCAAATCTTAATCCTAGAGATAGACAAAGTTCGGATCCGGATTTAAGTGCATCCGGATTTGGATTAACAATTTTATATTTGGATTCATAAAAAAAAAAAAAATTAGCGGATCTGGATACGGGTAATATCCGCACGGATTGTGGGCAGATATCTCAGATATCCGGATTCGCAAAAATTAAATTTTAATAATTTAAAAATTCAACAATTTATCTAATAATATCAAATAAAATTCAATCATAAATTCATAATTAACAATTCAACATGAATAACATATAACAACATCATAAATCCACAATTAAAAATACCACAACATAAATCAAACATAAAAAATAACATAAATTCAACAATTTACCTAATAATATCAAATAAAATCTAATCACAAATTCATAATTCAACAATTAACAATTCAATATGAATAACATATAATAACATCACATAATCCACAATTAAAAATACCATAACATAAATCAAACATAAATTCAACAATTTACTTAATAATATCAAATAAAATCAAATAATAAATTCAAAATTCAACAATTAACCATTCAACATGCATAACATACAACAACATCAAAAATCCGCAATTTTAGGCTTTTTAGCTTATATACTTTTCTATTGAAATTTAATGAAATTAATAATTTAATTAAAAAGAATGCGGATTCGGATATCCGCATTTTCGGATGCAAGTACATCCGGATCCAGATCCGCTCGAATCCTAATTCTTATCATCCAGATCCACATTTTTTAATATAAAAATCCGGATCAGGATCTTCTGGATCTTTGGAGATCCGGGCTGAACCCGAATTTTTTTGTCATCCCTACTTCATCCTAAACAATATAACATTCTATAATGAATGGTGAAATATTTCTTAAAAAAAATGAATAGTCTCGTAATATAATATTTGAGATATTACATATAAATATATTAATATTGTAATTACAAATTTGTCTGGATCAATCTTATTAGTACAATGGCAGACAGTACATTTTGAAAATTCACTCCAAAATCTAAGAAAGTTATTCTAAAATCTAAATAATGGAGAAATTTACCCATATTTTTACCACAAGTGAAAAAAATTAAACTCCTTCACTTAAAGTTCGAGAAGGGAGGTGAGAACCACTTAATCAATATGTGGTTCAGTGAGATAATATAATTAATTTACTTGAAATTTTTGAAAAGTTATTAACACTCGATAAATATACACACTCAAATCATTTGAGATATTTATCATTACTCTTAATAATCATATAAGATAAAATACAAGTCATTATATTCCATCGGGATATAAATAGCTTATATGTCATTCGTTTTCACAATTCAAGTATATATGGATCCCTAACTTTATTTTAAAACAAGAAAAACACACACTCAAATGTAGTATGCATGTTTTATAATGTAAATTGTGTGAATATATATATCCAAAGTGATGATACACACTAAAATATAAAAAATACAAATTTCAATACATCAGATATTGTGTTTTTTTGTCTGTTACTAGCATCCTTACTTTATTAGATTGATGATGTCCTCACTAGAGAATTATTATTATTATTATTATAGTTCTTTGTCCCTTCTCTAATGAAGGGCACACTAAAATACAAAAGAATACGGATTTCAATTAGAGATTATATTTTCTTGTCTATTAGTGTATTGAAATCTATATTTTTTGCCTGTTAGTAACATTCTCATTTTAATAGTGGCATCCTCACTTTGTTAAAATGCGGTGTTCTCACTAAAGAATAATCTATATATCTATATAAAGCTGTTGATTGGGGAGGTGAGGTGGCATCACCAATGCCCATTTTTCTATATTATCTATTTTCTCATAAATTGACTATTTCTTCATTATTTTCCATCTTTTTATCTTTTCTAATAAATTGACTATTTCTTCACTATTTTTCATCTTTTTATCTTCCCAACGGTAAATCTTTTTGTCTTCTCAGAAAATCTATATAAAACATCAAACATTAAATTCTATAATTAATCTATATATATATATATATGTATGTATGTATGTATGTATGTATGTATGTATGTATGTATGTATATATATATATATATATATATATACATATATACATATATATGTATGTATATATATATATATGTATGTATGTATGTATGTATGTATGTATGTATGTATGTATGTATAAACCTAGGAATTGGGGAGGTGAGGTGACATTACCATTCTTCTTCTTTTCATATTATTTATTATCTCATAAATTTACATTTTATTGTAAAAGATTATCAATAAAAAATAAATAGAAAATAATTACAGAAAAAAACATGGAATCATTTATTTCTATGACATGTACACGTCTCTTCCTCTTCCCCTAAATTAACTGTCAATAATATAATGGGTGCTTCAGAATCAGTCCCGCAGAAATCATTCTACGAGTTCACGGTCAAGGTATTTCATTTCTTCTTCCATTGTTTTGATTTTGAGTTACTGGATGATTTTTCTGTCAATAATATAATGGATGCTTCAGAATCAGTCCTGCAGAAATCAATCTACGAGTTCACCATCAAGGTAATTCATTTCTTCTTCTATTGTTTTGATTTTGAGTTACTGGATGATTTTTCTGAAAAAAATAATAATAATAATAATATATGTATATGTTATCAAATGAGGGGTTTCGTTTAGAGCATGATAGCAAGGGCAATGACGTAAACCTTAGCATTTACAAAGGCAAGGTTCTTTTGATTGTTAACGTTGCCTCCAAATGGTTCGTTTCTTTAATCCGTTCTCTTTCTAGGTGGTTCTCTCTTTATTTTTTTGATTTCAGATTAGCTTTTTCTTCCTTTTTCTTTCCTTTAATTATATCTGATTTTTTTCTTTCTTTCCTTGGCGATGTGTCCCTATGAATCAGTGGCTTTACAGACACAAATTACTCCCAGTTGACTGATCTTTATAAAAAATACAAGGATAAAGGTGGTTACTCCTTTTTCCCTTCTATTATTGTTTCGTCATCTTTAATATTTGTATTGTTTTCTTTTACTGTTTCATGTTTCAAGTGCTTCATTCTATTTTAATTCCCTTATTTCTCATCAAACCAACTCCAGTTTTCTGATATGCCCTTGACTGTGTAGGTTCTATTTTACAGATGGCTTTTGTCCTTGCCGTGAACTAATCCTAACGTTAATAGATTTGTTTCTTTATTGCTTTTCTGATTTTCTACTAATTAATTAGAACTTTTTTATTTGCATATTATGCTGCTACTTAATGTTTTTTTCACTCTGTACTTGTTATATATAATTCTTTTGTAGGCCACTGTTTGGTTGGCAGAAATTAGAGAATAGAAGAGGAATAGAAAGGAGAGAAGGAGAGAGAAAAAGAGGGTTTTAATTTCATTATTTGGTTTGACAAGAAATTCATATATTTTCCCCTTATTTCTTTCCATTTTTCTCCTTTCATTTCTTCAAACTAAACATGTCAACATGTATACTGCCCAACTTTGGTGCGAATAATTCTATTTCTTTGTAGTGACTAACATAATTGATTAATTATTGCGATATTACTCGGCATTTTCTTATTATGTACTATTCACTCTCCCACTCTCTCTCTTTTTTTTTAATTAAACTTTTAAACTTGTCAATCTTAACTTACTAATTATGATGTTAACTGAAGGTTCTTAAACCTTCATTAGTCCAATTTCAAATAGTTAAATGATGAATGGACAAAGAATTATACCTAATTATTCTAAAGATTATGAAAACCATCTGTGATCCTCATAGGTTTTGATAAATAGAGCTCAAGCGCATACCTGCAAAAAGGCACTTTGACACTCAAATTGGTGTTTGTTACTAGAAAAATATTTAGATATGGATTTCTATTGACTTTACATTGAAAAATGACCAAAAGATTCTTTCTCGATCCTCTTGGCTCTTATTTATAGACTAAAAAACGTGGAATTGGCGTGAAACTTTATTTCAGATCTAAATCATCACCATTTGTTCCCTTTGTTTAATTTAGGCCGTTAGATCTAATAACTGATTTTGTCCGTATGTGGGTTCCTTGCACATGATTTCATTAGTAATTACATACAACTTATTATCAATGTTTCCAAATCTTTTTTTTTTTTTTGGGTCTTTCATATAAATTAACCAACTAATGGATATTGATTCTCGATCCAAGGTTAATTTAAACCATATCCGATATTTAACTTTTTAATCCAGAATTGATATAAACTGAACTTGTATTTGATCTTTAGCTCGGGACCAATGAAAAATATGTCTGTTATCCGAATTAATTAAATATGTCTTAGTTGAAATGAAATGACTGTCTTGGACAATCCTACTAGCCCAATTAATCTTATTGCCACCTTCAAAGTAAGATTGTTTAATTAATTCATTGATCATTAGTAGTAAAAGATTAAGATTTCCTTAATCTTAACTGAACTCAATTTTATCCCTATTTGTTAATGTAAGTGCCAAAAATATAATTAATGAAAATAAGTTGTATTAAAGAAATTTGAAATCAGAATAAGCTTATAGTAAGATTCTTTAGCAATGGTTGGGACTCAATTCTCCTCCCAAAAAATTTGGATAGAGTAGAATTGTCTCTCCATAGATTAGGGTAAAATTTATTTGAGGGTAGAAATTAGGGCTGTGGCAAAGTAGAATTATCAAAGAGAGCCTCGATAGAACTCTGATTGTATTATCAGTAAAATTCTGATTGTAATATCACTATTTAAAAAAAAAAAAAAAACTAAGAGCAGGCCCATTGTTCTGTCGAATGTAATCAGAGTGAAAAAATAGCAATGGCAGAAAATGTGGCTTGACTCTTGATGATTATGAATAAATAAATAAAAGAATCTTGTTATTGTATGAGTATGACAGAACAACAACCCAAACTAGATCTCTCCTCTGTGTAGAAGTAGATCGGAGAGTAGTGACTATGTCTAAAGCTGCTTTAGTGAATTTTTTTTTTTCCATGACATAAAAAGGAGTAGCTGAGCCAAATTAAAGTAGAATCGATTCTGCTGCTTTTATCAACACACAAAAAAGACTCATCAACTCCAACCATCGAATATATTCCATTCCTGAGCCCACCCCATTTTGATGGGTAGCTCGCTAGCAACTAACATACCTTTAATTAATTTTCTAAATGTTAATTTATTAACATAGTAAATCGTTATACCCACCACTCTAAATAAATAAAAAATCATCTTTGCATATCTATTTAAACGCGGGTGCATACGGGAAAGGCCGTATATATTTGTGTATGTCGATATGTGTGTGTATATGTGTATCATCTAATTTCTTCATCTAAAAATTAGTACTGCTTCAAAAAATATATCAATGCAAAATATTTATAGATGATGAAATATTTAAGTTCAAAACTAGTCTCAAGTTCACTCCTTTACTGTTGGAGGAGATTATTGGTAAAACTTTCAGCTCTCAGCTCCGTCATCTCTAGCTAGTTTGTTGCTTGCTATCATATTTTGTATTCGATTTAGAAGACTGAAATCGTCTTCTTACTTTGATGATGTTAACCTGTTGTGCATAAGCTCAAATATGACTATATGGCTCCTCTAAGTTTCTTTGGTGGGTTCCCGTGATCACGTCCACGTTATTTGGCCTATGGGATGGATCGTGAGGTTATAGTTAATCTTGATATCCCTCATATAATCTTCGCGATGCTCCTAAATATCAAATCTTTTTTCTGGTGATCCCTCAAGCCTCATGTAGGTTCATCAAAGCTAATTCAGGTGTTTTATCTAAAGAAAATATTGATGTAGCAGCTTGTGGTGCTATTTTTTGGAATCATAATAGTGACTAATTGGCATTTTGATCAATTATATTATGATAGCATTTTGGTTATAAATATATATATTAATCAACCCACAAATTCAGGTGGCATCATCTTTGGTTGGAAAGAGACTTTATACTCGGACGTAGTTCACTTTTTACATTTAGCTAGCCAATCTTCCTTTCTTTAGGTATTGTTTGGTATTGAGGTGTTATACCTTTTAAGTTACCACTGTTGTGAAAATAAAAGCTGTAATAATGAAATAAAAGTTAATAATACGTAGTAAATATGACTTTTAAATAATAATTTTGACAAAAATAATAAAAATATTATAGATTTTTCATCGTATAAGCGGTGGATTAAATCAACTTAGTTTCTAAGCCTTACAATTAGTGTTTGTCAAACACACTGTAACTTAAAAGTTACAACGGACTAACCTCAATACCAGACGAGACTTTAATTGCTTCTTTTAAAATTGTTGATTGAACTGCAAATACACGTCCTTTTAAGTTAATTCTCTCATATGTTATGGCGAAAATAATAATGCGACTGCTTATTTGGAATTAAATTTGGGTGTACACTGTGATTTCATTATTTGGTGGCGGGATCCCCCTTATGAAATTTGTAGATTTTTTTTTTCTTTTGATGCGATTGATTTTCTCAGATATAAATTCAGATAGGCCGCATTCTTTATTTGTTCTTTGGCATTTTGTTGCTTTCTTGTAAGCTTAGTGCTGGTTCTTGTTAGGGTGAAGAACATTATGGTCTAGCTGATACTTTTTCCCTCTTATTACTTTTATCTTTTTTATTCAATAAACGCCTCCTTTGAGGCCTGCCTTTATTCATAAAAAAGAAAAAAAGAAAAAAAAATATATATATATACATATATCATTTACCATAAAAATTGGGCATAGACGCATGGTACTTTAGCTAAAGAATATGTATTGTAAGTTGATGAATGTTTCTCATTTAAATGCATATCTTTTAGAACGTAATATTTTTCATCTTTCTTTCATGTAAGTTTAAAATTATATTTGTGGGATTTAAAAGATGTCTGTCCTTTATTTTCAACTTTAAAGTTCACTTTGGCTCTGATTAAAGAAATGATACAGATGCCCTGTTAATCAGTAACCAATAACAATGATGATGAGTAGAATTGTTCTAAAAACATTCTCTTGACCTCTTGAAAACCTCAACGACAATTAAAAGAAAAAGATAAAGCAAGCAAACAAATGAAAGGAAATTAATGGTGATAAAGCAAAAGGCCTCCATGTCTCGTACGTGTGCTCGCAGTTGCATTCATTTTCGAGTAACAGTCGCCGGCCGTTCGCTTAGCCGCGCGCTTTCTATAACTTTCCCACACTCCATTAATTAATTGCTCTACTAGCTAGAGCGCATACATGCATGCTCTGCTTTTTAATTCCCTTCATATATAAAAACTGCAATTAACATTGCTTAAATAATTATTGATTCAACAAACGTTTGATTAATTGAAGAATAAGCCTGTGTATTCCACGCAATATATAGGAATTAAATTTGTGAATAAGAAAAACAAAAAGCTAGCAGGTACAGGCAAATAAAGAAAAGCAAAAGATGAAGAGTAGTCATCTTCATCTTTAACTGCCTTTATCTTTTTGTTTGTACGCTTCTTTTTCTCCAGCCCTAAACAGTCTTTATACCTCTTTACTTTTTTTTTCTTTTTTTTTCAGTGTTAATTGCTGCTAGCTAGTGCCTAGTAGTATACACACACTTCAGTCTTCACAACATAATATCATATTATAAAACCACATCCCAAACTATATATCCCGGCCCGTTTCACTTTGTCGTCGTCATCTTCCCTTAACTAAATTCCCTACACACAGATATATATAAGCATTAAATTACTCCTCAACAAAGAGAAAAACAAAAAAATTCAAAGTCCGAAGGAGCAGCAAAGGAAATTAATTAAAGATGGAGATATTATCACAAATGTGGTCATTCTTAGGTCTCCTCACCGTCCTCCAAAATGTTTTACCCTCACAGCTCCTTTCACTCCTCCACTCCTTCTACGAATCTCTCCAAGACCTCTTCAGTCCTTACTCCTACTTCGAGATCCCAGAGTTCAACGGCTACTGCGGCGTTGACGTCAACGACCTCTACCGCCACGTCAACCTCTATCTCAACTCTGTCAACCCTGCAGCATCCAGTACTTGTCGCCGCCTCACCCTCTCTCGCTCCAGATCCTCCAATCGGATTTCCTTCACTGTTGCACCCAATCAAACTGTCCACGACTCCTTCAGTGGTCACAGTCTCTCCTGGACGCACCATGTTGACACCGTACAAGACTCCTTAGAAGAAAAACGTTGCTTCACTCTCAAGCTACCAAAACGACACCGCCAAACCCTTTTATCAGCCTACCTCGATCACGTCACCTCACGTGCTGAAGAGTTTGAGCGTGTTTCTCGTGAGAGAAGGCTCTTCACTAACAAAGGTCACGGCTCGTACGACTCAGGCTGGGTTTCTGTTCCGTTTCGCCACCCTTCTACGTTCGAAACTCTGGCACTTGAGCCTCAACTTAAGAAGCAGATAACGGAGGATTTAACTACATTTGCTAATGGGAAAGAGTTCTATCACAGAGTTGGACGTGCATGGAAACGCGGTTACTTGCTTTACGGGCCACCGGGGTCTGGCAAATCAAGTTTGATTGCTGCCATGGCTAACTATCTTTGCTATGACGTGTATGATCTTGAACTCACAAAAGTTACGGACAATTCAGAGCTCAGAGCATTGCTTCTACAGACTACAAACCGTTCCATCATTGTAATTGAAGACATAGACTGCTCAGTTGATCTGACAGCTGACAGATTGTTAAAGAGTAGTAACACTAGTACGAAAAGATCATCATCATTAAAGGAGATGGGCTCACGGATTACGTCTTCTACTTGTGGCAAAAATAACAATAATAATAATAATGGAGAAGAGAGCGGAAGGGTGACACTGTCAGGGCTATTGAACTTCACTGATGGTCTATGGTCGTGCTGTGGTGAGGAGAAGATCATAGTGTTTACTACTAACCATAGGCATAGAGTTGATCCGGCGTTGGTTAGATGTGGGCGCATGGACGTGCATGTTAGCCTTGGCACGTGCGGGGTGCACGCGTTCAAGATCCTAGCCAAGAACTATCTTGGAATCGAGTCTCATCATGCACTGTTTGATGTTGTCGAGAGTTGCATAAGGTCAGGAGGGGCCCTGACGCCGGCTCATATTGGGGAGGTTCTGTTGAGAAACAGAGGCAACGTTGATTTGGCAATGAAGGAGGTGGTATCAGCAATGCAAGCGAAAATTTTATCCTCCCGGGAGGTGATGGAGTGCGATGAAATGGTGATAACGAGGTCGCCGGAGAGTGTGGTGGTGGTAGGATCGCCGGAGAATTGGGACTCATCGCCTGGGGGCAGGTATGGAAATGGAAGTAAGAAGAGGAAGGAGGGGCCAAAGGCTAATTTCTTAGTGAGGCTGAGATCTTTGACCAAATCTGACTCTGGCAGAAAGGGTGTGTGAAGTGTCTTCTCCTAGTATGTACTGAGTGAGAATGAGGAAAAAATTTAAAAAAAAAAAAAAAATTGCATTGGTTTGTTTATTTCATTTCATTAATTAATTTGTAGATCTCCTGTCCTTTACTGGTAGAATTTGGAGAAATTAAAGAAAGTATTTATTTTTGTGGAGAGCACGTGACTGACTGACCCACTCCACATAACAAAAGAAAACAAAATTTAAAAAAAAAAAAAAAAAAAAAAAAGGGAGAGAGAGAGAGAGAGGGAGAGAAACTGACAGTTGGGCCAATTAAACGGATAGCCTCATATCTACGCGTCAACTCATCCTTACCTAAGGCAAAGCAAACGGCTGTAACGCCAAGTGTCATCATCAAGTCATTTATGTTATGGAATCAATCAAGTCAATAATATCTTTCTTCTCCATATTTATTTTATCTTTGCGGTCATCTCAGTCTCAGATAAGGTTGGTAAACAAAGAGAGGGAGGAGAGAGGGAGAGATAAGTGAGAAAGTTTTGAGGGAAAAAAGTAAAAAATAAAAAGAGAGACACAGAGAGAGAGATGGGCGTTGTTATAATTGACGGATCAACGGTGAGGGACTTTGTGAATGAGGAGGAGAAGTTCAAGAAGAGTGTTGAAGAGAGATTTGCAGCTTTGGACCTGAACAATGATGGGGTTCTGTCTCGGTCAGAGCTGCGCAAGGCCTTTGAGTCAATGCGTCTCATCGAGACCCACTTCGGTGTTGATATAGCCACCCCTCCTGAGCAGCTTACAAAACTCTACGATTCCATTTTTGACAAATTTGATTTGGATAGCAGTGGGAGTATCGATCTTCCTGAATTCAGTGCTGAGATGAAGAAAATCATGCTCGCTATTGCTGATGGTTTGGGTTCTTGCCCTATCCAGATGGCTCTTGAGGATGATGATCAGAATTTTCTCAAGCAAGCCGCTGATCTTGAGGCTTCTAAGCTTTCTCACCCCTCTTCTTAGATAATTTCCTTTCTTTTTAATCTTCTTCTTAGATCTCAGTAGTAGAGTTGTAGTAGTACTACTACTCTACTAGTATTCAATAGCTGCTACTCTGCTACCCCCTTGTATTTCTATCTTCTTCAACTTCATTCTAGTTTCTCTCTTTCTTTCTTTCTTTCTTTCTTTCTTTTTTTAAAGTAAATAATAATTAATAAATATAAATAATAATCCTTTCCCTATCTCTTTATTTTATGCTCACAAGATAATTTCCATTCAATTCAACTCATTCACCATTTGCATTAGCTTGGGGGACAGGCCATTATAAAGATTAACGAAAATGAAAAATATAATATGACAGGCTAAAAGCAACATGGGATTCGGAGAATTGAAATTGAGACAAGCATGAATGTGTGTTTTTTCTGAGAGAATGAGTAATGCATGGTGCCGATTCAACCTAAAAAGAAACCGATGTTTGTTTAATTTCCCAGTCCCAACTCCCAATAAAAACTACTGTATATTATTGTTAATTGGCATGTAAAGAGTTAGAGATCACACATATATAGGCATGGCATAGCACAACCATATTTACCAAAATTGCCAAATACCAAACAGGTTTTTAGGGAAAAGTGGAACTTACACCGTACAAGAATGCCGATCAGCATCCATGTCCATGAATAAGAAGAGTACTAGCACTACACTAGGTAATTTAAAAAGACTGACATTAGATCAACAATTAACCTGATTCAAAGAATAGGCTGATCATCATTGTTGCCGGAACTGGAACTATTGTCTTCAGCTTTAGTTTCCAATCAGCCTGAATTCCCTACAAAGGGTATAATTTTAAGTAACAATAAAATGTATTTAATAAAAAGAACAAAGCTTTATAACCAGAAAACTTTCACTTACTGTCCTGCCTGATCTTGAAGATAAAGCAAGTTGGAGGTTCTCATGGTCTTTGGTTTCAGTAAAGTTTGGTAGGGTGTTATTGCTAGGCAACCCGATCTAAATGCACTTAAGAATCAATTGTGGAGACTGGTACGGTTAATTATCATGTGCCCTTCTTGAAGGCTCTGGGTATATCAGTGAGCATGAACTCCAATTATGGACATCTATTTTACAAATTAGATCACATCTTGGTTCTTCCAGATAAAGATACAGCAAAGGCATATCCTCCCGTGTCCCATATCCGGCACTTTTAAAAGGCCCTATACTCTTTATCATAGGGGACACAAGACATTAGTGAATAGAGAAAACAGAAGTACTAGAAGAATAAGCAGAGTTTGGCTTGTATGTGCAAATCAAACTATATAAAATACAACAATTCTACTAACACATTTCCAAGCATCAATGCCACAAAGTTTTGTACGACAAACCTCAATATACTTGATCTTTTACTCAAATCAAATATTGATGAACATAACAAAATCAAGCTATTACTCTGGCCATTATTTGCTAAATTTTAACTGCAAACTCCTTGAACATACTATTCAGAGAGCTCTATGAGCCTGTCAAAAGATTGAACACACAACTAAGAACCTTCTTGTCGTCAAATTAATATAAATTAGACGATGGATATCCCATTTCACAAAACATACATGTTACCTCATTGGAGACTGAAAACCTTCATAAACTTTCACATGACATTCACTTTTACCACTCATCTTCTGTTCCGACAGAGTGTACTTAAAATCTTGTAAATCCATTCAAATAATGAACAACAATTTCTAGCATGTAATATACAGTAGTCCACTTAGTTGAATAATCATGGAACAACCTTTTCCTGATATCTAGTTAGAAATTTCTGGCAATGACGTAACGGTTGTTCTTCTAGGTGTGGAGGGAGATTGTTTCACATTATTAACAGTCTAACACCAAGAAAAGAGTTCTCCAATGACATCAATATTGAGATCAAAACCAGCTCATACGGTACGAATTTAAAATATGTTCGCTGCACATCAAACCAAAGCGCCACTTCCTATTAAGTGATAAGTCGTGAAAATCTAAGTATTATGAGTGATTTACCAACCACGAAAACTGACCATGAATAGTAAAAGCAAGGCAACCCCACATAGGAGCCACTCATACTCGTACACCGCCATTATTCTTTCTTTGATATTCAACGAAAAGTGAAAACGCACAGACAAACGAACTAATAACAAGATTGGCCAAATCAAAATGTCCAGCAGCAGCGGCGTAAGATTGACGTACTGGTGCCATGATTGTGACATGAGCGTTAGCTCGTCTTCTCCACCACCGCCACCACCCCATCTTTACAATAAGTTCTATGCCCCCACTGCCAATTGCCAAACCCAATTTCTTGAACATATGGAATCCATTAACCCCAATTCACCAAATCCATTAACAATTATCCACTGACATTGACTTCAACTTCAACTCCCTGCAGTTTGATTATGATTGTGAAGGCAATGATCCATCCAATTCAGTTGCTAGTGGTCTGAATAATTCATCGTCAGTGGGAATCAGAGTGAACATGCAGTGTAGAAATCTCGGAGTCTTTATCACAAAAGTCTTGTGCTATTTGCAAAGATGAGTTCTCTCTTCATTCTGAAGCCAAACAACTCCCTTGCAACCATTTTTACCATTCTGAATGCATCCTCCTTTGGCTTTCCCACCAATCTTCCTGTCCTCTCTGCAGGTTCCAATTACCAATGATTTATCCATCGACGTGGTGAGCTGAGCTTGTTTCGTCTAGTTATTTTCAGTAAATGAATGAAATGAAATCAAATGGCCGGGTAGGTATTTTTTTCGTTTTTCCGGTTTCGTTGCTGAGAGATGTTTTAATCAGACTTTTTAGTTTAGATTTAAAGGCCTCTGGTTAGAACTTGATTACAGGTTTCGTTAGAGAAACGTGAGGTTGTCGCCAGTTATATAATCCTTCTGAATTCTGATCAAGTGTAAATCTGCAGCGGAAGGTCCTGCTTCTACATTATAGCAATAATAACAATTGTAATTAAGCTAACTGATGATAGTGATTTTGTGTTGCGTTTTTTTTTTTTTTTTACTTCAGCATTGAGTGTCAACAAATCTTGTTCAACCTTGGATTTAAAGACATAATCATCTTGTTCAATTGTTACATTTAATTATTCTATTCATTGCATTTCCATTCCACTAGTTGCTGTCTTGCGGTCTCCATGCATCGCACATTCCGAGATGAACCACTTTGCACATTTACCCAAGGAAAATGATACGGATGGGAATAAGATAACAAACTAAACGAGGTGGTGCCACATAATAAATGAATTAATAATAGCCGTAGAAGCAAGCAACTCTCGAATCGAAGTGGATAGAAATGTCATTGAATCAGCAATGTCAAATTTGATCTCTGCAAGTAATCTTTTATCATTGATTTTGATTATATTAAAGAATTATTATTTGATTTTAATAGGTAAATTAAAAGATTCTCAAATAAAAAGCAAATAGAAGTTTAATACAACTATTAGAAATTAAGGATACTGTACAAACTTTAAAAGTTGAAATTAAAAATACTAAGCATATATAAAGAGATCTACAAATATAATTAAATTTGATAAAAATAATAATAAGTGAATGAGTTTAGAAAAACAGTTAATGAAATCTTTGGTGAAGTTAATTTGATAATTTTTAAATATTAATTCAATACTTATATTTATTTTTTGGGTCAAGAAATCTTATCTACTTAACGAAAGTAGATAATATATATTTAAAACATTAACAAAAGATAATTCCTCATTATTATTCAAAAAAAATGATTTGGGAAAAATAAGTTCTTATTTTAACAAAAGTATTAAGAATTTAGTAAAAAATTTTATTAAAATTTTGAATTTTTTTTAAAATACGATGTCGATTGATCCTGTTTTGTCGATAATATGTTGTTGAAAAAAACATTTTTGGGTGAATAAAGAGCTAAATATATTTTTAAGAACACGTTTTCAAAATCAATTTTATAAAATTAGACCAGTTTTTATCAACATAATCTCTTTTACACAAAATATGGGGAAGAAGAACAAACAAATTGCTCTGCATCTTCTCATCTCGTCCCTAATCAGATTCAGACAGTGGACCAATTACTCAATCAATGATACACGTGACTTTTTATCATTCAATTAAGCACAAGTATAATCAATACACAACTGGACAAATAATGTAATATAATAAAATATATATTTACCAATTAAATCATCATTTCTCTTTCTCGATCGAGCAAGCTCTCCTCATTTTGAATTAAACCAAACAACCTCATGAAGTCAGACTTGACGGAGTCAACATGAACTTAATTCCGCTACTGTACATACAATGAATACACTTGCCCTTGTCCTAGTGCCCCGGGAATTACTAAAGCTCAATCTCTTTAGAGTTCAGACATTCCAAGAAGCTGCAAAATCAAAGTCTTAAAGTCGTTATAAGACTCTCAAAGGGTTTCAATTATTTAATAAATCATATACGTACACATGTAACGCGGATATATATATATATATAGATAAGTGATGCTTCTATTGCATAATCTTATTGAGAAATAAACTAACGTCTTTGGGTCTAGCTACAACGGACGCAACTGATCAGTTATTATTAATCTTTGGTCGATCGATCGTCTTATTAATAAAGAGGTACGTGTATACACAAGAAGATGATGATTGAAGAGTGGTTGAATCATGATATGTTGATGAAGGTGGCCTTGTTTGGTGTGGTGCAAGCTTTGGTGTATCTGATACTATCGAAATCATCAAGCATCTTCTCAAAAAACAAAAAGATGATGATGAGCAATCGCAGCAGCAGCTTCAAACCAGCTCGGTCGGTTAGCATTCGGCGGATGCTTGCTGTACTACAAGACATGCCTTCCGGTGGAGAGCCATCTCCGTCTCCAAAGGATATGCAGCAATCACCTACATCTGCACCTACTGGAGATATTGATGATTCAATGATTACCTCACCTCCTGCAGTCTCGGTTTCATCCTCAATTCATCATCATCGTTAATCTTAAATCAGTCTTGTTTCTAGCTTGCTGATGCATTTATTTGTACATAAATATATAGATTAAGGAATTCTTTTATTTAATTTTGCACGTTCTTGGGTCACGATATCTATTAATTAGAGTCTAGAATGGATTGGATTTCATTTGGTATGTACACCCTTGTTGGCTTTAAAGCTTACAAATAATTTCATTTATAATATATAGCTTCCCTGTGGTTTGGAAATTAATTAAGCCAATAGGTAGATTCAAATTCATCGGCCCTTGCATATACATCTACCTCCAAGTATGTTGTTGTTCTTCCTTAATTTGAAGAGGCAATTACTAATTCATTGTTATTGTTGTTATTATTATTTTTTAAAAAAAATAAGAAAGATTAAATACTGTGATATATGTGTACACAAATTTCAAGTGTGTTTTAGTTCTTGCCATGTATTAACCTATTATTGGTCCAAGTAATAAAATCCAGAATTACCCTCAAATACTAAGCATATACATTCAAATTTTTATAATTTAAAACGTGAATTAACTTAGCTCAGACAAAGGTCTGCATGCTAGGTTAGAACAACGGTATTGGTGCAAAATGGTGATAAAATAATGACTAAAATAATCAATTTTTTTTTTTTTTGAGAAGAAAGTAAACCTTTGATTGGAATCAATTAATACTGACCAATACATTCATGATATCTGCTGGTATAGATTCTAATTAGATAGCAGATGTATTAGCTCCTACATCATATTTTGCCAAGGAATGGACACAAACATTACAGGTTCTAGGGACATATCTACATCTAGCATCATGAAAATCCCTTTTGAGCTTTTGAATCTCTGCAATTATCCAATAAATTCTTGTTCTGCTGCCCTTTGTGTTGTTCACTAACTCAGACACATCTTGACAACCGGTCTCAATGATCAGGGATGATAGAGCTGCATTTTTTGCTATCTGCAATCCCTACTCAACTGCTTCTGCTTCAGCAAAGCTGACATTTTCCTTTAGCTTAGTTTGCTTAATGCCTGTAGCTACAATCTGACCATTTGAATCTTTAATCATTGCTCCTAGACCTGTCACTTGATCCTTGTTGTTTATGGCTGCATCCACATTAATCTTGAACACGTTCTTTGGTGGGGGATCCAACCCCTGCTGCTTATCACTACTGGCTTTGTGAATATGTGAAGCTTCTATTCTCCTCACTCTCGAATAAGCTTCTAACACTGATTCTGCTTTGGCTGCTAGAATTCTTGGGTCAATCTTCTTATCTTAAAAAATAAACTTGTTTCTTGCATACCACACAACCCAGCAGTATGCTATCATTAACTTAACATCAGAATTCCTCAGATTAGAGCACATGTCTTGAATTGTACTGAGAATGTCATGGTTTGTGGCATTGTGGGGTTGAAATGGGAAAGGAGCATGAATCCAAATTTTCCTTGCTGCTTTACACTCCAGCAGGGCATGGTTAATTGTTTACACTTCCTTTCTACATCTCTGACAGATAGGTTCTTGTAAGCACTTCCTTTTCCAGAGATTATCAGTAGTTGGCAATAAATTCTTGGTTGCCCTCCACAGAAAGATTCTTATTTTTTCAAGTAACTCAAGAGACCAAAGAGCATGCCATCTTTTGGGGCTGTAATCTGAACTGCTGGACACTTCTGAAAATTTAATGTTGAGGGCTACCTGATATCCACTCTTCACTATATAATTTCCTCTTTTATCAAAGTGCCACAAAACTTCATCCTCATTTTGACATCTTGGGAGAGGAATCTTGAGAATTTCCTCAATATCTTCAGAAACAAAATGCTGATTCAGTTTTGCTTCATCCCACTTGTTTTCATCATCAATCAATTCAGCCACAGTGGTTTCCAATGGTAAAGATGGTGGTGAGATTGGTTTAAAGGTAACTAGTCTTGGGATCCAGCTATCTCTAGACGCTAGGATATTGCGGCCATTTCCTATACGCCATCTTGCTCCTTTTTTTTTTACCTGCCTTCCCCAAAGAATGCTTCTCCAAATAAATGATGGATTAATGCCAATTTTTGCATTCAGAAATGAGGAGTTTCTGAAATATCGTGCTTGAAGCACTTTAGAGACCACAGAATTGGGATAATGAAGCAGCCTCCATACTTGCTTGGCCACCATTGCTTGGTTGAAGCTGGTGAAGTCTCGAAACCCCAATCCTCCTCTGCTTTTGGCACATCTCAATTTGTCCCATCTCGTCCAATGAATTCCATGCTTATCTCCCTTTGATCCCCACCAAAATTTTGCTATGGCTTGAATATCATCACACAAACCCTTTGGCAACTTGAAAACGCTCATAGCATATGCTGAAACGGCTTGGGCCACTGCTTTTATAAGGATTTCCTTGCCTCCACTTGACAACAGCTTGTGATGCTAGTTTGAAATCTTGCTTAGCACATTTAGTTTGATTTCCTTAAAGAAACTCATCTTCTTTCTGCCTATCATAGAGCGAAGGCCTAAATATTTTTCGTGTTTGGACACCACATTGAGTTAGAAGATGCTCTTGATTGCAGAGATTTGTCCAGCGGGAATCTTGCCACTAAGAAACATCGATGATTTTTCGAAATTGAAGATCTAGCCTGATGCCCTTGAATAGCAGTCAAAGATTCCTTTCAAGTGTTTACAATCAACCTTTGAAGCTCTTGTAAAGACTAAGCTGTCATTTGCAAAAAGTAGATGAGAAATTGTGATATCTTTGGCAAATCTCAGCCCTTTGATCTGCTGTTTCTTTTCTGCCTATGACAACATATTTGAAAAAACTTCTGCATACAAAATAAACAGGTAAGAAGAGAGGGGGCAAACCTGTCTTAAGCCCCGCTCTAGTTGGATTAAACCTTTAGCAACCCCATTGATGATAACTGAAAAGGAAACAGTAGTGATGCAGCTCATTATCAAAGTCACCCATTTATTAGAAAAGCTAAGATTCATCATTGTTTGCTTCAAAAACAACCATTCTACCTTATCATATGCTTTGCTAATATCTAATTTCAGAGCCATCAATCCATTTCTTTTTCCTTTACTGTGTCTGATTTTGTGGAGGTATTCATAACCAATAATCACATTGTCAGTTATGAGCCTATTGGGAATGAATGCACTCTATATAGGGGAGATGATATGGGATATGATTGGTTTCAATCTATTCGCAATTACCTTGGCTATAATTCTTTAAACTACATTGCATAAACTGATTGGCCTAAATTCAGAAACTTTTCTTGGTTTGGCAGTCTTAGGAATTAGGGCAATGTAAGTGTGGTTTAGAGGAGTTACCCTGTTCATTAAGGATATTTAGGCAAGTTTCTATTACACCTCCCCGAATTGACTGCCAATGCTTCTGAAAAAAAGCAGCTGGCAATCCATCTGGACCTGGAGCTTTTGTTAGGCACATCTAGGAAAAAGCATCAACAATCTCCTCTGTTGTAAATGGTTCCTCCAGATAAGAGTTCATCTCTGGAGTTACCTTTGGCATCAGTTCCCTTAATGCTTCTTGAATCTGGCTTTGACTCGAGCTGGAGGTGGTAAATAAGTTCTAGAAGTAGTCGCAAAACTCATTCGCTATTTCGTCTCCATTTTCAGTCCATTGCCTTTGAGCATCTTCAATTCCCCTGATTCTGTTTTTCCTCTTTCTAACTGAAGCTTTGGAGTGGAAAAATTTTGTATTTTTGTCCCCTTCTCTTAACCAGTCTGCCCTTGACCTTTGCTTCCAATAAACCTCTTCATCTATCAGCATATTATTAATCTGGTTTTCCATTCTTTTGATTACTTCCCCATCCATCCCAAATACATTACTCTGCTTGGCGTGCTTTAGTTGTTCCAGCAGCTTTTCTAGCTTCCTCTTTCTACCACCGAATTTAACCCTACTCCAGTTCTTAAGGTTAGCTAAAGAGTTTTTAGCTACCTACTGAAATTGCTGCACTAGATTCCCTTTTGATTCTCCCCCAAACTGAGCCTACTCATTTCTCACAATGTTTCTGCAAAATTCATAAGAGCTCCACATGTTTTCATAGTGGACTCTATGAAATGACTTTTGCACAAAGCTCCTCTCTAATTCCATTATAATAGGACAATGATCTAAGACCCAGTTCACCAAATTTGTTGCTGTCGAATTCTGAAAATTGTTGCCCCAGTCTTTGCTGCACAGAAACCTGTCTAATCTTTCCTCGACATAGAGTGGTCCATATCTCCTGTTTGACCACGTGAATGGATAACCATTGTAACCCACATCAACCAAATGACAAGCCTGAGACACTTCTCTAAACTTGGCTACCATGTTTACATTTCTATCATTTCCCCCCAATTTCTCGTGTGAGTGCAACACTTCATTAAAGTCACCAAAGCAACAATAAGGATAGGAGAAAATACTTGCTAGTCGTTCCAATAATGTCCAAGTGTGGTGTTTTTGATTAGTTTTTGGATGCCCGTAAACCCCTTTGCATCTCCATACTTTACCACTTTCATTATACACCACTGCATCAATGTGATGAGAGCTATAAGATTTTATTTCAACATATGTTTTTGAATTCCAAAACAAGACCAAGCCTCCTCCTATACCATTTCTATCCACTGCAAAACAGTTCTCAAAATTAAACTTTCTACACATTGAATATACCTGCTTAGCCATCATTTTCGTTTCATAACAAAAGAAAATTTCAGGTCTATACAAGTAGAGAATTTTCTTTATCGCAAGGCACATTCGAGGCTTCCCCAGACCTCGAATATTCCAATTAAGATCCTCATTGCTGCAGTCCAGCCCCGCTGATTTATCTTCCATCATTTGTTCCAAATCCACCACTGTATCATCCCCTTCATCAACCAATTCCAGCTGAGTCTTTGCTTGAGGATAGCTAGAAAAACTACCACTAGTGAGCTTTTCCGTTGGGCTGAGCATTCTTGCCCTTTTACTATCGGGGCTAGGCTAAATGGATTGGCTATTGGGTCGTTTGGTGTACTTTGGCCCATCTGCATTCCCTTTTTCCATCTTAGAGCTTCTTGCTTACATCTTCCGCTTTCTGAATTTAGGCCGGGTCTGGACTTTCTTTGGCCCATTGTCCACTTCTTCTTCATCAGATGCAGCATATCCTTCATCAATACTTTTTGGTTTGTCTTCCAAAGTTGCACTTTCCTTCCAATTTTCTTTTCTCGCCTGTCAGCTCTTATCCCTAGAGTAGCTATCATTGCCAGCCACCCTAGCCTGCATCTTACTGATATTGTTGTGCTTGAGATGCTTTTGGATTGTCAACTGTAGAATCACCCCTTTTAAATTGAAAATGCTCACGATTTCCTTTCTCCTTTGCTCTGTTTTGTTTTGCCTTTTCTGCTTGTAACATTGCTCTCATCCATCCACCATAAGGCAGCTCATCTTTGGACTGACCCTTGTACTTCAAACATTCTCTGTATTGGTGGCCAATATGTGCACAGTAAAAACAAAAATCTGGCAGTTTTTCATAAAGTACTGGCATTGGAATTTTGGCACCATTTTACTGCAGATAAACAACCTTTTTCAATGGTTGTGTAATATTAATGGATATTCTGGCACGAGCAAACTGGCCAATACATTCCCTTGCATCATTTGTTTCAACTTCTACAACTTTGCCTAGTTTCTTCCCCAACTCTTGAATAGCATCTCTATTCATACACATTATGGGTATATTATGGATCTGTACCCAGAATGATGTATGTGTGAAAGATTGCTCCTTTACGTCTCCAATACCGCTTGGTTCTACTAGCACTAACAAGGCTCGATCAAAATGCCAAGGCCTTTCCATCAACACTCCCTTTTTTACTTGCTTTGAACCAAACTTGAAAAGGAAGATGTTGTCCCCCATGCTTTCAATCTTTACTTGCTTCACTGTTCTCCAAGCTTGTTGCATAGCTGCTTTCAACCCCTCTTTGTTGACTCCTCTCATGATTAAAATTTTCCCCACTAAACAGTTTGCAACAATTTGCTCTCCTTTTATCTTCATTCTTCCCATGAATGTTACTATGTCGTCGTCCTCCTCTTTCAGAACAATTGCTTAACATTTTCTAACTAATTCCTTCGCATCCATATTTTAAACTGCAAGACTATCTAGTATTAAGACCAACTCACCGCTTCCTATGCTGAAGCTAAGATAACTAAATCTACTACTTTAACTCCTCCTGTAACGCTCTTAAAATCTTAAAAGTAGGATTGAGAAATAGAGAAAGATGAAGGAAAGAAAGAAAAGAAGAAAAACACCCAACCAAGGGGTGACTAATATTAAGCCATAACGGCTTTATTCAACTTCCATTCTAATCCTTTTTTAAGAGAAAAAAGAAATGTAGAAGGAAGAGGATATTTGGTTCTTTTTCCCACACTATCTAACTAAAATAATCACTAAAACAACATAGTTTTGGTTGTTTAAAAAAACAAGAAAGAAAGAAAGAAAAGAAACAACCAAAATTATATAGCGTTTGACCTTTTTTTCTTTATGGTTATTTTATTTTATTAGTTTTTTGTAAAAAATATCATTGGTAAGATAAAATACAAAAGCCCAACCTAAGTCAGCCCAACCAATTCCGCTTGTTAGCCTTGGTCTTATAAAAAAGTAGTACCAAAATTAGCGCAAAATTATAAATAATTTGTCTTATAAAATTTTTTTGTGCTATAGTAAAATATTTTTATTTTATAATGATGTCGTGTTATTTTCTGGCACATACCACTAATCCATCAACAAAACACTCAATGATCATTTGGCCTTGTGTATCAGTGACTTAGTCATCTTAGATTAATCTTGCCACCTTGAATGACACAAGTCTCGTGTGTTTGTGATACGAAAAATGTTAAAGGTCGAGAAAGTTGAGAGAAAATCGAGAAAAACGGCATCTCCAACCTCCATTTTGCTACATTTCTCTCCATTTATCAATTAAAAAACTAAAAAAATAATTAAAACTGCAGCTTTCTCTTAGTTTTCTCTCTCTTTAGCACCATTCTTGCGATATGAGTGCATTAACACTGATTTCTCTGCCATCGGCATGATTCATGATGTCACTCCCATTCACTCATCAAACGGTCATCTCTTATTTACATATTTAATTACTATTTTAAGTTTAATGAGTTTTCATTCACATGTTTCCCATTTTTTAATCCATTATAGTCATAGTATAATAATAATAATAATAATAATAATAATATAATCGTAAACAACCAAAATCTTAGTGCTTTGAAAGATTGTTATTTTCCTTGTGTTAAAACTTAAAAAAAGTTAAAATGGCAAGTAATTTCATATTTGCTTATTAATTTATATTACCATACAGAATGTACTATTATTTATGTAGAATTGATAATAACAGCCAGAATCATAATGGAATTAAAACGAGTATTATCTTCGGTTATCATGACAAGCAAAGACTAACAATCGAATTTTTATATTATCTTTGGGGATGTAGGTTGTTAGATTGACCTTTGTGATAGAGTAAGCATTATCGATATCATCCAATATTTTAATTAGCAACCAAAGGACAGTTGCTTGTAAATAATTAAATTTCTAAATTTTTTTTGGCGATCCCAATTCCACCGTATGCACAATATAATACAATGTATTTCCTATTTAAGGATCGATCCAAGTCTCTCCTACAAGAACATAAAATTAACCTTGTCCTATTCAAATAAAAAACTCAACATCCATCCATGAAAGAAATGATTGTGCCGCACGTCAGTTCAAGTACTTCTTCACAGAAAGTGGCCATGCGCATGCGCATGCACAGCAATTCACACGTAATATCGAAACTGATCAAACCCAAGATTCGCGTCATTCACATATTTGCGCCACAGATCATCAAGACCGACGTTGCAAGTTTTCGAGAGGTTGTGCAAAAACTCACCGGAAAATCTCAACCTCAACCTCATGAAAGTGAGAGAAAAGCCAACAATAAGAAGAGCATACAGCTGCTAGGTGATGAGTGGCTTGAAAATGAGACATGGGATATTTCGAGTAGTTTCCTTGATGGACGCACAGGACTCGACTCTTCTTCTTAATTAATTATTTCTCTACAAAAATCTTCATCTTCATGAATTAGTCATGTACGACTAGTGCATGTATAGATTTTTGGTCCCTCTGATTTAACTGGTTTCTCCTCGCTAAAAGCCATCTGAAATTAAGTTGTCGTTGGTCGATTAATTTCTGCTGAGATATTGACTTCTCTTTCTCATTGTAAGTAGCTGGGTACAATTAATAGTGTGATTATGTATGTATACATAATTTGTGTTATAGCCGAGTACTGTTGATCAATATTCATATTTTTCATTAAATTTGTCTTGTGATAATTACTTCTGTAAATCTGTTCTGTTCAATTGAGTTGATTGTTAAGAATATGACGTATAAATAAATGAAATGAAATATTAATCAGTTAATCAGATCTTTTTAAATTTAATTATCTTATTATTATTATTTATCTATTACAGCTTTATCAATTTAATTGAAATATCTGTGCAAACTGTCAAAAAATATCTTAATCTGATTGAGAATGTTGATGGATCCAGCCTAACACATGGCAAATAATCACAATTATGTTTGACAATCTAATGCCACAATTATGTTTGGTAAATTGATTTTTTTCTCAAAGAAACAAATTTTTTACTAATTATAAAAAGCCATAAAAGATAGCTTTCGAAAATCAGATTACGTAACAATATGGTTATTGGTAGCTCAAACGGCAGATTTACTCTTTCATAATTGCTAAACTCAAAATAACTATATATTCACAATTAAATAAGTAATAATTATTAAATAAACCGCTGGGACGATTGTTTAACAAACCGATAAAATTAGTCAAATAATCCACTGTTTGTTTAACAATAAATTTAAAATATTAAAACATGACCAAAAAGTATATAATGTGTGTGCACTTTAGTCATTACACATGTTCCCACCACTTCTTTTTATCATTAATTAGCAAATATGTATATTAAATTGTTTGGTAAGTGGTTGTCAGATAATTTTAATTTACCACACACCTTATTAAATTATGTATAAAGCTTGTTATTTGAGAATTTATATAATAATTGATTTCTTGAGAACCTAATACAATCCCAAACATACCCTTAATTCTTTAATTATTGAAGGAAGTAGGGACCAATTAGATGATTGATAATACTGTAGCTTTGAATTTGGTATATTAACAAAGAAGATAGATTTCCCGTTCATCTCTTGGTTGAAAGAAGAGTTGGTTTTGGCATTTTGCTCTTGCTTACGACTAACCGACATTGACTTTGGCCCATAACCGACATTGACTTTGCCATATAATCTACCACCACTAATCTGTTGAAAGTTCAAAAGGAGAGGAATTAAGATATAATACGATCATTCAAAAAAATATATATGATACAATCAATTAATACAAATATGTTATATATATAATTAAATTTAATATAAATACTATTTATATAATAATTTTTAAAAATAAATACATATATATCATTAATATTATTTATTTATTATATAATTAATATGATATCTCTGTGTATTTTAAATTTTTCCTTAAAAAGTATATTGGTTGGAACACGCAAGAAACTTTGCATTCATCTCTTTTCCCGAATATTTTATAAGCATCAACAGCAACTCAATCTTCACCAAAAAAAAAAAAAAAAAACAACAACAACAACGACTCAATAAAAGCAAAATGAAAAAAAAGAGGCTGCGTCAACTCTTTAACTAAAGACAGGCCTCAGCTGTCAGCTCAAATCAACTCACTCGAAAACCGTAAACATAGAATTAAAGATGATAATATATATATTAAATATAATTTTTAAATAATAATATTAAAAAATATAATAAAGTCACGTTAGTGGGGGGAAAGGGCTCAAGTTTTAAAATGGGCCGTCTGATTGTGCCCAAAAAGGAAGAATATAGAACTGCAAAATTTGATGAGAAGTAAAACTGACCTCTGGAAGCAGACACATGGTCCTAACCTAAGCTCCTTTTGTCAAATGGATTCTCACCAACCTTCCCTGGACTTAGAATTCGATTATATATATTACAATAACAACAATGCCCCGGTGATTTTAGGGTGCCTTTGGGATTATTAATTATTATAATTTGAAAGTTATGTTGATATAATTTTTTATTTGTGTGATAAAAAATATATTATATTTTTAATAATTTTATAAAAATTATTATTTAAAAATTATACTTACTACATACTATTAATTTTTATTTTATAATTAAAATTTTTTTTTTCACAGCAACTACAACACCTCAATCCTCCCCTAATTTAGTCATTTGCATGCAAAATCAAGTCGGTAAGTTGAAATAAAACAAAAAAACCACGCAAAAGAAGAAAGAAATATAGATAAGATAATGTAACAGAAATGCTGAAAAGGATAGATGTGCAGGAAAATGAAGGCAACTTGGGAAGTTTGAGAGAGTCTAAGCACAACAGAGTGCTCAGCTCTACTTGATGGAACGAGGATCTGCCCCCACAACTCGAACCACATTAACCTTTTCCTTACTCCTCTTTTGCACATCAACATCTAACGCAACGCACCTTTAAGTCTAAGTAAGTAAATGCTACATGCAGCGAAGCACATGCATCAACACCGGAGGCCTTTAATTACCCAGTTTTTTTGGAGTTGTAAGCGTCGTATATCAATCAAAACAACAATTCACTAATTTCACTCGCTGAATTTACAGTGTCTAATAATGAAGCTAAACCCAGGAGTTAACAATGATACTCAGTTTAATACACTCAATGCACAAAATAACAGAAACAGAATTACAGAATGTCAATCAATAAATTTTAATTCCTCATTTCTATTATATGATGCATACATCTAAACCCCAAAAAAAAAAAAAAAAAAGCAAAAGCATTTTCTCTGTAAATGTTGATTACATCCTTAATTGTGGTACAATAAACCGATTTTGCTTGTACGTAGCAAGCAGGGCTTGTAAGAGAGTATCAGAAGCCAGTGGTGGAAGCATTTTCATCCTCTTTACATGGAGAGAGAAATTGAAAGAGAAGATGAACAACTTGATTTGTATAGAAAATTAGACTCCACTGAACCTGAAAAGAAAAACCAGTTTTTGTTCATTACTCTAAATGTTCATTTTCTGTAAACTTTTAACAGTGACCAGTTCACATATACATTATTAAGGGAAACAAATTACAAGATTCTCATCCACAAGGTCATCTGTGAAATGAATTTGAATACATACAAACAGCCAGAAACGTCTAAAGAGTTCTACAAAGACTCGACAAGCCAGGTAGCAGATGATTTCACAGCTTTGGTGCACAAGACAAGTCCATTCATGAGAATAAGGAGTTCCATCGGGAACTTGAGTTCTTGAGAAAAGTTCTTCCCCATTTACATTATCCAACCTGCAAGTATTCAAAAAGGAAATTGCATACGTGTCCCTTAACTCTTTCAATAAGTTTCAGCTCATCTGTTGTCAACTACCATGACAAAAGCTACAGACTTTGACAAAATATCACATAAACTTCAGCCATCCGTTAATCCCAGATTGCAGCAAGCCTTCACTAAGAAATTAACATGCCCCCATTTAAAATTTTATCCATCAAAAACACTTTCAAGTTGATAAAACACCCGTATAGCCTAAAACAAAGTATCCCATCCTTAATCCATCAAATATACTAGTGACATTCACTACAAACATGTGCTCTTTAATATGAAGACAAACTAAGCAAACTCATACATCTTGCCATGTGAAAAGTGCATCTATTAATGGAAAGTCTGAGCCACAACTGGCATTATATAAGAACACAAAAACATAATAAATATACAAATAATAACCAAGTGGTTAAAAAATAAAAAAATAAAAAGCCAAGTGATATGTGGGATTTTCAGAATAAAAGTACCACGCTTTAGCCACCAATATGTATCATAGGTCTATTGGCTGTCTTTGCAATATCAAACATTCCAGCATGTGCAGCTTTCTTCCTCTTCACCTGAATCATGTCAGAAGGTTAAAAGTTCAAAAGACATTAGCACCAATTTAAACAAGAAAGCTTAAAAGCTGAATCATATACTCTACAATTAGAAATCCAAGGTACCAAGTAAGACTTTTATGCTCCTATCTGGTCAATTTTCCCATTATGCTACGAAGCAATAACAGACTTTACTGACCAACTAAATCCTAACTTATCCTGCAAGATGTGCATTGATGGTAGTTCACTAGTAATGGGATAATTATCCTGTGACAATTCCAGAACTTAATGCATAAGGGAAATAAAAACATCATATAAACACTTCAAAATTCATACCGCTGCCCCAATTATCTCTCTGAGTTCATCATCCGATGCATTCTGCCGGAGCGGATCTCTTAAGCTAACCTGAAAACAATTAGCATCGGACAAGGATTTTTTTAAGAATTTTTTTTTTAAAAAAATCATTATTCAACTGCGTAGTTTACAGGACAAGGAGAATTTGTCGAAGATTGTACAACTCACCTCTGAAGGACCAAAGAGGCATACTTTGAAGTTTCCATCGGCCAAAAGTCGCAATCTATTGCAACCAGCACAAAAGTGCTCCGTCATGGATGTGATAAATGAAACAGCACCATGATGCCCATCAATCTTAAAATTCTTAGCTGTTTCTGTTGGATGATCCTGCATTCTCCTAAGACCTGGAAACTTTTTTACCTATAAAATTAAGATAAGTTAATTATGAAACACCCAAGAGAACACCCACAAATCTCCAAATAAGATCACTTGTCAGGGTTCTACCTTACCACTGTATCCAACATTTCTGCATATGGTACAAGCTTCTTAACATTCCAGACATTTCCATCAAAAGGCATGAACTCAATAAACCGAATATTAATTGGTCTATCACGTGTCAACTCCACAAAATCACATATCTCATCATCATTAAACCCACGCATCACAACACAATTCACCTAGAAGAATACAGCAAAAATGGAAAGAGAATATTAGGGCAATTTGTCCAATAGAAAGAAAGCATTGCAGAAGAACTAGCGGTGAGGGGAAAGTAGTTTAAAGCAGCTTAAGACTTACTTTAACGGGATTGTAGCCAACCTCTACAGCAGCATTAATCGACTCCATAACCTTTTCGTGGCCTTTGCGCCTGGTCAAGAATTCAAATTTTGCAGGAACTAATGTGTCTAAACTAATATTGACAGATGTAAGGCCGGATTCTTTGAGCTTTGGAAGCTTTCTGGCAAGGGTGAGACCATTGGTCGTGATGGCAAGGGTCTTAAGTCCTTTCAAGTTAGACAAATGGAAGCAAGCCTCTTCAATGTCTTTCCTAATAGTAGGCTCACCACCAGTTAAACGAATTTTATCAACTCCAGCAGTAACAAAGAGAGAAGCCAAACGAAGAATCTCATTGAGTGACAATAACTGAGGTTTAGGAGTGAGGTCAACACCCTCAGGTGGCATACAATAGTGACACCGCAGATTGCAACGCTCTGTCAAGGATATTCTTAAGTAAGTGTGCATCCTTCCAAAGGAATCAATTAACATGTCAGAAACACGATGATTATCTTTGTCTTTGGAAGGATCTTCCGATAAATTAGCAGAAGAAGTGGCATAATTCATGTTTGCGACAGATTTATGCAGCAAGTGATCATCAGTACTACTTGTCAAAACCGAAGGTAAGGATCCAAGTTGAGAATCAACCTGATTATTTTTGAAAGTATAAAAGCTGTCAGCCTGAAGAGGGCATAAAATTTCCCGAAGTGGTGTGAGCAGAATCAAATATGCATTTTTGAGTTGTAATGGAATAGCTCACTTATTAGCAAAAACAGCCTAAGAACAAGTTAATATAGTCTCATGGCTGGATAACATTCCAGAAAACTTTTTGTATTTATTCTCTGATTTTGATGAATGAAAGTTACAGTTTCATATAAAAAAAATAAAAAGCATTTTTGAGTTGACAAACATTTATATGATTAAACTAGCATCTTAAACAGGGTCATAAAAAAGAATATGGGATGGTATCAATTGAGTTCAGAGACTATATACAGAAGAAATGGAAATTTAAGAAAAATAAAAGACAAAAAGCAGGCAACATATTACATATAACTTGCACATACCAAGAAGAAATTGGAATTTCTGAATCCTAAATGCCAGTCAGTGATTTTAGATACAGTGCGCCTCATCTTAGCCGCTGAAACGATTAAGAAAAGAAAGAATATAATTCGTATGAATATGATGATAAAGATGAATGATGGAAGAACGCAAACAAAAAGGAAAATGATAAAAGGTTCTGATTGACCTTTCGTTGCGTTTGTTCACCCGGTTCTGTGTCTGTCTCAGTGGGGAAAATTTTTAGAATAATTATATATGTATTTAGAATTAATTAATTCATTAGATTTTTAGATAAGACAAGTGTAGTGTCCATCTCTCGCACTCTCATATACACAAACACGTGCATTCATTCCCATACATCGATCAAATATGATTGATTCCATATGCTCCCATTTTTTATCCAACAATTCAACTGCAGCCAAATTCAATAAATAAATATTCCATCTTTCTGCGAATATCAGGCCCCTGAACGGCAGAAATTAAAAATAAATTAATTAATTAAAAAAAGGGCAAAAGGTGTGAGGGAAAAATAGATGACGGTACAATACAGTTCAAAAGTGCGACTGGTTGCATTTTGAATCTGCAACTTGCAACTCAACTCTTACTTTGCTTCTTCAAATTGAATTACTGTTATAACCTTAATTTATACGTATATGTATATGTACATTTTCCCACCGGCCAACCTTAACCAAAACCAACCTGTATCAGGGAAGGTCATAAATGTAATTTCGTGCAGCATTCATTGACCTGCAGCTGCAAGTTCCAAACCTTTTAATTTTAAGGCCGAGCCGTAAGTAGAAATTAAGAAATATATGAACACTGGAAAGTTCATTCAATTGCGCAAACATACAAAGTAACAAAACCTGTGAATACTACGATTACGAATACGAATAGGAGGAGGATTCTGTCTCCGTAAGTTCCCTTCACTTTTTCTACTTCTTCAATCAACTTATTCCAGATTGTTTTCCTCACTGAAATCTATTTGCTGATTTGATCTAATTCTTTATTTTCCTTAGAAGAAGAATCTACATTTTTTTTTAAGTTTTCCTTTTTTGTGACTTTTATTTGGAAGTTGCTGGTGACTGCTCGGAGTTTGAAGTGAACAATGGTGTTCTTCAGGAGCGTAACTGCGCTTTCTCGCCTCCGTTCTCGCGTTGTGAGTAGTTTGTTTTATTGATTTTGACCTTTCTTTTTTTTTTTTTTTTTTTTTTGTTTTAAGTCATGTTTTGCTATATCGGATCATTGAATCTATGTTTCAGGGACAACAGTCTAATCTCAGCAATTCAGTGAGATGGCTTCAAATGCAAAGCTCTTCTGATCTTGTAATCTCTCTCCCTCTCTCTTCTTATATGTGTGAATGTGTTTGTCACACTTGTATTTGATTTGTAGTTTCTCTTTATTTCTTCTTTGGAATTGACTATGTTTGTTGTGCGTATGTGTTCCTACTCACTTGCCTTTCATTATTTTCTATATTTAGCAATTTTACTGCCATTGTAGTTTGATAATTATTTATTTTCATTGTAAATGAAATTTAGTTGTCTGCTCTTTTTTTATTTCTTATCAACATCATGCTAGTCAATTTATGCAAGATCATTCATTTTATCTATTTAATGCTTGTAGGACCTTCATTCTCAGCTCAAGGAAATGATTCCAGAACAACAGGTTTGTTTTATTCCTTGTGATAAGTGTCATTCATTGTTGAATGACTCTTTTGATAACTTTTTATAGCTGTTTAATTATTGGTTTTGAACCAAAAAAAGGATTGATTTTCTGTTGATCATGTTTTGGTAAGTTCTTTTCGTTTGATGATGGGTTGGTAGATGAATGTTTTCTTGATGTGTTGCTTAGACTTTATTTTCGACTGACGTGCTGGTTAACTCCCTTTACAATTTTATTCACCCTGCATTTTTTTTTTTTTTTGGAGAGAAGGTTTAGATATCATTTTTATGCTTTTCTAACTCAGTTCTATTTACTGTGCTAAACATTGCAGTAACTTTTCCATCGCTCAAGCACAAAATGAAAGCAATGTTTACTTTTTTTTCTTCTTGTCTCTATTTATTTATTATTTTTTTTTTTTTTGGGTTTCAGGAGCGCCTGAAGAAAGTGAAATCAGAGCTTGGAAAGGCCCAGCTGGGGAAAATTACCGTTGACATGGTAATGTTTTATGTCAACTCTTGTCTGGTAGAGGTGAATTATTGTAGTTTTCTTGTCCAGGTGTTAAATATTGCAGTCTCGTTTAAATATTTTTGATTGAGAAGGTAATCGGTGGAATGAGAGGAATGACTGGCTTACTTTGGGAAACCTCGTTACTTGACCCTGATGAGGTACACAATTTCTTCTAGTGAATGTTGAAATTTATGCACTTAAGTGATTATTACTCAAATTTTAGGATTTCTTTTTGCTTAATTCAGTTTTTGATATAAAAGATGCATTTGAAATTTCCAGGGAATTCGCTTTCGGGGTCTGTCTATTCCTGAATGCCAGAAGTTATTACCTGCCGCTAAGCCAGATGGAGAACCTTTGCCCGAGGGTCTTCTTTGGCTTCTTTTAACTGGAAAGGTAGGTGGTCTTCATTGTGAGACGATAAGCTGCAAAAAGCTTTTCAAATAATGCAACATTTTTTTTTAATTTTAAAATTTGGTCTTTACCATCATGACAGTGTTCTTTTTACTTTCCTCTGTATCTTAGCTACCAAGCAAAGAGCAGGTCGATGGCTTGTCCAAGGAATTGAGAGATCGTGCCACTGTCCCAGGTCTGTGCCTTACATTCCTGTTGAATTGCATATAATTTGTGTAGTAAATGTGCTTGATGTATGAATTTGATCAGTTGAACATGATTAGTTGTGTAGGGTTGATTTACTGTTTTCTACAATTATCTAAATTCACATATACGCTCATGTTCATGAGCTTCTCAGTTGAATGGGTTCAACTATCTTTTTTATTTTGCTTATAAAATAGTATTTCGCTTGCTGAATTAATTGAATGACAACACATGATTCTTATTGTTGTTTGGATTTGAGTTTTATTGATTCTTTAATTTTATGGCTAAAGGTTGGATCAGCCTAAAATGGCCATGGGCTTATGATCAACACTGCAATTGTTTTTATTATGCCTTTTGCATTTTATTTGCAGATTATGTGTACAAGGCCATTGACGCTCTACCTGTAACGGCACATCCGATGACTCAGTTTGCTAGTGGGGTCATGGCACTGCAGGTTGTTTAATTTCTCACCTATGTGCATAGACTAAAACCCCACACCCCCACACAACACACAACACCCCTCTCCACACACCGCACCCAACCCAACAAAAAAATTTTCCTGTTTTCGAGTTCCATCATTTTAATTTCATTTTCCGGTCATAGTCAATCTGAATTGGTCTGACTATGATTTAGTCCTCTCGCTTGTTTCTGGGGCCTTACTGATTGCAGTTCCTTATTTTTATTTTTAAAGGAATTTTTCTTTGTTTTATTCTCATAACCTCATCATTCTTAAAACTCAAATCAACATCTGCTAATTTGAACAGCTAGGAAGGTAATCCTTTGATGGACTTTGAGGTTCTGCAAGTAGATGCTAATTTGACAATTTTTTTATTTTTTATTTTTTTTCCCAGGTCCAGAGTGAATTTCAGGAGGCTTATGAGAAGGGAATTCATAAATCAAAGTAATTTTTTTTTTGGGGGGGGGGGGGGGGGGGAGCGTGTGCGGGTGGAAGTATCAGTGTTATATCTAAATTTCCTATTAGTCAGACAAGCAATGTTATATGATATTAATTTTAGGTACTGGGAGCCAACATTTGAGGATTCTCTGAATTTGATTGCTCGTGTACCAGTAGTAGCTGCATATGTTTATCAAAGGTAAGTCCAACATATCATACTTATTCATCCTTGCTCGTGCGACCTCACTACATTCTGACTGGTTCTATGATGATTTCAAATCGATGTTATAATAATTATCTGAAAGTGTGGCTGTTATCCAACACCAATAACTGATTTCTGGCCTCCAATATGTGGTTATTTATCTGTATTTGCAGGATATACAAGGATGGAAAGATTATTCCCAAGGATGACTCGCTGGATTATGGTGGGAACTTCTCGCACATGTTGGGATTCGATGATCCTAAGATGCAGGAGCTTATGAGGCTTTATGTTACAATTCACAGGTTTGAATAGATTACAAAATTTACTTCTTGTTTTCTACGAAAGCATGAGGTACTTGGAAACCCTCTGAACTTAATTATGATTAATTGCATAATCTATTGCAGTGACCACGAAGGTGGAAATGTCAGTGCTCACACCGGCCATCTAGTAAGTTGGCCTAGTTTTGGTGCTGCATTTTTCTCATATATAATTTAATTGAATCTTTGATATATGGTTATTGTTTTTTGCTGAAGTTAGCTTTTAGAGTATTTGAACTTTTTAGTCTTAAAGCCTGTTCCTTGATCCAGTGACATTTCTTCTAGAATGCTGATGTTATGTTCTCATGCATTTGTGGTGAATACAGGTTGCAAGTGCACTTTCAGATCCTTATCTTTCTTTTGCTGCTGCATTAAATGGTTTAGCTGGACCACTCCATGGTTTGGCTAATCAGGTACTTCTGTCACAGCACTCTCTATTATTCACCTTTCGTCCACATCCTTTTTAATTTTTGCAATATTGTGATCACAGGAAGTTTTGCGTTGGATCAAATCTGTGGTAGATGAGTGTGGTGAGAACATAACAACGGAGCTGTTGAAAGATTATGTCTGGAAAACATTGAATAGCGGCAAGGTATTGTCTTTTGTTTGTTTGGTACAGAGGCTTTAGTTATTTTCACAACTCTTTTCTGTTGCTGAAGTTGCAGATTATGAAAGTACACAATCATCTACAGAACCTTTTCTATGGAAACACGCATACCTCCATTCTTGTTCAATAATCACTGTTTTTCTTCTCTGTCAGAAGTCCTTTAATTATGACTAAACCAGTCATCTGAACTCAGCACTTTTTTAAGATATTATGATGGTTTTTGGAGTTCTATTCTTGTCAGAACCCCTCAGCTGTGCATTTTTGTATTCTTCCTTCAGGATTCAATACTGAGTCTTTGACTCGCCACCTTGACTGCTGAGAGGTTTCATTTGGCCTGTGTTTTGATTTCCCACTGAAACCGTCTTTCACATCTTTTTGAATTGTTCACTAGCTTAAGTTAACTTGTATTCTTCTCTAGCAGAAAGTTTAGCAAACTATTAATGTTGTTTTCTAATCCCATCATTTTCAAACATGAAGGTTGTCCCTGGATTTGGTCATGGTGTTTTGCGTAAAACTGATCCGAGATACACCTGTCAGAGGGAGTTTGCCTTGAAGCATTTACCTGATGATCCATTGTTCCAGCTGGTTGGCACTTATCCCTGATTGCAAATTATAAACAAGGGTTTGCTTTTTTATGGTGCATATTGTATACAAAAAAGCTCTTAATTTGTATCTAACCTTAGCTTATACCTTACAGGTTTCTAAGCTGTTTGAAGTGGTGCCCCCAATATTAACAGAACTAGGCAAGGTAAGCTACTAGAATGAGGAATTTTTTTTTTTTTTTGGGGAAGTTTTACGTGAATATATCTGAAATACTATAATGTGTGATTCTAACAAGTAACGTTATAATCTGTCTTGAACGACCTGGAAAATCTGGTACAGAAGCTCAATTATTGGAGTTGTGCTTATGTGGAAATATGGGCTACAGTTTTAAAGTAAAAAACCCCTCCATTACATATATTTCCTTTCTAATTTTTAACCACCGAAAGATGTCATTTAGGAAAACTACAATGAGAAAATTTTATGTTGAACTATCTACTTACTATTTACTTTTAAAGTGTTGTTGCTGATGTGAGACTAATGTCTTACCTAGTCGTTACTATGTTCTATATTTCAAATTTGATATTGTAAATTCTTTTTCAAGTTTCTTCTGATGAAGCTAAGTGGGATCTAATTCGATTTGTACTTTGAACCTTTGATGCTTGAAGGTTAAAAACCCCTGGCCCAATGTTGATGCTCACAGTGGGGTGCTGCTAAACCATTTTGGTTTGACCGAAGCAAGGTATAATGCTAATTTTCAATCAAGAACTACAGCTAATTGTGTTGTTCAACTATCGTATGAGTTACTAGAGGTGATAATGTACTGCCAAATTGTTGGTTAACAGATATTATACCGTGCTTTTCGGAGTATCAAGGAGTCTTGGAATCTGCTCTCAGGTGCCTTTTTTTTCTTTTCACCCCCCGCTTTCTATCAGTAATATATTGTTGTTATACTTGATTGTCTACTAATCTTCCTTTTTGCTGGTTCAGTTGATATGGGACCGAGCTCTGGGGTTGCCACTTGAGAGGCCAAAAAGTGTAACTTTAGATTGGATTGAGAAAAATTGCAAGAAAGCAGCTTAGAATTGGGAAGAGTGGGTGTATAAATTTTTTTTCAGTAATAATTGCTCAAGAAGCAAGGGGATTAGTGAAGGATGGAGAGTTTGTGTAGAATTTGCGAGGCCATTTGATTGCTGCAGGCATTTTAACTTTCTTGTCTTTATGATTTTCTTATTCAGCAATTTGATTTGACACAGATTTTAGCTGTTTTTGTTTAGAATAAAAATTTAGTACCATATGATTTGAGTCAGTTGAATAAAATAATGATTGGTTACAAAATGGCCAACAGTTTCAGCTGCAGATAACCTGTCAGTATTTGGAAATTTGTGGTTTATTGTTTGGAACTCGAAAGTGTAAGACATGTTGTTAATCCGCTAGAACTGTAAATTGTTATCCAATTCCAGTCTGCAGCCGAGTGACTCACCCGTGTGTGCAGCAAATAAATGCATTTTGACGGAAGCAGCGAACCATAATGCATACTGATACTCGTATTACCTTTTAGCCTAGCAATGATGTTGTACTTGTTTGCACTGCTGCCCACCCGTGGGTTGGTTTTTATTATTATTTTAACTATTATTTTTTCTTAAGCATTCATTTGGTAACTAAATTAACAACAAAAAGGATAATATATCTATCTATATAAGAAAAGAATGATCGAGGCATCTAGATCCAAGTGTTCAATTCATTATCCTGAATCAAGAAATCATATGAATAAACTGTTGTAAAATTACATTTTAAGTAAAAATACCAACAAGGCAAAAACAACCCGTATGTACTATTTAGCCACCGTCTGCTAATCCTCTACGTAGTGCAAGCAATAGACTAGTGGCGATAACCAATAAAAGTGGACGGCACGTGGCTCACATCGTATGGCCTATCCGGTAACACCAACGCACTGTGCACTATCTGAGCCATTGACAGATCACAGATGAGTATTAAACTTTGCCAAAGTTAAGGTGATTTGGTGGTTCAATTAATTCATTGACGAGAAACAGCTGTGGCGATTGGGGGCTGAAAATGGACACAGCCTCCATTTGTGATGCGAGAACTTCTCAATTGGTTATTGGGACTCCTCATCTCAAACTTGTGCCCAGAGTTTCCCCCCTTCCTTTTAATTTCAGGTACATGTATATCACCCCACTAGGCCCTATCTATATTGTTATTGTATCTAAACAATTTTACCCATTAATTCTCACTCTCTTTTTTTCGGGGGGAAAAAAAATAAAAGCAATTTTCGTTCCTAAATGAGTACCATTTTAGTTCTTGTCGGAGCTTTGTAATTCAATGGACATTTCCTGCTTTCAGGTATAAAGTCTGGAAAAATGTAACTGGGTATTTGTTCTGAAATGGGTATTGATTAGTATTATGTATTAGACAGAAAAGGATAAATTTTTCGAAAACCATATCATGTTAAGGTATCACTGACTTCAAACTTCGATTACTATTTTGGATATTACTGCTAAGTTCGTATATACGGTAGTGCATTTTGCTTCGACAGACCCACCCGCATGCCAAATGAGCTGACCTTTCACAAAATGTGTTTTTAATGAAAGCTTGCAATTCGAGGTGCCTATTCGATTACACTGCTAATCCTTCTTACTAGTAGTTATGCTTTGTTGGATGATGAAAATTTTACTCTCACTTAAAATCAGATCTGTTTATGCTTGGTAAATGTTGTCATTGCAATCTTTACATCTTATTATCCTGTATGTGTAAACTTTCAGCGCTTCAAATCAAATGTTTTCAAGCTTAGTAATTCTTTACTTGAAACTATTTTCCATACCTGTTCTGTTAGAAAAAGCTATTCCTGCTGCAATATGAAAGTTTTATACCACTCTTCATTTTCAACGGAACACTTAATTTTGTTTATTCTGATGGAAGGATTCTCAATCTTGGGAAGTACTTTACCAATCATGTAATATTCATTGCAATTGTTTTAATTAACTCGAATGGTAGTAGTAGCACTTAAGGTAGACAGCATTATTCGTCATTTTCTCTGTCCTATGAGAGTCACTAAAGGTGGATTCATCTTCTGAAGCATAATTCTTTCACTCAGTAAGTTGTAAACCTCCAGTGGTTTTGACAACTTAACATAGTCCCTAATTACTGCAATCGGAATCAAATTTATTCTTGTAAGTTGATTTGTCTAAAACTGCATGCAAAACTTATTCTTGTATTTATGAATATGGATTTCGATGGTTCAACAGTTGTAATGCTACAGCTGAAACTGATGATACTTTATTGTCATTTTTTTAGGTTCAAGAGCAATAATACAGTGAGATTGCAAGCAAGGCAAAGGTTGTTTACTGTGTTTGCATCAAATTCAAATCCTTCTAGGGGAGATTCTCCCCAAGAGAAATCAGACACTAAAGCCACTGATGCTGGCCAAGGCCCTCCATTCCTTACTATTTTGGCTGGATTTGTAGTCTTTGTTCTTGTTTGTTGGATTGTTGGATCCATTGTAATGTGGCTTATTGGTTTAATTGTTCGGCTGCTAACATCATAAGGACTGTTTGTGTACAATCAGATGTTGAATACCTTGAAGCAATCAAAACTTTGTTTTCAGTGGATACTTTTTATTTTATCAGATTATTTACTTGTAGACATTGGAAGTTCGTTCTGACTAACTGTGATTAATGGCAGAAACTGAATCCAATTTAACTCTCCAACTGCAACTGAAAAGATGAAAGTAAAGATCATAAGATCATAACAACTATCTTTGAACATTAAAATCTATTGCTAGAGGATATACTTCATTGACTATCCTCGACAATGTTGGTCCGAGCAGAAAAATTCCCACCGCTATCAATTAGTCAAAAAGTTATTGCCAATCAATACCATGATCATCTACTGCTCGGTTTGGTCGAGTCAAAATTCACACAATTCTCCTAGATGGATACAAAACTAATTTAAGCACATCGGCAACACATTCCGGGGTTTTGTCCCAGCAAAGGAAATTTCATCTGCCAACAATATAAATGTCATCTTGGTAGAAGATTTTTTGAGGATGACTCTCATGGTTATTGCCAATGTGGATGGTCGAGGCTCAGAATGTGCCCCAAAATAAATTCAGCTATATTTTCACAAATTTATTGGGGAAAAAAAAACATTTATTGATTAGAAAGATTCCACAAATACAGAAATTAACTAAAGGGTCATATTTATTTTGCCCCCCACCCAAAAAAACAAGACATGACAAAACTACTGTGAATTAACAACAGCTTCTTTGTCTTTCACTTCAGGTATCATCTCCAATAGATCCTGTAAAATTACGCCGTTCATCAGCTGTGGCAGTAATAACAGGCATCCACACATCGGCTGTACCGCTCAAGAGTGACTGGACCTGTGGGTCTGCAGCTACGGCTGAGGATATCATCTCATCAACATCATCCAACTTTGCCGATAATTTATCCAATTCCCTAGCTATCTCCATCTAATACGCAGATGTATATTAGAACAAAATGAAACAATGAGCAAATCACCATGTAACACGAAAACTTTGTCCCCCAGAAAGCACAGGTGGAATAGAGAATCTAATTCTTTTAACTTGAGTAGCATACCTCATCAAGTTGTGGCGTTGACTTTGAAGGAACTTTAGTAACCTCCAAACCAAGTGCTTCAATTTTGGAACGCAATTCAATTTCTTCCTGGTTGGTCAATGCTTCTACCTACAAGAAATTGAGGCGAAATCTTCATGATGATGAATTTTGCAGGCAATTTGCTGAGCTTATGCTAATGAATTCACATGGCATATCAAATGCCCTAGCCTTAATTAAGGGGATCACCTCAAAAATATCTCATCTAGTCAGACTTACTGTATGTAAAGGATAATCAACAAAATGAAACGGAATTTCAGCCCATTATTCAATCCCCTCCATATTTATTGTGATGGAAGGGGGAATCTAGGCTTATAATTTCCTCAAAATCTGTAAACCCAAACAGCAATCCACGATTTTCAGTCCAAACTTTCACAATGCTAATGAAATCCCTTAATAACAAAAATCATTTTTTTTCCATTACAGAAATTAATTACTTACAACCGAACTGTGGAGATCAGACAAAGTGAAGAGTCATCTCAATGAACTTCTCTACATATGGCGGGGTGGGGTGATAAAAAAAAAGGGTATTGTTACTGGTTACAGGTAATAAAAAGATATGTCAAGTCCCCATTTTGGGTATGCATAAGTTGAAATTACAAACAATCTTCTAATTGAATTACAATCAACGGGACTTAACGACAAAGTCAAGTAAGCACATCACAAAGTTCAAACGAAAATTACAATTAAATTATATGAATCAGCAAAGCCAAGTAATAAAATAGAAGAAACAAATCGAAAATCGAAGAGAAATAGTTGAAGGAAAAAAAGGTGAAACCTGTTGAAGGAGATTTGTTAGAAGCTGAAAAAGCTGCGCATCTGCTTTCCCTTCTTCTGCCATTGAAATAGAATTCATCGATTTCCTACCTACCTTCGCTTCCTCACTCAATCTTAAAATAATTATTTATAATTCCCTTGAATCTTTCTTTGATCCCTTCTCCCTCTCTCACTTTACTTCCCGTTTCCATTCCATTCCATTTCTTTCCATTCGGATGTTGTATAATTGTCACTTGCATCCCATGATGACGTGGACAAGTACTTGTCTTACAAGTGGCATCTCTAGCTTTTTATTATTATTATTTTGGAGTCATTATAAAAATTGGGATTTTTTGAGAAATTTTCTTATATAACTATTTTCTAAAGCTCATCGTCAAAATTAGCCATAGAACAAAATTTCTGATAATAGTAACCATATATATTTATTGTGGACCAAATTATCCCTCTGACAAAATAAGTAAACACTTTCAAATGGCCCAAATCACCTAAATTCCATCATTATCCATCACCCGTCATCACCTAAATTTCTTTACATAGTCCCATCATCACAATCTCAGCATTACAGCTCCTATCATCACAACTCCCATCAGTTAAAAAATCCACATTGCTGACGACGTGAGAATCGGCTTCGACTTAAAGGTACGACTCTCTTATACTATCATAGTAAGTTTTAATTGATTGGAAGATTATTATTGATAGAAAAGCACATTAGAATATGTTTTGGCAAGAATAATTCGAAATTTTCTTAAGATTATTGTTTGCAAAATATGGCACATTAGGTGTTCGATAAAATGTCTTTAAGAAATTTTTTCAATTATCTCAATAAATTTGTTGAGCTAGTTCCCTAGTTATACACCATTTTATACCAAAAGTACTTACTAATATGAATTTTACACCTACTTCATAATTTTTTTCAATGTGTAGCATTGGCTGATGCGGGCGATGGCTTCCATCTATTGTGAGGGCGAAGGTTGATCGCGAGTGAAGGTTGGCATTGCTCGAGTGAAGGCATTCATTGCCAGGGCGATGCCTACCTTTACCTACGATCTGGGTTTCCTCCACAATATAGTTAAATACAAAATTCTTCATATTTGTTCTAATATTTGAACTCACACAAGTAAATATCTAACCACATTGTAATGAAAATTAATAAAGATATTCGTTTTTACAAAAACCTATACATAAAACTCACTTAATCTTATAATCTAAATTTTAAAAAAACTCACCTCAATTGCTTTTTAATCTTTTTTTCTTTTTTGTGCTGATTGATTTTCTCTTCAGTGCTATGTACCAATTGTTGTTTGATGTGTGTGAAATGGAAGTAGTTTTGTGTTTAGTTGTCAGGGGAGTTTAAGAAGTGATTCAATAAGAGGAGTTTTATTTCATGCAGTTGGTGTTTAATTGTTGGAGAGTTTGAAAAGTGTTTAGTTGTTTTGTTTGAGGGGTAATTTGGTCCAAAATAAATGTATGTGGTTACAATTATAAGAATTTTTGTTATAGGACTAGTTTTGATAATGAGTTTTGGAAAATGGCTATATAAGTAAATTTTCCAAGTTTTTTAATGCATACTCTCAAAAGTTTTAATCAACAGACAAAATTATCTAAAAAATTTATCTTGATAGGTTTAAATAATTAAATTAACTGTTTGAGGTGAGATTCATTCCCCGGGGACACATCATTATTGTAGATTTTGATAACAACTTTGTGAACTTCACTATTCACATAGTAATAAGATTCAATTACCAGTAGTAACGGACAACGTGTTGTTGAATAGTGAGTGGAAGGAAAATGAGATCAATCAATTTCTGATTAATTAATTTTGAATAGAGGTTTTACTCGCCCAATTGAGAGAAAAGTAAAAAGAGCTCTGTTTTTCTTTTTCTTTTTCTTTTTCTTTTATATCAATAATGCAAAAGGACAAAACAAAAATCTAAATAAAGTAATGTATTGGGTTCGAGAGTTGCCGTGTGCAAATTGCAATTATCTTTTTTGTGCTGCTGTGGCTGTTGGGAATGCGATCTAATTCCAATCCAATCCAATGAAGCATGTCATCTTCATGTTAGACTGTTGGTTGCAAGTCCTTTTTTTATGGGTATGGGGCTATGGGCTTTGCAGGGTAAGCAAATCAAAGGTCGCAACAAAACAATAATGAGTTGCAAATGTTAGGTGACTAATTGGACCCCACAATTAAGATTTACACGTCGCTTGCACAATCAATCTTGCTTTCAGCTCATGCTTTATGTCTTTTCTATCCATTTGCAAAACACTCTTTCTTACTCCTATCCTCGATTACCAGATAGACTAATCTTATCTCAAATGCTTAGCTTCAAAGTACTATTCTTAGTCCATTTGATTTGTTTTAACCATCACTTTATTTTATATACATATAGCAGCATTTCTATTAATTATGAAAATCTGGGCAAAAGTAAATTCAGCTCTTATCTTATCTAGATTACCAAGAGTCATAATTCCATTGGCTAAAGTAAACAAAATCATTAAAACCAGTTATGTGTTTACTCTTTTCTTTATCATAATTCATAGTGACGAGACTCCATTTCTCATATGATAATATTCAAGCACTCAAAGTCGGGATGGACACAATCTACCTACTCTTCTATTTTTTTCGACAGGGTAATTTAATTTAATTTATTTTTTAATAAATTAATTTCTTTTTTTTTTAAAAAAAAAAATCCTTTTATTTAGTTATTTATTTATTTTTTACCTACTCTTCTATTCAATAGGGTAATTTAAATTTTTTTATATTATAAAATAAAAGTACTTTTTTTTTCTTTTTTAATTTTCCTAATGCTAGCAGCCAGCTAAGATCACAAGGTAGAAAACATATTTATTTGGAAGCAAAGAAGCCAAGAAGCAACCAGGGAGAGAGAGACTTTTAACACAGAAATAGAACCTCAAGTAATGACCTGCTGGCAAGCTCTAATTGGACAGCCAAAAGCCAAATAACAAGTTAAAGTCTAAAGACGCATATGTGTATGTACCTGGTTCTCTGAAAAGTACACTGTGTATGTCTGTATGAGCTTTAGTAGTGTGTGTGTGTGTGTTGCCGCTGCCCTCTTTGTTTCCCTTTGTTTATAGGCTGTACTGAAGTCACGACGACTTTTGTTTTATAACATTAACTTGTATGTATTGGTATGCATGCACCGACGCACGTTTGGACTCCATAGACTTCTCAGTTTCTCACTGTGTATCTCATTCCATTTCCAACTCTCAAGCAATCATACATACCTTGTGAAAATGGTCTGACTTGATGATCAATTGATCAGACCTGCCATAGCATGTTCTTGAAGCTGTTCTGTTCTATAATTAACAGGTACTCTGAATCTCCATTTTGCTAGCTATGACTTGCTTTGCTTGCTCACAACAACTTGGTTTCCCTATTCTATGTCTTTTCACTTTACTTGTACCATTACAGCTTTCTCCTCCTGTTCTATTACACTTCTCAGAAAGGGACTTGTTTGGTATTTACTCACTTGTCACTCTATTGGCTTCCTAAGAAATTGAATCCAGAGAATAACAGTAAAATCATGGCTTCTATGTCTTTCTGATGTTATGTTTCATGAAAAAGCTTCACTCCATAAGCTGACTTGGCCTGGCTCAGTATGTGTGTTTAACTTTTGTATTTGTTTTGGTTATTTGTTACCTGGGGTTGTGGTCACCCACAAAGTAAAAAAGGCAAATTTTCAATGGTCTCTGACCATTTTTATGGTTTGTGTTTGACGACGGTTAAGTTTTTTCAAGTTTTCTGATTTATGCTGTTTAACAGGTGAACAAGGTAGTTTTAAGTAGAATTGTCATATTCATAGAGGCAAAAGATGTCGCAGAGAAGGGGCTCTGATCAACAGCCACAGCCGCAGAGGCGGATTCTGCGGACGCAGACCGCTGGTAACCTCGGAGAGGCAATGATGGACAGTGAAGTAGTGCCCTCTTCACTGGTTGAGATTGCTCCAATCCTCCGAGTTGCCAATGAAGTAGAGGCTAGCAATCCAAGGGTTGCTTATCTCTGTAAGTTGCTTTTATATGATTAGTACTTTGTCTTTTTACTTACTCATGATTGCATTTTCGTGCATCCTCTTTCATCAGTTTGATTGCTTATAGATATTTGTGTACTTAATTTAATCTGTTGATGTAATTGGATGTTTTATGAATTTTCATCTGAACTTCGATGTATGTTATTTTTGGCTGCTGGAATTAGGCCGGTTCTATGCTTTTGAGAAAGCTCACAGATTAGATCCTACATCTAGTGGACGTGGTGTTCGGCAATTTAAAACTGCTCTTCTTCAACGTCTGGAAAGGGTGAGCTCTGGTTTCACTTTTTCAGCAGTTGTTTTTTTTTTGGGGTATCATCATACATAATGTCATTAACTAAGATTTACTGTCGGGAGATGTTGTGCAATGTTTTCGATTGTTAATTTGCAATGTAATATGGCAGAGAGCAAGTCTTCAATAGTTACGTCTTGTACAGAATAGGGTCTAGAAAGAAGTCACAGATTGTGGCTGTTGATGAGACATTTTAAATAGATTATGAAACATCAGGCTTCTATCCGTGAATTAGATAAAATTGAGTTGGACAGAACAATAACCAAGTTATTTTTCCCTTAAACTGCCTCATTTTTCAAAAAATTGCCAGTTTTGACGACATATATCAAAATTTTATGGATGCAAACTCTCTTTTTTACTATCTATTTGCATGTCATACATTGATTTGGAATAATTCTGGCTTTGAGTGACTGCATGTTCAGTGGGCTCTGCCAGCCTTCGCAAATACTTGAGGCGGCCTTGAAAACTTTTCACTTTAATTCTTCAATGTATCTTCCCCTTCTTTCAAGTATTTTGATGTGGAATTCTGTTTGTTCATGCTTTCTCCTATTGTTATCTTTCAGGAAAATGAAACAACATTAGCAGGAAGGTCAAAGAGTGATGCCCGTGAAATGCAGAACTTTTATCAACATTACTACAAAAAGTACATTCAAGCTCTGCAGAATGCTGCTGACAAAGCTGATCGGTTAGTAATATGAAAGCATGGGTCTATTTTTTATTTTTTTCCCGCCTTTCCATCTGGAAACTTGGCATTACTTTGTTTTATTCTATTGACAAGTTAATGTTCCTAGTTCAGTGCCCAACTTACAAAAGCATATCAAACTGCGGCAGTCCTATTTGAAGTTTTGAAGGCTGTCAATCAAACAGAAGCTGTGGAAGTAGCTGACGAGGTGAAAATAAAAGTTTTTTATTCTTCTTTTTCTTATGACATTTGATCAAACTGTAACCCCTCGACCGGATTGGATTTCTGTTTTTACTCGTGCTAAGGTTTTAAAAAAGCTTAATGTGCTAGAGTGGTTGTCTTATCATTTTTAAGGTTTCATGTCTTTCCTCTATTTTGTGTAGATTCTGGAAGCTCACACTGAGGTAGCAGAAAAGACACAAATATATGTACCTTATAATATTCTTCCGCTTGATCCTGATAGTGAAAATCAGGCTATCATGAGATATCCTGAGGTTAGTTCCACTACCTGGTTGTACACTTAAATTTTTTTTTTCTTTTTTCCATGTTGTTGTGTTCTAGCTTGAGTTAATTGCTCATTTCATGACAGATTCAATCGACTGTTTCTGCACTTCGCAACACCAGGGGTTTGCCATGGCCAAAGGGTCACAAGAATAAAGTAGATGAAGACATTCTAGACTGGCTTCAAGCTATGTTTGGTTTTCAGGTGACTTCGAACTTGTTTTGGTGTTATTGCTTCATTATTATTGGGAACTCATGTTCTGCATATAAATGTGCAGAAGGACAATGTTGCAAATCAAAGGGAGCATTTGATCCTGTTGCTTGCAAATGTGCACTTACGACAATTTCCAAAACCAGATCAGCAACCAAAGGTTTACTTCTTCTCTGCTCAAATTATTGTTTGACATATTTTGAACTAGCGTTGTATCCTGTTAATACTTGTGTACAATGTTTCTATTTAGTTGGATGATCGTGCTCTGACTGAAGTGATGAAGAAACTTTTCAAGAACTACAAAAAATGGTGCAAGTACCTGGGGCGAAAAAGTAGCCTTTGGTGAGGCTTCTCATGTACAATTCAAGAAATTACCTTTTCACTACCTGTATTTCTTGTAATGCTGAGTGGACTAGTTCTAGTCTTTCTATGAGAGAAAGCACTGACCTACCACTCTTTCGCTTGTTGGTATCCATGAGAACCTCACATATGAGTTCTGTCAACTGTGTGATTCTTTCTTTAGTTTTTCCGAGGGCTTGACAGTGCTACATTTTTAGTTACCTGTTTGTTTTAGTCATTCTTATAATTGTCATTACTCGTGTCACTGTTCTTTTAACAGGCTGCCAACCATTCAACAAGAAGTGCAGCAACGCAAATTACTCTACATGGGTCTTTATCTTCTTATATGGGGAGAAGCTGCAAACTTGAGATTTATGCCAGAATGCCTTTGTTATTTATATCATCATGTATGCTTTGCAATCTAGTTACCTCTGTTTCAGAAGTATATCAAGCTGCATTCCTGTTTGATTAAAATTTATATTCATTGATTATTTGTTAAAAAAATCTCCAGAAGATCTTGTAGGTAAAGCTTATTCTAGTTTTATAATTCAGTTGTATTCGAACCTTTATAGATGGCATTTGAACTGTATGGGATGCTGGCTGGGAGCGTCAGTCCCATGACAGGTGAGCACGTAAAGCCAGCCTATGGGGGTGAAAAAGAGGCTTTCTTGTGGAAAGTAGTAAAGCCTATCTATGATACAATAGCAAAGGTGATGCTTTAATTACCTTGGTCATTGAATACTCATTTTTTTCCTCTTGATTTTTTAAATGGTTTTAGTTCTGCAATTTGACTGGTGCTCTGCTTCATAGGAAGCTGAAAGGAGCAAAGGAGGAATATCAAAGCATTCTCAATGGAGAAATTATGATGATTTAAATGAATACTTCTGGTACTTTAATTTTCATAGTTAACCCTTTTTTTTTCTCTCCTTAAGACTGTAGATTATATCACTCAGTTGATAAGAAATTGCAGGTCAGTTGATTGTTTTCGGTTAGGTTGGCCTATGCGTGCTGACGCCGATTTCTTTTGCCAGCCTATTGAAGAGATTAGATTTGACAAAGATGATGTAGGGCTTACTTTGACTATACGTTATTTTCTAGTTTGCCTTTCTTTTCTGCTTCCTCCTCTATGGTGACTCAAAGTCCCTGCTTCAGGCTAATGCTAAAATTTTATTTTTAACATTTAAGTTAATATTTATGCATAAAAGGCTGCTTCTTTAGTTCTTTTTGACAAGCTTGATGGGCTCTGTTACTGTCACATACCTTGTAGTATTGCCATTAGTTATAAACATTAACACAATTGTCTTTTTCTACCTGATTTCAGTATGAACTACTGGATTCCTGATTGTAAATACTTTTTCTCAGGAAATGAAGCCAGTTACTGGTGACAGATGGATCGGCAAAATTAACTTTGTAGAAATACGTTCCTTTTGGCACATCTTCAGAAGTTTTGATAGAATGTGGAGCTTTTATATCTTATGTTTACAGGTAGTCTTCTTTCTATTTATGCTATCCTACTCACTGTCTCCTATAATATGTATATATAAAGTTATTATTGATGTGTATTGTTTTATTTAGGCTATGATTATCATTGGCTGGAATGGATCAGGAAAGTTAAGCTCTATATTTGATGGAGATGTTTTCATGAAGGTCCTGAGCATCTTCATTACTGCTGCAATACTGAAGCTCACACAAGGTAATATCACCAGTAAACAGTCTAGCTCCTACATTGGTTCATTACTTATGTTGTGCACTTATTGCAGCTGTCGTCGATATAGTACTAAGCTGGAAAGCAAGGCGAAGCATGTCATTGTATGTGAAGCTAAGATATATTCTGAAGGCAGTTTCAGCTGCAGCATGGGTTGTAATTCTACCAATAACTTACGCATATAGTTTGAAAAATCCCCCTGGATTTGCACAAACTATAAAGAGTTGGTTTGGAAATAGTCCAAGTTCACCTTCCTTATTTATTACAGTCGTCCTTGTATACTTAGCTCCAAACATGCTCTCTGTATTGTTGTTTCTTTTCCCATTCATTCGTCGCGCTCTTGAAAGATCAAATAATAAGATTCTGATGCTCATAATGTGGTGGTCTCAGGTATGCAGAACCATGTAGTTTATATTGTCAATGATAAGTTGTGGTTTATATTGCTATGATAAATATTCATCACTTACCCTCCACCCTGCAGCCTCGGCTCTATGTTGGAAGGGGAATGCATGAAAGCTCAATTTCACTGTTCAAGTAAGAGTTGAAAGTTCAAAATATTTTGTTGGCAATGGATATTAGTAATGAGCTGTTAACTCAAATTTGTAGGTATACTACATTTTGGATTCTCCTAATAGCATCGAAATTAGCCTTCAGTTATTTAATAGAGGTATTTCCCTGGCACATACACGAGTAGAACTTTTGATCATTGCTTTTGCAGCTAATTAGCTAGCATTTTTTTCTCCCTTCTGGTTTCACGGTGAAATTTTTAGAGGCAATCAAAATATTGTTTCACCAACTGAAAAATATTGCAAAAGGAAATCAAATTTCTAGTTCTTTGTTCATGGCAGATAAAGCCTCTTGTGGGTCCAACCAAAGCTGTAATGCAAGTTCCCATAAGAACCTTTCAGTGGCATGAATTCTTCCCTCAAGGTAATAACGGAATAAGTGGATGCACTTTCTTATTCTATTTTAGAAAATGCTTTCCAATGTCATCATTCTCTGCCTGCAGCGAAGAATAACATTGGCGTTGTGATTGCACTTTGGGCTCCAATTGTTATTGTAAGTTCTTTTTTTTGACATTGCCAATTTTCTACATTCATCATCCTCTTACCCTTGTTTCCATCTAATGCTGGTTCTTCTTATAGGTATATTTTATGGATACTCAGATTTGGTATGCTATATTCTCCACCATATTTGGAGGTATTTATGGTGCTTTTCGCCGCCTCGGAGAGGTTTGTGAAGCTTCATTTTCTTTGCTTCCTATTTATGACTTCTTGTGAGTGTAGCAAGAATTTGGTCCCTTCAAATCATATCAAGAAAATGATGACATATTGCAGACCATGTTTCATGCACCTATTACTACAAGGGCTCTTTAACTTGAGAACTCCCTTAAAATATTTTTGGAGCAAAAAGCTCTTATCCTGAGCATTATAAATGTAGAATTTCTGTGAAATCATCCCACAGGTTAACCTGCATTTATCTGTGTCAGATGTTGAAATACTTAGCTTGATCCTCCTTTTTCCTTTCAGATTCGAACCCTGGGAATGCTAAGGTCTCGATTTCAGTCACTACCGGGTGCTTTTAATGCATGCTTGATTCCAGTAGAGAAGAATGAGAAGACCAAGAAAAAGGGATTAAAGGCCACTTTTTCTCGCAAATTTGATGAGGTTTGATCATCATCCTGTATCATCAGCACTATAGTTAGCAGTGCTTGATCCTCATGGTTGGTACCTCTTCTAATTCAGGTTGCAACTAATAAAGAGAAGGAGGAAGCAAAGTTTGCTCAAATGTGGAACAAAATAATCAGTAGCTTCAGAGAGGAGGATCTAATAAGTAATAGGTTACACAGAAATTCTACACTTTTTACTTCTCTCGGATAATTGTTTTTCACAGTTCCAAATTTTTGTCTTCAGAACACTAATATTTGCCTGTTTTTGCAGGGAAATGGATTTGCTGCTTGTCCCATATTGGGCTGACCGTGATTTAGACCTCATCCAATGGCCTCCGTTTTTACTTGCTAGCAAGGTAGATATATTTACTCCCAAATTAATCTATTTGCTACGCTCTCTAAGAACATAGAAACCCTTAATTTATTTCACCAATTTCTACCGTGTAGATTCCCATAGCATTGGATATGGCAAAAGACAGCAACGGAAGAGACCGCGAGCTCAAAAAGAGATTGAATTCAGACAATTATATGCACTGTGCAGTTCGAGAGTGTTATGCTTCTTTTAAAATTATCATTAACTTTTTGGTTCTGGGAGAACGAGAGAAAGTGTAAGCATAACTCTATGTGAAATATTGTTACTATTATTCAAAAGAGGATATAATTGCTTTCATCCCGACATCTTGCTTCTTCCTTGATGAATTGTGATGGTCCAGGGTTATTAATGAAATTTTCTCCAAAGTTGATGAACGTATACGAGAGGACAATCTATTAACTGAACTGAAAATGAGTGCACTTCCTAGCCTCTATGAACAATGTGTTGAGCTTATAGAGTTTCTGGTAAATGTCAGCGGCTGAAGCTTTACAGCTCTAGTGGTTCAATATAGTTGTGAATTCTAATGGAAGGTAGTCTAATTACTGCAGTTGGCAAATAAAAAAGAGGACAAGGATCGAGTTGTTATCGTCTTGCTCAACATGCTAGAGGTTGTGACCAGAGACATAATGGAGGATGATGTTCCAAGGTAAATAGAATCATTGATTTCACTATGTCTTAGCTATATGTTTGATTTTACAATATGTGCTTATTATTTTCTTTACACAGTCTGTTAGATTCTAGCCATGGTGGGTCATATGGAAAATACGAGGGAATGACACCCCTTAATCAACAATATCAATTTTTTGGTGCACTTAGATTTCCAGTTAATGCAGAAACAGAAGCCTGGAAAGAAAAGGTAAGCTACCTTTTCAGGATCATAAGTTAAAACAATATATGATTACTGCCTCTAAAATATACCATCCACCATTTCAGAATAATACCAAATCTCATGATTTAAACAAGCAGAGCCAGCCGAAGAGTTTATGTATATTTTCTCCGTTGTTTGGCAGCCTTGCTTCTAGATCTCATCTTTCAACTTCTCCTATGTCTTCATTGTATTACTGAAAAAGTTTCTTAGATCATTTATTTACTATACTATTTACTTTTGCATACACATCTACTGACATGCATGAGTGTACCAAATATCTCCTAAATAATCTCACTATTGCTCGCAGATCAGAAGGCTTCATCTATTGCTTACTGTGAAGGAGTCTGCGATGGATGTCCCATCAAATCTGGAAGCTAGAAGGCGCATTTCTTTCTTCTCCAATTCATTGTTCATGGACATGCCTAGTGCACCCAAAGTTCGGAATATGCTTTCCTTCTCGTAAGCTCAGAGCTGAACATTGTTTACTAAGGATAATGTACTTGCATACCTGCTGCATAAATTGTAGCCGCACTTTAAAAAAACCTTTGGACTTCAGAATTCAGGATCGATATTATTCTTTATTTAATAATAAATAAAATTCCAGTTTTAATTCTTCTTTAAATTACTATTGAGTGTAGAACATGAAGCAGAAGAAAACTATGATATCTCACATCACTTTCATGTATTAGGTGACAAATTTATAATTATAATTCTTTTTCTTTTGTTTATTTAGGGTCTTAACTCCCTACTATTTAGAGGATGTATTGTTTACCATTAATGGCCTGGAAAAGCCAAATGAAGATGGAGTTTCCATCCTTTTTTACTTGCAAAAGATCTTTCCAGGTTTTCTTTTTTCTTTTTTCTTTTCCCCACGGACTATTGTGTTAGCTGATATGCTAACTTTGGAATCTACAATTCGTTACAGATGAATGGATGAACTTTCTTGAGAGGGTTAATTGTAGTAGTGAAGAAGAACTCAGAGCAAGCGAAGAGTTGGAAGAAGCACTTCGTCTATGGGCTTCTTATAGGGGCCAAACATTGACCAAAACTGGTATAAGTCTTATCTTTCCTTCTCTTTCTGTCTCAACAGGGTAATGGACTTTCAGTTCTCTGTATTATTTTGCTGCAATATGATAATTTCTTCCTTACTGTCATCATGAAGTACGCGGCATGATGTATTACCGAAAAGCTTTGGAACTCCAGGCCTTCCTTGATATGGCAAGGGATGAAGGTACAAGAAAGCTTGGTTGTGATCCATTGTCTCATTTGGTGTACAATATTACATATTATTGTTCCAACTGTTTTGGTTGCTGCTTGTGAAAAAATAAATCCATTGATCTATTGTAATCAGAATTAATGAAAGGCTACAAGGCTGCTGAATTGAATAGTGAGGAACAGTCAAAGAGTGAAAGATCACTGTGGGCACAATGTCAAGCGGTAGCTGACATGAAGTTCACTTATGTGGTATCGTGCCAACAGTACGGCATTCACAAACGTTCTGGTGATGCTCGTGCAAAAGATATTTTGAGGCTTATGACAACGTATTTCTTTGAACTTAAATTCTTTTGGTCTGTTACTGTTTCTATGAGAAACTGATGCTTGCATCTCCAAACTCTCTGCTTGTTGCAGATACCCATCCCTTCGTGTAGCTTATATTGATGAGGTGGAAGAAACTAGCAAAGATAAAACCAGGAAGACAGTTCAGAAGGTTTATTATTCAGCTCTTGTGAAGGCTGCCGCACCCACAAAGTCTATAGATTCTTCTGAGACTGTTCAAACTTTGGACCAAGTACGAGTCTTGAAGAGTATTTATGGATGTTGGATTGGATCAGTTGAGAAATTAAGTAGCAAGAACTTTGAAACTGTTTGTTTGGATATTCTTCTACAGGTTATTTATCGAATAAAGCTTCCAGGACCAGCAATTTTGGGCGAGGGGAAACCTGAAAATCAAAACCATGCAATTATATTCACACGTGGAGAAGGCTTGCAAACAATTGATATGAACCAAGTATCTTAACTTTATAAGTGTAGAATTTACTTAAGTTCATTATATCAAACAAACTCACATTTCGAAATATGAAAAAATTAGGACAACTATATGGAAGAAGCTCTCAAGATGAGGAACTTGCTTCAAGAGTTTCTTAAGAAGCATGGTGGTGTCAGATATCCAACAATACTTGGAGTTAGGGAGCATATATTCACTGGCAGGTACTACAGTAGTTGTTGTTAACCAGAATCTGGATTTTGATTGCGTTTCTGGTAGTTAGTCTTGATACATGCAACTCATCGAATATTTATTTGTTGATTTATGCAGTGTTTCATCTCTTGCATGGTTTATGTCAAATCAGGAGACTAGTTTTGTAACTATAGGGCAGAGATTGTTGGCTCACCCTTTAAAGTAAGTTATCTACTATCATCCAGTATTTCATTTGAAACTCTCTGAAGCATTAACGCATAAGAATAGCACTATGGTTCTTCTATATATTTTTTTTGTGGTAAATTAATGCCAGTGTCCATCTTACATGATTTTTGTGCACAATCTTGTATCTTGATATTTATGTCTACGTGTTGTGTGCTGAATAAATATACATGCTTTTTCTGTGCTGATTCAGAGTCCGGTTCCACTATGGTCATCCAGATGTGTTTGATAGATTGTTTCACCTTACCAGAGGGGGTGTCAGCAAAGCTTCCAAAGTTATCAACTTAAGCGAGGACATATTTGCAGGTAAATGTATCATCATGAGTTCTAGGTTTCCAGATGATAAAATTTGTTCTTTCTTCAGCACACTTGGTTTGCAGGTTTCAATTCTACACTACGTGAAGGCAACGTCACTCATCATGAATATATACAAGTTGGTAAGGGAAGAGATGTTGGTCTTAATCAAATATCTCTGTTTGAGGCAAAGATAGCTAATGGTAATGGCGAGCAAACATTAAGCCGTGATATCTATAGGCTTGGACATCGATTTGACTTCTTCAGAATGTTGTCATGCTATGTCACTACAGTTGGTTTCTATTTCAGCACTTTGGTATGTATAGATGAGAATGTACTCTGTGTGTGTCTCTTTGTTATGTAAGTCTTAATAATTTTCTGACAAGCTGTTGGTTCTGTTTTGACAGTTAACTGTGCTCACGGTGTATGTGTTTCTTTATGGGCGGCTTTATCTCATTCTCAGTGGACTTGAAAAAGGATTGAGTACCCAACCAGCTATAAGAGACAATAAGCCCCTTCAAGTAGCTCTTGCTTCACAGTCTTTTGTGCAAATTGGATTTTTAATGGCCTTACCTATGATGATGGAAATTGGGTTGGAAAGGGGCTTCCGCAATGCGTTAAGTGATTTCATATTGATGCAATTACAACTTGCTGCAGTATTTTTCACATTTTCTCTAGGTACAAAAACTCACTATTATGGGAGGACATTGCTCCATGGCGGTGCAGAATATAGAGGTACAGGTCGGGGTTTTGTAGTGTTCCATGCCAAGTTTGCTGAAAATTACCGGCTTTACTCCCGCAGCCACTTTGTCAAAGGAATAGAACTGATGATTCTACTTCTTGTGTACCATATACTGGGTAATTCATATAGGGGTGTAGTTGCATATGTGTTGATCACTGTATCAATCTGGTTCATGGTGGGGACTTGGTTGTTTGCTCCTTTCCTCTTCAACCCATCAGGCTTTGAGTGGCAGAAGATTGTTGATGACTGGACGGATTGGAATAAGTGGATAAGCAACCGTGGAGGAATTGGTGTACCTCCAGAAAAGAGTTGGGAATCCTGGTGGGAAAAGGAACAACAGCATCTCCTTTCCTCTGGGAAACGCGGCATCATTGTTGAGATATTGTTGTCATTGCGCTTCTTCATCTATCAATATGGCCTTGTTTATCACTTGAGCTTTACCAAGAGTACCCAGAACTTTCTGGTACGTATGTATAAGTTAACAACAACATATTTTATTTTCGGTAATTTTCTTTTAGTTGTTTAACATTCTTCTTAACTAAGCTTAATTTTTTTTTTTTAACTTATTGTGTTAACTACAGGTTTATGGTGCTTCATGGGTTGTGATCATTTTCATATTGTTACTGATGAAGGTGACGAGAAATTTAATTAAAACAATATTAATTAACTCCAGTCAATTAATTATTTAGAAAATTAAAGCAGTGGCTGTGGCAGAATTCTCATTTATGGTCTGGTTTCCATTTCAACTTTGACAGGCAATGTCTGTTGGAAGGCGACGATTCAGTGCAAATTTCCAGCTTTTGTTTAGAATGATTAAGGGTTTGGTATTCATTTCATTTCTTACCATCTTCATCACTTTGATAGCTCTCCCTCATATGACCTTCAAAGATATCTTGCTGTGTGTACTCGCGTTCATGCCAACAGGATGGGGACTACTACTGGTAAGTGAGAGTGAATCATTTAATTAATTAAACCGCCGTACCCATATTATTCACAATATATAGTATTTCTCATGCGGGTGTACTCATTTTTTTCATGCGAACATTTATTAAGTCATATGGTTTAATAGAACCAATGCAGACGCGCTATTAAACCACATGGCATTATAGTGAATTAAGCACAGACTCTTTTAAACCATATGACTTAATAAGGTGTCCTCATTAAAAAAAATGAGGGGCGCCCACACATGAGAATATATATATATATAATTGACAGGATTGTTTATAATTGGGGCTTTTCTAACAACTTAACTTTTTTTATTTTTTTCCTTTTTGTGGATGCATGGAAATGTATATATATAGATCGCACAAGCTTGTAAGCCGGTGATACAACATGGTGGAATTTGGGGATCAGTTAGGACACTTGCTCGTGGTTATGAAATAGTGATGGGATTGCTTCTATTCACCCCTGTTGCATTCTTGGCGTGGTTCCCATTTGTTTCAGAATTTCAAACAAGAATGCTGTTCAACCAAGCATTCAGTAGAGGTTTGCAGATTTCTCGTATTCTCGGAGGACAGAGGAAGGAGAAGGACAGGTCCTCCAAAAGTAAGGAGTAAATAAATGCATGCATACATAGATATATCCATCATCCCAATCAATCAATCTTGTAATTTATATATATATATATATATGATCACATGCATACACAAGTATTTATATTGTAATTATAACTTCATGAACAATGGTTATAGCACTCCTAGCTAGCTTGTAAAAGTAGATACATATATTACTTTTTATCCTTTACAACTTACATACTTGTATGTGTATGCATAGCTGAAATGACTTCATCCCGTGTTGATGAATAAAAAAGCTCGTAATCTTGAAATCATCATCAGAACACAAATTGAGGAATTATAAATCTTAAGCACATGTATTTCTTTGGAGTTTCTAATTAATCTCTTATTGTTATTAATTATTGTTCCTATTATCTAGTTAAGCAACTTAATTGGAGAGAAGTTTATTATTTGTAATGCTATTGGTGCGTGCTTGAGGTCGAGGAGAGCCTGATCATTTCTCTTTAATTTGTGCAGATAATTAAGATAAATGTTAATGCATGAATGTATGATCAGTTGCTTTATAGTGATACATATGTATGTATATATTAATATTCTCAACGGAGGGAGAGACATGATCACATACTCGCTGGCCATTTTCCCTGCGTGCCGTACCCCTTGGATGACAAATCGTTTAAAACTGATTTTCTGTTAATTGTAATTAATTTATCGACAAAAATTTTATATATATATTGTTTATTTGGTTCAGGATAATGTATTTTATTAAAGTATGTGAAAGTTATTAAATTATGCAGTTTAATAGTTTTCTCAAATTTTAATAAATTTAAGATCCTGGATTGAAATATCTCTCTATATATATATAAGGAATTTTTTAAGTTATTAAAGTAAACAATAAGTTAAAAAGACAAGAAAAATATTTTTTAATACATTATAAGGTAAAATATATTATTTTAAAATGTGTATTTTATTTGTATTCTAAGTTTATCCATTACTTTAATAAGTTAAGGGATCTTTTGTTAAATAATAATAATTATTCTATTGCTTTGTTACTCATTTTTACATATGTAAGCCAGTAAAACCCACCCCTGAGAGATATGGGAAATGTTGTTGAAGTTTGGAAGTCGATGCTTATCTTTATATATGGTGAAAAATACGAATATCCAAGAAGTGAAATGATTGATTTTAATGACAAGATGATTCGATGATGCTAATGTGAATCTCTTCTTAAATCCAAACGTTGTTTGCAATTTGCATGCATATAATAAAAGTTCAAAATAATGCCAATTATTTTATCCTCATTGAGTTGTTCACTCGCTTCATAGCATTAGCATGCATATGAATCTTGTATTTATTTGTTTTGCAAGAGGCAACTTCGTTAATTAATGCGGCTGGCCTGCATCTAAGATAAACGTTTACTTACATAAGCTAATAATACACGCGTCTTGGCGCTTAGAGAGACTTTAAAAGAATAATTACGTTGACCTGATCATATGATAACACTATACTGTACATATATATATATCTCTACATAGATATTTAACAACTTTACTCTATAGCTAGCTCACCAAAGGCAATAGAATGAATATATGGCTTGCTGCATACATGTATAGGCGGGGAAGCTACCCTGCAGCAACCACAGCCAATTGCCTGAAACTGCAAGATTATAATTAGTTCACCATTTCAGCCACCCTCATCATCCCTTACAACTCTCCAATTACCAACCACAACAAAACCAAAATTCATGTTGAAGCCGAAGGTGTCTTCAGTTGGATGGATCTACAGAACTGCACAAGCACAGCCTCAGCCTGTTGGCATAACTATATCCTCCACGTCATATTCAAAGATGCCTCAAGAAATCACTCACCCGATTGATCAAAACCAAAACCATACGCTCTCTCTTCTTCCAAAACCCATATACCCAGATGGTTTCTTCAGCTGCTATGCTTGTGGCAAGCAAGGCGATGGTTTCTCATACCACTGTGGAAAATGCAACATTGATCTCCACCCCATTTGTTCAACTATGCCATTGACTTTGACAACTCATCACCATGATCTCAACCTCACCTTCTCACCTCCTTATCATAACAAAATCTTTTCTCGTGATATATGCAAGAATATGGGCTCCAAAGAGTGGCTCATACATATGTAATTGTTAGATTTATTTCTCATATCTTATCTTGTGGGTGAGCTAGAGTCTGAGTCTGCCAGTTAGTAATGGAGGGAAACGAGAAAGCTTTGGCATTTTTTTTTTAAATATCCATGCTTTTTTTGTTTTTTTAAAGTACCGAGAGAATGGCTGGGTGAAAAGGCAGGAGAGAATGCTGTGCCAAATAGCGGCACTCTATTGTATATAATGGTGTTCCCATAGAAACAAATGAGTGTGCCACCACTAGGAGACTATATAGGGAGCACCTGAACTGGATTTCTTGTTAAACCTTAGGTTGAACTGGAGCCCTCCATGTGGAAGCGGACCACAATCCAAAAGGATCCTCGAATGAACAAGCTCCACGTGTCCATGAGCAAGAGGAAAAATGGATCCAAACATTTGAAAAATTCTAATTGTAATTCACCAGTATAAAAATAAATAAATAAGCCAGCGAAAGCGTTTGGCAGGTTGATTTGTTTCAAAAGTCAAAACGATGTCGTTTTCACGACACAAATAATAACAAACACAAAAGCAAGCAAATGGCAAGTGTAGGAGCGCATATATTAACTAAGGTATAACTTTTTTTTCTTTGGTGTGAATTCTGAGAGTTGGTTGTAAAATAAAAAAGAACTCACAAACTCTTATAATGATTATCGTCTCATGAAGATCTACCCTTTTTTCTTTAACAGCTCGCGCCTCTGCCTCTCTCTGTGGATCCCAATTCAATTCATCACTCACAGTGCACCGGGACCGGGTATCTCTTTACTTGTTTATAATTCATTATCCTTATCTCTCTCTATTTTTCAATTTCTTTTCATATTTGTTTACAACTAGTAATTTCTCTTAAGGATAATTGATTGTTAGTGTTTTTCAATTTCTTGGCACAAGTATTTCATCATCTCATGGCACCTAGGAGACCAAGATCGAATTTTGGTCTAGATTGAAGTTGTATTTGGGTATTTGGGTTCATGAGAAAATTGGGGAATGGAAATTGCAACTTTTCAGTATATGGACTACTGGATATGATAAAAATGTGAAAGCACTTACCCCAATTACCTGTTTATTTTAATTTGTATGTTTTGAATTAATAATTAGTTGTAATATTTAGGTTAGACGTGTTGTCGGTTGCTGAAAATACTACAGAAATTAAGTAAAAATGTGAGGTTTTAATTTTTGAGCTATTACTATCATATGCCTTCTGCTCAATTAAAATTGAGTTTTTTTTTCCTTTTTCTTTTATCAATATAATTCATTTTAGGTTTTAATTCCACGTTTACGAGCAAAGAAGATGTGTAATCAGAATTTTGATTTTTTTTTCATTATTTTATATGTGGCTGTTGTTGTGCAAACTTACTTGAATTGAAGACATTGTATATATGTTTATTGGCAGGAAATGGTTGCCAGTGCTACTTAGCCACCTAGAGATTTGAGTAAGTCAAGATTTTGATTTGAAATTTTTAGCCAAAGAGGGAAAGAGTCTTGATTCAGGTTGCTGTAGCCTTTTATGGGGAATAATGTGAGGGAAGAGATAATGGATCTGGATTTAAATTTAGACCCTTCGGATCCTTCCCATGGTTCAGTGCTGGGTTTAGGATCATTATTGAATGAATTGGAAACAACTCACGGGCGCATTGAGGAACGTATTAGACAACTTGAAGCAGTTACCTCCAGGGCTAGGCAACGTCAGAGGTGGAGGCAAAGTCAAAGTAACACTCAGATGGTGAATGTTTCCTTGGAACCCACTGTGTCTAATGTTCCAAGTGAGGTTAGATTACTTTCTGGGGAGTGTAGTATCAATCCCCAGGTTAGAACAATTGAAAATGTAAAAACTGGCAAGAGAGGTAGTTCGCATTTGATAGCAAAGGCATTGGGTATACATACAGATACTAAACGGGCAGGAGCTAGTGGTAGGGAATTTTTTTATTGTAATATATGTTTGGACATGGCAAGAGATCCTATATTGACCTGTTGTGGTCACTTGTTTTGTTGGTCATGCTTCTACCAGTTGCCGTATGCTTATCCTAATGTGAAGGAATGTCCTGAGTGCAAGGGAGAGGTGGCAGATGCAAGCCTAATTCCAATATATGGTAATGGGAATAGTAACAATGTGCAGAAGTCAAAGTCAAAAGAGCCTTGTTTGAAGGTCCCTCCTAGGCCCCTAGCACCCAGGATTGAGAGTATGAGGCCGCAGCTTATTAATCGGGGGCCAGTTTCAACTCCAATTGAAGTAAGAATTCAGCAATTTAGCAGCATTGTTGATGCAGCGAGACATCAAACTGGGCCGCTGGGTTTAAATGCCGCAGTGAGGTCAGGTGAACTAGAGGGCAACGACCCTTTGCTTCATATTTCCAGAGTGCTGCCTGCTTCAATTTCTTCCCTGTCATCTGCATTGACTAGTGCAATGGATTCTGCAGAAAGACTAGTGGGGGACCTTGAGGCATATATCAACAGCGATGACTTGAGAAGAAACCATCAAGAATTTTCACATGCTGATACAGATTCAGTTTCGAGGATTTCTACTGCTGTTCAAGCTGGAAGCCAGTCTCTGGATATGGTTACTGAAATTGATTCCGGTGTGCCTTTTCCTGCTTCGTCTTTCAGGACTGATGTCCCCACTAATATTGTACGTTTGCAAAGTGAGACAAGAAATACTGCTATGGAAGTCAATTTGAATGCTCCCCACTCTTCATCCTCCAGGAGGAGGAGTGCATCGCTAAAAGCATCAGATGTTGACAATGGAGCTTCCCGGGATCTTAGGAGGAGAAGGCTAAGGTGAAATAGCAAAGAAAGAAAGATAAAGATCACCCTCAGTTTCCTGGACCATAGATTGCACTTATGCTGTTTATATTTAGCCTCGGCTGTTGCCATCTTTGAAATCTAATGTTCCTGATCCATGTATTTAAGTTTGATTGTCAATTCAAATTACTGTTACATCACTTTACAAAGTGATGTGTAACAGATTTGGCTGCATGTGTTGCATGAGCACAGCAGCAATTCTGCTTTCTTCAGCATAAGAATTTGTATACAATTTTGTCACTGAATACCTACTAAAATGTGCTTCTTTGAGGTCTTGAGTCCAGATGTGGTTTGCAATGGGAACAAAGAAGTCAGTTCATGCTTTTCAGAGCAAGTATTATGACTGCCATGTGTGCGGATGCAAGTGATAAAAATGTAAATGAAATGCTTATTCCATTACACAACAGTCTTAATTCCATGAATTCTCTGTTAAGAATAATGCTGCCAGGAAAGGCAACATTGATAGACCATTAAGTAATATGGCTTCAGAGCTGTGCGTTACAAATGTTGCTGATGGGAGCTTGAATTTCTGCTGAAGCCATTTACAAGTGTTATGCCTTGGACTTCCTTGGTCGGCTATCGGATGTCCGATATTACATCTGGGGCTGGCATTGAGTCGAAAAAAAAAATAGGCCTTGCCTGGCAGCCGAATTTGTTACTTAGATTATAGCCCAAAACTGTTTATATATTAGCACAATTTAAATGGCTGAAAATTACTACTAAAAGGAATGTAGGTTCACTAGTTCATGCTGGACTAATTGGATGTTGGAGTTTGATTTTTGTAGGTGATTAGGTTACAAATCATAATTATGGAAAGCAAACAGCATCCGATAAAGCATTGGAATAGTTAGTGACTGGAAGAAGATTTGTTGTGCAAGCTACGTACGAGAAACTACATTATATTTTATTTATTAATAATAATTTATTATGATTGTAGAAGAAAAAATTAAAAAGAAGAAAATTGAGGTTGAGCATAGCAATATGAGTTGGCGGGTTAGGTTGTGTGTATCTTTGTTGTTTCATAATTTCTCTAATTTTCTGTATATGCATGCAAATGCAAGCAAAAGTAATGGTTTTTTGCCTACGACTCTTCTTGCCAGATAGGGAACCAACCATCTAATAATACGAGGCCAGGTAAAATTAATTTCTAGCAACTAGCAACTTGGTTGTGTTGGTGAATGGGGTCCATGCATAGGAATGAATAGGATGGGAGGTACCTGATGATGGTGATGATCATGGTCATGATCGTGATCGTGATCGTGATAATAAAGATGATGATGAAAGCGATGTTGATGCACCGACAGACAGCGATAACATTAATTTCCATCATGATTCTCCAGGCAAAGGTTTGTGATTGAACCATACATATATAATATAGGAGAGATGCTTATGTTTCAAGCTTTTTCTTTGGCCAAAGCAGGTTCAATCATCATCATCAACAACCTTGCCTTCTTGCCTATCCAGTAATAATAATAATAATAATAATCATAATGCATTATATATAATGCATATGATAGATGATATTATATATTATTTGAAGCTGTTGCAATGATAACTAGTTACTGACAAGAATAAGATAAGAAAATAACAATGAACAAAGTAATGCTGTAATGTTCTTTACTCCTTGGGTCAAAGTTGAAGAAACACATGATGGTTGCTGAAAGTTGATTCAGTTGAAGCTATGGATATGACGACAGTCAATACAAGTAAGCCATAAATTAAATAGAGCATAGTACATATATAAATCATAATGACATTCATAAACCATAACAGCTCAAGTCATAGGCTAGCTAGCATGTGCAATGCAAGGGCATGCCCTCTTTTGTAAATTGAAATGCAGATCATGAGATGAGATTGCAGCTGCGCATCGCATTCAAAACCCACAAATGAGATGACGATTGAAAGTGTTTGATTGATTGTGGTATCATCGATAAGACAAATGAAAGAAAGCGTTTTGGAAGAAGCAGCAAAGCAATGATGATTACTTCGCGAGTGCCTAATGCCCTTATGCACGCGTTGTAGCTGTAGACTGAAGCTGATTGATGTGACTTTTACAATTAGGACTCCCTACTGGGCCCTGCCCCGATCTTTTTCATATATGGAATAGAGCTTAATTAATTTCACCTCAGACCCAAACCCAGTAATGAAATGAAAACTCTAATCCAAACACAGAAATAGGAAATAAGAAGGTACCACATACTCTGATGATGTATCAAATTCCAATTAATCGAATACAGTCCTTCTACGATCAGTCGTGGGAAATACCAAATCTTTTGCATTTATTTTGTTATCAGAAAATCACCAGAAGAAAACATCACTAGTTCTTTGTAAAATTGCAATGGTGAGATTGATAGGTGGTGTGAAAGGGGGACATATGACTATGAGCCCGACCCAAACAAGGCGAAAATGTAAAGCCTAGGCTTTAACTCAAACCAAACCACACATGGCAGTTCATCATCAATATCATTAATGCAATGCAATCATTCTTCTAATAATTGCAATTCAATACTGGGTGGACCCCACACTATCTCATATCAGAAATCAAATACATGCAATGCACTAAAATATTACCTGTATTCTATTCAACGTCCCACCTCCAAAAACAATAACATATATAAGGCAATTCATTAATATGATTAATTTTTAAATATTATTGATGAATTCATTAATAACAAAAGAAAAAGAAAGAGCTTTGGGACTTTTCTTCTCCCCCAACAAAAGCTAAACCTTTCAATAGACCCCCAACACTCTCTTTACATGGCATCATATCATTGCGCCACATCATTATCTCCTCACCTCATTTCTAGTTCTACCCAATCAATTTGGAATTTCAAAATTGCAAGTCTGAAGTCTCCATCAATGCCTCGCCAACTTCACGTGACCCTTTTCCACGCACGCCGCACGCACTCCTTCCAAAATTGACTTTCTGGTTCTGCAGCCGGGACCGCCCACTCACGTGACCTAACTGTCCCCACATTAAGATTAAGAATTTAAACTTTGTCCTTATTCCAAAAAAACAGAAAAATACAATTTTAACCTAAACAAAAAAAAAAAAAAATTAAAAATTAAACACACGTTTTGTAGGGGTACATACATACATACATGAGTTTCGATGAAGCTAATGAAGGTAAGTAATACCCCCGCAGCCTGGGAGGCAGGTGCAGCAGCCAAATATCAGTCGTTTCATTTTTTTCTTATACGTGCTCTGACATAATGTTTATAGGTGCATGCAAATTTGAAATACCAATAAAACTCCATATTTGGAGACTGTAATTAGGGGTCATAGTGTAAGTTAAAGGCACATTCAGTCATCGAGATACACACAAAGATCTCCTAATGTTCGAAGGTAGCGTTTATTTTTTGAATTAGAGTGAGAATCATGAAGAGTGTTAATCTTGGAATTAGAAATGTGGAGTAGGAAGGGGATTAGGTTGTTTATTTCTACTGAAATGAGAATGTGGAGTTGGAATCAAAATCCAATTAATATGTTTACTTTGTCTTTGATTGAGAGTAAATGGTTTTAAATTATAATTTTACCCTTATTTAAAGAATTGTAATTTTTAATTATAAAATTAATAAAAAAATATATTTGAATATAACAAAATATTTAATATAAATTAATAATAATTATTAATATTCTTAATTATGTAAATGACAATTTTTTTACTAATTTTAATTTTGTTTATGTAAATTAAAAATTATTGATAAGAGCAACACAAATGAAACATTATTATTAATAATATAGTACAAAATTAATATTTTTTTAGAATAAACTATTTATAATTTTAAATTATTAATATTAAATAAATAAAATACTATTATTATTATTATTATTATTATTTAACTTAGAATCAATGTAAATTATTATTTTTAAGTAAGTATAATAATATTATATTTAAATAAGTTTAATATTATTATTGTTAATAAATGTAATTTTATAAAATAATATAATAATATTATTTAAATAAGATATTGTTTATTTTATTTTATTAAATTTAATTTTAAAAAGGGGTAAAAAAGGAAGAGGGGGGGAGTGGATTCCCACTCCCACCTCCCCACATGGGAGTTGGAATCCCACTCCCCACTCCAAAAATGGGTGGGACCCACGAAGTGGGATTCCCACTTCTCCTCTAAATTGTGCAAATAAACGCTGAAGTAGGAAAAATCCACACTCCTCACTCCCACTCCAGCAAGTAAATACACCATAAATGTAATAATTTTTACTGTGCTTGACTGAATTCTACCTTTAATTCCTTTACAGATCAACTCACAGCAATGCAAGCGCAGACCGGTGTGTGGTCACGCTCCCAGTAAATATATAACATTACATTATAGAGATTAATGCTGCGTTTACTTGTCAATAATGAAAATAGGTTGGAATCGGAATGCGCTAGAAGGAGAATGAGCTGGAGTAGAAATGGGAAATATGAATCAAAATAAGTTGTTTACTTGAACTGCAAAAATCGAAATATGAATGAAATGGAATCCCATTGATATGTTTACTTTATCTTAAAATCAGAATCGAAGTAAGCTGAATTGTTTCTTCAAGTTACTAAATTATCCATAGTTAATTATTATTATTATTATTATTATTATTATTATTATTATAAAAATGATATTAATTAAAAAAATAAAATTAGTGATAACAATAATAATAAATAAACTAATAAAATTAATAATAATAAATGTTAATAATGATAATATTAATAAAAATAATAATTAAAATTATAAAGTTAATATAATTTAATAATGATATTTAAATAATAATAAATAATAAATTTTAATAAAATAATAGTAAATTAATAACAATGACATTATTATTATTATTATTATTATTATTATTATTATTATTATTATTGTCGTTAATTTCAATTATTATAATCAAAATTCATTAATTTTATTATTTTAATTGTTATTATTACTCTCATTAATGTCAATATTATTAATATTAGTTTTATTAAAATTTATTATTTATTTTTATTATAATTTTTATTAATATTATCATTATTAAAATCTAATAATAATAATATTTTATTATATTATTATTATTATTATTATAAAAGGACCTATTTGTAAATAATACAAAATTTTAAGTTATTTTCATAATTCTACATGGACTAAAATGTAAAAATGTTAAAACATCAATGAGGGCATTTGGGGAATACTAAAATATGAATAAGGTAGAGTTGGAAGTTCAAAGAATCGGAAACTCATTTCTAACTCCCCGTTGGGAATTAATCTCCCATTCTCCCATTCTCCATTCTCAAATTGTGGTGGGCTCTATGATTCTGATTCTAATTCTAATTCTAATTCTGATTCTCGTATTCATTTTGCGAAATAAACGCTGTCAATAATTTTAATTCTGAATTTCGATTCCCTAATTCCGTTCCGTTAGACACAGCCTAAAACACAATATTCTTGGCTTTAACCATTAAAAAAGTTTGCTGTAGTTAGGTCGTCTAGTTTCACGACAACTATAAATTACCTGTTACATTGTATACTATAAATTACCTGCTACATTGTATTGTGATTTGATGTGATGTGATGTGTATGCAGGCAACGTGTGCGTGCATATATAATAATAGAAGGATTATATTTCGTTCACCGTTGCACAAATTATAGTGTGTGATTTACTGAGTGTGATAGAACTTGTGTCACCATTTGATTAACGTGATATTGGGGCCTAAAACATAATGTCTCTAATGAAAAGACATATGTCCCGTTACACACTATAATGTGCACGACAACGTGCATCTGATCAAAATTCTATAATAATAATAATAATAACAAGAAGGTAATGACTCTTATGTATAGTGTTTTACTTGGACGTGTGAAGTGGTAATAGATAATTTTACTTATTATAAACAATTATCAAAGAACCTAGAGTATTTTTATTGTATACTAATTGAGTAATTATAATAGAGAGCTAACTCCACTCCCATGTAGGAACAATAAAACTTAAAATATTTTATTCTTTAAGTAAATTTTATTCTTTCTTTTTCTTTTTCTTTTTCTTCTCTATTTTTTTATGAGTCAAATACTTTCTAGTGTGACATCAACTTTTCATGTAAATATCTATTAGGGGCACTGATGACACCCAGTTACTTCATCAATGCACAAATTAGAGTTGCTGCAGCATTAGCATCTAAAATGATACAGTCTTATCTTTGGATACCTTTAACACAAGGCTGAACATGGGGTTCATGTACAGACTTGGTTATTCAGCAACTAAGCCATTGGAGCAACAATTATTCTACGTCTAGCACAGTTTGCTAAAATTTTTGAAAAATTTCCTAATTTCCCCCCAAACTTGAGCTATTCTTAACCACAGTTTCATAAAATTTTCCAATTTACTCAACCTGGTTTTGCTACAGCATACTCACATAACTCAACCAAAGTCTAAGTGTTAAGACAGAATTTCAACCCTTATTCATAAATTGTCTCTATTTGAAGGTAACTTTACTTATATTTCATCATTCAAATCATCTTCATTGGGTTTCCTAATTCAAGAACAAAGACTAGATAGATAAAGCTATACACTTAATCACACACATTCAAGCAAATATTCATAAAACTAAAAAAAATTTCATTCACATTCAACACATTCTTACAAACTGAAAACATATTTCAACATACGACACACTCATTCATTCATAAAACACATTACAGCATCATACTATAGCATAACATAACACAACTCCCCCCAAACTTGAGAGGTGTTGTGCCCTCACATGCACACAACATAAAAACAAATAAAAGATATCCATGCACATATTTTAGGAATTTAAAAACATGCAAAAACGATTAACACAAAATAAAAAGAAAAATTTCAGAAATTGCATAATAAACTTGAACAGTTAAAGGAGACTCCCCTGATGTTGTGGACAATGCTGCAGCATCAGTTCTGTAGGTCCACTTCTTCTTGGTTCCACTTCTTATGCTGTTTTTTCTATGAACCGGTTTAATTGCAAGTGATTTTAGGACTTGATTTAGCAATTGAATGAAGAATTGCTGAACTCGGTTTAATTGCATTCTTATTGAATCAAACAAAATTTTCTTATTAGAGTTAACAACAAAATTTGATTCATTAAGAAAAATTTTTAAAATTTAATGAAAAAAAAAAGCCCTGTTAATTAGCTTAGATGTAATTTTTTATAATTTTTTCTATTTAAAAAATTAAAAATAATTGAGTAGGGGCAGAAACATATTTTGTAACTAATTATAGGGATAGAAATGTCATTTTGTAACTATCATGGAGTAGAAACATCATTTTATAATCTAGGGCAAAAACGTCATTTCTTATTAAAATTACTATTCCCGTTAAAGTTAACGAATTTGTCATCCGCTTGAGTATTTTTAAAAAATATGTCACTTTTTTTAAATTTGTCAAAAAATGTGTCATCCAGGAGTAATTAATCCTTTTTTTCAATTGGATATTATTATCATTATTATTAGTTTATTAAATAAAATAGTTTCCGTAAAATCTTTTTTTTTTAATTACATGAGATTATTGCTCAAATTATAACTCATATTACATGAGATTAATATTAATATATTTACAATCAAATAATTATTAGGACTAGTTTAACACTCTTTAATATTCAAAGAACGTTTACTTCATTCATATTTTAAAAAGAAGTAAACTATCTTCACTCGGAAGCCCCCATAATTATTTGTGGGGGCTCTACCAACGGCTCTACCGAAGCCCTCGTACCAGGTGCCCTTCGATTTCCAACGGACGAGCTTTTCAAACTTCTTATACGTTATCTCTTGAGCCAATGGCTGTTTGAAACGTGACACAGCGCATGTTATTGATTGTTGGGTCAGCAACTCTTGACCTAGTTCATTTTACAGCGGGCCGGAATCATCGTTTTAATGATGCATGCTCGGGTAATTAGGTTATTTATTGGATATATGATGCCATCATTACGAGCATTAGATTAATGTGTAATTGTCATTTGATTGCATAGAAAGGCATGACATGAGTCATGTCAGATTGATAGAATCATAGAAAGAAAAACATTATAATTGTTGTGTGACATGCACATACATGAGAAAAAAATGGTTTTGGCCAGAAATTAATAATGACGACATGCATATTTTCTATTAAACAAACATGAATTGTCAACTTAAAGTGCAACAAGAATGTATAATAATAATCATCTCGAACATTAGAAAATTCAAAGCCTCTTTCTCTCACAATGACTATGTTCGGTAGTCACGGTCATCAATGAATCATGCATGAGCTAGCAAGAGCAATAAATTGTCAGTTATAATTACTTTCTTTACGATTGAGGAGTTCATGATTTTAAATGATGAATACAAAGCACAAGTTGAAGGTATACCAACGCTTGATATATAGGAGCAAATATTTGTGTGTGTGTTAATCATTTTAACATAAGATAACATTTAATTTGTTGATAATCATAGATATTATTGAACTTGTGTGAGCCATATAAGTAACTGATTATTTTTTCCCCTTTTCCCGTTGAAATTAATGGAAGAAAATTGGTATTCTAGATAGAATTCCTTTCAAATGGAGACCGATTAGTTACGGCACATGTTGTTTCAAGTATCACAGGTAGTCGTTCAAAGAATATATATATATATTAAAAAATTAAAAAAAAAAAACTCACTTTCATTTATAAAAGCCGCCGGCTTGGGTCTTTGATAAACATTGAATGGCAGATGCATGCAGATTATGGCGATAAGGATTAGAGAGCCAGCGAAATTGCGCATGTTTTTATTTTATATTATATATGGGTCAATTAGGAGCAACACTTTTAGTACTATATATAATGGTAATGATCATACATAACCCGAAAAGTCTTCACAATTACGTGTCATATTGCACGATACTTGTGGGCTGTGGCCAAAAAGGGCCAAAAAAAAAAAAAAAGTAAATAAATGTTTGTTCGTTTCATATATTTGGCGGGTGATAGCTAGCGCCTATCTAGCAGTTAAGCAAATGAAATAATAATAAGAGATTCCCTAAGTTATAAATTGTGTAACTTACACCTACATACATAAACAGTATCCCCGACTATAGAGCCTATAGTTGCGGGTACTGTTCATATTAGGGGGGTAAGTCACCAAACTTGTAACTTAGCACCTCCCTAATAATAATGGATAATATCGCAAGTCATATTTAATTGATTTCAGCAACTGCGCGGAGGAATCAAATTAAAAAGGCTATATATATATATATATATATATATATATATATATAGTAAGCATTTTTACTTTGTTAAAGCGAAAACACACTTTTACTAAATGAATATATATATATATATATATATATATATATATATATGGATACGTTATTAACCTATATGGTTTAATAGAGTTAGTACAGACATACTATTAAATCATATGGGTTAATAGTATGTCCGCATAAAAAAATGAGAGTACTTACACCTGAGAATTGATATATATATAGAGTACCAATTTAGTCTAAGATCTTAGACTTTGTTAAAATTAAAAAAAACTACTAAATCTTATAATTCAATAATAAATGCCTATATATATATATATCTAATGAGGGTATTCTCACTTTCACAACGTGAATACTATTAAAATATTAAAAAAATAAAGAATTTAATACATTAATAAATAATAAAATACAGTCTTTAATGTATTAAAATATGTGTTTATTTATATTATAATGGTATTTTTATTTTAATAAAGTGAGGATATCTATTTTAGAGAAGACCTCATCAGAGAAGGAAAGAAAATGAAAAAAAAAAAATCTTTTAGGGAGGAAAGAAAATGAAAAAACTTTTAAAAAGAAAAATTAATTCTTGACATTAGAAAACAAGTTTTGATAAATGTAAGTGTGGTTTATTTAATTAATATTTGCTCGTAATAAGGATAAGACAAAACCGAATCCTAAAACTTCGATAATAATAGCATAGCTGCATAGGCAGCTTATGTCAGGTACAAGGGCAGTGAGTGAGTCAAGAGCGCGAGTGGGTTCGCTTTTTCTAACTATGTATGTATATTAATTAATTATTATATTATATAGCGACGGCAGTGGCAATGATTTTACATGTATGAAAATAAAGGCAGAAGAAATAAAATAATAATACGTGTAAATAAAGATAAAATTAATGAATAGAAATGAGGAGTGTTTTAAATAAGATAATATTTTTATATAAATGTACGCTTTTTAGATCTATTTTTCTGGGTGTTTGTGTTTTATTTTTGCAATTGGGTACATACACAGATATCAGTATCACGCGCGTTGCAGGAAAGTGAGGGTGGGCTGGTGTTCGAAGAAATTAGAAACTCGTCCCACGTCCTCTTTCTTTCGTCCCATAGTGTCGGAGAATTTATGAATATACAGGCAAAAAATAAAGAAATTTGATAGAATTAAGGCGTGGTTAACACTTTTTTTTTTAAAGATTTTATTTATCCTTATCAAATAAGGATTATTATAGAGTTAATATGGTAAATTACTTCCAAAATAAAATAAACTTTAATATAATTTCTAATAATTGAGATTATATTCAAGAATAAATATGAAATCTGTAATTATCTTATGTTTTCCATTAATTTCAGTGTTAATATGTTGAAGAAAACGATTATTCATCAAAAAATTATAACCATTGACAATGGCACATCTTCAAAAGACATAATTTAGTTTGAAATTTGCACCTGTTCACAACTGGTTTGTCGGATTCACAAATCCAACTAACCGTTTCTTATTCAGAGAGTATTCGGTAAACAACTGATTTATCAGATTTAAAAATCTGACTATCCGTTTTTTGTCCAGAGAGTATTCTGTAAACAACTAGTTTACTGGATTAAAAAATTCAACTAATCGTTTTTAGTCCAAAATACCCACCGGAAAAAATTGATTTGCCAGTTTCTAAATCTGGATAACCGTTTTTCGGAAGTAAAAAATATACTCTCTAAAACAAAACCGATTAGCCGCTTTCTTGCAAAATTTCAAATTTAAAAATTTTGCAATCTCTCTTACACATAGGCCACTGGAGGAGGATCGAAGGATATTCATATTACTAGGGTAGGGTTTCAACTTTCAACTTTCACGTGTGTTTTGTCAACCCCCGTGGGGTGTTTTGTCCGTCAAACCAGTTTCTCACAAATAACCTTTTCTTTCTCTTTCTTTCTTGTTTCTCTCTGTCTCAGAAAATGAACAGTACAATTAGTATCAGTCTGATTTGTGTATGCAGTTTTCAGCGTTTTATGTAACAGCTATTATTAAATAGGATTAGAATCTCCATAAAAATTAAAAAGAGAGAGAGTACTCCTCGTTCTCCTATTCATTAATTAAATAACCCTCTTCTCTCCTCTCTTATTCTCTTTCTTCCAGCGTTGTTGCTGTTGTTGTCGTTAATTATATGCTTAATTTGTGCTGAAGGCTAGCTGAAGCATATATATGATATATATATATATATATATGTTATGCAAAAGTAAGGAAAGGAAATGGAGCTTGGTTTAAGCTTAGGAGATGCTGCAGGTTCTTCGAAGGCAATTGATTTGATGGAGAAATCGCTTACGCATACCCATACTAGTAGTAACAAAGGCATAGGGTTTTGCATGGAGTTATCAATCGGTCCTACCAGTTCTGCTAGAGAAGATGGCGCCGATGATGATAATCGAAGACAAACACAAGAAGACGAAGACCATCACCATCATGAAGATAAACAAACAACAGCAGCAGCAACAGCAGAGGCAGAGGCAGAGGCAGAGGCAAAGGCAGCTAATATTATTCAGCAGCTTGATCTCTTACCAAACACTCCAGTCGTCGTCCCTCTCCCTCGTAACCCCACGCCTTCTTCTATTCTTGCCGCTTTCCCTGCTGCCAATTGGACCTCTGCAGGTTATTTTAATTATTTAATTATTTTATTTTATTAATTTAACCCAACCCCCCCAACTGTTCCTACTATATATATATATATATATATATATATATATATATATTCATTAAAATTTTTCATTTTGATTAATTAATTTGTTTTAAAAAAAAGGGTTTTAATCCAATATATAAAATTAATTATTTGGTGTTTAATTTATATACACTATGTTATTATTAATATGAATATTCAAACTCGGAATTTGTTAATAATTAAAAATATAAATTATTAGGGAGTTCAGAGGCGGCAGGTTCAGGGCCAATGGCAAGGGTGGGATTTGATGCGAACAAGTTACCTATGACTATCCCTGCTCCTCTTGATCTTCTTTTTCATCATCATCATCCTGACGAAGACTCATCATCACCAGAAGAAGAAGATGGGGATGGGTATGGGGGCCATGGGGCAGGGGCTTTGTCTTCTTCATCGCCTAACGCTAACAACAGCAGCGGTCAGATGATGGATTCTTATATCTACGGTAGTAAAAAAAACCATCATCATAATCATAGCAGTACTACTAGAACGTCTGGAACCGGAGGGACTACTAACAATATTAAGAAGAGCTGCAGGGATATCTTTGAAGCAAGTAAAAGTAATGATGATAATAATGAGGTGGTTGATGGTTGTTCAGAGCCAGAGGATGAAAACGGGTGCAGCACCAGAAAAAAACTCAGGCTCTCTAAACAACAGTCTGCTTTTCTTGAAGAAAGTTTCAAAGAACATTCCACTCTTACTCCTGTAAGAATGTATTAGTATATATTAGCTAGTTATTAATACACCTTAATTACCTACTGCTTCTTTTTTTCTTTTATTATTATTATTACACCTACCTTACCTATATGTGTGTGTGTGTGTGTGTGTGTGTGTATATATATATGCTGCAGAAGCAAAAGATTGCACTGGCAAAGCAGCTCAATCTTCGTCCGCGCCAAGTAGAAGTTTGGTTTCAAAACAGAAGAGCAAGGTACGTACCTTATAATGTTTATTCTATTCCATTCCATTCTAATTTCCATTCATTACTGCAAAATGAAATGAAATGAAATGAATGATCAATCGATCATTCATGTGTTTTCAACTTTTGTGATTATTAATTAATTAATTAAATGAATTAGTCGTTGCAATTAATAAATGAATGCATGAAGGACAAAGTTGAAGCAAACAGAGGTGGATTGTGAGTACTTGAAGAGATGCTGTGAAACATTAACTGATGAGAATAGACGGCTACAGAAGGAGCTTCAAGAATTAAGAGCTTTGAAGAGTACTACCTGCAATAATCCCTTTTACATGCAATTACCAGCGACCACACTCACCATGTGCCCTTCTTGTGAGCGAGTAGCCACCAATAGTAATCCTCCTCCTCTTCCAACCACCACCACGACGCCGCCGCCTAAAGCAACTAGTACTAGTACTGGGTTGATGCCTCTCAGTACAAGGCCCATGTTCTTTCCTTTTTCTCATCATAAACCATCAACAACAACAGATGGACAAATATAATACTACTTGAAATTAAGTCCCTGTTGATGAGTTTGTCTCCATTTTTTTTTTTTTTTTTGGTATGAAATTTTAATAATTTGGTCTTTTTAGTTTTGGTTTCATTTGTTGATTTGTAGATACACAATACACAACACGCGCAAATTAAAATGGGTTTGTTTGGTCATGGAATTTTCTCGATCGATTTCTTTCTGGATGACTATCAGAAAACAAGATCTCAATTAGCTTAGCAGCTATTATTAGATTAGATTAATTAGGGGATTAAGAAAGGATTTATATATTTAATTTCCATATGTAATAAATGTAAGCTGCTGGTGGTATGTGTGTATGAAATGTTGTGGTTTGTACGTTTGGTTCAAGGTTCAAAAGGCTCGAGGCAAATACTCTCAAATAAAAATAAAAATAAAAATAAAAATAAAAGCTCAAGGCAAATGCTTTAAGAAAGGCATTTGAGTGTGTCTGCACTTCATTCATTCATTCAAAGCTCTCAAACCTACAACATTGATTCGAACTTGACTTAGAAGGGGCGTGGGCGGCTTTTACATTGAAATTGTTGTGACTCTTCTCTCTCTCTCAATTTAATTGAGCAGGGGTTTTCATTACTGTGTTGTGTTATCAAGTAGATATTTTATTTTTTTAATATTTGTGTGGTTAGAAACTTAGTTGTGTTATAAATAAACTTGGTTTGAATTTGGATAACCCTTGATTGAAGATAGTTCTCTAATAAATATCTGATTGAAATTCCATGTCAGTCTAAGAGAAAAGACAAAAGAAAAAGGGCAAAAGGAGCGTGCGTGGGGTTACAAGGACTTGAATGTCATATTAATCAATATGTCCCTTAAAGTGGGGTACCCTTTTTCCAGTCCCAATTATTTCTGTCTGTCTCGGTCTCAGACACAAAGTACATTACTCTTGCCCTTTGCTCTGCATGGGCATGCATCGCACGTGAGCCCTAACGACGAAGCAAACATATGCACCCAAGCCAATAAGGCTTTGTTTTTTGTTTTTTAACAGAATATAGAGGAGGTATGGTAGAGATTGAAATTTTAAATGGGTTTGGCTTCTAGAGGAATAATTTCAAAAATATAAAGCCGATGGATGAAGCATGGTAATTGTATAATTGTTTTGGTGGTGGCTATAGCTCATTCGCTCGAGTTGTCATGGTATGATATTGATGGGAAACAAATAAGAGGTTTATTTAAAAGATTTGCCATATAATTAGAAAGTTATGCATTTTATGTATCTTATTTTTTAAACTATATAAAACAAAATTTTATTAGTATAGAAGGGATATGAATGATATTTACTTGACAAAAATCTTAATTAAGATGATAAATATTGATGGTGATAATTAATTATATGAAAATGCAACCGACCAGGGACCCATTTGCTAAATCCTTTTGGGGAATTATCATGTCGAAAGGAATATGGAAAAGCTCAACAAGTAATTTGGTGCTCTGTGTTGTGCTTATCTCACAGTTATTGATGATTTCATATCCATATCCCTTATCAACCACAATAAAAACATTATTAATTGTTTACTAATTACCAATTAACAATTTGTAAGGATTGTACTTTTCCCTTCTCCTGGCTAGTAGTTGATTGCTTTTGAGATGCAATATAATTGCAAATCAAAGATTGTTTATGACAGACGGACCAACTTATATAATATGGTCGTAGGGTATTTGCATGCTTATTTTGCTGTTGCTCTGGTTCTCAACAATCGCATTAATTATGTGGGTTTTAATTATTCGCTGCAGGGTGATGACCCTTATTATTATTATTATTATTATTAATGAATGAGGGTCAGTCATTTAAATGACCAGTCTCATTTAATTAACCTGCAATTAAAAATATGCATCATCATTTTCAGTCAAAGTAGGGTCGTGGACCATACCATCGATTTATAGCTTGATTCATGTGATTGATGATGAACAATCATGGAAATAAATTCACCAACGTTGAAGCAAATACCTTTAAATCAATTCTGAATTTGATTTTACAAATTTATTAAAGTGGAGGAAAAAAAAAAAAAAGAAATGTACTATTAGATTTGGACGTGTCATTGTGGTTTAGTGGGGGCAGTGGGCAGTTGTGATATTGGCCGAGCTGACTAACCTATTCAGATTATATGTAAATATATATAATATTTTTTAATAAAAAATTCTTTACATTATTAAAATAAAGAATAAACAAAAAATATAAAAAACACACATTTTGATATGATATATTTTATGTTATTAAAATTTATATATATGTTTTTTATATTTTATCTTATCTCATATTTATATTAAAGTAAAAATGCAAATGATAGTGAGAACTTGAAAGGTATTAATATTTGCTACTGCCGCTGTATCTAGCAAGGGCTTCAAAACTTGAAATAAACTTATTCTTATTGACTTTAAGACAGCTTTCAAACACTCAAACAGATATCTACCTTATCCGTTGGATTCATGAATAAAATATAATGATTTAAGGTAAGAAACGAAGACTCCAGAATTGGAGGGTGACCAGAGCCTGACGAGAACATTAATGAATAATTAATTGAAGAAGATAAATGGTAGTAGTAGATCAGGACTTCATGCCTCGTGTGTGTGTGTGTACACATATATGTGTATGTATATAAATATATAAGGTGGTGTGTCATTACATTGTAAGTATGGATTACTTCAACATTAAAAACTATTCAATTATGAAAGTGAATGAATGAAAAAGATGGGAGTTTCGAATTTTGATAGATGCTATTTATTATGTGTGACATCAAAGCTTTTCACCGACTTTGATTCCATAGCAAATCAGCAATTCTCTCCGGTTATTAATATTGTGTTTCTTAGTTCAAAGGGTCCAATTAGTTTAAGACAAACAGTTAACTCAAATCAAATCTTTTTTAACTTGATTTACTTGATTTGGTTTAGGCTGGTTGAAGATTTGGACAAAAAGCAAGTTTCAAGAAACTCTACTATCCAATCTATAAGTTTAATTCTAATTTGGGATAGCAATGGTATCCGCAAACCCATAAACTTACTTAAAATCCGCTCGTTAAAATTCGCCAGCTGCAGGTAATTTCAAGAGTTGCGGACGAATTTGGTATTTGACAAAAATCCAGCGGGTATCCGCCAAACCCGCATTTTTCTAATTTTTTTAAGTTTTAATTTAAAATAATATTTAAACTTAAAAATATATAAATGAATAAATGGTTAAATGTGCAGTTAATCCCTAATTTATAAAGTCGTAACCTAAAAATTACTTGTGTGTTGAATTTAATGGTATGAAAATACATTTTTATTTTAACAGAATATAATATCTATAGCATTATACGTTACAAATTCATAATCATTTATCTTTTTTCTTGATAAACTTGTAGATGCAAATTCTTCTAATAAGAGTGGAGTACCAAATTCTCCGAAGATAAAGATATTGTTGATGAGATAAGGAACTAAATTTTATTAACTTAATGCATGGATTATATACTTATTATAATTTTGTATAGACTATTATTCTTTAAATTAATGCATGGATTATTTCATTATTTTGTCATGATTTTAATATTAATCTTTAACTTAATATTAATATTAATAATTGTTGTAGGAATTGTGTTGGGTGGGTGTTAATGGCAGTGAATGAAATGAAGATCTTAATTCTTGGAGCTTTTGTTGAATGATAATATTAAACGATAATTGTTACTTTTGGATACTAGTTTTTTTTTTTTTTATATAGATTTGTGTATTTCATACTTAAATTTGAGAATTTGTTTTGAATTTATGTTGAAATTTAATTTTTCCATTTAGATTGATTAAATTTGGAATTGAGTATGTTATGTGGAATTTTAGGTTATTATTATAAATTTACATATTGAATATTTGTTATTTTAAATATGGGAACCCGCAAAAAATCCGATGGGTACCATTGTGGGTTTGATAATTGTCAAAACCCACAGCGGGCGGATTTTCTTAAAAAAATTAAAACCCGCATCGGTTTGCGGGTGGGTTTAGTAATTTAAATTTTGTGTGGATGCTGGTTTGGTAATGGTAAACCCGCTACGAGTGGTGCCCATTGTCATCCCTAATTTCTAATGAATAAAAATAAGGGTCCGGCTTTGGTAGAGTTGTTCTACCGTAAAACATTACTTAATAGCCACACAATCATAACAATAACTTATTTTTTTACTATTTATCACTTTGATCATGTGGTTATAAGGCATTACTCTAGGGTGGGGTAATTCTACCGTAGCTCACTGCCTACAAATAAACATGTTTATTTGTTTGTTTGTTCACATTCCAACTCACATGGTGGGCTGGCTCACTCGTATCCTTCAAACTTGAGTTTGGAGGTTAGTGTATTTCGACTTGAATTATTTTGGGTCCAAGTGTGTCGATTTCTCTTTCCATCTCTTTAACTTAGCAAAATCTTGTTGCTTAGTCAAAGCAATTCCTTCGAATCACCCAACGTTTTAATGTTTTTTTATTTCTTATCTGGGTCAGAATTTTGAACCAATTTTTTTAATGTTATACACAATCCAATCAAAGTTCAATATAATTGAACCGTAATATAGTAATAAACTCTGTCACTAGGGAAACTCAAACCCTCCACCTTAGAATTTAGAGAAAAAGTACCAACCAATCTAATTAAAAAGTTATTAACATAAATTGAATAAATCAGTCAGTAAGGGAATGAGAAGTGTTAAATGATATTATGATGGACTTCAAAGCAAAATCATCATAAACTACCCTTATAGATTTTGGCCGTTTGACGGAAACGATAAGTAGTTGAGGGTAAAAGAGTAAAACATCAATAAAAATACAAAATAACTCAATCAAAATAAAAAGTGCAAGTTATCAATAGGCCTTTGGCCTAGTGGGAGAGCACTTGCTCTCACACTTCGAACTCCCATAAAAGTAATTATGGGGGTTTAATTTTCTTCCTTAATTATGAAATAGTTGAGTGGAGGTAGTCTTCTCTCTTACGAAATGTGAGTGGAGTATGCTTAAAAATCTAAGCAATGCTATATAAAAATTAACATATAAGTAATAGTCTCATATAATATGAGTTGTAATCTGAGCATTAATCTCATGTAATTTAAAATTAAAAAAAAAAAAGTGCAAGTTGAAGTCCTGAAAAAGTATTCCTGGGCTCGACCACCCGAACAATTCCCTTAACTAAAACTAACAGGTACTAGTTGGGGCCCAGTTGCTAAACCCAGCCACAGCCTAAATTTACAGATGTTATGGCTACATGCGTGGGCACCTTATCATAGGCTTATAGCCATATGTTTTTTGATGGCTGAACTAATCTTCCAATTTTTATTTATTGTTCTCCAAATTTTTTTTTGTTGACAACCCAACTTCTAACTTCTAAGGCACATACATAATGTGTCATAAGTTAAGGATATTAACAAAGAAAAATTTCAAGGCTTGATGTAGTATAGTCATTTCACCATTTTTAACCATCTGATCTGGCTCATGTCTAATCACAGAAATCAGAATATTACTCTCAGAGAGTACATGTCATTTCTAACTTTGAATTACCAACGAGTGCCACATCATTTTTCACTTTGTTTCAAGGCTACACAATAGTGAAACACTAATGCAAACCCAGGAATCTAAATCCATTTACAAACATGCAAATCACACGGTTTTCCCCATGGCCTAACCTGAACTTGGATCTACCAAGCATGTTACAAAACTTGGGTGCCTCACTCCTTCCTAGCTTAATAGAAATCATGATGTTGCACAATCCCCTATCATCGTCAATATCCACTGATGCAAGTCTTGGTCGTGTCAGCTTCCAGCATGAGCATCATTCCGGGACTGTTCTACAAGCGGAGGCAGGAGAAGACTAAGCCTAGTTTTGTACCTCTCAATTCGTTTGGCACGTTCATCGCTCAACCTAAAGGCAAAACAAGAATATGACAATCATCCTTGGCATTCTGACATAAGCAATCACACTTGAAAAATCTGTTTCCGAATGAAAACTACAGTTCAAGGAAGCCACAAAAATGAAGGAAGAAACATACCGTGCTCGAATTTGTTTAGCGCGCTGAACATGTCTTCTCAATAGATCTTCTTCTGAAAATCGATCAACATTCTCATCCTAAAATTGGAACAGAAAAGTCATTTTGAATTTTCAGTTTGGAAAGAAAACTGAGATAACAGGATATTCTCAACTTTCATTTCATGTGTCCCTTGAAAACTAAAAGAATGTTGCTTTTTAAATTTAAGTTCAGCCTTGCTGCTTCATACTCTAATTCTGTACATTTCTACGTCATCTGATTGTCTTAGTATAGACAGCAGAATTAGCGGCAGTAGTATCAGTTATACTACCATCATTAGCGATACTAAAATAATCTCAATAATGATCCTAAGACCAATGTTTACACAAAGACAAACCTCATCAGTCTCATCTTCATACTCTTCACCTTCCTTTTCCTTAGCTATATTAGCATCAGCTGTAGGCATAGGCAAAGGTCTTGGGAGAGACTTTACACCATCCGCATGCTGTGGCTGCTAATAAAATTAAAACATAAGGCATTACGAAAAAGCAAGCAATGCAATAGATCAAAAGATTAAAAACAAAAAACTATCCGGTGCTCAAACATCTTAAAACATTTAAATCTAATTCTGAAACTGAAAGCAAGAGAAAGTGAAAGATCAACGTCTCATGGTCTATGTAATTAGATTATATTGGCTGTTATTTAATAATCAATAGTTCAATGATACAGTAGGCAATGACAGGCGTGCCTAGAAACTAATCTTGAATATCAAACATCAATATTTGCAAGGGTTTGAACAAGGATTCTGTGTTGACCACCAATCTCCATATACCAAAACTATATCAGCAGAATCATATTATATCAAAATTAATGCAAATTTACTTTTTGAACACGAATGCTCTCAACCAAAACCTAGAACTTGAAACCATAGGAGAAGCATCCTCCCATGGAAGTAGAATTCTGTGCTGAGCAGTACAAGTTCTCAGCATTTATGCAATGAAAATAACAGCACAAATCAAATGCGCTTCGAATCCAATTGCAGTCAGGATGAAATGAACCTGACTTTCCTCAGGAGACCCATTTCTCAACCACGAACGGCAAAGTGCATAAAGAGAAGCCCCTTCAGTGATTCTGACCTACAAATATGAAACAAAGATAACTTATATCAGAAGTTGCATCACAATCAAAGGCAAGTATTAAGATCATTGTCTAAGTTCAATTCAGGGAAGTAGCCAAAAGGATTTCCTACAAGATCAAGGGATTCATATTAGTAAAAACCAATCTTTCTTGAGCAGGAACTAACCAACTTTAGCACAAAAAAAATTAAAGCAAAGACCAAGGTTGATCCAAATACACAAATAGAACAATAGGTTTCAATAGTTCAAGTTAAAAACCAAACAGACAGCACAGTAAGATAAGTTTAGACTTTAGAGCTTACTTTTCTATCTCTTACAACGGTGAAAGTCTCATCACTTTTATCCCTGCAAAAAGAAAGAGAGAAAGCAGAGTGAACAAAGTAGGAATGTTATAGCACAATGATAATGATTGATGATGATGATGATGTGTATCTAATAGAGACAGTCATAGAGTATAGACCAGACAACAACATCACCTCAAATGTTTATTATACCCATTAGAGTCAGGAGGAATCAGAGGAGATGGTGATGATGATGACGGAGTAACCTGAAATGAAATTAGTTTCAGAAGATTAAATTTAAACATTTTTATGACAGTATTTGGTTGTTATAAAGAAATTAAAAATTACTCATCCTCCTATTCATTTCATTATAAAAGACAAAGAAAAAAAAAAAAACCCTGAGATGGCCAGAAGAAACTGGAACTCCCCTGATGGGAGGAGGATTGCTGCTAATCTGAGGGTGTTGGTGTTGTTGTTGATTCGGCGGCGGAGGCCTAATCATGTGGTGGTGGTGCACAGGATGATGATGATTATCCAAATGAGGCCGAGGATAAGGCGGCAGTTGATTAGGACGGGGTGGGTACCCACCGTGATTGGCCACAGTGACCGTCTGATCAGAGGGTCGCATAGGTTTTGGAATAAAACCTCGCCCAGATGAAGCAACGGGGTAAACAACTCCTTGACCTTGTCCTTGTGAATGATTAGGGTTTGCTGGCCTCTGATTTTGGTACATGTGTTGCTGTGGCGGCGCCTGCGACGGAGTTGTCGCCGTTGTGAAGGAGTTACTAGTCGTCATGGCGGGGATTTTGGTAAATTTCTTTTTTTCTTTTTTGAATTCTTAAAGGGCTCTCTTTTTATTTTTATTATTTATTATGTAATGAATAATGTACAGTAAGTAGTACATGCCTAAAAGTAAAACAAAATTCAAAGTAAGCGCCAAATGTTTAAAATTAAAAATTTTCTTTTTCTTCTCTTTTAAAAAAAAAACGAAAAAGAGATATGATTCAAACGAAAGATCTATTTGTTATATATAAACTATAAATTTCAAAATTTGTTTTTATTAAAATAAATTAAAATCCAGAATTCTCAGTTAAAAAAAAAAGAAAAAGAAAAAGTGGGAGTGGTTAACTGTTCAGGAATCTCATATTATTTCAACTTTAGTGAGAAATCTCGAAATTTCTTTTCTATTAATTTTTTTGAGTAAATAAAATAATACCAGTAATTTAAGAAATATATATTTCTGGATTCTCTGTGACAGTATGCAATTGTTTCTAGTTAAACAAGGACGAAACAGCTCTATTTAATTATGGAAAATTTACATAATTAACTCCAAAATTTTTAAATTTTTTGAAATTGGGGCTTGAAAGTGGGCATGGCACTGTGTTGTGGGTGTTTATGTGCGATAAACAGACACATCTTAGTGTGATAGGCACTATTACACATAACACAGCTTTTATTTTGTGGTTGTGTTTTGTGCGGAGTCACCTATCGCACATAAACATAAAAGCAACACAACTTCCTTTTTCTCTGTAAATATTTGTTGCTATGTATTTCATTATTTATACAATTTTTTTTGTTTAAAAAGAAACTAGGCAGCAAGCACATTTTGGCAATGATGATGCAAGCTCCAATGGCTCTGCTAATTCTTTCAAGTACTCAAGCTTGGATACAGGAAATTTGGGCCGTCATAATGATCGTAGGAAATTTTCCAAGATACATTAAAGACCACTACAATAGCGAAAGGTGTCCTATCTCCAGATCATGACGAAATATTTAAAGCAGGTTTTGAATGATCGGCTGTATTCCCCAATCTCCTAAGATGATATTGTAAAAATTGTTAATGCTTTCTACTGTGTTTAATGAATGCTTTTGTTCAATAATAAAATCCCATACAAATTATAAATAATACACTTGTCTCTGTTGAAAATTCTCAATGCCAAGTCTTAACCTAGAGTGTTGATCCATGGCTTCCATATTTTTTCATATCAAATTAACATTAGTGTCTGTTGGATCCCTCGCTTCCGATCATCCAAGTGATTTTTGAAAAAAAAAAATTCTCGAAAAATTATTAGAACCTTCCAGAACTTGAGACGGCTCATTACGACTCAAAGAATGTTTTGATGGAAAAAATAACTTAGATATTTTTTAGAGAAAAATATCAAACTTTTCTCCCCTGACCCATTTTAGACCTAAAAGCAAAAGCTATAGCACACTAGTTTTGAGCTTTTTATAGGCTTTTCTCGGACTTCATTGGAATTATGACTCGGACTTCTGCACGCACTTGAATACTAGCTTAACAACGCAACATGGAAAAACAAGAGTCCGTTTCAAGCCACCATAATAGTTTCTACGAAATTTTGTAAAAAAATTGGTTTTTCAGTTTATTTTTGAAAAAAAATTCCCTAAAAACTATTAGAACATTCCAGAACGCTATCGAACCGCTTGAGACAGCTCGATACGACCTAAAGAATATTTTGGCCGAGAAAAATCAGGTTGCTTTTTAGAGAAAAACCCAACCTTTCTTCCCGGATCTATTTTGGGCCCAAAAGCGAAGGCTATAGCACACCAATTTTGAGCTTTTCATGGGCTTTTCTAAAATTGCATTAGAATTTTGATCCAGTCTTTTGGATGCACCTCAATTCTAGTCGAAAGTGCCACAAGAAAAAATGGGAGTTCGTTTCGAGCGCTCGAATTAGTTTCTACAGAATTTTTCAAAAAAATTCTAAGAAAAACTTAAATTTTCGGTCTATTTTTGGAAAAAATTCCCTAAAATTTATTAGAACCTTCCAGAATGGTATCAAACCCCTTGAGATAGCTCGTTAAGATCTAAAAAATATTTTGACGAAGAAAAATCGGATTATAATTTTAGAAAAATCTAACTTTTCTTCTCAGGCTCATTTTGGGCTTAAAAGCGAAGGCTAGCACACCTATTTTGGGATTTTCATGGGCTTCTCTAGGATGACATTAGAATTCTATTCCAGTCTTCTGTACGCAGCTCGATACTAGCCCAACGACGCCATAGGAAAAAACGGGAGTCCGTTTCGAGCTCCCGAAATAATTTTAACAAAATTTTAGAAAAAAATTCTAAGAAAAACTCGATCTCTCAATCTCATTTTGGAAAAAAATTCCCCAAAAAGTGTTAGAACCTTCCGAAACAGTATCAAACTACTTTAGACGGCTCGTTACAACCTAAAAAATATTTTGGCGGGGGAGAAACCGGATTATTTTTTTTTAGAGAAAAACTAAACTTTTCTCCCCTTACCCATTTTGGGCCAAAGTTAGAGGGTTAATTTTGAAAAATTAAAAAATTTTAGGACTATTTATGTAAATTTTCCTTTTAATTAATTATTCAATGAATCGCACCAGTGAGTCTTAAAGCTCTGAAATTTATAATTGTTCTTCTTGGCTGATCTTCGAACGAAGATAGAAACGTTGTTGCGTTGGCGTTTCTCTCTCTCTCTTTCCATACAAATAATAAAGTCATGATCTTTGTTGGCGGCCTCCCTTTTTCTACTAACAATTCATCGTCGTCGTCATCTCAGGTAGATTCTTCATTTAACACTTTCTAAACTATTATTTCTATAGCACCCATCCCCTCAAAGAAAAATCTACAAAAATTGTTCTGCTTGTTTTTATTTATTTATTTATCAAAACAAATATATTTTTTTTAAATCTTTGGTGCAGGGGGGTGATACCCTGGTTGCTTTAATGGAGCACCCCGTTCTGGTATCAGCCTCACATTCATTCAAGAGTATGGAGGAGACAAAAGTCTCTGTTTGTAATGAGACACCATCGCCTTCCAAATACGTTTATGTTTTCCAGAGAGAGTATGCAACTGTTGACCCTGCGCTTGTTGATGTACGTACTATGTTATGTTCTTTTCTTTACTCACCTTTTTCTCCAAATTTTTTACACTTAGTCCTTTTTTTTTTTTGGTTCAATTATAATTGTTTGAACATCTGTGTTAGTATGTTGGCACCGATGAAGCAACAACCTGCGTTGGACTTGTCATTCGCAACCGCAGAAATCGGATGTAAGAATCTATCTATTAGAAAAAGTCTACAAAATATTTTGTTTTGGTTTGGGTCTGCATTCCTGAATTCTGATTTTGCTATTTCAACTGCAGGACCTCTATTGCCCATATGGATAATCCTGAGATAGTGGATATTGGCCTTTGCCAGATGTTATCGCTCCTTGTTGATCATGATCTAGATGCTGAATTGGATGTATTCTCCTCTATTTCAATTGAATTTTGATGCTTTTATCAATGATTTTCAGTTTACCAAGTGAAGGCCTTTTTTATTGTTTATATTGTGCAGGTGCACCTAATTGGTGGTTTTGATGATGTTCCACCCAATGTCCGACCCAAGATCCCCTACTTTGTTATAAATTTTCCAGACATGTAATTATCCCAGTTAGGGGCAAAATGATTAAAATGAGATGTACTGACCTTTGTATGCAGCATGCCAATGGTAGCGCTATATCAGAATGCTATTCGGACGTGGATGGTTATTCCCTTCCCTTGTGCACAAAACTAGTCGACACTTTGCAGAGGAGACGGGAAAAGTTCCACGTTCAAACTCTTCATGTTCTTGGCCATAACACAAAGCGGGACTCTCAAGGAAATGCATACCCCATTTTCCATGGGTTCTTGGTAAGTATGTGCTTGCAACATTCTAAACTCCTGTTCTTTTTAATGTCAGATGATTTGATGTTTACTTGAACTGAATTTGAAGGCTATTCTGACTCTTTTATGAAATTCCTTGTTACTCATGTCAGTGCAAAATCTTATTAAATGGTATTTGAAAGGTATTTATGTTCCACCTGCTAACATATGAAAAGTAAGTTTTTTGGTTTGGGGTAAAAGATGCTGTAATTGTTCCTTTGTTCATTAAAGCTTCTAGCATTGTTGGGAATATTGATTCTGGTATCTTTCTCACCTTTTCAGGTAGAAACTTGCACAGGATCTCTGAGCCCTGCCAGTTTTGATGGAACTTCAAGATGTCCAGATGAAATTGTCAGGAGAATTAGAGTGACCTCATCTTATCAAGACACCAGTTGGAATGGCAAGTTACTGGAGACATATGACACTCAAACTGATCGATTTGTAATTGCTCCCTGCCGCTGGTAGAATGTTGTTTTTCATGGTTAAGCTTAACAGTTTCTTCTTCTCGGTACTTGTATAATTTTTGAAACATAGTCGAAAGCAAAAATCTGAATTATAAATACTCATCAACTGTTACAATACCGTCCTGACTTCATCCACAGACCTATAACTTGTTGTAATGTACTTCCCAAAGTCAAACACCTAATGCTTAGCCCCACATCTATATTGGTACTTCATGCTTCTTTTGTTACCGTTGCAGGACCGCACGCAAACTACATATTGTTATGAGCTTGCAACAACTTTCTGATGCGGAAATCCTTCGTAGATGCTCTACTTCACCTTCTGCTGAGGGCCCAGATTTTGTTGAAAATTTAAGAAGGTACGCACATATTAAGAGTAATCCTTGACTCAGGAGTCCCCAAACACCTTGGATCATTGAATTTGGATTCGGATGTCAACATGAATAATAAAGCATGCGACTAATTTCTAATTGATGATCTCATGTTCACGAGAATGTTCAAAATTAATTTTGATCATTTAACATAAGTATTTCTTATCTATGATGAGGAATATATAAAATCACAATTTTATTTTGTATGAACTTTTATCTTCCATTCCCACACTTTCATTTCTCCAGTGATGGAAGGAAGAGCCTGACTAAAATTGGAACCATTTCTGTTTTTTCAGGCAGTGGAACTATTTGATTAAACACCCTGATTGGAAAGAAACCTTTCCTTGGAAGCAGCCACGTGCTTTTCAGAGGGCTGCTGATGGAGGGTGGAGAAGATGCTGATAATCTATTTGAAAAAATCCCCCATTTCTATGCAAGTCGAATCCAGAAAAATTGAATGTTTCATTCCAGGATTTTAACTTTTTTTCCCAGACAGGATTTCTCTTATCATTTCTTTCTGCTCATTGTTTGCTTTTGGGGTAGTAGATATGATTATTGGGATTTGTGAACAACATAACCAATTAGTTGTTACCTGCTCTTCCCTTTGTTATAGGGGAAGAAGTGCTTGCTATTAGCATGTTTAGCTTAATTTTGGAGCACTTAGGTGGCGGTTTTTTTTTTTATTTAAAATCTGAATAGACTTGAATAGTCTGAATTCTGAATAGAGCTAAATGTCTGAATTTGAATGACATGTTTATTTGTCTTTTTTTTTTTTGTCTGAATCTCTAAAAATAAGAATTAATTTGTTTGCTTTTTCAACTTAAATATCTGAAAATCAACACTTTTACATTTGTATCCTTACAAATTTTTAAGTGTTGAATAAATAATAAACATATGAAAGAATATAAATAAGATAATATTTTATCATAACATAAATCATGTTCAAGTGAATACAACCATTTATTATAAATTAAAACATTTTAATCAATTTTATTGTAGTTTAGATAAATAATACGAATTTGAAGAAAATAAAATGAAAAAAATAATAATAATCTATTACTATATTATCATGAATTATAGAAATGAACAATAGCATTTTATCATAACTAAATAATGTTGAGTGAATATAACCATTTTATATTTTAAATTAAAACATTTTAATCAATTTTATTGTAGTTTAGATAAATGATACTAATTTTAAAAAAATAAAAAGATAAAATAATAATAATATACTATTATATTATCACAAGTCATAGAAATGAATAATAATGTTAATTAGTAAGTTTTTATTTAGATAAGAATGAAAATTAATTAGATCGATAGAGATATTTGGAAGAATAAATTTTAACAATGTCATTCAGACTTTTGATATTAAGCAAAAAGCTAAAAAAATAGAAATAATAATTTAATGACTGAAATTTTTCATTAGGTGAGAAAACAAATAGACTCAGGGTGTATTTGGGATTGAGATTGGGCAGAGCTACAGCACTAAAGTGTTTGGTAAACACTAGTTGCTATAGCTTGGAAGTTATATTGATATTATTTTTTACTTGTATGATGAAAAATCTATTATATCTTTAATAATTTTGTCAAAATTATTATTTAAAAATTATATTTATTATATATTATTAACTTTTGTTACATAGTTATAATTTTTTTTCCACAGCAGCTGGAGCTTAAAAGCTACAACAACTTAATTCCAAACGGATCATTAATAATTTGACTGATTGAAATTATGGCAATCAAGTTAAAAAAAAAATACAAACAAACGGCCCTTAATTGACCTGTATTCTAATTTCAATGCGTCCTTGTGCTCGAGTAGCTGTATTAATGAACTAACGTGTAATGTTGCTTAGCCTTGGGCTCTTATAAAACAGGTAGGATTAGACTAATTTCAAGAACAAAAGTATTAATTCAATTCAAGGTTGTGTTTGGCTGCCAGTACTAGCAAATTAGTCCTAAATTCATGAGACTACTAATCTCTATTTTTCACTTGAATTTAGAGTGGATTCAAAATAACTTATTTTAACCTGAAAATTTTATTCATTAATTTATTTTAGCCTTGACTTCCTATAAATGTATGTGAAAACAAGCACTATGTCCAAATCCATGATAAAATAAAAAATAAAAAATCCTACTGATTGTCCATAAATCAAGCAGAGGATGGGCAAAATGATGACCCGAGTCGATCGTGAGCCATTCGGAATTGACTCAAACTTGTTTATATAGCAGGAGCGGCCCAGGCCTGTAACGTGGGATTGATTTTTGACACAACATTGACTAGGCTAGGCTCTTTTGATACCCCTATTAAATTACTTATGAAATCCTTATTTACTGGAAATTATCTAAATAACTAAAAATAAATTAATTCTTTTGAGAATTTAATTAAATACTTAAATATATTATTTTTAACAATTTTTTTACACCCACTTTATTTCGTAATTGATATTTCTTTGAGATTTTAATTAAAAATCTTTTTTCTAAGAAATTTTTAAGAATTTAAAACTATGGAAGTAGTAATAATATAATAAAAAAATAATTTAAAAAATTTTAAGATTTATATGTATTTTATAATATTATAAGGATTTTTTATGGAAGTAGTAATAATATAATAAAAAAATAATTTAAAAAATTTAAGATTTATATGTATTTTATAATATTATAAGGATATTTTAGGGGTGTTAATAGTAAAAGCTCCGCTCTTCAACGTTAAACAGCAGGGCGAAAGGATACTTAAGTTAGAAGATTTTTTTTCCCCCTAAAAAAAACAAGTTAGAAGAACTTAGGGCCAGTTTAATAATGCTGTACCTTTTAAAATAATTTTTGTTTGTTGTGCTGTAGGAATAATCAGTTGTAAAGAAAATTAATTAAATGTTTGGTAAAATTTATTTTTAAAAGTTCTGTGAGTTTTAAAAATAATTATATGTGTTTGGTAAATATTTATTGTTAAACTGGTATAAGAATATAAATGATTGAATTAGATGTAATATTGAATAAAATTTATTTAAATATTTATAAACAAGTACATAAAATATTTTTTTTATTATGTGCATATAATAATTGAAAAGTTAAATAAATATTTTATATTATTAATTTTATTTTTTATTTTGTCATCTCAATATAATTTGTAATAATAATAATCTATTTAAAGTAAATGATTTTATTTCCTAATAAATAAGGATAATTTTTTATTTTTATAATATATATGAGGATATATATGAAATTATATTAAATTTAAAAGTGATTCTTAAAATTAAAATTTGAAAAGTTATTTCTCCCTGCTTTTCAAAATCTGTTATAGTATGAGATGATTTTGGCAAAAGTAATTTTTAAAAAAATTTACCAAATACTAAAATTAACTTTTAGCTTTTTAAAATCACTTTTGAATCTCCCAAAAGCAATTTCAAACGCTCTTAGGGCCCATTTGGGATTACTTTTGGAAGGCTTAAAAATGATTTTGAGAATCTAAAAGCTAATTTTAGTGTTTAGTAAAAAAAATTCAAAATCACTTTTGTCAAAATCAACCTCTCCTATAGTTGATTTTGAAAATCATGGAAAGAGTAGCTTTTAAATTATAATTTTGAGAATCAATTTTATCCTTTAATACAATTCTATACATATCCTTACAATTATTACCTAAACCCAGAACTATTCTTATTCAAATTGAAAACAAAATCATTATTTCAATAAAAATTTTATTATAAAAAAATAAACGAAATAAAATTAATATAGTATAAATTTTATTTTTAATTAAATTATTATAATACATAATTAAAATTTTTGTATTTATATATTTTTATATGTATAAGTAAATTTTATCGTATATTATATTTATTTAGTCGTTAATTTTTTTTTATAGTAGTTAACCTACAATTATTTTCAAAACTCACAGTACTTCTGAAAATAAAATTTATCAAACACTTAATTGATTCTCTTCATAACTGATTATTTCTACAGTATAACTAACAGTAATTATTTAAAAAGCTACAGTATTATCAAATTGACTCTTAGCCGGTTAAACATGACCAAACCCGTCGTGTCTTGTCCTTTACCAACTGAAAAGGAAAAGACAAGGGTAACCTTAAGTAATTCATCCTATTAAAAATAGAGATAAACAAGGCAAAAAAAATCTCAAGTTCGGTCCGTAAGTGTGTCCAAGTCCAAGTTCTCGTCCAAGAATTATCTGATGAAATGAAACAGAGAGCGGAGATTATAAAATTCTACCTCTCTCTCTCTCTCTCTCTATCTCTGTCTCTCTACTGCTTTAATATAATAAATTATTTTCATATAACTAACATTCATGAGAATTATTACCATAACAAAAAGAAAGAGAAAACCCTAGTTATTATATAGTTTAGTGGGCGTTCTGTTTTGGTTTAGTGAATATAAATATTTTTATTTTTTATTTAAAAAAAAAAAAGAAAAAAAAAGAAAGGGAGAAAAGAAAAAGGGGTAAGATAAGATGGAGGGATGTTAAATTATTATTAGCAGCGTATAAGAAGAAGAAGAAGAAGAAGAGGAGGCCCAAACCAAACGAAAACAAACGGAAGGCAAATTCATAAAGAAAGAAATCACAATAATATTTCACAACAAAACAATCATGGCTATGGCTATGAGTAGTGATGGAGAAAAAAGAAAGAAGACATGGGGAACATGGGAGGAGTTGGTGCTAGCAAGCGCCGTAAAACGACACGGTTTCAAAAACTGGGAGTCAGTTTCGACGGAACTCCAAACCAAAACCTCTCTGCCTCACCTTCTCACCACCGCTCAATGCTGCAAACAAAAATACCACGACCTCAAACGCAGATTCAAGGACGACAAGGATAACAACAATCATAATATTCACATTCCCTGGCTCGAACACCTGCGCAAACTTCGCGTCGACGAGTTGAAACGAGAACTTCAACGTTATGATCTTTCCATTCTGTAATATATATACATATAATTTATATATATATATATATATTTAACTTTTCTTTTCTTTTCAAAAACAATTTTATATATACATATTTTACTGCATTTAGATCTGAGTGATATATATTTTGGAACAGTTCTTTAGAGCTTAAAGTTAAGAAGTTGGAAGAAGAGCGAGAAAAACCAGATCTTGAAATCGAGAAAACTTGTTTACTCGAAACTGACGACCCCCAAAGATCGGAGGAGGGACAGGGCCCCGTTAAAGAGGTCTTTAATAATCGCTTTCTTGTTTCCCCCGGGGAAGAGGAATCCAACCGCTCTGTCAACGAGTCCAATTCCACCGGTTTCTCCCCCAAACACTTGCTGCCTAACTCTGAACCGGAGCCCGCTGGAGGCCAATCTCCGGTTTTGAGCAGTGATGTGCAGAGCTCCGCCAGTATTGGGTCCAAAAGGAAGAGGGCTTCCGCCGCCGCTGGCGGTGATATCATCAAAGGGAACCACGCCAAATCTGAACCGTTGATTCACTTGTTGGACTTGATTAGGACCCACAATCATCATCTATCATCCTTGTTTCAGCGTCGGCTTGAAAGCCAGGTACGGGTAGTTTATATGTTTTCTTTTCTTTTCTATTATAGTTTTTTTTTTCTTTAAAACTAAACAAAAAAAAAAATCAATTAATTTTAACTTTTTTCTTTGAACCAAAAGGCCAAAAAAAAAAAAAAAAAAAAGAAAATTACAAAAAATTTTATCATCCATATGCATCCATGATCCATCATCATCAAGAGCGTCCAATAATTTGGGACCACCGTCTTTATATTCTTTTTTATTTTTCTTTTTCTATCTAAGTATCTAACTCAAATTTGTCAACTTCGTTTTTTTCTTTCACTAAAGTAATTTATTTATTATATATAATATTAGTCAATATTTGTTAGATGGGTTGCCTCAATAAATTTAGTACCCATCCTTACTTGTTAGATTTGATTTATTCTTCAAGGATGTGTCGTGCTTTGAATTATTTCTCTCATTTATTTTTAAAAAAATTAAGAAAATTATAGGACGCCACTCCCTAATTCAACCATCCATATATAGAGATAAGTATTTTAAAAAAAGAGAAATAAAAATATAGAGTGAAACATTTAGTTAGTTGAAACACGGTACAAATGCAAGAATAATATTATATGTACTTAAAATAACATAAAATTTGGGACAAATGATATCTTGTATTTTTTTTTCTTATAATTAATTTTTATTTTATCTCTAATGATGGTGTGCCATTTTTATTTTATATATATATATATATATTGCACATATTACTATTGCACATGCAAAGGTCGATATGATCAGTCTTCTATAATTGGAAAAACTTATCAATCTTCCTTCCTTTCTGGACCAACAAATTGTTGTATATTCTTTGTTTTCTCATCACGTTATTTACTGTTACTTTCCTACTTTGTTAATGTAATAAAATGAATATATGAGGGCAACATTTCTATGTGATGGATGGAAATATTGATATATACTTTATTTTTGGTGCCCATTGATATTCTTATTTTTTTTTAATTAATTAATTATTAGTCTATTTTTTGGGGCAAGTAGTTTTACCTTTCACATGCTAATTGCAACGTGGGTAAGTGATGCCAGCCAGCCAGCTAGCCAGCCATCATGATTCACCTACCCTTGATGAAAGAGGATAACTTTGGGCCCACTTACGTATCCCGTACTTTCTGTTTTCCGGAAGGCCCATGTGACTAGACCCAAATTCTCTTTTCAGCCCATTACCTCATCTAGCATATTTAATAATTATTTAATTAACTTTTTGACTTGGAAATTGCTGGCTGCAATGCGTGCAGGAGTCGAACAAGTACAAAGAGCTAGTTAGACAGCATGTGGATTTAGAAACAATACAAACAAGAGTCGAGCGAGGCTCCTATTCTGCATGCATACTCGCATTCTACAGAGACCTCTTGCTTCTCTTCAACAATGTCATTGTTTACTTCCCAAAGGCTTCCCTCGAATCAGAAACAGCTCATCAGCTTCGAAACCTCGTCTCAAATGTAATCAGGAAAGAAACCCATAAATCTGATTCTTCACAAGATCAAGCTCCCCCACTGCCAACACCACCACCACAGACAAAACCCTTGTTAGAACGATCCGATTCATTGCTTGCTAAACAGAAAGCATCAGCTCCCATTATCTTTTGTCGTAAACGCAGTTCAGTTTCAGCTAAACCATCTTCTAGCTTTGCACAAAAAGGTGACAACCAAAAACAACAAAGTGATGACGCTAAGAAACCAGCTACTGATGTAAAGCAGCCGCCCCCTGTTGAGCAAAGCTTATTAAAGGTGAAAACAGAAGAGAAGCCCATAATAACAGGTGCAAGAAGCTCAAGAAGAAGCAGCAGGAACCTCACGAGCAATACTCCTCCTGCTCCTAGTACTGGTAACAATAAACGGAGCACAGCCGCCCAAGGTTCAAAAGGTGGTTCTGGTTCTGTTGATAAGCAAGCAACTCCCAAAACAGATAATAAGAAGAACGCTGAAACATCGGATAAAAAGAAAAGCGTCGTGGATTTCTTGAAAAGAATCAAGAAGAACTCTCCAGTGCATACAGTGAAGAGGAGTAAAGGAGGTGAAGAGCAGAAAAAGAATAATAACAGTAGTGGAAAGAAAGACAAGGGGAAAGAGAGGATCTTGTTAAGAAGTTCTGATAAAAAACAAGCAAAGGAAGAGTCGTCTAGCCTTTCAAAGAAAAGTGTTGGCAGGCCTCCAAGGAAGATGCCGGAGGCCTCAGGGAAGCGTGGGAGGGATCGTGGTGGAAAGGAGGCGGTGCTTGCCAAGCGCCAAAGTAAAAGGACTAGGAGGTGATTTCCATGTTGTGCCTTTCTGTTTCTGCCCAAACTGCTAAAATGAAATGCCAATGTTTTGGTTGTGTGTTGTGTTGTATTTTAATTTATGCTAGTGTTGATTTTAGGGGTTCTTAGAGCTGGCTGCAGTGGTCTTACCTGGTCTTTGTAACACTGTACTATCGTTACCCAATTAATTATTCTTTTACTCTTGCTTAAGTTGTCATGAAAAAATATGGAATTTAGGTTTGTCCGTTAACGTGTGCAACCAAATTTCCAGGCACAGATTGAGGTTCAGTTTCATGTGAACTTGAGCATTTACTGACAGCCAAGAATTCAGCTTGCTTCTGTAATGTTGTAGGCTTGATTATGAGCCTTTTACTGTTCGTTTGCTTCTCTTCCCCGATGACAATCTTTTAGTGCTCATCTGCCATGTACAACAGCCACTAAGGTTTATATAAGATTCAGTAAGTTAAAAGGGAAAAAAAAAATATCTTGCCCATGGATTAGCTGCAAAAGTACACGTGCAACATGAAGTGTAGGTGTTTTTACCCATCTAGTTGATATATATTATACCGCACAAAGGAATAATGCTGTTTATAATTCAAGCGGAGAGAATGACAGAGGAGCTTAAAGAAGCAATATGTGTACAAGATAATTACTGACAGAAGCCCAGATTCAAATTCTGCGTAAGGTTGGTAAGTGGAATGCATTTTTTATGCAACCGGAGTCCGCGCTGGGTGCATGCAGTGTACAAACTCAAAATCTTCTTTTCTTCTCATATCGATTCACAATGAAGCCCTAAAGTTAGAAAGAAATGCTGCAATCCTTAGAACAAGCATAGGTTAACAGGAATGCTCTCTCCGAAGCTGATCCCAACATAATTCCTTACAAGAAGCATAAAAAGAAATGCATGCACTGTACTATCTCATTACGCCGTTCCCCAAAAAACTCAAGAAGTCTCTGCATTTTTGCTGCATCGCTTGGTGAAGCAAGCAAAAACTTATCTCAGAATAAGTTCAACTTACTAAGCAAACACAGAACTGCACAAGAGAGACTTGCCTCCAGCAGGATCAGTATTCATAGGTGGTTCCTTAACGAAGGCTTACCATTGCATCCTCCCATAATCCCATTCCCAACATCTGAAGCAACAAAGTATTGGTTCAATCCTATAAACACTCGATACCTACAAATAACACATTGCTGACAAATCGAAAGAAAAGGGAAGAGCCCACTTCTGACAATATTCCATCTGCCCCAACCATGCACCCAGATTATCGTCCATCTTCAAGGCTTACAGTGACCTGATACCTACCAGAACCTCAAGTGAGAAGAACAAAAAGGATGGAATTACTTGTCTAGACACTAGAGTAATCTAATCTAATTGATCCAATAAAATTAACATAAGCATAGCCATGTATGGATACTCCAGTCAGAATTTGCTAATTTACTAAAGTCGAAGATAGTCTACCAGAGATGCCATCAGCAGGGCCCAGGCAACCCCTTTCCATAAATCCTTTTTACAACATTTTCATCGATAATTCTATTTTATTTTATTTTTTAAATATATTTAAATCTAAAGTCGAGTGTTCCATCTCTGTATTCTGGTATGGCTTGCAATTGCCTGCCATTGGGCAGACTATCTTTGCTGAACCACTGTACCAATTTTCTTTTTCTTCTTTCTTCTTTTGTCTTTCAACGTCTCATTGTTTTGAAATATTATTAGGTAACTATCAATTATATTTAATTACACATATCGTACATGCATTAATAACTCTAACCTACTCCAAAATTTCTCATTAACCAGAACCAATGAATGTTTATTATTCCTCTAATTGACCTCTCATCATGTTTCAACTTTCAACTACAACTGGAGACCACACAAACAAGAGACTCCTCTTCACTCATTGCTGGTTTAAATTTAGACATCTATAACATAACATCTCCTTTCCAAAATGAGGGGATGACAAAACCCAAAAAGAAAAATCATGAATAAAGCAAAATTTTATACATGAACATGATCGCAACAGATTAATCGCGAATAATATAATGTTACACAAGCATCGGCCTCCCTTGACCTTGAGTGACATCTCTAGTCATTTAAATAAAGAAATTAGACCCAGCTACCATAAATAATTCCCATCTTCCAGTTACACCTACCATAAGCCACAAGCCCCAAGATAAGAAAACCGCGTTATAAAAGAAAATTAACCTACAAGAAATCAGATGCATCTCTCTCCAACATGTCAAAGATTTGTTCTCTATCAATCTTATTACCACCATAAGTGTTCTTTCCAGCTATCTCATCATCCCATGTTTAATATAGCTACTCTGCTTCCTACCAAAAACAAATTTCTTTCATTCTCCCATTGATTGACCTCGTGAGAACCGATGGCCCCTCTCATCTGTTTCAGGGAAAGATCAAGATCATCAAGAAATGGATTAATTTATTTAATTAAAAGAGGAAAAAAAGAAACAAAACCCAACTGTTTTTTCACTTTATCTTGACCTATATATAAGCTTTTACACGAAAAGAGAACATCAATTTCCTCATCATATAAATAACAAAATGTTGGCAGTTTCAGGAATGGTGCAAATAACTTTAAAAATTTCAAGAAAGAAACAGATAAAAAAATGTGTCTTCAAAACAATTTGCACCTAACCAGACTTCACTTTTGTTTTTCACTCAACTTGTAAAATTACACTCAAGATTTTTGATGAAACCTGATGAATCATGACAACCTTAAAAACATATGACAAAAGTTTAATACAAACAGATGATTTTGCACAAAATTATGATAAATGCAACAGTTGCATATACTTATCAGTGACACTACTTTGTCTCAATGTGCAAAGTCGCCAATGCAATTTGAGGTCACTCCATTTTAAGCAATACACATTTTATGATCAAATACTACAGAAAACAAAGTCAACTATAAAATATCTAAGATTGAGGCCCCCAACAATCAGACATGCCCGTGATAAGCTGGAAAGTAAACTTTAAAGATGATATAGAAAGGAATGGGAAGTACCACTTTCACCATCAGAAATATCAGCAAGCCTTGAAATTGCATCAATAAGTGCTTGTTCTTGCTCCTGAATTGTGAAAAATAACAAATTGTTGATACAATTTGCTTTGGAAAAAAAAAATGGAATTGAGAAATAAAGGGTACAAAAGGAAGACACGGTTGCTCTTCCAACCTTCAAGACTCTCTTTGCTTTCTCAATCTCAACTGGATCAGGATGATTTGCACCAAATACCCTCTCCACCTGTCCAATTTCAATAAAAAATAAAATATATCAGAAATCAACAGAATGACAATTCCTTATATGGATCAAACTATTTTCACTTGCCTCCTTAATTAGACTAGCAGTGTGGCGAATTTGAATATCATCTGGAGCCTTCTTTCCAATGCCATTCTGGGATGGCAGAAAATCTTTTCTAGATTGACCCTTACCGACACCCCTACCTCTTCCAGCACCTGGCAGATTATCACGGCCAACAGGTCTATTCATCCCATGACCTGATCCACCATAACCTCCTCGGCGAGATACTCCAGGGTCCTCGCCTTCCCATTGTATATCCTCAGGAGAGATCTGCAACAGAAGATGAAATCAATACAAATAAAATACAATGCTCAGAAAACTAACGTATTATTTGCAGACGTTACAAAACAATAATAATAATAATAACAATAATCTTAATTCATTAGACTAGATAAAATGTTCAAACTTAGAGACCAGAAGGTAAAATATAAAATTTCTATGTGAGATGGCTCTAAACCAAATGATGATGCAGCAATCACTTTCATAAAATAATATTTCACCATCAAATGAATTACGTCAATCTAGGGGTAAGGAAATCAAACATACTTTTCATCAATTGGATCCAGCTAACAGTTACAGTGTCTTAAATTATAATTTAATAGGTCAAATTTTCCCATAGAAGCACAATACTCAAGAAAATTTGACAATAAATAGGCAACATTAGCCATAGGATCGAAGCAACAGCTGTACCTCGGAGAGATTGACCCATTCCCAGGTCTCATTTGCAGTACCAATATCATAAACCAGTGCATGTCGTCCCTGACAAATATTTGGAAGAAACAATCAGCTATGAAACCGCTCTAGATTTAATTTCATAGGTGATCAAGAGTCAGACATACCTCAACTGGGTTATAGTCAGTTATAACGGCTTCATAGAAGTTATTGTCATCAGGCCACCTAGTCCTAACTCTCTTCCCAATCAATGGATCAAACGTTGCTCCATCTGGGGGCTCACTCACAAGAGCAGCACCTGAAGTCACCCTATTAGCGACTTGACCCCTTCCAGCTGGACCTGAGGAAGGGTATTGCATGGACTTCATCGAGGGTACACCAGATAAACCCTGTTGAATAAAATAGAAAGCATTAGCAAACCATATGATATGTTTAACTCCAAAGTTGATCACTTTTAACTCACAGGTTTATGCTTCTTGCCCTTGGATCCTGTTGCAGGCCCTCGTTTAGCAGCCGATGAAGACGGCTGGTGTGATGTGGTGACTGGCTGTGGGTGAAATGATGGTGATGGCCCACCAAAAGATTGAGAAGGGACCGACTGGGTAATTTTCTGCCTCTTGTGAGATGCAGAGACAGTAGGACTGGGTATTGGATCATGACCACCTTGACCAATACTGTGCATGCCAGGTTGAAGCCCGCCTGCTTGTCTCCACTCCCTACTGGCCCCAAAAGATGACCCATTAAAAGACAAAAGAGATCAATGCTACCAAAAATCTGACAAACAATTCTTCTCAAATAAACGATAATGAACTCTATCAGACCTTATCCTTCGTATTGTGTCATCTGCATTAACCTGGCCGAGAAGTTCTCGGTGCTCCTCATTTGATAATCTCAACTCTTTTCTAAGTTCTGTTATCAAACTTTCCTTCTCCTGAAGAAAATACATTTCATGTAGCAGTCATTTAAGCCTGATCAGAGAAATTTAAGAATATTAGATTCATGGAAACAAAATTACAAAAGTACCCAAGTAATGGCATCAGCTTGAGCTTTAAAAGCTCTCAGAACTGAACTGTATGCTTCTTGCTCAAGTTGATGAATTTGAGTCTCCATATCAGCATCACCATGCATCCTCGGGTATGGGACAGAACCCACAGGAGGTCTTCCATTTCCTGCAACACGTCCCCCTCTCGGGATTCTATTGTGATGTGATGGAGGAAGATCATCATCAGTTCCTGCAATAATTTCCGTGTCAATGCATTTCAACCATGAGAGGAAATAATGGTACTTTAACATGATTTAATTTATAAACAAAGAAATCATTACATTGAGTAAAATGTCTGAAAATAAAACCTTCATGATGATTTAGGAACGAATCCCATAATTTTGTAAAAGTCAATGGTAGTAAACAAGAAAATTGGAAATAAACTAGAACTTTGCAATTTTACAATTTAAAGCACTTAAGTTATGTCTCTCTATTGACTGTTGATTTTTGAATAACACAGCAAAAAAAGAGCTCAATCTCCGTCAAATCAAGCAGTAGTGCGAAATTTCACAGGAATTTACTCATTCTAGTAATCAGAGTGACATTTTTCAGAAGGAAAATTTGGAAAACAAAGCTTTGTCGACCAATGAACTACAAGAATAATAAATCTAATGTTACATATGTAATAATTCCCATTCATTTAACAAAAAGAGAAAAAATAGGTTCATAATGTCAATGCCAAGTTCTTTAAGCTCTTTCTATAACAAAAACTGGTTCAAACTTGCAATATACACCAAAAAATCAGATTTTTATCACTAAAAAAAGTTTCAAGCAATCAAAATACTACTATCAATGACCAAAATATTCAATGATTTTTATTGAACCATCACTAACTAATAACAGCTCAAAAACCTAAAATCACAATCTCTAATCGTATTTAAAAAAAAAAAAAAAGCAAAAGCTTGTATTGGAACCTCAATGAGACGTTAAGTCCTTTGATCCCCCTCTATACAGAATCTGCTTCAAACTTATAATAGACAATAACAATTCAAACTTTCAACACATACAAAATCCTTAAGAAACCAACTATTGTTTAATAACCAACTAATTACAGCTCAAAACCCTAACTTTACTAATTATCATAACTACCATCACCAATTACAACCTGGAATCACGAATTACAGCTCAAAAATAAAATCTTTTTCACCCTTTAAACAAATTTACGTCATGAAAAATAAAAATGAACAGAAATAAAACAAAATGAGACCCTAACTCAGCAAATAACTCACTTCAATACTCGAATTCGACAACAGAAATCAAAAGATAAAAGACTTAATTATTGAGAGTAAACTAACCACTGCTATCGTACGGTTCGTAGTCCATAGCCAGCTTTAATCCGAAAGCGACGCCTTTTCGATTGAATTAACCAACCAAATCGAAAATTTTTAGCAAAATTATGAGAAGACGAAGACAGAGATTCGGTTCGTTGAGATTTGAGTTCAATTAAGCTCAAATGAGAGAAAATCACCAAGTGCTGTGAGTTTAGCTTCGTAGATTCGCTTGAAATTTTGCTTTTCCAGTTCGAACAAGGCTTTGTGAAATTTTAGCTCGAGTGTTATTTTTTTTTTTAAATTACCAAAAATAAATTACAATAAAATAACAAAAACACCCAAAAAAAAAAAAAATCGGACTTGAAAGTGACTTATTATAATTTAGAATTTGGTGTAGCTTTTGAGGTCCGGTTTACCAATTTCCTATTTTGGTTTGAGGAGCTGCTAAACCACGCGCTAATGAGGAGAGTGAGCTTGATGACTAATAAGAAAAAGAGAAATGAAATATACTGACAAGAAAGCCTAATCAAGATTCAAATTACCGTTTCATATTTTTTTTAAAAAAAAAAAAAATCCAAGCTACGGCGACCGTAAAATTTTGTTTAATTATAAAAACAGAAAGTATTCAAAATTTTATCAAGAGTAAAAGGAACATCAAGATTAAATAGAGATAAAAAAAAATTATCGTTCTTTTCATAAATAAGAAATTATATATTAAATAGTCTCCATTTTTCACCCCAAAAAAAAAAAAAAATTAAGTATAAAATTGTGTCAGTCTCGTCTCCAAATGAAATAAGTAGAGTAGAGTCCTCGGGCCGGTCCCTGTTGGCTGTTGGGATTCCTGCCTGCCTGCCTGCCATGCCAATGCCATCATCATCATCATCATGGCATATCTTGTCTTATTATCTGTCTCATGATGTCATACAAGCCAGCCGGGTATTGGGTAAGCTAACGAAATTATATATTAACACGACTGCTGTGGTCATTTTAGTTTTAGAAAGGGGTAATTAATCAATAAACAAAAATGGAAGCTGAAGCAGCAGCAGCAACAACAACAACACTCAACCTTGAATGTTGCCTCCCAGTTCCAAGCGTGCAAGAGCTTGCAATCCAACAGCCCGAAGCGCTGCCACCCAGGTACATAAGAGATGATGTGGTTGGCGACCTCTTCATCACCGTTAATCCCTCTCCCGATCGTGTACCGTTGATTGGTATGAACAAGTTAGTCGAACCCTGATTCCCAGGATGCAGAGCTACGAAGATTACACTCTGCTTGCAAACACTGGGGCCTATTCCAGGTACGTAGTTAACATGTATCATCATCACTCATCAGATTCAGCTACTATATTTATCTGTTTTCTCCACTCGTCTGTAATACAATTTAACATCACATTTATTAATTTAATTCAGCGCCTTATTTCATTTGAACTACGTTTTCTTATTGTAGGTGTTGATGTAGTACTAGTAACGATAACATAAAACCACAGCTGAAAATAACTTACACAAGTTTGATTATGCATAAACTTGATCATATAGTTTAATTAACAGAATAATCTCCAATTGCTCGTCATATTTACAAGTACAGTGTAGATGAGCATTTGAACTTATTAGACAACATGGCAGTCATAAACATATTTCTTGGGGTCTTGGCTCCATCTCCATTTATTAAATGACTGAATAAACTATTTTAAGAAGTTGGACCTTGTACTGATATGTGCTGTTAAGAATATTGTGTCATGTGTATTTATTTATAGCACTACTGCATGGTTAAGATTTAATTACTTTTACTCGCTCAACACAACACAACTTCACTTTTAGTGTCTTGTTAATGTGTTCCTTAAATTATAATGAGAATCTCCACAAGTTAAGGAAACTGATGGTTCGATTTGATTACATACATAAAGTTGATAAACCTTGGAGCAGCTGATGAATCGCTGAGAAACATTAAGAATCAGGCTCAATAGTTCTTTGATCTTCCTTTAGAGGAAAAGAAGCGCTGGGGGCAGAAACCAGGAAGTCTTGAAGGCTAAGGTCAAGCATTTGTCATCTCAGAAGAACAAAAACTTGATTGGAATGACATGATCTTCCTCAGAACTCTGCCCCATGAAATCAGGAAGTTAGATTTATGGCCCCCCAAAGTTCAGGTTGATTATAATTTATAATAATAATGATCTTCAAAATTAACTCATACTGAAGTGAAGGCTTTTGCTAGAGTGATTTCTTCTAATGTGCTTATTGACAACAGACATTTTGTGTATTAGAGAGACTTTGGAGACTTCTTCTGAAGAGATGAGGAAAGTTGCCGCTTCTTTCGCGAGGTTCATGGCTATGGCGCTTGAGCTTGAGGCTCAAGAAATCTCCAATGCCTACCAAGAAGGACTGTATGAAGTGAGGATGACTTTAAATCCTCCTTGTCCCGAACCTGAGCGGGTCATTGGGATTACACAACATGCTGACTACTCTGGGATTACTCTCTTGCTCGAGTGTGGCAACATACCAGGGTTACAGGTTCTAAAGGATGGACAATGGGTCACCGTTATACCTATAGAGGGTGCAATTGTGGCAAATATCTGCCACATCATGGAGGTATGTTAAAGCACATAAAAGATGCAGTAAATGAATCGTGTTAAGTTTACTTCCAAGTTCTCTTGGTTAATAGGTTTTAGACCAATTAATGTGCAGATTATGAGCAATGGGATTTACAAAGCACCAGATCACAGGGCAGTGGTAAATAGATTGCAGGAGAGGCGATCGATAACTACATTCTGCTTTCCCGGTTCATCAGTAAAAATTGGACCTGCTAAAGAATTTACCAAATCACGAACTCCACCTCTATACAGGACTCTCACATATGCGGAGTACAGGCACATGTTTTACAATAGAAGGCTTGATGTTCCATTCATTGACATGCTGAAAATATAATATCTCTCACGAATTTTAATCCCAGTCACCAGCCATACATGCGGGATTTTTCTTGTTTTGACTGAAATTATGTTGACATATCGCTGGTTTTTTCATGTAATAATCGAGTTGGATATCAATTTTCTGTAGCAGAAACACTCAGATGAGTTACACTAGAAAATAAAATGTATTATTTTTTGTGAATTTGATAACTTCATCCCTTTCAAAAGCAGAAAGTAGTACATTTTATTTCTAATGTAAAAATGAAAACAGCTTGGAGAGCTTTATATTAATTAGTATTTGATTGGCAAAATTTGTTGGATGGGCCTTGTTGTCTGAAGCAGGTATATGCTACTAGAAAGCCTTCATGTAAACATCTCATAAATTATCCATTGAGATGATGTACATTATGAGTTAGGGATTTATATTTTCTAACATTACCATATTGCAAGGATAAAGGGTATCCTTGAAACCTTCTACTTTAAAGAGACGCACATCTTTGAGATCATTTGGTTGGTTATCTGGCAACTTGATATCCACGTTGTTGGTATCGACAAGAGATTTGTTTGGCTTTAGTTGCTGGTCTAACATCTGTTTAAGCTGCTTCCCTTGTTCTTCAATCTGCAACTGTAGATTTCTTTGGACCTAAACCAGACAAGTGAAACAGAACTGTTAAGTGATTATAATGCGGTGAACACATATCAATATCAATTTCTTAATCACACTAGGGTGAAATGGGTACCTCCAGTTGGTCATGTAAGCGCTTCTGGACATCTAGCTGCAATTTCAATGTTTCCACAAGCTGCATGCCTCTGTTAATGAAGTTGAGATCAAGGATGCATTTTTAGATTTTTTAGATGGTTGCATTGCATACATGTATATATCACTTTCCTGTATCTCTCATTGTTGAAAACAGGAAAGATATTTAAAGGGAGAATATATGTATGATCAATACTGGAAGCTTACGTTTCTGAGTCGAGCCTTACTATTGCATTCAGGTCCGTTGTCCTTTCACTCTTTGATTTTCCTGCATATAAAACTCACACGCATATATAATTAAAGCATCAAATGCACAGCAAATTTACTGAGACATAACCTTTTTTTTTTTTATAATTAAGCCTCTAACTAAGGCGGCTCAGCTAATTCTATTAGTATTACATTGGGGTCTAATATGAAGATGATTGTTGAAAATCCCAGGTTGATTTTGTTTTGTTGAAACCTATTCCCATGATGGTCATCTTAAAATAGAAATGATATATAATTTTCGTTAACTAGCCAGTACTTGTTCTTTTGAGGTCTAAATAATTCAGATTAAAGGGAAGATGGGACAATTACATGACATCGTTTAAATATGTAGCATTTGGTCAACAAAATGTCATGGGACAAAAGCATGTTTCATTAATCGTATGATAGCTCAATTAAATTTGCGAATTGTGAGTATAAGGTATAAGAATTAAATAATATATATATATAAGTATGCACAAAGTATTCTTCAAAAAGGCACATAATTTTTTTTTTTTTGGAAATATATATATTTTCGTTATGGTGTCAGGTTAATTGTTCTTGTCTGCGACACCAATCCATTTTGATATTTTATGCAGAACAACAAAAACGTCAAAATTCATAAAGTTTAGGCACTGGCATTTGGCATGGGCAAGGATCAAATCAAAAGCAAACAAGGGAAAATTATAGTTTAAGAACCATATCAATTGTCGGGGATTTGAAAAGAATATACCTTCTGGAATGTGCTTTGCCATTCGATATTTCTGGAAACACAGAAAATAAAAGAAGAAGAAGATGAAAAAAACTAAAAGGACTTTGAATTATGATTATATTTTCAGAGCCATAAAATAACACATCAAACCTGCAAGTGACTTTTAACATGAAAGATGGTCAATCCATCGATGTCCATCAGTTTCAGGATTCCCTTAGGAGTAGCCTCTACAATCAATTACACAAAAGTGATGAGTAGTAGCACAATAAATAAAGTCTTCTGATTATCGAAAAAACATTTTGCATTACTTTCAGCACCACCAAGAAACTCTACGCATTCAACAAATCGGTTGTGAAGATGTCGAGTCCATCTTATTCTGGTTTTGATATGACTAGTCATAGTATTGGGAGCCTGCTTCTCATGCTGAGGCTGAACATGATATGAGCTTGGTTTCAGAATCTGGCAGTTCAAGGACAAGGAGTTAAAGCCAACCTCAACCTGCAGCTGCATATATATACATACAAGAGCACATATTTATGTACTCACTTGATGATTCTGATATTCACTGAAACTAACATATTTTTGTCTTTGGTTCAGGGTGGCTGCCGGTTTCTGCATAAATGAGAAAACACTTGCTGGTGAATTCCGATGAGCATCTTGACGCTGCTGCTTTTTAAGTAAACTGAGATTCTGATTGTTTTGGAGGTGAACTTTAACGGCTGATTGAAGATCAAAATTGTCCAAATCTTTTGAAAAGTCCATGCAATTCTCAGCTGCATAGAATACTGAATTTGGTAATGCAAAATTGCTGGAACAAATGAATTCAGATGCATTACAACTCCCTGGATTCAGCTTGAATGAGCCTTCTCCCTCTATGTTGGGTAATTGAGAATGGAAACTGAGTCCCAGCTTCCATGGCAGCTGTGCCTGTGGAGATATACAACTGTAACTCTGTTCCTGCACCTTACTCTTCCCAGTATCCATTTTAAAATAATGAAACCAAAATTTAATTTGTATAGCTAGCTTTCAATTTATAGGTTGATGAATGCTCAGAATAGCACTAACTTCAATCTTTCTTTCTTTAGTTTTATTGGATAGAAGACGTTGAACACATGATCTGATCAGGAGGACCAACAAACTGTAATAAGGTATGAATTCATTTACTTATAAGAGAAATTAGGAGATTCTTTCTCTATATATCTGATGTGTAAAGCTTCAGCATAAGGTGTCAACATCAATGCTCGATCCTATTTAATCAGTCCAAGTCAGATAGAAAGGTAACATTAATCTGGTTTGCTTTTGATGCACCCAATGTTTCAAACTCGCTCGCTTATAATATATAATTAACTAATCATTCATAACTAATCATTCATCATTTCCATAAGTAATCATACATTACAACTTGCCATTTACTAAGATAAATCTTGACTTTGTTACTGATCAAATCATGTCTGATCTTAAACACTTGGTAGGTTAAAACTTACAAGTCATTTTCTATCCTGCACGCTTCATGGTTGTTTTACATTTTAGGAAAATTCTTGTCATTATCAGTAATATTGGGAAAGTTTAATTACAGTGGTGTTATACATACATTGGTGCATCCCAGTATAAATTAATCAGAATGCATAGGTTAATCATTGTATTCTACAATTATCATTCTGTACGCGGCAAATTGAACATGACCAATGCACGACAGATGTCTAATTAAACAAGGAGTACTCGATACTTCCAAAATGCCTCAAGCAAATTGTTTAATAACATTATCAATCGTGAGGGACTGAGATAATAAACAAACAATTCTTGCATGATGATGAAGACAACTCTTTGCATCAGGGTGAGCGTGAGACCCATTAATAAACAAGAGTTTTTCTTTTGGTTCCATGTAGATGGACACAATCTAAAATGACCCTTAGAAATTTGAAGGGACAGCATATTACATATGCCTTCCCCTACGCTATATGTCTCGAAAGGGTAATTTGGCCTCAAACCATTAGATTGATACTTTGCCGCTGACCGATCAAATTCCTATGTTAGCAGGTCAAGACAATTACATACTATTAGTCAACAATTTATGCATGTTAAGGAGCTAAATACTAGTCTTATTGTTGGATGCTGTGACGTGTATTAGTTGCACAGATTAAACCTATTTTCTTATTATGCATGGGGTTATTCCTTTGTCGATCCCTCTCATGCTTATGGGATTCAAAATCAAAAGCTTGGTATCACTTCCAGAAATTGTAAACGTCGTGTGTGTGTATAAAAATTATTGCCATTGGTGTATATATATATATGGGAATGAGTTCTGCCATCATCAGCTAGCACTCAATAGGAGGATCTATAAATTGGTCTGGCTTAATTATGCCATGCGCACTTTAATCTTTAATGTCCTCATGAGTAACTAGCTAGAATGAGCATAATTTTCCCGAAATTTTGATGCCCTTTGCCAGCTGAAAGTGTGAATGTTGGGGCACCATTGAGTTTGAGATCGATGCTTGCATGTATCATTTAATTTAATATTAACAGGAGGTGCGAGCATTTCAGGAGTTTTTGGTGGCCAATTTGCAAGCTGAAGGGACTCGTATCCTATTTAATTGCAGGAACAGAATCCTCTCTTTTCTTGAACCAGTTCCCCATTCCCCCCTTTATTATCTAGCATTACTAGTAATTCATATGTTTGTTTCTTTTTCCTACAAATGCCAGTCTTTTTGACACTTCCTACAAATTCCTATAAGTATTGACCCTCTGGAAATGATTTATAATGTATGTTTGAAATGGATTTTCAGTTGATTCTAATGTTTTTCGAAAACTACATGGCCTTCCTCTATGATACTGTAATTTTCTAAGCTATGTTTTATCATCTCCGCTGGTTTCGTTGAGCTTGTACGTCGAGAAAGAATACCTTTTGCAATCGATTTGTCGTAAACTTTTTTGCGGATATAATAAAGCATATCGTCTTCGCCACACTATGGACTATGGACACACACATGAGAAGAAGAGTTTTATAAGTGGGTTTGAGATTTGTAAATGAGATATAGTTCACGTAACGTTGAAGCAACATGTCGATTACTTGATTAAATTAATTGGAAATTGGTTACGTCAAAATTCTTTTAAGTAATACATGATAAAGAGTGAACGAGAAAGTCGTTTCTCTAGATGATATTTTCAGAAATGGACAACATACATACCATACATATATGAACAAAATACATCAAACGCAATTCATAATTTAGAAAAGCCAAGTGATAAATACAACTATGCCGAAAGTTGATACTTCAAGATGAACTGTAATCCCATGGGCATGGGGGCACAGAAACTTCAATGACTCCCTCGAGCATTTGTGTAACCTTTTTCATTGTGGGTCTGAGAGAAGCATCCTCTTGAATGCACCACAGTGCCACCATCACTAACCTCTCTACTCTTTTCATATCATTCTTTCCCTCTTCATCATTTTCTGCCAATTTGTCTAGATTTCTTCCTATGTAGCATTGATAAACCCAATCCATTAGTGCTTCTTCGTGATTTGTCATACCAAATGCAACACTGGACTTGCAACAAATGAGCTCTAGTAACAACACACCAAAACTATACACATCAACTTTAACTGTTATTGAGGCTTTTCTAAACCATTCTGGTGCAAAGTACCCCACTGTGCCTCTTATGCCTGTTCGAGCTGCTCGAGTTTGCTCTGCCAACAGAAGTTTTGCCAATCCAAAGTCGGATATCCTAGGTGTAAAATAATCATCCAAGAGTATGTTTTGAGGCTTTATGTCACAATGGATGATCTGTGTGCTACACTCTTCATGCAAGTACATTAAGCCTCTTGCAATGCCAAATGCAATTTGTACTCTTTGGTTCCTGTCTGGCCTTGTTATCCCAAACAGAAAGCTCGCCAAAGAGCCATTACTCATGTACTCGTATACCAGAAGTCGATGATCTCCCTAATCCCAAACCCAAGTAAATGAACTAAATTCTTGTGGTGGGTTTGACCAATTACACTCACCTCTGTTCTGAATTCCTGCTCGCCTTGTTGTTCCACCTTATCTAACTTCTTGATCGCGACAAATCTCTTAGAGTCTGATGCCAAGACCCCTTTATAGACAGTTCCAAAAGCACCTCTACCCAGTATTTGCCCGAAACCTCTGGTTGCTTCTTCGAGCTCTTTGTAAGTAAAGCTTCTCAAATTTGTTGCTGAGGGACTTGAAATTGACTGCAACAGGTTTTTTATGATAAAACAAGTAAACAGCGACAGAAATGGCGAATATCAGAAGGATATTGAGAAACACAGAGCTTCCAAGTAGTAGAGATTTAACAAGGACCAGAGTTGATTGGTCTTTCTTCTCCACGAGCTTGGAAACATCAACTTTAGGAACTTTCACTAGAGCTGTTCTATTCACACTTGTGCTTCTTCTTCCGTTGGAAAGGGGATATTTCTTCTTCCAACAGTGATCACCATTGTAAATTGCAGCGGCACAGAAACAATCTTAGCGGCACGACTGTTCACACGTCTGCCTGTTCACTCCATTTCCAATCTGAAGATCATAATCAGATAATGGCCAATCTGTATTCTCATATGATTTAAAATCTACCAGCTCACTGTAATTTGTTTCCCAACCATTATCCTGGCAGCTTGGCAGTGGAAAACTTGGTTTACAACCTTGGTGTGTGTCAGATTGGTTCAAATAAGAATAATTATCTGGGCACAAGCCCCACTTCCAATATCGCCAGTGATTGCAAGGCAGATATCCTGAGGAATCCTTTCCTCCATTCTCCAGGCAAAATTGCAAGCTCTTTCATCCTTGGGGTGTGTATACTGCCTGAACACTCCATTGTAATCAATCCTAGCCATGTTGTAGAAATCTTGCATCAAATGCATGTCTTTTTTTATCAGGTTGAAGATTCTTTGGCTCCCTTCTTTGATGTAAATGTATCCAGCCTTGTCAAAAATCAACTGAGAATCAGCATTCTGAGTTCCACCGACCCAACTCCAACAAAAATCATAAACGACTTGAGTTGTCAAAGACACAGAGCAAAGCTCAAGATGTCCATTTTCCTTCAAAAGGAACCGGAAGCGCCCAGCAGAATAATTTTGTGGGGTTCTGAGAGAAGTGAGATTAATAGGGCTATTCAGTATCTGTCCTGGCAAGAGTGTATCAGTAGGCTCTTGGAAGCTCTCCCATATGGGATTAGAATCTCCTCCTAGAAGCACAAAGTTCCATCATCCTGCATTGCAGCCGAAATGGGCTTCCTACCATCTTCAGGTTTCTGCCACAACTCATGTCCTTGAGGGTTATAGAGTACTAGCTTACCGCTGTTTGTCAGCTTGACTTGAGACCCTCTTGGTGCTGGATCATCACCATTTGCAGACCAGACTATGGTTTTATCTGGTATTTTATCAAACCAAATGGCTAGCAAGAAGACATCTTGATTGTCAATGCGGCGAAATCCAAAGGCAAACTCCCCTGAAGGGGATCTCCAGGGATTAGAATCCTTGGTGGCAAGAAGGGAGGATTCCAAGTTAACATTTGCAGCTTTCGCAACTCCTGGAAAAAGCAGAGCAAGAAGCAACAAGATACTGACGACGTGATGAATAATAACACAAGGTATTCCCATCAACACAGGATTGAATTTCCATGCATGAGGAGTTCTCTAACCCTTAGGCAAGAATATATAGAATTTCTTAGCATACGAATTTTCCAACCTACCTTATTTTGACACTTCATTCATGTTTTTTTTTGTCAATTTTCAAAACTCTACTCTTCTTCCTTACCATTTCAACGTCCTTGTAGCTGTAGACCTTTCAACAATTTTTTAATTACAGATTTTATCAATTTCGATGACCTTGGGTCGCGTCCCAAGTCAATCGATCACCTTCCATTTGCAGTTTCGCACCAAGTTCTTAAGACTATTAAGCGTTGACCTGGTCCTTGTAACTCGAGACAGCATTGCTCGGTGAATGAATAGTTGTAAGCTCCCAACTTCCTTGACCTTTGAGTTTTGTATATATTTTCTTCACCTATATATATAGAACTTGAGCATAAAATTCTTACCCGACCTATTCATGACACTTGTCTGAGGGGCAAATCCAAGTGCAGAACAATCCAAATGAAACACAAATATACATATCAAAAAGCAGCTATGAAAATTCTCAAATACTGCAGACTTGTCCTAAGGTGTTTTTGGTGCTGCAGCTGCAGCTGCAGTTACTCATCTACTGGACACAGAGAACACAGTAAACAGAAAATCACTGCAGACTTGTCCTATGGTGTTTCTGTTGCTGCAGCAGCAGTTACTCATCTACTGAACACACAGAACACAGTAGACAGCAAATCACAAATATACATATCAAAAAGCAGCTATGAAAATCATTACCAACAGATAATCATTACCAATAGCATAAACAGAAAATACAGAAAACAAAAGTGAATGTTTCTTACTGAACATACAACAATTGAGACATCCAGAAAGTATACATATATTTGCAGTCTTCAGCTTAGACCAGAAAAACACATTCAAATGTTCAATGGCATAAGGATCTACAACAAGCACCCCTGGATGAAATGAGACCACCAAACCATATATTTCTGGCTTCATTATCTTTTCCAAAATCCAACTGGGGACGCAAAATGATATCACAGTTCACCATTACCACCTGGATTGCTTAGATTAGAAACCAGCCCATCCAGCTGGTTGGACAGATGGCTGGTTCTCTGTGATCTTTGACCGGCCAATGCCCTGAGAACTATTTCCTTCAGTAATTGGTTTCGATCTCAGGCTGTTTGCAGCAGGGATAGCTGTGAAACTCTCTGTTCCAAAACCCCATGAGTCAAAACCAGAAGTCGATTGAGCAGCCTGCTTGTTAAGGTGACCATTTCTAGTCCTAACAGATTGGGGCGTGTTCTGCTGCTGTGGCTTAGGATCCTCGGCAAAAGCCTGCCAAGATTTTGATTCTGGACTTGGGGTACCCCACTCAGACTTCAGTTCCCAAATTTTTCCTTCAATCTTCTCCCTCTGCAGTTTTAAGCAAAACATTGTCAGGACATGAACAAAACAAAAGAACACAAAATATTATTATAGATACAAAACGAAAACCATACCGGAGGCGTCGCAGATGATTCATTTCCAGGAGAGGTTTGATTTCTTGCAGCATCTTTATTTGGTGACTGTGATCTAGCAGCAAGAGCTTGCTTGAGCTCCTGAATCTCCTGCCTCTGAGATCGGCAAATGGCAGACAGCTTCTCAAATTTGGAAGTGATTTCAGCCTTCTCCAAGTTGGTTTGTTTCAACTGCCCTTTCAGCCTTTCTACTTCATTCTGTAATGCTTCTTCCTTTTCCGATTTGTTACTACTAATTGTAGGGTTCAGCTTATTGGTATCAAATTCAGCAACAAAAGAGTTAAAAGCCTCATCTTGAAAAGTAGCCGTGCTCTCAGTTTTCAATGTTTTTGGCCTCTCAATGTGAGTATTTGTATCTTTCTGGAAAAAGTTCATTTTGATATGTTTGGAAGGCCCATCCTCAGGCTTGTGAGATTTACCATGCACAATTCTTCGTATGGCATGAGTCTGTATATTTTCCTCTTTTATAGGGCTAGGGTTCCCGGGATGGTTATCAGATTGACTCCTATTATGTCCTGATGTACTATAGTTAGTTGGTTCTTCATCAAATTTAGATCTGCTCTGGTCTTCGGCAACAATTGAGTCCTTTGCATGTTGAGTAGACCAGAAAGCACCAAGCACCCCCCCACCTCCGCTCACAGCAGGAGTGGTTGATGGCTGTGATATATTTCTGGTTGGTTCTACAGATAAAGGTGGGGGTGGTGGACTTCTTTGAGGCATTGGAGGAGACCTGTTCATAGGCTTTGACACACCTGCTAAATTGCGATAAAAAATGTCAAAAGCACTTATCAAAAATCAAAATTCTATTTTTAAGTTCATTTAGGCTCAAAACTGATCCTGAAAATCAAATTTAAAAGTTATCATGGAAAAAAGACTATGTTGACATGCTCAGTGCTGCAGCTTAGATGCACCTATAGCAAATTTTCCTTACCTTCATTTGCAACAGCAGACTGCATTTCAGGTGGCCTATCAGGCAATGACTTCTGTAACCCAACAGGTAACTGCTCATTAACACGAAACCACACCTGTCGCCATGGGAAGAAAATCCCAACATCAGTGAGCAAAATGTTAGAATCTCTGCACATAACAATGGCATGGACATAGCATTCTAAAACTAACCTAAGTTCATGGAGATGAATGGCCAATCAAGCAAAGCGCTTGCCTGCGTGATGTCTGGTCTGTCATCCGGTGAAGCTTGAAGCATGTCTCTAATTAGATCCGTAACAGAGGAGCTGTATTTAGGAAAATCTGGTATGCGATAGTTGCCGTTTAAGATTTGTAATTTTGATTCCACATCAAACGCATTTTTGAAGTAGCATATCCGAAAGAGGAGACATCCAAGAGCCTGTAAATATTGACAGGTCAAGTTCGATTCCCACAAGCAGCATTAATGGTACATATTTTAAAAGTTGCACTGAATTATGAGGTCCAATTGACTTACCCATATATCAACCTTCTCACTTATTAACTCTCTTCGAAACAGATCCCACATCTAATACAATGAGAGCAAGATAGGAATCAAATATTCTTACCATTAAATATTAGAAATTCAAGTTAGCACAAGTTTCACTACACCTCTGGAGCTCTATAGGCAGGTGTTGTGTGCTTTCTGATATTATCTTCTTCAATTCCCATCTCTTCAAGCTTCTCAAAACGCTTATGATTGGTTGATGTACTACCAAAATCGCACAACTTCCACAATCCATCAGAGCCCAGAAGAAGATTCTCAGCCTTCAAGTCTCTGGGAGGGAGGGAAAAAAAAAAGGAATGAATAAGAAGAATATACCAAAATATGGAGAGGAGATAAGAGTTGGGGGAAAAAAGTGTCCATCTTCACAATAGGAGAAATTCAACAAAAGAAAATTAGGGGACACGTAATTAGTAAACATAAATCTTGAGACTGATAACAAACTGGATCCAAGCTAAAGGTAACATTACCTGTGAGCAATGGGTGGAGACTGAGAATGCATAGCAAAGACTGCATTGCACACGTCCCTAAAAATTGTTAAAACCTGTTTCTCCTCAAAATATCCAGCACCTCTGCTCTCCAACACATTAACCAGGGACTTATCACAGCATTCCATTACAAGAAGAGCTTCCTTTGTCCTACCTAGATCTAAGATAGTGTGGGCATAGAGTGTGACCACATTGGGATGTCCTTTGAGTGATTTCATCACTGAAATTTCCTTCATTACCAATTCCAACGACTCTTCGTCATTGCATATCATATGTTTCATTGCATACTGCTTTGACGCATGTATAGCATCACGAGCTGAGTACACGCAAGAGAATCCCCCCTCAGCAATGACATTCCGGACATGAATTTTAAGATTGCCAACATCAATAATGCGACCTTCAAGACCAGTCGGCTCCTTTTGCATAAATGGTTTGAACCTCCACATAATTGTTACAGGTGGACAAAAATTCACTGCATACATAACAGAAACCACATAGAAGCTCAAATGCATCATAAAAATCCCAACTTTTTTTTCTTTGATAAAAGTATCATATTAACAAAAAGCATAAGAAAAACTCATTTTTCACATCAAAAGTGCATACAAAATAAATACAAACTTGAACTATGCGTTAAGTTCAACCTGAACATCAAATGTCCCATTAATTTCAAATGAATGCCATAGCTTTTACTGCAATGATCGATATCATCTACACAAATCTAGCACTACACGTAGAAGACCAAATGAGCTACAAGATTCAATAAAATTCAATTGGGTGGAAATAAATTCAATTGGTGGCAATTCAACATTAGATCTAACGATAAAGAACTTCAAGAAGATAAAGAACCAATTATACAAGACAAAAAGAATGGATCTGAATGAATCCCGTATCAAAACTCAAACACCCACTATCTACAAAACTTTAAAAACTGAAATTTATTCACAGAAAAAGAAACAAGAAATAATAAAAATAGTAACCCAGAAAATGTACCTGGTGAAATAGAATGGATAGAGAAACAAAATTAAAATTTTTTTTCTTTAAAAGAAAATAATGGAACCGAGCTTTCTTGCTTGGTTAAGATCTGAGCTTTTGCTTCTGTTTTACGTGATTTTGTTTTCGATTTGATCTGAAGCAAGAGACCGAACCAAAAAGCTAAAACCTATTTTATGAGAATTAAAAATAAAATACTTGTAACTTGTGGCGGCTTTCGGTGGGAATTGGGGAACGTGAATTACCCGCTACATCAATCCCAATCCCCCAGGATCTTCGTTCCGAGTACGTGTCGCTTGGTCATTGGCTATTTTTTCTTAATTATATATAATTTTGCTTTCCCGTTTAATTATATATAAAAATAAAATACTTGTGGGAGCTACTATTTTTAAAAAAATATATTAATTTTAAGACTAAATCTTAATTTTCTTTTTTTTTTTTAATTTTGCTTATTAAGTACCATACTCTCTATCTTAATGTAATATTTATCTATTAGGTAATTGAATATTAATTTTATAACTTATAAAATTTATGATCTAATAAATAAGGAGCACATAGCAGTTATAGGATCTAGAACTAGCTAAATTAGCCATAAGTGTATCAAATGATAACTTGAAAAGTGATTTAAGTCAATTATAAGGTGAGGTTCGGATGCTTATGATGTGCTTAGTTTAGCTTAATAGAGTTATTTTCACTTCTATAAGGTTAAATAAAATTCCATTTTCTTCATAATTGGTATTAGAAATGGGCCAATAGGCCGAAAAGATCGGGACTCATTCTGAGCCCAGGAACAACCAGTGACCCGAGTTGGAGCCCCGAATAATATAATATCCGGGTGCAGGCTCACACCAAAAAGGTCCATACATTACAACTCTCTCTCTCGCATCGCAGGACGCAGGCCAACAGTTAAGAATTAAAATAAAACCCTGGCCGCTTATCTTCTTGTCACGAAGCTGGCCTTGCGAGGACGTCGCCACTGCACCCCGCTGCTACTGCCGTTCGGAGCTCCGTGCGCCGCCGTTGCTCCTTCAAGGCGCCATCCGCGGATTGTATTTGTGAGTTTCCTTTTTTTTTCAATTAAAAAATATATATATGATTGTTTAGTTGGTTCAGTGCGTTGCTACATTTTCTTGTGGAGACAAAATTCTAGAATTTAATTTGTGTTTTACAGTTATGGAGTTTATGTGACTACATTTTTATTATCTTTAAACAAAATGAGTGACTTGTGCAAAACTTTTAACTAAGCGAACACAGCTCAAGAATAATGGAGTTCCATTCAACAAACCAAAGCCCAAAAGCCAAAGAAGCAGCCATATGCCAAGAGTGCAAAAACAAAGTGTCAAAGTACAAGTGCCCGGGTTGCTCTATTCGCACGTGTAGCCTTGCATGCGTCAAAGCTCACAAGCAACGAACAGGCTGCTCTGGCAACCGCAATGTCACCCAGTTTGTTCCTCTCTCTCGATTCAACGATAACATCCTTCTCTCTGGTGCATATTTCATTTTCATTACATGTTTTCACCGTTATTTTATCAATTTCATTGGCTTTTGTTTCCTCTTTTATTTGTTCAAGGCTGAAGATTCCTAGCCTTTGATGAATTTTTCCGTTTTCTTTTAACTGCGATTTCGATGCCCTTTACGTTATTGCTTAAAACCTTTGTATGCAATTTTTTTTTTTTTTGGATCAGGAGTAGATTATTTCATTAAAATTCGTGTAATAAGTTTTTTACCCTTTTGATGGGTGATGGACTGTAATATGCTTGATATGGCTTGTATCTTTCAAGAATTCTAATAACTTTCTATTCTCTGAAAATTTCTCTCCTTAGATTATAATTTGCTTGAGGAAATGAAAAGAGTCACTGAATCTGCTCAGAGATTGCGGGGTAAATTGTGTGGGTATTCGTACTTTAAGCTACCATACTATCTTCGAAGTCTTAGGAGTGCTGCTGCTAGCCGGAAGACAAAACTGCTGTTTCTCCCTAGTGGAATGACAAAGAGGGAAAAGAACGAAACTCGATATGACCAAAGGTGAGTGTAATTTGTTTTCGATATATGAGCTTGTGTATATGAAGAGATATCCAGTCTCTGTTGAATTTACGGTTAGCTACTACATTATACTTTGTTAAATATGATGTACATTTGCAATCGTTAGCTTCTGCAAACAAATCATTGCCTGAAGTTGGTGGTTGAATATTCATGTTTAATCCTTGTGTTCTCTGCATTTGTTATGCCTTCTTTTCAGTGTTCAAAATCCTTACTTTTGTTATTAGAAATTAAAACAATATTAATGTGCTTATGTTGTTTCTCAAGTGCGGATGTAAATGAAATGTAAATTCTAAGAAGCTATCAATTGGAGCTAATCACTCTTTCCATTTAGGAGCCAATCAAATCTTTTTTATGATTTGTTTCAGGAGGAAATTCATCTCATGGACAATTGAGTGGCGGTTTCACTCAACAGATGTTGTTTTATTCGACCATGGGTGAGTCTTCCTACTATCTCCTGTTTTAGGGAAATTATTGTGTAATGTTATTTTTCTCTCTCTTTGAGCTACCTGTTTGGTTTTCATGCTTGAGTGCAATATCCTTAAAGAACTGCTCCCCTAAGTGCTGTTGCAGAGTGCCCGAAGATAGAAACCTTTGCTCTGTAATTGAGAATCATCTAAAACCAGGTCCATGGAGTCATCAGCTAAGGCAATTCTGTGAGGAGCAGCTGGACCACATCAAGTTTTTTATTCGCAAGTTTCCAAAGGTTTTTCATTTCCCCCTTTATTTTATATTTCCTGGTTGTACCTATTGGAGTTGAGTTTGTTCACGGATAGTAATGGTGCCGAAATCCCCTCCAACCCAGTTCATTCTTGAACCTTTTGTACTGGATGTTTCCTGTTTATACAAGATCTAGCGTTCATGATTTTGCTGTTAATGCAGGGGCCCGGGTCACCATTCCGGGAGTTGGATGTAAAGGCACCAATAAGACAGCAATTATCCAATGTAGTTATATTGGAGTACCCTGTTATTCATGTTTTCCTCCCTTCGCACAGCTATGATTTTGAGGTTGTTAAAGATTCACCTGTTCCTCATAAATGCCTGCTCAAGGATCCTGTCAGCAATGATCATGAAAGCCCAAAAGGTGTATCCTTCAGGGAGGAGGAAATAGAAGAAGACATTAGTGCTTCAGATCCTATGGTTTTTGATCTTATGAAGAATGCAAATGCAAATCCCGTGTCCCAAATGCCCAATGAAAATGGAATTTCCAGCAAATTTTCAAATTACTTGGATGGACCTTTGTCGACAAAAGTGGGAGCAGATAACAGTTCAGAGTCTAGCCTTAAGACCAAGGAACAAGGAGTTTTTGAGGACATTGATTTTGATTTTGATCAAGGATTAATAGATGCATACTCAGACATCATTGCTGAAATAAATCCTGATGACTTTCTTGATTTGGATGGGATATTTGCCAAGGAAGCAAATGTAGAAGAAATAGAAGGTCTTAGAAATTCCAGGGGAGATTACTTAGTGAAGGAGGAATTGGAGGAAGGGGAGATTGCTGAATAGTTTATCATCATTGCTTTCCTCTAAACTACTAGAAAAAGATGGAGTTTGGAAGGAATGTCTCTCCTAAGTCTTCAGCTTGCATTTTGGACCCAAATTGTTTGTGGGCATAGTGCTTTGGCTGTGGCTATGAAGCAAACTTCTCTATCTATTGTTGGCATGACTGATGAAGAAGCTCATGCTTTCCTACGTATCTAGCAGAAGAAGGCTATCAAATGCATGCATCACATGTTATCCCATAGGTGATGTTTGAGATTGAGATAGCTGTCTCTAGTTAAGATTTTTTCAAGCAAATTCTATATATTATTGGTTGGTATAGAATTTCTTAGCTGCCATTGCAAATGAGAGGTTGTGGGTACTTCGTAAGGCTTTTGCCAACAGGATGATGAATTTTTGGAATGATTCTTTTTTCTGTTGAGTTGCTCCCCTAAATGCTGTTGCAGAGCGCACGAAAATAGGAAACTTTTGCATTATTCAATATTTATATACAAAACAAAATAGTTCATTGTCAATTCAATTCAATATCGAATTATATTGTTTTAATTTTAGCATCATTATCATAAATTTCTGTAGACTTGTGTTGAAGAGAAGATATTGTAACATTCATATTGGCACACTACACCCAGAAGGAACCAGCAACTTGCTAAGTTCTTTTATACAAATAATTGTGCAATTTACACGGACACAGAAAACTGTGTGTGGCAAAACTGCCAATTCTGATCTAGAGTTACAAAAATCGGTATGACTTGAAACAACGAACCACAAAATGGCATGGTGGTGAGGGGACTTAAAGAATGCTTTTTAGCATTAGTGCATCAACCTCGTTGATGGCCTCATGGTGGCTCTTCTTTTACAGACCATATTGCAATCATTACTGGCTTCTCCAACGTCTTTGGATCACTTATTTGCCTCTTCATCATTTTGAACCAACTTTTCCACCAACCCTTTGCTATAACATCCATAAGCCCAGATTGTTAGTCTTGCAGCATTCTCGATCTCAAGCTCCACGCATCTGCAATTAATGATCTCCAATAGCATAACTCCAAAGCTATAAACATCTACCTTCACTGTAACTGGCTTGTTCCTGAACCTCTCTGGCGGTACATCACTTTAGTTCCCCTAATTCCTGTAAGGGTTTGTGTTTGGTTCATCATCAAAAGCATCACAAGTCCAAAATCGGAAGTTTTGGCTATAAAATAATCATCCAAAAGGCTTTATGTCACAATGGATAATCTGTGTGCTACATTCTACATGCAAGTACACGAGTCCTCCAGAAATCCCTGATGCTGTCTTGCATTCTTTGTTGCCAGGTAGGCCTTAGACCTTCGAAAATTAGGCTTGATATAGAGCGATTGTGCATAAACTTATACACCAGAAGTCGGCATTCTTGCTCAATGCAGTATCCAAGCTACCAAACCCGATTCTTATGGTGAGTTTGACCAATTACATTCACTTAATTTTAAAATTTCCTCTCACCTTCTTGCACCACCTTGTCTAATTTCTTGACAGCAATGTAAGTTTTGTTACAAGATGCTAATACCCTTTTGTAAATGGTCCCTGGATGGCTACTTCAAGCTGCAGATATGTGAAAAACTGCATATTCATATATACATCCTTCGTATTTGGGATCTCTTGTAGTTTTCTTTGTACATGCAGAAGATAACCACTGAAAGTCTGAAATCACGGCCATGGAATTTAAATTGAAAAGTACAGAGGAACCTGGGAGGCCTGGGAGGCCTGGGAAGATTATTATACTTGGCTTCTGCATTCACTCGGTTGGGGGGATGCAGAGAAGAGCTATTTGACTTAAGTAGCTTGAAAAAAGCTTTTCTATTAATGTCACTCCTGTCCAAGTGTCCAATGTCCCATTGGATGCGGCATTTTCTTCTTCCAAAGCCTTCCAATCCCATTGTCATGCATGGCGTCCTGGAGAACCACAACCACACAATTACCATCAAGCAAGCAAGTACATTCTGTTTCATTTGTAGGCAGTGGCAATTCATAATCACTGTCCAAGCCATTCTGAATATTTCATTTCACTGAAATCAAGATGATCCTCATCAAAGAGACAAAGACAGATCGCTTCTCATCACATTCTTGCTGATAGTCTATTTTGCAGCCACTATTTTGATTATTCTAGTCCTAAGAAAATGGAGGGCCCTTCCATCTTGGCCAACTTCACATATGCTATTATATAATTATCAACTCTTTGCTCTACATATATTAGTGGTAGAGATGAAGGCCCGCACCCGCAAGAATCTTCCCGGAAAATGAGATTTTGACACCAAAACTTAAATTGCGTATTTGAAATCCCAACCCCAATGGTGTCGTTATTGTAAACTTAGAATTTTAAGTGAATACATAGATGGAGGAAAGCAAAAAAAATCTTCTTAATTTTCAAGGAATCGTTATTTCATCAAATTGATAATTTCCACATGCAAACTTAAAGACAATTAACTTAAAAGAATTAACTCAATGGTTTTTCTGGTCCCTGTGCTGCGGTTGCTGGGTTCCTCTTCCTGTTCTTCCGCCAGTTTGTTGTCATACAAGATTACAATGGAATATGGTCTCTTGGTCGCGTCTGTGACTGTGACACGATGCTTGTTGGTGCACATATCGCAAATATAAAGCTAGCAACAGCGCAATAACCTGAAAATAATCACAAGGTTACATGTGTCTAGTTAGATTATTTATATCTTTCGCCAAAAGAAATTTTATTCTGATAGTTAATATGATGTATGTTACCTCTAAAGTAAGAGTAGCAAGAGCAATCCATCTGACAAATCTCCTGTTCTGGTTCAAAAACTGATAGGTTGAATGTAAATTACCAGTTCTGTCACTTGGAAAATCCTGTATACATATTTATATTAAAGGTTTCAAAAATATTGTTCCGCAGGCAGAAAGACATAAATGAAAAAGCAATATAATATAATAGCAACTAGAAATATTATTACCTTGTTAGAGTTGTGACCCAACAACACCAACGCAGAAGTTACTAGTTGTGCCAGGACAAGGACAACCAAGAGAAGAGAATACTAATTAGCATTCTTAAGGAATTTATCAATTCAGAAAACCAGAAATCTGAAAACAAGATATGTACATATTGAAATCGACGATAGAAAATGATAGATAAACATTCTCAAATAGTTGTTTAATTGAGGATACAAAACAGAGACAACAAGGGCTCCTCGCTGCAATTCCCACGTATCCGAGACAGGAAATAACAAAAAGGACTGCACCCACTGCTAGTATAAGGTATATATACCTGAATATATAGATTTGCAAAATGTAACAGAGCATTAAAATTTTTTGATGCATTTATAAATTACATAATCACATGGGAAGTATCCAATCCATTTACCATGCCGAAGGAATCTTATCAGACAGCCATTTTGATGCATCAAACGCAAGCAATACTCGGGCAGGAATCTCATATTTTGGTTTCCAAATATGTGGTTTTGTTAAAGATTGTTTCCACCTGAATAAACAAAAGAATCCGTATAGCAGTGTGGTTAGGCTAATTATGATGAAGATGGAGTTGATGAGCTTAGCTCCACAGATGAACTCTGTTTTGCCATTTTCAAAGATATGGAAATGGAAGCACACATATATGACGCTGGCAGTATTAATAAAGGCCAGCCAAAGTTAAAGGATTTTTTTCTTTCCTTTTAATTTTTTTTTTTGGTTGGGGGGGGCGCAAATATGGACAATTTTTCTGGCCAATAGGTGTACAGTAATGATATGATTAGAAAATTAACCTTATAGTTTACGCTTAACTTAATGCATCACAGGAATGTTGGATAAAAATCGTATTTTTATCATTGATCTCATATAATATATAAGAATTAAGTAATCTAGAAACTCGTACCTTGTTTATATGAGCAGAAGGATAATAGAAAGCTGTAGATCCACCACCAAACGATCTTCCAGGCTATGACTCAAGATTGATCAACACTGGACGTGTGGGCGTCTGTTTCACTACTCCCAATTGCAACTGGCGTTCCTTTTTCTTTTTTTTTTATTTAAAGATCTCTCTCTTTTTTTCTTTTAGAAAAAATCCTTATTTATAATAGCTTATGAAAAAACCCTGTCATGTATTATATCTCATTAATTTAAAATATTAAAATATTTTAAATTAAATATTTATCTCTCCACGGCCTTAACAAATATTATAATTAAGATGATACGCTTTTCTCGCTTTTGGGTCCAAAAGAATTGTTGTCAATTAAATGAGCTAACCTGGGGATCATTTGGGAACATACAATAGTGGCTACAATAATTAAGCTTGTAATTAAACAAAAATAATTATTTAATTCCAATTCTACTCCACTATAAGATGACTCCATAATTGTATGCTCGAATAATAATTCGCCCAAGCCACATTGATTTCTTTATTGCACAATCCTTTGTACCACATCGTTAATTAAATTGATATCTCAACTGTCCAATCAATTTAATTACATCTTGTTCCTTGATACTTTTTGGTTTTCTCTAATGATCATTTTCAACATACTTATATATATATATATGTTGATACACTCCACTGAGAGAATTCTATGATCAAGATCTTGAAACCCATCAAGAGATGTGTCGCATAAATTCTATATTGTCAATCTATAAATTCAATACTTGTAATTGCTCCCACCAAGATACGGGTAATCTTGACTACAAGTGTATGTCGTGCCCATTGGTAACTCAAATGAAATAACAATTATAATCAAGAAGTTATAATTGACTCAAGATTAAGATCACATTAAATCAATGCCTATGAGATTTAATAAGTCTGACAGTTATTACAAAGTTAATTAAATCTCACATGTGATCCAGTTCAATGTAGTCATGCTACATCAATAAATTCATATATGATTAAGACAAATCACTCAATGAACTTATTACAGTCTATACCTAAATAAAGCGCCCAACTTTATTTATCAACTGCGAACTTAATTTATTTAATCATAAGATAACTTGTATTTATGTCTTCTGTGAATCCACTTGGTGATCACATAAATACATATAATATGGTTAAATGGACTTTACTCAAAATATTAATGCAATAGAGATACTTGAATAAAATACCTCATTCATTTTATTAATCAGAAAAATATTTATAACAATAAATAAACAAATATGCTTTAAAGAGCATATTTTTCCAATAAGGAAAAGCAAGGCTTTACATAGAAAGTAAATAATGAATATTTTTAATTAGGAAAAAAAATGCAATTCTATTCATTTGAGTTTCGTTGGCTCCGGTTGAATATGTTTCGACAACCCAAATTCTTTGCTATAAGCAATGATGGGAGTGGAGCAAATCTGGAGTTATATTAAATCTGGCAAGCAAATGTAGACTAGCTTTTTAGTTCTGACTTGGGCTGCAAGGCAAGCAATTACCTTAATTTTTGTTCGACACGTTATCAACTTTAAAATAAAACTTACGGAAATGAACATGGACTTTATTAAAATTGTTCATAGATGACATTGTGGGAATGTTTTCACGTAAATCTTTCTCCATCAGAGCTAGATTTGTTATTTGATAAACCACAAAGGACAAGACTTGATATTATCGTTTGAAATAAAATAATTGACAGGAAAAAAAAAAGATTAGTCACTCTAGCTTCCCTTTTCCGGCAAAAATTTATATATATATATATATTATCCTTTGGTCCTTTCACCCCTTGTGAAAAGATGGATTGGTCCATAAATTTTGTTCGATGAAGATTTTCTTCTCTCTAAATCTTGAGTTTTTGATTTGTTGTTTTTATTGATGTTTATCTCTAGATTTGAATTTTGTTACAAAATTTTGTAGATTATAGTTTTTCTTTGGTTGATGTTTATACTGTTGCTCTTTTGTTTCTAATCTGAAAGCTCAGAAAGCTGATTTGTTATACCACTGATTTGTCGAAAATTCAAAATGTTTGCAGTCATTTAATCGATTGTTTAGCGTGATAAATAATTGCCACAAATAGATGAAAAATTACCACAAAAGGATGAGGTATCCAAATTATCTTTATATTTTTCCATTGTACAATTCGTATCAACGTTTTTTTCTTTTTCTTTTTTTCACTCAAAAAATTTGAACGTTTTAATAGAGAAGGACAGTGCCAGCAAGTAAACCCACTGTCTGCTTTTTCCTTTTGTATCCAATCAAAAATAAAATTATGAAAGTTCAATTAGTTTTATGCGGTCTTTGAGAGGTATGACTCACTAAATCTACTGGTTAGATAATTTTTGTTTTTCCTTTAATTAATAAAGTTATTTTAGACATATTTAATAAAATATGTAAAGTTTATTCTTTAAAAAAAATTAATAAATGACACATATGATATTACATCTATTGAGATACAAATTAATTGTATAAACAATTACATTTGTTAAAATTTTTAATTTAAGTGGACAAAAAATCGTATTTAAACAGTTGCATGGGCAAAACAGTTTGACACAAAAAGCAAAAATATAGGTGGTTGATAGGGTGGTTTTACACCATTTTAATAACTAAGTTTAGCATGAGATTTGCATCGTTTTTAATTATTTTAGAGTTGTTTTACTTGTTCTATGTGTGTTTGTGTAGGCATTGACGATTGAAAGCATGTGGTGTGAGTTTGATCGAGAAAAACGGAGCCAAAACAAAGAAATCTAATAAATACACTTCAGTGGCATTTTCGTAATTTTTAGCAAAACTCGTGGCAGCTGCCACCGAGACAGATTCTATTTGATCGCGGCCAAGAATTAGTGGCAGCTGCCCCCGTGCGATAAATTTTAGATAAGTGCAGAAATTAGGTCCTAAAACCATATGATTCTAAATTTTAAAGTGCTAAACTCTATTTAAAGGGTATTTCATTAGTTTTAAAAGGGCGAGAAATCTTTAGAAAAGAAAATAACAAGAGAGCAACAAGCACCCAAGGAGATTGAAGATTGAAGATTTCTTCTAAGAGTTTTTCTTATGAAACTCATCTTTTCTTCTCTTGTTTTAGATTATGAGGATGCTTTATTTTATTATGGATGTTATTTTCTTCTTCATTATGAACTAAATATTTTTATCTAGGTTTGTAATAGAACATGGTATGAACCTTAATTGATTGATGTTTTTAGTTATTCAAAATTGTCTTTTATTGATTATTTATCATATTTTGTGCTTAATCTATTTGATTGCTTAATCACCAATTGAATAGCACATGTGTAGTTACATAGATATTGAAAGAGTCATGGATTTATAGACCTAAATATGATAACATGTGTTAATCTGAGATAGAAATATACTTAGATTGCATATGCACTTGTTAAGGAGCTTGAACTTAATGAATTGCTTATAATTGATCCTCATAGAATATAGATATAGTAGGTTGATTTTGAGTAATATATCTACTTGACCATTGAAAGAGGCTTGTATAGACTTTAGTGTTCTGAGTGATAATTGAATTATGTTTATTAGAAGAACTGGACTGAGATTAATAAGGGGATTGCTAGAGGAAGTTACAAACCTAGGTTTCATCATCCATTGATTATCTTCTTGATTATTTTGCATTTAATTTACCGTTATAATCTTAGTTAAGGCTTTTTATTCAGTTGTTTGGATTAGACTTAGAAGATATAAATTAATATATAATGATAGGATAATACTAGTCCCTGTAGGTTCGACACTCTCATTCATCACTTTATTACTTGTTCGATACGTGCACTTACTTGGTTAGATTTTAGACAACAGTGGTGCAGAGATGAAAGCAAAGTATGGTTTTTCCTTTTTTTTTTTTTTTTTGGGTAAGGAAGACGAGCCTAGCACAAATTAAGGCTTAACAACACTAGGAAAAGCAGTCCTTAATCTATCATTACGTAACCATCCATGAACACCCAAAGAAGGGACAGAGAAGACATGAAACCCAAGGGGAAGCAAGAGAGCGAGATTAACAAGAAAATCAGTCGCAAAATTCGCCTCACCATAGAGATGAAGCGTTTATTGTATAACTCAAAATCATGAGTTATTATTAATATTTAGAGTCGGGGCCCTCGCTGGCTTGTTAGTGTTAGCCAGCAGCTGCAGTACTGGTGCTGCTGCAGAAGCAGAAGAGATACAAATGCCAATCAAGGGGAGTAATTTTCCGCCCGGTTTTATATTTCGAGCCGGGACATCTGCTTACGCGGTATCTCTTTTCTATTTACACTACATGCATTGTTGTACCTAGTTAATATGAATTGATAATTAGCTGAAATTCACATTTTACAAAATTAAAATATAGAGAATACACACATACATACATACGTACATTACTCTTTACTTTGATTTAACTGATATGTGTGTCGTAGTTGCTTAATCATTTATTGCATGCTATTTCCCTTCATAAAATAAAATCATTCAGGCCGAAGGAAATGCAAATACGGATGGCAAAAGTCCTAGTTTATGGGATACTTTCACCAACAACCACCCAGGTTTTCACATTTCAAAACTGCCTAGTTCATTTACTTTTCATTTAGAAGCAGAAGCAAATTAAGAACTTGTCGTATTAATGCGTGCATGTATTTGCAGAAAAAATCCATGATGGTAGCAATTCAAATGTTGCAATCGATTTTTATCACCGGCACAAGGTCAGATGGACTCAAAATTCAAAAATCCAAATTCATATAAAACTGATCGTGAGGATCATATATCAGTGTAAACACACTGAACAAGAATTGGTCTCTTTCAGGAGGATATAAAATTGATGAAAGAAACTGGATTGGATTCTTTCAGATTCTCCATTTTATGGCCAAGACTATCGCCCAGTAAGATAATCTCATTTGATACTCCTCCAGGCTCCAGCTCCACTCTAAATTAATGCCAATCAATTACATACGCCGCCCAATCCCATGTGTGATATTGATTTTTTTTCTTTTTAGAGGGGAAAATTAGTGGGGGAGTGAACCCGTTAGGAGTCAAATTCTACAATAATCTCATCGATGAGCTTATTGCAAATTGTATTAAGCCATTTGTGACGTTGTTCCATTGGGATCTTCCACAGGTACTGGAAGATGAATATGGTGGATTCTTAAGCTCCGAGATTGTGTAAGTAGTTAGTAGCCTGGAAAAATTGAATAAAATTTTAACTAATTAATTATTTGATTAGCTCAGCTCTGCGGATACTAGCTAGTGAAATTAATGGAATGAAATGATGATGATGATCACAAAATTTAATTGTTGATGAACAACAACAACAACAAGAATGATTTTGTAGACTATGCAGACTTTTGCTTCAAGACATTTGGTGACAGAGTAAAGCAGTGGGTGACAATTGCAGAACCAAATTCAATTAGCAATGGTGGGTACGCGATTGGTGTGTATGCACCAGGTCGATGTTCAAGTTCTTGGGGAAATAATTGTGCAACCGGTGACTCCGCCACAGAGCCCTACATCGTATCTCATAATTTGCTTCCTTCCCACGCAACTGCTGTCAAATTGTACAAGGAAAAGTATCAGAGTCATCAGAAAGGAGAAATTGGAATCACAATTGTGACTCAGTGGCTCATACCGAAAACCGAATCACCTGCTGACCAAGAGGCAGTCTCCAGGATGCTAGACTTTCTGTTCGGATGGTGAGGCAGCACCACACGGCCCTAAATGTACACCTGCTGAGATTTCTTTCGTTGACAATAATTATTGCGCTTCCTGCAGGTTTGCTCATCCAATTACATATGGTGAATATGCTGAGGTGATGACAACTTTGGTGGGGAATCGACTGCCCAATTTTAGTAAAGCTGAATCCGAGATGCTCAAAGGGTCGTATGATTTTCTTGGCATAAATTACTACGCACCAATGTATGCTGAAGATTCTTCTTCTTCTTCAACCTCCAACTCCAACTCCAACTCCAACCCAATAAGTTACTCCACTGATAGCCGAGTCACACTCTCCAGTAAGTAGTCTGCTGGCTGCACCATGCATCCATCCATCTATAATTAAACTTATATTCATTTGCAAATTTTATTATTATTAATTCATGGAAATAATTGTAATTAAACATAAAATTGTTCACTCCTCTCGCAGCCCACAAAGATGGTATTCCCATTGGTACACGGGTAAACTCTTTCTGTCTTAGTCTCAGTTTTTAATCACACAGCAATTACTTTTTATTTGTAATATAGATCCAGGAAAAAAAAATTAATTGACTACTGAATTCATAAACATATGCATGCTTGTTTTAATTTTTTTATTTATTTTTAATTTAATTGTACTTACAGACAACTTTGCCATGGATTTTCCTCTGCCCCAAGGGAGTCAAAGATTTCATGCTATACATAAAGGGTAAATACAACAATCCTGCAATTTATATCACTGAGAACGGTAAGTTAAACTTTAAAAAATACATTTTCCTAGCTAATTATTATTATTATACATATTGAATTATGTACTGTAAATGTTTATTATTATAAAATGTGCAGGAGTTGCTGATGCAAAGGATGTAGAGCAGGCTCAGGCCCGTAAGGATGATTTGAGAATAAAATGCTATCAGGAGCATCTCTGGTATCTTTTGGAAGCCATCAAGTGAGTGCTATTTATGTAAGTTATAATATTAATTAATTATTAAAGAACTATTACTGTCAGTTGGACTTGGATTATGTGGAAAAATTAATTAAGTAATGCATGTATTGAAGAAATAAGTGACACTTAAATTGCAAAATTGATGCAGGGAGGGGGTGAATGTGAAGGGATACTATGCGTGGTCGTTTTTTGGATAACTTCGAATGGGATGCTGAATTCACAGTTGGATTTGGGATGGTTTATGTTGATTTTAAGGATAACTTGGAAAGATACCCGAAGGACTCCTGTTTTTTGGTACAAGAGCTTCCTAGCTCCCCCACCACCGCTTTTGATGAACTTTGATTCACGCAGCACCACTTATTAATATTATGTCCTAAATCCCCCACCACCTCTGTCACCTCATATTATATCTGTTAATTATCAGTCGGCTAAGGAATTGGATTGAGCGATATAAGAATGAACTTATGCGTCATATATAAACAAATTACTTATCCGTTACTGAACAGCACACCAACAAAAGAAGATGAACGTGATGTCTTCTCTTTGAAGTTTGTTTACTACTTACTAGTCCGGACTCCGGGGGAAATTCTGTTTATGAACTTGTATCCTCTCTTCTGCCTGAATGTGCTTGTTGGATCATTTCGGGTTAATTTACTTCTCTTAGGAGCCCAATGAGAGGGAACTGAAGAGGATAGTAAGGCTTGTTGAACTCAATAGCATGGATGATTTTAGCTCTTAACTTAATCGGTGCATTTAGAATACGATTTTACGAGAGACGGGTGCTAGCAAATAGCTGAACTCTTTTGAGCCCACGAATTTTTTAATAGATGAGAAAGTTCCTATTGACTAGTTTTTGAACGCGCGCGGACATGGCGGAGGAAGTGAAAGCCCAACGGCAACGTAACAACGGTTATTCTTCATCCTTGCCGACTGTCTTTGATTAATTAAATATAATTGCTTGGCATTGGCAAATAGGATAAAGACCTTCCCTTCGTTCAGTTTTATTTTATTTTATTTTATTTTTGCATTTTGATACGTATTTTTAATGGATACGGCTCCTTTTACTCATTTTTATTTACAATTATTTTATAAATCTTTTGTTAAATTTCATTTAGCATTTTTTGTTTTAAAAAAAACAATTTTTTTTTTTTAACAAAGACAATTTTCTGTATTGTGGATCTTCCTCTAATAGGGTTAATGACACTAGATCGACTCCACTCTTCCTCTCCAAATGATATCTTAAAACTAATTTAAAAGAATATTGATTGAGGATTTTCAACAGCAAATCTTCTAAAAACTCGTCATAAAAATTATCATATCTCTTGATGAGGGCCACAGTTTCAGTAATTTGGCTGGTAGTACTATATCCAATGAATTCGGTTGTTATTTATTTTTTGAATGCTATTACTTTATTTATTAAGAGAAAAAAAAACTACTTATAAAGTGGTGTTGGAAGAATTAAAAAATTTATCAAGTCGTGTTGAAGTAAAATTTTAAATGCAATATAGAAGAATAAATCCAATTCGAAAATAAAAACTTACCACAAGTCAAGTAGCTTTATCGATTAGAATACATTAGGGATAAATTTGTATTTTTCACATTGCTAAAATTGAATATGTAATCTTCAACTTCCAATCTTCAATATCTATGTATTTCTTCACTGTTTCTTGAAGCGGAGTATAAAAAATAAATTAAAAATACTAATTAAACACAAAATAAAAATAATATCAAACTAATCTTTTTTTTTTTTATGTGGAACATATAATTTAATTGCAACCATATAGTATACTTATAAGGAGTGTTGAATTAAATAATATGATAAAATAAGAGTATGAAGGGCTTGTTTGGAATTTTATTTTTGGGAGGCTTAAAAGTGATTTTGAAAAACTAAAAATTAATTTTGGTGTTTGATAACTTGTTTAAGAAATTACTTTTAACAAAATCACTTCATCTTACAATAGATTTTGAAAAAAAAAATGGAGTAATTTTTTAAAATTTCATTATATATATATCCTCATAATAATTATAAAATTCTAAAATTATTCTTATTAATTAGGAAATAAAATTATCAACTTTAAAGAAAGTATTATTATTATTACCAATTAAACAAAATGTTTTATATATATATATATATATATATATATATATATATATATATATATATATATATAATAAAAACTATTTTATATACATGTTTATAAATGTGAAAATAAATTTCATTCGACATTATGTCTAATTCAATAATTTACGTTTTTACAACAATTTAACGATAGATTTTTCAAACACATATAATTGCTTTTAAAATTCACAACACTTTTAAAAAAAAAATTGCACCAAATGTCTAACTGATTCTCTTCACAGCATAGCTAACGTCAATTATCTTAAAAACTACAGCATTACTAAACTGACCCGAAAAATAATATATTGAGATATTTTTTTGTAAAAGAGCTCCTCATAAAACAAAAAAAATTAATACTTATAAAATAATTGTAAATGAAAAAGAGTGTAAGTTGCTAATTTGAATTCTAACCGTGTATGTAAATAAGAAATACAATAATATTGATTAATAAATAATTTGAGATTTTATTTCATATTTGTATTATTACGCCATAATTAATACTCATGATACTTCCTGTATAATTGATAATTGAGATTTTCTTCCATATTTTCATATTAGCATTGTCATATGGGGATTTTTCCTTATTTGTATTATTATATATTATGACGTTCATTATATTTGCCACATTTACACGTCATTTATTTGTCATGACGGTAATTCTTTTTCATTATATATGCACTAAAAAAATTAAATATTATTTTGGCTTTGTTCTAAATTGAAAAGCATGTTTAAGATTATATAATGCGTACTTTATTTTTTATTTTTTAATGCAAGTCCTAAAAATAATTATTGAAATGTGTCCTAAAAATATGATTTAGATAAAAACTTTATTAATGAACCAAAGTCTTTTTTTTTTTTTTTTCAATAGGAATTGAATGAAACAAGGGTAAATACAATAATGAAAAATCCGCAACTCAAAATGAAGGTGGGTGGGTGGGTGGGTTCCGTCGCGATGATCCGAACCGACCCTTCAGAGAAATTAATAAGAAAAAAGGGGGAAAATTTGTGAAGCAGATGTAGATAAGGAAGGAGGAGTATGGAGTGGGGGTCCAGAAAGAGCGGGCCCCGTTGTCAAAGCAATTTCAATCGTATCCATAAACTTCGTCACATTGATTTTCTCAGTTTTCCAGTCACCACTCACCACCATATATATATAGGGGTGTGTGTGCGCGTGTGAAGGTAAAAGGTGGAGTGAGTAGGTGCATTTAAGTCATATATGTTGTTCAAATGTTAAACGAGAAGCAGAAATGGGTATTAAATCTGAAGGCTTTGTGGTTGTTCATCGTTGTGGTGGCTTGGTTATTAGTTGAAACCAAGCACGAGCACATGCCCATAGCCATTGCATTAGCAAGCAGTCATTTTGACGATGGTGTCAAGTCCTCTTTAGAATTCAATCGTAGTTGTTTTCCAAAAGGCTTCATCTTCGGGACTGCCGCCGCCGCTTATCAGGTAACTGAACAAGAACAGCTCCTGCCTAGACCCCTAGACCCTAAGTATTAGGCGTACGCGTATATTTATTTATTAATTGGCTGTGCTGTGCCTGTGCCTCCCTCCAACTCTATCGCATGTCAATGTCAATCATAATTCATACATGAAAAAAATGTGTTTAATTTGCAGTATGAAGGTGCTGCAGCTGAGGATGGTAGGGGACCTAGTATTTGGGATACCTTCACTCACAAATACCCAGGTTAATAACTATACATACATACATATATATAATTCCTTTGGAAATTATCGGGCGGCGGATGCCTAAATGCAGATTTCGTGCGGATCCGTTAACCAATCTTATATATATGTCTGTGTATCCTTTCTTTCCATTGCAGATAGGATAACCAATGGTGACAACGGAGACATAGCGGTTGATTTTTACCATCGTTATAAGGTAATTCTTTCTCTCTTCTCATTTAAGCGCATTTGTCGTCATGTTTATGTTTTGGATGATCATGAATTCCCAAATAATAAATCGCCTATTAATTATGTGAAGATAAATTAATCACTGGGTTGACTAAGATTATGTCATGTGAGATGCAGGAAGATGTGAATATTATGAAGGAAATGAATTTGGATGCTTTCAGATTCTCCATCTCCTGGTCTAGATTATTACCAAGTAAGCTCAACAATATTTATACTTATTATAAAAGTGATAATCAATAGCTTTGCGAATTGTTTTCAATTAATAATTGATCGCAATCTATATAACAAATATATGTTTTGGAACTCTACAAATCAGATGGAAAGCTAAGTGGGGGAGTGAACAACAAAGGCATTAGTTTCTACAATAATCTCATCAACGAGCTCCTCTCAAATGGTGATTATCTTTATTTTGACCCATTCCCATCATCCTAACTCTTTTAAGTCTATAAATATGTCTGGACTCTGGAGATATATATTAAGTAGATTTAATTGTATATTGTTACATGCAATCGGTTGCAGGATTGCAACCCTTTGTTACTATCTTTCACTGGGATCTTCCACAGGCCCTAGAAGATGACTATGGCGGCTTTTTAAGCCCTCGCATTGTGTAAGTTTTTTTTTTTTCAAAAAAGCATTACTTCTTTGTTTATAAGTGTCTTCATCCTTCTTGTAAAGTTTACATAACTAATCATGTCATCTTGGATTAAACCAGCTTCCCTTATTGATTCATAGCTAGATGAAAGCTTTACCAAATCCTAATCAAAGAATCAGAAAGATTATTAATTCCTATACCTTTAGTCTCCTTTACTTGTATCAAACAACTGTATCTGCAAGCTGAGCTTATATAACTAAAATCAAAACTGAATTACGCACAAGTAACTCATGTGCAACAGTCTCTGTAACCAACTCTGTTGAGTTGTCATTCCCTTAATTAACTCAGCTGATCTGGCTTGCCACATCAGCTTGCTTACTTCTTTGACTTTGGTGTGTGGTGTGCTTCCTTAACACAGTGCAGCAGAACTGCCACAGATAGATGGACCCATCTGACCTATTATGCATCATATTTTGAATTGCAGTGCTGATTTTCGAGACTATGCAGAGCTTTGCTTCAAAGAATTTGGTGATCGCGTAAAGCATTGGATCACTTTAAATGAGCCACACTCATACAGTAGTAATGGCTATAATAAGGGTAGCGATGCACCAGGCCGGTGTTCCAAATGGGTAAACAAAGCATGCCTGGCTGGAAACTCTTCCACAGAGCCTTATATTGTTGGCCATCATCAGCTACTTTCCCATGCCGCAGCTGTAAAAGTTTACAAGCAAAAATACCAAGTGAGTGTTATATATCCATATATCTAAAAATAAAATATATGATCACTAAGCTTCTCTGTTCTGTATATTTTACAAAATTTTACTTGGAAACTGTAGGCAATTCAAAAGGGCAAGATTGGAATAACATTAAATTCAGATTGGATGGTACCCTATTCCAATGAAAAACCTAATGTTGAGGCTGCTGACAGAGCCCTTGATTTCTTTCTTGGAATGTGAGTGTATATATATTGCCACCAGAGAAGAACTCTATGTTGGAGTTCATGATTTTTTGTTGTTATTATCTAGTTGCAAGCAAACTTGCATAAGTCCATATTTTATTAATAAGAAGAACTCTGTATTCTTGATGCTTATAAACTTGCAATATCTCAATGATTTTAAATCTGGTCAAATCTTTTCAGGTATATGGATCCATTGATCTATGGTAATTATCCTTTCATCATGCGCACACTTGTGAGAGAAAGACTGCCAAAATTCACTAACGAACAATCTATGATGCTTAAAGGATCTTTCGATTTTATTGGGATGAATTATTACAGTTCAAATTATGCAGTTGATGTTCCTGTTGCCAATTCCATAAATATTAGCTATTCAACAGATTCTCTAGCTAATTTGACTGGTAAGTTGAAATGAATATTGTAAATTATTTTCAGTATTTTGAAGAGATCAACTAGAAGGTATTCCCGATGATACTGTGAATGTATCTAATTTCATATAATTTTCTTTTCCAGCTGAGCGCAATGGAAAACTTATTGGTCCAAAGGTATAAAATGCAAGAACTTTTAATTATATTTTGTTTTTGTGATTTAAAAAAGAAAACAAAAAGAAGCATTGATGTGTATTTTCAAAAATTCCATTTTCATTATATTTCACAGGCAGCATCAAACTGGCTCTATGTCTATCCGAGAGGCTTCCGAGATCTTCTGATTTATATAAAGGAAAAATACAACAATCCTACACTGTACATTACTGAGAATGGTAAACAAAATCCTTCCCAGCTTCATATAAAAGGTTATAACATTATAATTGAAATCAATTTTCTCCAATATGACTTCTTCTTGTTCAGGGTATGATGATTTTAATAATGCTACCTTACCACTAAAGGAAGCCCTGAAGGATCCGATGAGGTTGGATTACTTCAAAAACCATCTTCTGTTCCTCCAAAAAGCCATCAAGTGAGTTTTTCATAGTTGATACATATGTGTGTGTGTGAAAATTACAATCTCCAAGTCATTGAGTTGAGATGAAACTTAAAAGAAAGAGCTTCTAATTTAATTTTTGGTATACATAAATGGTGTCTGCAGGGAGGGTGTCAATGTTAAAGGCTATTTTGCCTGGTCGCTTTTGGACAACTTTGAATGGTATTCTGGTTACAGTGTGAGGTTCGGAATCTACTTCATTGACTATCAAAATGGATTGAAAAGATATCCCAAACACTCAGCCATCTGGTTCAAGAATTTCCTGCACAAGTAGAGCCAGTACTTCATGGATGATCAATCTTAAGTTTGACAATTCTCAATTTAGCAAAAATTACATTGCTCGCGGCTTGTTAGTTGTTGCTGAGCACCTGAAAGAGGTGGGAAATTTTCAGGCTTTCAAGGAAATTGAATCAATCCCTTACATTTGCTGTGTTTGTCTTTTGGATTAGATATAGTGTACGTAAATCTTCTGTACATCTGTGTAAATTTTTATGTACATGTTATCGAATTTTGGTTTCTTTTAAATAGCTGCACCTCCCAATCCCCATGGCTAAAAAAAATAATAGTGTGGTTCAATTGATTGGGATAAACCTCGGGGAAAGCCTTGTGGGGAACTGGGAATGGAGTTCTGTCATTTGGTAAGGTAAGGTAGTGTCACACAGCGGATTAGTGCTGAGGTAGTGGGACAATTTCACACGAATCTTTCTCAAATTATGGCAACTCATTTTGTTTGAATTTTGAATAAACATGACCATAGGATAAGATTAAAATTTGTAAAAATAACTCACTTTTTTGTTGCGAAAAATTTTTGGACCATCCATAAGAAGAAATTCTAAAATACATTTTATGTTTCACGTCATAGTTTGATATAAAATCACCAACTAATAATATTTTAATATGTGTCAGAAATTTTTAAACTCAAAATTTCTTATATGAAATTTTATATTATATATGATGTTTCACGTTATAATTTGATATGAAATCACTAATTAATAATATTTTGATATATGTTAATAATTATTAAAAGTCAAACAATTTCTTTTCTCTCCCTTTCTCTCACTTCCCTCTAATTAAAGATAATTAATTGAGTAAAAGTTACGTTTTTTTTAAAAGCTTCTCGTCTTCCTAGCAAACTCCTCCATTATTCTCTCTCCAGTCATCTTTAGCTTGTCAATGTCTTCTTCATTGCTCCGGACATCTCGTCTGATTCACTCAAGAATGGTATTTATTCTTAGATACTTTTGTTTTTGTTTTAGCTTCTCAAATTTATTCAAAAAATATTGTTGTTTAGATTTTAAATTACTGAGGAGCTTGTGAGTTTTTAGTTTATAGTTTATTTTTAGCATTAGTGCCTGCATTTTGTTATGTAACGAAAAATAAAATATTAAGCATTTTGTTATTTGATAAAAAAAAGATATTTTGATGTGCGTCTATTAATTTTGAGCAGCAGTGAAAAATTATTTTATGGACTTTCAAAATTTTGAACATTTGGTTATTTTTTCAGCGAAGGTTGGATATAAATGATTCTCTTCCAAACAGTTTCCGTGCAGATTGTTCCATTCATCAAGGCATGCTTACTAAAGAAGAAAGCATGAATAAAGATTTCACTTGCAATAGTTTCAGAATTTGCAAGTAATTTATATAATCGTGATACATTTTTGTCCATCAAGAAACAATCAATCAAATAATTACAAAAAAAATTATTCAACACCAGTATCTCAACTTGTTTTACATTGTAAGAGCACAATCAAACTTAACTAAATAATACTTGCATTATTCTGTCTCAACTTGTGTAATGATTCTTTTCCCACATTCATAAACTTGGATTGGGTACTTGCTGGTAAGGATTAGAGGGCAACAACTGAAATTTTATTAAAATAAATGAACTTTGTGAATGGGTTTAAGATTGAAAAACAATTAAAATTATGAGAAATTAGGTCTGATTGGAATATGAGGGAAACAAAATTAATGTTTTAGTTTGCTGTTTTTGAAACTTGGAAAGGGACACAAAGAAGAGGGAAAACGAATTTTAATAACTAGATGAGATGGCCGGAGCGATAAGAATATGATGGCTGGAGAGAGAATAAACGAGGAGTTTTCCACGAAGATGAGAAGCCTTTCAAAAAAATGTAACTTTTACTCAATTAATTATCTTAAATTAGAGGCAGAGAAAGAAGGAGGGGAAAAAGAAATTGTTTGACTGTTAATAAATTAATTTTAAAGTTTAAAAATTATTGATATATGTCAAAGTATTATTAACAGGTGGTTTCATGTCAAATTATAATGTGGAACACGAAATATACTTTAGAATTTCTTCTCCGAAGGTTGTATGGATGAGATTTGCAATAATGCTTTTAAGGCGATATTTTGCTAAAGGGAAAGCCGCTTGTTGTCAATTTCATGTAATAGGTTGTCAATGTGCAAATGTGCACAACAAGTAATAAAGTAGTGAGTATTGAGATAGTCTCTACATAGATTGATGTTACTGGTTCTGCTACAGTAATCTTATTCAATGCAATTACTAATGATTTAATAAAAGTAATTAAAATTAATAAACTAAAATTCAAATAAAATTAAATAACTATTAAACTAAGAATTCTGAAATAAGTAAATATTTAACACGGATAATTAATCAATGATTATGGTGTAGTTGGGGATCTAAACTCACTTAATAACTATTGACTTGTTTAACAAATTTCAGTTCAGTGTTGCTACAACACTGGGCAGATTCCTAATGTATCCTCATCTGTCGCCTGTTGGATATCTTATATCTATATGCAACGTAACATTGACTATTTGTTAAGCCAACACTAGACATAGTATTATACGCGCTTGGATCTATTAACCCTACAAGGTGAATCCCTATGTCTAGTTCATCACTAATCTTAGATCAAGCATGACCCTATTCAAGTTGATAATTAATCAATTAAGGAAAAACCAATCTAAAATCAAGTATTGCTCTTATTTGTTTCCACTAAGCCGTCCCTATTGAGGATCAAACCTAGCGTGTATTCACTAAAAGGGTAGTCAGCTGAAATAGAAAATTAAATTAAGCATAATCAAAATAAAATGCTGCAGCAGACACACAGCAACGATAATATAAGTCAATTCATCATTAAGTTTGTTTATAACCCAACTACATTAAAAATTTAGTTCATAATCAATAAAGAAATAAAAATCATAATCGGTTCAGCCATTGAATTAAATATCCAGGAGATTAAAACAAGAAATAGAAGAATCTAAGGGCAAAAGTTGAATCCCAAGGAGTTGCTCTTGATTATGTTGCGATCTGCACTTTTTTCTCCACTAAACTCCGCTGCTATAGCCCTTTGAATTCTTCTTCTTCCTTGCTTTTTCTTATTACGGCCAAATTTTGTGTGTGTGTGATGGCTCTCCCCAATGAGCCTCATTTTCTTCTAAAAAAATGTGCTCCTTTTATATCTTTAAGGTTTTCTAAAAAGGCAAGGAGATCTCCATGTATACTTAGGACTCTAGGAAAGAATATTTGACTATTATTACGATTATAGGAATATATATCCTTATCTCTTTCTAATAAAGGAAGATCTTTTCTTTTAAATTAATGCATGCCACGTCTGCTCTATTTTGTACACCAAATAATAATCAATCGCAATAAATTTAGTTGCTTAACTCGCACACATTCGCATCTGTCCAGTTTTTGTGTGCTAGAGCAAAGATTGCTATAGCAATGTCTGCCTTGTTGTAGCAACAAGTGCTACAGCATCTTCTTTGTAAATCAGCTCTTTGTCATTTTCTGCAGCTCTATTGTTGCAGCAATCATCTCCCTAACATAACCTTTTTGGTCATCTACAATAATGCACAAAATTAGAATACATAATGATCTAAAACATATAAAATTATTAAAACTAAACTTAAATAAATACTTATGCAAAATGCAACTAAAAATTAAATAAAAACTCATCATTAACTCTCTAAGTAATATTAATTTAAATCTAAAAATGTCATGATAACTCTCATTTCATAGAGTTATCACCTCTCCATTTATTATGTTGAAAGAAAGGTACATGGAAGTTCTTAACAAACACCCAATGCATGCACGAATAATATGACCTGTTTACTCAATACATACATGAATAAATAGGTTTGAGTAATTAAATTTGACATGATTCTTAACCATGACAATATATATATTGTGTCCAGTTAGAGTTTAAGTTTTTTACCCATTTATCTAGATAATGACATGATTATTAAACAGTTAATAGTGTTGTATCAACCCGAACCCTCTAGCCTGACCTGTTAAAATATGATGTTTTGACATCTTAAAAAATTTTCTAAATACATTTATAATTAAGCTAAATAAAATAAAAAAAATTAAACTTAACGTAATTGCCGCTAATGGATAAAAATCTAAATAAATTTAGAACTTCAACGGTACAGATATGTAATATTTTGATAGACATGTATATTGCATAATATCAATATATAATATTATTCACATGATTTATCTTTATTATTTTTACATTTTCACTCAACTGGTGATGTTATGTCATCAATTTGTATAAAAATAGTTTGTACAAAAGTTTATAACTCTATTATTACTCATATGTATGTATAAAAAAGTGTTATTTGTGTCAAATATGTGTATGCAATGTTTGATACTGATTTTGTTATATAGATATATGTGTGTGTGTGTATTAAAGTTATTGGGTTGCATGTATTAGGTGATGCGATCACCTAATTATTAAATTGGTTGTGTAGGGTCTCCTGTTTATTTCTGTATAGAATTAAGATCCTAATATTTTGACATGATTATTAAATTAGTTTGGATCATTCTAATTATAATACGACCCAAAGCTGAGCCAATGACATACATGGAAGTTTGAAATCTTGCTAGCCAAAGGTAAAACATGAAATTGTGATGGCATGCGTTTCTCGTGGTCTTCAGCTGGTTGTAAAAATTGAAAACCAAAATAAAAAATAAAAATTGAAACTGTGGAGTAAAAATCAGCTTTTGAAAACTTAACACAAATAAAGACAGGAAATTGAGTTTCTAACAATAAGATTAACTTGAGATATGTGGTGAATAGTTTTATGAGTACGTAGAGGTAAAAAAAAGATTAATATATATAATATATATATAAAAAAAAGATCAATGAGATTAATATATATAATGTTTAACGAGCTACTAAAAAAGTTTAACAAGCTCTTTGAACATAATTTAATTGGCTGTCAATGCGTGTAGTAGGGGTATGAGTGGAAATAATAAGAGGTGGTAAGAATTGATGATTATAAGTGTTGGTGTTAGATGAGTGAGATTTTTTTATCTCATATATAAAAGCCTCTTAGATTAAGAAAAACAAAAGATTTAAGAGAAGTTTGATTAATCGAGCATTATTATTTATTTATTTAATTATTGTGATATTTGGAATGGAAAGATGTGTGCATATAGAAGATTAATAAACAAATAATAATAATATTTAAGAACTTTGGTAAATAAGAGTGTCGTGTTTCTTTAATAAAACACGGAAAAGGGAAAAGGGAAAAGGGAAAAGGAATGGAATAAAATTTCTTTAATAAAACACGGAAAGGGAAAAGGAATGGACTGAGAGAGGAGATCGGAAAGTGTTCCTCCGAAATTGTAGCAATTCCGCATAAATGAATAATTAATAATAACAGCCCAGGGTCGGAGAGATCTAAAATTGCGTGCGTCACATTTCACAATATGAATGAACAAGAAAATACGAAAAATTTGCGCGGTGCAGTGCATATATAGTAGAAGGAATTATTGATTAATTAATTAGCCTTTAAGAAAAAAAATAAGAAGAAGAAGAATTAATGGGAGTTGAAAGGTCTCTTGTAGGTGGATGCATCCTACTGGTTGTGGTGGCGTTATTATTAGCACAAAATACAGCAGCAATTGGAAGTGGAATTGATGGCAGTGTGAATCTCAATCGCACTTGTTTTCCAAAAGAGTTTATCTTCGGCACAGCGGCTTCTTCTTATCAGGTGGGTAGCATTTACCCTTTACTTAATTACCTACAAATTTAATTAATTAATTAACGCTCTAATTTTATTATATTCATTTTTATTGGCTTCGCCTTCGCTTTTGAATACAACATCGATCATATATCCTATGTATTGTTTGTCGTACGTTATGTGTTTGTTTAATTAATGATTTGTTTGCGACTGGCACTGTGTGATTTTTAATTATAATGTGCATATTGCTGCAGTATGAAGGTGCCGCAGCTGAAGACGGCAGGGGCCCTAGTATTTGGGATACCTTCACTCACAAATTCCCAGGTCAGTTGGTTGGTTGAAACTTGAAAAGGCTCCGCACACGAGCAGGGGAATTTTGTGAAGTCATAAAAAATTACAAGAGAATTTAAATGGAACTTGCCAAAATTTCATCGTGGCCACCCCTGCAGCATTACGACAAAGTAATGCAAAGAGTGCGCTGCGCAATAATTAATTATATGGAATAATTAACATTAATTCATTATTAATTGAATTTTGAAAATCACATAACATAAATTCTTCATTAATCATTTCAATTACATGAAATAACACACACACACGCACACACTCTCTCTCTCTCTCTCTCTCTCTCATTGCAAATTGCAATGCAGATAGAACAAATCATGGTGACAATGGAGACGTAGCAGTTGATTTTTACCATCGCTATAAGGTTTGAAAGGACTTTTTCTTTTTTGTATATATGTTTCTCTTTTTAATTTGCTCAAGGTTAGATGATGATATGTTGATGAGGGTTAATTAGTAATTGCGACATGCAGGAAGATGTGAAGCTTATGAAGGAAATGAATTTGGATGCTTTCAGATTTTCCATCTCTTGGTCTAGAATATTACCAAGTAAGCTGATCAACAATTAATATTTATTGGTAATGACTAATTTTAGTTCAATTGAAATGAATAATGTCAATTTATAGTCAAACTGTTTAATTGGCACAGATAATGTGCTAGCTAGGTTGAATTTAGATAAAGAACACAACACTGAGTATGGAAATTCTTAGCTGCTAATGTTCATATATATTTTCTTGGATTCTTTGAGAAAACTATTGATTAAATTATTATCAATATTCATGTTAGATTTCCATTTAATTTTCATTACCATTTAACGACAGTGAGTACGCTGCCGTGAAATCACATATATATATTTTCTGTTTATTCTTTTGCTCAGTTTGTTCTTCATTAAATAATTTCCATTTTGAAACTCTACAAATTAACCAGAAGGAAAGCTAAGTGGGGGAGTGAACAGGAAAGGAATTAGTTTTTACAACAATCTCATCAACGAGCTCCTATCAAATGGTGATCATTTCTTACCCCATTCTCATTACCTATTTTAAATATAAAATCTTCTATAAAATTAATTACACTGCTGCCTACTAAAATGACAAAGCACATCTAAATATTGCAGGGCTGCAACCCTTTGTGACACTGTTTCACTGGGATCTTCCTCAGGGCCTAGAAGATGAATATGGCGGCTTTTTAAGCCCTCTCATTGTGTAAGTTACTTCTTGCCATCATTTTCTTTCAGGACGTACATTTATTTGACAAAATTAAAGGGTGCCATCTGACCTATCAGACATTGCACATTTTGGGTTTTAGGGATGATTTTAGCGACTTTGCGGAACTTTGCTTCAAAGAATTTGGAGATCGCGTTAAACATTGGATCACTTTGAATGAGCCACATTCATACAGTACTAGCGGCTACAATGAGGGTAACGGTGCACCAGGCCGGTGTTCCAAATATAAAAACCAAGCATGCCAGGCCGGAAACTCTTCCACGGAGCCCTATCTTGCTGGCCATCATCAGCTACTTGCTCATGCAGCAGCTGTAGAGGTTTACAAGCAAAAATACCAGGTGAGATTTTTGGAACCATATCTAGTAACTAGCAAGAATGAACCACAACTAGGCGAGCTTGTTTTTTCTTCTCTGTTTGACAAAACTTTACACATGAATCGTGTAGGCGAATCAAAAGGGGGTGATTGGAATAACATTAAATTCTCATTGGTTGGTACCCTATTCCAATGAAAAACCTAATGTTGAGGCAGCTCAAAGGGCCCTTGATTTCATGCTTGGGTGGTCAGTATATATATATATATATATATGTTTATTTAACTTACAGTTTAACTTACAATTATATCTTAAGGAATAAATTAAAATTTTAACAGATAAGACTCTTGGATAAAATTTTTTAACAGGTACATGGATCCAGTGATCAACGGTGATTATCCATTGAGCATGCGCAACCTAGTGAAAGAAAGATTGCCGAAATTTACTGAAGAACAATCCGCGAGGCTTAAAGGATCTTTCGATTTTATTGGAATGAATTATTACACTTCATATTATGCACTTAATAATCCTGTTGCCAGTACCATAAATATTAGCTACACAACAGATTCTCTTGCTAATTTGACCGGTAAGTTAAAAGGAAACCCTTTGTTTTGCAAGATGGTATTACAGTTGATATCCAGTTCAGATAGATAGTATACGTAACTTCTTTTGCTTGCTTTTTCAGCCATGCGCGATGGGAAACTGATTGGTCCACAGGTACACAAGAAATAAGTTATGAGATATTTTAATTGATCATCAACATTACGTTCAATCAAAAAATTAAAATAAATCAAAGAAAAGTGTAGACGTGTATAAAAAACAGCCATATTCAGATACATATCCAATAATTATTTGTTTACATCATCTTTGACAGGCTGCATCAAACTGGCTCTTTGTGTATCCGAGTGGCTTTCGAGATCTTTTAATTTATATAAAAGAAAAGTACAACAACCCTACACTTTACATTACTGAGAATGGTAAAGGTTCCTTCCCTGCTTCATAAAAAATTAAAGCCTAGCTATATAATTAATTAAACAATTCATGATTGAAGATTGAAGTAAAGGTTCTTGAATCGATTGGTTTCTTTTTCAGGGATGGATGAGGTTAATAATGTTTCATTACCGTTAGAGGAAGCCCTAAAGGATCCGATGAGGGTAGATTACTACAATAGCCATCTTTCGTTCCTCCAAAAAGCCATGAAGTGAGTCTTTTCGTAGTCGAAGGAATTATATTATAATCTTGATATGAATAAAAAATAACTTTTACTTGAACTTGAGATGATGAAAAGAGCCCCTAATTTCTTATGTGATCACTGCAGAGAGGGTGTAAATGTTAAAGGCTACTTTGCGTGGTCGCTTCTAGACAACTTTGAATGGTCTTCTGCTTACAGTGTGAGGTTTGGCATCAACTTCATAGACTACAAAAATGGCTTGAAAAGATATCCAAAACAGTCAGCCATCTGGTTCAAAAATTTCCTGAACAAGTAGTCCATTTAGTTTATTTGTATATATATTCCCCTAATTCTCTACACCTATTTATTTCAAACATAATTTTCGTATATCTTTTGTCAGTACGTAGTGTTGGCTTTACTTGTAATACCTCCTTGGGTTGTATTAGAGGTTTAAGTTCAAATCATTCACTCCCTAAGGTTGTGGAGAGATTTAATTAACATGTATTTGTGTAATATAATTAAGAATAAAAAGCCAAAAAAAAAAAAGAAATAAGAAACAAGAAACTTTGGGATTCTCATTTTAGCCTCAATTGGTATTACATTAAAGCTTAGGTAATCAAATCAAAGGCAGGATTTGGATTCTATACTAAGACCTTATGCTAAGTGAAAAATAAGGATGTGATTAGTGATTATTAGATAAAAAAATATTCTAAGTAATTTGATGTTAATAATATAATATTATAAACATGCACGTTAAATATCTTTATAAGTAATTTAATTTTAATAATAAATTATTATAAATACACACGTGTCTAATATCTTTATAAGAAATTTAATTTTAATTATATCTTATTATTAATACACACATGATAAATATCTCTAGAACTGCTAAAGTATATTGTTAATATCAAAATGAGATCCAAAGATCCAAATTCATTGAGACAACTACAAGAGACCCAGTTCTTGTATAGACCTTACTTTCTATATAATCTTATATAGAATTGAGATCGTGCGCGCACCGTCACGCATATTATTGTGTGCAATGAACCACATGTCATGATTTCATTAGGCGGACTATGAGGAGCCAGCCAATGTAATTATGACACATGGCCCGTCGTGCGGGCGTCTGTATATATATAGTCCCAATCTAGTCTATAATTCTGAACTTTTTTAAAATCTAGAAAAGTTATTAAATCGTGTGGCTTAATAGCTTTTACGGTTATTACACTATTAAGCCACACAACTTAATAGTTTTTCCGGACTTTAACAAAAATTCAAGATCTTATATTGGAACATTTTATATATATATATAATATCTGGTGTGTTGCTCTGAAGAAAATGATTTTAGTTTCATAACTCTGAATCTGATACATCAAATCCCAACTGACGATAATCAATGATTTTCGGAATATCATATGATTGGGCGAGCAGCTGGCAATTTCAGCTTTTAATGTTTCAAAATATTGCTATATAACCAAAAGTTATTTTTTTTTTTTTTGGTTCATCTTTAGTGAAGAAATATGGGATGGTGTTTCTTAGGTCACAAGTTGATAAAATAGGTCCAGCTTAATTAAGTAACATGGGCCGGCTTATTCTCCTCATGAATCATGTGTGTTTAGTTCATCTTTGTATGATTGTTCTTGTTTTTTAGTATTTTATATGATCTCCCAACTCTAAGATCAGATTTGCTGCATTAACTAGTATCCATTTAGATTTCGTTAAATAACCAATTTGGCTCACAATAATTGAATTTAGTCATGTCGCTGAGTTTTGAACCCTCCAACTAACTTATTATTTATTAAGTTATCCTATAAATAATCTTCATTAATTTTGTTGAAAGTGAAATTATTAAATTAAAAATAATTTAATGATATTTGATCTCATCACAAACAGGAAGGTGAGGGGTGATTTCAATCAGATCTCTGTGTGGGACATAATATCACGAAGATGATGATGAATACACAACCCTTTTTTAATATTTTAGAAAAATAAATAATGCTGTCACTATTTAGTTTGTTATTGAAAGTCAAAATATTGGTAACAAAAACCAATATATTTTTGTTATGCCCATATTTTTATTCTAAACTTGACCCAATGACATAAACAAATGAGCCTTGGAGTTTGAAGACCTATATCCAATAATATGTTGTAATTTAAACATTTTAAAATAATACAGATCATAATCCTCATCAAATTGGAATTCTATTAGATAGCAGATAAGTTTTTCGAATTTAATTATACTTCTGATTATTTTTTTTATATAAAGAGACCACCACTCAAAGTTAGGAGGATGAGAAAACGGTATATTAGAGGAAAGGATTATAATATCCTTCAAGTCTTTTCTCGTCTTCTTTCTCTTATTGTGAAAGAAAAATAACAGTAGTAGATGGAAACTTGAAACACGTATTTAATACGCTTTCCTTAAAGCATTATTTGCCCCATCTCAGTAGAGATTGCTTATAGGTTTACTGATAAATCACTTTCAAGATATGACAAGCCTTTGATGTGAATCTGCATTAAATAAAAATGAAGAATTCACTAAAAAAAAATATGAAAACTATGTATATGAAAATATAAAAACTATGCAAAAGACGGACAAAGGCAAAGACAAAGACAAAGAAAAAGACAAAAGTTACAAATAATTTTTTTTTTATTTTTGAACGAAAGCCATTCCCTTGTCTTTATATAGAATTTTTAAGACCTGTACGTCACCAAACTTTGTGCCTTTTCATAATTAGTTGTGACTTTTCACAATTCATAATTCGCTTTGACTTTTCACAATTTGCTTTTATTCTTATATGATCAAAATATCCAATATATTGTTTATTTATTATCATGCCAACATCTTCGATAAACTTTAATAGTTACTATTTTATAAGATTCCAACCATCGACTTTTTCACTCTTTTCAATGGTAATCCCGAAAAAACAAACTCTCTTACAGCCCATTTCCTAAATAAAATAAGTTTTTCTCAACTCTCCAAATTTTTGGTATCTAACAACTTTTTTATTTGCAAATTGCACTTACTGATCATTGAGCAATTTAGTAATTAATCGCTCTTTGAAATTTATAAAAAGGGAGTGACTAGGGACTAGCAATAGAGACATTAATTGGATAATTAATCTTAATCATGGGAGCTGACCAAGGTGTTTTGCTCTTATTCGTGGCGGCAGTGGCCGGGTTCTTGCAATCGGGTCTTAGTACTGAATCGGATGGTATTAACGGTACCAATACCAAACCAAGTCACTATCCATATTCAATGCCATTCAACCGAACTAGTTTTCCTGCTGGCTTCATATTTGGCGCTGGATCAGCTGCTTACCAGGTAAGTATATGTATGTGCGTATGTGTGAGAGAGAGAGTCTTCTATGGATCCAGCTCTTTTCTTATTTATATCTCAATTACATATTACTTGCCTACCTACCTAACATTTGAAAAACTATTTTAACACGTATTCACTTTTATCCATGATCCATCCATATACTATACGCATATAACATTATTATATATGCTGAGCTTAATTACCTATTAAGGAAAAACTTTGCTCCCTGCATGCGCAGTCTGAAGGAGCGGCACATGAAGATGGAAGGGGACCGAGTATATGGGATACTTTCGTTAGAAAACATCCAGGTCTCTCTAGATCTTTAGATTTGAAGCTCAGTAACGTGGTCTAGTTCAATGCACTACTAAATTGCAACCAACTAGTATTCTTTAATCTCAAATCCCAGGCATCATAATTTTCAAAGTTTTAAATCCCATTTCCGTTTCATTATTATTGGTTGCATAGACAGTACTGGTTGCTCTTTTGGCATCGCTTAATTAATAATTAACAGTTATTCATGCATACGTGGTTGTCATCCATATATATGTACAAGAAATTTATATGCGATTTTGTAAATTTTCACCAATAACTTTGCCTTTTTAATTGCTATGCGATGTTTTAAAATGGTAAATCGTGGCAGAGAAAATTTTTGATCGGAGCACCGGAGATATAGCTAGTGGTTTTTATCACCACTACAAGGTTCGTTAATTTGGCTGATCATACATGCATGAAACTATAAAAAGTGCTTTCTCTGTTTTTAAACTTTTCACTTTCCCTCAGATAATTAAGCACATTCCTCTTACGAAATAATAATTGAGATATCTTAATGCATTTTACAGGAGGACATTAAGCTGATGAAAAAGATCGGCTTGGACTCTTTCAGATTCTCCATCTCGTGGACCAGAATATTACCTAGTAAGGCGATCATCGAGGCTTAATGGTTCAACTAATTAAAATGAACTCATTATAATCTTTAACACTTAATAGATTGTATTTAATGGGATTAGTTATTATCTTTACAATGGAACAAATTAAATGTCCAAAGGAAGATATTATTTAAAAAATAAGCATTAAAAAAATCTACACTTTACAATCAAGTGCTGATAACAGTAAATATTAATAACTATTTTTTTATTTCAGAGGGAAAAATTAGTGGGGGAGTGAACCCGCTAGGCGTCAAATTCTACAATGACCTCATCAACGAGCTTCTTGCCAATGGTCAAATCAAATTTCCAATCATACTCTCTTTTTTAATTTATTTCAACTCTATTAATTTTGCTGCTATTATTATTATATATCTCCGTTTAAAATATATGATTATATAACAAATAATCAATTAAATTAAAGAATTGTTGTTGATCAATGATCACTGTGCGCAGATATCAAACCCTTTGTGACTTTACTCCACTTTGATCCTCCACAAGCACTTGAAGAAGAGTATGGCGGATTCCTAAGTCCCAAAATAGTGTGAGTTGTTTAAAAGCATGCATGCGCCTGCCTGATGATAATTAATTCGTATACATATATAAGACTTGAATTTTAGCTGTGACAACTGGGAGGACGGATGCAGAAAAGATTTTGTAGACTACGGGGATTTTTGCTTCAAAACATATGGTGATCGAGTAAAGCTGTGGGTGAGTATGAATGAACCAAATGGAATGGTGATGAATGGTTACAATGGTGGAAGCTTTGCTCCCGGTCGATGCTCTAACTACGTTGGGAATTGCACTGCTGGTGATTCCGCCACTGAACCCTATATTGCTGCACACAACTTGCTTCTTTCTCACGCAGCTCTCGTCAATTTGTACAAGCACAAGTATCAGGTTTTCAGTATTACATAAATTGCTAGCCAGCCTATTGCAACTAAAAATTGAATTTATATATATGTTATTAATTACGACCATATAAAAAGGTGGAGGCGGATGAGGATGAATAATTAATATTCTTATCTGTGTGGCTGTGCCTGTTTATGTGCAGCCATATCAAAAGGGCAAAATTGGAATTACAATTGTGACTCATTGGTTTAAACCAAAATTCAATACGGCTGCCAGTGGACGGGCTGCGTCCAGAGCGATAGAATTCTTTTTCGGATGGTAAGTACTGAGTGGTGTAAGAGTTGCTACATCTTGAGACTTGAGAGAGAGTCTTCTCTCTTCTCTTGGAATAGAATTGGCAATTAATTAAGGCTTACAATTAAAATGAAATGAAATGATAAATAATTATGTACTAATTGATGATCAACAACGTAACGTAAAGGTATGATTTATATACATGTAGGTTTGCTGATCCAGTGACATTTGGTGATTACCCAGAAAGCATGAGAAGAATAGTGGGAAAAAGACTACCAAAATTTACGGAAGGTGAATCGAAGTTGGTAAAAGGGTCTTTCGATTTTCTTGCCGTAAATTACTACACAACGAATTATGCAGACGCTGCTCCACCCCCCAACGCTCTTCAACTTAGTTACACCGCTGACCGACAAGTCAATCTCACTAGTACGTACCGTACACTCTAGCCTACGAGAAATTCTACTAGTACCTCTAATGTATCGGAGAATTTCTCCTAGCCTACAAACCACTACTGTTATTACTTATTAGTTACTCTATATATACATGCTCGTGCTCATGCTCCTGCTCACCCCCAGTTTTATTCTTTTGTTACAGCTGAAAGACATGGAGTCCCTGTCGGCTCACCGGTATGTATACATACGTATTTGACTCTTTTTTTTTTTAATTACTCGAAATAATTATAAAAAATTAATATACGTATATACCGATGAACTGTTGATCTGTTGTGTAGGTACGGTAATGTGTCAATTATTAATGCATTTTTTATATTTTCATTTTAATAGACTTCTTTGGGCTGGCTTTTCGTTTATCCAAAGGGACTTCAGGAGCTTTTGCTATACATAAAGAAAAAGTACGACAATCCAACTGTTTACATTACTGAGAATGGTAACATAATAATTATTTCTTTTTGAAAAAAAAAATTGCTGGGGATATAATTAATTAACATTAGTAAACAGATTTTATTAAGTTGGCTCAATTGTTGATCATGTTATTTGTTCTCTATTAATTTTTTCAGGCTTGGCAGATGACGCCTCATTGCCACTAAAAGTTGCCTTAAAGGATAGCATGAGGATAAGATATCTTCATACCCACCTACAATATCTTTTAAAAGCAATTAAGTGAGCAGTTTTGAATCTAGAATGTATTTTATTTAATGTTTCATAATTATTAATTAATAAATTGTGGCAGGGAGGGAGTTAATGTGAAGGCATACTATATATGGACATTTTGGGACGATTTTGAATGGGATGCCGGTTATACTGTTCGATTTGGCATCACTTATGTTGATTTCAAGAATAATTTGAGACGGTACCTCAAATACTCAGCTTATTGGTTCAAAATGTTCCTACTAAATTAATGAGTTAAAGTTGATATTTGAGAGCCATTCTTAGGCTGTTGAGCCTTGTCCAAGTGGACGTCGCAAGCAAGAGATCAATTATTGTATTCTTATTCTCTTACGGTGCAAAATGTTCTTAGTAATAAATCTTCCTTTGACTTCCAACTTTTGGCATTTATAATTATATATAATATGCCCCTCATGAGTCATGATTTCTCCTTTTTCTCGGTGAAGCGAATTAAAGAAAATTAAAGCAATTATTTAATTATTTATTTATTTATAGTTTACCAGCCCATTGTGACAGCTAGAAAAGCAACCAAGCAATTGCCAATATAATATAAATACAAACCTTCTCAAAGAAAACGTCACATCATTTGGAATTAGTATTAAAGTTAAACGGAAAAATCGAATCTCAATTAACAGTTGATAATATAATAATGCTCACCATCACCATGGTAGCTAATTTAAGAGTAATTAAATATCTTTTGGCACTACGACATTTTAATATACACGTGACGACTACTACGGCCATGGCCTAGACTCTCCCCTAAATCAATAATATTAAGCATGAGGTCCATTCCATGAACGGATTGATTATTTATTTCTTGACGGATATATGACCGGTTGAGCGTTTTCCTTCCTAAAGAATTATTTAAAGTTTTGTTACGAGAATTGCTATTTAAACAGAAAAATTAAAAAATATGAAATTAATTATTACATCATACAGTGTAAGAGAAAAAGGATATAATAATTAATCAATACTATAGCACCATAGTTCATCCTGTCTTCCATTTGTATCTTCAACATTTTTCTTGCATTATTGCATGAGTGCATTTAAGAATATTTTATTGTCTTCCTCATATTTGCTTACAGCGTAATTTTATAATAAGAGAATTTATTATTTGTATACGAGACAAGTCAAAAGATAAAATAATATACATTTTAATGCAAATATATTTTATTCCGTAACTTTTTATCTTTTAACTTATCAATAAAATAAGACAACAATCTCTACGTTCTCATTTTCAAGATTTAAGGCTATCTCTTTCACATCGCTGGCAAATACAACCATTTCCCCCTCTTGAATTTCATTTAATCCATAAACACGTGCAATTTCATCTCCAATTGGAGAGAATCTAAAATACATCAGAGGTAATACAACCACTTAATGCATCTATAACATGTGTATTTGAATTTAATACAACCACCACTTGCATGATGATTTTTCAAAATAACTGCACTCATGTCATAGCATGATTTACTTGTTGTATAGCTGACATGGTACCTCCGATGTATTCTAGAATTTCTCCTCCAATTGAGATCACTTGACCGATCTCCCAAGAGACAATCAAGCCTTTGAAACTAGGTTAAGTCAAATAGAGCTATTTACGCCTTTGAAAGCTGTCCAGTCGGTCTAGTTTAGAAAGCCTGGTTGGAATCATCACCTCCAGTCCTGACTATCCTATTATCATTATAGGACTAATGACACCAATTAGATGACCCAAAGACTCTATTCTTTTAACTCACTGGACCCAAGGGATAGCATTCTCCATGCTGTTTATATAAGGTTTAGGGAAAACCTGAATAGCCTTCTCTCAAAGGTAGGCGTGCCGGTTCTAGATAATTGAACACCTACTGAACTCGCCGCGTAACTCATAGACACGGAGGAGAATGCCCTCTCTGCCTTTGAGGCCAGCCTTTGAGAATTTGTTAACCCATCAGGTTCTCAGCCCCTGCTTTATCTTACGACTGAAGTAATCAATCTAATGATGGGCTCTTAAAGACAGAGCTTTGAACGCTATCGCTCCAGGATGGCATGCTAGTAGGAATTATAATCTTTCCCCATAGGTGAGAATATGGGTTGTCGGAATCCTTCTAAACTGGATGTATCTGTGCTTGATCAGGAGGAACAGGTTATTCATTACTTGGTGAGAGATTTGTCTAACTCCTAGTGTTGTACGCTTTCTATAGTATATGGAGATGATTGCTATAGGAAAAGAGAAACGAAGTAGGATAATCTGGTCTCATTCGTTTCTAGATTGTAAAATCTTATAGGGATGTGTTTGGATGAATAGAAAATGAGAGAAAGAATTCAGGTTCTTTTTCTTTGATTTTTGGGTCAATCATCCTGAGTAAGAACCCTTAGATCATCGTTTATTCAAGTTTGTGCTTTGAGTAAGGTAAAAGTAGAAATGGGCAATTTGAAGAAGAAAAATCTTGCAATTGACAGGAAGAGAGCTAGCTGGACTGCTTTTGCTTGTAGTTGATTCTGCCACACACTCTGAGGGTTTTAGAAACTTAGTAGGATCTTCGTCAGTCTCTTTTTTGTAACCTCGCTCTTGAGCTAGGCTAGAATCCTAATAACCACTTTACTTGAAATCCTTCCTTTTTCTGACCGAATCCTTATTGGTGGACTCAGCTTGGCCATTCCCTTGCGAGTAAAAAGGATTGGACTTCTCATGGTCTAAACTCTAATAAATAAATAAATATATATATATATATAGTCCTTCTCTAGTGCGGTCGCCCTTTTTTTTTTAACTAGAACACTTTATTAAATCATGCGGTTTAATAAAATCATTTTAATTAATTATTATACCACTTGGTTTAATAACATATCCGCACAAAAAAAAAAATGAGGGTACGCGCACCTAAGAATATATATATATGGGTGAGGCTATGTGAACCCACCAAACTACTGAATAAATTCACTTTTGAAAATAATTTTTTATGATTAAAATACCCCTAAATTAAATTACAATTATGGACATTAAAATAAAATAACAAAGAAAAAAAAATTTTACTTTTTAAACCCTCTTTATATTAAACATAATTTTATTAAACCCTAATCATATTTTCAAGAGAAGCTCACCTCAATAATCTTCTTCTCCAGATCAACCAATGGCTTGTCAAATGGAACAGTCACAGGTTTCGGTTTCTCCCCTCGAGGCTTGAAGTAAGATAGGTAAGTCAAGTGTCCACTGGTGATATTTGTATCCATATCATCTAGCCAAGAGTAATTATGCTTCTTCCCCTTCTTACTCTTTACGGCAACAGGAAACCTGTTCCCAATGCCAACTATAGACCCTTCCAATCTTTTTGACCAATGCCCGTTTAGCCGTCTAGGCTTTACGAAAATGGCTAGCAAATAAGTGCTTGCCAAAATAAGATTTTGACAAGAATTCAGAACCCCCCAAATCCAATCACGGCCTCCATTTGTTCTTCCACAGTTAAATTACAACTGATCCAAATCCATTTGCTCAATATCGTTACTATTGCAATTAATCTGTATTCTAATTGGAATTGCAATAACAGCAGAAGATTCAATCGATTTTTTCAGATGTATTTAATGGGTTTGTAAATGAATTTAATGAGTAAAATTATTATTATTAAAAAAAATTGGTTAGTAAGAGTACATTAAACATTTAAGTGAGTTTATTGAGTAAAATATAAAATTTCAAAATTTGGGAGTGAGTTTATCTAATAAATAAGTTTATTGAGTAATTTAGTAGGTTTAAATAGCCCCACCCTATATATTAATTTGCTAATTAATTAATGCAAAGCATATGTATATGCATATCCAGGTTTCTCTCTCCCTCTCTCATAATACCGTATGATACATGTATGAAACTCTCTATCTACCGAAATTCTCGAAATCAATCTTTTCCGTGAAAGTCAAATCTAAAATTGGCGATGGAGCATTGTCCAGCAAGTTTATTTATTCTCAAATTGGGCTATAGCCAGGCAACAATCCTTCCAACGAATTGATCGACAGCCTATTGCCCAATAAAAAAAATTCCATAGATTTGGAAACACTTGTATATTCTTTTTGCACAATTAAGCAAATGAAGTAACGACAAATCTAACAATTACCCAATTCATCAATGAAATTACTAATTAGAAACACTTCATTCGTTTAATTGAAAACAAACACTTCATAAACATAGTAAATTTATATTAAGAGTAATAACATTACGGTACCTCTATTTTAGCAAAACAATTAAAAAAGGACATAATTTACAAATATTTTTTATGATCGTCCCTAGTGTACTGTCATGGGTAGTCACGTGGTCACCTGCATTTTCAATTATGCCCTTCATTTCTCTCCGCTGTTTTTCCATTCAACTGAATGTTTTTGATGGGCACCTCTACCCTTTAGCCTTCAAGTGGAGGGTACGAGTCTCCCTATGTGAATGCTAAGATTTAACTATCCCAATTTTTTTTGTGTTGGAGTTTTTTTTTTTTATTTACTTGTGAGCTTCATAACGAGTTTTATTGTGAATTTCTTGTAGATGCATCTAATTTTGTTGTAAGAAAAATTAAAAATTCATTGTAAATGGAATTATAATTGCTAAATGATTTTGATATTGCAGTGGATAAAAATGGGACACTTAATGGTAAATTGGTATTACACATGTTTTTCCTCGTTCAAAATTAACATTTCGTATGTTTTATAGTTGTATAAGTTAAATAGTCTAAGTGTTTGGTAGACACTAATTAATTGCAGCTCACTTTGACATTACAGCTAAGTATTTAGATAGTTAGTGTTTGAGGAAGAAATATAAAAATTATGATAGAGCGCCATGTGTCTATAAAGAGATTTTTCACTTAAAATGGGAACATGAGGTGTTTGGGATGCTCGGGGTACCCTACTTATTTAAGGTGATTCTACTAGTCAATGGTACCTGGGATACCCCAAGGACATCTCAGGGTACCCCAATTTAGCTTGTGCTACTCTCACCATTAAAGATACGGTATTCTATTTAGGGTACCTCGGATACTCTATCTGGGGTACCCTAGAGTATCTAACCTGGGGTACCCTAGATAGGGTACCCCAGATACGTCAAAGGGGTTAAAGGGTATGCCATCTTGGGACGGTCAAACGATCTCCAAAATATCCTCCACGTGGTCGTCCTTATCTCTAAAAGATAATATTTGATTTGGCATAATCAAATAGAGAGTATCTTGTCTATAAAGAGGAGACAAATAGTTGTCCTTGGCTGCTCCCCTTACAGCTTTCCAGACAGCCTCTGCAGGAATATTCAACATTGCCCAGCCAGCGTACGCCACGTGTACCAAATGACAAAATCTGTCAATAACGGCTACACAATTCCCCATGCTCATTTCTAACGGCCCAAAAAGGTAAAATGTGACAAAAGAAAGAGGAATATTCTGACATTGACAGCAAAATTAGCATTGTAAAGTGTGCCACGTGGTGGGGTACCCCATCAGCACTATAAAAAGGACAGCCAGGTTTATTCTTACACATGAGGCCTTTTCACCATTACACACACAACACAAAAGGCTGATGCTTTTCTTCTTCTACCTGCTTTCTCCATTTTCTGAGAGTTTGCAAGCTTTCCACTCCTCAAAAGCTTGAGTTGCTGACTTGAGCGTCGGAGTGTGGTCGCCGGCCACCACCGGCTCCACCTCTAACCTCATTTTCTTGGTTTTGTAGGTCCAAGGCACCTCTCAAAACATCTCCCATTAAAAATCTCAACTTCCCCCATTAACACCCACCTTGCAACCAGTTACCTCCATTAAAAAACTAAGACAGCCTACACCCAACAACTTAGTAAGGTATCCCTCAACTCGAAAATAAATTTCATTGTCTTTGGTGGATTTCACATCTTCACTCAGCTTATCCAAAATCCATCAAAAACATTTAGTATATATATTTTTTATTTGATAGCAGTTGTGGCTTTTAAGTAACAAAATATAGTATCAAACGGAACATAAATAGAAAATCTAAAACTATTTTATAACTTTTCGTAGGTAGGAGTGATTGGGTTTATATGTACCCAAAAGGAATTCGAGAAATGGCCCTATATATAAAGAAAAGAATACAACAAACTTCTCATTTATATCAACGAGAATTGTAAAGCAAAACTATATGTAAGAATTAATATATTTATGAATTAGTCAAATTCAATGTTATATATGGTAACATATTGTGATATATGTCAAATTATATCCATAAACTTATATTTTTCAGGGACAGTTGATACAAATAATAGTTCACTATCAGTTGAAGAAGCGATAACATGAGGATCACACGCCACCATCTTTAACTAATATATCTTTTGCAAGCTATCAAGTGAGTGATTAAAGGCGCCGTTGTTTAATTTCAATTATTTTTTAATTTCTCTTTCTTTTGATTGCCGATCAAGTAAAGTGATTTGACAGGAAAGGAGCTAACGTGATGAGGGGATACTCGGTCTGGTCATTTCTCGATGACTTCGAGTGGGCAGCTGGATATACTACCCGTTTCGGATTCACTTATGTAAATTATAAAAACGGGTTAAAAAGATATCTCAGAAATTCTGTTTTATGGTTCAAAGATTTTCTTCAAAAGGAAAATTCAACCAATGACTCTTCGTTGTTGTTCACTGAGTAACTGAATAGATGTAACACTTAATTTATTAACAACATCGAATAAATCCATTTTCTTCCAAGTCAATAACAATATTCGCAGAAGCAATTATATATTATAAATCCCATCTCAAAATTGAATTAAGTTAATTCATTATATAATATATATACAGGGAGCTTCGGTTCGCTTGTTAAGTATAACAGCAAATATCGTATATGGAATAAACAAGTTTCTAGGCTCTAACGAAAGATACTAAGATAGTGACATTTATTACGATTGAGCTAGTATCATTGAGATTTGGATGGAAAAATTTCTTCTCCGAAAATTAATATTGAGTTTTGCATTATTAGTAATGATACACTTTTTGTAGTATGTGACCCAGTATCGATAAAATGATTTGCAGTCTTTTAGCGGATAATTTTACAGATACTTTTAATTTGTTTCCACATCGAAGGAAAATAGGATTTGATCTTTTAATTACCAAATATTGGTCTACCGGTTAAATTCTTCCTCTCCTAGTAATTGCTGCCCATAGAAACATGTTTTGTTAGGATTATGTGCTCTTTAAAGTATATTGATTTATTTATTTTCTGATTAATAAAATATTTGAGATTTTTTTTAGATATCTTAATTGCATAAATATTTTGAAAAATGTCTATTTAATCATATTATATGTATTTATGTGATCATCATATGGATTCACAGAAGACATAAATACAAGTTATCTTATGATTAAATAAATTGAGTTCGCAATTGATAAATAGAGTTGGGCACTCTATTTATGTTTAGGCTGTAGTAAATTCATTGAATTATTTGTCTTAATCATGTATGAATTTAATGATGTAGTTTGATTACATTGAACTGGATCACATATGAGATTTAATTAACCTTGAAATGACTGTCAAACTTATGAAATCTCATAAGCATTGATTTTATTGCAATCTCAATATTGAGTTAGTAATAGTTTCATGTTTATGATTGTCATTTCATTTGAGTTACCAATGGGCACGACGTACATTTGTAGTCAAGATTATCCGGTATCTTGGTGGAATTAATTATGAGCAATGAGATTATAGATTAACAATATGGAATTTGTACAACACATCTCTTGACGGGTTTTTGGTACTTGGTCATAGAATTATCTAGCCAGAGTGTGTCAACATAAATTAGTATGTTGAAAATGATCATTAGAGAAAGTTAGTAAGTGTCAAGAAATAAACTGTAATTGCTATTTAAGGGGTAGCAGACAAATCTGGGAATACGAGAATTGTAATATTTCAATTTCAATACAATTTAATTGAGGGTTCCCCCTGAAAGTAGGATTGCCAGTTACTTTTGTTGTCTTCTTTTTTTGGTCTTATCATAAAATTAAAAATTTATGGGTTAATGAGTTTATAAAAGTTACTTTAATAGATTTAATGGGGCTAAATTAAATAATAATAATAAAACTACCCATATGGATTATTGCAAATTTGCAAGCTTTTATTTTTTTAATTAAAGTGTATATTTTTATAATTCTCAAAGTTAAAGTATAAAATATATGGGTTTATGAGTTTATGAGACTATTTTTATAAACTTAACGAGACTACTTTAATATTTTTAACATGGGCTAATGAGTAACTCAAATAGTTTTTTCTAAATTTTTTCAAAATTATTTTCTCCCAGCGGGAGCTTGGCCCCCACTGATCATGAGGTTAATCCTCCTCTGATTTCAATGGATGTACATGTCATTTTATTAAATGAATTAATGTATTAGTCATAAAAAAAAATCTTGCAAACAGGAATTTTTAATCAAAGAGGTCAGCACAGATCTACTTGAAAGTAAAATATTGATTAGGGACGTTAGAGTCAAGTTATTTGAAATTCTCTAAATGATAAATTCATTTTCTACAAGTGAGTGTGATATCTCCAAAATCACGTAGCCAACTAACCATTATTGGAAGCTTGCGAGCTTATAGGAGAGTTGTTTGAAAAATACACAAGATGTGATCAATAAATAAATAAGTTGTTGAAATTCTCTAGATATTTTTCTTACGCCTTCTACGGTTGAATAATTTACCAGCTGTAGTGCTGTACTGTACTGCTTAATTGTATAACGTAATTGGGGCCGGGTTATATATATATATATATATATATATAGATAATTCATTGGAAGGGAGAGCTAGGGATGGGAAGCTGGAAAGTGGAAGTTAAATTTCAGAATCTTTTTGTCCGTTATCTGATCATAGCTTCGATTCACTTATCATCTGTATGCTTCCCCTGCTATGGCTCCACTCGGAATAGCTTTCCGCCTCATTTTTTATTCGGAACAGCATCAAGTGCTTACCAGGTGAGGTCGCGCTCACACACAAATTGAATGTGTTTCTGATTTCTTCATTAATTAATTGTTCATTTCTTGATCAGTATGAAGGAGCGGCTCACATTGAAGGGAGGAAACCAAGCATATGGGATACTTTCGCCATGAATCAACCAGGTGACCAGTTTCTCTCCAAATTCAACCAAAAGAAATATGATATGAAACAAAACTAGAACAAATATTATTGAGCAATACAATATTGTTAGGATTCGTTTCTGGGCGACTGCATTTAGATGCAGTCTGGTAATATCCTCGCACGAGGTTCCATCTTTTGATGTTTTTTGAATAATAAAAGTATAATTAATAATAATACTTACAGGCTTACAGCATACAGTCGGTGCAGATGGTCCCCTGAAAAGTGAAAAGTAGGCAAGCAAGCTGTGCAAAAGAGATTTATACAAAATAGGTGCCCGATCCATTCTGAAATGACCAAATTACCCTTATGCATCAATTAGTTTTGAGTTTTTTTTTTTTTTTTTTTTTAGCTTAATTAGTTTTGAGTTTCTGACCATTATAACAATGAGAGTCTCTCATGTAACTTTGCATTAATTGTGTAATAACATCTAGTTCTGGGTCCCAATTTTTCAAATTCTTCTCCCCCTAAACCGTGTGCCTTACATTATTGAAATCATCTCCATAAAACGAGGGTTTGTATGTATATCAATTTAGAGATGCATTTGAGAAATCATAAAAACTTGGGGACCTAGATGTTATTATTGCAACCAATAATTAAAAATTTGGGAGCCTAGATGTTATATTATAATTGCAACAACAATATTTAAAATTCAAGGGAATTTTATGCTATTTACAAGTCAATTTTCTTTCCCATGATAGTTACCTTACCCCATTTTTTTTTTTTTTTTGGGGGTGCCATGGCAGAGAAAATTTTGGACCACAGTAATGGGGATGTAGCTGACAACTTCTATTTTCGTTACAAGGTACGTATGCGTATGATTGATAATTATTAATTTTCGACAGCAGTGTGATGTTCTTTTAATTTGTTAATTGAAGTAAAAGAGAGAAAGCATTTTAAATTCCATTTTGTTTTTCTCCTTTAAGAAAATGATCGAGAATTATTAATTACAGGAGGACGTTGCTTTGATGAAGCAAGTTGGTTTCGACTCTCTCAGATTCTCGATATCATGGTCCAGAATTTTGCCTCGTAAGATGTATCCATAACTTTAGCAAATTTAAACTTTCCGCAAATAGATGACAAAAAAATCCGATCCAATTTTTTGTCTGGTTGATCCTGCCCGAAATTTTTGGGTTTTAACCCGAATTTATAAGTCAAGGGTCGGGCTTGGCCTCATATATTAGCGCCTAAATAAATTTGGATTAGGGCTCAGGCCCTACCAAAAAGCCCTGACTCGACTTGACCCTAACTCTTAATTAAGAAAAAAAAAACCTAACTGCACACTTATGACACATCACAAATTATTCACAATTCACACGTAAAAGATTCACATCTTGGTATCTCAATTCTCACAAAGACACAAACCCTAACATTTAGCTTTGTAAATTTAAAGCATTAGAAGAAAGAGAGGCAGGCACGCAGCGTAGCTACAGCGGCAACAACAATCACGGCCTCACGTCGTCACGCCCAGACCATCACCACCACGACACTACGCCATCAAGTATTTGATAGCCATCCAGCCCCCAAAATCCACAGCTAGGGGTATTCACGGATCGGATTTTGCTAGGGGTGGGCAACCGAACCAAACTGAAACCAAATGATTCAGTAATTTATGAACTAAATACGAACCAAATTATAGAACCGAACCGAACTGAACCGAACCAAATTAATTCAGTTCGGTTTAGTAGTTTGGTTCAATTTGGTTTGGTTTTCTCTTATATTTTCAATTATTCATTCTTCAGTAAAGAAAAAAATATAATACTAATATTGAGTTTATAAATCTACAGACAATAAACCACATAATGAATTCTAACAATAGTAAATTAACATAATAAAATTCAATAATAATCTAAAAATAACAAATAATAAACAACATAAAATCTAATAAAAGTAAATTAGCATAACAAAGTATAATATTTATATAGAAATCCACTGCATATTACAAAACAAACTTTTCGTTTTTTTAATTTTAATTTTATTTTTTTAACCATTTGGTTCGGTTATAAAAACCAAATGGTTTTGTTTGGTTTTTTAACCATTTGGTTCCGTTATTTGGTTAAAACCGAACCAAATAAAAAACCAAATGATTCAGAATTTTTGAATCATTTAGTTTTTATGTCCCGAACCGAATCGAACCAAATGCCCACCCTTAGATTTTGCGGATTGGACATCAATCCATATTCGATCCATGATTTTGCGGGTTATAAATTTTCAATCCAATCTAATCCAAGGATTGGTGAAATTCAATTCAAATTTAATCAATACATCTATGAATCGGATGCGGATTTGACCCAATCCATCATTTTGCAGATTAAAAATTTTTAATTACGTTCAATCCACAAACTAATTAAATAAAAGAATATAATATAAAAATAATTTTACTACCAATTAAATTCAAAATTGAATAAGATTAAATAAATTAATTCTTTAAATAAAGCTAGAATAATATATTCAAAGTTTCAAAATATAAAACATCGAAGGAAAAAATCTCATTTGTTTAGATCAATACATGAAAATTATCTAAAATTAAATGTTTAGAAAGTTATATTCGTTGATTTAATTTTTTTATTTTTTATTATTATCGGATAAAACATAATATAGTGTTAATATAACTATATTTTAACTTATTTATTTATTTGTAAGTAGTAATGTCACATTTACAGGATTTTTAAATTAAATAAATAAATTTTTATTTTTTTACTGATTTGCCGATTTTTATGTAAATCCATATCTAATCCACATACTGCGGATTTTCAAATTTTCAATTCAATCTATCAATCCACAAATTGAATTTTTGCGGATTAGACAAATTGAGCGAATCGGATTGAATTTTGAACAACCCTATCCACAGCCGCGCACGAGGGAAAAAGAGAGCTTGAGCAGCACCATGCCAGTCCCTTCAGCCGCTGCCGCATTCGCCGTGTGAATCCTGCTGTGCTAACCACCTACTACCACACCATCGCCAGCCATCTACCATCAAAATATAGCCACCATGCTTTTGTTTTTTTAATTTAAATTATTTAAATATCAAAATAAAAAATCTTTCTAAAAAAATTATGGTCGGACTCGTACTCGATACGGGTCGGATCTGGCCCGACCTCAATTCAAAGGACATGACTTTTTTAGGGCTCGGACCCTTTATTGGCCGACAAAATTCAATATATAATTAGATGCATTTCCGCATAATCCGAGCAAGTTAATTAACTATAGTTAATTATGACACCTGTATGATCTAATTGGAGCTTTAATTTATTTGCCTGTAGATGGAAATATTAGTGGGGGAGTGAACCAACAAGGTGTTGATTTCTACAATAATCTCATCAACGAGCTCATATCAAACGGTCAAGTCCTAATCTTTTCTGAATTATAACTCTAATCCCCATGCTCTCTTCATTATCTCATTTAACAATTAATGGCTATGTTAACTTTATTAGCAGGCTTAAAGCCCTTTGTGACTTTATTCCATTGGGACACTCCACAAGCTCTGGAAGATGAATATGGTGGATTCTTAAGTCCTAAAATTGTGTAAGTTTATATATATATATATTCTTTCTCTAATGTAAGCATTCTCTTTTTTTTTTTTTTTTTTTCTATATAGACACACTGTTAAACTGTACAATTTAATAGAGTTAATTTTAATATTATTAAACCACACGACTTTATAGTGTATTAAAAATCAATTCTATTAAGCCGCACTGCTTAACAAATAACAACGTGTCTGCATAAAAAAAATAAAAAAGAGAATCCGCACTTGAGAATGACTCTATATATATATATATTATAATTTACGTATATGAGATTATGTATTCAAGGTTATAGTTTGGGTATCACAAACAATTATTATATATATGTGTGTGTGTAATGAACAGAAAAGATTTTGGTGACTATGCGGACTTGTGCTTCAAAGAATTTGGCGACAGAGTAAAGCACTGGATAACTTTGAACGAGCCAGAGACAGTTTGTGAATGTGGGTATGCAAAAGGTACCAAAGCTCCTGGACGATGTTCAAACTACGTCGGAAATTGCCCGGCCGGCAACTCCGCCACAGAACCTTATGTGGCAGCTCATCACCTTATTCTTAGCCATGCAACCGCTGGAAAATTGTACAGGCAAAATTATCAGGTTTGAATTTGAATTTGATATATATGTGTGTGTGTGTATATAGATATATATGAAATTAATTAATTATATAACAAAGTTAATTTGACCTTTTGCAGGCATCTCAAAACGGCATAATTGGGATTACCATCAGCTCTATCTGGGCTGTGCCTAAATTTCAAACAGTTTCTTCCAAGAAAGCTGCTTCTAGAGCTATTGATTTTATGTTCGGATGGTGATTTTGATGACTGGCTGTATATAAGAATTTTCAATATTTATGCCTCAATTAATTATTTTCCTCTCTTTAAATTGGTATCTATTAATTTTATTATTAAGATATATAATTAGCATTTGCATGCAGGTTTTTTAATCCTATCACATATGGAAGCTACCCAAAGAGCATGCAATATTTGGTGGGCAATCGACTGCCCAAATTCACAAAATCACAAGCAGAAATGGTGAAAGGATCAATTGATTTCCTTGGATTAAATTACTATACTGCAAATTATGCAGACGAAGTAACATCTCTTAGCAACACCAACTTAAGTTATACAACAGACAGTCGTGTTAATCGAACAAGTAAGCTAAACATTATGACCCAAACAATCTAATTAACAATTCTCTTTCTTTCTTTCTTTTCTTTTCTTAATATCTTTTTTGGATTAATTTTTACTTATAATTTTACTAATACTGTAATTTATTGTTGTAACAGAGGAGAAAAATGGAATTCCAATTGGTCAGCCGGTAAAATCCTTTTTTTTTTTTTTCCTTCTTGGTTGGGTTGGTGGTGTTGGGCGTTGGGCGGGGTTTCATAGGCATGGTTTTACAAATTGATTATGTAATTACATGATTCTGCAGACGGGTTCGGATTGGCTTTACATTTACCCGAAGGGAATTCGAGAACTTTTGCTATATCTAAAGAAAAAATACAATCCTCCTCCCATTTACATAACTGAAAATGGTAGTTAAACAATAATTAAATCTGAATTACTACTACATGCACGACAATTTTAATTCTAATTATATGATTGTTGATTTTAAGATAATTATTTTATTATGATTCTTAATTTTCAGGAATGGGTGATGTAAACAGTGGCTCATGGCCAATTGATTATGCTCTGAACGATACGGTGCGGGTAAATTACTATAGTGCCCATCTATCGTATCTCCTTGAAGCTATCAAGTAAGTAGCTAGAGATTTTGATTAAATAGTATCCCCGTTTAGATTCTCTTATTCTTTGCTTCATTTTTGTTTTTTTTTTTTTTCTTTTAAACAAATTCTTTCTACTCAATGGATACTAGCTAGTTGAAAATAATTATATATAGTAGCATTTGTTCTGATTAGTTATGGGCTGTAGGGAAGGCGTTGACGTAAGAGGATATTTTGCATGGTCATTTCTCGACAACTTCGAGTGGGAAGATGGTTATACAAATCGATTTGGGATCACTTATGTAGACTACAGAGACGAATTGAAAAGATCTCTCAAAAACTCTGCTTTATGGTTCAAAAAATTCCTCCAAAACCAGAAGGATATTGTTTCTAATACCTCTGCTTTGAATTTGTACTCTGATCAGTGATTTATATAATCACTATCACTAATGAGTGAGTGTGTTCAATGGCGCAAGCCATATCTAAAATTTTTGGAGATCTTAATCACTTTATCACGTTAACCCAAAATTACCCTTACTAATAAACAATCTCAATTTTTAGCTAAGCAATGGAGAATAAGACATCGACCATGATTCAATTTGACACAAGTAATACTATTATTTAATTTACATTACAATCGTATATCATACCCATGACCATGAGTGGGTATGCAGGAGTGAGGAAGAGATTAGTTTGCTAAATGCTAATCTTTGAGAGGCTTTCTGAGGCGGGGCTTTGAGAAAATCTTTGCAGCAACAGGATAAATTGAGTGAAAAGTCGGTAATGAAAAAAGCCCGATTAATGAAATCTTACGCGTTGATGTGTATGACAACATTACCAATTTGGTGTCAACTGAGGAGTTACTGTAATCATTTTCGCTTGATCGCTGGTTGTCAGAACGATAATGCTAATATTGCACTTGAAGGATCAGTAGAGTTTCACTATAATTTTTTATTTTTGTACGCAGAAGCCTTTGTTCACATTCAAAAGGCTTTAATTCTATCCATCTCTAATTCAAGCACACCGCAATAATTTTTTTATTTTTTATTTTTTTTTTTGGAACTAAACAATCATACTTTCTTTTCCCTTTTTTTTTTTTTTTTAACACTTTAAAATTGGTCTCCACTTGCGGAACCAAATTTCTCCAAAACTTAGGATTGAAAAAGAAAAAATTTATAAGTAAGGATAATAATTTTGTAAGCAAATGAAGTTAATCGAAAAGTGAGGGTTATTGAGATCATTTGAGGCAGTAAAATATCATCAAACTCAGGGAAAGTGTACTTAAAAGTAAATGAGTGGCCAAATTTGGGCCAAGTCCACGTAAAGTTTTATAATTTTCGCTTTTATACATTTGTCGCACTGAAAGTGTGATTGTCACTCTCGACATTTTCAAGCTGAGAGTTCAATACTCGATATTAAAATATTAATTGTAACTAGCGGGGATTAATTCTTTTGGTTAAAAAAATGATTATCTCTATACTTCTATACTTAACGAATTTGGTTAAGTATAGATTAAGCATATGATTATCTATATATAAGCAAATAATATATAGATTAAGCAACGAATTTGGTTCAATTATGCAATTTCCACTTCTATACTTAACAGGGTAATTAGAGGATGATAATGTATGTCATTTTTTTTAAATAGAATGAAATATATAGCCATTACCTTCAAAGGATAAAGACAGCCCAAACATAGAAGAGCCAAATTAATAATAAGAATTGGATGTCAATTTGAGTGAAAATTCCATCTACCAAAAATCAAGAGCGAAATAAATGCACATGGGAGGAGACAATACTCACATAAAAAGAAAGAAAAATGGGCATTGCACATTGCTACTGCTTCCTGAACCCAAAACACCGACCGTTAAGGATTTTTTTTTTTTTTTTGTCTTCTTTATCCACTAACCAATTATCTTAAACAGCACCCTTTTCTTTTCCCCATTATATATATATTGAGTTTTCAGTTAGGAATTTCTAACTATATTAAAGTATGGATAAGTTAAAAAAAAACATATTTTAATATACGATATGATAAAATACAGTGTATTGGAGTATATGTTTTTTTGTCTTTTAGCTTATGTCGAGATCCTTAATTAAAACATTTACATATATATAATCATCATCAGGTGCGAGCGTCCTCATTTTTTAAAACGTGGACATACTTTAAAACCGTTCGGTTTAAGAGAGTTAAAACTTAATTCTATTAAATTTCATTATTTAAAAACATGTCAGCATGAAAAAAAAATGAGGACACCCGCACTAAAAAATGATCATATACATTTAAGGATAAGCTAAAAGATAAAAAAAAAAAAAAAAACACACAAACGCCAATGCACTGTATTTTGTCCTATGGTATATTAAAGTCTGTATTTTTTTATTTTTTAATTTATCCCTAACTTTAATAAGATTAAGAATCCCTGGTTGAAAATCCTCTCTCTCTCTCTCTCACACACACATTCACACAAATATATATATATATAAAATAATTCTCTGGTGAGGATATCCTCATTTTATAATGAGGATACTACTATCAGACAAAAAATATATATATATTTTAATATATTAAAAGGTAAAAAATATTAATATATTAAAATTTATATTTTTTATATTTTAAAGGATATCCTAAGATGTCCTCATCAGAGATAAAGTGAGAAGGACTCTACGGGGCAATGTTTCATGTGAGCCATTAAATGCAGGACCCGTAGAGAAACCTTTATGCCAAAAATTGACATAGACAGGAAAAATAATGGACCCCTTTAAATGGATGGCTAGCTTCAACTTAATATGTTAAACAAGTGGTGTCTCTTTGTATCCAAAAGTGCCATTCAAGTGACCCATTTGATGCTTTTTTATTTTTTTAAATTTCTTTTCCTTATTTATCTTTTCTTTTTTTTTTTTTTTTATCAGCACAAATGTAACATTAGAGTTCGATGATTGGAATAAATGATCAACAAGAAGAACAAGCCCAACGTACAGTAGCTGCTATGCAATAGCATGTGCCTCGTTGCATGTCCACAAAACGAGCTAGACACAACTGGGAACTTCAATATATATTTCAATAAATTGTTTAATTTTATATACATAAAAAGCATTTCCTAGATCAATATTATTCTCAACAACTGAAAATGGAAGCTTGACCATCATATTTAATAATAAATCAATAACAGAGACGTCCAAAAAACAATTTCAGTTACCCACATGGGTGATGGCCCGACAAGTTTTTCAGCGTTGTTATTAAAATTATTATTATTTGCAGAGAATGGACGAAAATTGAATGTTATTAAAATTATTAAAAACGCATTCGTTCGTCGCATCAATTTCTGGCTATTCATCATGTCATGTACCTTTTAAAGAATGGGGGCCTATGCATTAATTTTTGTGCCATTCTTCATGGTTGCGATCACAGCGGATGCATGACGTACGGCCGTTGTCATTCTCATTGGGACTCCAGGATAGGATGATTCACTTTGAGACATTAGAGAGGGTAAATTAATGTTAATGAAAACTTCAATGATTTGAGGTAAATTTTTGTCTTTCCCTTTACATATTTGAATTGAGGTACATTATTATTATTATGTTACTTGATTTCAAAGATAGATATTGGATATGGCAATCTGTAATCTTTGGTCTAATGATTAACACCTTCTTATTTTATCACTGCGGTTAAAAGTTTGTTCAGTTCTCGGTGTGTGTTGTGGGAGCGAGTATATTTTCTCAGTTATTAGAGGTAGGCGATTGAACTTTGATGCTTCAACTAGTGACATTAAGATTGGTACTGATAGACATTAATTTGATCCAAAAAAATTAATTCTTTGGAAGCAAAAAATTTATTTAACTGGTCATTGAATGAAAGCAATTATTGTTGCTGAATAATTTGGTCACTGACCTTTATCGATCTTTTTTTTTTTTCTAACTGATACAAAATAAGATCGAACTATTTTTGTATTTTAGACAAAGTGTAAGTTTCATTCTTAAATTTTCTGCGACATTATTGAGCAAATATTTTTTGCAAGTTGCAAAAGAAAGCAAGCAACAAAATGGCGAATAACTTCGTATATATTGAAAAAAGAAGAATGATATTGAGCCATCAAAAAAACACCATTAAGACAAAAATAATAATATTGTAGCATAATAAATTAAATCAATAATCTCATTTATGTCTTAATAGTGTCTTCTTACTGTTCAAATACTATAATGAAAGCCATTTATGATTTAACGAATCATTAATGTGCCAAAATTATCCTTCATTAGTTATCTTCCGAGCTTAATCTTTATACGCATATATGATTACTGCATTTGCCTTATCCTGAAAATGAATAAGGTCTTTTCCCATATATGATTTGTAATCACGAACAACCAACCTGCAATCTATGAAGAAACTTGTGGTGGCTTATTTCATGTCCACCAAACTAGGCAGACCTAGCTACGGTTTCAGTAGTTTTCGACAGATTAGTTTATTAATATTGTAAAAAAATATTATTATCCTCAATATGTAAGTACGTACGTAGACATTGGATTCTGTTTACTAAGCTATAAATAATCTTGGCTGGAGTTTCTTTTATACTGAATGAGAATCGACCAAAGGATTTCAGAAAGCCTCATGACCCCAATGGCATAAAATATTCTCGAACGTTTTATTAACAATAAATACATGCATGCAACATTTAATTATCATTTATCCGCAGCTAGTTTCAAAGAGGAAAAAAAAAATTCGCTTATTCCTTTTTCCTTACCCATCACTTACTCTCTTGTGTTCAGTTGTTCAACTCCTCATTGTTACAAATCTCAATCAACCAACTGCCACCTGATAAATTATTTAAGATATAAGAAATATTTAATAGTACTGTAATAAATTCAAATGGATTTAATTATCATTATCACAGTCACAAATCTTGAAGAGGTCAGAGCGAAGAAATGCAAGTTTTTTTACTTTAACCTAAGATTAGATTCATCAGTGAGTATAACCTTTCAGGCCTGATTCTTGACAAATCTTTAGTTGGAAGTATTGATTAATTATTTAACCAATTATTATACCTGCCCACTTACCTTCTCCTAAAAAAAAGTACAATATGTAGTATTAATTATATGACTCATATATTGGAGAATATGCTGATTAATTTCCTAAAACCAACCGCTAATATTCTTAATTAACTAACACTCTGTCATTCCATTGGCTAGAACGCAAAACCAACAATCACAAAGTGGTAAAATATGGCCAGCTATATATATATATATATATATATTAGGAACAGGACACCTACTTTCACCAAAAAAACTATACCATATGATTATCGATTTATTAGAAAAAGGGGGAAAAAAATAGGGTTGTTGGATTTTAGTAGTGACATCATATAAACACCTAATAATCTCTAAATTAAAATTAAAACCCGTCATTTAAAGTTGTTAAGGTCTGATAATGTATAGTTCTATATTTGTTGCCACCTTTTTAAATTAGTAATCAAGTTCATGTACATTAACAAATGATATAATTAATTAGAAAATTCAATCCGTCTCGCCACAACTATAATTGCATTTTGCAATGCATTTTCTAAGTATTATTAATAAAATACTAGCTAAGGATTTTTAAAAATGGCCAATGATGCTCATCTCTTAACTGCCTTAGTCATGAATATGCACGGATACATCATCATCCTCTCAAAATAATATTGTTACAAGTATGTAGAAACTTATATAAAGCATATAAAAATATATCAATATAAAATGAAGAAGTGAAAACTTGTTTCTTTGTGAACGGGGAAGATATATTGTGGGAAAGTGAAATTAATTTGTGCCTTGTGAGTTTGATAATGAGTCAATAATATGCATATATTAAGTTCAATTATACATGTGAATAGTTTTTTATTAGTTAGCTTACAAGATCAATTGAGAAAAAGAGAAACACTTTACATGACAATATTAATTCGAATGGTTAATTTTTTTATTCTTGCGGATGAGAACAATACGTAAAACATTGTTTTGCAAGAAAACAAACTAACTCAATGTTCTGTACATTTTTTCAGTTGTACATGTTGGTAATAACATTCTATTGTATTTGTATATATATATATATATATATATAACTTATCCACATTCCACAATATATATATATATATATATATTAATTATGGAATATTTTTTGCACATAACGATTATTATATTATCAATAATAGAAAATTTATCACGAATGATAAAAAAGTTGTGACGGTTGCATCAGACAACTACTACCTTATAGTTCAACCCTTGTTAGTTTACAGCAAAAGAAAGCCAACAATAGTTTGCTTTATGCAAATGATTGACGTCCATACTTAAGAACTTGCGCCATAATTTTACAAATACAATTGTTTTGCATTTTGCATCATTTTTATTATTAATTACGTCAATCAGTATTTTATAAAATTTACAACGGGAATTTACATAAAGCGGACTGATGATAATGATAAGATCAGCTTCTCCCACATATACATATATATATTTTGTTTATGAATTTGTGTGTATAACTTTAGTTTTGACTAAGAAAATATTAATATGGCTTAAATTCCTCTTCAGCGGTTGGCAAGTGCTGATCAGTTGACGAATCACGCCTGATGTTGCTTTCGCAAAGCTTCTTACCAACTCTTTATTTGTTTTAGGTAAACTATTAGTATTATTTCTCTAAAAAAAACCTAATTGGATATCAGAAACAAATACATCTTACATCTTATTGAAGTGGATATATATAATTATATATATACATAATATCACTAACAGATAAAAAAAAAAAAATTTTTAATGTATTAAAATTTATATATTTTTTTTATATACGTATATATACGACGTTGATTGATTGAAGAAGAATTAAGAGGAAAAAAGGAAAAAAAAAAAAGAAAAGAAAAGAAGGAAATAGTTTCAACTTTCAAGCTGATGTACACAATTCACTAATAAACAGCTGGATTGAATTGTGGCATATGGGATGGATGATGGCGTCGGGAAATGAGTCGTGCTCCAGACGCCAGGGCTGGACAATAGCTAGCGTAACCATAACGTTCCAAGGTAAATGGTGTATTGAGTTATTATATTTATATATCTAATCATTTTTCAGGGAATTGACTAACAAATTTCATTTCTTTTAACTAACTCAAACTCAACTCCACTCAAAACCCGTGATGTCAAAATTTAATTGATTGATTAATCACTTCACCAACAAGCATCATCATGTCATTTTAATCTTTGATTTTGTGGGTCATTTAAGTAATCATATCATTTTGTCAATATTTTTGTACATATATATTATTAATTCAAGAGCCGAGCCTCATTGTCGTGATTACAATATTTTTCACTTTTACTTTTCCTCCTCCTCCTCCTTTTTCAATCAAGGTGCATGGCTGGCTATCCGCTATAATCTGTATATATCATATCTCAACTTCTGATAATATCTAATCTAATAACATTAATATATGCATATATACACACACGCGCGCGCGCACGTTATGGCAACTTGTGGAGGTATGACCATATTAGGTACTCAAACTTATGTTTGAGCTATGTATTACTATTTAATAGACCCTCTTACTTGTATGGGATGAAAATTAGTCGATTGTAAGTAACACAAATTTTAAAAATAAAATGAAAAATGGAACATACACACACATATATATATTAAAGGAATAAGGTTTAATATTATAAGGCCGTCGTTCATCCGAATGAACCATGAAGAAGCAAGAGCTACTAGTAGTAGTACTACTACTATGTAGGACTGACTGAGAGAATGGAGGGCAGGACTTAGGAGTACAATTCCGAAAGAGCAACAGAAGTAAAGTAAAAATAAAATGGGGAAAGCTACTCGGCCAGAGGCTGAGCGGTGAGAAATTGTGAGGATAAGGGTTTGAATTCCTACAAATATATTATGAGGTTAAGTTATTTTTTAATTATATTATGTAATTGAGTGAAGGCAGTCTGCTCCCTTTTAAAATATGTGTGGAGTAGAAGTTACTCGAATTTTAGTGTGAGTGGAATAGACGTTCCTTGAATTTTAAAGAGAGTTAAAATTTAGACAGTACTTCATACGATTAATATAAACTAATCTCATTAATAGATCAAGAACAGTTTGATTTGTAAATAATATAAACTATTCTTAATAATATGTTCTAAAATAATTTAATTTGTAAATATCAGTAATAATATCGTATAATATAAATTATAATATTGATGTCAAAAAAAAAAAATAAAATGGGGAAGCCAAGGCGGAGCCAGCTGGCAAACAGAGACTCGCAGGCATTGGCAAATGGAAATGGCACACCCACTCCCATAATCCCATTGGATAGGATCATAGGAAGATAGATCATAGATGGACTCACATACAGCCTGTCACTCTGGCTCTGGGTACAAGTCACATGTGGAGAAACAAGCCTTTTTTTTTTTTTTGTTTTGTTTTCTTATTATTATTATTATTTTCTTATTATTATTATTATTATTGGGACAACTGACAGCACAACTGGCTTTCTTTACCCACACAATACGACGACGACCCACCCCCACCTTTTTTTTTATCTCTTATTGAGATGTGCATACAACATGTCGTTTCATACAACATGTCTCATGTCATACTCTTCCTCTATTTTCCTTTTCATGCTTCCAATAATTTCAAATTTCAAACACTCTACCAGCTTTACCATATTACCCTTTTCTGTTATTTTGCTTTGCTTTTTCAATTATACAAACGCAATTGTTTTCTTTTCGCGCTTAAATTAAATACACCATTGCCATTCTCAATTCAATAATGGTATTATTGACTTTTTATATTTGTTTTTAACAATATTCATACTACAGTTAATCAGAAATATCTTCGAACTTAATGTAAATGAAATATCATGTCATTTGTTTAATTTATAAAATCTTATCAGTAATTGAGTTTTTTTTTTTTTTATTTAAATAATTAATTAATTAGACTATCCTAATAAATAGATATTGTACGTTAGATGATTGATTACACATCACATGTCTTTAAAATAATCCAAATAAAATTACCCTTCTAATAATCTTCATTAACAATAATAAAATTTTAATCTAAACTCAACAAAATTTCATTCCATTAGAGTTGGCGGCTTTAAGCCTAACTTTTCCACGGCAAAACTGAACTGAACAGCTAGCACGAGAATATTCCAGCACAATAAGTATTTGACTTTCAAATTAATATACTGATCTCTCAATTACCCAACATATATGGTGTCTCTCTAAACTTCAGAAACAAGCAATGGAAGGGGCAAAATTGTCATCATAAATCCAAATCCAAATCATAATAAACTTTCATCCCTCTAGTTTGAACAAGTCAAGCATCCATTAGCACTAGCATTAATTAATTAATTAATTATCCCACTTTGATATAACCAGCACTTTTAATTAATTTTTTGTATTCAACAGAAAAATCAAACCAGCTGAGCCTGAGCTCTCTGTCTCTTCTTTTTAAGAACGCGTATAGCTAAACACATTAGACTTCGCGTTCCCGCCGCCCACTCTCTCATTTCCTCTATCCAAAGACACGTTTTTTTTTTTCCGACGACAAAACCCGACGTTAAAGCGCTGAGTAGATAGCGAAGGCATTTTTGTTTTCTTTAAAGAACAGCAAAAAGAAAAGAGTTCATTAGCTAGCTTTGTGCAATGGCAAAACTAAAGAAGCAGCTTTCTTACATTTCAGTTCCTTCTCAGATAATAAACTCTTTATCATCTTCTTCACTTCAATCTCTTCTTGTTTCTCCAAAAAAATCTTCGAAAAACAGCTTCAGCCACAAGTTCTTTTCGTTTAACTCTTACAAGAACCCAAGGTTTTGGTTCTTGACTCTCTTTCTTGTTGGCCTTTTTGGGATGTTAAAGCTTGGCTTTAGTCTTGATCCTTTGATCCCTTTCTCGCCATATCCCTGCTTCACAACAAACCCACGAGATTCATTTGCTTTAAACGAGAAATCCCACATGAGTTTTGCATCAAACGATGAACAAAAAGATGAGATTTGGAAGGCTGTCAATGAATCACAAGCATTGCTGTCAAAAGGCTTTGGAGATTCAGAGGAGGATACTGAGTTTTGGAAGCAACCAGATGGAATGGGATATAGGCCCTGTTTGGACTTCAGCCGTGAGTACAGAAAGTATAGCGATGGGATTGTGAAAGATAGGAGAAAGTATTTATTGGTGGTGGTATCAGGTGGGATGAATCAGCAGAGGAATCAGATTGTTGATGCTGTCGTCATTGCTAGGATTCTTGGTGCTGCTCTTGTTGTTCCCATTTTGCAAGTCAATGTCATTTGGGGTGATGAAAGGTAAACAAATTGCCGCACTGGCATTAACTCTTAACTTCATTATTTGTGTCCTCTAAACATGATTTTTAATGGTTTTTATTTTTTCATTTGATTGATGGTTGCAGTGAATTTTCTGATATATTTGATTTGGAGCACTTCAAGAGTGTGCTTGCAAATGATGTGAGGATAGTTTCTTCATTGCCATCAACACATATAATGACTAGGCCAGTGGAGGAGAAAAGGACTCCACTTCATGTATCCCCTCAATGGATTCGTGCTCGTTATCTTAGGAGGGTAAGATTTGTTTGTCATTTTGTTATTTGAAAGCATGCACTGTTCAATTTCTCTTGCAAATTTGTTTACTGAAAGAGCTTCACTTAGTAGTAAAGGGATAACTTTTTTCTTTTTTCAATAGAATTTATTGATGGCCTGCAAGTTGTAGTAGGTTTTACAAAGTCCTAACACTGTCATTGGCCTGATAATTTTTTAGTTGTATCCTAAGCTCAAGAACCCGTCAACAGTGATTGAATGGCTTCAGTCTCATATAAACTAGACAATTTGGTTGTGGGGCACGTTCTTTGTTTCAATTGAACAATTACAAGTCTCAGCAACTAAGGACACTTTCTTTATTCACAAGTCTTGTGAACAATTACAGTGTTGCAGTTGTTCTAAACAAACCAATTTTCAATGTCTTGATTTCTTTAATCATGTTTGTTTTATTCATAGGATTTTGGGCCATTCTGTATGGTTAATAATTATTGTCTTAAGTGGATGCCAGTGGGCTCAGTGGATCTGATTTGTGAATTGTCATTTTTTTTTTTGGCAGTTGAACAGAGAAGGGGTTTTGCTCTTACGCGGTCTAGATTCAAGGCTCTCTAAAGATCTTCCTTCTGATCTTCAGAAGCTTCGCTGCAAGGTATCTTAGGATATTTTTTCCATTTTTCTTCTGTTTTTGTGTGGAAACTTGCTCCATTTGCTACAGATTCAAATCATCCATGCTGCTTAGGGATTCATATTTTGGATTTTCTATCTATTTGATTTGTAGCATTACATCTTGTTCGTGGTTAATATAGCCAGCTGATTGCTCTTCCAAAATTTGTCTGAGATTCTTAATATTTCAGCTCTTAACTTCTTCTTCAATTGGATTCAGGTGGCTTTTCAGGGATTGAGGTTTGCCCCACCAATTTTGCAACTTGGTAACAAGCTTGCTGAGAGGATGCGAAGCAGAGGATCCTACCTTTCTCTTCATTTAAGAATGGAGAAGGACGTATGGGTGAGGACTGGTTGTCTTCCTGGTCCCGAGTATGACGAGATGATCAGCAATGAGAGGAAACAAAGGCCAGAGCTTCTAACTGCAAGGTCAAATATGACTTATCATGAGCGAAAGCTTGCTGGTCTCTGCCCCTTGAATGCCATGGAGGTGACTAGGTGAGAATTTACTTCTGAAGTATGCATATGTGATATTTCATATCTATGAATTTGATGGCTGAATTCTGAATTGTGCTTTGTAATATAATTTCAGGTTGCTTAAGGCCCTTGGAGCTCCAAAGAATGCAAGAATATACTGGGCAGGAGGGGAACCATTGGGTGGAAAAGAGGCCCTATTGCCACTAATCACAGAGTTTCCCCATTTATATAATAAAGAAGATCTGGCCTTGCCTGGTGAGCTAGAACCATTTGCAAACAAAGCTTCACTTATGGCTGCTATTGACTATATTGTTTCCGAAAACAGTGATGTTTTCATGCCTTCTCATGGAGGAAATATGGGCCATGCAATTCAGGTAGAGTCACTGTCACTACTTGGGTATTAGCCATGTTCCTAATTTTATTTAGCAATTGTACTAGAGGAGATTATAATTTTTGTGTAATTTCTACCTAAATAGCTGTTTCTGTAAACTAATATCTTATTGTTGATACAGGGATACAGGGCGTATGCAGGGCACAAGAAGTATATAACCCCAAACAAAAGACAAATGCTTCATTATTTCCTAAACTCTTCCCTCCCGGAAGCAGAGTTCAACAGAATCATAAAGGAGTTGCACAGTGAATCCTTGGGGCAACCTGAACTCAGGACTAGCAAAGCTGGAAGAGATGTTACCAAGTATCCTGTCCCTGAGTGTATGTGCAATGGTTAACATACTCACTCCTTGTGATCTAATTTTGAAGGCTTCTGACATGGTGATCACACTGCACGAATTATATGCTTTGCTGCCTTAAATTGAAACTTTTTGGCAAATATTTCGGATTTGAGCCCTTCTGGAAACTACAAAGCAACGGATTTCAGGGTGATGAAGATTCTTTCCAGCAGCATTTTTTAAGAAAATCAGGGCAAGAAATGCCCTTTTTGCAACTATATTTAGAAATTTATTTGTGCATATAAGTTCCACAGGATATCATATTCTTTAATTCTTTATATAGGTTTTTTTTTTCTCCTTTTCCTTCTGCAGTTAAGATTAGTTCCTCTATTCATTCCTTGTATCATATCAATGTACCACAGATTCACAAGTATATATTATTATAGAAAGGCAAATGTTATTTAATGATACTGCTCTCCTTCGAGCCAGAACCATTTTAGTTGTGTTTTATTGTCATTCTGGGAATTTGTCGTTTGTTTTTGTAGTTATTTAACTTGTAATTCTACTTAGTTTGGTTCTGTGGATCTCACAGCAGCATGGAGGCAAAGTGGCAAACATCTTAATCAAAAACTGGAATGTGTAGGTAACAGACAAAGAACTAACAGGTCCTGTTCATTTTCTTTGCCAACAAGTAACTTCCATCTCCAGCCTGTTACCAGCTTAAAGTTTGGTTTGCTTTCAATTCATTCAAACAATCAAACGAGCAAATATTTTCGCCACTGACTTTTAGTGCAAAGGTACTTTAACCTTGTTCCGGCAGATGACGGCAACGGCATTTGGTAATTTTTACTTTTTAGTACAGAAACTAAATAAATCAGCTCTGTGATGGAAATTAGGCACCAACATATTTTCAGTTACCACAAAAAAAAGTTGATCTTAATAAAAAAAATGCAAATGACTTGTAAACAACGTACAAATGTCACTTGTACGCAACTTCCAAATCACTTGCTTCTGTCACACACTCATCATCCACTTGCTTATGTAGACATGCATAAGCAAGAACTTTTGTGCGCAAGTAAAACAATTTTACTACAGACAAAACAATTTTATTGGATAAATTAAAATCATAACATTACAAAATTTTTAGAGAGTCACATTGATCAGCTTCCTTACAGAATCAGGCTCGTGAAGAAAAATTTTCTAACTCAATGATCAGACTGTGTCATTCCCAGCTCAAACCAACCTAACACAGAAGATTGGATGACGGGCTTACTTTTTAGCTGTTCGTTAGCAGAGATAAAAAGGAAAGCTCCCCCATTCCGTTACTCTCTAGGAATAAATGAAATGTTCAAAATTTAACTAGGACTTCAGTACGAAAGTCGAATAATCTGGAAGACTAAACGGGATTCTTGTATGTCTGCTTTAGCTCAGCTTGTCCCTGACTTAACACCGATATGATAACTGTAATTAGCTTTACCGAAATGACTTGTTAGACAGGTATTTGCACATTCAAACTGATTGAAAACCATACTCAGACAGCAGTAACTTTCTGAGTTCCTCAAATGTCTATTTAGCCTCGGCCAAACAGGGTGCTTCTTTAGAGGAATTCGGCCAAAATGGTGAAAGAGAAACGACCTTCCCAATGATGATTAAAGTTGGAGATGCCAGTTCTTCCAGTGCAATTTTATCAGCAAGATCCTTCAGTTCTGCAAATACCTGCACAATTGTAAATCGGAGTAAAATCAGTGCCATCAACAACATCAGAAAGCAATATGTGAAACCTTATATTACTTCATCTTTAAAGGTATTTCCTGAATGTATTATGTCTACTCAAATGCCATGTTTTAGTGATGTTTACAAAGTAGAAACAGCAGGTGTGAAAAAGCTACTCAATAGATGGAAAACTGAGCACAATCTTGCCCAGTGCGCATGAACTACTAATGTAAATAAGACTCATATCTAGACATGCACAGAAATAGACATAATAAATTAAAACATGTAGAGTGTAGACGCACACAAGGACATTCATAAACATAAATGCAAACCCACACGAGAGCAGGAAAACTGAGAATCATGCTTACAATGCGTTGTTGAGGTGTTGTTCCTCTCTCAATTGCAGCTGCCGGGGTATTTGGTGGCAGACCATGATGCATTAACTTCAGGGCAAGAGAAGGGAGAGTTGATAAGCCCATATAAACAACCAAGGTTGAATCAGGGTCAGCTGCATTTTCAGCTACAAATAGAGGATCTGTTCCACCTTTTCTAGAGTGCCCTGTGAGAAATCTAACACTATTCGCAACACCCCGATGAGTTAATGGAATCCCTAGCTCTGCTGCTATCCCTGAGGCAGCAGTGATACCTGTGAAGCAAACAGTACAACAACGAAACTATTAAAACAGAAAAGGACTTGATTGGGTTATGTTAGCGATGAAAAAGAGGAACGGTGTTGGAATGGGAAAAACTACGACGGTGTGGGATTACCTGGTATAACCTTCACTTGAATCCCTTTCTGCTGCAGAAAATCCATCTCTTCTCCTCCCCTTCCAAATACCTAAATAAATCCAACAGACATATTTGAGAGGAAGTTCCTACTAATCATCACATGACATTGCACTTCTAAGCTGATTATATTAGAGTTCAATCATTTATAACACAGTAAACAGAAACTCACCAGCGGATCCCCTCCTTTAAGTCGCACAACAGTAGCTCCAGCTTCAGCAAAACTCAGAAGCAACTCGTGTATTTCCTCCTGCAATAACACCCACAAAAATCATTTCTTTTTTTGGGCTTCAATCAGAGATACCAAACATAAGAAGAACCAAAATCCTTTCACCCGGTCAAAAACCCAATTCAAGTCAATTTTTGAACAAAACTCAATTCACTCAATTCCCAAAAGCTCCCATAAGCTGAAATCAACTAGGCGATTAGAAGAAACCAAAAACGCAAATGCCCAATTCACAGAAGAATGAAAAGACTTAAAATCGGGATAGAAATTAATCAACAACAGAAATACAGCTAGAGAATCAATAGAAAAACGTAACCCGCCTCAATTCGATTATGCACTACATACGGAACATGAATCAAATTTCTGAAAATTTTAAAAATAAAATAAAAGAAAACGAAAGCGAGAAAATGTAAGAAGTAAAATACCTGGGTTCTGCTGTGATACCCAGCAGTCTTGCCAACATAGAGAAGCCTAGCATTAGGGGCAACCAAATCAAGCACATCATTTGAAACCAATCTATCATACAACAAAAGGTCAGCTTTTTGAATGACTTTCGTGGCCTTTAAAGTCAAAAGATCAGGGTCTCCAGGTCCTGTACCCACCAAGTAGACATTCCCTGGGCCGCATTTCTCTGCATCAACACAGTCCTCTTCCCTCTTCTCCCTCAGCACCTGAAGCAGCTTCTTCAATTCTGGCAACTGCAATGCGATATCATTTCGTCCAATGCAGTCTGCATCTAAAGAAACAGAAGACGAGGTGGGCTCTGGTCGATTGTGCTGTAGATTATTGTAAATCCATTGGTCCCTTTGGTACCTTTCCAATGAGTGCTGCTCCGTAAACGGTGAAGAAGAAGAAGAAGAAGAAGAAGAGGTGTTGTTGAAGTGTAAAGAACAAATAAAGGATTTTGGATTAATGGAATTGAATTGTTTGATGCTATTGGAAGCTGAAGATAGAGAAGACGAAGAAGAAGAAAAGGAGAGCTTGTAAAGAAGGGCCATATCTTTTTTTTTTTTCAAAGTTTTTGAGTTTGTGTTTGTGCTTGTGCGAAGAAAAGAATAGAGAGACCAAATGCGTCTATATACATAGAAATGACAGAAGAGCTAAAGAGAGTTTGTGTTTGATTTCGAGTTGTTTACTTTTTCGGGAAGATGAGGAGGCAAACTGGCAATTGGCTAAGCCAAAAGGCCACCAGAGTCCAGACCAGACCAGACCAGACCAGACCAAAGTGTGTTTTGTTTATTATTATTATTAACTTTTTTTTTTTTTAATTTCAAAAAATTTAACATAAACTACGCTTTGGCCTTTTTGGGTTTGGAGAGGCTGCTACATCTTCGCATACATAACATCGTGTTGAATTTATGAATTCTTCTTCATGTTCTCTTCGTCTTTTTGTGTCCCTTTCGGACAGTTTCGTGGTCTCTTGCCTGTTTATTAATTGATTCGAGTCAAAAAGGAAGAGGCCCAAGCCCATTCTAGATTACTGATTTTGTAGTGGGCTCGGCCCAAATGATCTCTTTTCTACTGGCCCAAGAATTGTTGTCGTTCGACTCAGATTAAAAAATCTCAATTTCAAAATAAGCGTATTTTGAAAATTACCATTTTTTTTATAGGTTGAAAATTACCATTTTAAATTTCCGTGCACCCGTTTCTTTAGTATTTATTTATTTATTTGTATATATTATAATTAAAACAATAGTAAGAATAAAAATAATAATAATAATAATGATAATAATATTAATTAAGACAAAAAATTAATAAAATATAATAATAATTAAAATAATAAAATTAATTATAACAATTAAAATAAGTTAAAATAAAAAATTAATAAAATTTTAATAATACCAATAATATTAATAAACAATAATGACTTAATTACAGTAATAACAACAATTAAAATAATAAAATTAATAAATTTTGATTATGATAACGACGACGACAATAATGATAAATAATAATTAAAATAGTAAAATGAATAAATTTTATAATAATAGTAGTAAATTTTATTATTATTATTATTAATGATAGTAATAATAATTAAATTAATAAAATTAATAAATTTTAATACTAATAATAATAATAATAATAATAACAACAACAACAACAACAACAACAACAACAATTAAATTCTTTTCAAATTCCATTTTATCCAAAAATGGGACTTACATGTAAAAATTTATAACTTCTAATGCCTATTTAATTTTGCAGAAAATACAAGGTAGTGTGGTGTAATTAAACTACAAAAGGACAAAAGTAGTGGTTTGTTGCAGCTGCTGCAACATAGGTTCACCCCTTATTTCAATATTTATTAAAAAAATGATAAATATTTTAAAAATAAAAACACAGTTAATACTCCAACTCCGTTAAAATTAACAGATTTAAATACTAAAAATAAAATTGATGATTTTACCCTTTATTAGTTGATTTATAATTCTTATAGAAAAATAATTTTTATATACAAGTTTTATTGGGAAAAAAATAACAACAATTGTCTTTTTAAAAAACAAAATTCTAAGCTCAAATTTAATTACCAATAATGGTTGCTCAACAAATCTAACCAGAACAAAAATAATTCCCATAGCAAAATAAAATAAAAATTTTGTGAAGGCATTCAATTTTATCTCAAACAATTCTTATCCATCAATGTCTTCTTCAACCAATCCACAAAATCAAAACCCCCTGAATCAAACCTAAAAAGGAACTAAGTGTGGCAGCGGCGGCCGCTATTAGTGGTTATATGAAGATGTTAAAGAAATGGAGGAGGAGAAGAAGAAGAAGAAACAAAGAAGACGAAGAAGAAAGGGGAAAAGGAAAAATAAAAATGAAAGAAAAATGAGAGAAAGATACAGAGAAGATGAAGAAGAAGAGGGGAAAAGGGAAAAAAATAAAAGAAGAGAGAGAGAGAGAGAGAAGAAAGGCCTGTTTGGGTTAATTTTTGCTTTTACTTCTATTTAAAAGTAAAAGATAAGTAAAAGCTCTAGCTTACTTTTGCTGTTTGGATGATCATAGTAAAAGATCTTTTTTTTTTAATGAGAATCTCTTTTTAAAGTGTTTAGATGATCATCTAAAAAAGAAATTTTAATCATTATAGCTAAGGGTAATAGATATTTATTAATAGACATATCAACAACACCAAATCAGAGCAAGAATAATAGAAAATCAATAAACACAAAAGAATATAAAACAACTCAACAAAACAATTCGGCAGTAACTGATGCCACAGCTACTAATATCTTCAAAATATTAAATATCAATTGTTGTAACTTTAATTTCAGTTACTTGTTACTGCACATGCATGTCATATAATATGTAGATCAAATAATATTCTTCATTCTGAACAATTCGAACTAAATGCAATTCCTCACTTTACATTCTGAACAATAACACTTCTATATGCCCACATGAATAAAAACCCATGTAAAATAAACAAAAACTTTATAAATTAACAATACAAAATTAATTAAATTTAATTCGGCAACTTAACTTCTACTCCATATTCCACCAATTCGCAAAACATTATTCTTCGTTCCAAATCAACTTTATAAATTTACTTCAAAAAATAATTAAATAAAGCATAATCGAATTGACAAAGAATCAAAGCATGAGATTTCCGTATATATATATACACACACACATAAAAAAATAAAAAATAAGATGTAAATCAAAGCATGAGATTACAAAAAAAAATTCTTACTTGAAAGAATATTGGTGTGGTGATTGTGCTCCTTCTGTTGCTTTTTTTTTTTTTTTTTTGTTGAACAATGAAGAGGCAAAACAAGAAAAATTTGTAAGAAATATAGTTTAAGGGTTTGGATATGGATATAATATTTTTTTGTCATTTGTTAATTAATGGTTAGTTTAGGAATTATGAAAAGTGTAATAAATGAGAAAATAGCTTCTTAAAAGGTGTTTTAGGAAAAGTTAGAAATCCTGATTTCTCCCAGAAGACCTTTTTTAATTCTAAAAACTAAAAAAGAGCTTAATTAAGCTAACCCAAACAGGCACGAAGAGGGGAAAAGTAAAAAAATAAAAGAAAAAAGAGAGAGAAAAAGAGAAGACGAAGAAAAAGAGGGGAAAAGGAAAAAAAAAGAATAAGAGAGAGAGAGAGAGAAGCATAGAAGAAGAAGAAGAAGAAGAATAGGAGAAATTGATTTAATGCAATGCGGTATAAACTCCTTTATGCAGGTTTTCCCGCATTATTATTATTATTATTTAATGCAATACAGGGTAAGTGCCAAATATTGTATTGTAATATTTCAATACAATGCAGAGCTATAATACACCATAACGAGGCATGCCAAACAGGATCAGGATCCTCTCCTAATATGATCACTTTCTGAATAAATTTTATTACCATGATTGGTGGTTAATTGTAAAGATAGTTAAATTATAACCATACACTAGTACTAAAATACAGGTGACACAAGATCTCTAAAAGATTAAGAGAGCTGAGTTCATGAGAGGATCCAAATCCTGCCAAACATGGTGATAGTGATCTTGCTCTTTGCTTGATCATCAATATCATCACGTGCAATATTATTATTATGCAGGCACTACAAGCGAGAGAAGTGTGAAGTAGTGGGAAAAAAAGGCACTAGTATTGAAGCTCCCGATGGTTTTGATTTTGATTTTGCTTTGCTTTTGAGTGTCTCCGCCTCCGCGGATGAAGTCTCTTTCACGACCAGGCCACCACCGTTATTTGTCACTTTTGATGAGCCTGAACCTGAACCTGATGAAGGCATGAAACTGCCCAAAATAGCGGTGAGAGGAGCCATTAACTTTTTTGAACAACTAAGAGATTCAAAATCAAATCAAATGCTTTACAGAAATCAGAACCCAACTTTTCAATTTTCAATTTTCCAATTGATGAGATTTTAGTGAACTAAACGTATACTTTTATTATGTAAATATATATGGTTGGGTTGGTAGCTTTCGTTATCAGCTAGCTAGCGGGGCAAGCGTGCAGTGGAAGGAAGTTCAAGAAACTCCCTTTTACCATGTGTTTCTTTTTTTTTTTTTTTCCCTGTTACAGGATCGATGTTTCCGTTCAATTTCCTTTGTGGCTGCTTGACTAAATGCTATCAATTCTCAGCACTTAAGCCAATCGCTTAAGAAAGGGAGGGTTCTTTTCGATTAATTAATTATAATTAAAATATCTTTTCTTTTGTGGCTCCTTTAGACTGCCGTGTGTGTGTATATAAATATATATTATTATTTTTGGATACGAACACTCTCATTTTTTTAATATAACTTAATCTTTTTAAATTTTACGATTTAAAAATATATTTATATAAAAAAAAAATAACTACGCTTGCACTACATATACATATACACACACCTCAAAGCAACAACAATTAAATGAATAATTGATTTACTTTAACAAATTTAACATCTACGACTACTTCAATGAATTGAGTCAAATTAGACCATACCATTACGTGTAACTGAAATAATTAATTAAAGCCAATCACTGATCACACCTTCATTTACACCGTCGTCACTTTAACTCAGCAGCTGCCTGAGTGATGCATGCACTAATGACTAAACACACATCCGTCCATGCACCGTCCTCATATATTATGGCCTTCATTCTTTATTGCTTTTGAGACGAACAGAGAAAAGTACGTAGCTACAGTTCTCTAGAGTCCTTCCCTGCTTCAATTCAGTCGTCGGCGTACGGTTTTTTTTTTAATTTAATACCAAAATTTTATTTTCAAGTAACCTTCGTTAGACTCCGTTTGAAATCGAAGGTAGACAACTGTAAGTTAAAAATAATAGTATTAAAATATTTAGTAAATATTAGCAGTTGTAATTTAAAAATTAAGTTGATTTGATTTTACACTTGTATGATGAAAAATCTATTATATTTTTATTGATTTTGTCAAAATTATTATTTAAAAATTATATTATTAACTTTTATTTATTAGTTATAATAATTTTTCTACAACAACTATAACTTAAAAGCTATAAGAGCTTTAATATTTGTGTAGACTTAAATTTGTATTTTAAAAGATATATATTGGCATTCCTGAGGAGAACTTGTTAAATAATATTAATTAATTGGGTAAATGCTCTTTTAATCCATATATTTTGAGTTATCCGTTTAATTCTATATTTTTTTAAAAATATATTAAAACACCTTTGTTGGTAATTATATAACACTCATACCCTTATGTTTTCTTTGGTTCTATAATAATACCATGGCAACAATACTCTTGGAGATATTAATGTAAAGAAAAATTTCTGCATTTATCAAATTAGCCTTCAAACAAAAAATTAAAAATTATTTTTTTTATTATTTAAATTTTAGAATTAATTCGGTAAATTAATTTTTTTTACAAAGAATTGTCATTAAGATTTTTGCAAGTGCATTAAACATTGCTTTAAATTGGCTTGGCTGGTATTAATTTATTTATAAATAATTGTTAGCAAGATTGGTGTAAGGATATGTAAAGTTATTTCTTAATATGGTAATAAGTAATTATTAATTAATTTTTTATCTCAAGAATATTATTGTAAGAATATTATTGTAAAAGGAAAGAAAAATATTGAGGTATTTTTCAAAAATACAGAGACTAAATGAGCACTTAAGTTAAAATATGAGGGCTAAATGAGTATTTATCATAATTAATTTTTCAAAAATTATCCCAAAACATCCGTTACTCATGTGAGTATTAAATAATTTTTTAGAACAAAAGTAATTTTTTTTTCTCTTATCAAGGGAAGTAATTAAAAAGAGATTAAAATGGGAGCCCCGGATGATCTTTAATTTTTGTATAGTTCCCTCCTTTTCAGAGATTTTTTCTTCATTATCAAGGACATGCGAAGAGGATTTGGGCACAATAAAGCAACTTATTAATGTTTTTGTTATGGATATACAACAGTATTTCATATAACAAACAATTAAATGAGCGATCGCAAATTAAAGGCAATTGAGAATGATGAGATTTGACCTTGAGTTAAGGTAATTAATTATGCTTTTATATTGAGATGAGAAATGGAAGATTTGTCAATATAATTAGCTTGGATATGTAGCAAGGCCAAGCGAAGTTTCCAGGAACTGTGTATAAATATTGCTTTTTGACACATTTCCAATAGAAGATGACAACATCGTTTGGGTTTGAATTCTTCAACCAGACCAGAATGAGTTGGAACCAAACTAAAATCCGAACAACTCGAACCATAACTCAATTTGTCCACCATTAGTTTCTAAATAATTATTCAAGAGTATCGGTGTACGTGGTAGATAGATATTACACTGGCGTCACAAGGATTTTCTATGTGAAGAAAAAATAAAACAAATACCTGGAAGAAGAATGAAAAACTATATACTTAAAAGGATCACGATACCAATGGAGTTATGTCTTAGATTATTATCTAAATTTATTTTCTAAAATTAAAAAAAAAAAAAAAAAGGATCAAGTAGAATGCGTAGAGTCCAGTTTATTTTTTTCAATTAATATATACTAGGAAATAGAAGCGCAGTTTTAAAAAAAGAATTTAGAAGAATTTTGTTAACTTTTATTTGATATTTTGTTCATTCTACATCCTAATTGGATTTAGAGTGATTTTCATCAATTTTTTCTTTTACATTAATTATTTTGTTTGATATTTCTCATCTTTCTATATTCTCTATTATCTAATTAAATCTTCTTATAACTTGTGAAAAAGTTATATATTGAATTCAAGAGATATCACAAATTAAACTAATTAAATGCTACAAATAATATTTCATATTAAACTAATTAAATGCTAGAACTAATATTTCTCTCTTGTGAAATATGTTCAAATTCTTTCAATTGTAACGGTTGAATAATTTTTTATATTTTCTATATGATTAATTGTGTTCTATCAATTAATTTTGTTATATAAAAAATCATTCAATTAACGAAATGCTTATAGACGCACTTCAAAAGCATAATATAAAAAATCAAATATATGAATTCTTCTAAATCATTCAATTAATAATAATGAGATTATTATTAATTTTGTTATATACATCAGAACCCTATGGAAATGGCTACATAGGAGACTCCTCCACCTTTTTAAATAAAAATTCCAACGATAGAAATAGGATAAACACACCAAAACAAAGCATAAATGTACACAATAAAAAACCATTGCAAAACGCAACCAATGAGATAAAGCATAATATTTGAATTATTGTGTATGTAGCTCTTTAGAAGATATACTAATCATTAATATAAACATTATCGCCTGATAATTTAGAGTTCATTATTTACAACACCAGATGATATTAGCTTATGTAAAAAGAGGGCATGTAATTAATTGATTGCACATATTTTCAGAAGCATTGACTATACATTTAAAAACTAATATTATAATTCAAAATGTAGTTGTTATGTGCATTAAAATACATACGTATACATACTTATATACAGTGTGTGTATATATATACACACATATATATGGAGAGAGAGTCTATCAAAATATTGCTGGTGACAATAAGGATGTACCTGTCCTGCGGATATGGCAAATTGATCAGATGTATATGAAGATGAAGGAAACACGAGGCTTGATCGTTTGAGAGAGAGGTCGACCTGCAATTTCTTAAACAAAATCTGAAGCTCAATGAACTTAATAAAATGATGTAAGTTTCTAAGAAGTGTGGAATTTCTGAAAGATTTTTTTTTTCAATAATTACAAAATGAGGACAATGAAATGGTTGGCTGAAGAATCCAATGGAATATTGTTGTAAAATTTACCTAACAATGATTGGCAATCAAGGTCGTCTGCCCGTCTGATTAAGCCAAGGAAAAGGAAAGGAAAAGTAATAATTCTTTGTCCGACATCACATGAATTAACAACTTAACAGTTCAGAAATCATCAATCAGAATTTTATATTATTCAAGATATTTGCAGAACAAATTCATTGATTTGTATAGATTGCCTGTAATGTTATGTATCCCTTGTTTTCATGTGTCTTCATTTTTCATTGCTTTTGCTACCTGTTATTTGCCGATGTAACCTCTTAAATAGAATGAAGCTATTTAAGTATTCTAAGAGAAAAAGAACAGAGAGAAACTCTTATTTGCTTACTATATTATATATGTAGTCTCTATTCTTGTCGATTTTTTCCAGAATGTTTCTTTTATCTTCCTTCTCTGAATACCTGATTGCTCACACACGCGAACTCAGGATCATTTAAACTTCAACAAACCCAGAAAATGATTTCACTTTACTTAAAAATGAAATAAAGTGTTTTAAGAACATTAAAAGATATGTAACAAAGGGACAGAGGGGATGTCTCACATGACATGACCTGTGGATGGCCAATTCTGGAATGCAGATGAACAAAACAGAGGAACTCTGTTCTTGGCTCCTGGAGCTGATTGAACAAAACAAGAAACAAGTTTCTTCTTCTGCACTTCAGAGATTTGAAGTTGATTTTTCTTTTCAAATATATCCAACAAAATAAACATGAAAGATTCCTAATCATCCATCAACACTTTCAGGTAAAAACATTGAGAAGACAGATGCATTTCTGCGATTCATTCAAATTTTTTTTTTTAATAGATTGGAAGTACCAGAAACAATGGAAATCCCTAATTGGCTTAGCTCTTTCATAATAATGAAGAAATTAGGATCTTAAGTAAGTAACCTTTGTGTCAATAGTAAAGGTTCAAACTGAGATTGAAGAGTGTGGTGAATATGAACACGATCATGACTCACCAAGTTTCCCTCCAGACAGCACAACGCTTTCAACTGGCTCAACACCATAGAACTGAATACAAAACAGAGACGGAAATAGCAACATCAGAAACCCGTTTCGTTTCTGTTAATTCTGTTAAGACCAAGAGTCAATTAGTTATAAATTCAATGAATTCAGTAAAAGAAAATTCTGATTTGATAAATAATTTGGTCCAAAATCAGAATTGTGATCTGGTTGAGGAGTCAAAAGAATTGAAATGGAAACCTGATAATAGTACTGAACCGACTAAGAGAGATGAGACTGTTGAAGTGAAAAAAAAAGTGAAAGATGAACTAAATAGAGAATATTATTGACAGTGAATTTAGGGGAAGAGGAAGAGACATGTACGTGTCATAGAAATAATGCTTCAATGCTTTTTTCTGTAATTTTTTTTATTTATTTTCTATTGATAATTGATAATTGATAATCTTTTGTAATTTGTAATGAAATGTCAATTTATGAGATAATAAATAATTAGCAAAGAAGAAGCATGGTAATGTCACCTCACTGCCCCAATCTTCAGTTTTATATATATATATATATATATATAGATATAAATGGGATTCTCTCTTAAATCATAGATTTTACCTGTTCAAAATTAAATTTTACATACGTGTTAACGTTGTGTTATATAGTAGAAAAAATTTAATAGTAAAAAACGTTAAAGAGTGTTGTCATCAGTCATTGTTATCATTATTTAAGTATGGTCTCCTTTTTTTTTTTTTTATGTAATTATTATTTGTTTAAGTAATTTAATCAAAGACAAACTAACACCGAAGGTTGCTGTGGTGTAGTGGTTATCACGTTAGTCTTACACACTAAAGGTCCCCAGTTCGATCCTGGGCAGCAACAGTTATTTAATATTTTAATTTTAATTTTGGATCATCAGGAAGGATCAGGGACGCATTTTTTGTATCTTGTTATTGAGAACTTAGATAGAGAATTATGCACAAAGATGAAAGGTTACATAAATGGCACGAAAATAGAATACAACACACACTTGATCATCATCGTTTTGACATGAGAACGAATTAATAACCCTTTTTCACTCCTTGAATTCGTCAAATTTCAGTCCCTGCATTAATATTTTAAGGCTGAACCAAATCAATGCAATGGTATCTGGTGGGCCGTTCAATTCGGACAGTATTGAGTGTACTACTACAAGCGAGACAAGTTTATGTTAGAATTGACAGGGAAGTAAGAAACTAGGATTGGAGGTTTGTTATTAGGTCTAGATGAAGTTGATTTGCCCTTAGGCTTCACCTGATCTGCTGAAGACGAAGCTTTCACTCCCGCTTTCACATCTGAGCTGACTTTTGCATCATCGGAAACTCCTCGTCGCATAAAACAGTTGGAAATGACGGAAAAGAAACCCTTCATCATTTATTATTGTTGCCTATTCTCTTCTCTTGTGCTTCAATTAACTACCTACATAAAATTAAATTTGTTTATTATATTGATGAGAAAAAGAAGAACAAGAAGAAGAGGAGTTGATGATTGATGTATCGTATGATTAAAGCAAGCATACGATCGATGAATTATCAAATAATTAGATGGACGGATTCTCTAAGATAAAGGTATATATATAAAGAGAAAGATGAAGGTATAGAGCAGCTAGTCAATGAACTTGCTGAGCAAGGAAAAGACTTGGAGATAACGAGTGCTAAAGAAGCTTTTATATTTCTAATTCAAAATTCGGTAATTATCTTATAACTACTACTTATTTAGTAAAACTTCTGTAAACCATCAAATTTTAAGATTATATTTGTAAACCACCTACTTTTTGAAGAAACATCCCGCACCCACCTTTCCGTTAATCCTGTTAACGAAAATAGGACGTCAGCATGCCATCATAAGAGTAATATTATCATTTAGTTAAAAAATAAATATTTAATTAATTATATTTTTAAAAAATATATATTTAATTATATAAACAACATCGTTTTTGTTTATAAATAAAAAAAACAAACAATACAAAATCTTATATTTTATTAATTATAAATAATTTTCGTAATTATTATATTACATGGGTAAAATAGTCTTACTAGAAAACTACTAACGGCGGTTAATTTTTTTAACGAAAAAGTGGTTGGGGGATATTTCTTTAAAAAATAGGTGGTTTATAAATAAAATCTTAAAATTTGATGATTTAACAGATAATTACCCTTTGAAATTTGATAATGTATAAGTGGTCCTGCTCCTGTAGTATTAATAAATTATTGATTCTGTAGTCCAAAATCCAAGAGCCGATGGAAGAGTAAAGAATACAAGTCAAATGAACTTGCTGAGCAAGGAAAAGAATTGATGGATTAAAGAAATTAATCGTTTATTAAATTAAATATCATTTTCATTTTTGTTTAATTTTCGCCCGAGACTTTCTAGCCGAAAGCATCTTTTTCTTTCACGAGCTATGCCTATGTGTGGGGAAAAAAACAAAAATATATCACGAGCATATCCATAGCAATAATCGAGTCTCAATTAGTCTCAGGGGCATTTAAGGAATTGAACAGTAATGGACGGAATGGAATACGCGTAGGGCATACGCTAGAATCGATTTTCTTGGCTTAATGCTTATTGCCTTAATTAATTTATTCATTTCAAAAATTTCATCATAGAAAATTTAGAAATCGAAAGGAGGCAGAATCCAAATGCCACTCAAGTTATCGGACGCAACACTCTCAAGCTTCGACAATGTCTTTGACAAGTTCAAATCAGAGGCGCTCAGAAATAAAGCCAATTTCATTCTTTTTCTCGCTGACAAAGATCCCTCTACTTCTCTCAGCTGGTGCCCTGGTACTTCTTTTGACATTTTTTTTTGTTTTATCCGTCTCCTTCTTCTTCTTTCTTATTTTCTGAATTTTTCTTTGCAATTTTTTCTTCTTTCTTATTCTGTAATTTTTTTTAATTTTTTCGATTTGTGACTGCGACTGCTCTTCTCCTTTTTATTTATTTATTTATTTATTTTATATATTTCTATTTCCCCATGTTTTCAATCAATATAATTAATTCTAGATTTGTTGCGGTGAATTTGTTTTATTCGTTAGCAGTTAGGTATTAGTGGGAGATTCACGAATTATGAATATGGCATGGTTAATGCGTGCAGAAGCGGAAGTTCTTGAGTGTACCTTAGGCCACCATTTGAGATTATTTTGAGAGCTTTAAACATACTAATTTTAAAAAATTAAAAGTTAATTTTAAAATTTGATAATTTTTTAAAATTATTTTTGTCAAAATTACTCTATGTTAAGGTATATTTTAAAAGATTGACTTTGAGAATTATTTTTATATTTAATATAATTTTTTATATATTATAAAATTATTTTTATTTATTAAAAAATAAAATTATTAAATTTATTATTAATTAAGATAATAAAATAAAAAATAAAATTAATTTTAGTTATTAATTATTATATATATATATATATATAGTTAAAAATATCTTATAAATATGTAAATAAAATTTTATTATCAAATATACGTGTGTGAGTATTTTTAAAAATAAATTTTAAAAATTATTTAAATAAAAATTATTTTTACAATTCAATTAACAATAATTGTTTTAAAAATCACGGTGTTACCGAGCTTACCGTTATTCAACTTACCTACTGTTAGGACTGTATCCAGTGATGCAAAGGAGTTTTAAAAATAATCATCTCTTCTACTTTTGATGTTTGATATTGCAAAAAGCCACTTGGTTTGGTGGTGGAATTATGGAAATACAGCAGCTAAAAGTAAAAACCAACCACAATCTGTTTTCCCATTTCAATTTTCAACCATTCCTAAAAAACTCAACTGATTTCTTTTATCCGTGTGCAATGTTGTTTTAGATTGTGTGCGAGCCGAACCTGTAATCTACAAAACTCTGGAGGCTTCACCAGATGATATCGCACTGCTGCAAGCTTATGTTGGAGATAGACCAACATGGAGGAATCCTCAGCACCCATTCAGGGTTGATTCAAAGTTCAAACTCACGGGAGTTCCGACACTCCTCCGCTGGGAAAATGACACAATCAACGCCCGTCTTGAAGACCATGAAGCCCATCTCGAGCACAAAATCAAGGCCCTTCTCTCTGCTGATTAACTTCTGATGATTTCCCCTTTGTAAGATGCACAACAATCCTATATGCCGATATGGTTGGTTTTGTATGCATCTCGTTAATGCTGGCTGCTGACGTTGCACACTTCAGTGGCCAATGAAATAAAGTGTCTACTAATGGCATTGCATTTTATTGGTAAAATATGAGAAAAACCAATGAGCCATAGAAAAGTCGATAATTACAGTGACTCGTACCCATACAGTTGATTACATTAAATTAGCATCAACTTCAGCAGCAGCAGCAGCGTAAACGATTTAAGACTACGCATATTAACAAAATCTACAAAAAAAATTTGCCTCCGCCTTCTCCAAACTATTAATTTAGCACAACATAGAGCTCAAACTATTATTAACATCAAAATTTGCCTTCCCCTCACTATCTTCAAAATTTACAGAAAGCTCAATGGATGATTTTTATGTAGTAGGCTCATATATCGGTCTTTGACAGTGTAGGAGTCAACTTCAAAGTAATATCACCATAAGGCTGTTCTTGTCCCACATCAAGAAGTCCATAACTCTTCAAAACCTGTAATTGACCAGGAAATCATAGGTGTATTCAACAATACTATTTAAAAAGAAAATTTTGAGCAGCAATATAGCAAATCATGGTTCAATCCATACACATACTTCAGAGGGTTTATAATACTTACCAACGTCTCATAGAACATTCGTGCACATAACTTTCTTGTTTTTCCTTCTAATATCTTATTCAAACTGAGATCAGTGGAACCTTCAGAGGCTGGGGTAATAGGAGATTGTCTTTTAAGATACTGTGCCACAGCCCTGCATGATAATAACCAAATAGATTAACTTGCCACAAAAGGTAAATTGTCCTCCAGAATCAAAGTTTCTTATTTTCAAAATAAATGGCATTACCGAGTTCTCACAGACAACGACTCGACTCCTTGACGTGCTTGGGATCCTGCCATTGAAAACTGTGTTATGTATCTACCACACACAAAACTAAACATTGGCATCTAATAATTTCTGCATTTAACACCTTTTCAACATCATTGAAGAAACCAAGAAAAGCAAACTGCTTACCTGTTGGCGTATTGTTATCTGCTTCCAGAAACGAAAGATCCTATAGCATTACAGTTCAGTGTCAGTTGAGTAATTTATTAACCAAGGTCCTATAACTAATTTAGCAGCAATGGGTTGAGATGATGCAAGGCATCAAGCCTAATATCATATTCATCACATATCAAAGCAGTCAGAACCATGGTTTTTAACTGCTAATAGCAGAATGCTATTAATAGTTGAAAAAAGAAAGAGACACCTGTATATCATCAAGTAAGAAACTGCTCAAAACCAGCAGTTGAATAAACACACAAGTACTTACATCAGCTTCTGCAGAATTTATCAACTCAGGAATACCCGACAGCCCAGTGGTCTCAAGACCAAACCGCTCCTCCAAAAGTACCCTTGGTGTTTCAAGCTCTGACCCACGAGTTCCAGTAGGCACCGACTCGGATTCAAAACTTTTAGTTGAGGAATGAGTCTGGTCGTCTCTTCTAAAAGGAGAATGCACAACTGTAGCTGGAGAAGGCATAAATTCAGGCAAATAATCATTGCCAATATTGCTATCATCGTGTCTTAGTTGTCCGATTTCCATATCAATTTCAGGCACCGGAGACTCTAAAACCATAGGCTCTTGGATATCTTCAGTTGCATGAGGAGGAGACTTAGCAGAACTTGGCTTAGCAGCACTTGGTTCTGGGACAGCTTCAGTCTCAGGAGCAGGAGAATCCATAATCATAGGCTCTGAGTTCCCTTCCTCTGTGGCTGTGGCAACCAAATTGGGTTTGGTAGAGATGTAATCCTTTTCGAAAATATTACAGACATCCACACATGACCCTGCAGATAGTCAGACACCATATTTTCTCTAAACCCAATTTTTTACCCTGGAAGAATATAGAAATAGAAAAATGCAGAAGGAAAGATTTACTCACCAGATAATAAAGGCTCATGAAAAACCTGTTCCTTTATTACCCTGTTATTCAACTTCCACATACCTAAATCATTGACCGGCATATTTCTGTTCTTCCTTAATAAATCACTAGAATCTTCAAGTGCCTTTTTCATAAACCTGTACACAACCTTACATCATTAAAAGGTACTAAAAGAAGAACAGAGAATGATAATATCAACATGAACTATACGATCAATCTTACTTATTAGACAACACCAAGGACTTACCAAGATGAATTAAGTGGTACTAAAAGAAGAACAGAGAATGATAATATCAGCATGAACTATATGATCAATCTTACTTATTAGGCAACACCAAGGACTTATCGAGACGAATTCTCTTCCGCACTCTCTGATTTTGCTTCTGTTCAGGAGGAGTAGACCGGATGACCAGTGCAGGAGATGAATGCCCTGAAAAATCAAGATAAAAAATAAACAAGAGACATCAACCAAAAACAAAACAAGATGACTGCTGATGACACATACACTCCTTGCATAGATGAAATGGTAAGAAAGAAAACACCCACCCAAGGAAACACGAGTATCAGAAACCCCTAGGGCCTCTGGCGTAAAAGCAGAAGCTGGTGGTTCTGTATGCGGCTGAAACTGCAAGGGCTGCCCTCCAGAAGCTAATAGATCCTCCAAAGTTGGAGTATGAATTTCCTTCTCATTCAAAAACTGGCCTGAAGATACAGTTGGCTCTGTTGCATCATTTCCAACATCTAGAAGCAATGGTGATAGATCTCCGGCACTAAAATCATGGTGAGTGTCACGCATAACTTCAACTTCTGGAAATTTTGGAGAAGTGTGATCAATGGACCCATGAAGAACTTCTGTCTGATTGCTCAGACCAGGTTCTTGAAAATTCACAGATTCCCTAAGAACTTCTGTTTGATTGCTCGGACCAAGTTCTTGAAACTCCACTGTTTCCCCGGGTACTTCTGTCTGATTACTTGGACCAGGTTCTTGGAAACCCTCAATCTCAGTAGGTAGTTCTACCTGATTACTTGCACCAGGACCTTGGATATCCTCATTCACATTAAGCACTTCTGTCTGATTACTCGGACCGGGGTCTTGAATGCCCACATCAGCATCAGAGGGGGGTGCAAGGATAATGCTGTAATCAATGGAACAATAGATGTCAAACTGGTTCTGAAACCAGAATTAAGTGGATTAATATAATTCAAAAATGGACTTCAAAAGGCACTTGGGACATACTCCTCTTGCATTTGCCTGACCCCTGAATCAGGACCCTCTTCCGGTGGGTGTGTTGAATCCACCATAATATCCTACACCAATTTAGGTTTCAATCAGCCATGATGCAATTCCAATATCTCAAAGTTCAAACAACAAATACACAGGATAAAGCAACTTGCAAACGAAGAGAGAGAGAAGGTTTAACCTCATCAAAAGTTATGGCAACATAGACGTCTCTCCCAACAGGAATTTGATCTGAAAACATATTCATGTTAAGCAATACGTGTGTACCACCTAAAGTGAAAACAAACTAATATCAAAATACAAGCAACTATTGAAATGAATAACAGACCTGTAAGTGTGATGTCCTCCTGACTCCTGAGATGATTATCGTATTCATCATCAAACATGTGATCATCCAGATCCACAGCATCAAGATTGAATTTTTGAGGCAAAGTGACAGTATGAGCAGGTGCATGTGTGGCATCCTCAGGCAAATTAACACTAACAGTAGAGAACGTTTTTCTTAAGCTAATCAAGAAAACATTACAGTCATGATACAGATAGTCGACTTTCTTTGAGTATATCCGAACCACGCCTAACAGGAGGTGCCCCGACATTCTCAATGCAATAGGGACTTCAGGGCACATTATGCGGTCTGAAACACACATTGGCACAAATGATCAGAAAATCAAGAAAACATTCCCATGCCACCAAACTCATTGTTTGTTCCAATCAATTCTCTAGCATTTACCAAGCAATCAATATTGTCATTAGTCAAATACCAGAACAACAAAAAAAAAGCAAATACATATTATTAGAGTGAGTAACGAAACTAAAACCCTAGGCTAAAATTAAAGAGGGGAGGAAAACACACACACACAAAATCAAATTTTATATTCATCACCAAAATAACACTTTTCCCCCCACATTTACATAATGCAATTCATTTAATCACCAAAGAAAAAAAATGAGTACATGAAATAGTATCTAATCACCGACAAAGAATATGTTTCTTTCTTTTTTTTTTTTTTTTTTTAATCAGACTGATAAAAACAAAAAAAAAAGGGAAAAACAGTTTTAACTTTACTCAAAAAGATTATCAAAGAACACATAAGTAGACCAATAAAACGAGTCAATAACCTCCAAAAGATTGTAAAATTCGGAATGGCACAAGATTAGTTAGCAAGATAGAAAATTGATAAAATTAAATCGAAAAAAAGACGGACCGACAGTGGAGGGGATATTGGTGGAGGTGTAGTGAGACTTCTTGAGGCGGTGCTGAAGATGAGCGGCGCACCAGACGGTGCCCAGTGGGCCCTTTCGAGCTAGAAACGTTTGCGAATAAAACATCCTTTCTCTATTATTATTACGATTACGATTACGGTTACCAGTGAGATTTAAGAGACGGACTGTGTCTGTGTCCCTACTGGTGGTTTTTTTTTAGGGTTTAATTTATGATTTTTCTTGAATTGGAATGGAGAGGATGGATTGGAATTCTCCCTCAATTAAACAATTTAATGTAAATGCAACGTTGTTAATTTTTGTGTTGGCGCGGGAAACCCAACGAAGGCGCCATTTCTGAGAGTAAATGAATATTTGGCCTCTTCACAATTATTAAAACCCCTTCACTGCTGACATTATTTACGACTTCTGCCATCGGAGTCCCGCGATTCCTGTCAACAGTCAGGGTCAAGCAAAGAAATTGTTGAATTTTGCCCGCAAATAAAATAAGAAAACAAAAATTTCATTTTCATTTAACCAATCCAATTAAAGAAAATTTTAAATAAATTAGGCAACCCAACAGCACCACTGCGCTGATGGTTCTATGATTGGGAATTTGGGATTGCATTAGCTTCCTAAATATTATTTTATAATCTCTTATTAAATAATTTATAATTTACCATATTAATCATAAAACGACACATGCGTAATAAAATGATTAAGATGGACAAAATTATGTTATTTCAAATTATAATCTCTTTTAATATTTAATAAATTAATATCTGAAAGTCAGTTGGCTTAATAATAATCTCTTTTAATATTGATTTACCAAATATATTTTGGGTGCCATATTGCCAAATAAGTGATTATTTATGTAAAATTCCAAACATGAACTTAAAAAAAAAAAAAAAATCTCAAATTTGATTGCCACTAAAGCTGAATTAGCATTAGAAATTCACAAGGTACAAGAGCAAAGGTTTGAGCTATTCAGAATTTAAACCGAATGAAGTGAAGCCTGCAAACAAAGTGCTTGGCTCCACAGCCTCCACTTAGTTGAACTTGAACGCTTCACATCTCTTCACCGAGAACCAGTAAGCTTCTACATCTAACAGTACAAGAAGGAGACTACAATACTACTAATTCATGTGTTTTACGTTTCAAATACAATGGTTACAACAAGTAGAACACTCTCCAAAATCCTATAGATGCTGCCGTGGATCACATACTAAGCCTTGTTTACACGAATTCGTTGCCCTTCCAGCAACTGCAAGGTAAAACAAGTATCAAACAATGAACAATAAGAAACAAATCAAATTGCATACATTGTGAACTATCAACTATCAACTCTAATTTAAAATTTATTGATCCAAATAATCTGCTTTGTAAAAGCAAGGGCAGGAAACTACTTACAGAATTGTTAAGAGAAGAGATGGCAGCTTCAGCATCCTCTTCTGAAGAGAAGGTAACAAACCCAAAACCAGTTGATTTTGATGTTCCTGGAACCCGCGAAACCTTTGCACTAAGAACCTGTCCCTTCTCAGAGAAAAAATTCTTGAGTGTTTCCGAGGTTACTGTCTTTGCAAGATTTCCCACATAAACTTTGTAGGGACTGTCCACAAAGTTAGAATCCTCTGCCTGGAGGAGGGACATATCAACTTGCATCAAAGGTTTCTCTGTGATGTTTACTTTGATCTGACGTCCACCAATTTCCTGAAGAAAAGTGTTTCAACTGATCAATCATTCATTATCTACTGATCAGCATCTTCTTCCTACTTTTAACAACAAAATATCATATAATCAAGCTTACGGTGCCGTTCAGTTTCTCAATCACTGCATTTGCATCCTCAACAGTTTTCATTGTAACAAACCCAAATCGGCGACTCCTTCCAGTGTACTTATCATACATCACCTAGAAACAACAAAAGCCGAAAAGATGGTTATCTCAGGTGTTCTAAAACCCTTACATAACAAAACTACCACATCAACAAGCAAAGATACACTATTTTATTACTCAACCATGTCTCTCTAACTGGATTTTTAAAGATTCATTCTTTATATCGATGGCCTAAAGCTCAAAGCTCAAGTTATGTAAGTCTGAAAATTCAATGCGTACAACATATCTAAAGAAATTAGTGAAATAATTGCGACAAATGAGCACTTTAGCTAAAATATCCCCATTCTCGTAAGATATTTTACACTCCCTCCAAATTTGTTAGTCAATTGTGCCAAAGAAGACATTTGGTTTTCTCATAAGACATGAACATATTTCCAAACAAAAAGAAACAACTTTAATTATTTCAAACAATTAATCATACTCACAAATTCACTTTCAACTCCTCTGTTAATACGCAGAACATAACAACACAAGTGCCAAATTATACCATATCTTAAAAACCCTAAAATGGAAAAATAATTTCCTTCCAAAGGATTCATAAAAATCAATATTTTTTGTCATAATTCTTAAAAAAAAACACACACACACAATATAATCAAAAAAATTAAAGCTTTTTAAAACCAAACCATCAGATAATAAAAACAATAGAAACCCAAAAAGGCAAGATGAGACCTCAGCTTTCTCAACGGCGCCGTGTTCTTGAACAATCTTTGTAAGTTCATCATTATCAATATTTCTAGGAATGGTACCAATATAGAGCCTCCTGGCAAACTCCGAAGACGTGTCAACCGATGACGATGATGATGCGGTTTCTTCAGCTACTGCAAAGAGTCTCGTAGTGGAGTCTTCGATGCTTGCTGTCTTCAGATTGTGTAAAGAATATGAGAGTTCTGGAAATTTGATTTGAAGAATTGGTTGTCTTGATTGAAAGGTGAAGTGGGTTTTTGAAAAAATGAGATTTTGTTGAGACAGTATTAGAGATGATGATGATGATATTGAAGCCATAGCCGTTGATTTGAGTCGTTTGGCTGGGAGGCAAACAAGTGAAATAGAACAAGAAGAATGAGGTTTTATCGCTTTATCCAGTGAAGTGAGGGTGACGAAGGCCTTGGCTGTTAGTCACCCGCAGGTAATTTTATAGAACTAAAAAAACTACTTAGAGAAATATACTTTAAAAAAGAAAAATTACTGCACCATACCATACGTTATGCAATGCAACTGCTATTTGCAAATGATTTGAATGAAAAATATTTATGGTCATAAAATCCTCATTTATTTCCATATCAGTCTTCATACTAAAAATTACTATTTAACTTGATTTCCTTCTAATTTTAAACACTTTAAAGGTGGATAAAAATTTAAGAGAGTTCCTTTTAAAAGAAGAAAGAAAAAAAAAAACCAAAACAAAAACAAAAACGGTGAAAGTGGTTCAATGCTCTCCTAATTGAAATTTCCCTCTCTTTATTTCCTCTTTTAAAACTCTTTCTTATTTTGTTCTTTAAAAATTTCTCATAATTACTCTCGTTTTTGTTTTTGTTTATATTTAATTACTTCTTTCTTACCAAAAACAACAAAAACAAAAACAAGTCTTTGTTCTTGGGTATGCTATTTGTATTCTTTGTGCTGTTTTCTTTTGCTATTCTTCATATATTTGTGTTTAGTGTACTTGTTTGGTTGTTTAATTGTGACTTGGTTTTGTTACTTATGTAATTCTAAAGTGAAGTCTCTGCTGGAGGAGTTCTTGTGAGGACACACACAGACACAAGCACTTGCTGATCTCTCCAAGGTAACCCGTCTTAGTTTCTTTTGATATGTAATTTTTTTCATGTGTTTGTTTTGCATTCTCAACACAATTAGATTCCCTCTTCATGTATATATGGGTGCCATATAATTTAATTACTTTGACGCATTGTTTTTAATGCTTGTGAAGCCAAGCCAGTGGGGGAAAAAAAACAAAAACAAAAACAAAAACAAAAACAAAACGAAAAACAAATCCAAGCCAAAATATATATATATATATATATGAAATTTTAAATAACTCAGGCAATAGCAATATGATTGCTTGAAGCTCTAGCAAGAAACAGTTAACCAACTCAATCATATAAAGCTTGAGTTATTTCCAAAATCAGTTTCTTGTTTCCATGAAATATTTGCAAGGTTCTATTTTTGCTGCAAAAATCTGAAATAGATGGACAAAGAAATCAACGGCCATTAAAAACGTTATGTCATCTTTTTCACTGCCTCACTAGCCTATATGTGCGGCACCTTGATCTTATTATGTGGTGCGGATTGTTGAAGAATTTGTAACCTTCGACAACAAAATAACTCTTCCTTCATATTTATTCAAGTTATTTCTTTTTGTTAGCTTCTTTTAACCTTCCAAGTTACAATGCACTGCTTCCAGTTCAATTTGACTTGATTCAGTTATGTTTTTTTTTGTTTCCTTTCAGGAATTAAACAATGACAGAGCCGAAAGAAGACTTTTCATTGAAGGAGACCTCACCAATAATTGGTGGAGGGAGAGTCTCTGGTAGAGAAAAGCTCACGTCATCATTCGACCTTGTTGAACAAATGGAGTTTTTGTACGTAAGAATAGTGAGAGCCAGAAATTTGCAAGTCAATCAAGTGACCGGTACTTGTGACCCTTATGTTGAAGTAAAGATAGGAAACTATAAGGGAACAACTATCCCCTTTGAGAAGAAACTAAACCCAGAATGGAACCAAGTATTTGCCTTTACTAAAGAGCGTCTCCAGGCCATATCTGTAGAGTTATTGGTTAAGGATAAGATGATAGTTGATGGTGATTTTATTGGCAAGATTAAGATTGACATGCCTGATATTCCTAAACGTGTTCCACCGGATAGTCCATTGGCACCAGAGTGGAAAAGATTGGAGGCTAAAGATGGTAGCAGGGCTAGAGGAGAGTTGATGTTTGCTATTTGGTTTGGAACTCAAGCAGATGAAGCATTTTCCAGTGCTTGGCATTCAGATACAGCTGTCGTTAGTGGTGACAATATTATGAATTGTCGTTCAAAAGTGTATGTTTCGCCTAAACTTTGGTATCTTAGGGTTAATGTGATTGAAGCTCAAGATTTGGTACCTAAACAAAGGAATAGAAACCCTGAAGTTTTCATCAAAGCAGTTTTTGGGAATGTGGTTCTGAAGACTACTGTTTCAGCAAAAAAAACTGTGAACCCAACTTGGAATGAGGACTTGATGTTTGTTGCAGCAGAGCCATTTGATGACCCTTTGATTCTGACCGTGGAGGATAAACTTGGAGATAATAAAGAGGAATGTCTGGGGAGACTAGTGTTGCCTTTGTCGAAGGCTGTTAAGAGGTTTCTGCCATTGCCTCCCCCTGCTATATGGTATAATCTTGAGAGGAATATTGTTGATGGTGAAGAGAAAATAGATGTCAGATTTGCTAGTAGAATTTGTTTGAGATTCTCTTTGGATGGTGGGTATCACGTTTTTGATGAAGCCACTAACCATAGCAGTGATTTGAGGTCGACGATGAAGCAGTCGTGGCCGCCTGTAATTGGGGTTTTGGAGTTGGGGATTTTAAGTGCTAAAGAATTGTTGCCAATGAAATCAAGAGATGGAAGAGGAACTACTGATGCTTATTGTGTGGCTAAATATGCTAACAAATGGGTGAGAACAAGGACTGTTGTCGATAGCTTTGATCCAAAATGGAATGAGCAATACACTTGGGAGGTTTATGATCCGTACACTGTCATTACTTTAGTAGTTTTTGATAATTGTCATTTACATCCTGGAGGAGCCAAGGATTCAAGAATTGGGAAGATAAGGATTCGACTATCTACGCTTGAAACTGATAGGATTTACACTCACTCTTATCCTCTTGTAGCATTGCTACCGAATGGGGTGAAAAAGATGGGAGAAATTCAGCTGGCTGTGAGGTTTACTTGTTCTTCTTTTGTCAACCTGCTGCAAACTTACTCACAACCCCTATTGCCCAAAATGCATTACATTAACCCACTCTCTGTTTTTCAGATTGATAGTTTAAGGCACCAGGCTACTCATTTGCTCTCCTCAAGGCTGAGTCTTGCTGAGCCACCATTAAGGAGAGAGGTTGTTGAGTATTTACTTGATGTAGGTTCACAGATGTGGAGCATGAGAAGAGGCAAAGCCAATCTTGCAAGACTCATGAGCTTTTTGAATGGATTTGGTGTTGCTTGGAATTGGTTCTATCAAGTGCGCCGATGGAAGAATCCAATGACAACAATTTTTGTTCATGTCCTCTACGTGATTATGGTTCTTTTCCCACAAATGATTCTGCCCACATTCTTTTTTATCTTATTTGGTGTTGTGATTTTGAAGTTCAAGAAGAGGCCAAGACATCCTCCTCATATGGACATTAAATTATCATTTGCTGACAAAGCTCATCCTGATGAGCTGGATGAAGAGTTTGATACATTCCCATCTTCCAAGCAAGGTCACATTCTAACAACTAGATATGATCGATTGAGAAGTATAGCAGCAAGGATGATTACATTAAATGGTGACTTGGATAGTCAATTGGAGAGGCTGCATTCTTTGATAGATTGGCGGGATCCGAGAGCTACAGCTATGTTCTCAATCTTTTGTTTGATGGCAGCTGTAGTGTTTTATTCAGTTCCCCTTTGGATTTTACTCCTATTTGCAGGTCTTTTTGTGATGAGGCATCCAAGATTCCGCATTGACATTCCTGCATTACCCCAAAACTTCTTAAGGAGATTACCTTCAAAGACAGAGACTTTATTGTGAAAATGCTGCATTTATTTAGATGCTTTTTGGTTGGTTATCCATTTTATTTCTTGTCATCTCTGGATTTGGTAGCAGTAAGGAAAGTTAGTGTGGAACTCATTTACCTCTTTCATTTTTGGGAGTATCTTCCAGCAGCTATGCGGTTGTTTCTGTCTGGCTTGCTATTCTTCTATAATAACAGTAAGCGCAACAGCAACAACTTTCATTCCTTGTAATGAAAACCTGCATCATATTAACTTTCCGTCATCACCATCAAGCTTGGTTTGTTACTTTGTTACGTTCTTATTCCAACATATAAACCAACTAATCCCAGCAACAGCTAGCAGAACAATCACCATCCCTTAACTTGTATTGAAATCAGCAAAGGAATGCAAAAGTAGGCAATTTAGAATAACGGCTGTACTGAACCAACTGAACTTATCTCAATCGACATAACGTGGGGTACTAATTGATTCCGGTTCTTGAATTCAAACCCTGCTCACCTCCTGCTGCATGCTTACAATAAACAAGGTTCCATATGCAAATCAATGTTTTGTTTTGCTTTTAATGGGCCTTGGAAGAAGATTAAATAAAGCACAATTCACGTAAAGCATAAAAAAATTGGTAAGGTTCATTTTGGGGTTGTGGAGGTTGATGAAATAAGATGTTTGTACGAAATAAATTACTGATTAAAAAAATAGTTTGATATTTGATAAACTGTGCCGTTGTGGTTGTTGTAAGTTTAAAAAATAATGTACATGCGTTTGAGAAATTTTATTACGAAAGTGTTGTTTTATTATATAATGATCAAAATAGACATAAGTTTAAATTATCTTTTATTTTTAGAGTATGCTTAATAAATTATTTAGACATACCTTTTTACAAATACGTAAAATTATATAAAATAAAAAAAAAACTCAATTAAATAAAATATTCATAATCTCTTACCTAAAATATGATAAAAATTCATACTAGATTGTAGACGTAATATGATTATGACGGTAATATGATATCTAATAATTTATATATTAAGATTTATGAATAAATAAGATATAATTGTCTTTTTTTTAAATACTAAAATTATAATATGAATTTTAAAAAGATGTGGAACTGCTTATGAAAAACAACCCTCTACTTGTTTTTAAAAACTGCTGATAAAATAAAAAAAATTATAAAATAAACTACTTTTACAAAATTTATCAAAATACTACTTTTATAAAAAATTATAAAATAAATAGCTTATTGAATTTCAATTGCAATCCCAAACGGAGCCTAAATTTATGTACAAAAGCTTCACTGAGTGCAATGTTGTCGACTTTTGGCCTCAAATGACAAATACTGTTGTGATTTTTGCGTAGAGATGCTACATTAAGTTACAAATAAATAATAGGCCAAATGCAACTCAAAATTTCTACTACAAAACTTCCTAAAGCAGGTAGGTTATTACTAACACTATCTCCTTTTCTTTCTACTTTTCTGCCACACCAAAGCAAGATCTAGATTGATAGAATCCCAGTCTATCATCTTGATGCCCCTGCTGCAGCACGCTTATCATATTCACCTCGCTCTTCTTTAGCAAACTCTTCAATCAATTCACGTTGTCTTTGGGTCAGGTTCCTGCACAAAAAAAATTCAATGATAAGGCATTGCAATCATAAATTTTCCACAATATTATTAGCAACACTGTCAAACTATAAGCATGCAACAGTTTAGTAATTATTGCTTCTTCCTGCAGTACTAAGATTTTTGGGTGTCAGAAAAGAGTTGTGGACGTTAATGCAATCATAAAAGTACTCATGGTACATAATATTGCACAAGAAAAAAGAACTTACGTTGGAATGCTGACATTGAAGTGCACATATTGATCACCAAATGAGAAAGAGTTCCTTGTTTTAATCCCTAAGAGGAAAAAAGAAAAAAGAAGAGTAACTGAGAAGAATGGTTAATAACTAAATAAATAATTGCTTAAAATGTTCCATGTCTAGAATATTCCAAAGATAGCAGGTAGAATAAGAAAATTCAATGCCAACTAAATAAATCTTTAAAGGAAACCCAAGAAACTTGTTACATAAGAATTGCCTAAAGCAGATGCAACAAGAACAGAGAGCATTAGTGTAGTCTTTGAACCTTTGTTCTTCAGAACCACTTTCTGACCAGGTTGGGTTCCAGGGCGGACCTGAAGATGAAACAAATTTATTTTATTTTCCCAATATAAAGGATTAAAGGAAAGTAATAATCACCAAAAAACCAACAATAAATAAATATATATAAATGTTTCAACAAACCTTGAGTACAACATCTCCAGTGAGAGTTGGGACTTGAATAGTTCCTCCCAAAATAGCCTGCACAACAGCAATCCATTGATTTCCAATAAATAGATGAACGAATAAACTATTAGACAGTTATTGCAGGCATAACTTAGCTCATTGCATGATTGATATCTGTTCCTTCTGGATCGAAACAAAGAATAAAGAATATCTGTTATATAAAAAATACTATAAAATAGTTTACCTGAGTGACACTTAAGACAGAATCTACATGAATGTTAGCACCTTCTCTGCGGAAAACTGGGTCTTCCCTGATCTGCAGAATAAAAAAAGAGTGTAATTATCAATCAACATCCACTCTACTGTAACACGATAACAAATAAAAGAAGCTAAGAGAATCACCTTGATTGTAACATAAAGATCCCCAGGTTGATTTCCATCAGGATCTGCTCCACCACTTCTAAAAACCTTTAATGTCTCATTGTTGTCAACTCCTGTAGATAGCAAATAATTCAGAGCCTAATTGATAACAATTGGGATACCTAATGTGGATTGCATAATAAGTGAGGAAATGCAATTCAATAATTGGCATAGAAATGGTAATGAAGTATATTTACAATAGGGAGCCCACTTATAGATCAAAGTTTGCAAATTTCAAAAGCATGATAAAATGTACCCCAACACTTGCCACATCCAGGTTGTGCAGTTTCAAAATTCAAAGTTCTTCCCGTCTCCTAATACTCAACAACAGAACATACAAGACTCTCTGTCTCGAGGAATTGCCTCTAAAGGAAGTATTCAAAGTAGGAATAACCAAAAATACAAGCCAAAACACATTCTCCATAGTTTTGCTTTTACAACTTCTGGTGGTATTTCCAGATCGTAACTACAAATAAGAAAAGTTCCCTCAGAGTCTCTAGCCACAGCATAGGAGCCTAACAAAAGAGGGTGAAAGATCTACCATAACCAAGGACCAAATGAAAAAGAGAATTTGTGTTGGTTTGAGATGTTAAATTTAAAAATAAATAAATAAATAATCTCTGACAGAGATAGATGTCAGACTTTCAATACCAATAATATCTGTCTCTGCAGGGGATCATGTGAGCCCACAGAAAAAGATCATAATGAAATAATTAAACAATAACCAAAGCAATCACCAATGCTTGAAGATCTAAACAATACCTGGCATAATATCCAATTTCACTGACTTTGATCCCTTCACTACTCTAGCTCCTTTGCATGACTTGCACCAGTTCTGATGCCAACAACAATATTAGAGATTTTTCGTTTTTTAATTGATATTAAAAAAAAATAAATGCTTAATAACAATGCCAATGAATCGATAAATTAGTATTCACAATTATGCCAAAAAAAATGCCAATTTAAATGATTTCACATAGAGTATGATCCTAGTCTGATCATAAGTGAGATATATTATTTAACAGATTAAAAAAGAAGGGAATATGCTGAAAATGAGGTCAGTGGAGCAAGTATAATATACCGTAATAATATGGCCTGTCCCACCACATTGTCGGCAAGTTTGATTAATGCTCATAAAGCCAGACTGTATAGACTCCTGTGATGTAGCAAAAGCATAAGAGGAACTCACCAACTTAGTATTTCCATATTAATGATTATGATATTATGAAATGATCTAAATATCATAGGTAACATATACAAGTGACTTGAGTAAATATGAGTTTGTTTGTACGCGTATGTAACTCTAGTAGAACTAACCATGCCAGAGCCCTTACAGCGCCTACATTTTTCAGGTTTCACTCCAGGAGGGACACCTTCCCCACCTGAAACAAATGCAGAAACAGTAGAAGGGAAAAGGAATTAAACTTGGAATCTCGCTTCCAACCTAATTCAGATCTGACAGAAAATAAGCATACCACAAGCTTCACAAGGCAACTCCGTCTGAAAAGTAACAGTTTTGGTACATCCCTGAACAGCTTCCATGAAGGATAGCTCAACAGCAACCTACTCATTGATATATAAGAAATGTGTCAGCAATTCCATTTTGAAGCACAAACATAAAGAACCAACATGTGGAAACTGAAGGAAGAATGATAACCTTTACATCTTGGCCACTCATCCTATTTCTGAAAATATCTCTAAAGTTGAAAATCTGTAAATCAATGTAGCAAAAAAATCTGATTAGATTTCTAAGGTGAAACTTTCTCCAGAAAATCAGAAATTCTAGAGACATACAACTGGATCTACAGAATCGTAGGTATTCCATCATCACAACACATTACACACAAAAGAAAGACAATGTAACTAAGAAAATTAACTGAGGAAAAATCATTCTAATAAGTCTATCCTTACATTCTCCATATTGAAGATGTCCTGGAATGGATTTCCAAATCCAAAACCACCTTCATGACCTGGACCACCATTGGTTTCTTGGTGCACAAATGCTTCATGGCCAACCTATATAAATGAAGACAACCAATCAAGATGATGACAAGCCTCGGGTGTCATTTCACTCGAATCTCTTGTATTTATATAGCAGCTATTGCAAGTAAAGCATCCATCCATTTATTTGCAAAAACTTTACAATGTAAAATATGAATGATATTAATTAGCAATCTGATCATAAAATCTAGACTGTTTAAAACTTAAATACAAGTAATGAGGTACCTGATCATAAACTGAACGCTTCTCATCATCTTTCAGAACCTACAACATAACAAACAAGAGGCTTTGTTGAGTCAATCATGTAAATTAATAATAAGCAAGAGTAGTTATCAAACCTTAATAGCTCTAATTTTTAGTAAACTTACTTCATATGCCTTTGAAACTTCCTGAAATTTCTTTTCAGCTTCAGGGTCGTCTTTATTTGTATCTGGATGGAGCTTCTTTGCAAGCTGCATTTAATTTACAAATAAAATAAATAAAATCAAACGATGCACAATACCAAGCTAAAGGACTTTTAAGAAAAAAACATCTTTTTCTGTAAACAGTTTAAACAGAAACAAAGGCGGCGAGACCAAGACTTACCCCGTAATAAGCTTTCTTTATTTCCGATGCAGTGGCATTCTTGTTCACACCAAGTAAATCATAATAATCTCTCGCAGACATAGAGGCTGAATCCCAAATTTCAAAAATTAAAAATAGAAATATAAAAAGACAGTAACCAACGTCCAAATTTTGTCTCAACCAAACCAGCAATACAGTTAAATAATCCTAAATCAAACAAATAAAATAAACTCTATTTGTTACCGGTGCTATGAATAGACCTCATCCCACCCAAATTCGAATTCAGAAGCCTCAGTAGCAACCAGTTTCTATGATTATTAGCTGCAATTCAAGACATGTAATGTATTCAATACACAACCATAACATTCCAAATCATAAAACAAAATTTTCTATAAAGAATATATAAGAATCCAATATTCGAAAAGAATAATTCGAAGATACCATTTTTAAGCGCAAAATTGCCAGAAATCCTAAATTGATTACAGGGGCCAGTACTGAAGCTCTTGCTGCACCCTCCAATTACCGCCTTTATTATCTGCAATCAACGCATCTGTTAAATTTGACAAAATTATCGAACCTAAGAAAAGCTTAAACCCAGATCAATACTGAACGCGAGAAAAAGAGAAGGGGGCTTACGGAATTCCGAGAATCCTCGAGAAGATTCCGGTTTCGAGTCAACGAATGAAGAAGTCTAGCTCCGTTAGAGCGAACCATTTGTGATTCTTACTGAGGCTCTTTACTCGAATTAGGGTTTCTTTGTTAATTTTAGCTCGATTTTCCTGTTTGCTTTACTATTGGGCGTTAATGGAATTTTGTATTAAACCCTCAAAAAACCCTACCTTGAATGTTTAAAGTTTAGAGCGAGAAGGAGAAGCTTCTAGTATAATGTGTTTTTTTTTTTTTTGCCCTTTTATTTATTTTATTTTAAATATATAATACAATAATAATATAACAAAGCCTTCCCCATCTTATTGGAGACACTAGACACACACCTTATTCTTTTTTCTGTTTTTGTTTATTTTTTAATTTATGGCCAAGTCAAGGGTTTGTGGTGTGTATTGATTATAGAGATGGCAAAATTATTTGGGTTCAGTCCCGGATCCACAAATATCCGAAAGATCCGGATCCAGATGTAATAAAATAACACCCGTGCGGATCCGGATCCGGATCCGGATGCAAATGCTTCCGAAAAATCGGATATTCGGATCCGTATTATTTTTTAATTAAATAATTTATTAAATTAAATTAAAAATATATATAAGTTAAATAAAAAACATAATATGATTAATTAAAAAATTATATAAGTTAAATTAAATTAAAAATATATATTTGGATTCACATTATTTTATGTGGATTTGCAGTGTTTTTATAATTTTATTTGTGAATTTGTTGTGGTAGACTTGAATTTATGTTATTTTTTATGTTTAATTTATATTATGGTATTTTTATTTGTGAATTTATGGTGTTGTTGTATTTATTCTAGGCATTGAATTGTTGATTATTTAATTATGATTGGATTTTATTTAATTTTATTAGGTAAATTTGTTAAATTTTAAATTATATTTTAAATTTTAAATTTAGCATTATGCGGATCTGAATATCCAGAAAAACCATCTACAATCAGCATAAATATTATCCGCATCCGAATCCGCACATTTTTTTACAGATACGGACCCAAAATATTAATCTGGATCTTAATTTTGCCATCTCTAATATTGAAGTATTTATTTTCGTGACACGTTTGTCTTTTTGTACTTGCACTATTTGGTTGTGATTTGTGAATATTAAAGCTAAGAGTTCTCACTTTTATGGCTGCACCCCAATTCTCACCTAAGTTATAAATTTAACACATCAATAATATATAGAAATTATGTAACTTAATTTTGTATCTTATATTATCAAATGTTTCATGATTAATAAAATTGTAATGTGATAAAATAAAATAAAATAAAATCACCTAGTGGGTGCATAACATCGGAAGTGTTGCTCCAGGAGTTGCATTAGCGAACTACTTAATTATTATATAAAACTTGAATATTTTCCCAAAAGGGCTAGTTTGCATGGAAGTAAAGAATCTCCGCAAGGCAACTGTTATTAAAATTGCGAAACTCCCTTTCTTTCTTTAGCAGTTGGGATCTTTGGATATAACCACATTATGATTGCTAGCTTGATGCTCAGTTCAAGTAAGTGATTCCAATGACATTACCTGGAAATGAACTCTGCCTAGAAGAGGATGTTTACTATTTTACCATTGTCACTTGGGATTGAATTGAGGCCGCACAGACAATATAATAATTAAGTTTAAAGTAAGAAAAAGAAAAAAGAATAGGAAAAGCATCTTTGGCGAGCTTGTGCTTTTGCTTTCTTTCAGGTGCTAATGCTAATGCACTGCTTTGAATCCTTGTTTTCTGGCTTCTTTTTACCACATTGGCATCGCTTTCAACAAAAGAAAGAGATGTCTCATAAACCACGTAAACAAAATGACCCTAAGAAATAAGCATTTAGGATACCAGCATTACAACAACACGCAAGTTTCAGAATCCTGAGCTTTAGAAACTGTTAATTAGGTGATTTGGACTTTTAACTTAACTCTTTGTTGACAAAGATATGAAGCTTTGCCTAAAAGAAAAGATATTAAAGAAGACATCACAGTTAATATAAACTAATTTTTATTTTCCATTAATAACTAAAAAATGAAATTGCAGAACAATAATGTAGTATACTAGAAAAAGCAACTCTGTAATTCTGGAGACCATGTAGGCAGTTTAATTGTTGTAATGGACAAGTCCACATCCTTTAAATAAAGTCATAAAGTTTATATCTCCAGTTTGTCTTGCCCCAGAGTTTAGGGACAGCTTCTTCATCAATGCTTCCTTACTTGAACAAGTCAATAATAGGCATGACAGTCACTGAAAGAGAACCTTCATAATATTCCTTCCTTCTTTATCTCATCTCCTGCCAGCCTTCTAAAGTATAACTTCTTTGCTTCAGAATCGAGTTAGAGATTTCTTGTGGAGAGCCACTTCCTTTTAGCACGCACGAGTGAAGCAACAAAGAAAGGAGCATGAAGCTGGTTGTGGAAGTAGTAGATGCTTATGATCTTATGCCCAAAGACGGTGAAGGGTCAGCTAGTCCATTTGCAGAAGTTGATTTCCTAAACCAACTTAGCAAAACCAAAACAATTCCAAAGAACCTCAACCCTGTTTGGAACCAGAAACTTCTCTTTGATTTTGACCAAACCAAAAGCCATAACCACTTAAATATTGAAGTCTCTATTTACCATCACAGAAAAAGGCCAATTCCGGGCAGGCACTTCCTTGGCAGAGTTAGAATTCCTTGCTCAAATCTTGTCAGACAAGGCGAGGAAGTTTATCAAAGATTCCCACTTGAAACGAAGTGGTTTCTCTCATCTGTCAAAGGTGAGGTTGGCCTCAAAATCTACATTTCACTACAATCTGAAACGACACAGCCCCCAATTTCAAGTGTACCAAAACCAAAATCACCAAAAAATACCACCAATCTTGATAGCAAAACTTTTACTGCTCTTCCCAAAGTTGAAGTGCTAGCTGCCATTGATGCTCCAAAATCTCTACCGGAAAAAGAAATTTATGGAGTTTCTTTGAAGGAGGAGATCAAAGAACCTGCCCAAGTTGCAGTAGAGCCTATCCAAGAGTTCCTCAAACACCAAGTTGTTCTGCAACCAGGCCTATCAGTGGAGAAACAACCACCAGGTGTCCCATTCACCATGCATTCAATGAATCTACAGCAAGGACGTCCTAGTGACCAAGAGGAGTACAATCTGAAGGACACCAATCCCCAACTTGGGGAGCGGTGGCCAAATGGTGGAGGATATGGAGGAAGAGGATGGATGAGTGGTGAAAGATTCACGAGCACGTATGACCTTGTTGAGCAGATGTCCTATCTATATGTTCGAGTGGTGAAAGCTAAAGATCTTCCTCCCAGTTCCATTACTGGGAGCTGTGATCCATACGTAGAAGTAAAGATGGGAAACTACAAAGGACGGACTAGGCATTTTGAGAAGAAAATGAATCCAGAGTGGAACCAGGTCTTTGCTTTCTCCAAAGAACGCATTCAGTCATCAATGCTTGAAGTTTTTGTTAAGGATAAAGAAATGTTAGGCAGAGATGATTATCTTGGAAGGGTTGCTTTTGACTTGAATGAAGTTCCAACAAGAGTTCCTCCTGATAGTCCACTGGCTCCTCAGTGGTACAGACTAGAGGACCGACGTGGTGAAGGAAAAGTAAGAGGACAGATCATGCTTGCAGTTTGGATGGGAACTCAAGCTGATGAAGCCTTTGCAGAGGCTTGGCATTCAGATGCTTCGTCAGTATATGGAGAGGGTGTTTTTAACATCCGATCAAAGGTTTATGTATCACCAAAGTTGTGGTATCTAAGAGTGAATGTGATTGAAGCACAGGATATTGTGCCTAACGACAGAAACCGGCTTCCTGAAGTTTTTGTGAAAGTTCAAGTTGGAAACCAAGTGCTCAAAACCAAGATCTGCCCAACTGCAACTACTAACCCACTTTGGAATGAAGATTTAGTTTTTGTAGCAGCTGAGCCTTTTGAGGAGCAGCTATTTCTAACAGTTGAGGATCGAGTTCATCCTTCGAAAGATGAGGTGCTGGGGAAGATAAGCTTACCACTGAACATATTTGAGAAGCGGCTAGACCACAGGCCAGTTCATTCACGTTGGTTCAATCTTGAGAAATTTGGTTTTGGTGCGCTAGAAGCTGACAGAAGGAAAGAGCTCAAGTTTTCAAGCAGAGTTCACCTTAGAGTTTGTCTTGAAGGTGGGTACCATGTGCTAGATGAATCAACAATGTACATAAGTGATCAGAGGCCAACAGCAAAGCAGCTCTGGAAACCGCCAGTTGGGATATTAGAAGTTGGCATTTTGGGTGCACAAGGACTTCTGCCTATGAAGATGAAGGATGGCAGAGGATGCACGGATGCTTACTGTATTGCTAAATATGGTCAGAAATGGGTTCGGACAAGAACAATTCTTGACACATTTGATCCCAAATGGAATGAGCAATACACTTGGGAAGTTTATGATCCCTGCACAGTGATCACACTGGGAGTATTCGACAACTGCCACTTGGGTGGAGGGGAAAAACAAAACGGTTCCAGTGCAGTCAGAGACTCGCGAATAGGCAAGGTACGAATAAGGCTATCAACGCTTGAAGCTTATCGAATTTACACGCATTCTTATCCACTTCTTGTTCTTCATCCACAAGGAGTTAAGAAAATGGGCGAGCTTCAGCTAGCAATTAGATTAACTATATTCTCTTTAGCTAACATGATATATGTGTATGGGCATCCATTGCTGCCTAAAATGCATTACCTGCATCCTTTCACTGTGAATCAAGTGGACAATTTAAGGTACCAAGCCATGAATATAGTTGCAGTGAGGCTTGGCAGAGCTGAGCCACCTCTGCGAAAAGAGGTGGTGGAATACATGTTAGATGTTGATTCCCATATGTGGAGCATGAGAAGAAGCAAAGCTAACTTCTTTCGAGTTATGTCACTGCTTTCGGGCATGATATCTGTCAGCCGATGGTTCACTGATGTATGCAACTGGAGAAATCCAGTTACAGCAGTTTTAGTTCATATCCTCTTCCTGATACTAATATGGTATCCTGAGTTGATTCTCCCAACTGTATTTTTATACATGTTCCTTATTGGACTATGGAACTATAGGTTCCGGCCAAGACACCCCCCTCATATGGATACCAAACTTTCATGGGCAGAAGCTGTCCATCCAGATGAGCTAGATGAAGAATTTGACACGTTTCCAACTTCAAAACCTCACGATATTATTCGAATCAGGTATGATCGGCTTAGAAGTGTTGCAGGGAGGATTCAAACAGTGGTGGGTGACATAGCAACTCAGGGTGAGAGGTTTCAGTCATTGCTCAGCTGGAGAGACCCAAGAGCAACTGCCCTCTTCATATTGTTCAGTCTTTGTGCAGCTGTGGTGCTATATACAACCCCATTTAAAGTGGTGGCTCTGCTTGCCGGCTTGTATTATTTACGGCACCCAAGATTCCGTAGCAAGCTGCCTTCCGTACCCAGCAACTTCTTCAAGAGAATGCCAGCTCGAACTGACAGCTTGCTGTAATACTAATGACCTATGTGCCAGACATGCTAGTTTAATTTTAATGAGTTTCAATAACATTCTATACCAAATGAAATATTTACTTGTTGACAGCCGAGTGTGTAGCATATTTGAGGTGCATTATCCTTGAACGAGTTATGTGGTTTGCCATACAAAAATATGTTTCATAAAATGCAAACTGTTCAATGTAATCTAGTGAACTGAAAGCACAATTTTCGGTATCATGATGTATAGAATTGCCTCTTTTCTCAACAAAACTAGCAATGGAGCTGTTCGTGATAACTAAATGCGGTGATAGCAGAGATAAAACATTCATAGAGGCTCGTCATTGCAACAATACAAGGAATCAAAATGTCACTCAATCATCTAAGTAACCGAAAGGAAGTTAAACAGAAACACATAAAAAGGAAAGGTCACATAGTATATATCAGTAATCAATTGTACTTAAAGAAAAGCATTTCATTTGCCTAACATCATACCAAAATTTAGATGTCTGATTCCATGAAACAAAGATTACAACTGCTAAAACCAATTTCAAACAAAACATAACAAATAGGAAAAAGCAAGCAATCCTAAATTGTTTCAACATGTTTTCAGAAGACAAGTTCATGAGGTTTCATGCCGGCCCTGAGTGAAAACCTAGCACCAAGGTATGCCTTCAACTCTGGAACAGCCTCAATGGCCTTGATCAATGGTGTATCAACAGACTTCTGATCATCCTTCTTCTCCTGTGGAAGCGACTTCTTCTCCTACAAAATTGATAAGGAAACCACAAGAAGGTTAGAAAATATAAAATACCACAGCACAGTCTCAGACAACACAGTCTCAGACAACATACAAAGTTATCTAACCTCTTTCTCTGACTCAAAGAACTCATTCTCTCCTTTCTTCTTCCTCCTCTCAGCTTCCTTGGCAAAATACTTATCATCAAACTTATCCACGTTCACTCCAGAGATATCAACTTTGGTAGAAGTTCCAATCACATAAGACTGGTTCACACGTCTTAAAGGAACACCATTGATCTTAAATGGCCCTACATAGAAACAATTAGAAGAAAACATTTTAGAAACAGTTGTTATTTAGAATAAACCATTTAAATATTAGCACTGACAAAAATAAAATATTTAAATAAGCTATGCCTTCTCATTTCAATTATAAATATACTACATCAATGAGATTGTGAAGAATAACTCACCAGAAACTAGAAGCAATCCAGATGGAAGCTGCTTCAGGAACACAACTCTCTTACCCTTGAACCTTCCAGCAAGTATAACGAGCACTGCTCCTGGGGTGATGCTTGTTCTGACAACATAATCCACGTAAACAAATTAAATAGAGCCCTAAGAAAACATGCCCTAGAAATCAAATGAAACATAGCATAGTTGAGGACATATAAATAGTACTCGTTTAAGATGATTTGACAAACCGTAAGTAGGAACCAAGAAAACAATGAATGCTAAACAAACATAACCAGATACAACAACCAATAAGCCAAATGAGAAAGAATTCGCACAATGCTTTCTCAGAAGCAGTCTACATCTTCAGCATTTCATCTAGTAAGTTGCCAATAGAAAGATTGAACACAAATGGACCACAATATAACAATAAATCAATTATCCGCTGATTCATACTTAACCACCACAAATGAATAACATATACATGTAAAAGAAAAAAAAAGTACTGAAGCCTAAACAACTTACAAGCACAAGAGATATAAATTCATTAAAAAGGATCAAATTTTCGACTTCACTACTAAACTCAAATCTAATGGAAACAAAAACACAGATAAGAAATATAGCAATAAATGAAAAAATAAAAACCAGTACCTAAGCTTAGTGGGTTTAGGCTTGCGCTTATTGACGAGTGGTATCTTCACGTCATCGGCAGGATAAAACTTGGGGGGCTTCTCGGCGGGAGCTGCGGCTTTGGGATTGGGGTCGTGATGAGGGAAGACGCCGCCGTTTTTGGCTTTAATAGCCCAGAGACCCCTCTTATGGTACATCTTTGAACGAGAGAACTTTCCAATTCCTCGGATCAGCTCCGGATTCCTGCTCACTCTTGGCTTCCCTTGCTTCGGCGCCATTGATGCTACCCGCTTCTGTCGTGCCTCTGTGAATGAGAGTTTCGTGTGCGAGCGTGAGAGCAAAACAACTGACAACCCTAAAGTATTTATATGCCGAGAATGAAAACCCTAGAAACCCTTCGTATGTGATGAATGATCGGGTGTTGTGTTTTGTGGGCAGGACAACTGGACCGATTTAACAGCCAATGATCTAAGTACACCTATGATAACTACTAAGGGACCCGTTGATTTTAAAAATAAAAAAAAAAAAAAAAAGATAGAACACAAAGATTGCTCATATTTTTTTCAGTTTATTTTTTTATAAAGAATAATAATAACAATAGAGTAATGATAAATATCCCAATATTTGAGTCTCATTTTAAGTTCTATCTGATATGACATTCATCCATTGGAGGGTGCTTAAGTAATTTTATAAGTTATAAAATTCATTATCCAATAAATGAATGACATATGGCATTGGGATTCAAGTTGGGACTTAAATGTTGGGATCCTAATCATTACTCTAACAATAACAAGAAAATGCACACCACCAAAAAACAACAAAACCATTTTTGCTTTCATCTTGATCTTTCTCTATTCTCTTCCAAGTGTTCAATACATTTTATTTGTTCACACAGACAGTATACTTATTTATTATATGGGGGCTTCAAAATATTCTAACTTATATCCTTATATAGCAACTACTATTTCCAATTTATAACAACCAAAAGTGATACCATTTCTCTACCAATTTGATGTTTTGAATCCATGCACTAATTAGTTATAACCATTGAAACATCCATTGGTTAGATCTAATTGCTATAACACTTACTTTATGTCGGAGGTGTTTCAACTTACAATTGTCTAAGTTTAAGTATTTTCTGGTTATGATTTTCAAACTACATGTCAAATTTGTCTAATTTTGGGTTGTATTTCTTGTCTTATTAAAAAAAATTAACTACATAACACAAGATTAAATATCGAGCAAAACTTTAAATACGCAATTAAAGGGCAAGAAATGTAAAGATAACGTTTACCCATTGTTTGGGGAAGAAATATAAAAAGCAATGATAGATCGCCACGTATCCACTTAGAAAATTTTCACTTAAAATGGGAATATGGGGTGCTTGTGATGCCCGAGGTACCTTACTTGTCCTTAGTGATTCTAATTGTCAAACGCACCTAGGGTACCCAATCTATCTCTTATTACTTTCGCCAGCGAGGGTACCTAGGGTACCCTACTTGAGATACTCCAGACACACCCAAAGAATTAAAGGGTATGCCGTACGTAAATGAGACGGTAAAAAAATCTTCAAAATATCCTCTACGTGGCTATCTTATCGCCAAAAGATAATATCTGATTTGGCATAATCAAATAGATGAAATTTTGTCAATAAAGAAGGGACAAACAGCTATCATTGGGTCATTGTCCTTACAAACCTGTCAGACAACGACCCATAGAATATTCAAGATCGCATCAACCAGGCGTATTCCACATGTACCAAATGACAAAATCTGTCAATAACGGCTACACTATTCCCAATGCTCATTTCTAACGGCCCAAAAAGGTAAAAGGTGACAAAAGAAAGAGGAATGTTCTGACATTGACAGCAAAATTACCATTGGAAAACGTGCCACGTGGTAAGATACCCCATCAGCATTATAAAAGGACAGCCAGGTTTATTCTTCCACATGATTTTTCACTATTACACACACATCACAAAAGGTTGAGGCCCTTCTTCTTCTACCTCCATCTCCATTTTCAGAGAGCTTGCAAGCGCTTCACTTCTCAAAAGTTTGAGTTGCTGACTTGAGCGTCGGAGTGTGGTCGCCGACCACCGCCGGCTTCACCTCTAACCTCATTTTCTTGATTTTGCAGGTCCAGGACACCTCTCTAAACATTCCCCTTAAAATTTCAGCTTTCTTCCATTAACACCCACCTTGCAACCATTTACTTCCATTAAAAAGTCAAAACAACCTATACTCAACAACTCAGCGAGGTACCCTTTAATCCAAAAATAAATTTTATTATTTTTTGTGGACTTTACACCTTCACTCGACTTATCCAAAATCCATTGAAAACACCCATTTCTAAAATTCAGTGTATTTCTAGCATGAGATTTTTTATTGGTGGTTTTGAAGGCACGACCTTATTGGCTTAATGATTTAAATAGCAATTAAAGCTATGCTAGCTTTGTATAAACTCGTTTTCTTACACCCACGCCGAGTAGCCCTACTTCCAGCGGTACATCACTTGTCCTGTGATATAGGCCCAACACTTGTGCATCTCTACTTAAGAAGCCCATGACCGTAACCCGATTGGTCCAATAAAATCGACGATGCTTAAAAAACAAATGGGGAACAACTTCCTTCAAAACAGCCATATCGTTATTGGAAAACTCATCTCAATCAAGAGCACGGTTTTACATTCAAAACTGAAAGCATTAAAACCTATTATGCTAAAACAATGTCTAAAATTTAAAAGGATAAATTGGTAATCCTAAACCTATATCATTACAAATCAAACCCATTCGGATCGCTTATCTGGAAGAGCCACATAATTAGAAAAATAAAACACAGATCATTGACACATCAAAGATTTCCCTTCTACCTAATATAGTTCCTCGTGGCTAAATATTATTGGAATTTAACCAAAACAAAAAAAAAAACAAAACAAAAAAGGGAAAAAGGAAAAATGCTTCCCCCACAGCAGAGCAAAATATTTCCCAAATTATAAGAATCTCAAGACTTTGTTGCCAAATAACTGAATCGACATTTAAAAGACTTCAAGCTGCAACCTTAGCTTTTGTTTTCTGTTTCTTGGCGTCTAGGGAACCTAAGCCCTTGCCCAAACCAGCAGGAGCGTGAGCTTCTCTCCCTGGTTCTGATTCGTCCTTTTTCTCATCTGATGGCTCAGAGGAAGAATGGCCATTGGCTTCTTTCCTTGAATCATCAGTGGCCCCACTAGCACTGGTGTCTGGGGTTGTCCCAGATGAATTTATGATGTTGAGGAGCTGAGTAAGTGGTGGCAAAGCTTGGGCTGGAAGACCATGAGGGCGAATCAAGAGGCCCTTTGCTGCAGCTTTCCTCCTAACCTCAGCTGCTGCACGAGCTGCTCTCTCATCAAATCCCCTCCCCCGCGGAAGGGTCTCACCAAGAAGCGCTGCATTAAGTGAATTGTTGGCTGAAGCTCCGGAATTACCAGACCCTCCAGCTGCGGCCACAGCCTGGAAAGCATGTATCAAATCAGGATGGGCCTGAAAATGCAAAATTCTCAAATGAGCACTAGTGACAGGATCCATAGGAATCTTTATCACAAGATATTGAAGATTTACATAGTTCAAACTAGAAATCAAAAAGAAAGGTGTTGGAAAAAGAAGCAGTACAGAGGATTTGAAGAGATTTCACCATACCTTTAAAATATCAATAGCCTTTTGTGTAGAAGCAGCATTAAAAGCTTGTCCTTTCTGCTTTTGCACACTCATCTGTCAAAAAATAAATAAAAAATAAAAAAATTACATACTCCATAAACCAGAAAGAAATAACAAAAAAGGATAGTCCAAAGAGAAAATGTTGTTTAGTTCTTAAAACCAGAAACTGAAATGGAAACAGGGAACCAAACAATGCCCTTATGAAGTAGAACAAATCTCAGTAAAATATCGGTAAAATGCAAAAGGTATCGTATTACCTGAAGTTCACGCATTTTAAAAGTCTTCATCCAGTTTTGAGAATCTTTTGTCCTCGAGTCCTCCTCGCCAAGTTGTTTGACAAGTATATCATAGGTTTTCTTCTCATGCTGCACAGAAAATGCTAAAATCAGTCAGTTTCAATTAATAGCATACTCCTACAGTGCAAATAATTCCCAGAAGGGTCATGCCTGGTGAGAAAGCTTAAAGGCACCCATGCAGTTGAATGCAATGGCAAGAGCATGGTAGCAAACAGCGGTCTGTATATGCTCCTCGCCTAGGAGTCTCTCATTCTTCTTCAATGCCTCTTGCAAATAGCGGAGAGCTGTGTCCATCTTTCCAATGTCCTGGTACATCATTGCAACATTTATGAAAGTTGCAGCCACATCAGGATGGTCGGGTCCAGATGAAAGACTGAGTAAGAGCAATGCCCGTGACATGTGTCGTAGTGCAAGTTCTGTTTGGTTAAGGCCATGATAGAAAAGAGCCATATTGCCGTAGCTGCAGTAGCATATTGGGACGACGTGAGACAACAATTAGATCCAGAAGAGGGATATGATGAGAGAAAAGCTTTGATGGTACTTCAAAGTTAGGTTCCAAATTATTCTGTCACCTTACACATTTTAAAATTTTACACATTTTAAATGACAATTTTGTGAGATCACCCAAATATGCACGTCTATATAGCGTGCAAGCATAACATTTCGAGCAATTAAAATAACTCAATGTCATAGGAAGTGAACAATCAAGGAGATAGTACCTAAACTCAAAACTCATTGAATAAAAAATGTGATGGATACCTGTGAGCAGTATCAGGGTGATCCAAACCCAAGCAACGCTCATTAATGATTAATTCCTTGTGCTGTTGCATTATAGCTCCAGCCATGTCTCCTGCGTGATATAAAACCATGGCAAGGTACCTGAATAGTGAGAATGGGAAGCTGTTAACATTAGCTCAGAAACATCAAGAAAAAGACAATAACGAGAGAGATTAGCATTAACTTCAAGAATTGATAAAAGATGTGTCCAATATCAATCTCATTTTTAAAATGGTCAACTTTCTTTGGGTTGAGCTACATCTGATAATTAGATAAGCACTCATTTGCAGTCCTAGTTACGATCACAAGAAAGATGCATGAATTAACACCTCTAATATTTAAAAAATAGAAACAAACCAAAAATAAAATTGCACAAGATTGAATTTCAGTAACTACCTACAGCAGTTAGCAACCTCCCGATGCATTGGACCGGTCACCTGAAATACATTAAAATGAATAAAATATATAGACCAATAAATCTTTGTATGACTGAATACTAACAAACGACGACAAACCTGTTGAAGTATAGAAAAGGCCTCAGAAAACAATGTGTAGGCTTCACTAAGCAGACCCTGAAACAGAAAAATGAAATTAATATTATTTGTCTATTAGAAGACAATCAAAACATATCAGTCAAGCTACACCTGGGTCAGAATTAACATATTTCCAAGTAGCAAATTTCAAGCCAGGCCGCACTGTATTCTTGTGATTGATATACCATCATGCATGATGCATGTTTCCTTACAAATAAAAATACAAAACTTTCTATAATAATCAAACAATACCATATTTCAAATATACACTTATTAACCAATTCAAATAGTCCGCATTATGCTATAACCAATACATTTGTTCCAATGAAATATATTTATAGCAAAATTTCACTATTCAGTATTCAACATAGCCAAAAAGTTTCATCCGTCAAATATTTCTAACTTCAGATGGTCTTCAGTTCCAAAATTTGACACCGTGGTAACTCCCAACTCATAGATCAATTTTCGAGGTTCATGAACAAAATATAATCATGATGCTTACCTCAGCTAATTGAACCTTTCCCATTTCAACAAGGTTTTTAGCTTCAGAACATATGGGAACTGAATGCTTCACTACAGGTTGAAGATTCAAGATATCAGATGTTTGGAAAGGTGTTGCAGCATTAAAATCATATTTGCGAGCTGCAACACTTATGCCCACCTGTAAAGGAAACATATCAAGATAGAAGTCAAGACCAATTACAGAAGCACACTCAAGAGAAAACAAATTAGTACAGAGTAGCATGATTTTAGCAACTATGTAACATGCAAAACCACTAAAGGAAATAACTATATTAGATTTGATAATACCTTTTGGCAAAGATTACGCATAACTGAAACTTTCTTCACCCGCAGTCTTGCATCCTCTGGCAACTCAAACTACACCAAAATGACAACAATTTGAAACATATATCAATGTAAGTTTCCAGTAATAAGACCAATCCCCGAAAAGTGGAGAAATCTATCTTTTTCTCTAAGTATTATTACATGCTTCACCACTGACAAAATGTTACAGAAAGAGCATCAAACCACACAATCCTAAATTCTCAAACTTACTATAGTGGGAAACTGAATTGACTCGTTTTAAAAATAAATTCAATCAACGTCCAATTTCCAATGTACAAGGGATACCTAGCCTTCTTAATGAGCATGCCCAAAAGAAATGGATACTAATACCTGATATTTCAATTTCGCAAATTCTTTGAGGTCGGACCATAAAGTTTCTGAGCTAACATTCATATAAGACGAATGATGCTTTCTTGCAGCTGCTCTGCCTTTCCACCTAGCTTGGCCCCTAGATGACTTGCTAGAAGATGGATGCCCTGCATGGTCCTGCAGATACCAACACAAATTATAAGCCTATTTTCAAAGGGAACATAAAATCATTGAAATCATAAAATGGTTTGGATCGTCACACAGTAAGGATAAGGAGTGAGAAATATGGGACCTCCAGAACTGTATATAAGTGCTTAGCACTAAAACAAAAGTAATGCAAAAAAACATACTTTCATTTGGTTTCTAAATTGAACATTATTAGCAGCAACTTTTCCCTTAACAGCTTGACAACTTCCAAAGAAACAGTTGAAAAGATGTGCCATAGCCGGGCCAAGATCATGATCCTCAGTCTCTCTGAGAACATCCTGCATACCGAGAACAGGTTATCAAATGTAAATTAAAAATAAACAGACAAAAATAACGTGCATGAAAAATGTGCCCCAAACTTTGAGATATTCATCGCACATGCCAAAACTAACTAATAAAACCCCTTCAAGTTCAATTTAATGATAAAATCAAACTATTTCCATCTGCCTAGGGAGTGCTATAAACCCCCAACACCACCCAATCCAAAAATTAATAACAGAACCACTCCAAAACTTCAATCTGTAAGTTAGTACCGTTGCATTCACAACTACAATTAGATCAAGTCTAAACTACAACTAGAAAATGACAATATCGAGCACCCCATTGTTAAGACAGAGAATACGTTGACCTGGTTGTTTCTCACACGAACACTTTGCTTCTAACAGCAGGAAAAACTTCATTAAATTTTTTTTTAAAAAAATGATAATATAATTAGGTATAATCAATTTAAGCCTTTCAAGCAACACAAGATATTGCTGGATAAGTAATGAAATTACCTTGAGAATATGTTTTGCAGATCTCACTACAATTTCATTAGAACAAAGATCCCATAGATGAGGTAAATGTTTGGTCCCATCAGCTACCTGGTAAACTTATTATGGGTCAGAAAAAAACAATATATAGGGTAAAAATAAAGTTAAGAAACAGTTACAACATTGATCACCAGTACTCCAATTTATCATCCAAAACATAGAACACATCAATACATCAACTGAAACACACGACACTTACTTTTCCAATGTAGCGGATATTAATTCCATGAGCATGGAGTGCTTCAGTCAACGTCTGGCCATCCATGGGTGAAACTTCAAGCGTGCAAAGATCTTGGATAAATTTTGGAAGCACCACATCTGCAAGGTACGAACTAACTTTCCTGACATTTTCTTCATCTGCTGCTATCTCCTGGCAAATACAAGCAAAAGAACACATCAAATTATTATTAGCATCATAACTTTGAAAAGAAAAGACCATTAAAAAAGAATAAACTCACATCTCGACTCCCAGCCAACTTAAATTCAGTAAAAACGTTGGGGTTAAAGAGTATTCCATCACATGAATCAGAGCTTTCTTCAGGTGCAGAAGGACATTCTTGGACAGCTTCCACCTTTCCTTCTTTTGTTAGATCCTGTGAATCAACAAATTAAGCCACATAAATCAATTTTTTTAGATCTATTAAGTGTACAAATAGCCGAACAATTTTTTTTTCCATCAAAAAAAAAAAAGGAAAAATTTAAACAATTTCAAAAGTTAGTGATTCTTGCTATATGAGTCAATATGAATAATTCCAAAGATGGGACGAATGCACATAAAATATAAGCTTGCATATTTGCAATGCTTCAATGATTTGTTTGACTTCACAATTTCTGAAACAAGATAAACCATTTTTTCATCACATGTTGCAACTAGAGTTTCCCATCATTTCTCATTCAAGGACAAAGTTTGAGATTGTGATACAAACATTCATGCATGCACAAGCAGGCTAAGTCGGTAACACCAAGTTACACAACACATACACAAAGCAGACTGAGCTGGTAACAAGATGGACCTTCTCTGATAGAAAAGCTACTCACGGAACTTCTAGAAATCAATATGCTTGAAGTTATTGCATAAATGAGGTCAAGAGGAACTTACTTGACTGACATCAGAAGTTGCAGTCACAGTAGCCTCATTGTTTGCTGGCTCTCTAATGCCAGAAGCTTCTGAAGAACCAGGGTTTACAAGGGCCTCTCCCTCAGGTTCAGACTGACCTTTCGATTTTTCTGCAGCTTCGGCCTTTTTCCATAAACCAAAATTAAAAAACAACATAAGAAAGAAAACATATGGTAAAAAACCCAGAATAATGCATTTTATCAGAATATTTAATACCTGACAAAAAGCAGTAATTAGTTCTGGTCTCATAATACAAAATCGGGATCCTAGTCCCGTGTAGTTTGCATCACGTGGGGTTACTCTCATTAAGTCAAGAAGATAATGTCTGGATTGAGAAAGAAAAAAATCAGGATAACAAGGTGCTTTAATACAATGTATGAAGTCAATCTCTACAGATGATTACAACAGAACATGACATGATGGTCAATATCCCAAAAATAATCATTAAACTAGAAGCAGAAAGTTGAGGTACAACAAATGATTGGCGGATAAAATGTCAATCTTCCAGCGCCAAAATTGAGAAAGTGCAACTAACCTTTTTCCAAAATTTGAATAATAAAGTATGCATGAATGAATTTTAAAAAATCAACCAAAGCAGTTCCCAAATTCAAGAGTAAAGTTCTTTCAATATCATCACACTCAAAACTACTTGGATGAAAAAGTTAAAGTCACCAGACAAGTCAGAGCATTATTTATGTGTTCCAGAAGAAGAAAAATTCCAGCCAGCCAATATAACAATCAGCAGACTTTTAAATATTACAAGATATAAGCCAACTCAAGAATATAATCACCTGTCATCACTGCCAACAATGCCCTTGCATTCCACTGGAGCAGCCAATTTAAAGACGTTTCCAGATCCATCAAGGACCGTGTGTTCTTTCAAATGAAGGCGTTTGGCAGCCTCTAAGACCTAAAGAAACACAAAGATCAGCAATCATGACAGCGAATTAACTACATATATAAAGTCTAAGAACCCAGCAAATTTTATTAAAAAAGAGATTTTAACCATACTTTCCAAAAATTAAAAAAAAGCTACTTGCTTAGAACATACAAAAATGGAACAGAAGAAATTTTCTCAACTTAATCTGAAATACCTTAAATTTTACATTTCACCTCACCTTTGAATGAAAATCTTCATTCCAGCTAATTTTCTTGCCATTGTCAACAGAACCATAAAGAAGGGAGTCTGATTTATCCCCTTGAAGAATGCCAGGCAGAACACTCTACATAACAATGTGCAAAGTACCCAATAAGACAGCAGCTTAGACAAAATAAAATAAAGCAACCAAAAGATACTGATCAATCAATCAAGTTAACAAAGTAAATTTATCACATCTTTCAAACAGACCTGAGCTACTACTCTATGACCCCTGTAATCAATTATCGCCATAGCTAAATTGTAAAGTCCAGGGACATCAGCTTCCTGGTATGCCTTGGTGCCCTTCAAGTCATTATTTGCAGAAGCATATGTAGCCTGCTCACTCTCAGCCAACTGGGTTTCAGCAGACACTTGAGCCAATTCCACAACACCATTGGATTTCCCTGCATTCTCGCCATAGGAGATTCCACCATCTGCACTACTGAAATTATTGGAAGCCTTTCCAGATGAATTGATCAAAACAGTATCTGATGCCCGTTTCCTCGACAGATGATCGAGGTCTCCATCCACCGCAAAACTGAAGAATATATTGTTGTGAACATACCTAACATCAAAGTTAATGACCGTTTTAGTCTTACTGACGAGCATGCTCAAAATTCCATATTTGGAACCAAAAGTAGAGTTAGGAAGCATGCACACATAGAGATTTAAATGCACCATAAACTCCACTTATGCTCATTATCTAACTTCATCAACTAAATTGTTCCGAAACAGAATCAGTGTGGCAATCCCAAAGGAAAGTCAGAAAAAGAGAGAATATGGTTATCCTTCTTCCTCAGTCTGTGCATTAGGAACTTGTTAACAGAGTGTGAAGTAATATTAAAAGGCAGTTAATAGAAGTACAAATTTTTCAACCAGTACAAAGCATCCGAAACCAACCATTGAAAAGCAGATAAAATTGATGAGTTACAGAATTATTCAGGTACACTAACATGTGAAAGCACTCTGGATCAGTTGGATTTATAGGGGGTATACATCTGCTTATGACTCCAACAGCACCACTAATTGCTGCATCAACAAAATCAGAAGTCACTTTGTAGAGGGCCCTGTCCCGCAATATCCTGAAGCAAAATCATATTAACATTGGAGGAGATGCTATAAATGAATAGAAAAAATTAAAAATTATTCATTAACTATGAAAGCAGTTATATAACATTCAGAAGTTGAACAAGAAGCTTGATCAGACATCAAATATACCTCTCCTGGGGAGTTCCGTGGGGAAATTCCCGACAAGATTGCAACTCCTCATTCCAATCTCTTTGCATGCCAATCAGCTCACTACCATACGAAAGATTCAAAGCATCCTCAGCTCTAGCTGCATCACGTTTGTGATCTGAACAAAGAACCATTACAGAAACTATTTTGACATGAAGAAAAAACAATGAAACAAAAACTATGTTTCACTTCATGGTTGTGGTGCACTTGCTAAACAGGCAAAGACACATACAGCAGGATGCTGTATGCATTATTAAAACTTCAAAAGCTTCAACATGAAATAACATTTTGCGTTTAGTATACTTGTCCAATTCAACAGCAAATTTAACCTAATGCAGCAATTAACTCCATCATACCCTACAGTATACAGATGAATTAAAGTCATTGGGAAAAAAAGGACCAAGAATCACAAGCACAAACTCTACACCTTCAATGAAACTAACCGATATCATGTACAATAAACATGACTGCTCATCACAGGATATCACTAACCACAATAACTTCTCAAAAGAAAACCTAAACAAAGTTAATCACACAGCTGGCTCATATCACAACAGCAAAGCCAAAAAGTCAAGCTCACTGTAACAATCAACCGAGAAGCAAAAATCCTGGAATCACACATGCATATTTAGTTTTAGTCTTATCATATGACTTGTGTAATGATTTTCACAGTTAGCAAGGAGAGCATTACAGGCATGTGGACAGGGAATTTTCAAAATGACAAAACATCTACATCATGTTATACCATTTTCTGTTCAGAGTACTACACTGTCATTTAAGTTCCATGCTCTCAGCAACTCCAAGGACCAAAATTGGATCAACAAACTAGAGTAATCAAATTAAAAATTGAACTTACCAGGGACCGGATACAACTCTAACCATGAATTTGGTGGCAACAGAGATTGAACATTTTCGAAGGGATGCGCAGAAGCTTTCCTCTCCAAAATTTCACGGAAAGCTTCAAAACCAGAAACATACAAGGAAATTATCTCATTCGATGCCAAGACAAAAATTCTAGAAGACATAAGAGCATATCGAACAAAGACAACATCAACCATGTTCAGTTCAGTTACCTTTCTTAAACTTGGAGCTAATCTTCTGCAAAAGCCCAATATGGGTTGTTGCCTCAGAATTAGCTTTACTTGGCCTAGGGTCGAGGACATTTCCTGTACTTGAATTGACATAAAACATCTTCGTGGTTCCAGTTATACAATATTTGCACCCCTCCAAAGTTACCACATCCAAGTAAATCAAATCCCCGACAAGCCTGGAGACCAAAAACACTTAATGTTTCTAATACCCATTTGACTGCTCATTCAATAATCTGATAATAAGGGGGGGGAGGCTAAAAATGCCAAGGAGTTTCAGAATCTACCTTCTATGGCTTGGGGGAGGATTGAAGGACGAAAATACAATGCTCTCCACACATTTGATTTCTTGTGTAGAGGATGATAGCAGTTTACCTGGCGAGACAGAAACATCCTCCATAAAACCCAGACCATCAAGCTCTGGAACTTCAGTCTTAGCAGCATCTGGAATACAGTGAAATCCATACTCATTCACGAGATGTGGGTTGACAAACAATGAAAATGAAACGAAGGTCCATATTTTGCAGAATCAATATTCCAAACCTCCTGAGCTTGAAACTTTGTTTTGTGCCATCTCATACTGCAGTGCAATTGAAGTAGACAGTGAAGCATGAAGCGTTGAGAGGGAAAGCAAATCCCTTGTACGATGAACGTGAGCCCTGATTGACCTATCATCATATAATGCTGTGACAAAATGACTAGCATATCAGAAGCCACTAGTAGATTTGCCAACACAAAAGCAAAGTAATATCAGCATACCAGGAACCATCTCCAAGGTGCAACCGCCAGTAGTAATATCAGCTACTTCAGAGATTTCATTGTAATCTTCTAGATGATGAGTTGAACCATCCTTTGTATGCAGCACCAAGTCATAACAAGTGAAGAAACAAGTTTCCGGAGCATCAAGAAGAAATTGTCGTATATCCATGACAGAATCTCCTGGGTTCAACTGCAAATGCAAATTGATTCAAAAAATGAGCAGCTACAAGAACATAACAGAATCAACACACAACACAAGCTACAGATTGCATGAATTGTTAACCATTACACAATAATTTCTAAAAACAAGTTGCAATAAAATAGTAAGTAATAGTTTCCAAGCAAAAAGTTTTGCTCACTTGTAGTTCAAGCTTCTCGTTGCTTTGTGTTTTGACAGTAACGGGATAGAGATGAAGATCGCCTGTAATGCCATTAAGAAAATAAAATATAAGCTATGCAATAAAACACCAAAAACAAGGTCTCATAAACAACTGGAACAGGATGAAGACATCACCTTGCTTCGGTTCATTAGCAGAATTAGCTGTGTCAGATTCCTTAACATCTGCTTGGGCAATAGTTGATTCACCCACAGCTGGAACTCCATCAGCGTTAGGATCAACCATCACCGACTCCAAAGGACTAGTGCTATCTTTCTCGGACGAGACTACCTGGTCCGCAGAATTGGTGGCAGCAGCAGTGGCAGCATGTGATACTTTCCTGTTCCTCCCTTTATTCGACTTCCCCGCCATCTTTCAACTGTTATAAAAAATAAATAAATAAAAGGAACATTATTGAATGGGCATAGTAGCAATATTCAAAAGTCTAAAAAAGAAAGCAACAAATTCAATGATAAAACACACACTGTGCAATATATAACATCAATTGTCAATGATGTTAATGACATTCCTACTATGTTTTATAGCCTCATTCCTATATGATTAATAGATAGATTACTCAAACACAAAAAGAAAATTAACTATAGAGAAAAATAGGATTCTGAAAAAATAAAATAAATAATAAAACAATCAACACGTGCATTCTGTCCGGCGGCTGAAAAATCAGAAACGGAACTCGTTTATTTCATCAGGCTAACAAACGACTTAAACTACCTTGTTTCAATCAACAAGCATAAACCACAAACTAAATCATTCAAAATTTTCATTTACTAACAATTTCTCGAGGAAAAAAAAAACAGAAAGGGCAAGATATAATACCAATTGCAATAACAGCGTCTTCAGTGAGAATATAAAAAATCAGATATAGATGATATTGATATAATGATTATAATAAAACATATACAATAGCCTATAAAAAGAAAAAGCGGGTGAGGGTTTAAGGAGGGGAAGAAGAGAGGGAGGAGGAGAGAAGAAGAAACAAGTGCGAGGAGTGTATGTGTGTTGTCGTGCTGTGTATGTGAGGCGGCGAATTTTGTGCAATATATCATTACACTCTCACCTTTCAATTATTTCAGGCCTTGGGCTTCACCTTGGGCCTTAACACTAGGGTTCGAACTCCGCATATTTTACTCACAATTTTGTCATAATCAGTCCAACTCCTCCAATGCAAATATCTTCCATTATTACCATTCAATTCGAATTTTGACTTCCGTTGAAAATTACGATATTAAAATAAAGTCTTTATGAGTTTTATATACGAATCATTTTTTCAGCGTGGGCGTCCTCATATTTTTTTTTATATAAACACGTTATTAAATTTTATTATTTAATAAAGTCAGTATAAATATATTATTAAACCGTACGATTTTATAATATTTTAAAAAATAACTCTATTAATTCGCATAGTTTAAGACCGTATTCATATTATAAAAAAATAAAGGTGCACCGTACCTGAAAATAATTATTTTAGATATATCGTTAAATTTTAGTTGGTGTTTGATCTCATAAAAACATATTTTATTTTATTTATGATAAATGATTATTGGAAGACTTAAAATAATGATTTTATGGAAGCGTGATAATTGATACCTTACAACCATCACAAGATTTTTCATCACAATTCGCAAGTTATCAATTTTTTTTTTCACATTTTACATATCCAAATTAAGTTGTAAGTTATGATAGCCAAAAAAAAAATTTAACTTTTAAATGAATAATTTGGACACAATAGCTCTATGGGAGTTGGGCCTTATCACGTAAATGTTGTCTGTTTTTATCAATTTTAATATTTATTTTTCAGGATTTAGATTTGGGGGCTCTTTTTTTTTTTTTAAGTTAGGAGTTGTTTGTTTTTTTTAACTTAATAACTTAATTGACTTAATTTCAAGCAGTTAACTTAATTGACTTAAGTTAGGGCCTCGTTTGGGATTACGGTTGAAATTCAATAAACTGCTTATTTCATAATTTTCTTCATTTTGTCAGCCGTTTTTAAAAACAGGTAGGGGTAGCTTTTCATTATCAACTTATTAAATAAGCTACAACATCTTTTTAAATTTCCTATTATAACCTTAGTATTTAAAAAAAAGACAATTATATCTTACTTATCCATAAATCCTAATATATAAATCATTATATATCATATTACCTCTACAATTTAGTATGAATTTTAATCATATTTTATATGACAGATTATGAAGTTTTTTATATTTTATTTAATTGAGTTTTTTTTTTTACTTTATGTAATTTTACGTATTTGGAAAAATGCATGTTTAAACAATTTATTAAACACACTCTAAAAATAAAAGACAATTTAAACTTATGTCTATTTTGATCATTATATAATAAAATAACACTTTCGTAATAAAATTTACCAAACACATGTACAATGCTTTTCAAACTAACAGCAACCGCAACAGCACAGTTTACCAAACACCAAGCTGTTTTTTTTATCAACTGTTTATTTTATCCGCATAGCACAAACAACTTATTTCATCAGCCTCTGCAATCCTAAACTGGCCTTAAGTCTGTTTGTTTTTTCAACTTAATAAAAATTTTCAGTCAATAATTCATTAAGTCATTAAGTTAATCTTTTTAGCTTTTTACTTAATCTAAAAAGTTTGAATGATATCATTAAAAGAAATTCTCCAAAATATCCTTATCCAATTAATTAGCATTATTACGCATCTATATAACTTGTGATAATATAGTAATATACTATTATTATTTCTATCTTTTTATTTTCTTCAAATTAGCATTATTTATATTCATAATTTTTTTATGAATATTTTTCATATAAAAACATCATAAACTACAATAAAATTGATTAACATATACTAACTTATAATATTATATTATTGTATTCAATTTAACATAATTTATGTTATGATAATATATTATCTTATTTATATTCTTTGATATATTTATTATTTGTTTCACATTTATAATTCGTAAGGGCACAAATGTAAAAATATTAGTTTTCAAAATTTTTAAGTTAAAAAAAACAACTTAATATTTATTTTCAACGATTCAGACAAAAAATAAACATATCATTCAGATTCAAACATTCAGTTCTATTTAGAATTCAAACTAATTTAGGTCTATTTAGATTTCAGACAAAAAAAATAAACACCACCTTAATTTCAATCAGTTAAATCATTAAGGGGCTGTTTTTTTTTTAACTTAATAACTTAAATTTCAATCAGTTAAGCTATTAAGTCCGTTTGTTTTTTTTAACTTAATGAAAAATTTCAATCATTAAATAGTTGTTTGTCTTTTTGACTCAATGCTTAAAAGAATTCAGTTCCAGCATTCAGCTATTTTATAGGTGTTTGTTTTTTAACTGAACACTCAAAATTAAACAATTATCACTTAATTTAAATTATAACTTAACACTGAATTAACAAAAAGTATTGAAGAAGTTAATTTTTATTTTTCCAACAATATCCAATTATTTTCACAAATAAAATCTTATATTTTAACACCGTTCTTTTCCGTTTGACGCCATCTTCTTTCTCTTTTCCTTTTTCTTTCAAGTTTTTATATTACTAAATACTTTGAGTTAATAATGATATTACTAAAAGAAATTAATTCAAGATACTTATTTCGACTCTCTAATTAATTTTTAATTATATACTTTCTTTTCTTTAATTTTGATAGGTGCGGTTTTGGGACTTACTTCATTATTTTCCCTAGATCTGAATGGTCAGCATTAATGCTTACATATGGCTTCACTCTGGCCATAATTGGAATGGCACGTAAGGTAAAAGTTTGTAGCGTGTAAATTGTCAACATTTTTTTTTCAAATGATTAATCTATTTTTTTCGATGCTTGCTTGGTACTGTTGGAACACATTTATAAGCTTTTTTATTGGAAGTTGTAAACTATTAGTGTTGTGTTCTAGTCCTTTTATCGAATTATAATCCTTTCAAGTGTTTTGCAGTATGCAAAACTGAAACCAGTCCCATGCCTAATTTATTTCTAATTTTCTATTCCCTAATTTCAAGTCTAAATGCAAACAATTTTTTTAGAACTCCATATCAAGTATTCATGTAACAACTGTAAGATCAAATTGCAAGCGAACTTTTTAATGGATTTAGTTAATTTTTTATTTATTAATGTTTTAATTTATTTTTGTTATTAAATAATAAGTTTAGTTTCTTTTTGATTAAATATAATAGCTTATATATTTTATTTTTGATTTTTTTCATTGAATTATTAATATATAAGTGTAATAATATGCATAATATTTAATAAGGGTACATATGCAAAATAATAGTTTTCAGATATTTTTGTTATAAAAAAACAAACAACTTAATACATTTATTCAGACATTTAAAAATAAAAAACAAACGTGTTATTCAGCATTTAGCTCTATTCAGATTTAATTAAATTCAGCGCTATTCAGCATTCAGTTAAAAAAAATAAACGCCACCTAATTCATTAAGTTATTAATCTAAAAAATTTTAATGATGTCATTAAAAGATATTCTCTAGTATATCTCTCTCAAATTAATTAATTTTCATCTTTACCTAAAATTTTTTTACTAATTTATGTTATTACCCATCTTTATAACTTTTCATAATATAGTGATAGACTATTATTTTTTATTTTTTATTTTCTTCAAAATAGTATTATTTATTTTCATAATTTTATATGATCACTTTTCATATAAAAACATCATGAACTACAATAAAATTAATTAACGTATATTAATTTAGAATATAAAGTGCTGTATTCAATTGAACATCATTAATATTATGATAATATATTAGCTTATTTAAGTTCTTTGAGGTGTTTATTATTTGTTTAACATTAATAATCTGTAAGGGTATAAAATGTAAAAATACTAATTTTCATAATTTTAAGTTAAAAAAACAAACAACTTAACACTTGTTTTTAGCAATTAAGACAAAAAAACAAACATATCTTTCACACTCAGACATTCAGTTCTATTTAAAATTTATACTAACTCAGGTCTATTCAAATTTCATATAAAAAAACAAACGTCACCTAAGTCTGTTTATTTTTTAACTTAATAAAAATTTTCATTCATTAACTTATTAAGCCAATTTATTTTTATTTTTTCTTAATTTAAAAAGTAACTACATCATTAAAATATTATTATCTAAAATATCCCTATCTAATTAATTAATTTTCATCTTTACCTAAATAAATTATACTAATTAGCATTACTGCCCATATCTATAACTTATGATAATATATTGGTTTTATTTTCTTCAAATTAGCATTATTTATCTTTATATTTTTTTATGAATATTTTTCATATAAAAACATCATAAACTACAATAACATTTATTAATATATACTAGTTTAGAATAATAAAGTATTGTATTCAATTGAACATTATTTATGTTATGATAATATATTATCTTATTTATGTTTTCTGATATGTTTGTTATTTGTTTAACATTTATAATTTATAAGGATACATATATAAAAATATTGCTTTTTAGATATTTTAAATTAAAAAAATAAATTAATACTTATTTTTAGTGATTAAGATAAAAAAATAAACATGTCATTTAGATTCGGTCATTTAACTCTATTAAGAATCTAGACTAATTCCGAATATTGAGATTTCAAATAAACGGGCAAATTTAAACAAACGAACAAACATTACCTTAGTATTAATTGATTTTTTTTTGTTAATATTTTAAGAATACAATTAATAATTATTGGATAAGAATATAAAATTAATTAAATTTTAACTATATATGTCATTAAATTTAAATAAAAATTAATTAAATTTGACATTGATTTGATTAATTAAAAAATTTGTTACAAATAGGATAATGTGCGGAATAATTACGAAATGGAATCAAATTAGGAAAATATCGCTCGAATCTCAATGTACAGCGACAGTGCCGCGGCCAACGCCCAACGCAACGCTTATTATATATATATATATTAAAAAAAATCAAATTAAATGGTGGGATGCTCAATCATAATCTCCCGCCTTCAAAAGCAAATCCGTTTATAAGTACTAATTAATTGTGCTGCTTATCAGGCAAGTTTCCAAATTGAAAGTCCAAAATTAAAAAAAGAAATGGAGATCCCGGTGATAGATCTAGCGGCGTTCCTGTCGATCAGGGAGGGGCAGGTGGGGAGTGAAGTGAGTGAGTTGTGTAGGGGAGTGAGCGGAATATTGAGAGAAACGGGAGCGTTGTTGGTGAAGGATCCAAGGTGTACGGTCGAGGATAACGATCGCTTCTTGGATATGATGGAGAAGTACTTCAACTCTCCCTCCCACTTCAAGCGCCTGCAGGAGCGCCCCAATTTGCATTATCAGGTTCTTTTTTTTCCATTTTTGTCATTTAATTTTAGGTTAAGTTACTGATTTTTTTTTTAAAACAAGTACTGAATTTGCGATACCAGTACGAGGTGACTGCTTAGGTTTTAATTTGTTTTTTTTAAAGATTTTGTTTCGTTGCGGAGAAATTGAGGGAGAAGAAGAGAGAAAAAGATGAGAACCTGAATAAAATGTGAGGGAAAAATGAGAGAAATTTATAATTTTCAAATTTTAAATGTTTGGTTGGTGAGAAAGTACGGAAAAGTGGGAGAAATGTTTGTGCAAATTTTGGCTTTAATATCATGAATGAAAGAATTCACTAAATTTGCTTTTACCAGGCGAGAATTTAGGTATTTGAGCTTTTTTATTTTTTATTTTTGGTTTATATATATATATAGACTTTGGCTAAAATGGGGATAAAAAGGGAAAATATTAAAAATTTTTAAAATAAATTGAGTAAGCGAGAATTTATAAATTATGAGATTTTTTTATTTTTTGCTTTAGTTTGGTTGCTCGAGTTATCTCACATGTGTTTGGTATTATTTATGATAAAATAGCTAGTTCCTTTCAGCTTTTTTACTGCTGTTGGGCTTCGATGAGTTTTTAGACCGGAAGTGAAGTCAAGTCTATGTTCGATATGGCTTTGTCATCTAAACATTTCCTTCAAGGGGATGGAGATTCAACAAGAAGGAATTAAATGGGCATAATTTTCTCTTATCGGCGAGTGTTCTTAGTGTAAGCTTGTGTTGGCATATTTCGTATCACTATGCTAAGAATGGTTTCATTTGCGAATGGGATTACAGGTTGGGGTGACACCAGAGGGAGTAGAAATTCCAAGAAGCCTGGTTGATGAAGAAATGCAAGAGAAATTTAGAGCAATGCCCAAAGAATCTCAACCGTCCATCCCCACTGGACCAGATCCCAAGTGGCGATACATGTGGAGAGTTGGTCCTCGGCCGTCAAACACCCGCTTTCAGGTTTCATCTTGTCTCTTCCCTTTTCAATCATATTCACTTGCTTTGACTGTTACATTTTTAATTTTCGTTCCTTTCTCTTAGGAACTTAATTCAGAGCCTGTCATACCAGAAGGTTTCCCTGAGTGGAAAGAAACCATGGACTCTTGGGGACACAAAATGATATCTGCAATAGAGGTGAGTTGCTATTGCTGCTTTTGTTGATAGCAACCCCCATTATGCAACCTATCTTATGTTTTCAGGTATCTTCGTTCTTTCCTCCAGGTTGTTGCTGAGATGGCGGCCATTGGTTTTGGTTTGCCAAAGGATGCATTCACTTCTCTTATGAAGCAGGTGAGAAAACATTACCAGTTCAATATCAAATAGTTTTGTCACCTTACATTTTGCTTCTGTCTTCAACTAATTGCTGCTAATTTGGAGGCAACACTATAAAGTAAGATAATTTGTGTTGGTTGATATGAATTGTCCACTCAAACAGCTGTGTTTTGATTCATGGCAGCATTAGATTCCCTGAACTTACTAACAGGTGATTTTTCCTTTAAAATTCAGGGACCACATCTCCTTGCTCCCACTGGGAGTGACCTCAGATGTTATGGCAAGGAGGGTACTGTTTTTGCAGGATATCACTATGACCTTAACTTTCTCACCATTCATGGCAGAAGTAGATTCCCTGGTCTAAACATTTGGCTTAGGAATGGGAAAAAAGTTGAAGTGAAAGTTCCTGTGGGCTGTCTTTTAATTCAGACAGGGAAGCAGGTAAATCCTCACTGATGTCTACTAATACTTTGTACAAAAACAATAATATTGTTGCACTTAGCTGCGGCAGTTCTTATAAATATGAAGATCAATTACCTTAACCATCCTGGAAGTTATTTTTTGTCCAATTTCTTTCAGACGGTGGATTTTGTCTGGTAATTTATACGTGGAATCTCCTTTTACTTAGCATAGAATTGTACACTCTATTATCAATTTTAACATTAACTGTTTTCCTTTACACTGTATTTATCTGCAGATAGAGTGGTTGACTGCAGGAGACTGCCTGGCTGGGATGCATGAAGTTGTTGTCACAAGCAGGACAATTGATGCAATCAAACAAGCATCAGAGCGAAATCATAGCCTATGGAGAGTATCCTCAACAGTGAGTCTACCTAACCATATCATTATAATCATCTTGTTAGCTAATTGTGACAATTTTGGGGTGGTTCTTCGTAACCAAACTTTTCTGGGATTCTTTGTTCTAATGCTTAATTTTTTAATCTTTTTTTTTTCTTGGTTATGTATAGTTGTTTGCCCACATTGCATCAGATGCCGTGTTGAAGCCGCTAGGCCACTTTGCGGAATCTCCTCTCTCAAGCAAATATCCGCCCATTTGTGCAGGAGAGTTTGTTGAACAAGAGCTTGCAGTAATCAATTTAAAAGGACATAAAGGGGAATCTTGATAAGTTGTAATATTCAAAATGATGCATTGTTTGTTTCTGAAGATGCAAATGCATGTGTTTCAAAAGACTTCCAATTAGAAATAAAAAGTCTTAATTTACTGTTCTATGGCCAGACAGACAGGATTTATACAATATTTTATTGATCCATTGCTAACCTTGTGAATATGTTGTGATATGACTGTGTGTCTTGAAGATTAGTTCCACTTTGATCAAATATGCTGAATTGAATTTATCTTTGACGGAAAGCCAATATATTAGAGTTTTTTTTTTTTAGAAGTCCATAAAGGAGATTTTAATATGCTGTTGAATTTTCCTTGTCGTGTTTTCAGTTAACCAAGAGTACTTCAGTTTATCTCCCCCTTTTGTCATCTAGCAAAAAAACTGGTAAGTTTGAGTGATTTACTCACGTTTTTTTGAGTTCTTTTGCAAATACAGTTGTTTGAGAACTAGTACATTGAGCCAATATCAGAAATGCAAAAAGAGTCATGAAGTTTGAGTTTCTTAACTGTTTTCACTTTTCAGCAGAGCAACAATGACGTTAAGGATGGTGTCTGGGTGGTAAATGAGATCAGAAGTGGAATAGCACAAAGATGGCATGACTAATATTGGTCTAGGTTAGGACTAAAATGCAATTAGGCATGACATGCTTTTCACTTTTTCTATATATGCTACCTTTCACGGTCCTATGCACCGACAAGTTAAGCATTCACTCAGAAAAACATGAAGCTTTCGGGCGCTAAGGCTCTGTCAATTTTGGTGTTCGTATTAGTTATGACAAGTTTCATGGAGCGAGGCAACAGCCATCCTTGTGCTAACACTTTCATCTCTGCACTAGTCCAGCTGATACCCTGTAGGGCAGCAGTTTCTCCATTTAGTCCCATTCCACCGAGTGAAGCCTGCTGCAATGCCATCAAAGCTCTAGGCCAGCCTTGTCTATGTGTGCTCATCAATGGTCCCCCAATTGCTGGCATTGACCGGAATATGGCCTTGCAGCTCCCGGATAAATGCATCGCCAACTTTGAACCATGTATCATCTCTTCCTCTGCCTCTTCCAATAGTGCGATAACATCTTATTCCTTAATTTCTCCACTCCGAATAACAATCACTCTAATATCGTTGCTTTTCTCCTTCTGCTGCAGGTGATATGATGAAGTAGGGGTGGGAAAAGTTTCAAGAATATTACGAGTACAAGCAGAGTGTTTGATGAAGTTTCAATAATAAATTTGTGGAGGGCTCCGCCTCCTTGGATGGAAGCCTTGTTATTCTAAATTAGTGATGTTACTAATATAAGATGATAAATCAAAGTTAGTCATGTACTGAATTATTAGGGTTTGGGTATTTGATTTTGATTTTGTTATTGTTAATTAGTTATTATATGGTGAAGAACGAAACTTTGTGCTGATGCTAGTTAAACAGGATAATTAATTTTCATTTCTTTCAAGCAAAACAATATGATTTTGTGAGTTTGCTGTATCATTTTTTGGCTGCAAGGGTCAAATTAAAAGCAAACTTTCAAGGTTGCAATTAAAGTTGAATTACAGAGATATATATTAAGATGAACAAATCTGGGTAGGGATGGCAATAGGGATGGCAATGGGCACCGTCCGGAGCAGGTTTGCAATTACTAAATCCGCACCTGCACTTGCTGCAGGTTTTAATTTTTTTAAGAAAATCCATTCGCTGTGGGGTTTGACAATTATCAAACCCGCAATGATACCCGACGGATTTTGCTTGCAGGTTCCCAAATTTAGATGCACAATACTTTTATCACTTGCCCCAAATTGTCAATTCACTTGAGGTGATTAATGAAAGACGGGACTTAAAACAACTAATGACCACCTAAAAAAAATAAAATCTCCTCTACAACAATCCAAAAGAACAATAATTCACCATTAAATGACAAAAATAAAATAAGCTCTCTTATTTAGGGGTGGCAAAAATACCCGCCCGGACTGGACCCAGACCGGACCCGGGCAATACGGGTCGGGTAATACCCGGACCAGAGATGAGGGTGGGCCGGTCCCGGGTATCACTTGAAAAGCCCGGGTCCGGCCCGGAACCCGGATTTTATAAAATAAAATTATTATAATATATATATTTTTCAATAATAATATTTATTTAATCCATTTATTATATATATTTAAAATTTTAAACATTTAAATATTTAATGTTCATATTTTCATGTCTAATTTCATTAAAATAAATTAAAAAATTAAAAATTTTAAATTAAAAAAATACATATATAATAGTATAAAATATAAAAATTCGGGCTTCAAAACCCGGATAAAAAACCCGGCCCAGTGCCGGGTTTTTAAAACCCGGACCAGGTGGCCAAAAAGCATGTCCGGGCCTCGGATTTTGCCAACCCTACTCTTATTTATGTCAGCCCCTAATCAATATTAGGAACTTAAAAAAAAAATAGACAGATCATTTAATTTAAAGCCCAGATACAATATTCAGGAACTAGAATTTTAACATATCCATACTAGTACACATGACGTAGCAAATCCACATTATCAATTTACAACAACTCATAAAAATCTTTTTTTTTTTTTAATTTAATTTTCCTAACACAAAATTTGTTATTTTCAACTTACATAATAAATAGAACAATAGAAGCACAAAACAAACTAAGATTACTAGAAGTATTGTGCAAACATGGATAGGTTATGACTTATGAGTTGCAACTTGCTCACACCACACGTGACATGTTTAGTGTTTACACAATTATATTTTACATTTATTTAATTTATGCATTTTTAGATTTAATTAAAATTAAATTAAAAATATTTATTAAAAAAACTGCGGGTTTGGCGGATATCCATGTTGGTATCCGTCGGATATTTGGCCAATACCAAATTCATCCGCAACCCACAAAATTATCTGTAGCGGGTAGGTTTGGGCAGATTTGCGGGTATCAATGCCATCCCTAAATCTAGGTTCCAAATGACTCAGTGAATGCGGTTATTGGTTCAAAATCGTGAAAAAATTAAAAAATAAAAAGGGTGGGCAGGGGAAAAATAATTGAACATGATTTATATTAGGATAATATATTATCTTATTTAAATTCTTTGAGTTGTTTCTTATTTGTTTAACATTTATAATTTGTAAGGGCACAAATATAAAAATATTAATTTTTATATTTTTTAAGTTAAAAAATAAATAACCTAATATTATTTTTAGCAATTCACACAAAAAAAAATATATCATTCATATTAAAAAATTTAGTTCTATTTAAAATTCAAAATTCAAAAAAAAAAGAAACAAATAACAATCTCTGCATTACAATACAAGGACTCGAATGAGAGCATGGTTCCACTCGGCAGAAGGCCAATTGGTAACTAGTGGCAATTAAATGCAAAGTTTGTTGGATACTTATTACCCTGACAAAGATGTCATGTCCTAAACAATATGTAAAATATATGCTATGTCGTTGATACATTCAGCACATAGATGGTAAGTCGTTACCTTTTCACTCCAGAGTAAAGGTTGTATGATTGTCAGTTATAATTTCATTATATAAACGACATCTCATACCATTTATGAATCTTGCATAACACATCATCAATAGCTTTCGCACATAGATGTCATGTTGTAAAGCTTTGACTCTGGAGTAAGAAACTGTGTTGTCATTTATAAGTTCATAAAAAGATGACATGTCGGGAATAATCTATGGAACTTGTATGACATGGTTTTGTATCCAGTACATGGATGGCATACCGTATTATTAACCGATTGAATTATTTGAATAAAATTAATTTAAGTTTTAGTGAGTATTTAATATCAAATTATTTAAATTAATTTATAAAATTATTTTAGAGTTGAAGCACTTGGTGTGCGTGAGATCCTAAGTTGGTTTAAGTAGCGGCAGCTGTCTAGAGTTGTTGAAATTGATTGTTTTCAAATTTTTAAAGCTCTCACTGAGAACTATTATTGTCCTAATGGTTATGACTTATGGCCTAATTTTTTATGATTGTAGAGCTTTAGCTCATTCTATTGGAGATATTATTTTCTTTTTTGTTCAAAGATCTGCGAACACCGCTGTCCATGTTGTTGCAAGGATGGGAAATTCTTTGTCAGGTCCTGAAGAGTGGAGTCATGTTCCACCTCTTTGGTTAATTGATTCTCTGTAGTCTGTTTTCAGTTAATGAATTCAAGTTTTATTCAATATATATATATATATTAGAGTATTTTGTGGCATGATACCTACGCATATGTTCGAATTTTTATCTCAACTCTCAAGGTAATAAACTAATAATGGCATTTCAAAATATATATATTGTTCGTTAGTTTTTCCGTTCTTCTTGAATTTTAATTATTTTCTTATGAGGTTCAGAGAAGAAAAATAAAAAACTAAAGATCGACATCCCTAAGGGGATGCAATTCCAATTCAATCGAATTGTTAATTAAGCTGGTGGAAATATAATTATATTATCTAATTATCATATAAACAAAATTATAAATAGTAATAAGTAAAATATAACCAAATTATATTACAAATTAATCATTCGTAGACTCTTTCTGTTTTGACTTTTAAGTTTTATTTGAAATCTTTATAAATATATATAATTTTTATTACTATTACTTATATTTATAATTCATATTACATAAAATTATAATTAATATTTATAAATTAGTCTATAATTGAGATTAATTTACAAAAATAATTTTCACTCAACTTTCACTAATAATAAAAAAATATCGACTCCTTATATTTTGGTACAAAAAAAAATTACTTTCACGATACATTCGCGAGAACTCGAACTCAACGGCTGTCCTCGTACTTCGTGGAAAAAGAATTACTCCCGCACGAATGAGAACTCGAACGGCTGCGCTCACATTTGGAGCAGCCCTGACCAGTCAGCCGAAGCTGACCGCTATAGATATTCTAAAGTACCAATTTTAAACCCTAATCTATTGATGCTTCGTCTTCAAAATTGGTTGCTGTGAAAGCTGAAAGACTTAGTGAGATGGATAACGATAACGATTTCACATTTTGCAAGGCAAGTTTTCGGGAAAAAAATAAAGTTTACGTTTTACGGACTAGATTTGAAATTTTTTGACTTTTTATTTAGGTCGAAAAGAATCAAAATTCAGATGTTGATGGTGGTGTCAAAAATCGAAGGATCGGGTTTTTATGGAAACACGATGAATTGCCTTCAAAGAAGAACGAGACGGTCGGGTCTTTGTCTTATAATGTTATTGATGCATCATCTTCATCAGCAGCTGGAGCTTCTGTGAAAGTTGCGAGTCGTAAGCCGGCGTCTCGGGCCAAGGTTCCTTTTGAGAAGGGATATAGCCAAGTGGATTGGCTTAGGCTTACTCAAACTCATCCTGATCTTGCAGGTACTCCCGGAATCATTGAGTACTCAATGTTCCTATACTTCTTCAACTCTTGATGGGAATGATTTAGATATAGGTTATCACTTTATGTTGAAATCATGGCTCTTTCTTTATTTTTGATAATTTCAGCTTTTGATTGTTTTTCGCATATATGTTGGTTTCTTATGCATATGCACTTTGTTTGAAATATTAAGAATGTTGTTGTTAATTGATTGGCATAGGTGCTTCTTTACTGGCATTTAACTAGTCGATTTTTTTTTTTCATGTTTTCCCTTTTGGGGATATGTGCTTTTAGTGCCGGGGTCATGTTCATCTGAAAAAGATAACTGATTGACTTCACATGCTTCTTGATTCCTCTCGCCTGGGGGGTTTTGTTGGTTGCTGGATTGCTTACATCAAAAAATTCTCAGCTAATGTATTGTGTAGTTGCCTTGTTTAACATGTTCATCTGAAAAACACCACCTCTCATGCAATGAAATATAATCAACCAACTTCAATTATTTCGTATAGTCTTCTGAAAGAGCAGAAAATGAAATGTAGTAAAAAGTATACCACATGCTACATTTGATCTATTAAATTCCCATCTGTGATAATTGTGTGAATTAATGGTGTGTTTCAGGTTTGAAGGGACAATCAAATAAGAGGCTGATAACCATGGATGAAGTTAAACAGCATCAGAGTGAAGGTTCCATGTGGACTGTTTTAAAAGGTTGTGTATACAATTTATCTCCGTACATGAAGTTTCACCCTGGAGGTATGGACATAAGTTTATGCTGATAGATTTTTTATGTTTTTGGTAAACAAATTTTTTTTTTTTGAATTACTCTAAAATGGACTCTAGTGGAACTATTGTCTCTTTTTTTTTTTGCTCTTTTTGGGTCTGTCTTTATTGTATTATCAGACCAGCAGTACTTTTATTTGTATGGTCACATGTACAATTTATCTTTGTAACTGACATATCAACCCTGTGGTATGGATGTCATTTCTGAGTTTCAAATCCTTGGCGAAGCAAATTCTTTTTTTCTTTTCTTCAAGTACTTTGCCTACAAGATTTGTCTTCAGTTCTGTTGGTCTAGTTTATTCTTGTATAAAATCTTAGTGATGCCCGTCATCTTATGGTTGAAAAACTATTCAGTTTAGCGGTCACTTTTGTTCTAGCTGCTACTAAATGGTACATTCATATAAAATTTTTGTAACTTTTCCTTAAGTTCTACATGTTTATAATTTTGTATTATATTGCATATGATGGATTGGCTTGTTTTGACAAAATCATTTTCAGGTGTTGATATGTTGATGAAGGCGGTGGGTAAAGACTGTACAGCTTTGTTCAGTATCCTTATCTGGAATTTTTTTTGTGCTCTTGTTTATAGAAGTCACAATGAAATTTAGAAATGTTACCTGCATCCAATAATTATCTGCCATTTTTTCCTTTCAAAAATTACATAAGCCTCCCTCCAATGGGATTCAAACCCCCAAACCTGTTGTACCACTCCAAGAGGTTTTACTAGTTGAACCAACTAATAATTGTATGACCCATGGTTGGATATATTGCCCTTTCCTTTTAGTTGCAACTCAAAATAAACTGGTTTCCAGGAAGATCCTATCTTAACTTGAGAAGACTCTCGCTAGACGTAAATTATGATCATTTACTGTTATATTATATGCCTTTTCTTGTTTAGCACTTGTCATTTATTTTAGATTTTGTGCTCTCTTTTGTGGCATTGACAATCTCAAAAGTCAGGCTTAAGCAGAAGGTCTAGTACTATCTGTCTGTATATGAGCTTGAGACTTTTGCTTAAAGTTTTAAGGGTTAGATGGAAGCTGCTTCTTGCTTGTCCTTGAAAAATAACATCTGTGATCCTTAATTCTCTGTTTTAGATAAATACCATGCTTGGGTAAACGCCGAGTTTTTATTGGAGAAGTGCCTCGTGGGGACTCTGGATGATAGTCGATCAAGGCAGTGATACTCAGCCAATTTAGAAGTGATTCTTTGCCCATGTAATCTTACCATGCTTCCTGGCCTCAACATTCTATTTTCCATGTTTTTTATATACAGCATACTATTCAACCCCTTTTTTGGCTAGTAGGGGATAATAATTTCATTGCACCTTCCGAGTGTTTGATTGTACAAGTTTGGCATTGGAAATAAAATTGTATGTTGAAAGATGAATCAACGTAGTAATTCATAACGTATTAGTAAGTCTGGGGATATTTGCATTAAGCTTTTGTTTCACGGATTAGGATCCTCTCCTGATGGACTAGGATCTTCTGTTAGTGTTTTTCTATTCTAATCTCTCATGGTCTTTTAAATTTAGTGGAAAAAATGACTTAATTATAAATAAGTGGCTTAATTATTCAATCTTAGCCATTTATTTCACATTAGAAGAGACTATGATATAAAAACACTAAGAAAGGATTCTAGTCCATTTATTTCACACTAGGAGAGACTAGGATAGAAAAATACTAGGTTGATCTGAGCTCTCTTGATTTTTTACTGATCTTGCGCCATCTATATTTTAGCATTAGTGTATGATTAGAATTTAATTATCTTTATTTTTTAATTAATTAACTATCAATCACGTTAATAAAAGCGATCAGATCAAGAGAGAATCTTTATGTTTCAAGGGCGCTTTTACTGAGCCAGTCCTTATGTGGGAAGAACAAGCTACCTTTCTTGAAGTTTTACGAAATCCCAGTTGGCTGAGCAAAAGCAAGACGGTGGTAGCCACAACCAGCAAATTCAATCAAAATAAAAACAAATCCAATTATCAAGGCGCATTTTTGGTTATTATATTTCCCATGAGAAAGTCTCCCACCGTCTCTCCTTTAAATAATTTAAATTCCGAAATCAACGGAGTTACTATAGAAAATTGATACCTCATTCCATTATTATTATCCATCTATATAGTTCTTTGCCACCGACAATGCAACTAGAAAACACGGAAGATCCCAAATACTTTCTATGACTCGCAGAAAAGCAGAGCATGTGCCTCATAACGGCTAAATATACAACAGCTTCAAAAATCTTTAAAATTTAATAGAAAGTACTCTAATGATAGTAATAAATCAGCACCTAAGCAATTGGAAAAACCCTAACTTCATCGAGGACAGGACCGCAAAGAGATCCAAAGTCATTAATCTTGGTGTGGTAGAAAGTGCTGAAGAATGTGATTCTTGTCCTTGCAGCAATTGCTTTGAACTTGAGACTGGCACTCTTGAACCTACCTTTTCCCTTTGATTCAAATGGAACAACCAATGTATCTTTGCCGGCGAATGCTTCAACCCTCATTGATCCATGGCAGCCATTCTTTGCATCTCCAACTGTGAATGTGAGATTGTACTCTTTGTTGGGAACGGTTCTTAGAATTTGAGCAATGGCACTTTCTCTACCAGCGACAAGCTCAACTGCCGCATGTCCATATGGCACATTGAAGTGCTTTGCATCTATGAACTTGACAGCTTTGAGTGATTCAATGATCCAGCCGGGGAGTGGGGATGTGAGATCTTCTTGTCTTGGAGGAAGGAGGACTCCATTTGTAGTGTTTACTAGCCGATGTGGACCCTCTTCAAAGCCAGGATTCTTGACCAAGTTATCTGCAAGAGAACATTGATTAGTCTTCCCTTAAAAACCTTGAGTACTGCTCAAGTATAAACAGTCTAACCTGACTACCATGCCTTAATAGCAAGTTATAAATCCCAAAGAACCAAGAATAATTCATCAATAATGGAACTCCCTAACCATAACCAATGAAGTAAACAGAAGATCTAAATCACTGAATGTTGTACATCGAGTTTCATATATCTTAAGCTAGCAAACAAACCCAGACAACAAAAAAAATAGTACATTAATGGGCAGCGCATTGTCATACTCATACCTCTTGTCGGCATAGGAGGATAGAGTTCCTTAATAGCAACAGCATCGATAAGTGGACCACAAGCAGGATCCTCTTGAACACCAGGATTGTGGAATGTCACTGTAACAATGTTAGTTTTGGCTCTAAATCCCCAAGCATAAGTGTCACCGTTAATATCATACAATGTCTGCAGAGGCAGATCCCCTGACTGAGGAGGCACAGAGACTCTCAAGACCTCATCTTGAGCACAAGTTCTTGAAGCACCAAATGTTAGTGCGTAAAGGGTTCCTGGTTTTACGGTTATAGTTTGAGAGATTGAGGCCTCATTGCCAAGCCTAACAGCATGGACTCCATGAGACACTGGAAGGAACATGCCACCGGGTTGCGGCCCACCGGAGATGAATTCAACAAAGCCACTGATTTCCCATTTGGGAAGTGCATGTTTCCCGATTAGAACTGTCTTTTTGAGGTTAGTTGGTTTTGGTAGTTCCTCAAAGTCGCCATTTGGGAGGTACCCTGATGAATAAAAAAGCACAACATGAGTGATTATCAGTAAATCTTTACTATAAAAACAAACTTGGGAAAGCTGTTTATATGTCTGCGAACAAATTAGTGTAGATGAAAAGTAAGAATAGTAAAAGCCACACAAAAGCAAGCAGTCGACAGATCAAATCAGATTAAAGTGAAAAACCAAACTTCGTAGAACAGATCAAAGTAGAATCAATTGTCAAGTGAAAAAAAAGAGAGCTAAAATACAAAAATGAGCTTTAATAAATAATAATGTTTCCAGGAAAAAAAAAAAGCTTCAATTTTTTTTACATGAGAAAGAACATATTAAATCACCAGCTAAGCTATACCTCATTAAAATCCTCCAAATGTAACAAATTTGCAAAAAGAACAGAAGAATGGGCGGTATGTAGGCAGCTAAGATGTTAGAACCAGACATAGGAATACCTTCAAAGTACTTGGCAGCAAATGCAGGACCACATGAGAGCAAGAGCAAGCTGAGAGCAAGCACAACAGATAATAAATGAGCTGCCATTTTGATTTTGAGTGAGAAGAGAGAGAGCTCAAGTCGGTTTTCGGTTTAGCAGATCTGAAATTTATAGACGTTGGAGAAATTGGGATTGGCCTTAGGCCCTTAGAAAAAGTGATAAAATTAAAAATAAAAAATAATAACACTAATTAAATTTATTAAAATAAATTAATAAATAGAAGTGTGTGAGGTTAGCTAAAATCACGTTGGTTGGGGAGGCTGAGGCTCAAAGCCAGTGCTGAGGCGCAAACCCCATTGATTACTGATGACTGATGACTGATGACATTGTCTGTTTGTCTCAGGTTTCCACAATTCATGCCGTGGCATTATAGTAAATTCACACCATTTAATGAATACAGAAGTAAGTTGTAGTTCAAAATATTACTGAATCAAGTCTACAAATATAACTAGGAGTAAAGTTAGGCTCATTTAGACATAGTCTAAATTCATTTTTTAATCTCTTATCTCTCTCAAAATTTAAATTCAGGTGGCGAGCCAAATAAAGTTATTTAAAAACCATTTAATCACGCTCTTAGGGGCTAATTAAGAGTAGAGTTGAAATGAGTCCTCTTATAATGCATTTACGTTTCTGATGAGAGAATCGGAATAAAAAAATTAGAATAATTTTATTGTTTGTTAGATTACTTTGCATATGAGAATAAGAATGAAATCAGTATAGTCCACTAAATTTGAAAATGAAGAATGAGAATTTCACTCCCATGGCTTGAACTAACCATTTTGCTATTTCTTGATTTTTAAACTTTCACTTTTGTCCATGTTACAAGATTAAATAATGATAATAAATTAGTTACTATAAAATAATCATTTCTATTATAATATCTATAATTGTAATAATTTTATTATTATTATTATATATATATATATATTTTTTGTCTAAATCATCTGGTATTCAGCGATTATATTGGGCTCTGACTAATTCAGATTCGAGCCGGGTAGGACCACTAAGGTGCCAAAGCTCTCCTAACAAGTATTTAATTGCAGCTGTATTCTCAAGCCTCGAACCGAGGACTTTAGTTAAGCTAGAACAGTCCATTGACCAACTGATCTACGCGCTTGTTGGTTATTATTATATTTAATTACACTAAGAATAATAATAATTATTATTATTAATTAAAAATCATTTCAATTCTTGCATATTCTTATATTCGAAAAATAAATGCAATATGAAAATCTAAAGGCATAGAGATTGTCATCATCTCTTGGGGGTGGACAAATAATCTGATCCGAAAATTTCGAAATTTAAATCGGATGCGGATGAACCACTCAACCCGATCGAATTATGCATAATTAAAAAAATTCTTGAAAATTTTTATGCAATCCGAATTATATTTAAATAAGATTGGATCAAATTACAAATTCGATTGAGTTCGGATTACTTTTTCTCAATCGGATTAATCCAAAATCTGAATATGTTGATCCAAATCCGGTCTGAATAGGGGAATTTACCAACACCTAAGTGTTAGCCTGAATTTTATTTATTTTGAGGAGAGAGTCGGTACGCACATGCGATTTGTCAGTCGTGACAACAGATGTACCAAACGATAATTGAGTTGAATTTACAGACACAAGCCAACAAATGAAGTAACTTGATGTTTGGTTCTTTATTCATTACCGTAGATAAGATGTGTCAGACAGAACCAGAGTTTGTTAAAGAAAATAAACAAAATTTACGGCTTGCGTTGCGTTGCGTCTTCAATTCTCATATTGCTTTCCACCTAATTTCATAAGCATATGCGAATGCTAAACCACAAACAATATTGGAGACAGACATACATTAACATTAGTTTAATTTAAAACCCGCTTCTTAATTTTTGTTTTTGAGGGTAATTGAGTGTTGGGTAAGGCCGGGTTAAGTTTTGTAGCTGGAGCCCAACCGTGCACTACTACTTACTGTCGTTGGTCTTACTCATCTCACTCACGTGTTATGATGATATCTACGCTGGCGCGAAGGGATAGGGAAGGATCCCAGACGAGATAATTCATATGCTCCCAACCTTTAAACCTTATTATTCCATATTCCAATAGAAAAAGAAAATGCACCTGCAACTGTATGAACCCAATCCCATCAGGCTAATCATATTTTTAGACTGGAAGATTTGCCGATTTTTTCCGTACTAAAATCGATAAATATTATTTACTTTTTAATGTTTTTATAATAGTTAATAATTCATACCAGATGGCACTATAATTTTATTTATAATTATTATTATTTATAATTATTATTAATTAAATAAATCATATAAACAAAAATTTAAATACTAAAAATATAAAATATAAATTTTAGTTTTAATATAAAAATTAATAATAAGAAAATTTTCTTGTACATTTTATTATTTTTAAATATTTTTCTTTTATATATATATATATATTATTCTCAAGATAAAATATCAAGTAAATGACCTATTTACCTGTATTTTTCTTTAATTTTGTAATGTTAGGTGAGTTATTGGCTATTAGCGAAACAATAAGAGGTAGGTGGTCTTGTATTGATTTTAATAGGAGAAAACTCACAATCTTCCTTCCCGATATTATTAAAAAATATTTACGAATTGATGTCACAAATTACATCTTGGTCGTGGTTGAATTTGTATCTTATTTTATATATCGTGTGAGTAATCTTTTTTTTTTTTGGGGGTCAAATTCTACTATAATTATTGATACACTTATAGCATAACATTTTTAAATAGTTCGTAATATTTAAAAAAAGTCAAATATATTTTTTATTTTGTGGACATGCATTTCTTTTTTAAATGATTGGTAATATTTGATCCCCTCAATTTCTCTCACGATCCCACTAGTCCCCACTATTTGATTAACCCCACTTATTTTCAAAATTAAAGATATAAATTTAATTAAAAAATAAAAATAATTCCAAAAACCCTAGCCATCTTCACCAGCTTAAGCCACCATTCTTTCTCATTTATTCTAAACTCTGATGCTTTATTACTAATTTATTTTCATTATATATATCATTCACACCAGTTAATATATAATTTCTTGATTTTTATACCGAAATTATTCTTTACCTTTTTCCATTTGATATTATTGTGATTTTGATATTACTATATCAATCATGTTAAAATCAATTTAAATAAATGAAGGGCTTGAGTTGGTGATTATTGAAAAATTAGCAAGATCAATCAGCAGCGACTAAAAGCTAGCGGTGCATTGGCTTGAAAATGAGTAAAGATTAATCGAAAAGTCAGAACTTGTGAAAAAATTTGAGGAGATAAAATACACTGCTCTTGAAAAAAAAAAATAATGGAAAGTGAAATATAAGCATGGGCGTTAATAACGCATGATTGACGAGGTGCACGTGCGAATGGGGCACCATTTGGTTGATAAATAAATATAATGAGTCATGTTTGACTATTGTTTTTAAGACTTAGTGACATGTATAATATAATCCTTTAATTTATATCACCGACCCTTAATAATCACTTTTATTTTATGTTATTTTTTTTAATTTGAAATTACAAAAAAAGAATAAATAGTTTTCTGAATCATAATTGAGGATGAGCCAGCAGTCGAAGATGCCGAAGACGGAGGATTTGAGCTCTCAGGGTCAGGCTGGTGAACAACCAGAAGAGGAAGAAGCTGATGAGACAGAGGGGTTGAGCCTTGAGACATTGAAATTGATGCAGGCTGGACTCTCGAGAAACAATACAAATTCAAAAGTCATCTCATTCAAGCACTGCACAATACTTTACCGGAAAAACAAATTGACGAACCAAACAGACGAAAAGGATAACGAGGGTAGGATTGGATTGGGTTGGGTTGGGTTGGATCGGGTGTTAAGGGGTTGTATACATTATATATGAAGATAAAAAGTAATTTTAAAAATTTTGTAGGTGACACCATGAGTATCAGACTTACCAAATGTAAGCCCAAAGCCCGGAACAATCCCGAGGCATTCGAATTCGGTCCATAAAGCCCAATAGTGGCATAAGGGCACGGTCTTCAATTTCAAATTCCCTCTCAATCTCAAATTCAAATTTCAAATCCCACTGCTTAACCTGACGACCGTTGAGCCCCCTTTCCTCTTCATATTCCCGTTCAAGTTTCAGATCCTCATTTGCTTTCACTTTCGCTCTCTAAAATTCAAAGACACCCTCTCTGTGTCTCTTTCTCTCTCCAAAAACCCTGACCTTCGGAAAACTAAAAAAGAAAAGAAAAAGAAATCTAAATAAAACCAATTTCATATTCTTCTTTTTGAAGTTCTTGTTTCAATTTCTCTCCTTATTTCAAGAAACCCATCGATTTTTCTGGTTTATCTCTCTAAAACCCCAATCAAGAAACGATCCAAAGCCGTAACTTGAAAGAAGCCGACAATTAATCATGACGGTGGATAAGAAACTGCCGTTAACCACCAGCAACAATGCGAACGTGGTGGGACCCACGGCTCCCAAGAAGACGATAGAAGAAATGTACCAAAAGAAGAGCCAGTTGGAGCACATCCTGCTCCGACCCGACACTTACATCGGGTCAATCGAGAAACACACGCAACCGCTCTGGGTCTACGATGAGGAGTCCAAGACGATGATCCACCGCACGATCTCGTACGTGCCGGGCCTGTACAAGATATTCGACGAGATCTTGGTCAACGCCGCCGATAACAAGCAGAGAGACCCCAAGATGGACGCCCTCAAAGTGGTGATTGACCAAGAACACAACTTAATTAGCGTGTACAATAGTGGAGACGGGGTTCCTGTTGAGATTCATCAGGAGGAGGGGGTTTATGTGCCGGAGTTGATATTTGGGCATTTGTTGACGAGCAGTAACTACGATGATAATGTGAAGAAAACGACTGGAGGACGAAATGGGTACGGTGCTAAGCTTACAAATATTTTTTCCACAGAGTTTGTCATCGAGACTGCTGATGGCAAGAGATTGAAGAAGTACAAGCAGGTACACTTTCTTTTGATTTCTTTTATCTTGTCTTCTTTCTTTCTTTCTTTCTTTGAGTTTTTATACATTGTTTTGGTTGGCGATTTAATTCAATTGATTGATCGATGTTCTTAGGGTTTTCGGGACAAGGGGTTTTCTTTCTTTCTCTGAGTTTTTATGCATTGTTTTGGTTGGCGATTTGTTTAATTCAACTGATTGATTGATGTTCTTAGGGTTTTCGGGACTAGGGGGTTTTCTGATTTTTGTTATTATTTGCTAAATTTTGAGTGGAATAGAACTAGGATTTTTGGGATCATAGATTGTTTATAATCTACAAGGCTTGTGTTTAGAGTATTTTATTTCTTTTGCATTGAATGTGTGGTCGATGATTTTTATAAATGTCTTGTTTCTACTGATTGAAGGTTTTCGCAAACAACATGGGAAAGAAATCTGAGCCTAACATAAGCAAATGCAAGGAGGGCGAGAATTGGACTAAGGTTTCATTCAAGCCTGACTTAGCAAAGTTTAACATGACCCATCTCGAAGATGATGTTGTTGCACTAATGAAAAAGCGGGTAGTTGATTTGGCTGGCTGTCTTGGAAAGTCTGTAAAAGTTGAACTGAATGGGCATCGTGTTCCTGTAAAGTCATTTGCAGAATATGTTGATCTGTATCCAAAATCTGTCACAAGGTTACTATGTGAACTTTTAGTTGAATATATCTGATGCCTTCATATTCTTTGTGGGATTTGCCTATCAATTTCATTTGTTTGATCAGGTTTCATGAGAGAGTCAATGAAAGGTGGGAGATATGTGTGACCCTGAGTGAAGGGCAGTTCCAACAGGTATTTTAAAATATTTGATACTAATTACTTTTAGTAATTGCACTTCTTTGGTATGAGGTGACAGGAGTATGCTTATGAATTTGGCTTTTCGACAGGTCAGCTTTGTGAACGGGATTGCTACAATCAAGGGTGGCACACATGTAGATTATGTTGCAAATCAAATTGCCAACCATGTGATGGCTGTTGTGAATAAGAAGAACAAGAATGCCAACGTTAAAGCTCATAATGTGAAAAGCCATTTATGGGTTTTTGTCAATGCCCTTATCGACAACCCAGCTTTTGATTCCCAAACCAAAGAAACTTTGACACTTCGACAGAGCAGTTTTGGCTCTAAATGTGAGCTTAGTGAAGAATTCCTGAAAAAAGGTTTGTTACATTATATCATTTGTTTGCTTTATCAACTAGAACTCCAAAATCCACTAGCATTATATGATTTCTAGATCATTCTGCGTGCTAATTACATTGCAGTCACTGCAAAGTCCGGCATTGTGGAAACTCTGCTCTCATGGGCAAATTTCAAGCAAAGCAAAGATCTTAAGAAAAATGATGGAACAAAGACAGAAGATGTACGTGGGATTTCTAAGCTGGAGGATGCTAACTTAGCTGGAGGGAAGAACTCAGATCAATGTACCTTGATTTTGACAGAAGGAGATTCAGCCAAGGCTCTTGCAGTATGTTCTCTTGATCTCTCATACGATCCAATTGAGCAACAGTGTATCTTCTTGTTTTATTGTTAAATTTTATTAATTCTAACATAATCAAATATTCATCAGATGGCTGGGCTATCTGTTGTGGGTAGGGACCGGTTCGGTGTTTTCCCATTGAGAGGTAAACTGCTTAATGTGAGGGAAGCAAGCAGCAATCAAGTCTTGAACAACTGTGAAATTGGAAATATCAAGAAGATTCTTGGACTGAAGCAAGGTGTTGAATACAACAATGTCAAGAGTTTGAGATATGGCCATTTGATGATAATGACTGATCAGGTTCTTTTAGCGCCTTTGAGTTTTCTCATGTGGTTTATTGTAATATTTGCTTGGATAGCAACATTTTGTTTTATGCTGGCACAGGATCATGATGGATCCCACATCAAAGGCCTCTTGATCAATTTCATCCATTCTTTCTGGCCATCATTGCTGAAGATTCCAGCTTTCTTAGTGGAGTTTATTACGCCAATTGTGAAGGTTGATACACTTACTTTCTAATAAGTTCTTCATAATAGGTGGATGGTGTTTTTTGATCATTTGACAATCTTTCTGTATCTATTGTCTGTATAGGCAACTAACAAGAATGGAAAAGTATTATCATTTTATTCCATGCCTGAGTACGAGGCTTGGAAGGAAAGTTTGGCGGGAAATGCAAGTGGCTGGTCAATAAAGTATTATAAGGTTTGTCATGTATAGTATTTTTTGTTTTGTACTATCAACCATCACTTTTAAATGTTTTTCTTCCTTCTGTAATACTATTAATGTCTATAACCTTATAGGGGTTGGGAACTAGTACGTCTAAGGAAGGGAAGGAATATTTCCAAAATATTGCTTTGCACAAGAAAGATTTTGTGTGGGAAGATGACCAAGATGGGGAATCAATTGAACTTGCATTCAGCAAGAAGAAGATAGAAGCAAGGAAGAAATGGCTCCTGCAGTTTGAGGTCTGACTATTTAAATTTGTATGTAGATTTCTTTTTCATTTTTCAAGTAGAAGTATTAACACATTCTCATTATTTTTGGTTTGCAGCCCGGCAATCACCTTGATCACAAAGAGAAACACATAAAATACAGTGACTTTGTTAACAAGGAACTAATACTGTTTTCCATGGCTGATCTTCAAAGGTCGATTCCTTCGATGGTTGATGGCCTGAAGCCAGGCCAAAGGAAAATCCTTTTCTGCTCTTTCAAGAGAAACTTTATCAAAGAAGCGAAAGTTGCTCAGTTCTCTGGTTATGTTTCTGAGCATTCTGCTTACCATCACGGTGAGCAAAGTCTTGCCAGCAGCATCATAGGTATGGCACAGGATTTTGTGGGCAGCAACAACATTAATCTTCTTCAGCCTAATGGCCAATTTGGCACTCGTAACCAGGTGAGAAAATTTAATAATTCATCTCACCTTTATTATCGTGTACTTGCTGCTATTTTGTTTCTCTTTGCTTAATTTTTATGTGCTTGCACAATCTGTTTCTTTACAGGGAGGCAAAGATGCTGCCAGTGCCAGATACATATTCACTCGGCTTTCTCCTATTACAAGGTTTTTGTTTCCCAAGGATGATGACAAGCTTCTGGACTATTTAAATGAGGATGGGCAACATATTGAACCCACATGGTAATTCTTTTATTTCTTAGAGAAAATATTTAGGCATGTCAATTGAGGAGTTTTAGACTAATCACGCTTGTCTAATTCATTGTGTTATAGGTACATACCGATCATACCAACAGTTCTTGTCAATGGTAGTGAGGGGATTGGAACTGGATGGAGCTCTTACATACCTAATTACAATCCCAGAGACATTGTTGCAAATGTCAGACGCTTGCTGAGTGGTGAGATGATGGAGCCTATGCATCCCTGGTATAGAGGTTTTAGAGGAACTATTGAAAAGACTGCTTCAAAGGAAGCTGGTGTTACCTACACCGTTACCGGAGTTATTGAGGAAGTTAATGAAACAACTCTCAGGATCAAAGAGCTCCCTATTCGTAGGTGGACTCAAGACTACAGGGAATTTCTGGAATCTATAATAGACCAGAATGATTCCTTTATTCGGGTAAATTTTATTATTTTCTAAGAGTTGTTTTTGAGAGTTCTGCATCTTCTTTCTCAACTTGCAATTCTGTTTGGTGTGCAGGGATTCAGACAGTACAGTGATGATACAACAGTTGATTTTGAAGTTTTCTTGTCAGAGGAGAGCATGATGCTGGTCAAACAAGAGGGTCTGCTGAAGAAATTTAAACTAACTACTTGTATTAGCACAAGTAACATGCACCTGTTTGATTCAAAAGGAGTCATCAAGAAATATGACACCCCAGAACAAAGTAAGTTAAAATCTATGCCAGTATTACAATGTTGCATTACTCTTTATTAAAAGGTGTTGCCTTGTTCAGATAAAATCTACTGTACATTATAAATGTGATTGGGACTTATCTTTTAATTTCCAATCTGCAGTTCTCGAGGAATTTTTCCACCTAAGGCTTGAATTTTATGAAAAAAGAAAGGTAAGAACATTTGGGCCATAGTGAATACCAAGATATACTTGGCTCAGCCATTTCATGTTAGGATAGCTAATCTCCTTTCTGATGGATGCAGAAAGTTCAACTAGAGAACCTTGAATTGGAGTTGCTGAAATTGGATAACAGGGTTAGGTTTATCCTTGGGGTGGTGAATAGTGAGATAATTGTGAACAACAGGAAGCGAGCTGATCTGTTTCTTGAGTTACGACAGAAAGGTTTCACTCCTTTTCCAAAGAATTCAAAATCTATTGAAGCAGTTGTTGCTGGAGCTACTGATGAAACTGAAGAATCTGAAGAGAACCCAGAGGTTGTCAATGGAGTACAAAGTACTGACTATGACTATCTTCTTTCGATGGCTATTGGAACCTTGACTCTCGAAAAAGTTCAGGAGTTGTTGGCTGATAGGGATAAACTCAGTGAGGAGGTTGATGATTTAAGAAAAGCAACTCCAGAGTCTTTATGGGTGAAAGATCTTGATGCCCTGGATATGCAACTTGATGTATGGACCAAAATTACCATTTCTCCTTCTGATGCTGTGTTATATTACTCCTTGCTCTTCTTGTCTGATCATCTTGTGCATGATTCAGGAGCTAGACAAATCCGATGCTCGTGCGGAGGAGGAAAGAATGAAGCTAAAAGGCAATGCGAATAGTGATGGTGGTCCCAAAATTGTTGCTAAACGAGCACCCAAAAATGCAAGGAAGAATGACAAGAAACCCAACAATGCAAAAGCTACTGAAGCCATGGGAGAAACAGGCGAGTGTTGAATCTTTCTTGTTTTGACTTTCCTTTTGATGTTTGATACACTGGATAAACTGGTCTGAACCTTTTGTTGTTTTCTTTTTATTGCTTCATCAGATAATGTTGCTAAAGTGGTCAAACCTAAAGGCAGAGCAGGATCAAAGAAAGCTCCTGCTGAAAAGGTCTGTGCTGTCTCCATTTTTCATTCTTTCCTCCGACATCTCTTCAGAACTCAATGATTATATTTTTCATGTTTATCAGCTTGACGATGATGAGGAGGACGATGTGCCAGATTTGAAGCAAAGACTTGCTAAATTAAATGAACAACTAGCTTCAACTAATCTTGAATCTTCCCCTGATCAATCTGCTGGTGAGCACTTTTTGAATGTTTGAAGTGTACAATACTTTTTATGGAAAAAAAAAATTGTGAGTTATCTTCGGTAATTAAGAAGGATTTTAACTTGATGGAAAGTTGTCATCAAACTTCTTTTATTTTGTTTCTCACAGTAATGGAGACTGAAAAAGTCGAAGTTCCAGCCCAGAAAAAAGAACCCAGCAAAAGGACTGCTGCCCATAAGAAGAAGGCAGTGACGGTTGAGACTTCTTACAGTGAGGATGAAATTATTATTGATGATGATGAAGCTGTTGAGATAGCAGCTCCAGAAGCAGGAAAGAAGGGAGGGAGAAAGGCTGCTGGAAACACCAAGGCAGCTAAGCCCGCTGCAGCAACAAAGAAGAGAGGGCCAGCTAACAAGCAGCAGCCTGGGGCATCATTAGGCCAGAGGCTTTTAACAGCAATGTTGAGGCCCGCAGAAAGCTCCCCAGAAAAGAAAGTGAGGAAGATGAGGGCATCTCCATTTAACAAAAAGAGTGGTTCCGTGTTGGGCAGGGCTGGTACAATTGAAGAACTGTCAGGCTCTTCTCCTTCCACATCTGAAGAAGTTACTGAAGTTCTGCCAGCTAAAGCTAGACCACAGAGAGCAAAACGTAGGCAGGCAACGTATGTGCTGAGTGACTCAGAGAGTGAGAAGGCTACTGATGATTCTGAGTTCAATGAAGATGAAGATTAGATAAATATGTAGTGGGAAATTGGATCTTATTTTTCTTAAGTGTAAAAAGTTGTCTGATGCTTTATTGTTCATTGATTGTTGGAGCAATATTACAAACCTTTGTGACCAAGTGTTAGTTTGTTGAAAATTGAGTCGCTTTGAATGTCAATTTGAGAAAAAGCCTCTTATTGCTAATTCAGTATGAATCCACGAATTCAAATTAGTCTTTAGGTTATATCCAAACAAAAAATTAATCTTAAACCACAGGTCCGAAACATAGAGCAAAGGCCTCTGTTGTTACTCGAATACTAGAATTTTTTAACATGGAATGACCAATTAGCCTGTAGATGACGAGTTTTGGGGAAATTTTGATTGACAATATGCCGTGTTTACCCCACACAATACTTAAGAGCAATAGAATACTTCTAAGTTAAATAATTACACAGGGATAAGCAATTTTGTTCATTTTATGCATTTATGATTGCATCCAACAGAATCATCAATGCATACAGAAAAGTAGCCCAAAAACATACAATTATGATCTCTTTCAGAGAATGCTTCCACAATGGTAGCCGGTCATAGAATAAAGAGATGCAGTCTATTTACAGATTTTGGTTAGCAGCAGAAGAGAAATATAGCTACTAAATTGAAAGTTAGGCCTACGAATCAAAAACCTAGGACACATTGAAACCACAACTTAAGACATACAAGTTCCTGTGCTATATATGACAAAGTTACCTGCCAATCACATGGCAAGGTTCCGTCTTGTAGCTTCCATTTTCAACAAGAGATCTTTAATATCAGATTCCATTCTCATTTTCATATTAAAATATTCCCGATAAGCTCTTTCTAGAGCCTGGAATTCTTCAAACTTTTGTTTGCGTGCTTCCTCAGCCTCAACTAGCCGCAATTTTGTGATTCTATTAGTATATTCTTCTTCAACTTTTTCATTCTTTGCAATTGCAATTCGTTTCAGGCCCTCAGCCTCTTTCCTTGCATCATCAGCACGTGCTTGGAACATTTTAGCCTCTGCCTGTTTAATTCTCACAATGCTCTCCAGTTCATCAAAAAGTGGTTCCTTTTGAGCACTTTTAGGCAGCTCCAAGTCCACAGTGCATTTATCATTCCGGTCAACATGGAAACTTGGAAGTCGGCTAGCTGATCCTTCCAATTGAGGAGGTTTATCCGAATAAACAGACTTGAGCCATGAAGTGTCATGGCTAGGCCCAGCACTACCAGTGCTGGCAAACTTGGAAGATTCACTATCTGCAATCACAATGAAGAAAATAAATAACAAATCTGTAGTTGTCTAGGAGGTGTAGCTCAGCCAAACACAGGGAAAAAGTGAAACACATACACTACACAAAGTGGAAAAAGTACCACACTAGAACCAACTTTTTCCATTTCTACTTACAAGTCATTAACGTTTTACATTCAGAATATTGTGCCCATGCTAAAGCACTGGAAATTAAAGTTTTATGCACTTAAAACCCGAAAAATGTAAATCAAACACCACCAAATTCCTATAAGATTCATTTTAATTGATGTTATGCCAGCCATCTGATCTCCCTTCTAAAGAAAATCCAAAAGGTCAGTGACCAATAATAATATATATATATATATATATATATGCAAGAAAAGCTAAAATCATACACAGAATGAATAGTATTTGCTACTAATAACTAATAGAACTTACCAGACAGGAAACCAACTATATAATTGAGAACCTCTGGAAGGTCAGACTTGTTTGACAGTCTAACTAACATCTGATCAGCAATTTCATGCAGCCTTCTTCCTCTCACATCCTTGCTGGTGGAAAAAATTCTCTTCACATATTCAAGTTCCTTGGACATTCTTTCAGCTGACCATTCCTTTGCAAAATGTTGAAAAACCTCTTTCACAAAACCGAACATTTCAGAAGGATGATCACAGGCAACACAATGAAACTGCATCTCAGTTAATCCTTGAGCCCCAGTTGCACTACGTCCATTTCTGATATAAGATTCCCGCAACCCACAATCCGCATGGCACCAATGAAGACAAACATCACACCCAACCCAACTACATGTATTAGATGCCATGTCAAATTTTGAACACAGAAGACACATACAAGCACTGCAAAAGCCATTCTTCTTTGCACAAACCTTACAGTCACATTCATCCACAGGCAAAGGACTCCGACATGTAAGATTTCTGCATCTTAGGTTTAGAAAAATCTCGGCCAAATCAGCTGGTGCAATACCATTGTCAAGCTGAAGATATTCTGGTAGACCAGTTTTCAAAGCAACCAAGATTTCTAGTTGAGCCCGATGACACTTCAAGAGCACCTCGATGGTCATGTCAGATCGACACTGCAATGCATTCTGAAATGCACGTAGTTGCGCCTTCTTATCTGCATTTAACATGATTTCACGGATGCTCTCCTTAAAACATTGAATGGATTGTCCAGTCATCTCATGAAATTTCCTACCCATTACATGAAGAGGATCTGAAACTATCCTACTGATGATCGTCTCAACAAAATCAGCTCCACCTATCAGAAGTTCTTGTTCTTTCTGGCCACTACCTCTATATAGGGTACCACCACCATGTTTTTCTCTCATTGCTTGCTTCTCAAAACTATAATTTGAACCAATGTCATGTGATCCAACACTATTGGAAGGGGATCGAACATCAATCTGTTTTTGAAAACTCAACTGTCTTTCAAGTCCATTGGGCATTTTAGCAGTTCCTTCGGTAACCCTAACATGCTGTCCTGGAGCAAGCTGACCATTGGGAATACCCTGTAACAATGCCTGAGAATGATGAATCGAGCCATTTCCATTCATCAAAATCTTTTGATACAAGGGCATTTCTTTATGCCTACTCGATTCGTTCTGAGACTGTCCCTGCCAAGCTGCCTGAGAAACTTGATCAATTCCCTGAAATATTGGACGGCTGTGAACTGACTGTTCGAAGTTATCCATAGAATTCTGTGTTAATGAACAGCTTGGATTATGATGAAAAAATGACTGAGAGCCTGAGAAAGACATAGATGCTGTAAACCCATCAGAGTTTGTACGAAATGTGTTAGTCAAGGACTGACCACTCCTCCCATGGCTTGGAGAACCTGGAGCCTGGGAGGCACCAATAGGTAACAAGACATTAGGCAAACTAAGGGAAAGATCAAGTGGCTCCAGTTCTAGCTTTTCATCTTTCGCCTTGTTGTTAGCAACCACTTCAGCTCTCTCCTCTGGTTTTCTAACAGGAGAGCTCGTAAACAAATCAAAGCCCCTAGTACTTGGTCCTTCCATATCATCAGCTTTCCATGTCACGGTAACCAATGTTTCTCTCTCAACCAATGCACCATCTTCTGCAGCCTCAGCAATATGGCTTGGTGAGACAGCCACACTCTTGCCTTTATCCTTAAAATTTTGGATCAACCCCTCTGTTTCCAACACATTCACTTTATCTCCTCCATTCTCCTGCAAGATTAGGTCTTTATTGAACTCCCGCACTTCAAGCTCCTCATTTGCCTTTACCTCAAGATCAATCCCCTTCTCTTCCTTGCTTGCCTCTTCTAAACACACAGACTTTTCAACAACCATATCATTACTTCCCTCCTTCTTTAAGTCACTACCCTTCCCCAAATCCTCTTCCTGTTCCTTTCCACCCTCACCAGCAACCACATTCTCTTTTTCATCCCCACCATCACCACTGCCAGCATTTAAATTCTCACTCTCTGGCAACTCACTGGGTTCATGTAATCCATCATTTTTCCCTTCACTTGCACGCAGATTTTCTTCATTTCCCTCTTTCTCAACATCCTTTGTCACGTTTTCTTCATCCTCAACTTCTTTACTATCACTATCAACTCCCCCAGTATTACACTCTTTTGCATCATTTTCAATTTCAAACCTTACAGAAACTGAATCAAGTTCACGCTGACCTTTCTCCATCTCACACGCAGCTTCAGGCTCAAGCTCACCTTCCTCCATCTCACTACTACTACGACTCTCAACTTTAACCTCCTCACTCTTCTTCACAACCTCCACAGTCTTTGCTTGCTCGCTCCCCACAGAATCCTTTGACCACGTCGGCGACGATCTAGACTTTGATTTTGACTTGGACTTCGAATCCACCAATCCTCTCACCCTTGATTGCTCACTCCCTGAATCCCTAGACCAGCTCGGAGATTTCATCAGATCCCTCAATCCCTTCCCACTCCCACCTCTCTCCTCTCTACTACTCCCCTCAAACTCCTTGTTTCCATTTCCAAATTCTTTACTTCCACAACCGAATCTTCGCCACGAAGACACAGACCCCTCTCTCCGGGACCGGTCTCTTTCAGACCGAAACCCTTTAGGGAATTCTCTTCTGGGCCCACAAAAACTCTCTGACCTATGAATGGCTCTATCATTACCAGTACCACCACCGTCTCTAGTATTATATCTATCAAACCCACCCTTTCTCCGATCAAATGAATCAAAATCATGATCAGATCTTTTTCTTAACATCCGACTATCTTCATCTAAAGATCGATCACGATCGTACCTCGACGATGATGACGGGGAAACCAAGCCCTTACGCACATTGTCTGACTTGTAGTAGAAGCTACGATGTGACGACGACGACGAACGATTAGGGTTAGAGGTTGGTGAGTCCTTGCTTGTGTTTTTCTCATCAAGATCGTCGCTTGATCTCAATCTCTTCATTTCTAAGGAAGTAACACAACAATCTTCAACAATAACAAGGATTCAAACAAGATTTGGGTAAAAATTTGAAACCCTAATTATTCCCCCAAATACATAATAAATATACAACATGCAACCCAACATTTAGGGTTTTTCTGATAGTAAAATAAAAACGCAAACTTTTGTAAAAACAAGACCTTTGAAGATCAATTATGAAGTAGGTAGCTTTTAATTTCCCAAAAAACCAGATAAAATATAGAGAGATAGCAAAGAAAACGCTAGATTGTTTTGAAGAGAAAAAGGCAGAGGCTAATTTACCGTCGAATCAAGATGGGGAAAGAACGGACGGCAGGGATGAAACGGCAATGGAGGAATACGAGTTGGATTTAGGCGTGGTCAAAATATAATTAATAAATAAATATAATGGAACTTGTCATTTAATATGAGTCAGCACTTTGGTGGTGATATAGAGACTTGTTCGGACACGCAAAGTTGGTAGTGTTGTTCAGAGCTTTTCAAATTATTTATTGTAATAAATTTCATTTTTTCTGATGAAAAAGTTTTTGTGGGTGGTGGATGGACTTAGGGAAGAGTGAAAAAGACGAGCTAAGAGGCAAAGTTGGGGTTTGTGTTTTCTCTTGTGGAGCTGGGCTCATCTGCATCTTGGTGTAATATATGTAGCCAAGTCTTAAAAATATGATGTGATTTTGTGGAATTTTATAAATATAATCTAGATTCTACAGCAAATGATGTTATATATGTTATGATGAATGAAGTAGGGGTAGGCAAATTCGGGTTCAAGTTAGAAAAAATATAATCTAAATTAAATCCGAATAAATTCAGATCGGATTAGGAGAATTTGTGCTTATTTTCATCAAATTATTTGTATCGGTTCGGGTTTGGTTTGACCCGACCCGACCCAATCAGGTTGAGCCAAAACCAATCCGATCGGATTATATGCCTCATCCGAACTCGATTTTTTCTGGTTGGGTCGAGTCAAATGCTCACCCCTAGAATGAAGTTGTCATATAATATTATTTAATTAATTCACAATTTTATAATATTGACAAATATAATTGAATCACAAGATATACTATAGTGTCATTTTATGATTACGTCATTAAAATTTAGGACATCAATAGTATAGTGTAAATAAAATATAAGACTTATAAATTTAACATAAAATTTATAAATCAACATTAAATGTAAAATAAAATATAAATTATGGAAATATAATATAAGACTTATAAATAGAAGGTAAAACAAGTAAATTAACATAAGAATAATAAATTAGTATATTATTGGTAAACAAAATAAAAAGTTACAAACGTAAAATAAAACTTATAAGTCAATATTAAATGTAAGTAAAACATAAATTGTGTAAATTAAACATATAGCTTGTAAGTGGAAAGTAAATCAACATAAAAGTGATAAATTGATACATTATTAGTAAACAAAACAAAAAATTTATAGATGTAATATAAAACTTGTAAATTAATATTAAGTGTAAAATAAAACATAAATATCATAAATGAAACATAAGACTTGTAAATGAAGGGTAAAATTAATAAATTAACATGTGGTGCCCACGCGTGCCGTGCTTAAGAAAAAGCACGATAAATTTTTTTTTTTAAGAGCTCATGCTAAGTTGTTAGTTTTTTTTTTTTTCCAAATTTAGTACATTTTTGGGGCTACGTGACTTTAGTCAAATCAAATATTAAATAGAATAAAAAATTCAAAACTTAAGTCCATATTCAATAATAATAAACTAATAATGGTAAGAAAATATAATGTTAATTACTAAGTTAAACCCTACAACATTAAAATTCTTTCTTAATACTTAACAACAACAATAATAATAATAATTTTTTTCTTAAGGGTTAATTTAATTGTTAAGTTGGACTTACATGGTCATAAATTATAGTTCATAATATTAATACATATATTTTATAATACATAATATTTATAATTTTATTTATTAAAATCATTATATTAATTTCTTATTTAATAAATTATAAACATAAAATAATTAGAGTATTTTTTTAAACCGAGAATTAAATGAATTTAAAAAATATACACTAATAAAATATATTAAAAGATTCAATATGAAGTTATTTGAAAATCATAAAATTTTAAATTTACTTTCGTTAAAAAATAAAATATATTTATTGTAGGCTTTTTCACGTGGCGTGCTTTAATTTATATTTAGTGTAATTTATTTTAGGACTATAAATACTTATTTAAATCGCATAAACTATTTTTAAATTTTCAGCGCATCTCTATAATTATAGGTACTACAATTCTCAACTGAGCCCGACCTCGTGCTGGGTGCTCAATTAAAATGTTATCGTCACATGCCGGTTGGCATCTCTACCTGAAAATTGCAGTGAGTACTGTGCTGCAGCAGGGAACAATTGATAAGGTTCTGCGATTGGCCAGCTGCCTCGCAGCTTCAATACCGCTGTCCGTCTTTAATTTTAAACTAAATCACATGCCTACACTGAAACGTGCATGAATATTGAAACTCGCTATCTTTGCCGAACACGTTTCCTTGTTACAGTAGATCACAGCGCTTCGTTAGTCGTGACAGACATTAACCGAAGAAAAGAGAGGACGGATTGACTTTGTCACTGATCACTGTATGGGGCTTTTGACGTCAGCTCGTTTACCATTTCTTTGACTATTCTGCTTTTATAATTTTGATTTTCATTTTGGCAAGTGGAGTCCCAAAATTCTGATTACGTCTCTAAAATTGACCACACGTGTAAGTTTTCTACATAATGGTCTTTTTCCACCATTTTAAAGTATTCTCATGGCGCAATATTAATTAATAATCGGAAGTGGATGAAATTAAAATAGAATCAAAATAAATTTTTTATTTAATTTATAAAAATTCATACCAAAATTAATTTTATTTCTATTATTTTGTTTATTTTATCTTTTAATTAGAAGGTTATTTTATTTTTGAATCAGAATCAGAAATAAAAATGTACTATTATAAGTTATTAAAATTCTCTTAACTTATCATGATTATTATTTATTATAATTATAATTATTTTAAAAAATTATTGTGAATAATAATAAGAAGGGTGGAGTTATTTGAACCCACCAAATTTATCTCCACACCTATTTAAAAAAATAAATTCATTATAAAAAATTTTAAAATTTCAAAACCTCAAAATTACCCTACTCTAATATCTTTCTCTTTACCTTGCAATTGTATATTCTCTCTCTTCTCTCACATTCGGTAAGTAAAATAATCAATTTCACTCTCTTTTGAATTCTTAGTATATCATGATCTCTATTTCATGTTTTCTACAAATGACAAATTTTTTTTCTTGATATCTATTTTAGCTTTTGTGTTTGATAAAAATTAATTTCTTGATATTCATTAACTTTCATTGCTGACAAAATTTGTTGATACTCATTTTTAAATTGTGAGTTTTGTTCTTTTAGTAAGTAATACTACTTATTTGTATGTAAAAGAATATATTTGAATGAATTGATGAAAATTTATGAAATCAAGAAGAGAACAAGAAGAAAGGGTTAAATAAAAAATTTTTAATAAAAATTTTAAGATGATAAAATTCTTAATTAAAAAGGAAGTGTAAAGAGTAATTAAATTAAATTCTCTTTTGTCTTATTATTATGATTATTTTTCTCTTTTTTTTCCTTTTTTCTTTTTCTCCTCTTCTTCTTTTCTAATTTGTTCTTCTCTGATTTTTTATTTTTCTCTTTTTTCTTTCTGTTTTTATTTTTCATTTTCTCTTCTTTATTTTCTTCTTCTTCTCCATATAATCCACAAGTGAAAATACCATCGATGTTGCGCGGCGGCCGGCAGAGCATTCCAATGGTGCTGCACGACGAGATCGACTGCTGCTGTTTTGATTTGTATTGAAGCAACTTTCATTATTGGATGAAAATAGATTATGGGTTTGTGTTGATGTGATTTTCAATTGTTTTTTTTTTTTTGGTATATTATAGATTTTTTAATATTTAATAGAGGACAATGTTGTAATAATGAAATTTAGGTGGGGGCACTTTAAGGAGTTCCTTGATTCTCAATTTAGTGTGGGCCGCCAAATGATTCCCATTCCTTTCTATAATTTAACAAATAGACATGAGTTTGTTTCTAATTCTGGATTCCCCAACTCACCAGCACTCTTGCTTTTTCTTAATAAATTAGGGAAATAAAGATTTTTATTGATTTTTTAAAATCAAAAGATTTTTTTTTCAGCAATGAAATTTAAAAAATAAAATCTTCCTTTCATTAGCACTTTTTACTTTTCTTGAATTTGAAATGGAGCGATCAAATGTAGACTTATTTCTTTCTTTCTTTTTTCCTGCAATTTTTGCAACATATACAAAATATATTAAAATCTTGTGCAAACTTTGTTCTGTACAAATTACGTTTAATATTATTGTCAAATGTGCCACATTTTTTGTAAAATAAAAATAAATAAATTACTTGGAATATGTGGTGAAAATATTAATATTTCACATATGTTTACACAAATAAAGCTTACGCACGAATATGAATCGTAGTACTTTTTTTTTTTGGACCCAATTTTTTGGCCATATGTCCAGCATGGCTTAATTATAAGCACCCAAATGAGGCTCTTATCCACTCTCTCAACCAGTAGCTATTAAATTCATGCAAAGATATTTTCTTTGGCGTGGCGTTGCGTTGCATTCAAAACGAGAGAGATTGATCGTCTATAATGTAGTCAAAACAAAACACACAGTTTTTATAAGTTCATCATTTTTGTAAAAGCTTTTGTTTTGCATCTCAATGGCTGCCTTATCATTTGGTCATTCTTTTCTTACGAAAAAAACATCAAATCATCATTCAGAGTTGAGGAGCAAAAACTGTCCAAGACTCGTTGTCCTTCTAGCTTGTCAAAGCCCTGAACCAGTTGATACAGCAAGCACAAAGACAGAGAAAGAAGCAAAAAGAAACAGCATGCAACCTTTTTCACAACTTTTCAGTGGAGCTGAGAAGTTTGGGAAGAATTTAAAGAAGAATTTGAGTCCACAGCATAAGGGTGACTGGAAAGATTTGGTGTTGATGAGCTTATCATTTGCTGTTTATGTATATATATCTCAAATGTTTGTTTGTGCTTACTTTGCATGGATGGCCATACCCAAACAATCATGGTAGATTCTTTTAGAATCTGAGAACTTGTGTAGATTCGTTTACTCCCTTGTTCCATTATGTTTATGATGTTTATAATGAATCCTATTTGATAAAAGATTGGATATGATAATTTTTATTTTTATTTTTTTCAGTTCAAACGCTAAAATTATGAACATAAAACTTTCTTTAGAAGAGAAAATTTTTTGGTATCTCTATCGGATCTAGATTCTCTCTTAGTCATTTTCTCTCTTGGTTCTCCTTTCAAGGATTTATTGAAGTGTCATTGATGAGTACAGCTAAAACAACCAAAAAAAGTCCAAAAGCGGCCACGGCTAGTTCAATGTCCAATCCAACATCATGGATGCATCATAAAGAATTTCCACGAACAAGTTTTCAAGAATTGCTTCAATAAAATAGCACAAGTTTTCATTCTCAGATGCAATTCAATGAACTAAGTTAGTGTTGCTGATTCATAAACTGCTGCTACTGGGCATAAATTTTGTTGCTACAAGCTCAATTTTTTATATGAAACCAGCATTTATATGGATATGAGGAATCCAATCCATAAACCAAAAAAATGAAAAAGTAAGCCTTAACATCAACTCAAGCTGCACAAATATATCCATGTGCATTACGAGTTCCCAAAAAAAAAAAAAAAAAAAAGGAACATTAGTCGTGATGGCTTTAGACACTGATATTCAACAACAGAATTCATCAGCAAGTCTAATGAATTATTCAGATCACTGACACGGCACGTCAATATTTATGTCACATTTGGTTGTTCAGGCCTCACATCAATCAGCTTTCACTCTCTTGCGTTTGAAGAGTCTGAGGACTAATGATACCAGCCATTGCCAAAAGATAATTAACCAAGTTCTTTTCTGTGGTTTAGGAGCTGGTCTTGGTCCAAAAATTCCTTTATAGATCTCCTTTTGCTTCTTGTATACAGCTTTTTCATGTTCAGCAAGCAAACGTAGCTCCCTTGCAATTGATTTGTCTTCGGGTGCAAACTTACGTGCCTTTAGAAAGTCTTCCCGAGCAGCATCTGTTTGCCCAAGTTCTGCTCTAGCCTTTCCTCGTCTAAAAAGGGCCTTCAGATTGTTTTCATCCTCTCCCAATACCTGCAAGGCCATCATGCAATCCCAGTGAGAGTGAAGTTCAACGTGCATAGGGATTAGCTGAAAGCAGCAGATATATAACATTGCTAATTAGTTGCAATGCGGTTGCAAAATAAGACAATCAGATTTGATTCCCAAATTTCCCAAAAGAACACAAATGCACTTCCCCCATTCTTATCAAGAATCAAATTGACCCTAAAATTATGAAGCAAGCATCAACTACTTTCAAAACATCAGCACCATTACTCCCATCAATTTGGTAAGTCAGCTTCAGTTATGTTTAATTTAAAGCCTGGATTTTGTAGACATTTCCTGGTTTACCATGCTCCCCAAAGAGTCTGGTCTGTGGATGCATTAGTCAACTAGCTGTGCATGCGTCTTTACTAATTGTTCCTTTTGGTTACAATAATATTTTGTTTAGCACCAAAAAATCAAACAAAAAAATTTCAGGCCTCTGCTTTTCAGTTTTCAACATAAGCGGCTTGGAAAATTCTAAAATTAAAAAAACTATTAGAATATCACCTAAAAGGAATCGAATTGTTTACTTACAAGGCTGCATTGCCCTATGGCTTCTTCATAACGCTTGAGCTTTATAAGACATGCTGCCATGTTAAGATGGCATGGATTCTTAACAGCCAAAGCCATATCCCGGTACTTCCCAAACAACTGGAACATGAAGTCGTCGCCCATATAAGCTATGGCCTAACATAAACAATAGCCATTAGAAACTTTAAGAAGAGAAGAGGGGAGAAAAAATCTATAGAAATAAGATGCTGGAACAAAATACTCAGGAATATGAAAGAATGTAACCATTTCATACTGTTGCATGGCCTCTTCCAGTTTTTCCTCCTTAAATAAGGCATTTCCATCCATCTTTCTTCGGTCTGCTGCACCAATCCTTTCTTCTACAGTCATGTCACTACGAGCTTTCCCCTATAGGAAATGTACAGAGAAATGTAATTAGCAACCTACACAGATCACACCCAGTCAATTTCTGGGAAAAAAACGGCCATTCAGAACAACTTACTTCTTTGGTTTCATCAAAGCCAATGAGCACAACCTCATATAATAAGTCTGCCATGGGAGGCACATTTGGGAAAGAAAAGCTTCCTTCTTTCCCATAACCCATTTCCCAGCCCACATGTAACAGTGCATGTTCACCGGCCTTCATGTTGGACACCCCAATCGCCAAGCCAGTCATCTCTTTTTTCTCTGTCGCAGAATTAAAACTATCAATATTCCATAAAATGTCCAATAAAGAAATTTAAATGAAAAAATACTTGTTTTCTCCATAGAATGGTTTTGATACACACACGTGTAATTGTGTATTCCCCAATAAAATCCTTGACTAGAATAAGTGCATTCCCTGGTTTCAAATCATGCATCTAGTAAGATTGGCTATGCATGCTTTTAATGATTCCATATGCAATCAACATCACACAAGAATTGAATTTATGAATATTGTAAATTTAACCACCCGCTTCATCAATGTAGCCCATTGAGCCAAGTAAACATAATGTCCAGAGTCCGGACAGACCAAAACTAACTGAATTAAGAAAATTAAAATGAAGGCCTTTACAAAACACAAATATTTTAAAAAAATCAGCCAGGGAGGTAAATACCTTTTCCTAAAACCATTTCAAGCGGTTGTTGTTCATGCCATGTATCATCAAACTTGTGCCGGGTGCTTTCCGCCCATGCTCTGTAGTGCACTGTCGCAGGTACAAAATTACTCAGATGTATACACAGAATTGAATGAATCTAACTACATGAAATTATAAATGTCGATAAATCATGATTGTGATCACACAATGATACTACTATCTTAATTAAAGGGCTATTGATTAGATGGAAGCATAAATACTCACAGAAGCATGTTGAATATTTGGAGGGTTTTTGGCCATGACCTTCCTTAATGATCTGCCTAGTAACTTTCTCATGAAGAACTTCTACTTCTGAATCTACTTTTGGAGGCCCACTGCCATCTTGAGGAGGCTCACTGTGCACAAATGCAGCATCCTCAGTAACTATTTCGCTTTCACCAACTTCCCCTGCAACATAGTACCAAAAGTTTAGCCGTAAATAACGCAGCCACAGAAGCAATTTATATTACACAATTCTGCATCTGGGAACTTAAAAGATAAAAAGAAATCTCATCTGGGTATTGCAGTAAAACACTCAAGTGAGAGAATTAAACTTCAAAGATTGAATCTTTTTAACATATAATCGGAAGATCGAGTTGAGAAATTCACCAGATGCTTGACTTTTTCGCTGCTCATCAATTTCCTCCATTGAGACTAAACTGAAAATGAATCAACTTTGATAAGATCGAGGATTGAAGTGAAGTCAGTAACGGTTTGTAATATACGAAGAAGCTTCTAGACAGTGATAAACTGATAATTACTTGTTAATTTAGAGACTAAGGGACATGTTTGGTTTGGAGATTAATTAATTAATTGTTTGGGGGAAGAATTAGCGGATTAGATGGAAAAAAATGCCACATGTCGATATTAAATTTTATAAAGGCAAAAGTTATTAATGTGATAATGGCTCATCTAGGGTATCCGAGCTATCGAACTGAACTTAGAGGTACCTAAGGTACACGAACTAATCAAAGGAGCTTAGAGGAATTCGAAGTACACGAGATACCCATATGAGCCTAGAGGTATCCAAGATACACGAACTACCCAAACGAGCCTAGAGGTACCCGAGGTACACGAGATACCCTGTGTGACGGAGAAAAATACCGAGATGACACTAGTATAGTCAGGTTACCTTGTGTACGCTAGTATTCTAGTATTACCTGTGGAACCCCTTGTAATAGAGAAGATCATCGCGACAACGCTAGTTTAGTCAGGGTACCCCAATTACCCAGATATTCTAGTGGTACCTGAGATGTCCTGTGAAATGGAAAAGATAATTAAGATGATGATGAATTAGGCCGAGTACCCAAGGTACCCTAGTACTCTCGGGGTACCGAGCAACAGCAAAAAAAGATAAAGAGAATATCTAGAAAAAACTGTCAACTGATGAAGAAGATATTGTTTCAAAAAGATTCGTCAAATTAGTTGCACAAAGTAAGAAATCAACTAAAGAATATTATGTTGATAAGCTGTAGACAGCCGCCTGCCACGCCTGCAGATATTCTAAAAAGTTTGATGCTGTGACAGTTGGGACCACCTGCCACGCCCACAAATTCCTAAAGGTTATAGCAGAGGTACGCGGGACCACCCCTCTACGTATGACACGTATATGATCTTCAAACTTGCTCTCCACGCATATCCCGAATATTCTAACAATAATATGAATAAAAACAAGAGGATTTTTGCCACGTCAGCAATATACGCCAGTTAAATGACGCCAGGTGGCCAGGTAACCCGAATAATCCATATAAATATACTCTTATTTTCAAAGGAGGATGATAACAACTTACGTACACACCAAAGGGGCAGAGGTCATCTTCAACCTCGAGCCTCCATTACAGAGGACTTGTAAGCTCTCAAACCCTAGATTACCCAACTCTGACTTGAGCGTTGGAGTGTGGTCGCCAGCCACTCCAGGCTCTACCTCTGCCCCTTGTTTGTTATTTTGCAGGCCAAAACCCTCTTTTTCAAGCTCTCCAAATCCAAGTCACGACCCCTCACCATTCTCCCACTCTTCCTCCGTCAAAACAAAGGCTAAAATAGTGAAGCACACCCCGACTACGCGAGGTACCTTACATTCCATATAAAACAAGTTTTATTGTTTTTAATGTTTCCGCCCTCAACTTGTACACTCTAAAATCCACTAAAAATATTAATTAATATTAATATTATTATTATTTAAAAAAAACATCTTATGCACAACCTAAGATGCCCTCGTTAACATGTGGCATCCAGTCGCGGATTGGTCCGTTGTGAAATTGTCATATTTAATTTAGGCCATCATCACTCATCAGGTCATCACTGACAAAAAAAGATTTAAGATTGGAGAGGAAAAATGAGAAATGGTTATATTTCCTTCTATTCAATATGTTGAGAGTCATAATCATTATTATTTTGTTTTGTATGAAAATCTACTCCAAACAAAAATAAAATCAATATTATTTTGTTTTGTATGGAAAAAAATATTTGGAGCCATAATCATTATTTGGTGTACATGCTTGTGTTGGTCGATATATATAATTTTGTAAAGGTAAGGATTATGGTGAATTTGTTCCACCGTAAACAATGAATTATAACTACATACGCAAAATAATAAATAATAAAAAATACGTTAGAACTTTAATCGTGTGGTTATGAAGGAGTGTTCTACCATATAACGGTTACAACATAACCAAATCCTTTTGTAAATGGCTTTTGACAAATGGACGTTGTACAAAAGTGTGAATTTTGTAAATACAGGTCAAATTAAATGGCTGTAGGTACAATTACACAAAAAAAAACATGAAATTGAATAATTTCCTGCTTAAACTTCACAAACTCCACATCTAACAAAAATGGCATCTCTCTACAAGCATAAAACGGTGGACTGCAGCCTCCAGTTGATGACTGAAGCATGAAAAAAGAAAAAAAAATTCAATATACAACTGCATATATGGTAGGCACTTGTACTGCGGCTGTCTTGATTTCTGCAAAAGGAAAAATTCCACTTCAAAGAATGAAAGATGGGAAGAAATTAATAAGTTAATGATGATGGTTTTGACATTTATTTGTTAATCCTCATTCTTGAAACTGAGAATTCAATAGCAGTGGCATGGCATCAACAACCAGCAGCCTTTAGGAAACGATCATATGGGTTTGAAAGTAGTAGCTGGAAGAAGTGTGACTGCTGCAGCTGCTCAGTTGCTAAAGGTATTGGATGAGAATTAGCAGATTCGATTTGCAAAACTGCACCATTGTCTTTATTAGACAATTCATTTCCACCCTGCATTCAATTGGCAGACAATTTGAGATAATATACGCCTATGCAATGCAGGCATGCACATGCTTGTTATGCAAGGAAGTACTTGAAAGGAATCTGGCTCATCAGGGGAAGAAGAGGTTCTATTATTTGTTGCATTCTTGTAATCAGGAGAAGAAATGGGAATTGAACTCTGTTGGGCCTGGGAACTCATGAACACAAACATCTTCTGCTGCTTTCCCATCAGAAGAGCCTCACAATTGCCCGCCATTTTGTTGTAAGGCATGTTACTTAGGGTTGAGACTGATGACCTTCCCACTTGAGGCATCGTATTTGAAACTTGCATACATGATCTTGTTTATCGGAATTGATTCGGTTAAAGTAATGATGCTTATGGTCATTGTTGCATTTATCCATGAGAATAGAATGTCCCTATTTCGAGAAAGACAATGGCAAGTTACCGATGACCAGCCTAACTTACAGAATCTAAAAGTTCATCAACGCCTAAGAGATTTGGAGTTTCCACGGCCAATGTAAAAGGATTTGTTTGATTTCCAAATGTAATGGCTGAAACATCGTTGTCCATTATGATTAATGAAGGCTCAAATTGCACATTTATAATATTATGTAGTGTGAGTGAAGTTTAATGAAGAAAACTAAAGGGAAAAAAAGAAAAAGAAAAAGCAGAGAAGGTAGTCACTTTATGACAAGATTCTGTGAATAACTGAGCTCCCAATGGGCACCCATCAACAAGTGTAAACTCTTTAAGCAACTGCTGTTTTATACTAGATGAATCTTCCTGAAAAAGGATTTCAAAAGTCACTATTGTTGTCCCGCTGGGAGCCAAACTACAACATTAAAGTGAGATAATGAAAATGAAGGTTACATCTGATGATCTCGCAACAAACTTCACTATCATGGTAGCAATTGATTCTTTAGATTGGTTCTCTGTCCTTTCTATTCCTGATAGGTACTTCAAAGCATCATCATTGTCTTCGTTTGAACCATAAACAGTTCTTACATGATCCACTACAGGCTTAACAGCCTGTAACTTGGAATCACCAATCAATTGTAAAAATGGACCGACCTGATACATTTTCTTTGATTCAGAATTAAACCCTTGTGCGTTACTAAACCTTTATGGTGCACATTCTAAAAAATAACCTAAAGCAAACAAGGTCTAACATCATTTAGCACCTACCGTCTTATCTACAAATGAAGTTTTCACAGAAAGAACAAGAGCAGGGAGTTGTATGCTTTTGAAGAGAAGACAATCATACACATGGATAAAGTAAAGAGGGATCTCTGTCGTGAGGGCTGCAGTGGTACTGTCAAGAAGTGAAGCTTCGTCAATTAGAAAGTTGTATAGTTTTGAGAAAAATGTCAAATTAAATATATTAAATGAAATAACAGCTTTTCAGCTTAAGTGCTATATTCTAATCCTTATTACTGAATCTATCAACCTTGCCTATGAAAGTAAGACAGTTTGTAGATTTTTTTAGTATTTCCAAATTTTAGGAGGATATGCACTGTGAATGGAAGACAATTCTGTAATAAAATTTTGAGAATCATGTAGTATGACCACAATATGGCCACAAAATCTTTTGGCAACTCAAGAATTCTATAGTAAAGACAATTGTTTGTAAAGAGTTTCATACTTAAGACCTACCTCCTTCTGCAAGTGAAACGGTCTTTAAGGATAATGCCAACTGAAAACTTTGAATCAGAGTCTCGTTACTAGAGTTCTGCATGACATAGTGAATTATGAGAAAGAAAGTAAAATGGACAAAAGGGAGAACCTCACAACATGCCAAATTTAGCTTTTAGATTGTACACCCTACAAAAAGGACTATCAAACCCGAAAGTTAAATGTTATAAAGGAAAAATAATTCATCAATAAATTCCAAGTATATAGTATTAGTTGAGGAAAAACAATAATCTGCCTCCTACAAGGGCAGCAATACCTTGCTCCATGCAAACAGCAATACCAGGCTATAAGTATGAGCAATTGCCTCATAATTTTAAGGTGTATTCAAAAGAGAGATGGATTGTGCCCAAATAGATTAAAGCATGAGGGAAATCTGGTGACAGCTCAAACGAAGGGAATTTATCTGCTATATTAAAATCAGAAGCAAATTGGTCTCATCCGACGATGACAAAGCAACTCAAATATACAATTCTTGAATGATAGAACATAAGTACATACTATTTCTTGGGGTATATTAATGAAATTTCCTTTCTCTTCTGTTAAAGTAGACGTATGCCTTTTCGAGCTAAAAGCTTGATTGTAAGTTGAGTTCAGAACATCAACAGTTTCTTCTGCAGTTATTATTGATGGATTCTTTTTTATACTATCAACTCTTGATTTTAATCTGATCATCATTGATGGAGTATTGGTCTTTGTAAACTCATTGTCATCATGAATGGTTTTGTCTTTCATTTCCTGAGGGAGATTTTCTTCTGAGGTGAAATGCTCTTTTGTCAACTTCTCAAAGAGTGCAGCTGAAGAAGAAAACACAGATACATTTCAAGAGAGAGTCCTTTGGATTTGATCAGCAGCCTTTTTGAGAAGGGAGCAGCGGCTCTTGGATGGGGACAAATAAATGATGGGATAAGAACAACAGAAAATATGCTATGTGCAGCAATTCTGGACTCATGATCTGCACAAACCATGACTTGGTGTAGCTGATGAAATTATGCCTCGGGAAAAGCCTACAGAGTATCATAATGAAAACATGTGAGATGACAAATTGTGCAAATATTAACTGAAATCACATCATAACTGAAAAACTTAAAATGCCATCTTGCCTTGTTTTGGTATGTCAAATTTGGTATAAGTGCCACAATTTGAGCAGTACGGTAAACAACAGAAATTAAAGTTCTGGTCATAACTGTAATGTTTGATATGTTCTCTAACGTCATAGCCATCATGTCAAAGACAGGACCTGCATCTCTAATCTGCCTTATATAGAACTTTTAGTTTTGCACTTCTCTTTCAAAGAAAGATCAATATTCCTTTTCTTGATCAGATACTCAGATTGCATAAATCATTTTGCATATGTAGCTATTGTATGTATATTTTTGAATTTATACGACTAGACATATATAATAAGCTATGATATTCAATTTTGTTTGCTTATAGAGAAGAAAACCATAGAAAGAAACAATTATCCAACATAAATGTTTGTCCAGCACCTTTGATGTTGCACTTATTTAAGCCATATTTTCAAAAATAACTATCCGATGAAAGATAGCTATTAGATAATGAACAAGGAGAATGAAAATTACCTTAAGTGATAACTGGACAAGGCATTCATCAACTGCTGATCGATATTTTCTGTTCCAATCGATTACTTCAGCACCCAAATTTGAATCATCAAGACAACAGTGTATGCTTTTTCGCAGGTGTCTCATCATATCACTAAATGCACCAGTTATAGCCACTGATGCTTGAACCTTTGACTGTCGAGCTAGGGAGGTGGCCACATAAACAATGTCAAGTTGCCTATTGGGATTCTTAAGTATATTCTTGTGATCAAGGTGCTTGATTAAGATGGACAACAACAAGTGAGAATTTTGCCCTGTAAAATGAATTAAAATAATAAGCCAAAATGAAGTAAAAAGAACTACCAACTTAAGCAGAAATACCATAAAAGCGCGTAAAGGTAACAATTTCTCAGAAAATTGATGAAATTGAATACCAAATTTCTCTAGTAGTAGCTGCATGTCCAGCAAGACAGAAGAAGCAACACCATGTTGAGCAGACCAAAGGTCACCCTCATCAAAGCAATGAAAAAATGATTCAAAGACAGCTCGGACAATGGTAGCTTCTTTAGCTAACTTTGCCATGTTGCACAGGCAAACCCTTGACCAAAATTTTGGGTTCCGTGTCACATTCAAAGAGGGGTAAGGGATAAATGAAAAAAGGGAAAATATAAAGGTTGTTGTTATTAATCACGTGAAGGTCCACAACACAATATAACCATAACTATTGAGTATTGTGACTAGATAATTACTCAGACACAAGAACTTCTCCTTTCTCATTCACGACATTTTTCCAAGAAGAAATCCTTATCATGCCATCTGGTGTAGGAGAATCATCTTTGCCACGCCTTCTCCTACTAATTGGTTTCTCTGTGGTAAAAGCATCTGATATGGAAACTCCATAATTTTTCAATACAACTGAAACAGCCTGATTTTAAAAAGATATTTGTGTGTGGAGGGGGGGGGGGGAGTTGTGATGTTCAAAGGAAAATGAAAAAAAAAAAGTTAGTATCATAAGTTGCAATATGAGAAAATTCGCCCATAAACCAAACCTGTGCGGCATATAACAATTAGATATCCAGTTGGCAAATAATTTTTACGCTGGACTGTAACTATTAGACAAAAGAGTAGTGGATTGTGAAACCTACTGGAATTAAGGAAATTATTATGGACTAACTTTATGCTGCCAACAATAAAGTGGCATAGATATGTTTCAGGTACATGAAATTTTAAGAAATATTGCATTCAAAATGGTATGTAAACACTCGTAGATATCTTTCAGGTACATAACCATGATAAATGATGATTCACAAAAAAGAACATTTAATGCTCAAGGGCGTGGATCACCATTGATGAAAGAGCTTGAAGCCCAGCAGCACGTAACAGTTGTGACCTCCCATCCTCCCCCCATTCTTGAGCTAAAAGACAAAATTTTGGAATTAAACCATCTAAGTTGAATATATAAGTCCCATCAGTCTGCACAATTAAAGGAATGAGAAGAAAATAAAGAATCTTGAGATAGTTTCATAATATTAACCATAAAGCTCGAATTACTGAGAAAGAACAAAGTAGTTAATGAAATAAATAGGTGACAATCTGAAAAAGCACGAACCTACAACAAGTCTCACCTGATTAATCACGAACTCAAAAAGAGTTTGGCATCCTAACACTCGTAATTCATCATTCCGTGTTTGATCTAGCAGAATGTGTATGATGCTAAGCAAGCTAGTTGCAAACAAGAACCTGGCAAATACTACCATTAATCATAATTAGCATACAATTGTATCCAAATAAGTCACTATGCATCTAATGTATTGAAATCCCAATTTCATAAACTATTTATATCACATTTTTTTGCAGAACGAAGCATCAGTTATCGAAACCAAAAGTTTTTCCAAGAAATTTGTTCAAATTTCCAGCAGTTAGATGCCAGAAGACCGTAAACAATGACCCTGATAGGTACTCAATACTCACACACTATGATGAAAAAGAAACTCACATTTGCTTCTTACAAGAAACCACCATCTTTCTGTATATACATACAACAACTTTTACAGATTAGAACTGCTCACTTCTCAATTCCTTGTAGCACCTTTGCTCAAGGTAAACTGTGATTTGACATCAATATTTATCCTTCAATAAGTACACCAAAAACATATTAAAAAATGAAATTATGTTTAGCAGATATATTCATCGAGAAGAAACGAAAAATATATATTAGCTGAGAAAATGATCAAATTCTCATATGCATAATGATATGGGCAATTGAACTATCTCTTTTCCGAGGAGATGATGTTATTTATTTACTATCACATTCTCCTTCCTTCTCCAACTAAACTTGTACAAAAACAGTAATGAATTGTTACATTATACGATAAGCTTATACCTCTGGTATCCGAAGAGGATTTTTAGTAGTATATTCACATAATTTACTGATCTTTCGATCATTCAGCTATTCGTCTTGCCAAAATTACAAATGGAGATGAATTTTTTACTCGATGAAACATATAAATGAACTGCAAATTCATTTCCAAGGCACAGAAAAACATCAACACCTATCAAGCTAAGCCGTAAAAGCCTAATAGGAATTCAAAATGAGCCAATTTATTCTGCAGTTGTTCCTATAGGTTTTAAACATCAGTTGATGGTCTCACTCAGAAACGGGTACAGCCTACAAACCAAGAAAAACTTAAAGTTCTACACTATTTAATCTCCATTGACCTAACGAAGGTATCAATTTCCTTTTTTTTTTCTCTCAATCATTTTGTCAACCATCAAACAGGACACAATCAACAAGTAAGAAATGAACATAAATTGATATCACATAAACTACATTATCCATATAAGGCATAGTTTAAAATTATGAACTTCTAATTATATCCAGAACCCATTAATTTAAAAAAGACTCCACCAAGCTAACCTCTAGAAAATCACATAAAACAACCATAAATTAAAACTAAAAAACAGACAAAAACTTCTGAAAAAAAAAACCCAACCTGAGAGTGAGGAAATATCTCAACAAGCAATTTCTTGTACCGTTTAACGGGGTGCCTTGATCTGGCTCTCAATTCCGGACAAAAGAAACACAAACTCTCACATGCAGGCAACACTTTCCTTGAAATAACTCCCATTTAAATATTTTTTCTTATTCCTTTCTTTTTACAAAAACTAAAATGCCCTTTGATTACTTTTTCCAAGCATACAAAAAAAAATTAGAAAAAAAAATAAGGAAAGTTTTTACGTGGGGGTTGCCTTGGATCGGAGGAGAGAAAAATGGCTTTATTTATTTATTTTTTGTTTGCATGATTAGCTTTTATAAGAACCAGTTACGTTGTTGTAGTAACTATACGTGGCTTTGGTAGGAGAAAACGAAGCAAATATGAATTCATGTAAAATTAGAAAGAAGTTTTTTCAAAATGCATTTTTTTTATCCCACCTCAGATGCATTTAACAGATCAGAAGAGCAAAGATTTCTGTTAATTGTTCAAGCAATTTATGTGAAGACTTAACAATATAATCATCTGTCTGGGGAAGAAATATAAAAAGCAAGGGGAAGAAATATAAAAAGCAATGATAGAGCGCTATGTATCCACTTAGAAGATTTTCACTTAAAATGGGAACTTGTGGTATTTGGAATGCTCAGGGTACCCTACCTGTCCCAAATGATTTTGATTGTCAAAGGTACCTAGGATACTCCAATGACTCCTCAGGTACCCCAATCTATCTCGTGTTACTTTCGCTGTTAAGGGGGTACCCTACTTGGGATACCCCAGATACACCCAAGAAGTTAAGGGGTATGCCGTACGTAAATGGGACGGTCAAATGATCTCCAAAATATCCTCCACGTGGTTGTCCTTATCGCCAAAAGATAATATTTGATTTGGCAAAATCAAATAAAGAATATATTGTCAATAAAGAAGGGGACAAATAGCTGTCCTTGGCTGCTACCCTTACAGCTATCCAGACAACCTCTGTAGGAATATTCAGTACTGCCCAGCCAGCATACGTCACGTGTACCAAATGACAATAACTACTGCACTATTCACCAACGGCTCAAAAAGGTAAAAAGGTGACAAAAAGACAAGGAATATTCTGAAATTGACAGTAAAATCACCATTGAAAAATGTGCCACTTGGCGGGGTACCCATCAACATTATAAAAGGACAGCCAGGTTTATTATTCCATATGATTTCACCATTATACACACATCAGAAAAGGCTGAGGCCCTTCTTCTTCTACCTCATTCTCCATTTTCAGAGAGCTTGCAAGCTCTCCATTCTTTAAAAGTTTGAGTTGCTGACTTGAGCGTCGGAGTGTGGTCACCGGCCACCGCCGGCTCCATCTCTAACCTCATTTTCTTGGTTTTGCAGGTCCAGGGCACCTCTCTAAACATTCCCCTTAAAATTTCAGCCTTCCTCCATTAACAACCACCTTTCATCCACTTACCTCCATGAAAAAGCCAAAACAGCTTACACTCTACAACTCAGCGAGGTACCCCTTAACCTGAAAATAAATTTAATTATTTTTTGTGGGTTTTACACCTTCACTTGACTCACCCAAAATCCATTAAAAACATCATAACTGTTTTGTAGATCATGAGTCATCAGGCTCATAATTTATGCTTGTTTATCAATCGATGCGGTGACTATAATCGGGTCATGATCATAGGCCATAGCCATGTGTTTGATTCTACTTTGAAAGTTTGGACAAAGTAACAAAAGTATTCATGTAGTTATGTTAGTCAAAGATTTTGTAACGTAAGTAGAGCGCATTTGAAAAATAACTTAGATCATAGTTCTGTTGTTACGGTTGTTGTTTGTTTCTTTGTTTTTATTTTTAAGTAATGGCTTCGAGGCCTCTATATGAACCATTTACATGGCTTAATCTCCTTAACTTACTCCTCCATTTTCTCCCCTGACAGAGCAATCAATTACAGCCATTCACTTACGCGGGCAAGAACAAACAAAACAAAACAAAAAAGAAAAATAAAAAAAATTCCAAGAAAGTTTCAACATTGATGATTTGCTCAACATGAAACAGAAAAAATCAAGAAGCTGTAAACTTTTGCTTCGATCATCTTTCTGCAATTGAGAAGAGAAAAAAAGAAAAAAAAACAGCTACAGCAGCAACAACGGAAAAAGAAAAGAAAAAATGTCACCCAATAATTCTTCAAAAAATAGCACGTCACCAGCACAAAAATGCAAGGATTTTGTAGGTGTAACTTTTGCAGATGGCTCGGGAAAGATTGTTGGTCTTTTATTGGCTTATGTTTTAACCAATCTCGCTCATCACCTTTTAAAGCCAATGCACCAGCCTCGCATAACTTCTGATATTGTTGTAAGTATAAATTCTTTATATGTTATACATGCACCAGCTTCATCTTCAACATCAATTATAATCTTAATTAATGTAAACAGAGATGTGTTACCTGAAACTAGTCTCCGATATTTTTGCTTTTAAATGGGATTAAGTTACTTGCAATCTCTTTTATTTGTATGCAGATAGGGTTATTTCTTGGCAACATACAACCTATAAGAACCGGATTTGATTTAGAGATGATCCAAACGTTGAATTATATAGTTGAATTTGGAATGATATGCTATATGTTTGTTTTGGGTCTAGAAATGGATCCATATGTGATCTTCAAGCCACCGACTCGCGATGCCATAGTGGCCTATGCTGGAATGATGTCAACATTCATATTAGGTTGCAGCATAACCCCTTTTCTGCATTATTCAATTCACAGAAGGATTGTCGTGGCTGTCACCCTCTCTGTCACCCTTGCTGGCAGTGGCTCTCATATATTAACCCGCGTGATAACAAATCTCAAGATAGGCAAATCAGATATAGGAAAGCTTGGAATGGCCGCGGGAATTCACTCTGATATGATCACAATGCTTATCATATGCATTGGCGCAGTCTTCGTACTTCCAAAAGGCAATAATACTCAAGAACACATACGATCAGGCATTAAAATGGGTGCTTCATTAATATTCCAATCAGTTTTTGCAGCAAAAATTTCACCCGTTTTCATGAACTGGATAAACAATGAAAATCCCGAAGGAAAAGCCATGAAAGGCACACATCTTGTTCTGTCACTGGCATTCATGGTTGCTGTATGCGGCTGCTCCCCAATTTATGGCTACAGCCCAATTCTCAGCGCATTCATGGCGGGGATTTTTTTCCCGCCTGAGGGGAGAATGTCGAAGTGGACAGTCGGCAAAGTCAACTATTTGTTAAGCACTTTATATTATCCTATTTTCTTCTTTTGGATGGGATTCCATGCTAAATTATTCACTTTTGAAGCTGACACTTTAGGGACATGGGGAAGGTTTTTCTTTCTTATAGTGATATCAACAGCTGGCAAAGTTGTGGGAACGGTCATCTGTGGCCTAATGTTAGGCTTTCATTGGCCAGAATCTGTTTCCCTGGGGCTTTTGCTGTCCGCAAAGGGCCATTTCTACATATTCTTGGCCATCATGGGTGCAGTAAGTTCCTAAATATCCTTCTCATTGTGTACTTGTTATTGAAAAGACAGTCGTCTGTTGACAAAACTGATTTCATTTTTTTGGTAAATTGTTTGCGTTTTCCAAAACCAGGTGCATAAATACATAACACATACAACCGCTGCTTCATTGGTGATTATGATCTTCTTCACCATTGTACACACCCCATTTGTGGTGCAAAATATCATCGAACGAGCAAGAAAACATGCACCAACTAAACGCATGGCGCTTCAATGGCTTGATCCATCAAACCAGCTTCAAATATTGCTTTGTCTCCATGGCCCCCATAATATAACTTCTACCCTCAACTTCTTGGAAATTTCTCGAGGAACAGCTAACCCTGGAGTTGTAGTTTATGTCACTGACATGATTGAACTCACAGACCAAATTGCTGCCACTTTGGTACAGAATGAAGGAATAGACACCGTGACTGTGACTGACAAGGCAGTCATGGAAATGAGAGAGGAGATCACCACGGCAGTCCAATCTTATGTAGATGAAAATGGAGGAGGCATCACACTCAAAAGAATGCTTGCTCTTTCAACATTCAGTGGCATGCCTCAAGACATCTGCATTTTAGCAGAGGACTTGATGGTTTCACTCATCATTTTACCATTTCACAAGAGACAACTAGAGGACGGTACATTAGACGGAGGCCATCCTGGATTCAGATATGTTAACCGCAAGGTATCTATATATATTGCAACAAGCTGATAATATCAACTTCAAATTTCCCTGCATATAATCATTAATCTCCTAATAGTTGCATTTTCATATTTGACGTCGTTGTTACAAACAGCTGCTTAGGAATGCCACGTGTTCTGTTGGGATCCTAGTCGATCGAGGTTTCGGATCGATAGAAAGCATATCAAGATCACAGGCATCATCTCTCAATGTCGCAGTCATTTTTATAGGAGGCAAGGATGATCGAGAGGCATTGGCCTATGCCGGTCGAGTAGCAAGGCATCCGGGAGTTAAACTCACAGTCATAAGGTTCCTACTTGACAATTCAGAAAATCCTCACAGGAGAGCAGCAACTTACAAAGACAACACCGCAGAGCTGGAAGAAGAGATGAAAATAGATGATGAATGCTTTGCTGAATTCTACGAGAGGCAGGTGGCTGTAGGCCATGTTGCTTACGCTGAGAAGCATCTTGCTAATTCATCTGAAACTTTTGCCACACTCAGGTCATTGGAAGGGCAATATGCACTCATCATTGTAGGTCGAGGAGAGAGGGCGAACTCGATTTTGACGGTAGGGATGAACGATTGGCAGCAGTGTCCAGAATTGGGTCCAATTGGGGATGTACTTTCGGGCTCGGATTTCTCGGTAAGGACCTCTGTGTTGATAATCAAACAACATGACTTTAAAGGAGAGTTGGATGGACTGGATGAAGACTTCAGTGTTATGTAAATTTCAATCAGCGAAGTGAGGTAGCTTTAATCTTTAGGACATTAACCATAGGAAAGGGGCCAGATTGTTTGTAGAAAATACAGTAGGTAGAATGGACAATCAACATGGATGTACAGCTATGATTCTGTAGTTAATGGATGAAAACAAAAATTACCTACCATGTGTTTCGAAAAACTGATCATTAGCAAACAAGTTTTCTTTCTTTGAACACTTATCATCTATTAAGGTACTACTCCAGGCAATTTCCTATAGAGATTTTATTCTTTGATGGGGACTGTTGTAGCATCTCTCATTCCAGTGTCTGCAACAAACAAATATTTTTTCTACCAAAAATTTATGATGGTTGCAGATCTAAGATACAAAAACAACTGCATTTAATATGAAGTGCTGGATGTTTATCCAGACCACTTCTTAAAATCCTGCATCGGAAATAGACACACCGCTCAAGAGTGATTCCACTCACCAGGAAAGACAATGCCAGACAGGCACTCCTGTACACAAATGTTAACAAGTGCCACAATAAAAGCATCTATTAAACAAAATAAATATTCAACATCATTAAGTCAAGTCATTCATTCTTTTGTAAAGTCATTAATTCATTACAATCATCCGTTCAAAGCAAACGTTTGAAACATTCTCTTCCTTCCAACCAGCAAAAGAGACAAACCATCGGACAACACAGACTGCTTCCTCATATGTATATTAATAAACTCTGGAATGCTTCGCCAACTCAGCCTACAAAAAGGAATTGAAAATTGTAAAATTCAGAGTACTCAACAGTAAAGTCATGAGAGGCTTACTTCTTCTCGGTTAGAATAATTACAAGCTTATGTCAATCATCTAGAAAACACTCAATAAAAGCTCAAATTAATAGTCGTATCTTCAAGCTATTCTTTATCTCAGTAACATACTGGCTTCAGACAATGTGCCTTACATCCTATGAAATTTAGACAGCCAGTATAAGCAATCTGAACCGCACATCTCAAAATGATAAAACATGCCAATTTCTTGTATTAAATCATAGATTTCCATTTACAAGCAGGACTACTGTTACATGTAGGTTCTGTTCATAATAGTTTACACCTGCCAGTTGCAACTACATAAGACAAGATAACAAATCATACACCAACATAGCAAATCCCCAAGCATCTTGCTAATTAAGATTAAGCAGTTGGTTTAAGCATCTAATTTAGACAAAAACTGCAGAATTCCACATATGATACACCAACATAGCAAATCTCCAATTTCAGGAAACCACCAATCCTAACCAGGCTAGCAGGACACTTAAAAAAAGCCAGCATTGATACCTGGGATGAAATAGTCATCGACAAATCAACCCATTTCGAAAATATGCATGTCTAATAAAAAAAAGAGGAATATTAACAAATACACCACAGTTACAGCTGCTTACCAGAATATACTGCTCCAAAGAATACTTCAAGAACAAGCAAAGCCATCCATATTGAGCAAACAACAGTTTCTAGACACAACTATTTTATCCAACATTATCAAGTACATAAACTTATACTAGTTTTGTGATGCAAAGCCACATGATACTTTAATTCTCCTAAATCTGACCAAGAGAAAAATAATTTCTAAGAAATATTGCACCACATCTTACCCGCAGAGGGAGAGAGAAAAAGAGAGAGAGAGAGAGAGAGTATACTAAGAAGTGATTAAAAGAATAGTTATAAACTAGAGATGCTTCACCTCAAATGCACTTTTCAGAGTGTCAAGTTCCTTATCTAGATCGTTGATGGCCTGGTTATATGCCTGCATTGGTGAAGACTGACTAGTTGTGTGAATCTACAAAATTTGGAGAAAATAAGTTAAACCCCCGGAACTTGGTAAACTTCAAACCTAAAAGAAATTCTTAAGAACAATGAGTCAAAACAGAAGACTAGGAACTTAAAGAAACAATGAAAGAATTACACATATATATTATGCTTCGCAAAGTTAACTTAAACCCACCCATAAACCCTAACACCAACTTCTTGACTCAATTGGGCAAAAAAACTCGTCAGCTTTTCAAAAAAAGTAATAGCGCCAAAAAAAATAAAAATTAAAAAAAAAATGTTGCGGCGTAATGAGACCAAAATAAAAATAAAAAATAAAACACTAACCCTAACAATTATTTTGTACTGAAGAGGGTGAGGAAGCTTGTAACCAGCGAACAAAACGTTTTCATCTCTATGCAATTGCCTGATCGTCATTGAAAGAGTAATTAGCGATTAATCCAGCAACGCTTGACACCAATAAGTAATCCACTAGACAAATTCATTTAAATGTACATGCGAAGAATATTGCCGATTGTATGCTCCTCTCTCTCTATAGTGAATGACGCCGCATTTATAATCTTCGTGTCTCTCTCGTACGAAACCCTAAAATCAAAATTCAAGTAATCATAAAAACAGTGAAAAAAGCTGAGGTTGACAGGTGTGGTTAGATGAAAATGTAAAATTACTTTTTGGTGCCTTCGGGGACGACGAATCGTTCGTAACGGTCGGGAGCATTCATGGCTTTTCTTCTTCCCTCTCTTCACACAAGAGGACTCTCCGAGACGGCGATGCTGCTGCTTTTAAAAGGTAGCATCTGCTTGATACGACGTCGGTTGTCCTTTTAAAAGTTAAAACCAAACCGTCTCAAGTCTGTCTGGAATTGTTTTTGGGACGTTCAAAAGTAATTTTGAAAATCTAAAAGTTAATTTTAGTGTTTGGTAAAAAAAATTTAAAATTATTTTTGTCAAAATCAGTCTCTCCTACAACTAATTTTGAAAAGCAGGGAGGAGTAGCTTTTAGATTCTGATTTTGAGAATCAATTTTATCTTTTTATACAAATCCGTATATATCCTTATAATTATATCTAAACCCAAAACTATCCTTATTCAAATTCGAAATAAAATCAATATTTTAATAAATTTTTATTATAAAAAATAAAAAAAATAAAATCAATATAGTATAAATTTAATTTTTAATTAAATTATTATAATACACAATTAAAAATTTTGTATGTACATATTTTTATATGTGTAAGTAAATTCCATCCTACATTTTGTCTATTTTAGTCATTAACTATTTTACAGCAGTTTAACAGTAAGATTTACCAAACACCCACAACTACTTTCAAAATTCACAGTACTTCTAAAAATAAAATTTACCAAATACTTAACTGATTCTCTTCACAGTTGATTATTTCTACAAAACAACTAACAGCAATTATTTTAAAAACTACAACATTATCAAACTGGCCCTTAATGATTCACGTGTTTGCTTATTTGCTTTTTTACTCGCTTTTCCTTTTTGAATTTAGAACGAATATTCGTTGAATGTTATGTGTTTTATTTTAAATTTTTATACTTCTCTTTTTGGCACCTAATGATGGCATGAGTGTGCAATGTGCTATGGAGTATTTTCCAAATTGTTCATAAAAATCTTTTGAATTAAATAAAATTAAATACCATAAAAAAGTGTGAGAGATGATGCATACTAATGTGACATTGTAACCCGCACCACGGTGAATCCTTGCAATAATATTCAATGATATAATTGAATTAGTTTAAGAATTATAAATTATGGTGGATTTGTTAAACACATATCAACTAAATTAAAATACACCTACGTATCTATATATGTTTAATAGGAAACATAGTACATAACATTATGTCAATCTGATATTTTATAGCATATTTGGATGATTTCAACCAAAAAATGACTTTTCATGCCTAATAGAGCAAAGTCACATGGTAAGAAATTAAGATAAATGTAATAAGAAAAAAAGTGAAGAATAAAATAACGTGAATGTGAAAAGAGAGTAATAGGAACTATGAAGTGATAAAAAAAATAAAATAAAATAAAATAAAAAAAGGCTTGAAATTGGGATGATAATCTCTCGCTCAAATAACAGGAATCTCGTTACTATTTGTTAATTCAAAAAATGTCGTTATTTAATTCCACAATTAAGTGACTAGATTCTCTATCGTTTTACTACTTGAATGATTAGAATATTATCGATTGCCATTTCTCCTCAAAATTTTAAACTGCATGTCATTACGTCTTACACAAGTGACAAGAATATCTTCACTTTTTACCGCTTTCTCGTCATTTTATGTTATCGTTGCCTTTGTAAAATAATTTTTGATCTGTTAGGTTTTTTTTAATATTTATATTTTAATAATCTTGTACTATGCGGGTGTCTTTGGTTGGAGGATTAGAAGTGGGGATCGAACTCTTTTGTAAATTTTATCTTAGTCTCATATTTGGTGCTTTCAATAATATTAAGATTACGTTATCTTTGACTCACAAGATAATCTCAATTTTGTAAATGAATTATCCCAAGGGAGCCATAGGGCTATATTGATAACTCAATTAAACATGATAATTTATAAATATTAAAATTATAGTAATATGTGATGAATGTAATAAAAAATGTTGATTTTAATAATGTAAATAATAAATTATACTAAAAATTATTATTAATTTCACATTAAATTATAATTCTATTTTAATTTATGTAATTATCAAATGTTTTTATAATTTCAAATTTACATTATAAATTCATTATTAAATTAATATTCAAAAATATAAATTTTTATAAAATAATAGATTATTGAATAAAATTAATATAAATATCATAAATATATTTAAAAAATAAAAACAAAAATTATTTAAATTATGATTTATATTTCATTAATATCAATGAGGTTGATTTGTATAATTAATAATACGAAATTTTAGTTTATAATAATAATAATAATAATAATAATAATAATAACAACTTTTTAAATTGTAATATTATAATATAAGACATAATTATTTATAGTTTAATCTAATATTGCACCAAATACAACATAGTATTATATATAATAATGTGTTATCCAATCCAATCATTTCTTATCCGATCCGATCCAATCCAATCCGGCATACGAAACAAGCTCGCACATGTATTTGTGATATTGTACAATTAAGATTTAATTATCTTTTTTATTCTTGTCTAGAGACAATTTTGGATTAAAGTGGTTGATAAAATAAGTTATTTTTACTGTGGATGAAGTAAGTTGCTAATTAAAAAAAAAAACTTGGTATTTGATAAAAGTGTTATTGTGGTTGATGTGAGTTTGAAAAGCATAATACATGTATAAAAGGATGGCAGTGGGGCGGATATGTGTTAAATCTACTCTGCTTTAGATCCAAATCCATAATAAAATTTGAGATCTATATCTGCTCCATATCTATCATCGATCTATATTTTTCGCTCTATATCCAGATCTTTTAAAAAAAATAAAGATCTATATCTCCAAATCTAAAAAAATTAAAATCAAAATCTATTATAGATCCATCATGAATTGTAAAATTTAATAATAAAAGAGCAATAATTTTTTAGAAAAAAATTAAAGACTAATATGTATTGATAACAATTAAATTATATATTTTGTCTCAAAACTCTAATAAATATTGTAGTTTATGCTTTTACACAAAAACAAACAAATAAGAAATATAATAAAAAATTCATCAAAAGTAATTGTAAGAGTAAGATCAATGTAATATTTTAATGTCTCCATCATCATTATGATATCAACGGCATACCCATCATCATTCCTACAACATTAAATAATGGCATATAAGTTATATATGATTTATATTCAATGCTTTATTATTTTTACTATGACCATATTTAACTAAATACATGAATAATATAGTTATTTTATGGTAGATAACTACTACTGATTAATGATTATATAATACGAATAATGATATGAAAAAATAACAAAAAAGAAAACTTAAGTCTAGCAATTTATCTGGCAATTAAAGAATTGATTCAAGCATTCAAATGGAGTGGAGAAGTGAAAGTAACTGAAGAGAAAGAAAGAGGCCGAACTAAAGAGTAAAAGACTTAAAAAAAAATTAGAGCTGGTTGCCTTAATTTTAATTTACACTTATTATTTTGTCTTATTATCATTTAAATTTACAAAACTAACCTTTAAGTTTTAATATTTTTAAATAAATAGTAAATACCGCTAATATGCTATGAATAAAATTTATTATTATTTATAGTTGCACGATTGTTAAAAAAATTTTAAAATTATTTAAAAAAAGGTGGATATGGATTTGAATTTAAATATCAAGATAGATTCAAACATGGTCTATATTCGTCTAAATCCGTGCATCAATATCCAAATACAATCAAAATCCATTTTAAACTAATCTAAATTCGATCCAATTGGATTTGGATTGTGCGAATATTGGGTTAGATCCAATCCACTGCCATCCCATGATGCATTTGGTAAATTTTATTACAGAAATATTATTTTATAATATATAACCAAAGTATATATAAGTTTAAATTATATTTTATTTATACATTAGGGTTTATAGAAAAATAAGACATAAATATTTTTTGTTAAAATATTAAGGTTATAGTAGAAAATTAAAAAAAAAATTGTAGTGGCTTATGTAATAAGCTGTTTATAAAAGCAACCCATATGAGTTTTTAAAAACTGCTGGTTAAATAAAAAAAATTTATGAAATGAAGTAGTTTTTAAAAAGTTATCAAAGATTATTTTTATTAAAACTTATGAAATAAATAACTTATAACGTTTCAACATCAATCTCAAATAGGTCCTTAGTAGCTACTAATCACAACATTTTAAAAAACTAGAAAAAAATCAGATAGTTCTTGTTGCAATAAAATTAGTTCAAAATTTCTCTTTTGTTCACATTTAACACAAATACCGAACAAATTAATGAAAATAGTCGTGAGTGTGTGTACAGTCGCCCATTGGCAAAAAACAAATTTGAGTTACAAAATAACGAGCGGGCCCATGAAAATGTCATTTGCTTGTTTTTTTTTTTTTTTTTGATAGAGAAAATGTCATTTGCTAAGTGCTAAGCAGTAAGCAGAGGCTCTCTCATTGGCCACTCACTTTATCGGGTCGGTTTAGCCTCGGCAAATTCAAACTCTGACGGTCAACTTTCTTGACACCAGCCCAAAGCCCATTCGCCCGTGCGTTTAAACTGGAATCACAGAGACCAAACCCAAAACTACACCCAACGCTAACAGAAACAGAAAGATAAGCGAGCGAGAAACAAAGAGGGAGATAGAGACATGGCTGATTAGAGAAAAGAAAAATAAAAAATAAAAAAAAAGAAAAAAATAAAAAAATAAAAAGAGGTTGTTAGTAAAAGGAGAAAAAGAAAAACAATTACTTATTTTAATAATATTATTATAATTTTAATCGAGGGGATCTCTAAATTCTAAATCTCCTCAAAACTCAAAAATTGAAAAATCTAACACAAAATTTCACTCACTATGGCCTTTCACGTTGCTTGCCCAATTACATGGTATTGTTGTATTACTATTATTATTATTATTATCATTATCATCACTTAATAGAGCGAGCTTCTCTCATTTTCCCTCTATCGCGCTCTCTCTCTCGCGGCTGCTCTTTCATTTTAATTACTCTTTGTTTGGCTGTTTGCAGCAAGCGAATTTGCTTCTGCACGCTAGGGTTTCCGCGGAGCGTTCAGAGTTCGAAGGCGAGAAACGACTTCGTTCACGATGTCAGCTTGGTGGAGGAGTTTTTGAAAGATCCTTCGGGGAGAATTAGGGTTTCGAAAGAGGAGAGTACGGTTCAGGTACTTGTTCCTGAGGTTCCGCAGGCTCCGCCGCCGGTTGTTGCTGTTGTTGATGGAGCTGGTCTTGATGCGGCCGAGGAGGCCGCCGCCGCCGTGTCGGCGCAGACTAAGCGTGTGGCCTTGCAACGCAAAGCCGCCGCTGCGATGGTCGCGGCTGAGGATTATGCTAGACGATTCGAGTCCGGCTATGTTGCTGTACGGTTCTTGATTTTGCTTTTGATGTACTCTTCTGTTTAGATAATTTAAAAAATTGGTGGTTAGGTTCTTGAATTTACAGCTTAATTTATTATTTTTCTTATTATTCTAGATTTTTTTAGGTTTTTTAATTCAAGTAATAACTAATAATGGGTTTTAGTATATGTTTACTGTAAATGAGATTCTTGTAGGAATGTGTTATTAATGTCGATCTCTTGGCCATTGTAACCTATATAAGGTTCATTTCGGTTCAGATGGCTTTAGCATTTTTGTTAAGTATCCTTACAAGTGGTAGATGTCACTCATTACTCCTGCAAACTAATGCTATTTGCTGAATTTTTCACGACTTGTTTTGTTGTTATAGAATTTGGTTGACAGATATGGTCTGTATAGACCTTTGTTCCCTTTAATTGAAAGAGAGAAGACAGGAAACAACACTAGTGTCAAAAACCTCATGTAGGACTTTAAAGGAGGGATTCTGAGAGAAAGGTCTCAACCACCTTATGAGATCATTTGAGTTTATCTTGTTGTTGAATCATTTTTCTTTAACTTGTGCAGACTGCCTCAAAAGATATTGCTGGAGAAGAGCAGGGTCAGTCCAACACAAATGTAATGTGCCGACTTTGCTTTGTGGGTGAAAATGAAGGTGGTGAAAGAGCAAGGAGGATGCTTTCTTGCAAAAGTTGTGGCAAGAAGTACCACAGGAATTGCTTGAAAAATTGGGCTCAAAACAGAGGTACCATATTATGGCCTTATAGTTGTGATGTTGCAAACAGATACCCTTCTCATATGGGGTTTTATCTGCAGATTTATTTCATTGGAGCTCGTGGAAGTGCCCATCTTGTCGAATTTGTGAGGTACTTTTTGACATGTAGTATCTAACAGTCTTGCTTCTTTTGGTGTATGTGTAACAAATTCTCCTTTGTTTCATGTTGACTCTGGTTATAGATGATTGTTGTTTCCTCATTTCTCATAGACCCGGTTTCTCTTGCACTTTTTATTTTTTACCAATTCTTTCTTTATATTGAAAAGATTTGGAGAAGCAGCATAATTTTGCCCTCTTGCATCAATTGGAGTAATGATTTTATAAACTCTCTTTTTAACATGTTGTCTGCACATATAAGTGCTATTGTAACTTCCAGTGGCAGGGCTGTTATAATTTTTGCAATATGATTTCACTTCTGCTTAGTCTTGTTCTTACACTTTAATCTCTTCTTTTTACATAGATTTGCCGAAGAACTGGAGATCCAAATAAATTTATGTTTTGTAGAAGGTGTGATGCTGCTTATCATTGTTACTGTCAACATCCTCCACACAAGGTAGGCTTTTCACAGTTTATGCTTGTGCTTCATGTCTTAGCCAAAATACATTATTTATTTTATCGTTTTGGCTGATGTAGAATGTTAGTTCTGGGCCATATTTGTGTCCCAAGCATACAAAGTGTCACAGCTGTGGATCCAATGTGCCAGGAAATGGACTTAGCGTGCGGTAATGATCCCCTGTGTGCATCCTTTTGCTTTTAACTTGTCTTGCTTCCTTAGTTGGTGGATTTTTCAGTTCATTTTGCTAAATTTACTGGTGGCTCCTTCACTATTAATAGGTGTATTTATCATTTGCTCTTATGTTACAGGTGGTTTCTGGGATACACTTGTTGTGATGCTTGTGGAAGGTTGTTTGTAAAGGGGAATTATTGCCCTGTTTGTTTGAAGGTACCTTTTTTTTTTCCTCGAGGAATGTGGTTGTTTTCGTCTCTTTGATTGTATTGACTTCCACTTACTTTTATTGTGGTTGTTGGCATGATAGATGTTAGCAATTGAATTCTTTATCATTAGGTGAAAATAGGTCCCAAATGTCAATGATTTAGCAGCTTTTATTTCTCTAGTGAATAATTTATTGAGGATGCATTTGCAGTCTGTTAATTACTTTTTGCTGTCTCTCTATTTTTTCCTCTGCCCTTTTGTGAGTTCTTGGCATATGGTTAATTGTCTATTTGAAAATTTTCCTATGAAAGAACTTGACTAGATTTCTTGGCCTAACCTTTTAGGTTTATAGAGATTCAGAATCGACACCAATGGTTTGCTGTGATGTTTGCCAGCGATGGGTGCACTGCCAGTGTGATGGCATCAGGTTTGCTGCCGCCCTTGTTCAATAAAAAGATACAATGAGATCTCTGCTACTGTGCTATCTTTGATTTTATACCTTTCAGATATGGGGAATGCTTATTTGTAAAAATATTTTGCAGTGATGAAAAATATTTGCAGTTTCAAGTAGATGGAAATCTTCAATATAGATGTCCTACATGTCGTGGAGAATGCTACCAGGTTTGTTTGAATTTGATATTTATTATTTCAATCTCTCTCTTTCTGCAGCATGGTGGGTGAGTCTTTGTAGGATTGTTTTCAGTATGTTATATTTGGTGCTTTCTTTTCTATTTTTAGTATCCATTTTATCTTTTCGAAATTTAATCTGTATTGCCAGGTCAGGGATCTTGAGGATGCAGTTCGTGAACTTTGGAGGAGAAAAGATATTGCTGATAAAGACCTAATTGCTAGCTTGAGGGCTGCTGCAGGTTTGCCGACTGAAGACGAAATATTTTCTATCTCACCATATTCAGATGATGAAGAAAATGGTCCTGTTGTATTAAAGAATGAATTTGGCCGTTCTCTAAAGCTCTCTCTTAAAGGAGTAGTTGATAAGTCACCTAAAAAAGCCAAGGAACATGGAAAGAAATGGTCAAATAAGAAGTACCCCAAGAGAAAGGGATATCAGATACCTTCGAACAGTAAAACAGAACGTGATCAGAGTTTTGAAGAATATCATGATGTTCACTCTTATGGAAACAGCTTTGGCGATGACATGCAGTCTCCTAAAAATGAAGAACTAGATATACCTTCTTCTGTTGCTGGTGTTGTAAGTCATTCTGAAGGGGTTTATGCTATCAGTCAGCCAGGGATTTTGAAACACAAGTATGTAGATGAAGTAATGGTGAGTGACGACGATAAGATATCTAGAGTAAAATTCAAGACTAGTAAACCTCATGATTTGGATAGTGGAGAGGATGATGGAAAACATGTTAGCAAATCCAAGACTATAAAGGCAAAGAAGTTGGTTATAAATCTAGGTGCACGAAAAATAAATGTTACCAACTCTCCTCGGTCTGATGCGTCAAGCTGCCAGAGGGAACAAGACTTGATGACCTCCAATGGTATGCCATCTATTTTTCCTTTAAATTTTTATAAATAAAACTATTCGGTCTCTTCTCTTTAACAACATATCGGTTTCAGATTGTCTCTGTGAAGAGTATATTCAGGGAAACTCTCTATATTTCAGATGAAAAATGGCTTATATCATTTGTACTCATGAGCAGGCATTGAAGACCCAAGCCTGCAAAGAATGAATAGCAAGTTTGTGCTGGATAGGCGTGATGGCAGTTCTAAACTCAGTGATGGTAATTTGGTGATAAAATTTAATTTCTTTTGTAAAATGTGCATGGTCTGCTCATGAAGCATTGCTTGGAAATTTCAAACAGAGGATATTCAATTCATAGGTGCTGTTATTGAAATCGATGTTGTTATATACAATTTGCAGGAGACAGAGTTGACCACTCTAGCCAATCAAGAGGTTTGAAGATAGCAGGAAGAGGTGGAAATGTGATAAAGTTTGGAAGAGTTAGGCAAGAAGTTTCTGATTCAAACACCAAAGCTAGTAGAGGTAGCAGTGCTGATGAACAGGAACCAGAGCACATGCATGTATTGTCTGGCAAAAGAAACATTGACGGAGGCAGGGCTGCAGTTAGCCATGTGGGTGAAGTTGCTGCATTACGAGGTGACAGGAAGCAGTTGGAAAGCAGGCCTAATGCTTCAGGAGAAAGCAATGATGATACACCAGTTTTGCAGTCATTGCCCAAGGATTCCAAGCCTCCGCTTAAGCTTAAATTTAGGAAACCTATTCTTGAAAATCAGAATTCTCAGGTTTCTCAACCTGAAGAAGAAAAGAGTCTAATAAAAGGCCAAAGGTCAAAAAGAAGGAGACCATCACCTTTCTTGGAGAAAACATCATTTAATGAAGATGAAGATGCTACACAATCAAATCAAGACAGTTTAATGAGTGAGATAATGGATGCTAATTGGATTCTGAAAAAGTTGGGTAAGGATGCTATTGGAAAGAGAGTTGAAGTTCATCAGCAATCGGATAATTCATGGTGAGTTTGATATATTCAGATTTTAACCTCAAAACCCCATATCTAAGGCCAACTCCTGTACTTTTGTTTCAGCCCCCACCTCATTAGAAAGACAAAACAGACCTTGCAATTACTGTCGTAAATGGCCGGTATGCTCTGTTGTGAGGTTTCTTGTTCATGATGCTATTATTATTTTACTTATTTTTAAATTGTATCCTTAATCCAGGCACAAGGGAGTGGTTACTGACACTGTTGAAGGCACCTCCACATTATCCATCACATTAGATGATAGTAGAGTGAAGACCTTGGAACTTGGGAAACAAGGAGTTCGATTTGTTCCCCAAAAGCAAAAGAGGTCAATATCGTGAATGCTCGACTTTGGGCTCTATGATTTATTATATCATCTTGGGAGTTGCTTCCGTACTACAGATGACGAGAGGCAGTTTTCCATTCCTAAGGCTCCAATTTCCTACTCTTCCTGGTTGCCAGTGGTGTTGGCTAATCTTGCCCCACAACATTGTTATTCCATTGGGGGCTTCTCATTTATTCTTACAAAGAATCGACTCTGTTCAGTTGGGATTGAATCCAAATGCAGGCTGTTCCTTTTTCTTTATTTTGTTGCCCCCTTCTTCCACATGTATTTGACATAGGTTCTTGATCTGAATTTCATGTCTTATTGACTCAGTATTTAGGTGTACCCCTAGCTAGTGAAAAGATTAGTTTCTTGCAGATGTGCATTTGCTATTGATGGATAATTAGATACGGAGTGCACAGCACGTTTAATGTGTAAGCATTTTATGTGAAAATTAAAAGGTTTGAATCTTTCAAGTTGCCAAAGCTGTGTATTCGACTTTAATCATTGTGAATTCTTCCAAGAAAAACGACCTATTTTTGGCATCATAGTTTGAGTGCTAGATAATTTCTGGCGATTGCTGGTAGAAGATTATTTTGGTACTCCAGCGTCGGAGTATCTGGGCTACTAAAAGCCGCAATGACGTGGTTTCAGGAAAATGAAAATACAGTAATCTGGTTTAAGAAGCTTCCTGTTGGTAATAAATACACGACTCTGTCCAACATAAAATATACACCCAATGAGTGGCTTTGAAAAAAAAACTGATAGGCTCTGGATTTTGTATTCCTATTTGAAGGCATTTAACGTAGAGAATGATAATGTGATGAGAAAGGAAATTAATCAAATAGGAGATATATATTTCACTCTTGATCTTGATGGAATTATACAGGTGGAGGAGGCAAGTCAATTAAAAGCCAAAATCCAACACAATCGTCTGAATCTAAGTCCTCTTGAATGGCAAGGAAATGTAACCCCCCACAGGCCTTCTTTGCTGCTTCCCAAGCTTCAGCTTCACTTGTTGTTACAGGATTTTTCTTATAATTAGCATAAATATAGCGGGTGGATATTCCAACAGATAGAATCAAGGAAGCTCGAGCAGTGTCCGTTTCAATTGAGCAGACTTCCAGCCCATTCATCCAAGCTGCAACAGCACGAGAAAATGTTTGTTTGTTCATTCATAACATAATATAGAATAAGGGATACTTTGGTGAGGTTTATAAATGTAAGTGCAGGTAGTGCACAATCAATAAGTTGGACTAGAACTTACAACTTTTAAAGTTGGTAAGCAATGAAGCTAATGTATGCTATATTAAGGTTGAAGCTCATAGCAAATACAGCAGGAATCCAGGAATTGGAATGCATTTGGCCTAATCTAGATCTAGCCTAAGAGTTGTGGGAAGAACATAATATTAGCCGCCATAAGCAAACAAAATAGTATAAATTGGACAGCTGATATATACTAGATAGATGAAAGGGAACATGCACCTGCTAATGGTTTTGCACGAGAAGAAGCAACAGCAAGTCCTGGAATCAAAGTTTTGTCATCGACTTCAATTCCCAATAAATCCAAATCAAGACTTGCACCAAACACAAATTTTCTCTCTAAGGATGAGACCTCTTCCTGAACAGCTGAGAACAGAATGTAAAATTAGTATGGGCTAGAGAATTTACTTGGGAAGTACAACTGACAGATAGATATCTAAAGACTGAATTTTGTAAATGCTTCTAGTCGAAAGCGATTATTGTTGATTGATGCATATTATTAAAAAGTGTTATGCCATTTCCAATGTATCTAAGAATACTTCCAAAGTTGGTAAATCTGATAAAATGAATCCTAATCTTGTATCTGCCAATATCATTTATAGCAAGAGTACTAAGCCCCCACCTGAAAAGGGCAACTGGACAAATGCCCATTTCTCTCCAAATAAGTTATCTGGAAGTTCCATTGGGAAAGGATTATCTAATGCCAGAAGTGGCTTAGATCCTTTCTGAAAACCAGGATGACGAGTATAGACAGTCTCATAGCGTTCCTCCAACCACAGAAGTAGTGATAGACACTGAAAAATGACAAAGCAACCAGAAATAACAAAGTAAATAACAGAATGGAGCCTTTCCATGTAGAAACTCAAGCCGCACTTCATTGCAATTACATATATGAAACTACAAGCTTATTTCTTTATAGCAGTTTGATTTGATTATTTTGCCCATATGGATAAAATCTTCATTAAGGATCCACCAACAAACAACAAGAATCCATTCGATTTTCTCTTCTTTCAAGTATTACTTCAATGGCAAAACCACAAAAATGCCTAAAAGTCTCTGAGAAGAACTTGAAATTACATGAAAATTTCAACATTAAAAGGCTTTTTCAGAGAAAAACTTTCAACATTTTGCTTAATACCCTAAGCAAATGTAACGATGAGATGACATTTCACATGATTTCTCATGAAGAAATGCATTGATATATGAAGTTCACTCAATTTGTTTGTAATCCACAAACATCAACTTCATTTCTACATATCACAACTTCATTAAAAGAAAAGAAAAGAACAAGAATCTCATCAATATAACCGAACCCACCCGTTTACTCGGGACTGGCTTTATATCTAGCTCTCTACATGCCTTTGTTATTATCGTTTGCATCTGTGACCTGCAACCCACAAACAAATCAATCATCAATTGTTTAAGAAAAAGAGAGAGAGAGAGCGCGATTCACACACATAAACAGATGAATAGACATGCATTAAAAGTAAAAAATTAGGACAAAATTCACCTGAAGAACCGGATTTTCTCCGGTATAGGAACCCCAAGATCGTCACATATAGCCACAATAGCTTCCTTTAAAGTGATGCTATTTATAACATTATTAGGAAAATACTTAGTATATTGAAGTGAAAGTGAACCATCACATACAACAAGCTCCCATATCTTTTTTCCTCTAATATCAAGTATTGGCCTGGAGCAAAAATCCAGCTCCCACTCTGTGATGCTCTCAGGATCAGTTTCTTCATCGAGATAGCTGAGTTCCTGAGTTGGGTCATCCTCAATATCATCAGCTTCAGCTTCAGCTTCTTTGGGCACTGAGAGTGAGCTTTCTGACACTGATGAGCTTGGTCGAAAATGCTGAAGTTTTGGCGGGCTATTTGTCGAGAAATTGAAGGAGACTTTTGTTGGTTTTGTTAAAGAAGTGAATTTAGAGATGGGTTTGTGAGAATGAAGGGTTGGCGAGTTTTTTCTTGTTGAATTGTTGAGGCTCAGAGCTGCTGCTGCCATTGAATCTCTTGTGAAATGTGATGATAACGAATGAGTAACAAGGTCGTTCGTTCAGTTATTTATCGACCACATAAATAACACTATCAGTTAGTGATCCATTGATACTGGCTCTGGTCTGGGCCGGTCTTGAGTTAAATGACCCGGGTTAATATCTTTGGGGGTGAACGTGGAGTGGACTGTGGAGCTGGCAGCACATCCCCATTTTATTATATATAACTAGTATGAAATGAAATTTGCGAAAATGATAAAAATAATTCTAATTAAAATCACACATATTTCTTTTTGTTATAATCTCTTTACACCCATATCCTAAATCAACAAATATTATCACTTTCTCCTTGATTTCATTCATATATATTATTTATTCTTTTGCAGAAAAACAAATTATAGATACAAAGAAAGTGTCGAATTTAAATTCAAATAATGAGTCTAAATTAAGTTTTACAGTAGTCTAGAAGAAATTAAATAAAATGTAAACATACTTTTTATAATTTCTTACCATTATGCAATTTTTTTCTTCATTTTTCAAAAATTATTTTGAGTTCACCGCCAAAAAAGTTTCTAAACTAGGATATAAAATAATAGGGCCCATTTATTTGTAGGCGTACAAATATCATGGTTTAATTAAACTTATATTTGTCTTTCTAGGTAATTTCCTAAAATCGCAGAATATAATTACAAAAGGTGGGGGTTTTTAAGGATGTTAACGGGTGTTAATAGCATTACTCATTCTTTTTGTGAGTACCCAAGGCGGACCCAACCAATTTTAATCGGATAATTGGAGCCCAAAAATGAATTTAATATTATTATTTTGTGGCAGTCAAAAAATACTGTACTGGAATGGAAAAAACAATAGAACGCTTTATCTTCCTCGGTCTGAACTTGAGCATCGCATCAGTTGATTCAGTTCCCGCCGTGCGTATCTTCCTTCACGTAAACCCTAGTCTCTTTCTCTCCTCTCTCTTATCTTTTAATATAAAAATATTTTCTTATATATTTTATGTGCATTAAATTCACATTTACTACAAACTCACTTTAAATTCGTATATGTTAAGATGTTTATGGAACTTTGTACATTTTTCAATTCAGTTTTTTTTTTTTTATTTGATATCATATTTGTATAGTGTTCTTTTGTTCAATTTTATTTTTATTCAAATCTCTTTGCTTACATACATGTTAATGTTAGTTTGTTATTTGGATATTTTTATGTGGAAATTTTTGTATGCTTAAAGTGGGGGACCAAGGCTTCGTTTGGGATTCTTGATCTAGTTCTTAAGTCTTAACCTATAGTTGCTGTGATTATATAAGTTAATGGTGGTTGGTAACCATTTGAGATCCAATAAAAGCAGTTATGATTTCAAAATTAAGTAGAAGCACAACAGTTACAAACATACCCTAGAACCTAGATCTTTTAAGTGAACAAATTCCAAGCATCCTTTGGTTACTGCACAAGTAAATCAACTTTACTCCATGGTCTCGTTTGCAAGGTTATACTTGCTGCTGTATAATGTAGTTTTATTTAATGGATAGGTACCTAAAGGAGAAGGCTATGTGTGATTAGAGGGATGGTGAAGTTTGCAGGGTCTTCTTTGATATCTTCATTTACTCCATTTGATTCTGTTCTCCTGAAAAAACATCGCAGATATTCAGTAAATAGTTATTTCAAGAATTCAAATAATCCAAGGAGCTTATCTACTTGCACTCAAAATAATATACTGCATACAAAATCTGAGATGGTTGCTAGTCGATATCTCCCTCCTTGGTTTAGGTAGGTGATTACTTTTATTTTTTAGCAAGCTCTACATTAGTGAATGTTTGGGTCCTATTGAAATGAAGTGACTTTGGTTTCTTGATTTCCAGTGTTGCTCCAATGATGGACTGGACAGATAATCATTATAGGACTCTTGCCCGTCTCATTTCAAAACATGCATGGCTCTATACAGAGATGCTTGCAGCTGAGACAATTATTTATCAACAGGGAAATTTGGTAAGTTAATAAAATGATTTATCTGTTTCAGGAACTAAAAGAAAATAATCGTTCTTTTATTTCCTTGTTAATCGCTAGATGTTTGTGATTTATTAGGAAAGGGGATTTGGGGCCTTTGAATATGAATGCTAGGAACAAGGAAACCATTGAGGTTGAGAACTGCGGAACCTTGGATATGTGTATTTTTTAATTCTTTTGCCGTAGGTTCACGCTACAAGGGAGACTCGTTGATGTAATGGCTAATGAACTTAATTAATATTCTTTGAGCATGCAGTAGTAGGATTTCACTTGATTATCTCGTCCTTATCAAGATGGGTTTGTTCCCTTATTTAACGAGATTTTGGAATATTTACTTTGTAATTAGTGCACATTATAATATTATATATTTGATTATGCTGCTCAGGACAGATTCTTGGCATTTTCTCCAGAACAGCATCCTATTGTCCTTCAAATTGGTGGTAGTAACTTGGATAACCTGGCCAAAGCCACTGCACTTGCCAATGCATACGGCTATGATGAAATCAATTTAAAGTGCGTATATTTCTTTTAGCTTATTTATGCTTCCTTTTTCTTTTCTCACTAAACTCAGGCCTTCGTTTTTCTTTGATTTTTCTGCTGTCCAGTTGTGGATGTCCTAGTCCAAAAGTAGCTGGACATGGGTGCTTTGGTGTTAGTCTTATGCTTGATCCAAAGGTATGATAGCGGACTGAATTGTCGTTTTCAAGCTGACTATAAAATGGTTTCTTTGCGAATGGTCTTTCATAAAATCATTTGGTTGTTACAAGAAAAGTTTGTTGGCGAGGCAATGTCAGTAATTGCTGCAAACACAAATGTCCCTGTTAGCGTCAAATGCCGAATTGGTGTCGACGATCACGATTCATACAATCAGCTCTGTAAGTCATTTTATTGGTTATAAGTCAAACAAGTTAGAGTGCTGTTTCATTTAAAAAATTAACGTCTTTTCAGAAGAACGGATTATAAATGGAATAGCTAGATATTAAGAAGCAAAGAACAAGAATTTTCAGTTTATGTTTCTGCATGGTTTTTTCAGTGGATATCTGCTAATGGCTTCCTGCTAAATTCCATGTCTTTTGCTGTTCATAGTGATCTGGAACCAATTAAACTGTGCATGTAAAAAATGTACTGTGCATGTAAAAAATGTAGCTTCTCATGGATAGGACAGTGGATGAGTGGCAAAGTGGTTAGGATAATAATTGGATTGATTGTTCATTTATGCAAACACCACTTTGAGATTAATTTTACTGGTTGAAGGTTCTGATTGATAGGAGGATAGCACACAACTGCACAATATTCACTTTCCTTATTTCTTTTCTATCCCTTCCAATTTTCTTTGTTTGGTAGGTAAGGAATTATGTCTATGTTGCAAGGTTATGTCCCCCATGGATGACTTTGTTCTCATGCTAATTTAGTTCAATTCCTTGAACCAACTAATCCGTAATCTGCATCCCCGTTGCTCATTGGGCTTGGAGTGGATTTTGTCTATAGTTCTGTTTATTGCTGATATCTTTTTTGGGACGTATGCTAAGTTTTGTACCCGGACTCCTCCTGCCCTCTATTCAGGTGATTTCATCTATAAAGTCTCTTCTCTATCCCCAACTAGGCATTTCATCATACATTCACGGAAGGCACTGCTCAATGGCATTAGCCCAGCTGAAAATCGAACAATTCCTCCTCTGAAGTATGTGCTAGATATATTCATTTTTTATTAAGCTTTAGTTTGGTTTGTTTGAGAAGGTTGCTGATGATTTTTTTCGTTTCTTTATCAACCTTTTTCATAGGTCTGCCTTTAATGTAATGTAATAATATTTTACTTGCTGCAGGTATGAGTACTATTATGCCCTCTTGCGTGACTTTCCAGACTTGACGTTTACACTAAATGGAGGCATTAATACAGTTGATGAGGTAGCTTTTGTCAACCTACTGTTATTTTGAACCATGACACCTATAATCATGTGCAAAAGAATGTTAATGCTGAACCCAATACTGGCATTGGTTACCAGTGCCAAATGTCTTGAAGTTCATGCCACCCACCTCTTCATGTTCTGTAATCTAGCCTTTGTGTGATTTATAAGAAGAATTGAGTCAGTGATCTTTTCATTTATTTGCTGTTCATGGTTAATGTGGATGTATGGCTCTCTTCTAATTGGGAATTGCCTTCATCAGGAGTTAATCACATCTTTAAAAGATTTGTTTGTTCCATGTGCACTTTTCCCCCCTTAATGGACATTTTCCATTACAGGTAAATGCTGCGCGAAGGAAAGGTGCTCACCATGTTATGGTTGGACGTGCTGCATACCAGAAGTATGTATAATGAATGATTCTGACATCAACACAAACTTTTGAACTGGTCTTGTTCATTTAGTGATTTTCTGTTTGCTCTAATTTAGTAATAAAAGTTGCGAAGGAATGTAATCAATACCTTCCTCTGTTTACTGCTTGTGGCTGATCTGTTGACTGAATGTTGCAGCCCTTGGTATACTTTGGGAAATGTTGATACTGCAATTTATGGTGCACCAAGCAGTGGACTGACACGACGTCAGGTTCAGTAGTAGATTTGACTCCGAAATAGATTCACCTGCTCAATTTCTATGATTTGTTGACTTCCTTATTTTTCTTTCCCCTTTGTTTAGGTTCTTGAACAATACCAAGTATATGGGGATGCCATTCTTGGAACATATGGTAATAATAGACCCCATGTCCGGGATGTGATGAAGGTAGGGATATGGTTCAACATTCTGGATTATCACTTCATTCTTTTCGTTAACACTTGCTCAATTTTCTTCCTAGATTTATGTATGGCCTTACATTTCGTGAGAGAGAAATTATTAATCTCTCTTGTCATCTCCTAGTGGGACTTGTATGTTTTAACTTTTTACATACTATGCTGTAGCCCCTACTCCACTTCTTTCGTTCAAAGCCTGGAAATGGTTTGTGGAAGCGCAAAGCCGATGTTGCTTTTCAAACTTGCACAGTATGTCAATTAAGTGCCTCATCTAGAATATTCACTTCTGTAACCTTCCATGATCAACATTTGACAGTGTTTCTTCTTGATGTTGCAGACAGTCAAATCTTTTCTTGAGGAAACCATTGTAGCAATTCCGGACTCTGTTTTGGATTCACCTATTGAGGAGGCACCACCTGGTCGCAACGATCTTTTTGCTGATGTTCACGATCTGCTTCCTCCTCCATACAAGGCAAGAGAGCGAGAAGTATTGTATGCTTATTAGCTTTGACAGGAACCTGAATTTCCATCACCATTAATTGTTATAAAATCTAAAGCTCATTTTTATTCTTTCCAAATCTTCTAGTACCAGCCTGATTGGTCCATTGTAACAGTATTTATGAAGCATATTAGAGAACAGAACCAAATATTTTTGTCACTCTTGTGTGATGACGCAAACATTTCAACATTCAAATGTAAAAAAATACTATTGGATTTAAAATGCTAATACTATCCATGTGCTCTCTCGCTCATGATGAAATTACCTATGCTACGGCTCTCTCTTCCTATCAATAACAATCATTGTGCATGAGATGGGGTCTAATTTGCACAAGATGGTGGCCCATGCCCCCAATATTGTCTAAAAGGTTCATACAGAATCACAAACAAGTGATCCTCAATTTCTTAGCCAGAAGTCAGGAGAAAGATTAGATTCCAAGACAAACCGCTGGTTCACACGTGGATGAGACAAGCTACGTGGCAATAATCCATTGGTTCAAACTTATCTTTAATTGGATGCAAGAACCAATTTGATCCGTTGAGGGAATAAAATAAACTACATAGCCAAAAACAAGAAGGAAAGGAAAGCACAGAACTATTGTGGAAATGGCATCAATGACCATGACTGCCTCCTTCCTATGCAGCGCCAGCCAGGCTCCGGTCAACGCTGGCCGGAGACTTGCTGTTGTTGCAAGTGCAGCAAAAGGAGCAAATGGTGAAGGTGAAGGAGAAAAAGTTAGATTGAATGTTAGGGCCAGCAATGGAAATGGGAGGAGGGGCTTGATGTTTGCAGCAGCAGCTGCATCTGTTTGCTCTGTTGCTGGAATTGGAATTGCAATGGCAGCAGAAGAGCCAAAAGTAGGCACCCCAGAAGCCAAGAAATTTTATGCCCCAGTTTGTGTCACCATGCCTACTGCTAAAGTCTGTCACAAGTGAAGTGTGAACAGCTTTGAGCTTTGATTTGTTTATGCAACGTATCGTTTGGCGTCAGAATTACTGTAATGTACAAGTTATTGTGATCATCTCCTAATAAATGCAAAAGGCAAAACCTTTCTTCATCTTGTTTCTTTTTAAAAAATTTTTTTTTGAAATCTGTTACATATATTCTGAATTGTTGAATTTGCCAAATAATTATGCAATGAAAAAATAACCCCAAAAAAAAAAAAAAGAGTAACAAAAGTGCTTTTGGTTTGGTTTTAATTGAAAAGGAAAAGCCCATGCATCCTCCATCTGATGATCATCAACCATTAATAATTTTATGTAATAATATATTAAAATTTATATTGTACCATCTTTTAACTTATGTCTTACCTTATATAACCTTTTTTAAAGAAAAATAATAAATTACTCGAACTGAAATAGGTTGTAAACATAGCTTTGTGGCTACGGTATTACTTAGCAAATATCAGTAACCACCAACCACAAGACACGTGCACTGCGATAGCATCAATCTCCTCAAACATTCGCTATAATTATCAGTCTCTTCTGAGTCTCCGTTGCCGTAAATACTCAAAACTCATTAGTTACGCACAAATCGAAAGCGAGTAAACAATGGAAGAAGCAGCAGCAGCAAATGCAGCCAACAGCAATTATGATACTTCGTGGAGCTCGAAAACGAACTGGACCGTCGCCGATGGCTTCCTCGTTGATTCCATCACTTTCGAATCTCTGACTATCAACGACGATGACGATGATCATCAAAACACCGACAGCAATCCGACGCTTAAATCCCCTCTTATCTTGCAGCCTCCCTCACCGGATCCTCCCCCCTGCGAGATCACCAGTAATCCCTAGACTCTTTTTTTTTTTTTCCCCTTCTTTTAATTTCCAATTAGAGCAAATAAATTAGATATTGGTAAACGCAATTCATATCAAATTAATAAATAAGCGAAATTTCGTTCGTGGTGAATTGAATCTTGATTTTCTTGAAAGCAGCCACTTTTTTCAAAATTAGATGCTGTTTATATAAAATTGATATTTAACATTAAGTTTTGTTATTGTTTAGAGTGCTTTTAGCGTTTAGTTTTTTTATTGAAAGGTGCTTTTGATCACTAGGTGATGTCTATACAAAATTGATAATTAAAATGAATTGTCTTTGTTAAATGGTGTATATAACAAGCGAATGAATAACTTCGCTGCAGTTACTTTTGCCCAAAAATACGAGGTGCGGCAGGTATATGTCCGGAGCACTGCTCGAATATATGAGATATACTATGCATCTGATCTTGGTAGTAGCAATGAGTATCTATGCACTGTTCGATGTGGTGTTGCTACTAGAGAGGAAGAAGTACTTTGCACCCCCAGTTTTGAAGAAGCTGTTGCGCATTTGAAGGGAGCTAATAAGGAAACTGATGAAAAGAAAAGCAAAAGCGACGGCAGTTTAAACACCAATGAAGATGGCTGGGTGGAAGTGAAAGCTCTTGATTCTCCTCAACTTGATAATGGAAACAGTTCTCTTCCATCAAGTGGTAATGCAAAGCAAGGAGAGAGCTTGCAGGTAACTAGATTTGCACTTATTTATATTCAAATAACTGGAGGTTTTCCTCTGCATTTCATGATGTTTTACTGTTCAGTTTTCGTTGGGTGGGTTTGTTTATTTTCCAGTTCTGTCTTTGGTTTGGATAGTTATAGTGGGCCATATGTGTAAGATGACTGGCTTTTTTTATATCGTTTTATTGAAGAAGGGAATCTAAACGTCAAACGACAATAGGACCTCTAAATCTCTGCTGTGGGCCGAGGGTGCTTAATGAATATGGACAAAATTACGTAGCATAATTGACATTTTTCTTAGCTTTGTACTGTGTTACTGACTAAAGAAATTCCCAGGACTTTTATGAGGCTACAGCGGAGATCAATGATGCAGAGCCTTGCGTGTCCATTACACTCAGGATGCTTTCTCTTCAGAATAAAGGATGCATATTTGTTGATGAAATATACGTGTTCGGTGATCCCATTGAGCCATCAGATTCAGACAACAGAGTGGGTCAGATGGAAAACTCTGCCAGCAGTTCTCTTATGGCCATGTTTATGCCTACTCTTGTGCAGTTATCTAAATCAAGAACTGCAGGTCAAGTGCTAGGTAATCACACTTTTAATAGCAAAGAAAAACAGAAGTCCCAAGAAATTGGCTCGAAAGCAACTGATTCAATCAGTGCTGCTAAAAATATCCAGAAGGGAGGAGATTCTGGCTCAGGTGATAAGCAGGAAGAGAAGGTACATGAAACAGTGAAGGCTACAAGCATACCTGCTCATATGGAGATGCCTGCACAAGTTTCAGATACAGTATGCAAGCATGATTCACCAAGCAGTCATATTGATAAAGTCCTGGACCAGCTTGTTTCTCGAGTGAGCAGAATAGAAGATTTCTTTTTGAGGTTTGAAGAACGAATGTTAAAGCCCATAAATAGCATCGATGCAAGGCTCCAAAGGGTAGAACAGCAACTTGAAGAACTCACCAAGAAACCCCAGTATTCTGAATTACGGTGCACAAGAATATCTGCTCCGGAATTTTCTTGGCATGAATCAGATGATAACTTCTTTGATAACAATGAAAATAGCGTGGTTGAATCAGATGTGAAGGGTTATACTGTACCAATTCCTGCTGATGATGTGGCGGATTCATCAAACAATAGTCAGTCTCACTCAAGTCTCTTACTTACTGATCCTGTTTCTTCAAATGCTGAGGATGAGGAAGAAAATAACGCACTGGAAGCAGCAACAGGTTCTGCAAATGATAAACCAAAACTTGCTATGTCAGTTGATGAAGCTCTAGCATTGGCACTTACTGGATTCTTGTCTTCAGTTTCAGCCTCGCCTCGCAAATATATTCAAGCTCTCGCAATTAAAGCCCCCGATTTTTCAGTTGAAGAGGATAATACAACTGGCAAAAGATCTTCACATGAAGTTGAAGGTAGAAGAGCTACTGATCCTCCTATCCGTTCCAATGCAGCGGATATCGCTGAATGCACAAATGAGTCACTGTCAACTTCCTCAAATATCTCTTGTTCAGAGAGTGAAGTGAAAGCAACAAAATCTGTTGATGATCACTACTCTGAGAAAGCAGGTGAAGAAGGAAAAGATGATTCTCTGGACAGGGGCATCCACTCAATGGTTGCTCCATCTAGACCCAAGGTGGCAACTGACGACAAAAAAAATATTGAAGTTAGTGACAGAGTGAACCACATTTCTGTTGATGAATGTGAGACTGGGAACCAGTTTCTTGAAAGTCAGACTGATGATGGCTTGGGTCTTACAGAGGAAGTAGCTGTTCTGAACTCTGAATCTAGCATTAATGAAGAAGTTGTGAAAGACCAATCTGACAAAGATGTTCTGTGGGATCTTAGATTTTCATGTGCTTCTTCTGTTGTGGATTTTGAAATACCAATCCTGGATGTGAAATTTGTTTCTCAGGAAACCTCCAATGTGAAGTCACCCTTTGAAGCCCTTTTAGATGGCGTACCAGAGACAAATGTTGAAGCTCAATATGCCAAGGAAGATGATGATAGTTTTCAAATTTTCCAGCAGGATAACTTGATTTCGGTGGATGATACAGAACTGACTAGTCCTGCAAATGGTAACCATCCCTCCATGGATATGAACTACTGCAGTTTAGATGATATGCCTTTGTATGCGGAAGGTGAGAAACTGCACGATTATTTTATCTCCAACAAGAAGGAAGCATATGCTTCAAGTCTCATATAAGTGCCTCTGTTAATAGCTTAGTTGGTCATAGATGTGCTTGTACTCGGTCGCTGAAGCTGTGGAAATAGCCATGACTTAACTGAATTTGTACATAATCTGGTTTAGACAATCTACAATTCTGAGCTCAAAGAAGCTATTTGTTCCGTGAATATGATCGTAGAAGATACGGCAGCCCCCGCTTCCTCGGGTAGAACTCCGGGTTGGGTTGCACATATTCAGGGTTACAATTTGTTTTCTGATTACTTGAATATGCAAAATTGATTTCATTAGCAGCAGAGACTGATTCAAAGTTAGTTTTCATCTCTGACATATTTATTACTCAAAATCGTAATTAAATCGAATTTTTCGTCTCTGACACAGATTTATTACTCGAAATCGTAATTAAATCGAATGAAGAAGCAAACGAATAAAAGATTAAAATTAATCTGTATGAGAATTATTAAAGAGAGGTCCTCAATTGCCGATGAACCTAAATGGCAAAATGATCTACACACAAACAATTACAGGCAGAACACATTCAACTCTTCAACTCTAGCTCAAGGATAATAGTTATCACTATAGCTGGTGTACTGGATCATTGGATTCATTCTGGGCGGAGGCCTTGGCTGGTAAAAACCATATGGGGGAGAAGGTATCAACCCATAATCATAATATGGACGCATTGGCCTTGAAAACATCATGGGTGGGTACTGATTCATATGATATAGTCTCTGATCACCATAAGGAGGAGGAGGAGGAGGAGGAGGAGGATAACCAAATGGCCCCGGTACACCATATGCTGGCAATGGCATAGACGGCCTCGGAAAATGCCATTTACTGGCTGCCGGAGATTTCGCCGACACAATTCCCTCGGTATTTTTGTTGCCTGTAGCCTTTGCTGCTTTATCCTTCTTCCCAAACCAACCACCAAAAAATTTCTTACTCTTTTTTGCACTTTGCTTGTTCATGGGACTCTGTTGTTTTGGTGAGCTTTGCATAAGACACGGATGCTGCCAGCCGATGTTTTTACTGACTTTATTTGGTGCATGGGAATCACAATTTTCTTCATCATAGTCATCACTGGAATCTGAAGAAGAATCAAAATCTTTAATTTTGATACCATGAGATTTCCTTTTGCTTGAACAACAATTCTTGCATTTTCCATTATCAATATGCAGCGAGTCTTTGTCAAATGAATAAAGCTCGGCCTTTCTGCCCCACTTATCGAATTTTTGCATTAATATCTCTGGGTCTATGCTGCCCGAAACTCTTAACATCTCTTTTGCCGTATCATATTTGACAGAATGAAGTCCTAGTAAAAGTGGGTAAAAAAAAAAAAAAAAAAGAGTAGTTAAAAAATGTACTATATATACCAAGAGAGTAAGTTATATTATTATAATGCTTCAAAATAGTGAAATTACCATCCATTTTCTTCAACTTCTTCATTGCTTTCTCCACACAATCGTTGCAATGATTGATATCAACTTTCAAAGTAAAATTCTGCAAAGAGAAATTGGAAAATAATTTTAAAAAATGAATTAAAAAATAAACAAAACAACCATGAACATAATACAATCATTTAACAGCTTTTAGGTTCCGAGGGCTGGCATCGATACGTTTTTAAACGAGGATTTAAGACTAGACACATACATGTCAAGAGCCTGCAACCGAAAACTAAAATAAAAAATAATATATGTTACCTTGGTGGGTAATTCGTGGTGTTGCATTGGAATAACTTCAAGATACAAAAACGATTATCCAAAGAAGAATGTCTTAAAAATGTAGCATGGATTTGCACTGCATATATAGAGAGAAAATTTTGGTATTATGGGAAGTAGGACCGTAGGAGGATGGTTAGGCTAAAAAAAGATTTTAATTTCCATAAGTATTGCATTTCCTTTATATTTTGAAGCATCATAATCTTGTGAGATTTGATATGGTGCTTGATTGATCTAAGGTTCCCATTTTTCTCTTTAATATTTTTTTTTCTTTTTTCGCATGCCAAAATAACTAGCAAAATATTAATAATATACGACGCTATGGGGCATGGGCTATGGGCTATGGGTTATGAGAATGTGGTATAACTAATAACATTTTAAGAATGTAACTTTGCTCAAAGCTAGCTATTTAAAATTGAAATAAATAAAAACAGGGTTAAAATTTGAAATTGTGTGTAAAAAATTAAACCAACTTAATTATTTTTCCTGTGCCAACTCCAAAGCTGAGAGCCTGAGACATAAAAGTTATTTTTCAAATTACCCACCCCGCTAAACATTTATTTCAAAACCCTAGAAATTGAATCCACTAATTCGGGGTTTTTGCAGTTGCAGATCCCCTAGACACATTATTATAGATACTGTGCTAAGGGGTTGCCAAATTTTGGTGATTATTGAGCTCTTCCCGTTAGCAAAATGGAGGCTGCTGTGGTGGATGCTGGCTCGAAGCTTCTCAAAGCGGGACCCGCCATCCCAGACCAGGCTCCCTCCATGGTAACGAAACTCGCAAGAAAATTTTCGAAACTTTCTCTTTATATTCCTTTCAAAAACATTCCTTTTTCGCTTAAATAGTTACTTTTAAATGTGAAACGCATGCTTGAAGTTCGATCATCTTCTGTTTGGTTGCTGAAAAAATTGTGAAACAAGCACGAAAAGATTGGAAATTTTTTCTTGTTACTTCTGTCAGAATCGTTGCTTTTGGTTGTATGTTGCTAATTTCTTTGAAATGTGATTGATTAGGTAATTCCTACCCAAATGAAGTGTATGCTTGAAGATGGGTCATCTTCTGTTGATAATTCAACTTTAGTTGAGGATGTGACTGTGGATCCTGTTGTGAGAGGCTTTATTAGAGACTGGGATGCCATGGAGGATTTGTTGCATCATGTTTTGTACGCTGGGCTTGGATGGGAAGAGGGTAATGAAGGGCAGATATTGTTCACTGATCCACTTTGCACTCCCAAGGTTAGCCAAAAAAGGTTTAGTTGTTCAGCTTGTTAGTGTTCATTGTCAGTCTTTTAAGAAGCATAATGTACAATGTAGCCCATTTCTTTAGAATTATGCGAGTCTATGCTTCAGGAAGCAGGTCCGTTATTCAGCTTATGATTGTGGTAAAACAACCATGAGCACAAGTTGTGTAGGTGAAACAATGCTAGGAACTCTGAATACTGGTGTACCACAACCATGATATCTTATTTATTTTCTTACCGTTTTTTGATATCACATAAATCTTGGTGTGTTTGCTCAGCAATGTATAGCGTCAGTTGCATTTAGCTTATGACGACTTTGTTGTCAATTCCAATGGATTCTTGTTTTTGTAATAGATTAATGGTGTGAGTTTGATGTGATTTTTGTATTTCTCTGCTATACGTTAATAAATTGTTATTTTTTCAGGCTGTCAGAGAACAACTAGTGCAATTGATGTTTGAAACATTTAATATCTCGGGGTTCTATTCTTCAGAACAAGCAGTACTGTCTCTTTATGCTGTTGGACGAATCTCAGGATGCACTGTTGATATTGGCCATGGGAAAATTGGTATGTGTACCAATGTATCTTGCCTAATGAAGTTATTGTATTTTTTTTCCTATGTGTTGGACTTTGTGCATGTGCACATGTTTTAGATTGGCATGATATAGCGAGTTTTGAATATGATAGCATAACATTGTTTGACCTTTTTGCCAAGTCATATCAGCCTAGTCACTTGTGCTTTAACTCTTTTCACCAGAATACAAACTACTCAATTCATTTGCCCTAATTGTTGTTCATCAAGTTTTTAAGATTGTAGTAAACTGCTTGGACTTGCAAGATATCAATGACCAGTAAGTTACCTTCATCAGGAGTGAGTGGTTCTTGATTCCAATGAACATTGAATCAGTTTAAAAATATTACTTTATGGTGACACCAGCACTGAGTTAGTTTTGCTCAGAACTAGCATTGAGTTAGTTAGGTTAATGTAAAGGGAAAATATTACACTCATGAGCCAAGTTTTAGGTCTGGAGGTCCATATGTATTGAAAACCTTAAGGCCTAATACTAACTACTAAGTTGGTTATCCTTAAAACCTGTCTCTCAATGCTTCCCTTGCCTTTAGCTGAATTTTGTATCCCAATTCCCTGAGCCTTAATAGCCTTAGAATCTGTGCAAGTTGATATTTAGCTGTGTTACCTATTTTGATTTTTCTCTCTTTTGATAACATTGGTAAATTGTCACTGTGTAGCCTTATATTCTATCCATTTAGTGAATTTGAAGTCATTGAATGTAGTTGCCACATGACTCATTTGGCTTCTTAGTGACGTGCAAAATTGTTTCCTTTATCACCAGATATTGCTCCAGTAATTGAAGGTGCTGTTCAGCACATTGCCTCAAGAAGATTTGAGGTTGGAGGTATGGAGTTGACAAAGTTACTTGCTCAAGAACTTGGTAAAACTAATCCTTTGGTGAATCTCAGCCTCTCTGATGTTGAGAAATTGAAAGAACAATTCTCATGTTGTGCTGAAGATGAGCTTGCTTATGAGAAAACCCAGAAGTCATGCGAGATAGAGCAGCATACTCTACCTGATGGACAGGTTTGTGATTTGAGCAACGATACAGCAAGAGTTTGTAGTTTTAACATTAATCTTGTAATTTTGATATCTTACTCAACATACTACGGCCCAAACTCCTGAGCTGTTACTTTACCATTTTTGCTTAGATGCACATCTGCTAAGTGCTAAACTTCCAAACAAATACAACTGTAGACTGGGATGAGGATTTCTTGGTATGACGGACTGCTTGGTTGGATGCATGCGCAACAGCATCCTTTTGTTTATCCATTTTACACATTCTGTTGAAATGTTGAGGTGAAGACTTTACTCATAAGTAAAGGGGGAAAAAAAGTTTTACTCATAAGAAAAAAGAAATGTTCTCAAATGCTTGTTAGAGAAAATTTAATACTCAGAATGGTCTCTTGTTTATTAGATTATAGAGTTGTCGTAATGAGAAGATAATGGGGATATTCCTGGGCCCATAATCCATTATGAAACAAAGCAATTTGTATTATGTATTTCCTATACTCTTGGTGAACCTTTTCATCTACAATGTTCAAATGTTTTATGTCTGACTGTTGGACTTATTGAGACATGGTTTTAGGTTATAAGAATTGGAAAAGAGAGATATACTGTTGGTGAGGCTCTATTCCAACCATCTATACTGGGTTTAGAGGCACATGGAATTGTTGAGCAGCTTGTCCACACCATTTCAACAGTTTCTTCTGAGAATCATCGGCAATTGCTGGAAAATACTGTTCTTTGTGGTGGCACTACTTCTATGACTGGTGAGGCTTGTTATTCTTTTGATCCTCGTAAAATTGACTTCAATGCTTAAATACTTTTTCTGCTAAAGTTATTTTCACTTATTTCCCTTCCTCCGTGGGCTTGACGTTTTACTTGTGATCTGATTGTACACTTCAAGTAAATGATACATTTGATTCGTGAAAGACACTTGATTTTAGAAATATGTAAAGAGTAACTGGTCGTGTTGCTGCCTTCTGCAGGTTTTGAAGATAGGTTCCAGAAAGAAGCCGACTTGTGTTCTTCAGCTATTCGTCCTACACTAGTGAAGGTAATCAGCTTATTCATCTGTTTGATTTTCCTCAAGAAAAAGAAGCAACCGCTGATGCTTTCTATCCTCATGTTTTATCAAAACATATTCAACATGATTCTCATTTCTTTTCTAGACTGCTCTACATGAGTTCTATAAGTTCTAATTTTGAGTTCACTACAGCCACCTGAATATATGCCAGAGAATTTGACCTTGTATTCAGCATGGATTGGAGGTGCAATACTCGCTAAAGTTGTCTTCCCTCAAAATCAACACATAACTAAGGCAGACTACGATGAATCTGGCCCTTCTGTTGTTCACAGGAAATGCTTCTAGAATAGAACTGTTCTCACTCAAAAAGTTCTTGATGTTTGGTCTTGTAGTTCTTACTTTGTATTATATTAGATTGTCTTGGTAAATTTAACTTGTTGTGTCTCGATGCAGAAAACCAAATTTGCTTACTAACACACTTGAACAAAGTAGTTAGCTGTATCTCTTGATCTCTATCTTTCAAGGGTTGGCCTTTTGTACCAGATCAGACAAAACCAATTGAATGATTCAGTGGATGTCCTTTGTGTTCTTTCTTTATTTATTTATTTTTCTTAAAACTATAAATAACGAGTTCTTTTTCTCCCATTCTGTAATCTAAAGCATATGCAAGTAGAACTAAGAAGAAGTATGGCTGGGGTTACTTTTGGTAGGAAAGGAAATAAGAGAAAAACGATCAATTAAAAACTTGTGGTGTCGATCACTTGGTGTATCCATTGTTTCTGCTGTTATTCACACGCGTAGGATACCGCTGCTCAAATAATTTGAGTTAGTGCAAACAATGGGTGTGGTGGGGGGGTGCCAGTCAGTGAACCATCAAGCAAAAGAGCCAAAGGAGCACATCAAAATTCTCTAATAAGTAATGAGCAGTTTGCCCCCACAAAATAGAAACGAAAAAATAAGCGGACGATTCTGAAAAGAAAATCAATCCTTTTAGTCTTAGAGCGAGTGAAGTGAGCAAAATTCTTATCTATAGCTTTCCCCACCCCACATATTTTCTCTTTCATTTTACATTGTATGCTTTTTTGACAGAGTCAATTCGCATTTGAGAGAAAAGAAACAACTTTAGGCGATTCCTCAATATTCAAATGGGAACTGAAACAACACATGGCATCATGAATATACAAATGGACGATTAAGATTTGGGATTAATTTGTCACTTTAGAGAAGGGAGATCACCCAAGCATTTTTGCTGTCTCTTTCGTTTGATTAAAAAACAAATGAAACTAAACAACAAAACATATTATTTTCAATATATATATATATATATATTCAATTAAGAATTAATTAAAAAGCTGAAGATGTATTGTTAGGGTTCCCCACCTCTAGTACTAGTGGAGTCCACTTCCCAGCTTTGTCTTGGGGCTGCTACCTTGTCATGATCTGATGCATACTCCTGCAATTTCAAATATAGTCAATTAAAACAATAAACAGCAAACCATCTTCATGCCTTTCCCTCACAGTACTGCAACTTCATTTGATTTGTTTGTTTCATGTATCATCTTCTCCAATAATTCAGCAACCCAACAACCAAACCTTCTTTTTTTATATTATGTATTATATTCATATATTTGGATTTTGATTTGCTAGTAATTTGTTGATCGATGTTATTAATTTATAACTCCATCTTGTTGATGAGCTCTGCAGATTTTGCAATTACCAAAATTTTTCTTTCAGAATCATTAATGAAACCTTCTTCTACTCCTTTATCAAACAAGACCAGCAAGCTATCATAATATACATCTACATTCAATAGTCCCATCTATTATCCAACACAGCTTCAATTTGTTATCCTATTAATTTTTGTCTGGTTAAACAAGTAGTTGGTGTTGGAGAAGATAAAAACTAACCCAACAATAATAATTGCTCATCTCCATCTCCATCTCCATCTCCTCCTTTTTACCACCTTTTTTTTCTTCCATTAATTCTCACTTTTCCCACCAGTAAACGAACGAATTGTAAACCTTCGATCAATTCTACGAATTACCCCCATTACCTTTCCATTTTAGTCATTTTGTTTTTGTTGTTGTTGTTGTTACATACCCTCAACTAGTGTATTTTTCGAAGCCCATAATGTTGGTCTACAATCTAGATGGGTAAAATTGAAAATTGAAGAACTCTCAATTTAAACTTTTTATTCTAAAAAATTATGTTAAATAATATGATATTCATCAATTATTTAATGAGATAATACAATCAATTCACTTTGACCTTGTAAATAATTATTAATTACTAAGTGAATGACGCATTATTTAAAATAAAATTTAGAATATCTATCATTACTCTTCTTTTTGAAATTGCAATGTTGTTGCTTTGAATCCATAGTTGTTAATATGAAATCAAAGCATCAATTATTTAAGTAAAATAAATGAATGGCTGAACGGAACATTGTGTATGGGAGATTAACAGAGTTAATGTCTCATTAATGCTAGTAGGATGTGTACCAAAAAAAAATATTTTAAAAGAAAAATTAATTAACTTCTTACTTGAATTTTCATTTTAAAATAAGAAATGAATTAATTTGTATTTGGTTATTTAAATAATTTCAATTAAAAAAGGGTTTTAATTTATAATGAATTTTAATCGAGGGGTATCAAAATTCAAAAAGGCTACTCATAACAAAATTTGTGAAAGCAAGCCCATTATTTAATTTTTTTCAGTATGCTTTTGCCAATTGTAGATATTGATAATTTCCATTTGACTAAATAAAGCATTAGATTACATAATCATAATAGTAATGAATAGTATGTACAAATGATCACTTAATCACTAAAAGAATACAAATCCTTCCTTCAGTAATTAATACTACAACGTATACTATATATATATATATGCTTAATTATAAAATGTTGTACGTATAACAACTTATTTGACTTTAACTAACATGCATGTCACTCTCGTATGGTATCATCAATATTGTTGAATCAGCCATAATATATAATAAACATTAATTGATCTTTTAAAAAAAAAAAAACCATTAATTGTCAGTTTCTTTTTCTCCTAATTAAATGCAACCGGGCAAGAAATTCCCTGGAGTAGATAATTTAACATTCGAACACGAAGCTTTGGCAGTATCATAATCTTCTTCAAGTCGAAGAAACACATCTTGTAACAAGAGTTGTCGGCAAGGGAAGCGCTTGCTACAATCAAGTTTAATTGCTACTTGAGAGGCACTTGTTCCTTTTATGTTTTGGTACACAACATTGCTCACTTGCACCGCCGAGGCCTGCAGTACTCAGTTTCATCATCATCATATATCATCATTGGTAGCTAATTACTCACTTAATTACTACTGACATAAACATAAACACACTTCAAGATCGATCCCCCTGTTCGATCATTTACCTGTTCTCTGCACGGTTGTTCTTGATCGCAATAATGTTGATCGATAATTATTGGATTGCTCACGTTGCGCATTTCAACATTTTGAAAAATTATACCTTTCGCAAACCCAGATCCTCCCTACATTTCACCCACAAAATCAAAATAAAAAAAATGATTTGATTCTTTAACATAAAAAAGTTTTAAGAAATTTAATATATATTGTTATGACTGAATTTGCGGCTCTAATTTTGCAATTTGATTTCCTTAATCAGCGAACTATTTTACCAAACCCATATATAGCCCTTTTTTTTGTTTATCTTTTTCCAAAAAGAACTGTTTGAAATTTGGCTAAAAGTAATCATAAATTAAATTCAAAGTGGTTACATTTTTATTTTTAATGCTAATGGCATTATAAATATAAGTGGATGTGACTTTTAATCAATTACCTGCCAAGTCTTTATTCTCACTCCATTAGTGGTTCCTGAAAGTCTTGCTCTATTCACTAACACATTTGACACGAAAGCTTGTGAATTTCCAGCTCCCAAGCTTCCGATGCTACAAAAAGAGTTGGTTAAAATTAATTAGTTGAGCTTGGGAACCAAAGAAAAGAGAGAGTTTATGTTTGTAATTAGAGCATTTTTCGATCGATTAATTAAGAACCTGATTCCGTGGCCCGGACCGCAAGTTATGTCTGTAGCTCGAACATTTTTCGATCCGCTTACTATTGAGATACAGTCATCACCTTCATAAAAAAATGTAAGAATTAATTAAGAAAGGTTATATTAGGATGAATTAAGTAAATTGATTATGTTATGCGGTTTAAATTAATTAATTAATTAATTAACAATTACTTACCTGTCCTAATGACGCAGTTTTTTATAAGAATATTTTGAGTTCTGGTGACGTGAATTCCGTCGGTGTTAGGGCTGTTCCCCGGTGCAATTACCATGAGATTCAAAGCTCTGACATTGACACATTGTTGAAACGTGAGATGCATTTTTTGTGAATTTCGGAACCTCAGGCTTGACACTCTCAGGTTTTTGCATCCGGAAAACGTTACTGCCTGCAAGACAATTTTTTTTTTGGTTTCAAAAAGGAAATTAGATTGAAATTCCAACTCAATAATAACATTAGGTAAGAATTAGGAATGTATATAAAGCAGCAAGAATTTTAATTTAACTTACCGTTGGTGCGTCCTTGCAGGGCTGCGGAAACATTAGAAGAAAATTAAGAAATTAATAAAATTATATTATGAACAAAATAAAAAACAAGAAATTAAGGAGTAGTATGGAATTAATATTATAATTCAATTTATGAATGAACGTACGAGGGATTTGTTGACTTTGCAAGATTTTCTCCACCAAACTTTTCCATTGCCGTTGATTGTGCCACCACCTTCGACTCTGAAATTGTTGACATTTTCGAACATAAGCCAATGCCTTGGATCTTTACTGTAGTCTGATAAACGAACTGATGCTTTGACTGTTCCATAAACCTGTCAAGTTAATACAGCGTTGCATTGTTCAAATCAGCAATTGTCACATATCGTACCCGGCCGCCCCATGCATGCACATTCGTAAACTCACCTTCATTGTAAGATCAGATTTGCAAGGACCTGAGAATGTAATCGGCTTAAGATGATAAATTTTGTTCTTGGGGACGACTAAAACAGCTTCATTTTGAGAAGAACAAGCCTCCACCCAAGCTTCCATAAATGCCTGAACAAAATTGACGAAATTAATTACTATATATTGCTAACTGAAAGATAACGGATATTTATGTTTGCAATTGGTAACAGCTGCTGCAAGTGTATGTACCTTAGAATCATCAATTCCATCAGCTTTCGCTTCAAAATCATCCACATTCACAATCTTTGTTGAAGAAGCAGGAGCACTTGCATGACCATAAATCGTCGTCAAAGTCGTTTCAGACGCCGAATCGACCCCGGTTGGGCTCCCAAAGCGTTGGTGTTGATCACGAGTTGTGACAAAGTGGTCATCTTGATAGCTGCTAAAACTGAAGGAGAAAAAAGAGACTAACACAGCCAAAACTATAGGTAACCAATATTGCCTTTGTGGGTGCATTTTGACGTTTAATTTCTTCCAACTTTTTGAGAATGCAAGGCAAAACTAAAACTGTCAAAAAGATTTGTTAAATTTGCTATAGAAATTTATGGTATATATGCGGCGAAATGAAGATATATATGTATGTATTTATACCCAAAAAGTGATGTTGATTTTTGGGAAAAAAGAGAGAAGGGGGCTTGTGGAAGAAGCAATGACTATGACTGCTTTGAAAAATTGTCTCATGAGAGAGGTACGGACTGAGACGAAAGAATAATCATGGCTTCATATTTTTTCTCTCCAAAACAAAACCAAAGCTTTGTAATTTTGTTAGATTGCATGGTTACTCATCATCATGCATGTGCGTGCATGCATGCCTGAAAAGACTTATATATATGTCCTTCCTCTAGCTGTATATGCATATATAAGTATGCTACATGCTTGTTTAAACGCTGAATGAAGTAATAACCAAGTATAAATAAAGTTGGTTTTGTTTTCTAAGTTCTCAATTAGGCTTTAATGAAATAGAGATTTACTTAAGAATAGAAAATTGAAACTACTAACGTATGTATGGATGCATACACATAACATGCATGCATGCTAGTATGTGTTAGGAATTATATAATTTGGTATATCCTCTTAAGCTTTGATGATAATCTTTGGTATTAAACCACAGTTCCCTTGTTGGAATTAAAATGTCCGTTGACATGTTTATTTTAGAATAATTTGTTGCTCTTTGGAACCGGGTCAAATAAAAACAGTCTTATAATGCGATGGGCAAGTCCTTTTTTGACCCGTTTTAACAAATGTTAAGGGATGCTGTGATCCCACTTTCGCATCCACTAATGAAGTATTTGGTTTGGCTCAGGTCATGTTTAAGTATATATATAATTAGCTGAATCTAGTTAGAAAGCAGTTTGATGAAAAAAATAAAAGAAAATAAAAAACCCATTTGGGAAGTTCAAGATGGTTGCAAGTAATTACTTTGGGATGACAACAAGCTATGCTATGGGTGTTATGTGCATGTGGCATACGTGAAGCAGATGAATGTACGAGGCAAAAATGTCAACTAGAAATGAGGGGGAGTGTGTGGAAGATTTATCAGTTGGGGAGTACAAGTTAGTAGTATTTTAGGTGACTTAGCCAATTTTGTAAGGAACAAAGAAGGTGAGATTATGGTAAAAAAGAATGGGATTTGCGTGTGCTTTTTTGGGTTATATTAAAGAATAAGTAATAACAGCATCATCTATTACTGGGCTTTGCCGTGTTGTGTTGGAGTAACACTTGAGGAATGTGGAATATGGGATGCAATGAGTTTGGACTTTTTAGGAGTTTGCCACTCATAATATATATGATGAGTGATGTCTTTATTTCTTTATTGCTATATTTTTTTAATAACTTCGTTGTTGATTAATGATTGTTAATAAACTAATATATAGGAAAGATATTTCGTCCTATTCGAATTAACTCGAATTTAGACCTATTTTTAATTTATCTTTGAAAATTATTGAATCGAGATTATGTTTTTCACTTTTCTCAAATTATTTTTTGAATGGACCTTAGGATATATTAACAACTATATATCTATTTGACCGACTAGTTTCGATCCTCATTCTTAGCCATCTAAGAAGATATAATATATTTGTATTAATACCTTTCAGAAAAATATATATTTGTATTCATAGATACTTCAACTAAGCTAAATTTAGATTAAGACAGTTTCTTGATTTGTTCATAAGTAAGTGCACAACACAAACCATTATACAAGTTTAGGTCAAAATAATATCGATTCCATATCCAACCGCTGGGAGGACGGACCATTAAGGAGTTGACACTATATATGAATGGCTTTTTAATTGACGGAATAAAGATAATAAATAGATTGAGAGCCCATGCTTAATGATAAAATGACAATGCATTTGGGGTTTGTTAAATTAGGTCATAACTGCTTCAATTTTGGCAGCCTAACTGAGACTTATGAGTGTCACGAGAGTCTTGTATCCCATCATTGTTTATTCCAAAATCAAAGTCTACCCTGACACGGACATATTATTGGTTATGGATCTAATATTGACTTGCAAATTTAGTATTCTTTCAGTTAGGTTAGTTGATGACGCAATTTTGAAGGCTCTTGCCAGAACAAGCAATGAGCACGCGCAAGTCCATCCCTTGATTATATGATGGCTTCATAAGACTCGCAATTAGCCAACCCACTATCAAAGTGGCTAACCCACTATCAAAGTGTAAGATAAGCTCACTTATGTTAATTTCCTCAATCTATTGGTATGATTTTATACCTAACATGTGCTCTCTTCTTCTCGTTATTCAAACAAGTGCAGGTAAAATTTCCCAAGAAAATATGCAAGTCAGCATATCGACCGAGAACATTGGCAATACAATGCGACCACAACTTCATAATTAATCTTTTTTTTTTGATATATCACTTCCATCTAACCAAAATAAATTACAAAAATTTAGAATAATGTAATGCTCTTTCTCTATTTCTTACTGATTAATAATTTTTATACCTAAGATTGCTTTCAAATTATAATTTAAAATATGTGTAATTTAACTAATGATAGAAATTAAAAAATCCATCATCTATAAAACTTTTTAATTTATGTGTAGGGTAACGACAAGATTGTAAAAGAAGAAAAAAAATAACGTAATGCTACTTTGAGTTTTAACGATAAAAAATTAAATTAAAAAAAAAAAAGAGAAGAGTGTATTTAAATTAAAAATAACAAAAAAAAAAGGATTTTACGAGGAGATTAGAGGGGTGCAGGTAGTCCAACTCTATAACTAATTATTCAAAAGAATGAGATTTAAAAAATAAAAGCCACTTTTACATGCCATGGGCTAACCATCGATCATCTTTGAATGCGTGAAGCTTCTAACAAAATTCCTATGAAACCTTTTTTTAAATTATATTTGTTTTAATACCAAAAATACTATTTTCCAATTAAATCTTTTTTTTTTCAGTTTATTCCAATTTAACTATTTTAAATCAGCCACACCTGATGATGGAGATGATGAAGTTGCAGAATTATATAAAGTTTAGTGGAGCCTCTTGATGGGGTTCCTTTAATCACGGTCACGATAGCAAACATTGAATTTAGAAAAACATAAACAGTTGAAGTCAATAAGCATATGCAAAAGATGAAGTCACGAATTAAATTGGAGTCTTACTGCACAGATGAAGTCACGAATTAAATTTAAAAAAAAAAAAAAAAAAAAAGAAGACCTGCTGATTTTTTAGAGGAAAAAAACAAAAAAAGGAGTGATGATATTTCCACCCCATGAATTCTGTAAATTCACCGTATTTTTTAAAAATAATTATAAAAAATTCACATTATTTTTAAAAATTTCAAATAAAGAAGAATTCTAAAGAATTAATCAATTAAATCTATCTTAATTTATTTTTTTTGTCAAATTTTAATTTATTTTTTGTGACTTAGATTTTTTTAATTATATTTGACTGCTAAGATTACTTTAACCTAAATTTAAATTGACTACATTACCTTTAAAAGTTAGAAATACCAAAAATTTACTTTTACTTCAACATTTTTATTTTATTTTATCAACCTTTAATTAAACTAATATAATATCTTCATGAGACAATACTCATATAAATTATTAAGCTGTCAAATTTATGTCATTTACATCTAAAATATGAAAAATATTAGATTTCATTTAAAAAATTAAATTATAAATCACAAATTAAGTACCTAAAATATTAGGTACAAGAACACAATATTTCTTCAGACAATTGGACCATTTTATATCATAAAAGTAAAATAATTAAATAGAACTTATATTAAAATAACTTCAACAGTAAAAAAATAAAATAAAAATTTAATTAAAAAAATATAAAAATAATTTAATTGATTAATTATATAAATATTTTTATTAATTTATATTTATTAAAAATATTAAAAATTTATTATACATATTTTTTATTAATAGAGTGAATTTACACCGTTAATGGGATGGAAATAACCTCATCCACAAAAAACAGGGGAGAGTGTGTTGAGTTTGAAGAGAGAGCGCTCGATTACATGTTTCATGTTTGCTCTAAAATGTAATTGCAACGGAATAGAGTTGCAATAAGAAAAATAATGGGGTGTTAGATAGCACTAATATATTTGAATGTAAATTGGACCCATCTACCGCAGCAGAATAAAACTAGATATCTGTCTGTCTGTTTCTCTGTCTCTCTTCTGTCTCTGTATAGATGTAGTTAACAAAGTCTGCATATTAACCTCGGATTCAATGGAGAGTAATATGATAGATATCGAAACGCACAGCAGCAACAGTATGTATATACGAAGTAAAAAATAAGTGTAAAATGAAAATGATGTGTTAATTCAGTTTATATCACCTTGACTTAAGCTTAGCTAAGTGTGGCTGTGGCCTCCCTGAGCAAGATCCAATCAAATCTCTTAAAACATCAAGCTTTCCTTATCAGAATCATTCTCTTTCAAATAATTGACACGTGTGTGGGCTCTCTTGTTGTTAAATCTTGATTTGACGGTGCTCCGGCACTGCATACCACCGGAAAAATTATTATTATTATTTTGAGATTCCAAACCGAAAAAGCAAAGAAGGAAAGTACTCAAAGCAGTATTGAACTGAGGAGTGATGATTACCACCGCGGCGCATCATTTTGCGAGAGTTAGTTGTTTAACGGCACCTTCCGATAATCAACGTCGCATCAACTCCAACATTTACTGTGATAAACAAACAGTAATCACTAACGGAGATAGAACGGTAACGGCGGAGGAGAGGCTGAACTTAAACTTGAAGTGCAACAGCGGAGATGGTGGTATTGTGGCTGTGAATCCAAAGCCGCAGAAAGGGTTGGCCGCTAAAGCAATCGACTTCGTGGAAGGACTGATTTTGAATTCATGCACGATTCGTCACGGCCTCTTCACTATCTCTCTGGTAATTTCGCTCCGCTTCGTCACGAAACACCTCCCACGGTAGACCTTCCCGTTATTGGCTTTCTTCCTGTGAGTTATAAGTGCCCCGCCCGCTTCTTTTTTGGATATTTATGTATTTATTTTTATATGCACATCTGCATTCGCATTGCTGAGCCTTCTTGAACACGATATCTATACAAATTTCAGTCTATTTCTCAGTACTGTAAATGCTTTTTTAGGAGTGCCTGAATGGCGAATTTGTCAGAGTTGGTCCAAACCCAAGGTTTGCCCCGGTGGCTGGATATCATTGGTGTGTCCTTTGTGCGTTCATACCTCTGTTCTGTATTAAAAAACGTTACTTCTTTTCTACTTGCTAACAGGTGATTGCTTTTGCTATTTCTCCTTTGTTGCTTCCTGCAGGTTCGATGGGGACGGGTGCGTATCTCTAAGATTTTTCACAATAGAATGAATATGCTACCCTAGGAGACGCCTATGTATGTGTGTTTGTTTAATTCATTACGAGCTGCCATATTATGATGGCCTGTGGTTCCCATACTAAACATTGATCCATTGCTATATTTATGTAGTGCAATCTTCTCTTTAGCTCACTATGACTGCAGTGCCAGTGACACACAGATATACATATTTCTGTGCATTTGCAGCATGCTTCATGGGTTGCGTATCAGGGATGGAAAGGCAGCATATGTTTCCCGTTATGTAAAGACATCGCGTCTTAAACAGGAGGAATTTTTTGAAAGTGCTAAATTTACAAAGGTATAAATATGAAGAGAGAGAGGCTTTTTTAAATTTTAGAAGTGGAACTTGGAATGAAGGAATCCCGTAAATAGATTTTTGTTTCTGGGTGATCAGTTTGGATGTCTTTTGCAGTTTGGAGACCTTAAGGGGCTTTTTGGATTACTCATGGTTAACATGAGAATGTTGAGAGAAAGCTTCAAAATATTGGATTTTTCATACGGAAATGGGGCAGGTAGATTCATTTAGTTTGTTCTGCAGAAATGCAAACATGTTCTGAGCTGAAGACTAAAGGATCATTATAAGTTTGTCAAATTCTTTCCAATACAGTTCTACAAAAATTATTTTGCATATTGGGTTTCTGTGTGATCCTTACTGCATGGTTTCTGTTTTTCATGTTCTGCTACTCTTTGTCTAGCTGTATAGCATCTGATTTAAATTTTATTTTCTAATCCAAGCATTATGAAGAAAGGGAAATGAACAGTTTGAAGTTGTTAAAAGTGCTGATTAATCTCTGCTTATACGACTTTGGGTAGAGAAGTGTCAATGAAGCAGTTAGATGCAGTGACTTCATTTTGATATAATTAGCACCAGAATCATCCCTGGGAAGAGCTTCCCTCTCTTCTTTCATGTGTGTGCCCCATCCATTACATATTTATCTGCCGGTAATCATCTGTGATATTCATCTGACATTTGGAGGTCTTCTCTTCTTTTTTTTTTTTTATCGGCAAAATAAAATTTGAAACCAAGATCCTACCCTACCTTACTCATATTACGTTGCTTTTGTTATATGTAGTTCACAGATTTTTTTGTGTTTACGCAGTGTAGATGAAAAGTTTACCATTTATCTAATCCTTTCTTCCAGGTAATACCGCTCTCATATACCACCACGGAAAACTTCTAGTTCTTTCAGAGGCAGATAAACCTTGTAAGCTTACCTTGCTTCTCTCTTTGTTTTAACTTTCTGGAGAAATCAAAGGGTCTAATGGAGACCATAAGTTATGGGAATGTTCCTCCTTGTTATCATTCCTTATAATGTTCTCTAAAGGAGCTTGTTGCTTGCTTTTAGAGGGAAAATAAGTTCTTAAACCGGTTGCATTAAGCAGATGTTCTTAAAGTTTTGAAAGATGGAGATCTGCAAACTCTTGGCATGCTGGATTATGATAAGCGATTAAATCATCCCTTCACTGCACATCCAAAGATTGACCCTTACACTGGTAAAACCCATATCCTTAAAATAATCCTGTCAGCCAAGTTTGCCTACAGAAAAAGAATGATTCACAAGATATCTGCATGCAGATGAGATGTTTACATTTGGTTACACACAAACTCCTCCATATGTCACCTACCGAGTTATATCACAGGATGGTTTCATGCATGACCCAGTACCTATAACAATGTCTGCCCCCATCATGATGCATGACTTTGCCATCACTGAGAATTATGCAATTTTCCTGGATCTTCCTATGTGTTTCAGACAAAAGGTATGTTAACTTTCTAATTCTTGCACTTTTATTTTTCACATGGAAAATGAAATACACCAACACTTAAGTCATAAGTGCCAATGAAGTTGCGCGACTTCATAAAGAAATGAAAAAATTTTGGACAGAATTTAATCAGATGGGCATTAAATTAAACTATAAAAGCTAGCGCTGTTTGAATTCACAAGGGAATACTTGCTTGATTTAAGGTTTTGTGAAAACGTTTAAAAAGTGCCAGAGCATGAATATTAATCTACTTTAGATGTAAAAAAATGTTAATCTACCAAGTCCTGTGAATATAATAAGAGACACAAGTAATTAAGGTTCTCAGTACTAACAATTGACTTTCTATATAAAAATTTATTCGAGGAACCTAGTACTAATTATATAATAATATAAATATTGAGTGGAGTTTCATATAGGTATGCAAAAGAAGCCAACATTCAGATACCTTTTAGAGCTCGTGCATGGTGCTTGACTTTGAACTCTTTAAATCTTGAGGAATTTGCATGACTCAAATTCACTTCCCTGATACAGAAAGTGGAGGAGTTGTAGACCATGTTCAAAATCCTCCCAGAAAATTTTATTTAATAGTCTCCAAGGATTACTCTATTGATATGTTATGGAGTCATTCAAGCATTGGATTCTGTTTATATTAATTATGCACAATGATGATCCCCTGTTTTTCATCTTCGCTTATATATAATGTTTCAATTTTCAGGAAATGGTAAAAGAAAATATAATGTTTCAATTTTCAGGAAATGGTAAAAGAAAACAAGTTGATATATGCATTTGATCCAACTATAAAAGCTCGTTTTGGTGTACTTCCACGATATGCGAGGGACGATCTCCAAATCAGATGGTTTGAGCTTCCAAATTGCTATATATTCCATAATGGTGTGTCTGACTTGCTCTTTTAAATGCGTACCGTTCTCGATTATTTCTTGGTCCATCCACTGAAAGAAAATGTATGCAACACTATCTTTCTGAATATTGGTAGTCGTGATATTTCTAATAAGGAACACTTTTTTAAAAAATGATTAAGCATGGTTAGCACTTTCAAATTCTGTGGGGCACCGTGTTTGGAGTCTGATATTGAGATTAAATACAAGAGCATTATCTTAATGGTAATTGTAATTGATGTTTGTCTGAAAACAAGTAATCTCTTTTGTTTTCAAGACGCTGATGCATAAAGTCTTCTCCCGTGTCCATGCTTGCATTTTGACATTTTTATAACTATCTCTTGTAGCCAATGCTTGGGAAGAGGAGGAGAAGGATGAAGTTGTTTTGATAACTTGCCGCGTACAGAATCCTGATCTAGATATGCTTAATGGGCCTCTTAAAGAAATGCTTGAAGATCTGAGAATTGAGCTGTAGGAGATCAATCACCTATTCTCTGTCATAGTTCTTTGTACTGCAAAGGTTTTTCTAATTGATCTTTTATAATCAGATATGAGATGCGGTTCAATATGAAAACTGGTCTAGCTTCTCAAAAGAAGCTGTCGCCAGCTTGTGTTGATTTTCCTAGGATAAACGAGCGCTACATTGGCAGGTCTGTATCTTCTATTATTGTTGGCAATTTTGAATAATCATGTCTAAGAGCTTTAGAGCAAATATTCCTTGACTCCTTGCCCCAATTACATGGGAGTTATATTCTGTCAAAGCAACATTGGAATGTGTTATTTTGCTCAGGTATCTCTGTCCTGTTTTCAGCTGAAGTTTTGCTTATAATTGGGTGAATGTAGGAAACAGAGATATGTTTATGGAAGTATTTTGGAGAACATAGTGAAGGTCACAGGGATTATCAAATTCGATCTGCATGCTGAACTGGAGGTGGGAAAAACAGAGCTTGAAGTTGGGGGAAATGTTAAAGGCATCTTTGACCTGGGTCCTGGTAGATTTGGTTCAGAGGCTGTGTTTGTTCCACGAGAGCCTAGTTCCACTTCTGAAGAAGATGATGGCTACTTAATATTCCATGTACATGACGAGAATACGGGGTATTATTACTCTCACTAACAATTATTAGCAAGAAGAATTTTCTCTTTGTTATTTGATTTATTAATCTATGGTTGCAATTCAAGGAGTGAACTGAGCTAGTTAATATTTTATTTGCGGAACATGCAGAAAATCAGCAGTGCATGTCATTGATGCTAAGACAATGTCAGCAGATCCTGTTGCAGTTATAGAGTTACCTCATAGGGTTCCATACGGGTTTCATGGCACCTTTGTGTCAGAGGTTAGTGTAACTAAATTTTGCTTTCGGTTTAAATTATTTTCAATGGATGCTCCGGCCTAGATGGCCTTTGATTAAGAACATTGAACCTCATGGTAAGAGAACTCATTTGCTTCTTCTGACTTTTAAAACAGGAACAACTTGAAGAACTCGCCAAACTGTGATCACGTGAAGGTGAAGAGAACAACAACATATTGACTAAAGACTTTGAATTTGATCATTCAGTCATCTATTATATACTGCCACAACCTGTGACCCAAGTTTATGTAAGATTCAGCATCTGCATTTACTTATGTTTGTCCAAAGAGAGAGATACTAGCGTTGTGCATATTATTCAGAAACTGAAACGTCACAAATAGAAGAAATTATGGTTCAAGTTGTATTTCATTTCGTGATATTCTTTCTTGTTGGGCGTTCCGGGTCAGTTTCACGTCCAGCAGGTATTCAAATTCAAGTGTGACACCCACACCCACACGCTAAGTGCATTGACAGAAAGGCCAGCACCAGCAGTCATCAATGTCAAATAATACTCTAATATTATCAATTCACCAGACCGAGAACGGCAGATATCATGTGGTTTCGCCATGACAAGCCTGACACGTGTCGCCGAACTATGGATCCTTTCCAGAGAAGTGCTCGTAACGTCCATGGGCCTTCCCCGACAATCCAGATTTTTCATTGCCCACCATAAGAGTAGACGTTAATGACTACAAATTAGATTTTGTGAGAATTATTAGGATACGGAAATGAATTAACTCCACACTTCCACATCACCTTATCTATTATATATATAAATAGCAACGAGTCATAAATTTTTATTCAAATTGCTTAAAATTGATGTAATAAATTGTGTAAAATTAAGGGTTATTGTTTCTTCGCAATAATTAATTAATTATCACAACAGATCTGGAAAAATAAATTAAGAAAAAGAAAATACGGACATATTACTGTACAAATTGTGTATTTATTTTTTCATCTTTTTTTGTTTTGAAAAAAAAAATTATTTTTTCATGTTTTTAGTGCACTATTTTCTTTTTATAAATATATATATATATATATATATATATATATATATATATATATATATATATATAAGTGCAATTACTCGGCGAATGGCGACCCATATTGTACTGTAACAGAGAGAATCTTCATTGAAATGTAGGAGGGGAATCATCGACTTAGTTTAAAAAAGAAAAAAAATATATATATATATATTATATTGTTTTGATTTGAAAAAGAAAATATTATCTTTTGCTGTGGCTAACTGGCTCGTCTGAGACACTACACGTGGCAATACATCACCAAACAAGACAACAAGGCAAATAGATAGATAAATCAGCCGGTTGTTTTAACAACACAAGCACAGCAGGCTACGTTGCACGCACTGTGACACACAGAGAGACAGGGAGAATCATGGTGGAGAAAGAAAAGCTGGAGAACGACGTCGGAGCACGAAATGGAATAGTGGCGGTGAATCCAAAACCGAATAACGGAGTGACTTCGAAAGTGATTGACTTTGTGGAGAAACTGATAGTGAAGTGGATGTACGATTCTTCACTGCCTCATCATTATCTCTCCGGTAACTTCGCTCCGGTTCCTGACGAGACTCCTCCTACTAAAGACCTCCACGTCATCGGCCATCTCCCCGTAATCACTTCTCCCTCTTAGAGAATCTCTTCTCCGCCGCTTCATTATTATTTTTTTAATGTTTGGATTGAAGATGAGCTCCGATTGGTTGGATGAGCGGACCAATCCGAGCTCAACCATAAATATTAAATGGAGCTTGTCGATAGCATTTATGTGAGAGGAGAGGCTCTATCTATGTGTGATAAATTATTAAACTATTGTTGTCGTTGGCGATGAACTATGTTTTTTGACCAATCTGTGTTTTAATATCATAATATCAGTTTTGTAAAAGATGCGTTTCGAGGGAACGGAATTTTGGTCGTAGACAGAGGGTTACGTACAAAGATTTTAGATTAACGTGTACAATTCCTGAAATTTTATTTTATTTATATCATCAGGCATGGCATAATTGTTATGAATACGATTATGTTTCTTATTGTTGAAGAGGAAATTGAAGTGATGTCTGTGCATTTCAGGATTGCTTGAATGGGGAGTTTGTCAGGGTTGGTCCTAATCCTAAGTTTGCCCCGGTGGCTGGATATCACTGGTATGATCTTTCGTTATTTGAATTAAATATTATTTCATTTCTCTTGATTGGCTGGAGAGGTCACACTTATGCTGACTATCTCTATTGCTTATTTGCAGGTTTGATGGAGATGGGTGAGTGAACCTCTGTTCCCTTTTATTATATAAATTATGTAACTTTGGTTCATTTCTGTGTGTTTTTCTTTATTTATTTGTTAAATATCAATTTTATGAATCTGCAGCATGATTCATGGTCTGCGCATCAAAGATGGGAAGGCTGCATATGTCTCCCGTTACGTGAGGACTTCACGTCTTAAACAGGAAGAATTTTTTGGAGGTGCCAAATTTATGAAGGTATATTTTAATCAGTTGCATTTTTTGAAAAACCTAAGTTGCCAGTTAAGACTATTGTCCAGCAATGTTATTTTATCTTCATCCATTGGTAACAGAACCCTTTTTTGTATAACTATATTACTATAAGAAAGATTATACCTTCTGAAAGTTGGGTTATCTATGGTTTCTGTTTCCTTTAGCTGTTGCTGTTTGAATGTGCTACCTCTTCTGAACATTAAGAATATTCTGCAGGTTGGAGACCTTAAGGGGCTATTTGGATTACTCATGGTTAACATGCAAATGCTTAGAGCAAAGTTGAAAGTATTGGATGATTCATATGGACATGGGACAGGTATGTTTGTTGGGGTATTCTATGTCTGCAGAAATGCTAAATTTTCCTGACCGTTTAAATTCTTTGAGATGCAGTTCCACCAATATTATTTTTTGCTTAATTTTGGTTATTTATTCATATAGATACATTTAGGCTTTCAGTTCAAGTACTTATTTAATAATTAGTGGTCATCCCTGGAAATTCCTGCAGTTTAGAAGTGTGTTCCTCTATTTATTAAACACATGATTGCACATTTGTCTGGTTAAAGTTCAAGTGCAAGGTAGTATAACTGGCTGTTTTCCTCTTCCAGCTAATACAGCTCTTGTATATCACCATGGGAAACTTCTAGCACTCTCAGAGGCAGACAAACCATGTAAGATTGTGGTCTCTTTTGTTTTTGGATTTAGAAAAGGTGCTAGAGTGGTGTAATAGAGATATGTACTACTGCATGTTGTTCAAATGATTCAGAGTAAGCTATGTGGAATTGAGTTTATCTGAAGTTTCATTCAGTAAGTCCAAAAAAATAATAATAATAATAAAATAATTGAAGGAAATTTGATTTTCTTGCTGGGAATTATTCATGTCTAATTAATTATGCAGATGCCGTCAAAGTTCTGGAAGATGGAGATCTGCAAACACTTGGTATGCTTGACTATGACAAGAGATTACAACATTCCTTTACCGCCCATCCAAAGGTTGATCCATATACTGGTAAAGCCCATGTCTTGAAAGAACCCTAAATAGTAAGCTTTCATTGAGCAGAAGAAAGATCATTCATTCATGAGATCTCCACATGCAGGCGAGATGTTTACCTTTGGCTATGCACATACACCACCGTATATCACATACAGAGTTATTTCAAAGGATGGTTTCATGCATGACCCTGTACCAATAACCATATCAGACCCCATCCTGATGCATGACTTTGCTATTACTGAGAATTACGCTATTTTCATGGATCTTCCTCTGTATTTCAGACCAAAGGTATGGTAATTTATTTTATTTTCTCTGTTTATTGTTAATTCAACTAATTTCAGCATGAATTTTAAAAATTACAAAAGATATAGCATATGGCTATAGTTTTATTTTTAATTTCATAGTGAGAAAAAATTATGCAGCTTAACACATTCACTGTACTTCAATTTTCAGGAAATGGTGAAAGAAAACAAGCTGATATTCACATTTGATGATACAAAGAAAGCTCGTTTTGGTATACTTCCTCGATATGCAAAGAATGAGGCTCAAATCAAATGGTTTGAGCTTCCTAATTGCTTTATCTTCCATAATGGTGTGTCAACGTTGCTTTTCCAAATTGTTTTATCTAGTTATTCTTTATGTAGGCTACTCTTTTGTTTTTGAAGCTAATGCTTAAGGATTATGCTGTGTCCACGCATGCATTCTGACTTCTTTAATGATTACTTCTTACTAGCCAATGCTTGGGAGGAGGAGGATGAAGTGGTTCTGATCACTTGCCGCCTAGACAAGCCAGATCTAGACATGGTCAATGGGGCTGTCAAAGAAAAGCTAGAAAATTTCTCAAATGAACTGTGGGATGCCTGTGAAATATTCTTGCATTTGTGGTACTCCTTTCACTGTTAAGTTTGTTCTGATAGTTTATTTCTATAAGCAGGTATGAGATGAGATTCAACTTGAAAACTGGCCTAGCTTCACAAAAGAGATTATCAGCATCCGCTGTTGATTTTCCCAGGGTGAATGAGTGCTACACTGGCAGGTATATATCTACTGTCAATGTTGGCAATTTGACTGTAGGTTAAATTCTGGTAATTAGAAAAATGAGTTTTTGCTAAGGGCTGTGGTATCTCAATAATTTTCCTTAGTCGGTGTCATTTTTTATCCATTTTTTTAATTGTTTTTATTTTTATTTTTATTGGGGAGGGATGTTGTGCTGGGTGGTAAAATTCCTTTTTCTCCGTATCTTATATTTTCACCAGATACCTTGCTTAATGATTATCTTATACAAATATAGGAAGCAAAGATATGTGTATGGAACAATACTAGATAGCATTGCAAAAGTCAAAGGGATTATCAAATTTGATCTGCATGCTGAACCAGACGAAGGGAAAACAAAGCTTGAAGTTGGAGGAAATGTGAGAGGCATTTTTGACCTGGGCCCTGGAAGATTTGGTTCAGAGGCTGTTTTTGTTCCTAGAGAGCCTGGCACGTCATCTGAAGAAGATGATGGTTACTTAATATTCTTCTCACATGATGAGAAAACCGGGTAAGCCCCACACTCACCAGTTTTTCATGCTAGGTCTTATCTGGTTCTTCAATTTTTGTTCAGCATTTCTTCGAAGTTCAATCACCTTGATGATTATTAATATGCTCTAAATTCATTTTCCATTTTGACCATGCAGAAAGTCATCAGTGAGCGTGATTGATGCAAAAACAATGTCAGCTGATCCTGTTGCAGTTGTCGAATTACCACATAGGGTTCCATACGGATTTCATGCCTTCTTTGTATCGGAGGTTAGTTGTTGAGAATGAAAGTGAAAGTAATTTGGATTTAGAGTTGGTCAGTAATAAGCTCATACATTTGACGCTTCAAAATTCTGTCCTTTTCTAAAATGTCCTACTGCTAAATGCTGATCTTATCATGGATCCGTTATACAGGAACAACTTGAAGAGCAAGCAAAATTGTGATCATGGGCAGAGACCTTGTGACAAGCAAAAGCAGACCTATAATCTCTTCCGCGAACTGCACTGGGTTTGTGGGTTATGTCATTTATAACATGAGAACTCTGATGTAATAAGTAAAATAAATTTGAGTTTTGAAATTAATTTTACCACCAAGTTATTTTATCTGTTTTTTTAAGCTTAATTTTCGATTGGCTAACACAGATACACTTATTTAATTGGATATTTATTTTAACATTCTTAGTATTTTCACTTGATGGCTGTAATATACATACATACGGTAAAACCTCTCTATAATGATACTATATAAAGGAATAACTTTCAAGTAGTCATAAAAAATTCTGATCTTGATTTGAGTAAGTTATAAAAATAGGAATAAGTTTCACCTTATAATAAGTTACAATTTTTTAGATCCCAACTTGAGAAATTTATTTCTACATAATAAAGATTACTTGTAGGTTGCAAAATAGATGTTTTGTTACATTAACGATTTAGCATGGGAAAATTATTTTTCTAAAGCTGTATGGAATAATGGTTTATTCTTTAGAGTTGTTATCAAATTATTTTATAATATTTATAGAATTTACATTCAGATAAAAACATTAAAAAAAAAGTGTAAAAGTTTAGATCTTTAAGATGGCTTGTATACTCTCAACGCTATATAAATATATGTATTAATTTTTTAAAATTATATCCATCTCTTTTATCAACGTCTATACATTAGATTTGACATTAATAAATTATTAATGTAGTGCGTACTTTATTTTTATATTATTAGCACTAAGGATAATTAAGTCAAAATAATAATTTTGTTACTACACCTCAATGAGGTGAGTAATAATCTTTTCTTAGTAACAACATTAATCGGTCATAATAATATGAATATATAAAACAGCCGGCAAATCAGACTCGTATGTTATGTCGTACGGAGCAGGAATGGAATAGTGACGATGAATCTAAAAACCGAGTAATTTTGTGAGAAATTGATTGCAAGTTGATGTATGATTAAATGATTATTCACAACCAGAGTCTCTCCAACTCCCGAAAGATATAATAAATTCGGGAGTGGCGAGTTTGTCAGGATTGGTCCTCACTCAAAATTCGCACCGGTGCAGTGGCAGGATATGATAAACATGATCTTGACGCCCGTTTGATAAAGAACATGTACATGGAATAAGTAAGTTTCAGTTGGCTATTTTATTCGTAATGACATATTTTAAGCACGGAGTGTGTGCATAACACTTGATTCATTCCTCTGTTGTTTCCTTGATAAGAAAGTGTATGTAACTCAGTAACTGTACTTACTTATACGGTAATAATGAATGAATCATCCTTGGAAAGTCTTGGCAGATTAGAATTTAGAAGCGTACAGAAAGACATCCACTGCACATTTATCAACAGATAAGTTTTGAGTACAAGGTAATTAACTGACTGTTATTCATTTCAACGTATATCATATAGAAAAGTAAACTCGTAGGATAGCCCTGCGGACGCTCATTATTCTTTTTTGAAATTATTCTATGTTCCGTTGGAACTTAAAATCAAAACTTACCACAGGATCGAACAACTTCAACTTCAAGAGCAAGCAAAATTGTAATCATTTTGCAGTTGCAGAGGCCAATATTTTTTTTTTTTTTTTTTTTGGTTAATTGGTCAGCGGTCATATTGTCATGTAAATAAAATACCTAGTGCCTAGTGCTTATGATGCGAAATAATAAATAAATGGCCAGGCCACAGGCCACAGGAAAGAGATCGAGAGGAGTGCAGCTGGTGCTGGTCCCTGTCAAATGCCAAATGCCAAGTGATCCCCAGTTCCCAATACCAGACCCAGCTAAAAGATAAGAACAACAAAATCAACTTTAATTTACAAAAACTGTTGCTTCTGTGTGAAATGTCCAATTATCTCATCAGACAAAAGCTCAAAAAGGTTCAGATTATCGGAACAGGATGAGGATGGATGGCAGTTTTTACATCTCTCTCTACCCTCAGGAAAAGTTAATTGAATGACGAGCACTTGAGAGTATATAATAAGTAACGATTTCAGTTTTCTACATTTCAATAATTTTAATAAAAAAGAAGAGAGAGAACAGTCTGCAGTACACTCAAAATTTACAAACAAACTGCAGAAAACAGTTGAATTTCGAAAAGAAAAGATCCCTCAAAATGCCTAGTATCAACCTTGCACGAAACAGTGGTTCCTCAACCTTTACAAGAAAACAAAGGGAGCACCAATTATTCATGCCCATGCTCAGATTACTAAATATTTCATCACGGGGATGTCAAAAGATGAGCTGACACTCACCCACTCAAAATTAATTACCATATATAGAAATGCAAATCAAAAAACATTTTTCTTTTTTGATTTCTAAAATATAAATAAATTAGCCTTCAAAGCTTTGCTCACATACTGAAAACAACGCAGCCGCAGAGAAGAAGAAGAGGGTGACAAGTCAAGAATTGAGTGACGCTCGGTCCCGGGGGAGCAATTGCTACTGGCTAGGGTTTCCGTAAGGATTGGTTCGGGCTCTTTCTTTTTCTCGGGCCTGGGCCTCTTGGTCTTGCCCAAATTTAAACCATATCCTCGTCTGTTTATTTTTATCCAAGTTACGCAATCATCGTTATCGTCATGATGATATATATAAAACAATATATAATACGATGTTAACGTCGGATAATTTATAACACAAATAACATGGGAATGGAAGTCATGTTTTGGTAGACATGACCTGACATGACATGACTGACTTTGTTGTATTCTTTCTTTTAAAATACCAGTTGACAATAATACATGGCATATATTATTATATTGAATTCTTTCTGGGGAAATTAATTTTAGTTTCTGACTTATTTATTCTACATGACCTTCCAATATATAAACTTTATATACAGCCTAATCACTCTTGTTTAGTTGTTTATACTACTCCAAAAGTTAGCATTTTGCCAAGTTCTATTTCTTGATGACAGCGCTCAGGCGGGGCTACCTGTTGGCTAAGACCGGCTACGGCCCGTCCAAAATTTAGGAACAAAATTTTAATTTTATTTAAAGCAATATTACTATATACATAATTATCATTGTCGCATTTACAAATTTGTTCCTCAAATAATTTATATGATTACAAAAATATAAACTATAATGAAAGCCAAACGGTAATTAAAATAGATTGAAAATAAATTAGTCAGACGTTACACATTTTATTTATTAATTTTTTATACAAATAAAATTCAAAGAAATTGAAAAGAAAATTATAAATATTTACTAAGCTATTTAAACCCCAGCAGACATACAGTACCAGTTTTAAAAAACAGTCGCCACCCTAAAAAAATAATAATAATAATAAAATAAACTGGCTCCGGCCCGCTGCTGCCCTAAAGCTTTGCTTGTACAGGCAGCTCCACTGCTCTGAGCACAAAACCATTAAAAAAAGACTTTGGATTACAGAGGAGAAGAAACAGCTTCCACTTTATTTAACATAAAACATGAAAACAAAGCAGATACATTAAGCCACGTCTTGAGTTCCAAACAAAGGAGTCTTCACACAATTGTTCAGAATATTCAAATGTCTGATTTGTCTAGAAACTTACACATTCACAACTTCCTACTTGATTAATAGATACATAAACTAACAGCATTTCCCCCCCTTTTTTTCTTCTTTTATACAGGAAAGGTGAATCGACGAGATGTGGAACTACAAGCAGAGTGATGAAGATAACATTGTATCGTCATCCCTGTATTCTTCTTCCTCATCTCACCCAAAGCCACCACAAGTTTGCAAAGCCAAGAATGAATTGCCTGAGGAACATCGCACCAATGACGATTTCCCCATTCTGAATTGGAGGGCACATATACCTCCAGCTTCGCCTACACCAAAGAAAAGCATCCCATTAGGACAGACTCATAACGAGAGTGCTGTACAGAGAAATTTGAAATTATGAAGGATGGACAAAATCAAACCTGTTAGAGCAATTATGGAGTGCCCCTCCAGCGTCAAGGAACTTTCACTTAACGGGAAGGGCCCCTCGTGGTGCCCCATTTCCCTGCATGCTTCCCCTCTGCTGTCCCAGGAAGTTCCCTTCCACACTACCACTAGATGTATTGTACATTGATAGCAGACTCCGGCCATTACTGTTACCATTGGAGGTCGTGTGATCCCTGTGCATGTTCTCCTCCATTGACCTTTCTTGCTGAACTATGGATGAATCCACAGATCCAGTATCATTGGTGGACTCCTTTGAACCGTTTGCACCAGAATTTATACCTTTTCCTGCGGAGTTTGCAGCATTGTCTTCGAGCTTCTTAGTATTGAGAAAACGGCCTCCACAACCCCTAGCCCTTCTCATTGCATGTTGATGTCTGGACTCATGAAGATAAGGCTGTAGACAAAACAATGCAACGTATCTAGCCCTTGCAAAGTTTATTATAGAAAATTGTTGCTCCTGTCCAAGAATGAAAGGTTACCTTTCTCACTTTAATCACTTTCTTTTCAAGCTCAGCCTTAGCACGCGACTGTCTTCGTCTCAAAATACCTCTATACTGTTTTGCATTCACATAAACAGGCTCCTCTTCCATTTCAAGGGGCAAAGGCATTCTTGCTTGATGCATTCCATATAACTGAGGAGGCATCTGGCATAAAAAAGAAGTGATCATAAAATCTTAAGTCCCAAATATTCTATTGAATGCCCAAAACAAAGTTGATTCAATTTCCCCCACCACAATTCTTCACCCAAATGCTTGAGAATAAATTTAACATACCTATATTTTGAACCCACCTACTACATGTTTTTAAACAACTTACAATGCTGAGTACTTAGATAAAATTCAAACAAAAGGAAAGGACTGCCATGACCTCCTGAACACTTTGATCTAAATTAAAAGACAGACATCATCCTAGCATAATGCATGCCCTAAATAAATAACCATACACACTATATATAAAACATGATACTTACATAATTTCTTTAAATACATGCACAAGACACCAAAAAGTACTCTCCCCAAACTACCTTAACAGCTTTATCCCGCCAATTACCGTTCTTTTTCACACATTTATAACATTTGAAAAAGACTGCAGATTGCATACCATAGCTTGTGGCACATAGGGGTTAATTACTCCAACATGTTGTGGATCTGTATATGGATATGATGTCAAAACCTGAAAATTTTATTAAAATTAGATACATCACCATCTCGAGCAAACAAGGCTAAGTCCTGTGCACTTATATTTGCTACAATAACAAAGACTGCTAACAACTATTTGTGTGCATCCATGTGTGGCTTGATTGGGGGGTATGGAAGAGGGGGGAAGAGATCATACAATTGAGTGACCAACTAGTTCCATTTGGGAATTTTGTTCAAGGCGTTCGCCCATAGTTAGAGGTGTTGATGATGGAATATGTTTGAGATGCGCATGTTCTTGTCCATTATTCCCATCTGTTTTGGAAAAGGAAACTTTCATCAATATAGCATCCATACTATATTTCTTTATTCAACACCATGGAAGCAAAAATTACCTTGTGAATAGGTGGCATCATTTACAACAGAACCATTTGGTTGTTCCCTTGAAGATTTAGGAGCTGCTGCTTCAGCTAAGGAGGCACCAGTCCCTGTCCCACTCCACCAAGGCTGCTGGGAATAGATAGCTGATTGCAAGACACTCTGCGCACCATGGTCTAACTGCCGATTTGCATCAGGTTTTGCCGGCATCATTCACGACCTAATTCTCTAACAGTATAAACAGCCTAATCCTGCACCTAATTGAATTGACCAAAACAAAATTGAGAGACAGAGGGACAGCCAAAAGAAAAGTCATGAACCATTACATTCTAGAACTTGGCATTTGAAAACATATTGCTCAAAATCCTAAACAATACATAAATACGAAGAACTTTGCACGCATGCAAATGAGAATATGCATGCTCAATAAAATGAACGAAAGCATGTTTGTGTTGTTACCAAAACAAGAATAAAACCAAAACGTTACTTCAAAACAGAGTCCAAAACCCAAAAGCTCCGCTGAATTGCTTTAAAAAGATAGTCAAAATCAAAATCAAAATCAAAACTTCACACAGCTCAATACCAAAAACACAAAGCTCTACTACCACAAACTGAGTAAATCTAATTAACATAAAATTCTCTTGCAATCATCCTTAATTCCAAACCAAATTCCACTCTTTTCACTTCAAAATACAACCCCCCCCCCAGCAGATTAGCACCAAAACACAAAACTAAAGACTCAATTCAAACCCTAACGACCAATTTTAGTTAAAATTCAAAATCATCAAGCAAAATTGAAAAGAGAAAGGGACTTACTGTGAGATGAGAAGCAGAGAATAGAGACTCTAAAAGAAAGTCATCGACTTTGATTCGTTTTAGCTTCTTCTCTATGTCTCTGCAACCTTAAGAGAGACACAGACACTGTGACATTTCTTCTGATGGAGAAATTGAGAATTTATATTTGACAATTTTTGGAATTTTTATCATAAGTAAACTAAAAACATTATTTGGCTTTATTTGTTTTTCACTTTTTCCAATTTATTGCTCACGCAAAGCAAGGGTCCTTTTCTGTATCAATCCTAAGGAAGAACATGATAAATTTGAGCAACTGCGTTAAATGACGGAACTAGCCTTCAAGCTTGGTAGTAGTTGATTTTTTTTTTTTTTTTTTTATTTGTGATGCACCATAACTTTTTAGTAAATTAAAATTCAAAATTTTACACAATCCAAATATCAATTTTTAATATTTTAAAATTATGTTTGATGTAAGATTTTAACAAAAATAAAATGCATTTTTGTTATGTTTTCACTCAGTTAACATTTAAACCTCAATAAAACTTTTTTTATCATGATCGTTGTATAGCAAGAGTACATGTAAAATTTTTCAGGTAATTGTAAGCGAAGTGCGGTCAACTAATTAGTAGTAGATGAACTAATTTTCTACTACATGCGAGTGCAAGAAGCATTGAGTGTGCATGATGAAATCATTTGATTCCAACAGTTATGGAGTCTTTTTATTTATTTATTTATTCAGCTTTAAGCAAATGCTTGAGCAACAATTTTAATGATTGACTAGTAAATTATGGATTCTTGGTTGGTGAGTAACTATCGTGGCCCAATTCTTAAACCAATCAAATCTATTTCTTTTCCCTTTTCATGTTCCAATGTTGCTTGCAAAGCCGATGACCAATGTTGCCTTGTCTTCACCAAATCTTTCCCACTAAACCACGATTTTCTTTCCTTATCTTTTTTTTCCCCCTAAATTTATATTTTACGTGTTATACAAGTTTCCAATCAATTGAATTAACAATTCATTATAAACTACATATATTCTATTTGATTGATTATTCTAAAGCAATGGAGCAAGTTTTCTGTTGCTACTAATGCACGTTGGATATTAAAAATTTGCCAAACATTTATTTGGCTCAACTATGTTATAGCACAACACAAATAATTATTAAATATATTTATTTTTAAAAAAAAATTGAACCTACTTCTAAATAAGGGTGGCAGAAATCCCTATGGGAATGGGGACCCTCAAGAATTTTTTCCATTTGAGGAGAGTACATGAATAACTTTTTACTTAATTTCTTATTCGGGGAAGGGACGTGGATGAGGTAGAATCCCATCCCCTCCCCAATTTCCTATTTTAATTTTATTTTTTATTTTATTTTTTAAATTATTAGTAAATAGATAATGAAATATAAAATATAAAATATTAGTATAAATAACAAATATCAAAATTATCATATCATATCATTAAGCTTATAGGCCTAATTACTTATTTATCCTTAATATTTATGAAATTTTTTTAAAATTTTAAGGTTAATTTAGTAATTACAAAATAATAATAAGACAATATATAAATGAGATGAAAAAATAGGCCAGCCGGTTCTAACTTCTCTCGGCCCCTATTATAGTCTTCTCAATTCCCATGGCAATTTCTTTTGGCAGTTCCAATTACAACTGTTGCTTCCGAATAAGCTTTTAGCACTGGTGGTAAAGTTGTCAGCTCACACCGTAACAGACTTCATGCAAGCACATTAGAGGCTTTAATGTGCTGTCAAAGTTGGCTACGAGCTTACAATGACAGTATGAGTTTGTCTTACCTTGTAATTATGTTATATAATTATTAATTTTTTCACTTATAAGTTACATTGCTTACATTATTTTTATTGTTATAAATTTGAAATTTGAGGCTATCTCTCAATTTGCCACATTCCTTGAGGGAGAACAAGAGGAGCAGGACGTGCAAGAGGTAAATACTTTTATTAGAAATATTGATTAAGTATCTATATTCATTTCATTTATTTCATTGTTGATATAAAAGTAATTCCTTTTTTTTATTGTAGGATTATAAAGATTGACAAAGATAATTATTATGGTGATTTGTATTTTGTAATATGACTTTTGTAATTGATTAATATTAATATTAGATATATTGTCGTTTGTCAAACTTTATTTTTATTTTAATATGATTAAATTAAAATAGAAAATTAAAAACATGTCAATTATTCGAGGACCGGGAACCCTCGGGGATCTCCTGTTATTATTTGGAGAGGGGACAAAAATTCTCTTAAGCAATTTTGACAGGGGCAGGGACATATACAAAATATCGAGGATGGGTACGGGGAGGTCAATCCCCTCCCCTCTCCTCCCCATTGCCATCACTACTTCTAAATGATTTAGAAAATATTCCGACTATATTGGAACCATTTCACAATGGAACACTCCTTCATAACAATACAATTAAAATTATAATTTATTTTTTTATTATTTATCACTTTATATGTGTAGCTGTAATTTATTATCTACAGTGGAGCAAATGTTTGCGGTAGCCCTTGCCCTAAAAGAAACTCTTCCCCTTATGTATGCATACCAAAAAAAACTCGAACCGCGTAGCACTTGTACATGTGCTGCTACCAAAGTTGGCAATTTTCAATGTTCCTTTCATTGTTGATATTGTAATCCGTACGGTGAGTTGTTACCTGAAGGGTTAGAGAAGGAAAGAAAAGTAGAAGCAGGGGCAATTTGGACAACAAACATCAGAGAAGTTGAGCCCCGGTAGAATTATTTCTTCAAATAAAAATAATGGAAAAAAATAAATTTGGAAAGTGCCAGCGTTGACACATGTAATGAAGCCACAACGTGTCAGGATTGCAGTGAAACTGGTGGGGACCACACGCTGTGAGTTTGTCACGTCGCTGGCACTGATGACTCTCAACAGTAGTCAACTTTGGAGTTGGTATGCTAACGGCGTAGTAACGGCTACTCCCCGTTTCATGACGGCATCGTTGAACGTCCACATTCAAAGGCAACAGCCAAAAAATACCGGGCTCAAAGGAAGAAATAAATCAAATAAAAAGGTTAACAATTATTTTGTTGTTATATCACAAATAAAAAGATTGTGAATTTTCTTTTAATTATTTAGATGAGCTTACAGTACCATGTCATGTGTCCGCATGTCAAATAAAATCTTAATTCACATTAGCAAAGGTACCTTCTAATTAACGAGAAGAGAGATTTAAATACACGATATAATTATTAGATAGTTAATGAACTTATCTAAATCTTTCATCATTCCAAGACAACGCTAGGGAGAGAAGAGTTAAAACTTTAATTTAAACTTTTCCAACACTACTTTAAAAAACAAAAAGCGCACCCCACTTCAGAAATAATGAAAATTAAAGCCATAACTTCATATATAAGGAGCGCTCGAGCACTTTGCTAATAAAATATCAAGCATGGGAAGCTCAGAGGTTGCCTTATTATTAAGGAAAGGTGGCAGGGCTCTTACAATTAGATATTAATTAAAGCAATAAATTATAATTATATATGGGTTTTAAGATCTAAAACTTCAGATGGAGATAAAATTATATATGATTTTTGAGATCTAATTCTTTAAATTATCTTCATAAGACTAACATTTATCAAATGACATTAAAGCTTATTGGGATATGTCCATCACTAAAATTAGATAGATTTAAATATCGTTTGACCGACTGATGGTCCCAACGTTTGATGACGATGAACAAAGTGACAGCCAAGAGTAATTAGTAGACACTGTATGTTACAATATTTTGTTACCTGAGAAATGTAATTAACAGACGACTAACATATGAAACAATGAAACTACAACCAAACATCTAACATTTGTGCCGCAAAAATGTTTCGAGGCATGTGCGGACAGGCTGGCATCTCGCGAACTGATCGGAGATGCAGACACGTGGTAGCGAAGGGAAGTTCCATACTTCCCATACAGACAGCTCAGACCGGCTAGACGGCTAAATGGCAAAACTTGGCATGACGTTCATAAAGCTGGCATTGGCCAAACTTGAAACAAGGTTTGGAATGTACAAAACGTTTCTGATTCCCCGAACAAATAGAAAGGTACAGAATGGAAGTAACAGAATAAAAGATTGACAATTATTTTATTTCTGTACTTGAGATTCCAAACTAGCAGTGAAAAAGCAAACTCACGAGCCATAGATAAAGCGAATGATACCAGCCCGAAAAGAGTTGCACCTTTCTTAAGGAGAAATGAGTTATGGCGCCAATCAGATAAGAGAAAAAATAGTAAAGATACCAGGCCTGCGATCCTTGGGATTGAAATTCCAAGTGGGTGAAGTTTAAAAGGAAAAAGTAACCCCTATCTTTGTAGTGAAATATTGATGCGCATTAGATTACTACAGCAATGATCAATTTACAAAACAGGAGTGACTATAATTCTTGGAAACTGTTGTCACCCATGGCGTCGCATCCAAAATGGCACTCCTTTATCATGACAAATCTGAAACTTCTCTACGCCAAGATCTGAGAAAATTTGTTGGCATTTCATTTACCTTTCACAGCTGAAATTGCTATAGTAAAAGCAGCAGTAGATTTTTAGCTGAAAGCAGCATTTCATATTCCCACTTTCAAGTTGGTGAACTTTCTTCAGACAAGCTTGTCAAACACAGAAGAGTGACCTTGGATAAGGTCGGCTACTATCATGGAAACATCCCCTCCATAAATTCGTCAAAGTTGTCATCATTATCGACATTATGATTGCCGACCGAACTTGAAGTTTTCCTTTCTGTAAAAAGTATGTCAATAGATTTAAGTTCATCATTGATGATCAAACATGATGATGTAAGAACAGAAACATTTAATTGGCTTGCGGCTTTTAGGAGTTAAGACTACACAGTATTGGAATATTAACAGAGGCAGCTAGAAACCTTTTCTTTTCTCTGTGCTACTCCTGTACACCTTGTTTGAGTCACTGTCACTACCTGATTCGTCTCTGAAAGTAGAGTTGGGGTCAGTTTCTAAACAACAAGAAGTCAACAATGGACAATATGAACCAAAGAAGAAAGTCTAGCACCTGTTCCTTTTGAGCTCTTCTTTCTCTTTTCTTCCCAAACCTTTTCTATCATACTTCTCATCTGTATCGTCATCACTCAATGAGATTTCCCTGAAACAAGACCAAGTGAGTTACGCATGAGAAAAAATGTAAATGCATCAGTGCTTCAATCGGTTGATAATCATTTGCAAAATAAAAGCCCTTGGACTCAAGTTAGCACCTCTTCCTTTTGTGCTCTTTTTTATCTCTTCTTTCTGAAATTTTTCTCCTCTCCTCGCTCTCCTCATATTCCTCGTCTGTATCATGGTCAGTTCTAGACTGATCCCTGAAAGCAGACAGTAAAGTCAGCTGCTAAAGGGAAAAACTACTCTTTTGTTCTGCACTGAAATGAGTACCTCTTCCTTTTATGCTCCTCTTTCTCTCTTCTATCTAGTTCCTCCTTCCCTTTCATTCTTTTGTAATGAAGCTTCTCTGCACATCTATTTGAAGATGGTCGACAAGAGAAAAATCGAATCAGAAAAACATCAGAGTTAAACACACTAAACCAGCACAGTTGTTAAATACCCACTCACTTTTCACAAGTTACCAATTTCACAAGTGCTTGTTTATTTTCTCCAGCTTCAACATAAGCAAAGTTCACCTGGAAATTATTCAATGAGATAGATATGAGAAAATAAGAACTTCCAACATAGAAGCTCTTCCAAGGAAAATAGGCAGGTATTAAAAAGATTCAAGATTCAAATGTGTCATCCAGCAGATATAATTTCAAATTAAATCTGAAATCACAATCAAAAGATCCATGGCTAGTCTTTAAATCTTAGAACGTATTCCAACAATACTCAATTCACATTAATATCAATAGTTTTGTGACTTATCAAGACATAACTACTATTACCATTTGATGACCTAAACAAATTTAAGAGATGAAAGGTTAGCTAAGATTCCAATCAGGATAAAAGTACAAAGACTTGCCTCATAGCTTGCTAGGCCATCTTTTTCATCACAATGTTTGTTACCACATACGAACTGCCCTGACAGAAAGGAATAACATGCAATTCCTTGTTTTAACCATTAACCAAAATGAAAAAAAAAAAAAAATGCCCACTGAATATTACAAGAATCAATAAAATCAGCATGACATTTCAGAAGATGAGATGAGAGTGTGAGAGTGCAAACACATAGCAGATGTGTTTCTTTGCCATACAAATAGATTATTGACAAAATAATATGCATGCGGAATTTAGTTTCTTTTTCCAGACAAATACACCGCACAATTTAGAAAGACTTTTACCAAATTATTCCAAGGGGAAAAAATGTTACCTTTCCCGGATATAACCTCCTTCTCTGCCCTCCATCTCAATCCAATCTACTTTTGAAAAAATTAGAAAATCAGAGAAAAGACATTTTAATTAGATACAACAACACTTCAGTAGTTCAGTGAATAACAATCTTGATTAAGAAAGGAAGAATAATAAACACTGACAAGGTGTAGCATAGAGATGAAATCAAAGAACTAGACAATGTCAATATTCAAAAGATAAAACAAAGAATTTGGTTATGCAACCATACGCAAAATAATAATATATTGCTACCGCAAGCATTATAGTTGACCAGACTATGCCTCCTATTAGGAAGGAAGCATAGCATACAAAGAATTTTTCTATTTACAGACAATGAGATTAAGCACAGATTAGCATAGCATCAGAGTGACAAGTCCAAGAAAGAAATAAACAAAAACTTATTGCCTACGTTACATACCTTGCCACTCTTGTAATGCGACATATCGGCTATGCAGTATCTTGAATAAGCTTAAGGCAATGAACAACGAACAAAGAAAATATTCACATACTCAATATGTAAATACTTAGCACAAGCTGGTTGTAACTACACCAACAGATTCAACCAGTCAACATGACATAAAAAGCTTTTAGTACTTAGGAAAATAAAAATGCTGCCAATTATTCTACTATAATTGTAGATTGGTTCCTTTTGTCCTGTTTTACCAACAAATTGCTTGCATTAACCTCTTGTGCCTAGACTGATATGGTACATCTTAAAAAATTACGCTTATTAAAAAATATATGGAAATGCCTGATCTTGGCTCCATTATTGAAGAGATTTGTCAGCTAGTTCGATAGCCTTAATGAATTGTTTCCAATTGTTACATAAGATATTACATAAATGAAACTTGTGATTCAAATTCATAGAAGAAATAGGAATTTCAAAGGCGAAAGAAGTTTAGGGGCAAAAAGATTCATGTCGGAAAAACATGAGAAGATAATAAGAAAATGTACAATTGCTATAACGTACATATGTTCCAGCAGCTATGTTTACCAAAACATAATCACCATTCATTTACAATAATACCATGCAGTATTCAGCTAACAAACAGATATTCAAACAATTGAGATATGCACAGAGCAGCTACTTGAAGAGGATACTCTTTAAAAAGCTTATCATAATAACGCTTCACTAGCCTCTGTTCCCATGATGAATCCTTATCATCTTCTTCAGAACGTATGAACCTTAAACAAGATAGTTAAAATTTTAAGCAAAGTCCAGGTAAGGAATGAACTCAAAATAAATAGAAAGGTGGAGCATAGGATGTGAAGAGGAAATACATTCATCAGGTAAAATGTAGCAAGAAATGAGATGCTGGTAAGATCAACAACTCATAGAATTGAACAATTTGCACTAAGATTAATTACCGATATCCTTCGCGCAGAGTGTCTTGATCAGTTTTAGCAGGTAACTTAAGACCCATAGGCTTTTCTTTCCCATAAAAGGCAACTGCAATAAAAAGACAAACCAGGAATCTTCTAAAGAATTGACCACAAATTTTACGCCGAACTGAAGTAAATACAAAATTTAGGAGGAAAAAACAAAGACTGATCCATTTCTCCTAGACTAAAATGGAATCAGAATTATTGATGGTGAACAAATCAAATTGTAATAAGCACCTCTAAATAACTACAAGACAACCAAAATTTCTCAAAAAACAATTCAAAATCCAACAAACACACTATTCAAACAGCTTAGCGGCAAGTATTTGGATGTTAGAAGCAAGATCACTTGTCCGTTACCTAAATGTTGGGGATTGAAGTGTTGAGGCTTTTAAACAGGAAAAGATGAGAAACAAAATCACAAGCTTTCGCATCAAACCAAATACTTTAGCTGTGGCGCTTTCAAAATTGAGGAAAACCAAAGAAGTTACAATCATACACTTATATACAATAATGTTTCCAATAGTAATGAAAAATTAAATGTGAGGCCGACTGTAGCCCCCTTCCTGACTTGATGGAGGAGATTGTTCGTCATCCTTTAGATTTAGGGCACCAAGAATCAGCAAATAGATGCTCACTATTTGCATTATCCTTAATGTCCCATTTTTTTATTTTATTAAACCAAAATTAAACGATTATTTTTGCAAATTTACCGTAATCTTTCAAGAATTTTTTGTGGCGATCATAGGCGTTGAGTCCTCGAATATGCGCTTGGTACTGCCTGCACACAATCAGATTTAAATTATTAAACATCTTTTGAATTACTTTAAAATATTTAAAAGATGAAGAACAAAAGGTGTAATTAAAACGTACTGCTTTCTCTCTTCTCTATCGAAGATTTTGGACCTGAGATAGCCGAAAGAGGCCATGTTTCATTGCTTTCAATACGACGCTGTCAAGACGACCGATCGGGTGATAGAACTTACAACAAATAAAATTCGACTTCGAGTCCGACAAAGGCTTAGGAGGAAAGAAAACTCGCGGGCGTTGCGGCAAATATCCCTTTGAAGGCCAACACTGCTAGAATTATGCTTATGTATCAACATTTACGGTGCTACGATAATAACGTTGATGAAAATACCAAATTACCACCGACTAAAATCCATATTGGCGTACATTTAGTTGGGAGTTAAAATCCGAAAAACGCCGCGGCAATAGCCAATTTTGCACAATTGCTAGCCATTCATCTCATATCATTCCTTCCCGATCGGCGGCTATGAAATTCCACGTTTGCCCTCCTGACTACTTTATTGAGACATACGGCACTTCAAGTGGCCCCAGTTAGTAATACTCCGCTCAAAAATTTCTACTTATATTAATATTTAAACTCACTCAGACACTCACGCACCAAACAATTTTTTATACCCATTTTTAGTATAAATTTTTATTACAAAATTATCCATCCATAACTTAAATTATTATTGTAGCTGAAACTTTTTAGCACGTTTCTCTCTCTAAAATTATTTTTTCTTCCCACTTTTTTGCTTTTTTTTTTCTCTCTCTACATTATTTTCTGGTTGTTCATATTGGTTCTTATACTTTTGAAATAATACTAGACATCTCAATATTTAGATCTCAATTAATGGGGCATTCTTTTTTTTTAATACTGATTACAAATCAGGATACTGACCATACATCATATATTTACAACTGCTATTTTAGCAGACAACTACACTGGAACTACAATATTACATTAAATTCTATGAACACTTGCCCAGATAATTAATGTGGCATTCATCGATTAAATGATAGTTAAATTATTTTATAAGTTATGAAATTCATCATCCAATAAATGAGTAACACATAATATTGAAAACTAAGTTTGGACTCAAATGTTAAGATCCTAACATTATTGATACTTTTCAAGGTTCTATTGGAGTAAAATATATTTTAAACATGGCATTGCCCTTCCCCACTTTTTTATTACCTGTATTATATGCTCTCTATGAAATTTTTCCATCAAATATTTTAATTTAGAAAAATTTTGTTTGACAAAGGAAGATCATAGATTTACTTTGGGGCCCGGGTACTCTATCTATCTTTGCAAGGTACGAGACGTAATAGGTGGTTAGCCGACCAACTTGAACTCTAAGGTAACGTTTGTTTTTTTGTCTGAAATCTTAATGGGTCTGAATTTTTCTGAAGTCTGAATGGGTCTGAATATGAAAATCTGAATGACATGTTTGTTTTTTTTTTTCTAATATCTGAATATAAGTGGCATCTTATTTGTTTTTATAATAAAAAACATCTTAAATTTGGTTATTTGACATTTATGTCCTTTTATATTAAAACCAAAAAAGGGATTAGATTTTATAGTTTAGGAAATAAGTTATTTTATAGAAATATTTTTGGAATATAATATTTACTTGTCATTCAGACCTTTTCTCATTCAGATAAAAGTCACAAAAGTTTACTTTTTCTATTCAGATGTAAATGTCTGAAAATCAGTCATAAGTTACAAAAAAACAAACAAGCATATTTTAAAAAAGGTCTAAAAGTAATAAAATTTCAGACTTCAGACATTTAACAAACAACCTCTAAGTCATGTGTTGTATTGGTAATAAAAGGCCCACCAGGTCAAAAAATAATTTCTATTTAAAGTTTTTTTTAAATAAACAAAATTTATATTTCTATTTGAAGTTGTTGTTCAATGTAACTCAAAATTAATTTAATTAGTTGTGAAGTATTTTTCTCTAATCTATCTTCTGTTTCGTTGCAATAATTTAAGACTTTAGTTAAAGAAAAAGCTAGGAAAAAAAAACGAGTAAGTTATACCAATAACGGAGGATTTGATTATAAAACTATGACAAACAAAGACTTAGGTAGCATTTATTTTTTTGTCTGAAATTTAAATAGGGTTGAATTTTTTTTAAGTCTAAATAGATCTGAATACGAAAATCTGAATGACATGTTTGTTTTTCTTTTTTTAATATCTAAATATAAGTAGCATCTTGTTTCTTTTTATAATAAAAAATATTTTAAACTTGATTATTTGACATTTATGTCCTTGTATATTAAAACTAAAAAAAATGAATTTGATTTTATAGTTTAGGAAATAAGTTATTTTATAGAGATATTTTTGGAATATAATATTTACTTGTTATTCAAACCTTTTCTCATTCAGATAAAAGTTAAAAAAGTTTACTTTTTCCATTCAGATGTAAATGTCTGAAAATCAGTCATAAATTACAAAAAACAAACAAATAAATTTTAAAAAAATCTGAAAGTAATAAAATTTCAGACTTTAAATATTTAATAAATAACCTCTTAATAAACGCCCTAAAAAAATGGAGATAGAACAGGTATGACATATACAAGGGAATTTTATAAAATAAAAGGTAAAATTTTAAATTATGACGATGGTTTATTAAATATACGAGTTTCTTTAATATTATGATTGGTTCAAATGTTCCTACATTTATTAATACAAGGCACCAACGTCAATCGATCTATCCACCTCATTTCTTTTTAATCTCCAGTTGTTGCTAGTTGGTGAGTTTTAGCAATCAAATCATGCTATTGTGGTGGACCAAACATTCAAATAAATGGTATTCTGTTTTGATGTCACATGTCGGCGTTATGCTCATATTGATATGCTATTATGTAGCAGAAAATCTCATTTAGGGTACCACTTGCTATCGATTTGTCATTATTAAATTTGTATTTGCAAAACCAATAAAAAAAGATTTAATTATCAAATTCGTCAGCAACTAGTAGTGGGATTTTATTTACAAAAAAAAAAACTCACTCGCTGTGGATTTTAATAATTATATAAATTTATCTGTAATTTGCATTAAATTTTTTTGGGGTAAATTCTCACATTTAAAATCATAAATATTAAAAAAAATTTAATAATACAAAAAAAGTAAATTATATAATTCATACTAAAATTTTATAACAATAGCCTAAGAAATCCAAATAAAATACTCTATTCTATATTTTATCAATAGTATTAATAATATATAAGTATTGTCAACAATATTAACACATAAATTTTGGACAACTATCGTTAATAATTAATTAAACAAATAAAAACTCAAATTTAATAAGCAATTATTGGATTCAAGTCATTAAAGAGAAACAAACAAAATTTATCAAATTAAAATAAAATATCGATAATATTAAACTTGAAAGTTATAAAATTTTTAATTATTAAAAGCTTATAGTATCAATCTTAATATATATACTAGAAGGAGCAAGGTGTGTGGCTACAATGAATTAGGTTCGGCTTAGGAATCAAAAAGACTAGGTCACGAGTAACAAAATTTAACTTACGTTTATTTATGATTAAATCTTTTTAATATAAATTTTATGATTAAAATTAAGAACATAAATAATTTTAAAAAAAGATTTGGGTAGGTTATGGATTCGTGAATAATTTTACTATCCCTAATTTAGAGCTTTTAATCAGAACAAATCGTTAAATTATTACTTCGTTTAAGTTTAGAGACACAAAACACTAAACATAAATCAATAATCATAGGTAATTTCTTCTTAACAGTGTGGTGGTTGAACACCACTATCATTATATTATATCTTGTGAGATGCTTTACGGACATAGAGACACAAAAATTGTAGATTCAATTGAGTGAAATGTTGGCAATCTACACTTCACGTTAAACATCAACTCGTAATGATTTTAAAACACTCATCTGTTTTCTAATCGCGCACCCTTTTGCTTCAATTTTTTCCTTTGGGGGCAAACGACTTTTTCTAATGTTTTACATGATTATTATATATGCTAATCGACGGACGGGGCAAATTAATCCATTTTGAATGAAATCAACCACATATTTTAATTTCGAAACAAACACTATAACCCTCCTGTCATAGTTTACGTAATTCAAAGGAGTGGCTGCATAACATGTGCCGTTATTATAAAGAATAATTATTGGGATTTCAATATTTGAATCTTAATGCTATGTGTTATTTATTTATTGGATGATAAATTTTATAATTTATAAAATTATTTAAGCACCCTTCAATAGATGAATGACACATCAGTTGGAATTTAAAATGGGACTTAAATGTTAGGATACTTATCAAATATATGAATATTTATAAATACATTTTTTAATATTATATAAGAAGTGCAATACAAATACAAATAGTGATAAATACAAAAGTGGGATAAGCTCTTTATTTTTTACATCTACTCAAGCGTCAAACCATAATCAATTTTATTAAGCTTAATCCCAGTCACTTAACTTTGATTGTGTGTACGTAATATTTATATTTAAATACATATTATGTCGTTGGTGTTCTCATAACATAACTTAAATTTTCTATTAAAAATTATTTAATTTTTCATAAAAATTCGTTTAATTCAATAATAGATGAAATAATATTTGATTAATTACTTTTTTTTTATTTTAAATCTAAGCAATTAATCCAACCATTTAAAAAAGAAAAATCAAAATTTGCACAGGAGCACTCGACAACAGCCTGCGACGACTTGTTTGGTCTTTCGTCTTTAACACCATTGTCAAAAGAGATAAAAAAATAATAAATAAATACAAAATGGGTGGGTTCAAAGTTTATAATGAACGGAACAAAAATCATTGTACTGAGCTGATGTGGCACATTCTCATTCGCCGAATTAATCCCACTCAAAATCCTCCATATCAAAAGTAAGTAGTAAGTACGCCCCAACGAGTCTGCAGCACAACAGCGGTAACTTCATTATTCTTTCACTTCACTCCAGCTGTACGCATCCGAAATCAAGCTAAGCCAAACCAAGCCCATGAAAGTCAAAAATCCAAATAAATTAAAAAAAGAAAAAGAAAAAGACATTTTAACAAAAATTCTAACAACGGATATTAAAATAACAAGATACTAAAAAAAATGATTCGAGTGATACTTTTCTCTCGCAGTAGCGAGCCCTGTCGGTGGTGTCGTTTTGATCTGAGAGCTGATTTACTGTTGACGTGTCGTTTTCGTCTCTTTCAAGTCATTTCTCTATATACAGCTAATTAAAGAGAAGCAAATTTTATAATATTTTTTTAGTTATATATATTTACTTATTTAGAGAGATTGTCACCGGCTGTCTGTTACTTTGCATTGCTCGTCTACTCAGTTCAGGTCGGATCATTTTGGTCAGTCTCACAGCTCATCGACCTCCAATTCCGAGGTCTGCTTATCAAATGTCGATTAACGTTTGTTATTATCATTTAATTTTGTGCACATTGATGGATTATTTGTCTAAGATCTGAATTTGTCTTTCCTTAAATTTTGTGAATCGGACATAGATTTGACTTTGTTAATGTGCTGCTTGGTAACCGAGAAAATCGAGGAAAGCGATAGAATATCCAATTGAATTTATTTGCATTCCAGTATGAGATAATTGCCTTTTTTTGGGTGAAGTTCACTAATTGACTGTTGCAAACTTGCTGTGTGTGTTTTTCTATTTTCCTATATATATATATATTAACTGGAAACAACAGAATCATATTTATAGAGAGTGTTTATTGAACGAGCCTATCTGATCCACGCTCTCCTTTGCAGATCTGAGCTTTAAACTTGAGCAATTTGCGAGAATTACTAGTTGTTGAACTGCCAGGCATGCAGAGATCTTGTTGAGACAAGAACTGTATTATATATTTGTTGCTCAAATCCAAACAAAAGAAGGAAGTAACCATGGAATCAGAGGGAGAAACAGGGGTACTATCATATAGCTTCTGATTTATTTGTCTAGCTATGTTAGTTTTTGAAGTTTATGATTTGCCTCTCATTGTTTGATTGATTAGAAAACTGAGAAAAAGAAAAGAGAAAAAAATGAAAGGAAGAAAATGACTGTATGGAAGAAATTTTTTGCTGTTTTGTGATCTATAGTGTGAAGAACATCATTCCATTTAAGCTAAACAGTTGCATTAGATTGAGTGTTTATTATGGATTGCCTCAATCAACTGAGTTGGGCATTAGATATATACAGTGCCTGAACTCTTAACATTCTCGGTGTTTTTGATATGCGGACAGAGTTGGGTGTGCTGGTTTGGCCTAGATTTGTCATTATGTGGTGTTAGATTAATAGATATTGCCTATTAAGGTCTTTGAATTGGATGAGCTTTAATAATTTTTGTTTTGCTGCTCAGGTGAAGTCCATGAAGAACTTAGGTGGGCAGGTTTGCCAGATCTGTGGTGATAATGTTGGCAAAACTGTGGATGGCGATCCATTCATTGCTTGCGATGTATGTGCATTTCCCGTTTGCAGACCCTGCTACGAGTATGAGAGGAAGGATGGGAACCAGTCTTGCCCTCAGTGCAAAACTAGATATAAAAAGCACAAAGGTTTGTTAAACAATGAATTACTAAATATGAATTCATAAATACAATGCGAGCCATAACATTTCAGGCTGATCACATTTTATTGACATTATAGAATGTAAATGCTGAGGATTTTCTCCCACTAACTTCTAGTACTCCCTTATAACTTTTTCCTTGATGGATGATGATACTGGATGACATATTTTGCTCACTGTCTGGCAATACCAGGTAGTCCTGCTATTCTAGGGGATCGAGAAGAGGAAGGCGATGCTGATGATGGAGCAAGCGATTTCAATTACTCATCGGAGAGTCAAAACCAAAAGCAAAAAATTTCAGAGCGCATGTTGAGCTGGCATATGAGATACGGACAAGGGGAGGATGTTGGTGCTCCAAAATATGACAATGAGGCTTCTCATAACCATATTCCTCGGCTCACTGGTGGGCAGGAGGTACATCAATAAGCTTCTGGCATGCTCTTAATCTTTTTGCTGATAAATCAAAGTCAAATTAATCTTTTGGCCATTCCTACTAGATTTCTGGAGAATTATCTGCTGCATCACCTGAGCATCTCTCCATGGCATCTCCTGGAGTTGGCCCTGGCAAGCGTATCCCTTACTCAGGCGATATCAATCAATCACGTATGTACATCCTTTCACAAGCTACTTTTTCTGATTTCCATCATCATTCCTTTCTGATATTAATTTTTGGTCCTGGGAACTACTCTTTTTGCAGCTAGTATTAGGGTTGTGGATCCTGTAAGGGAGTTTGGATCACCTGGATTAGGCAATGTGGCATGGAAAGAGAGAGTTGATGGCTGGAAGATGAAGCAGGAGAAGAATGTTGTTCCTATGAGCACTGGTCAGGCAACATCTGAGAGGGGTGGTGGGGATATTGATGCTAGCACAGATGTGCTTGTAGATGATTCCTTATTGTGAGTTCTTACCTGATTGAATTCTATGAATTTTCCTTTGTATATTTCCATGTTTTGTCTTGTGCTTGATTACATCAGCTTTACTGTCTCAAGGCATTTCATAATTTCACAGTGACAGATCTTTTTTTCCTCCTAGCAGACTTTGTCATTTGTGCTGGGACTGTCGTTCAATAAGCATGACCACTAATCATTGGTTCTCAAGTATAATAATCTCAAGTCTAATTGCTTTTGTCTTGTAGGAATGATGAAGCCCGACAACCTCTCTCAAGGAAAGTTTCCCTTCCATCATCTAGGATAAACCCTTACAGGATGGTTATTTTCCTGCGACTCATTATTCTCGGCCTTTTCTTGCACTACCGAATAACAAATCCTGTGCACAATGCCGTTGCTCTATGGTTGATATCTGTGATATGTGAGATCTGGTTTGCAATATCCTGGATATTTGATCAGTTCCCCAAATGGCTTCCAGTAAATCGCGAGACGTATCTCGATAGGCTTTCTCTAAGGTACGATCTCTGTCTACTTCATCTACTTGTGTCTCTCTAAGGTACAAATTCTGATGTTTTCCTGAACTACATCAAACGTATATGAGTAACAGGTATGAACGGGAAGGGGAACCATCACAGTTGGCTGCTGTTGACATTTTTGTCAGTACTGTTGACCCATTAAAGGAACCTCCTCTTGTGACAGCCAACACTGTGCTATCCATTCTTGCTGTTGACTACCCTGTTGACAAAGTCTCTTGCTATGTATCTGATGACGGTGCAGCTATGTTGACATTTGAAGCACTATCTGAAACATCTGAATTTGCAAGAAAATGGGTACCTTTCTGCAAGAAATATAACATTGAACCCCGGGCTCCGGAATGGTACTTTGCTCAAAAAATTGACTACTTGAAGGATAAAGTCCAACCGTCATTTGTCAAAGATCGTAGAGCTATGAAGGCAAGATTTATTGTGCGATCATACCTGCTGCTTCATTCTCCTTGAATATCACTTACATCTTACCTTTTGTCGCAGAGAGAGTACGAAGAATTTAAAATTCGTATCAATGGGCTTGTTGCCAAGGCACAAAAGATTCCTGAAGAAGGATGGGTTATGCAAGATGGAACCCCATGGCCTGGTAATAACACCCGAGACCATCCAGGAATGATCCAGGTAACACCATTTAATTGTAAATCTGCTTATAGTTAATATGACTTGTAAGGGCCTTGTAGCATTAAGAGTTTCTATTGGAAGAAAAACTTTTCACAAAAAGGCCCATGGAACAAGTACATACAAATATGATTTTATGAATATTGGAATTTGTATTTAGGTCTTGTTGAGTGTATGATATTTGCATTAGCCACCCATTCAAAATTTTCTCATTGTGTCGTGTGGTTTTGAGCTGCTTTCTTTTTGTCTGTTTTTTCATCTTTTTTTATTGTGATTCATTTGGGTGCTCTGAAGTAAAGTCTGATGTTTTTTTCTCATTGGAAGTTGGATCATTTTAATATGGATGTGGATATGAACTGAAGCTTAGTCGAGTTGATTTGTTAGTAGGATCATTGTGTTATTTGTTGTCTATAGGTATTCTTGGGAGAAAATGGAGGTCTTGATGCTGAGGGCAATGAGTTGCCACGGTTGGTTTATGTTTCTCGCGAAAAGCGACCGGGCTTCCAACATCACAAGAAAGCGGGTGCTATGAATGCATTGGTGAGTAGTTAATAGTAAGTTGGACTTTTACTCTTCATTATGAGGTATCTGACTTCTTGTTGCTTGCTTAAATTTAATGCAGGTTCGAGTGTCAGCAGTCCTTACTAATGGACCTTTCTTGTTGAATCTTGATTGTGATCATTACATCAACAATAGCAAAGCCTTGAGGGAGGCTATGTGTTTTATGATGGATCCCAACCTTGGGAAGCATGTTTGTTATGTTCAGTTTCCTCAGAGATTTGATGGTATTGATAGGAATGATCGATATGCCAATCGCAATACTGTTTTCTTTGATGTAAGTTCTTTATTCTTTTATAATGTACTGTACTGTCCCACCTTCTCTTATTCAGCAGTGTATTATCATTCCAGTTATAATTATATTAATGCATTGTATTCTGCTTGCGTGTGAGTGTTCATTTGTGCATGTGTCTTACCTGTGGTAGCAATTGGATGCAAATTTGAGAATGTATTGAGACAACTGTTTCTTACACTTGATTTTCTTATGGATTTTAGATCAACTTGAGAGGTTTAGATGGCATTCAAGGTCCTGTTTATGTGGGTACTGGATGCGTCTTCAACAGGACAGCTTTGTATGGTTATGAACCTCCACTTAAGCCTAAGCATAGAAAACCAGGGTTGCTATCTTTGCTCTGTGGTGGTTCACGAAAGAAGAATTCAAAATCAAGTAAAAAGGGCTCTGATAAGAAGAAATCCAGCAAGCATGTGGACCCTACTGTGCCAATATTTAGTCTTGAGGACATAGAGGAGGGAGTGGAAGGTACATTTCTTGATTTCTATTTTTTTAGTTTTTGTTTCTTGGTTGACCTAGGCTTCCAGGTTGTAACAGAGCAGAATGGTACTAAAGTTGTTGCAGTTTTATGTTGTATGACTCATCCTCCCTCTCATTCTTGCCAACTCAGGTGCGGGATTTGATGATGAAAAGTCACTACTTATGTCACAAATGAGCCTGGAGAAGCGATTTGGTCAATCAGCTGTTTTTGTTGCTTCTACACTTATGGAGAATGGTGGTGTTCCACAGTCTGCAACACATGAAACTCTTCTTAAGGAGGCCATTCATGTTATCAGTTGTGGTTACGAGGATAAAACAGAATGGGGATCTGAGGTATGTTGTCTGATTTAATAGACACTGATGTATTTCCAAGTTTCTGTTGGTGTAAAGTGACTTTGTGAATCTAAGCAACCGAAACGACTCATTGCTCATCTAACCATTTCTATTAGGCTACTGAATGACCCCTTGCGATGTTATTATAATTCCAGTTCATCTGCAAATAATTTAGCACCCCCTACCAACACACATTTCTTATTGAAGAAATAACTTTCATTTTTTTTGTTATCATTTCAGTTTCTCATACAAACATCAATTTTTGTCTCTTGCTCTGTAGATAGGATGGATTTATGGTTCTGTTACAGAAGATATTCTTACGGGATTCAAGATGCATGCCCGTGGTTGGCGGTCAATTTACTGCATGCCTAAGCGCCCAGCCTTCAAAGGGTCTGCTCCTATTAATCTTTCAGATCGTCTAAACCAAGTGCTTCGGTGGGCTCTAGGTTCTGTGGAAATTCTTTTCAGTCGGCACTGTCCCATCTGGTATGGTTATGGGGGTCGATTGAAATGGCTTGAGAGGTTTGCTTATGTGAACACTACCATCTATCCTATCACCGCAATTCCTCTACTGATGTATTGCACACTGCCAGCTGTCTGTCTATTAACCAACAAGTTCATTATGCCTCAGGTATTTAATCGTTGCAATTAAATCATTAGTTCACTTTTTTAATAATTCAAATTGGTGAAAATGGACTTCATACCCTAAAATTCTTTTGGTTGGCTCATTTTCTTGCAGATTAGTAACCTTGCCAGTATAGTGTTTATTTCTCTCTTTCTGTCCATCTTTGCCACTGGTATTCTAGAAATGAGGTGGAGTGGTGTTGGAATCGATGAATGGTGGAGAAACGAACAGTTTTGGGTTATTGGTGGTGTTTCAGCCCATCTATTTGCTGTTTTCCAAGGTCTTCTTAAAGTACTTGCTGGTATTGACACCAACTTCACTGTCACCTCCAAGGCTTCAGATGAAGATGGAGATTTTGCTGAACTCTATATGTTCAAATGGACAACATTACTTATTCCACCAACAACTCTTCTTGTCATAAACTTGGTTGGCGTTGTTGCGGGTGTCTCATATGCTATCAATAGCGGTTATCAATCATGGGGCCCTCTCTTTGGTAAGCTATTCTTTGCCTTTTGGGTGATCATCCATCTTTACCCCTTCCTCAAAGGTTTGATGGGACGCCAAAACCGGACACCCACCATTGTTGTCGTGTGGTCAATTCTCCTTGCCTCCATATTCTCGTTACTATGGGTGCGAATTGATCCCTTTACTACCAGAGTCACCGGTCCTGATGTTGAGCAATGTGGAATCAACTGTTGATAAGTAATGGCTGGATTTCAGAAAAATTGTTTTGGTCTCACCAGACTGAAAATCTAAAACGTGGGAATCACTTAAGTTCATGATTTTGCCTTCTTGCCCTGGCAGTGAACTTGTTTGTGTATGTGAATTCGCATTTGGTGCAGGATACATATATTTATATATTTATAGGTGGTGAAAACTAGAAAAATGGCGTTGTTGTTTATTTTGAAGAATCTGGAAGATTAGATTATGCTATTTTAATTGATACATGTAACCTGGCAAGAATACTTCTGGAAGATTTGTTCATTCTTAGTATATTATATATATTGCCAAAATGGGAAGCAATATCAAACACTACTGTCCCTTTTAATGGTGGTTTGGCATGGTTTATTAAATAGCTATAAGTATTTATTTAATTTTATAAAAAAAGTTTATTATTATTTTATTTTATTTTTTAATAGAAATTTTAGATTTAAAAAAATTATTTTACATTTACTAAAACTTAAATTTTAAATTTTTTTGGTAGTAGAAGTTGAAGAATTTTTTTAAAAATTAATTGTGTAGGCTGCCTATTTATTTTTTTATATATATATATTTTTTTTTTCTTTAACATAATTGAAAAATTTTATCGAAAAATTTTATCTATTAAAATAATTTTATAATTTTTAATAAAAATTGTAATTACCAATCAAATAACTACAATTTTTAATTTTATTTATAAAAATTCTATTCCAATAAAATCTATTTTAAAAATAAAAATACAAACGGAGTCTTTTAATCTCATTGTTATTGCGTTTCAAAACCTAATTCTAAGTCTAACTGAATCGTAAGCCAATTATCCAACTAATTGGTAAAACCTTTCGTTTTTCCTTTTTCTTTTTCTTTTCACAGTTGTAAGAATTACAGGATTGATAGTTTTGTTATATGGAGAAAGATATTTTATTCAATTTGATTTCTCATAAAAAGCAGAGACAGCATAGAGAAGCGTTTATCACTTTATCTTCAACAAAGTTTTAATTATATAATTATATAATAAAACGAATTTTACAGGGGGAAAAATGGGAAACCATTTCTCTGTACTCTCTCCAGGCTCTGCAGCACAGCCGTTAGATCAAATTGGCGGACACAAAAAAAGTAGTCATTATTATTAGGGTCCGACTCTGTTGGAGGTATGTCACTTTAAAAATATTTTTTATAATTATACAGTTAAAAATTATAATATATTTTTTTATTATTTATCATTTTAATATATTGATGATGAAGGAACTCCAAAGTAGTTGTTATTATCGCCTTATTAATTATTATTATTAGACAAAACCAAAAGGATTAATATATTGACCACAGGCACAGAAGTTGCAAGACCAATTACAAAGCTCACATAACACGTGGTCGTTTCCCACACCTTATGGATGGAGCACATGACGTGTCGGCACAGTAGATACCTCCGCGCACCATCATCAGTCATGATCATAATCAAAAGCATCATCACGCCACACGTGTGCCGTAACCTCGGTGACAGATAATGAAACACGGAGCTTGGACACGTAGCAAATATCATGCAGTCAATTTTATCAACAGTCTACGAAGTTATTAAAGTGGCCTCAATGTCCCCGGGACAGAAATTTTACCGAGCTTTGGCATCAATAAAGAAACTAATAACTGAAGAATTACAGTTTACGGTTGCTTCCCGCCCCCGCGAAAGAATTTGCAATGGCCGTCACTGACGAACCAATTCTCTCTCGACTTGATCGTTTAGACAACTTGGTAAGTTCTTTAATTTATTAAATATTATTTTACTACTATTTTTACATTTTGGGGCCACAAAATTTTTAATCTAAATTCATAGCAATAATTCGATTCGTTGTAAATGGAAATAGTGTTCATGGATATGTTTCTCATATTGCTAATTTGGATTTGTGGGCAACTTATACGTGTCCTATCGGGTCGAATGTTTATTCTTGTTTGTCATTATTGGCAATATCCATCTCGAAATTTGTAGTAATCGTTCAATTTGGTCGAATGTTGAAAGAATATTCAATTGAAATGATCTTGTTGTACATAAGTAATTTTATTGTACTATATATGGGCGAGCATGATAATTTTGTATTTAGAATCGTGTACCTACGCTAGCAAGCTGTTTAACTGAGATTATGCGTTACACGTACATCTTCTTGTCTTCATCAGTTGAGGCAGGTGGAGGAAATTAGAAGCTGCAACTGGTCACCAAAGAGCTCTTGCGCATCCACACCGTTAAGTGGGACCCTAACAAGTGAGGGTCAAGCATCATCTGTTGATTTCTCCCCCAATTGTCTAGAGAAGCACTGCCGTCCGATTGATCACGCGGTGATGGAGATTGGACTGAAAGGAACACTTATAGAGAGACTTGACCATGTAGAAGCCCGTGTACTCAAGGTACCAACCAATCAACAACTATGTAAAAATATTATTATTATTATTACAAACTCATGCATTATTTAAGCTGGAGCTTAAGATCAAAGCCCTATGAAGGCTGCTTACAACACTGGAACTAGACCTTAGCTAACTCGATCTATGTATAAATATTGCAGTTGCAACATTAAAAAAAATAAGTGATACCCTTTGATTAATGATTACTTTTATTCTGTGTTGATTGATGTCATATGTTAGATTTCATGACGAAGTAGATATAACCATTTAAAGTGAGTCTAACGTATTATTTAAATCAGCTGTGTCTGCAGTTGGATGAAGAATTAGAAGCAGAAAAAAAGAGAGAGGTGGAAACTGACAAGAAGATTTACAAGAAGGGACTCAAGCAATTGTTGGAAAATATAACTTTTAGTAAGTTATATTTGGGCTATAATTTGAGTGGGATCCACTTAGTGTAACTGAAAGATCGCGGAGGTTTCGAAAAGTACTTCGTGAATACTTCGATTCGATATATCATATGCTCAAAATGATGGTCATGTGAATAAGAAATTGACTCACAAATATGCACCCTTGATGTTAGAAAATTAAAAGGAAATATGTTTACATATGATAATTAAAAGGAAATCATTGGATTTGAGTTTATATATGTTTACACACATATGGATATTCAAGAATACCAAGGATAGATGATCTCTCCACACGTTCCTGTGCAGAGGGGGTGCAAATCATAGACCCAAAATCGGCCTAATTTAGCTGAACTAGTGTGCGTCCGCACGTCCTGTGTACATGAATGTTTAACACAGAGGCCGCACGCGCACGTATTTCTCTCATATGTTCTTGACAAAATTCGCAAAATTCGTTCATGTTGTATCCTGGGAGACAGAGACTGATTCATGGTAAAGCACCGATGAGTAGGCGGTCAATCTGCTGTCAATCTGTTTTAAGGACACTGCAATCGCAGGCCTCGGGTTTCTCTGTTTGCACGAGATTGTTCGCGGGATTGTTCTCTGTTTCTTTGACCAATCGGTTTCCCAAAACTGTCTATATTTTTTGGAATTGCATTCGCTGTTTGTTGTTCTTCGATCATTTGCTGTTTTCGATTTGTCTAAGTTTAAATTATCTGTTAAATTTCGATTATGCTTTGATGTAATTGGTGTTTCTGCAATTTATTTTATCTATTGTTTGTTTCATTACTTGTTGTTTATTGTATCAATCTATTTTGTATAGATTTATTATATACCAATAATTCTACAATATTGTATTTACTGTATCGGGTTTATTTAATTAAATTCGACATTTCACAATTAAATTTACTCAACAGCAATTTGTTAAACAAATTGCCAAAGGAAAGGGGACACAAAAAAATAAAGATAAAGATAAATCAAGGGCCCATTTCTGTTAATCACTTGATAAGAATAAGTTCTCAAAAGTTCGTCTACAGTTGTATGGAGCATGTGTCCTTTTCTCCTTTTCCTTTGTTGGTTTTTTTTTGTTTTTTTAAATTTCCAGATTATCATTGGAAGTTTTGTAAAGAGCCCATGAGAGACTGTGAAGTGTGAATCTGTGATGAGGAAAGGGGTTTGTTTGGTTTTTTTGATTTGGATAAATTTTGGTTATGAGCTATTTGATTCAATCAAATTATGGTTCAGTTTAAGAAATTTAATAAGCTGTTTATTTCATAATTTTTAATAAAAATTATATTTGGTAAATTTTAAAAAATTCTGCTTAATTCATAATTTTTTTTATTTTAACAACATCTTTTAAAAGCAGATAGGAAGTTGCTATTCATAAATAATTTATTAAATAAGTTATTACACATTTTTAAAGTTTTTATTATAATTTTAATATTAACAAAAAGATAATTATGTCTTTTTTAATTTTAATATTTTAATAAAAAGATAATTATGTTTTTTTTTCACACACCTTAATATATGTCATTAGATAGTATATTACCATCACAATTAAATTACTCTCATAATTACTGTACAGATTCTCCAATATCAAAATTTTGATCCAGTTTATATTTTTTATATTTTACTTTTATTTTCCAATATAAGATTCAATGAGATTTGCATATGATTAAGTAAATTTTCCTTGAACTATGAATAATTTCACATGAAAGTTAACCATGCTTTTAACATTCAATCTATTTATATTTTTCTAGTGATGATGTTTATTACAACAAGTCTAATGTGAATGTAATGCATATTAATTTTTTATTTTATTAGGATTATGTAGTAGTATGAATTTTTATCATATTTAATGTAACGGATTATAAAGTTCATTATATTTTATTTAATTAATTTTTTTATTTTATATAATTTTATGTGTTTTAAAAAGAAAAAGGCACGTCAAAATATTATTATACATACTTCAAAAAAATAAAAGATAATTTAAATTTATATATGTTTTGATCATTATATTATAAAATAATATTTTTGTAATAAAATTTATCAAACACATGTACACTATTTTTTAAATTCACAGTAATCGTAACAACATAATTTTTCAAACACTAAAATTTTTTTTTAATCAATAATTTATTTTATCTACGCATCAGAAGCATTTTATTTAATCAGTGACTAAATCTCAAGCTGGCCCATGTACAAGCAAATTGATAACATTGCGGTTAGAAGTTCGCTTTATATGGCCATGGATGGGCTCGTTTTTTTTCTTCTCCCCCCCACCCCCCGAAAAAAAAAGATAGGCGGGTCGTGCAAAGCGCCTCTTTCCCTTTTATGGGCCTCCATTTGGGAAGCCGTAAGATGGAAGTCAAACAAATGAGATCAGAGTTGGTAAGCTATTTATCGTCACTTTTCCCAAAAAACAAAGGCATTTGAATAAAGTCGAGTAACTAGACGTGGACGTGGTTGAGCTAGGAGGCCATTGAGAACTGAGAGCGACTGACTCACTCTCTCACTCCTAGTTGAACACGTGTATATATCATTATTATTTTATTTACTTTAATTCGTGCATTTTGGTATTTTATTTAATGGTCACAATTGTTATCTTTTCAAAACTTTTAGTAATCTTAGGTTGCATTTTGAGTAAAATATTTAGGAATTAATTAAGTTATTTTGCACATATTAATAAAAACTTAAAGTTGAAGAGTTAAATGGTTTAAAGTATCTTTAATTTATTTTATTTTTTATGACATAATTTTAGAAAGTTTGTCTATTTAATTTTTAATAAAAATTTGTCATAGACAACTAAACAATTCAAATAAAATTTTCTCCTAATTTATTATTCAAGACATTTGAAAATTTGGATTAAGATCCGGAATATGCCAATTGTGTTATTTTCATTTTGAATTATGATTGGAATCCCAACATTTAAGTCTCAATATTATGTGTCACTCATTTATTGGATGATGAATTTTATAATGTTTAAAATTACTTAAACACCCTCCAATAGATGAATGACACATCAATTGAGATTTAAAGTAAGACTTAAATATTGAAATACCTATCATTACTCATTAATTTTTAATTACCTAAATTAAAAAAATTATTCATCATAAAGTTAAAAAAATTAATAATGGACCCAAGCCCAACAAATTCAATACTTTGCATTCACTTTTAATTTTTTTTAATTAACAACATTGACTTTTAAAGTTTAATTGAACTAAACAAAAGAAAAAAAATAATTGATTTGTTAATTTACATATTAAAAATTAGATAGTTAATGGATGATTAGAATATTTAGAATTTGAGATTCTACTCAGTCGGAATTCAGGATTTTTTCCTTTTAATTTATTATTCAGGTTCAAGATAATTATTCCTCCTAATTCATGGTGGAGACAAAATTGAGATTTACCAATATCAATTAGGACGTTATTGTCAATCCTAATTACCTTTAACGTCTAACACATATTATGTCTTTTAAAAAAACTAAAAATTTATCTATCAAAAAAATAGATAAATAAAAATTTCAAAAATCTAAAATTCATCACACCGCAAAAATCCAAAGCCGGCGGACATTTTAGGTTAGAAATTTAGTACACTTTATTTTGTAGTCGTGTAGCCACATATATAGCACTAAACGCAAGCAATCCTTTTCAGGAAATTTAATGATTATAGAATGAATACACAAAACTACAATTATAGGTTAACAATAACAAACCATCATGACATCCAGCCTTTATTAAAAAAAAAAAAGAAGATAATAAGTAATTTCAATTTAAATGGGCATAGCCAGGATTTTGATCGATCTGAGATATGTTTAAAATCAAACAAGTACGACTGTGTATGTGGTAAACTCTTATTTGGATAAATATATTGTGGGCCCCACAAACTCTAAATCGGAGCTTACCACATGCACAATTGTGCACCTTATGGAGTGCGTTGCATATGATTGAAACACTTTTTAAAATATAATACGCTTCTAAAAATTTGGATAGTAATATATATTATCGCAACTATAATATTCATTAATAATAAATTTATTTATTACAATTATTCTCGTCCAAGACTCCTTAACGGGATTTATGTACTAAAAATAATGCATGATAGTTTCATCATCAATATAAGCAAAAATATATTTTCTAATATACAAAACTAAATTATCACTTAATTTGTTCTTAGAATCTTTTAATAATAACAAAAATATTCATATAGTGCAACACATAAAGCAAATATGAATACATGATAAAATTAGGGATTTTAAAATAGATAAAAGATTAATAAGAAAATAAAAAATTAGAATTAACTAGACTTATCACTTATGGATTAATGTTAAATGACCAAATAATTGATTTTGTTTGAATAGAAAACAAAAAGAGTAAAAGCTAGTCCATTAATCATTATACTAACGTTTTGTTATGTTTGTTTCTTATTTTAATATTTATTCATTTGTGTCTTTATTCAAGTTTCATGAAATGTTAATAACTAATCAAATTATTTAGAATTAAACATTTAAATTTTAAAATTAATGGGGGCACTTTGATAATGTTAAAATTTAGCTAGGGCATTTTCCATAATAACAAATAAAATACATTTTTTTAAGATAATCATCCAAAAAAAATTTTAAATGCCAGCTGGGGCCCGTGCCCCAGCTGATCACATGCTGGCTCCGCCAGTGATTTAAAAAAAAGAAAGAAAAGAGAAACGTTCACTAGGTTATATAATGAAATAATTATTTAATAATGGAAAAGTTAAAAAGGCTTACCATGAAAACTAGTAGTTTCTCAAAAGAATTCCATCGCTAATGTTTTTTTTTTTTTTTAAGTTGATTATACATCAAGTTACTGACCATATATTAATTATATATAATTATTATTTTAACAAATAAATATATTAGAACTATAATATTATATTTAATTTTATAAAATACTTACTCAGATAAATTAATCTTTATATTAAAGAAACTTATTATCTCTATTCCCCCGCTGATGTTATATTCTCAAATCTCAAACAAAAAATGACCTTCAGCTAAAAAGTTCTACGACTCAATTCTTTTGAACCTCTGTAACCTCTCATTAATAAATAGAATAGCAAGTAGCAAGTGTGTTTAAGAAGTTACGGGTAATTTTGTAAAATTCGATGAAGTGAACGAGTGGTATAACCGTAAATATTTTGAACAAATTGGATACTGTAAAAGTGGAAGAGGCATTAGATTCGAAAGACAAGACAAGACAAGACACATGTACTGATGATTACAATAAAAAACAATATATCGTACACGTGTCCAACTGAGAGTGAGAGAGTGATTCCGGATAGCCGTTTAAGGGCCCGCCTGACATGGAGCGCTGTAATCACATACAGCCGTATTTGATTTTTTTTTTTTTTTTTAATCGCCATTTGATGTGTTGTTCCAATGGTTTGTTCTGCTACACTGGACCCTCCCCAAGATTGTATGTAATTTGTGGCCTATGATTGACAGCTTCAGCCATTGAGTCTTGACAGGTACAGTATAATGATTTTTAGTACTTTGGAAAGTCGACGGTGAAGATCATCCCATTCTCCCATGTGGGACCGATGATGATTTGATTCGAGTACTAGATTCCCACTCATTGGCCAGTTGGCCTTGCACCATTGATTTGTGATCTCTTCTGCGTACGTCTAGTATGAGGTGCAAACATTATTCTAATTTATAAGTGGGTCTCTTTGCTTTACCCAAAAAACATTTTGTGGGTGAATAAGCTAGAAATACATTATTGTTGGAAGGAATTACGATGAAGACTTAACTGAGCCCAGTGTACAATGATAGGGGCGTCGGTGTCACAAGATCTTGGCTAGGGTCCATGTTGGATTTGTTCCCATTAGAGGCAGCCAAAGTGGAGGAGCCAAAATTTGAGTCACATACATTGCATGTGGCTTTTTACCATTAATTGCTTTTCAGAAATTGAACCATTTGGTTTGTTAATTTCAACAAGTTAGTCGCTTTGTGAGGTAGTTCATATGAAGTTATTGAGGAATTATTAGTTGCATGTACACTGTTAAATTTGTTGCGTTGGTTTTTTCGTAACATAATCCCATTTCATGAACCAAATTAGAAGATGAAACGATACTATCAATAAATTTAAGGCTTTCATAAATAGCGACCCACTTATCCTCTTCAGCCAAGAGGACAAAATATTTCTGGGTTTGAAGTTTGAGCAAGCTCGACACATTGACATTTTAAATTTTTATAATTACTTCAACGTAAATTGCATTAAATTAATTATTCTCTTATTGGCATGCCACTTTGAAGAGGATTTGTTTTATGTGCAATTTGTTTTGCTGTACGGGTATCCAAAACTCAAATAAATACTCAATGAGATTGATCTTGTTGTTCTTGTTACATAATATATGGTCAAAATAATGTGATAATATACTAGCAACATTATGCATGCGGTTTGTCCTTAGTTTTATATTTTATTGGGAAATTATCTGGTAGAGACCACTTATTAAGTGAAACTTCTATAAATTACTAATTTTAAAATTGTATCTGTAAACCATCTACTTTTCAAATTAATATCTCCCACCCATCTTTCCGTTAAAAAAATTAATGGAAACATGAAGTCAGCATGCCATCATAAGGGTAATATTGTTATTTAGTTAATAATTTAATTAATTATATTCTATTTTTTAAAAAATAAATATTTAATTATATAAACAACATCGTTTTTATTTATAAATAAAAAAAATTAAAACAATACAAAAGTGATATCATAAATATTTTCGTAATTATTGTATTACATGGGTAAAATAGTATTTACACAGAAAATCATTAACGACAATTAACTTTTTTAATGAAAAAGTGGTTGGGGGATGTTTCTTTGAAAAGTATGTGGTTTACAGATGCAATATTAAAATTTGATAATTTATAGAAGTTTCACTTAATAAGTAGTGGCCACTAGATAATTATCCTATTTTATTTTCCTATTCATGCAAGTGCTATAATTGACCAATGAATTATTTTAATCTTCATCACCCGAGCCATATAACAGTACATGTATCACTGCTGTTAATGTAGTTTCCGTTCATTATATATATACAATCAAATTGTTGAATCTCGATATTTTGATTATAAATTTACGATTAATGAAAGCTAAGTTCCCAAAGACATTTTAACAGTTGCGTAATTTTGATTATTAAGATTTCAACGGCACCAATATAAACTCCAATGGACACATAAATATGACGGCTGGTGGCAGCGATAACGATGGCCGAAGGTGGCGAGTGATGACCAAATATCGCTAATTTAATAACTAGATAAATAAAGAAAAATGGATTAATGAAAGTTCATATAATAAAAAATGAAACCTAATGCCACGCGGTATTAAATCCGGGGTGTGGGTATATATTTAATGCCACAAATCCTACATTAATTTGAAAACTAATTAATGCAATTGCTTTCTTTCCTTCTTTTTTTTTTTTTTTCGTTCCGGTCCCCTTCTATTTAAAAAAAGAAAACAGAAAAAAGAAAAGGCTATTCTCTTTTCCGTTCAAAACATAGGATACATACGTTATTGAGGAAAAATGTCCTAATACTACGCAAATGAAGTATTTCATGTAAGAATTTTTATTGACGGGTCCATATAATAAGTCATTTGTTTAATAAATAAATAAAATTATATTAATAATCTGCTTAAGCTATTGTGGTATTTTCTAACTTCCTACAAGCTACAAGTATTTGTTGCCTACTTTAATGTATGAGAAGGAGACTGTGGATCTTGAAGAAGTTATTAGTACTCTATTTTCATAAGAAAGAAGGATGAGTGGTGAAAGTAACAAAGCTTATGATGGATTGGCATTGACAGTTGGTGATTGGAAAAAAAAAAGAGTAACTTCAAGAAGAAAAGAGTCTGCTGGGTGTGTGGACAATCAAAAAACCTTAAAAGGAATTGTCAGAAAGTAATTGGAACAAGTTTGACAAGTGGCTCTAAGTCAACATATGAGGATACTGATATTATCGCTAGCAGAAAGGCTTTCATCATTGTGGGAGACGATGGTCCCCTATAATAGATGACGGAAACATCCTCATGGTAAGCCACTAGTGCCATGGAAGAGGATGTGTTACTGATAGGGGGTCCACAAGATTTACACCCAAGGTATGATTTGAAATTTATGCAAGGTGTGTGGAGGAGTTTTTATTTGGATAGCTAAGGACTCTCAAGGAAAGCAAAACATGAGAGTATGTATTTTCAACAAGGTGATTGACATATGACGAATATGTGTACTCTGAATAAGGTGGAGTATAATGATTCTCATTGTAGAGAATTATGGCTGCTAGATAGAAGATAAAATTTTACCTATAGTTGAGTGATTTTGATAAGTCCTATGTGAAAAAGGTAGAGAAAATGTGATTGTGTGGATACACAATGGATTATCTTTTGTCGTTTAATTAAAAAACATGATAGTATGGAGATTCTTAGGAAAACTTTCTCATTTTTCAATGAGGATTTGTAAATCTTAAATTGGGATATTTCTTAGGCTTTTTTGATTTCGTAGTTTTTTTATTTAAGAGGATTATTATTTAAGAAATAAATAATTTGTCCTTTGTGACTTAATTTATACAAGGAAGAATACAACTTATATACAGAAATGAATACTTTTCTTATATGAAATAATCATTGTATATAGGAAGTTTGAGTTCATTTGTTTGTATAAAACAATAATCAATTTCTGTATAAGTAGACCGTTTTTAGTATGAGAAAGACAATAGGTCTATTGAGAGATTGGATATTATTAGTGTTTTGAGTGTGAGAAAAATATTAAAGTGATTGTATTTTTTTTCATCGTCCTTATCGGTCGTAGTTGTCTTCGATACAAAAATTTTTCAAATAAATTATTATATTGTGTGATTGATTTTTTACTCTACATATTTTTTTATTTATTATTTATTTGATATTTTTACTTATAAGATATTTGGTGAGATTAAAATTTCTTAACATATTATTGTGAGTGTGTTGGTCGACTAAAATACTTAACTATCAAACTAAAGCAATGGTAACCGAAATGGTAATAAATTTATGAATCTTATAAATGACAATGGCTAAAAGTCCTTAAGTTACTAATTCTAAAGATCGAAGCTCCGAGAATTTTTCCAATTTGAGAGAAAATATCTCCTTTTTTTTTTTGAGTAAATTTTTCGGAACATTATTATTGAATTTGTATTTTGTAACGACTAATGTCATGTAATATATAGGTTTATATTAAAAAAAAAAAAGTCGTGGAGTTTAAAATTCGAAAAATGACTTTTCCCTCTGATTTTGACTCCACAATTAACCACAATTGACCGCTGCTCTGACACACTCTGTTTAGTTGGTGGACTCCAAATTATAAATTCCAATCCACTTTTCTAACCTACACTTTAGGTCCGCACTCTCTCACTGGCTTAACCGGTCACCAGTCCCACTCTCACAAATTTTAATTCCAATCCACTCTAAATTTAACTCTAATTTCAACTTCATTTAACGTGCATTTCAATACCATTTCACTTACATTTCTCCTTTTTCCTTTCTTTTAATATTTATTTTAAAATTAAAACCAAAAAAAAAAATAAAATCTGCATTTCAATTTTAATTTCTGCTTCACTTTCAACTTTTTCAACTTTTACCCTTCCCATTGCCTCAGATTTGTTTCCTCGTAAGCATCATCGAACTTGTAAGGAAAAGATTAACTTGCAATAATAATATTACAAAACACTTTATGTATCATTTGATAACTAATGTATATTGTTTTGTTTATATGCTTTATAGCCTGGCTCTGATCTATTACAATTGATGCTGATCAATGATCATAACATAATCTCTCTGTCTCAGTAAGATCTGCGTTGACTTTTCTTTGACCTGCCTCGTTCTGCTTCAAGTCTTGTAGCTGGTGAGTTCTTTGTATTTTAATCTTCACAACTTTCTATATAATTTGCTAATGTGTACGCCTGTGTCTGTTTTCTTTTTTATCATGTTTTGGTTGCTAAGAAAATGAATGAGAAAAAAAAAGGAGTAGTTGTAGATTTTGATTAGAAGAATAAGAAAAAGATAAGAAGGTAGCTATGTATATTATGAGCAGATCTATATTGATGTTTCTCTAGGTTCTTTTCATTTTGTTGTAAATCCTTTGATTTACAGGAACATTAATTTAATTTTTAGTTTTTGACTTTTCAGTTAATTGAAGCGTGTGTGGTGGTTCAGATAAATCAAAATCTAACACCGAAGATATGAATAATAACTCAACTGTTGAGAGTGAAGATTCTTTTACCAGCATGCTGGAACTTGCTTCTAACAATGATGTTGAAGGCTTTAAGCGAATGATAGAGCGGGATCCTTCTTCTGTCGATGAGGTTGGATTATGGTATGGGCGTGTTAATGGATCAAAACAGATGGTATCTGAGCATCGGACTCCTTTAATGGTTGCTGCTACTTATGGTAGTGTTGATGTTCTTAAGGTTATACTGTTGCATTCTTCGGCTGATGTAAATGTTTCGTGCGGCTCGGATAGAACCACAGCCCTTCATTGTGCTGCTTCTGGAGGTTCTGCTAATGTGGTTGATGTTGTTAGGTTGCTTTTATCTGCTCGTGCAGATCCAGATTGTGTTGATGCTAATGGGCATCGTCCTATTGATGTTATTGTTCTGCCACCAAAGCTACAAAGTATGAGGGCTATCATTGAAGAGCTTTTTGGAAGCAAAAATTCTTCTGTTGTTGTTGCCTCAGGTGCTGAGCACAATTTGACTGTATCTATTGGTTCTTCCCATTCCAATTCTAGCTCACCACTCCTTACTGCATCTGCTAGTGGGTCACCGCCATCTCCGTCACGGTTGGTATCTTCTCCAGTGGCTTTAAAGTTTAATGATGCATCATTTGGCATTGGAGCTGAGAAGAAGGAATACCTGAACGACCCCTCTTTCCCAGACATCAAGAACAGCATATATGCAACTGATGAGTTCCGAATGTTCTCATTCAAGATTCGTCCTTGTTCTCGAGCATACTCCCATGATTGGACTGAGTGCCCTTTTGTCCACCCAGGAGAGAATGCTCGCCGTAGAGATCCACGGAAGTTTCACTATAGCTGTGTTCCTTGCCCTGATTTCCGTAAAGGAGCTTGTAGGCGTGGTGATATGTGTGAGTATGCTCATGGGGTCTTTGAGTGCTGGCTACACCCAGCTCAATACAGAACTCGGCTTTGCAAAGATGGCACAAGCTGTGATAGACGGGTTTGCTTTTTTGCCCACACTGCCGAGGAGCTTAGACCATTGTATGTCTCTAATGGATCAGTGGTTCCTTCACCACGCTCCTCTGTATCTGCTGCTAGTGTTATGGATATGACTGCTGCTTTACTTTTGCCTGGTTCACCCTCATCAATGCCTGGCATGTCGCCGAATCCATTTAGTCAGTCCATATCCCCTTCAGGAAATTTGCAGTCATCCATGATGTGGCCTCAGCCAAATGTGCCCACACTTAATCTGCCAGGAAGCAATATTCAATCTAGTCGTTTGAGATCTTCCCTTAGTGCTAGAGATATACTGCCTGATGATTTTAGCTCATTGTCAGATTTTGATTCCCAGCAACATGTTTTAAATGATCTAACTTGTTTCTCTCAAACACGAAACAATTCTGTTTCTCTGAGTCGTTCCTGTCGGCCTAAAACACTAACCCCATCAAACCTCGATGAGCTTTTTTCTGCTGAGATCTCTTCATCTCCTAGGTTTTCTGATCAGGCTGTTTTCTCCCCAACCCACAAATCTGCTGTTCTCAATCAATTCCAACAACCACAGGGCATGTTGTCTCCCATTAAAACCAATGTCTTCTCTCCTAAAAATGTTGAGCACCCCTTCTTCCAGGCCTCATTTAGTGTTGGATCTCCTGGCAGAATGTCACCAAGAAGCGTGGAACCAATTTCCCCTATGGGCTCTAGGCTAGCTGCACTTGCTCATCGTGAAAAGCAGCAACAACAGCTTCGCAGCTTGAGCTCAAGGGATCTTATATCCAACAATCCCATCCCCAATGTTGGATCTCCTAGAAATGTAAATTCTTCTTGGTCTAAATGGGGTTCTCCAACTGGAAAACTGGACTGGTCTATTAAAGGAGATGAATTGGAATTGTTGCGAAGGTCATCTTGTGATCTTCGGAGCAACAACCGCGAGGAGCCTGATCTATCTTGGGTCCATTCTGTAGTCAAGGAATCATCACCTGAGATGATGAAAGAGAAAACAACAATTCCAGTTGCCAGTACTGCATCATCTGGTGAGGCTTTGAATTCTAGTTCTCAAGCTGATTCTTTTGATCATTCGGTCATTGGGGCATGGCTTGAGCAGATGCAGCTTGATCAGCTTGTAGTCTAGTGTAGATGATTTCATTTCAATTCAATCACCCAATTGAAGATAGGTAAAAGATTTCTCAAGGTACATACATTTGGTGGATAATTTTGCTAGTGGTTATGGTGAAAATGTGAAGTCAAACCGTACTGAATGGCTGAAGATTGAAGTATGGCTGAAAAATTTTTCATTATTTGACCATTTTATTGCTTACAACAGAATGAGTAAGAAGTAGCCTTTCTCTGGGCATAAGATTAAGAAACTTAGTCCGGGTCTGGTATTTTCTGCTATGTTTCTGCTTTTAGGAATATTATTATTATTTTTATTTTTTGCTGTTAATTTACCCTTGAAAGAAGCAGATACATGAGTTTTGTATCTTTTGATGTCGCATTCTCTCTTGTATTTCAGTATTGTGTTCAGCGAATGGTAATATTCTTTTTGAGGGATTCAATTGTAAGTTGGATGATGCATTCTTCTAGTATGTGAGATGGTGAGCCAACACGGTTCCTTCTAATGATGTCAAACCGAATTCAAAGTTATTAATTAATATATTTCAATACCTTTATTTTTATTTTATTTTTTCTTATCTCTTAACACAAGATGACTTGTCTTGATCTCTCCATTTATCTTTTTCCCTTACATTCATTTTGCTTTCTCTTTTCTCAACTTGCATGGATGATTTTATTTTGTGGGAATATGTTATTGTTATGTAAATCAGTAAATGGTACCCCACCAATTGATGGGGATTTGTTTGAATGGATATTTTCGGATTCTTGAAATCTTTTTTGAGTAGATCAGCACATCACATGTGAGTTGAAATGGGAAGCAAAGCTTTAATTTTTCATGTACCTGATCATCCAACTTTGTGGTCCTTGGGGATTGTAATGTGTTGAAATGTTCCCTGTTTTGATGCAAGCCAAGCCGCTAACCGCATAAATTAAAGTTTGGTGGGTGATGCATTTTAATGGAGTTACTATTATTTATTTTGTCATACATTTTTAATGGAGTTAGATAAGATGGATTATGACCCCTCTCACATGAACAGTGGCCCGAGGCGTGGGGGCATTTAAGAATATGTTGTAAAATGGTTGTGGTTTCTACCTTTTATATTTTGATAGTGATGTGAGTAGTGTGGCATGTGGTGGGTTTTCAAGGCATTTGCTTTTTATGGTAGGTTGATAGAACATGTTGCTTCTTTCCTAAGTATGATTTGTTTCGTTGGTTGGTTCAAAGCATCATCAGTAATTTTTCTTCATAATTATTGCCATTGGGTGCTTGTTTTGTTATCCTAATAGTGGAACGAAATGTCTCAAGCGACAGAATTTTGTAATTCTTATTTTTACAAGCACAATGATATTCGAACACAAAATTATGAGAACATTACCGAAAGTTACCGAAGAGTATCGTATGTGTCTGGGAAATAAGAAACGGTACCGTAACAAAATCGAAATACTAGCAAGAACAAAATTAATTGATAACAAAATTACAAAAATATGTCACTTATATGGTAATTCCTCGAGCCATTTTTCCTATGGCAGGAGTCGACCTCTCAGAAAGCGCCAAGGTCCGGTTCCCGTGCCCATCCTGAAATTGTCAGAGCCCAGAGGCAGAGCAACGATAATTCTAAATTATAAATTATAAATTTTATTTACATGCGTTTTAACTTTTAAGTGCAATAATTACAAATTTTCAGAAAAATGCACAATTTTTTTTTTAATAAATGAAGGAGTTAATGTATTTAAAAAAGGAAAAAAAATCACCTCCAAACTCCAGCAAATGTACGGAGACCCATGTATATGGTTAGCGCAACCCAAATTCCAACAAAACCACTGGTTTTAGAGAGAACAAATATGGATGCTATACTTGCTATGGCAACCAGAACCTGAAGAAATTATACAAACACAAAAGGTCAAGCACATTATTTTCTCAAGATGAATTTGAAATAAAAATAAAAATGCACGATTCAATACTAACCATGGAGTACGCAGAATATACAAAATCTGAAGCTCCAAAGTTTACACCATCAAAGACAAAAGCTAAAGAATTGATGGGTTGAGTTGCTGCAACAAACTGAAGGGTACAAAAACAAAAATGAAAAATAATACATACTCAGGTGAAGTTCATAGGACCAAAAATTAAAAAAAGGGAACTAATTACGCACCGGTATGCCTATGTTTATAAGGTGAATAACATTAACATCTTTTGAAAAGATTCCTGAACCAAAGTACAAACCAAGACCAACAACAAGAGCAAGCCCCAAGCCTAGAATAAAACCCATCTGCAAAACAAAATTTTCACATTTTTCTTGCATGCCATGTGTGTATAACAACAATAAACAGTAGTAAATGAGCTTGAGGAGAGGGCATATAGAGTCTTTTTATATGCAGAAATCCACACATGATGTCTAGCTATGATACAATGTTAAATTAAAATTAGACAATGCGATCTGATTTCAAATTTAAATGTTAGAATGTGTGGATCCTTACACGGGATTTCTGAGATGTATGAGTGTACCTGTAATACTCGGGTTGCTGCAAGTGTAGCTTTTTTGTAATCTTTCTCGGCAAAAGCACCAGCTAGAATTGCCTGGAAGATGCATATTCATAAGAAATTAATTAACCATGAAAAGTGAATGTAAAATTGAAACCCGAAAAAAACAGAGAGGAATGAATTAGTCAGCAATTAATATAAATGAATTACCTGTCCGGCGACAGCTAAACCATCTGCTAGAAGAGAAGAGGTCAGCCAGACTTGTAAGCAAATCTGAAAAGCAGCCATAGGAATTGAACCAAGCGTTGCAGCCCTTGAAGCAGCCAGAGTCACACATATTGTCACGGCTATCACTCTTGTTAACAGCCAAAAACCTGTGCCCAAATAACGAAACATATGTTGTCATAATATTAGATTAGCCAATGGTAATATTTGGTGACCCCTGACCAATATTTTATAAAATCTATTAGAGTGTTGCAATAATTAATTAATAGATACACTGAAAAATAATCAGCTAATCCCTGAGAACCTTACCATTTTTAAGAAACCGACTAAATTGCAAATCTTTAAGACTTGGGGGTAAGAGATGAACTTCTTTCATCAACCTCAATAGGAGGATCAGTGAAATCAAGTACCTGGAAATATAATCAGTAAATACATTGTTAGTACAAAGTACAAACTCGAGTGAAAACAATATGATAGTTGGAATATCCATTAAATAGGGGATACTCAAACCCTCCAAGTTTGACTTAATGGAAAATTGGACCCCAGTCTTTTGGAAATAGACATCCTGAACCCCAATACTTTAGGAATTGATATTTGTGTGAATTCTGTTTATTTGGACGGATATATAAGTATTATAGTACATTAATCTTGGACAGTGCTCTTATCTCCATCAATATAGATTGATAGGATCTATTATTTATTTCTAAATCCATGGAGGTCTAGATGTTTATTTGGGGCAAACCTTAAAAGTCTGTGTCTTTTTCTGTCAATTAAAATGTTGAAAAAATATAAGATGAAAGAGAGCATATATGAAATAGGAAAAATAGAATTGATATGCACAATACAAACTTACTGAGAAAGAACATGTGCGATGGCTGCACCGCTAACACCAAGACGGCAAACAAAGATGAATATAGGGTCCAAAACAATATTTGCAAAATCTCCTGCAACTGTTTTAATCCAAAGAATATTATTAACAATGAACAAGAAAGGATTGGATAATTTTTTTCTTCTTCTTTATTTCATATATATATATATAGCCATTCTCTGTTGCGGGCACCTTCATTTTTTTTGTTTTCATGTGGACACTTTGTTAAGTCTTAATAGAGTTAATTTTTTAAGAATTAGATAATTTAATAATTAATTAAATTCTGCTTACCAGTGGCATACAAAGGAGTTTTTGTATCCTTAAACCCTCGAAAGACGCCTTGCATTGCCAAAGAGAGAAGAACAGCAGGAGCACCAAGTGATCTCAAAGTCAAGTACTTTCTAGCTGGGCTCATCATAGGCGAATCCTGATCATTAATAATAAGAGTTGGGGTTACTTGTCCATTAGAAAGTTAATTTGCATATGAACCAAGCTAAGTATGTACACTTGGTTTGGCACTCAAATAATTCCGCTCACACAAGGTGGATCTAAACTCTAGAGGGATTTGATTTACATTTAATAAGTTTTAAGTAATAATATTTGAAAGAATGAAATGACAAGTGGTGAATCAAATTAAATAAAATAATAAAGAACTTACAGATTTGACGCCCATAATATTCAAGAGAACTTTAGCTCCAAATACAAGAAAAATAGCTTGAACAAGACCAAGAATTGAGCCTATAAATAGTGCTGTTGATGCTGAAGGGATATCTCGCTTCTTCTTATTCACTTTAGTCGTGCTACTAATTTCGCAATCACTTTGAGCAGCGGACCTATTGCATGTAGTAGTATTTGCAATAGGTGGCTTACTGCAAAGAGTACCGTTTTGGGGCACTGACGACGACTCTTTGGTTTCATTATTGCTATAAGTGGCTTCATTTTCTTCAGTGCTGCTGGTTTTAGGCGAGCCCTTTTCCAAGTTATCTTCAGGCTCCTTCATTTCAGTGCTTCTGTTGCTGCTTTTAGGGGCCTCACCCTTTTCCAAGTTGTCATGATGATGATGATCATCTCCTTGTACTGGTTCTTCAACATTTGTAATTCTTCCAATGGTATCTTCTTCAGCAACAAATGAGGTTGTAATGTTAACTAATGGGAATATTGTAATTCTTGACGCTTGATTGAATATTGCAATAGAAACTCCCACAGCTGCGAGCTCCACTGGCCCTATATATATACATATACATGCATAAAAGAGAGTTTGATTATAATTAATTAGCTTCTATAAAATGTTTTTAACTCATCACTATATTTCTATAAGAGCATACCTAAACGGCCGATAAATGCTGTGTCAATGAGAGAAGCAATAGGATCAGCAGCTAAAGCTAAGGCAGCAGGTAATGCGATCCTTATTATCTCCATGCCAATTGGATCCATCTTGAACACAAGCCTGAAATTTTTTACACGACAATGAGTTGATGTCATGTTACACATATTCACATAAAAGACCGATCGATCTACAAGCTCTTAAAATATCCAGAAAATTAAAATTTGTACCGCGCATCCTTGAAGAAAACAAAGACTGGCATCAGCCACTTGCTGCTTTTTGAAAGCGGAGTACTGTCCTCAGCCATGATATTTGAAATGCGAATTTGTTCAAAGTGACAGCTCCAAGTTAAATGTGGTCTTCAATCAGGGCCTATAATGACATTGAATGAGTTTCAAAATTGAAATTCCATAAAGATGTGCAGAATTTATTTGCATAAACAAGCCACTCAAGGGTAGTGTCAGTGCGAAAATGGAAAAATGCTCGACATACCAATTCATCAGGTGTGATTACTATGATTATTGTTGGAACAGGAGACTGATAATTGGGTGTAAATTTGTATGTATAAAAACCTATATGAGGTGAAGAAATAGCGTAAATTGAATGCATGTGCTTAAAAAGAAGTAAAAGCCAACTTAATTAGCACATTCAATGACAAACTCTAGTTAATTTATACAATTAATTTATGTACCTTAAGAGAAAAAGAGATAGTTGAACCTGCCTCAGTTACATAAAAAATTCATATTCTGTCAAACGAAGTTTCTTTAAGAAAACATTTTTTTTTAAAAAGATTTTCCCGACCGCGTGTCAATATTACAGCGAGTATTATAAATTGATAGGAGCGAAGGTATGAAGTTAAAAATGCACATTTTCAAGGAAACACAATTTGGGTCCTAGCAAAAATATGTTAGACATGGAACTAGGCGCAAATCTTAAAATCGAATCAATAATATTAGGAAAAGCGTTTAACTAGTCAAAAAGCTTAAATTCAATATTACCTGAAACTTAATTAAATCGGACATATAAGATGCCAGAATAAAGTCTTAAAAAAAGATTGAGATTGGATTCGGTTAAGTGAATTTAGAAGATAGATAAAGACTCAAAAACTACTTGAGGTAACTTTAATGTATAGAGCAACTTGAGCTACAAATATTAGAGTTGGACACGTTTTGTATGGTTTCGAAGCTCATGATGAGACAAGCAAATTTCATAAGCTTGGGCCTTAAATACATTATTTTTTTTTTTTTCCCATATTTTGCTATCTTGGGCCTTAACATAGCATTTGAAATTATATCATATATATATAGGATAGAAAACTTAGAAATTATTTTTAACTTTTTCTATGAAACTCGAATTTGAGTTCCAATTTTTTGTAATTTTCTTCTTTGAATTTATAGTATCCTATAATCTAATAAAGTGTTGAATCCTCGTATGTGAAAAATCTTAAGTATTTTAGGAATTACGCACTACTACGGTTTGCTATTACTAGTTTGATGTTGAGGGATGTAAAACATTAGGCTACACAACTTTTTTTTTTGGGCACTAAATCATTTTACAAAATTTTTTTAAAGTTAAAATTTTGAAACTTTTTTTTTGTTTTTTTTCAAAAAAATAGAAATGCTACAAAGGCACCCTTGTTTTTACACAAGGACTCATAATTATTATTAAAAAAAAGTCGTAACAAACAATAAAAGATTGTCCGAATTTCAAGAAGAAATATAGTATTATAATCTCAAAGTTTAGGCCAAAACAAAACTCACTTAGGAAACACATATAATATAGTATCATTTTGACGCATAGTGAACTTATATTATGCCCTGATTTATATAAACCTTCCTCAGTTCAAAAAACCCCTAATAGCACCATCAACAAAGAGTCTCCAAATCACGTACGAACAAAACCTATATTATTCTATCGTGCATTTATTTTCACAATAAAGTTTAATTTAAAAAAAATACATATTAAAATAAAAGGGCAATCTGTCGACGACTCTATGGAGCAGCCTTCCTAGCAAGATTCGTTGAGTTTCCCCCAGATAATATTTTCTCAAATACAAGATGAATCAATATCCATGCGGTGATATAAAATTAGATTTTATTAAGACATTTGCATCAGCAGTCATTGTTCACACTTCACACCGACCTTAATTAGCGACATCGAATTGACTAAAGAATTATGGAATTGAATGGATGTTGAAAGAAAAAACGCCCAACGAGCGAGCACTGATTTTTTCAACAGACGATTAGTTTAATTTTATGGGTGTTGCTAAGTTACTGCTTTTATAACTTACAATCCTGGTAAAAATATACGTGGGCTCCATACATATTACAACTTTATTGCATTATTTTTACGAGAGATATAAGTTACATTAAAAGTAACTTAATAATTGCCTAATTTTATTGATATAGCGAGTAAATTAATTAAGTATATAATCATGAGCTTCACTGACATATGATATGGCAACTCCGTGACCTCCGGTTGGAACTTGGTTGCTGATTAAATATTTAACTTTTCTTATTATAATCTCTTTCTTTGGGCTACCTCATGTTGTATTCTTTCATTAAGAATAATAAAATGACATGTGTTATTGATAAAAACTGTTGGGTTGACGTATGTTATATAATTATATAACTTAACAATTATTAAAATAAAAACTTTTTTTTATTACTAGCAACGACTAACAAATGTTGCACGAGCACAATTTTCCTTAAGAAGATATGAGGCTGTAAATATAGCAAAAACATTTGTATTTATGAGTGATGATAAACAGGAAAACTTATATATATGTGTAATATGTGGCCAGTAACACTCGATGCAATATAAACATACATGACCTCTGTCTATATATATTACATGGTTAATGCGTTGGTGCTTGCCTTTTTCCTTTGATTTATTATTTATTGCCTCCTTGGGCGATAAGATGTGATTGGAGTGGGATTGGCGGACGTTAGTCAAAAAATTATAGGAAGCAGGAAGCTAAAAAGGTGACACGTCATCGATTTTAATTTTAAAGCTACGAAAATAGGACATCCGTGAATGGTCAAAATAGTGAATTAGAATTAAGAAATCACTTGATGATGAGTGACCAAAATTTATTACGAAAGCAAACTTTAGGATAAAATAGACCAATTTTCTTTTAAGTGGAATAAAATAGACCACCTTATCATGTATTTGTATATGGTGTATAAAATATTTTAGATATAATATCAAAATAAGTTACGTCTGATAAAAAAATTTACTGGCCACTGATCATGCAGCAGTAAAGTCAAGTTGATTGTGTTGAAGTATTTTTAATAAAATAACTTTTTAGAGTGTTTTATTAACAACGGCAGTAGCATAATCAGTTTTTGGCTTGATGGGGGTTACAATGAAGAAACTACAAACTTGAGAAGGTCAAAACAAAAGATTAATAAATTTAAGGGCCAAAACATACAATTTTCAAATAGAATTGGATAAATTTTAATTAGAACCCCTATCTTTTCTTGAATCCCATTTTGACCGGGGTTTTGCTTCGCCTCCCTCAGGCTACATCAGAGGTATGTTATTGCATTGCACCGCATCACGAGTCAGGGCAAATGCTTATCATGTTTCAAATTCACACAATCTTTGAAGAGTAGAAAAGCTTAACTCAAACTTTGTTTGATATTGCGGTATTGTAAGTTTATCAAAAACACTCTGATAGCACAATTGCTATAAAGTTCAATAAACTTTTACCTCGATCTTAAATAAACATAATTTTTTTATATTAAATGCCAAATTATCATAAAATATTGATTATTGATTTTTTAAAAATAAAGAGTAATTAATTTTTAATGTTTGATTCATGCATGCATGTAGAGAACAAGCTAATATTAATTGGAAACAAATAATGGAAAGAAAGTGAAAGGAACATATGACAGTGAGAAGTCTAAAGTTAGAAACTAATTAGGTATAAAAAGCAGTGAACTAAAGGAGCTTATCAATCATCATGAGTATATGAAGGAGTACCTTTGCAATAATTCGTTCGTTCCTTGTGTGAGTATGAGAATACGAAGAGCTTTTTGCCCACCAACTTTCTTTTGCTTTGCATTACCAAATCTCAACCGACTCTCCGCTTTAAGTACTCTTTCCTCTCTCTCACGTCTCTTGTAGTATTTATATATAAATTCGCGGGAAAGAAAGAGTGGTCACTGGCAGCACATTTTCAGATTTCTTCGGTCAAATTTGGACACGTAAGAAAGAAAGACAGACACAGTGCAAAATTAAATTAAGTTCTACGTTTATTAACATTCTGGTGATTGTGCCCAAACAATTAACCAGACTGAATCGTTATATTTTGTTATATATATGAATCAAACTCATAAAAGATCACTTGATTTCTTATTAACTAACTTAGTGATGTAATTAGTTTCCTGTATGAGAATATTTTGAACTTATTGAAGTATATCAACTATGCCAATACTCAACGGATAGTTTATGAGTTCAAAATTAATACACTTAAGTCTTATTTGGCATTAAAGTTGGGCAACTGTAATTTAAAAATTTAAAAGTAACAATACTAAAGTGTTTGATAAACACTGACTATAGTGACTTGGAAGCAAAATTGATTTAGTCTCATACTTGTATGATAGAAAACATATAATATCTTTGATGTTTTTATCAAAATTATTATTAAAAAGTAATATCTACTTCATACTATCAATTTTTATCTCATAATTATAATATTTGTTTTTGCATAGCAACTATTGACTTAAAAGCTACACTACTTCAATACTAAACAAGACTTAGTTAAGCTTATTTACTCAAATTATCTCATGGGTCCAAGTTTATTCCAAACTTATTTACTTATCTCAAGAACTATTCTCCATAACCATAAGAGAATCTTTGAGACAGAGCCAAATGTTAAAACTGCTATACATTTTATCGAGTAAATACTCGTTTAGTCCTTATATTTTAGGTTAAGTATCCGTTTAGTTTTTCTATTTTGAAAAATATCTCAAGACACCCAAGTTATAAACAATATGTTACACTTCAACTTTTTCTTTTTTCCTTTCTCTAATTTTACGAAAATATCCTTACAATAATCTTGGGACATTAATAAAAAAAATTATCAAAATAAACCTAAAAGTAAATAAAAATGAATATGAATTTTTTTGTTATTATTTTAATTTTAGGGTTAATTTGATATTAATTTGCCAAATAAAAATTAATGTAACTTATGTAAAGATTATTGTAATAGTATTATTGTAAAAATAAAGAAAAAGTAAGGGGAAGAGTATAACATATTTAATAATTAATAGGAAAGATGTGTTGAGATATTTTTCAAAATATAAAGATTAAATAAACACTTAACATAAAATATAGGAACTAAACAGGTATTTACCCTATTTTATAAATTAATACATGTTTTTATTACATTTTCCATATTTTTCATAAAATACAGCAATTCTCAAATCCCAATTCCTTTGCGTGGCAAATTGACAGGTTTAAAAAGAAAAAATAAAAGATAAAAAAACACCGGTGTCAAGGTGACAGTTCGCAAATATTCTATTAATTGCATGAAAATTTATGGAACCGTGCGTAGACTTAGCAGTGCTCTGACAACTTTGTGATATACAAAACTAAGTGCTTTAATGAAGTTAGTGGCTTTTTTTATAGAGAAACCTTTTTGCTAATGTGGGCTACGTTGGATTCCAAACACCGCATGGCGCATGCTTGGCGATTTACCTAATTTCAGAATTGCGTCACTCCTTCCTCCTAATAAATAGATGCTTCTAATTTGGATTTCATCAAATACTGAAAAGCAGTAGACATATCATAATTCCATCTCATGTCTAAGGACGGAGTTAAATTTTCTTTTTTATTTCTTATAATAAGCGAGCCTCTGCTAATTAAGGAGGCATTTGATTTATTAGTAATAAATTAACGGGGTTAGAACTTGGAAATTTTGTTTAAACTTTAAAATGGGCATCTTAAAAAAAAAATTAAGTCCGATTGAGAGACATCAATGATCAATTTATCCGTCCTTTCTTGGTGTTGGTTATGTCCTTGCTCGCCCATGGGAATTTGAGCACTTGTAATACAACATGAATTTGAGATCAATTTCTGCTATGCATGCATAGACTTGTCTTACGAATGTTTATAGACTTTTCTTTGAAAACCTTTTATATATAGACAATATTAAAAAAACGATAAATTCTACTTTTATTCTTTTATATGGCTCAATTTATATGAGTGTTTATTTGAAAGTTAGAAAAGAAAATGATACAATTAAATTAATCTAGAAATAATGATTGATTAATAAATATTATTCAATCATTAAGACGAAGAAAATCAATTATTTAATTTATTATTTTGTTTTTGTCCTTATTTATTTCTTACAAAATTAAGTACAAGTTTACGGTTTGTTTAATTAACAATTTATTTATTTTTTGTTTTTTAACTTCTTTGTTGTTCGTGGTGGTGGTGGTGGTGTGGTGGTGGTGTTGGTGAGAGCGAGAAAGGAGAAGTACAAATGGTACAATTGCTAAATTCAACAAATCAATGAGAGAGCATATTGATATTGGTATCACATCAATCTCTATAATTTGTTTGCAATTAGCTTTTCGGAGTGACTGTACTCTTTGTCATGTTACTAACTACTATGGCTGGCAAAAATGGAGGGCCCCAAATGCAAATATCACATTGCCTATGTGTGATCATAAGTTAATGAAATTTACTATTGTGTATTGCTTGCAATTTTCTTGGTTCTTTTTATAGACCAAAAATGTTCTTAAAATCCTTCTCGTTTCAATTGAAAATGAAGGAGAAACCATGAATAAATCAAAATTTGATGTAGGAAGCATAATGGGTAAAATAAATTAGGAATTCGAGATTTTGAGTCAATTTAGTATTTAGTATTTTATTAGGATTTCTCTTGTTTTATTTTGAGTCAGATTTGTAATTCTAGTTTAATTAAGATTTTAGATTATTTCTCTTATTTGAGAAGGATTATGATTTAATAGCTACTAGTATAAATAGGCCAGTTATCTTAATTTATTGTAACACCTAACAAGTTTCATCAATAATATTCAAGTATTTTCTCAATTGAGATATTTTCTCCTTTGTGAGAGCCCTCTTTCTTGAGTTTCAAGAACGTACGCTGGAACGATATCTAATATCGCTTCCGCACTGCGTCAAAATTTCATTTATTATTAAAAAAATAAATTAGCATAAAGTTCACAGATTCCAAATTCAAAGATAAAACAATACAAATATACAATAATTAAAATCCCACTTTCGTGTGGAAGCCACGCTATATTCGATTAAAAATAACAGATGGAGTCCACTTTCGCGTGGAAGCCACACAATATCCATCCACTTCCATTTGCCTTTTCCTATGCACTATGGTTTATATAGAAGTTTCTTATCAAATAAAATTTCTGCTACAAATGTTGATAATTGATTATTGTTACAACTTTGGACGAATCTGCAATCATATATTTTAATATTTTTAACTAAGAAATTAACTTTCAAATGCTAACTTTTGTCACTTAGTGCTAATTTAGTAATGTTGAAGCTTTAAAAATAATTGATATTAACTGTACGGTATAAATAATCAGCTGTGAAGAGAATCATTTTAACGTATGATTAAAATTTATTTTTAAAAGTATTGTGAGTTTTAAAAATAATTGTATGTATTTGGTAAATCTAACTGTTAAATTACTGTAATAATATATATGACTAAAATGCACAAAATATTAAATAAAAATTAATTTACACATTTATAAACATGTATATATAACTTTTTTTTATTGTGTATATATAATAATTGATAACTAAAATTTATATTTTCATTTCATTTATTTTATTTTGTTATCTCAATATAATTAGTAATAATAATAATCTATTTAAATTTAATGATTTTATTTCCTAATTAAATAGGGATAATTTTAGATGTTTGTAACATATGTGAGGATATATAAAGAATTGTATTAGTTATAAAATATATTTTCAAAATCAGATTTTAAAAAGCTACTCTTCCCTTGTTTTTTGAAATATAATATACAATGGTGTGACTATGTCAAAAGTTATTTTTTTAAAAAATGATCAAACATTAAAATTAACTTTTTAAAATCACTTTTAAACTTCGTAAAAAAAAATCTCAAATGGGCCTTAGTAATATTTGATACATGGTGCTGTTCAACTCTTTCTTAAATTGGTACATAAACTGCTAATCATGGTGCATAAGAACGGTAACCTAACGCATATATTATCAAATACAAGCACCAAAGTAACGAGTGGACGAATGGTTAGTGTCATAGAAATGTCGTCATGTTAAAAAAAATATATAAATGCTTTTGCAAGTGTTGAGGTGCATGCTTATGTTAATTGTAATTAATTAATTAACGTCTTTAAACTTAATCGAGATTGAAAATGTTATTGGTGCTTGCTTCATAACAAAGTAAAAAAGATAATATAAAAATTCAAAGAAGCCCATCGAGTTAAGAACAATGTCGAAAATATGTCATCATTTTAATTAGTAATAGTACATCTTAGTGCATGGAGATGCATCAATTAATTTCAATATTGCCTCAAAGCTTGTCAGTCCAATAACATCGCAAGCACCTCCCATGTTTTGCATAAAATTATTAATTAAATTCCCACAATCAAACATTAATTAGCTTCAAAATTAATATGCTAAAGTTAATGGTTTGGCTTTATATTAATTTAATTACTGTTCCATTCGCTTGGTGCATGGCTAATTAATTAAAATGTTCGGGAGCCTAGTGGCATTGAGAATAATATATATAAGGGTTTTGTACTTGAAAAAGGAGCATTGTAAGGAGTACTAAATATCAAGGTAAAAATAACGTACGAGGGGATCAACATCAACAACCCACTCGTGAATTAATTAAAATACTTGGAGATTAGAATATAGTGGGAGCTGAGTACAAAATACTCAATCAAAGTTTAGGTTTGAGCATTTTTGCGTTCTTTGAATATTCTTAATAAATTCTCACTTAGAGCCGGTGTTTTCAACGGTAACAACACAATTCATGACTCTAAATAATTGAATTTTTAATCTGAACATTGCTACATAAGCTATACATAAAATTTTATGAAACATTTATGTCGCGTAATTAAGGTTTTGAAATATTTGGTGGGTCTAAAATTGTGCGAACAATACGTACACAGTTCTTGAGTTATTTGATTGACTACTGTGAGTGATGACAAACATTGTTAGGCCTAAGATCTTTGTGTGAATCCTCGTATCTCCACTTTTGTCGTCAAATCTCGGCCAGCAAGTTGCAGTTGTTGAGAGCTTTGTCTCCATTAATAAATATTGCATTCTCTCCGGTTTAATCATTAATGATTTAATTTCAGTTTTGCGTATTGATAAGTAATATTATTTTATTTTATTAAGTTAATTAAAATATAATCAACAATCAACCAATTTTCGGTTGTATGTATTGTTCAGTTGTTAGGATAGGATTCTACGTTATATTTCGGAAAGATGATGCTGATTCATTTTTCAAAATAGACCTTTTGGTTATAAAATTTGAAACAAAATGCCGTAATAAATAAATTTTGAATTTTTTGATTACCTCCCTATTATTTTATTATTATTTTGGAATACAGATCAGATGCGTGTGAGAGAGAAGACTATCTGGTGATTAATGATTTTCCTCTGTATATTTATAACCAGGAACAACCTTATAATGTTTGCCAATACATGTAATGCAAGCAAAGGTTTAAGCAACATAAATAAATAAATATATAGTAACATTCAAAACACTTAGCAAGGTTTGTATATTCCTCATCCCGGCCCTTAGTTATTGTCCTCTATATATTATGAAAATCTATATTAATTTTCATCTCACAGACAACACAATAAATATTAAGAAGTTATAGTGCAAGTGCTATTATACACCTGCGTTGCATGTTTCTTGTCATAGTGTCTGTGGAGGAACAAAAAGCATTCAGAATGGTGATGAAACGTGCGTTTGATAAGGTCCCCAACAACCCTGTAATCTGATCTGAAGCTCATTCGAATTATCAAAGGCAACCCTTTTCTCGACTCCAGCAAATCTTGCATGTTTCTTCCAGCTCCATACATTGGCTTATTTCGTGTTCCCACGGATAATTGAAACAAGCTAGAGCCATGGCTCGCAGCATATAATTTTCGACCCTACAACAAATTAACAATAATTAATAGCATGGAATTAAATAAATTGATTGTTATTTTGAAGTTTCATTAAGTGAAGTTAATGAAATATTAGTGCTGTTAATTAATTAATTCCTACTTACGTGTGATGATGCGAAGGGGAAGCGGCCAAAGAACATTTCAATAATTGGAGGGTGAATGTGGAGGCCAAAGAGCTTAGATTTGTTGTCTATTATTAGATCAATGGAACAATTGCAGGTGAGCATTTTAGTTGCGACTCCAGTGCTATCCACTCCTTCTCCTAGTCCAAATTGATGAATTCCAGCCATCTGAAAATGGGATTTTTAATTATGTAATTAATTATTTATTATATATGTGTTTGTGTGATTTACTTCATACATATAAAATTCTTACAGTCTCATACCTGCGATTATACACACACACACACACATACATATATATATATATATTCATGAGAAACAACATTTTAAAAGCAACGAAAGATTTTCAGTAGAGGCTGCAAGTAAAGGCCCCTAAATTTATGGGCCCAATAAAGTCAGACCTTTGGTTCAAAGCCCAAAGTCGGTAAGCTCAAGCTAAACTAAAATACGTAATGTACCTTGATGGTAATCTTTGGCGGTGGAGGCTTAGAAGCCATGTAAAAAACAAGCAATGCAACTCCCAAACTCAGCAAAAGCTTCCAACTTATTTGGAAACAAGTCAACAAACGCTTATGACTACCCCCATAATACCACCCATCGCCATCATCATCGTGAGGATCAACAATGATCAGACGGTTCTGGGGAGCCTCAGCTGCAGGGTGCTCATCATGCAAGAAAGAGTTATTATTGTTGGATCCGCGAGAAGAGGAGTAACGAGAGAGAGTAGTGAATCGTGAGAGTACTTCTGTTTCGGAGCGAGAAGGGGAGCGGGAGTGGATTGCCGACGATTCATGATCAGTAATGGTGGTGTTTGCATGGGAGTTTGTGGAGGGGCTTTTTACGTAGTAACCACAAACTACTGGGTATGTGTTCAACATATTTTTTTGGTTTCTTGCTCTTCACAGTACAATGCAATCTTTTAATGTGATTAATGCGGTTGATTTGTGAGTTCTTAATCCGGGGTTTTCAGAGGTTTTTAAACTGAACAAAAAGATAAAATGGAGGGAACTTTAGTTAATTGCTAGCTAATAATTATTCATTATTAACTGGCTTCAGTGGCTTTCATAAAAATGAGCCATAGTCCATAGCCAAGTGTCGATACTACATAGGAGGGATAAAATTAATCATAAAATTACTTTATCAAACACAAAATTAACAACAATGGTATGGATCTCAATATTTGAGTCTCAATGTCATATGTCACTTATTAATTAAATGATAAATTTTATAATTTATAAAATTATTTAACCATCATCCAATGAATGAATGCCACATAGTTGGGACTCAAATTATGATTTAAATATTGGGTTGCGTAGCATTACTTTAAAATTAATCACTTCAGATTGATTCTAAATGTGGGGGCTAGTATTTAAGCTTAACGTCTAATAAACACTTTAAACTCTTATGGTGATATTATAAGATTTTTTAAGTTTAAATCATGCTTACATAGATATAAACGAAATTGGATTTTGGATATACAGTGAAAGATGCATACGACGAAAGGAATTTTCACCTCAAATAGTTCAGAATTTGCTTTTGTGGAGAGAATATTATCTTAATCTTATCGATCACACACGTAATTCGCCTTTGAAAAAATATACATTCTCCTGAACAATTAAGAAGAGGTAAATTTGTCTTTTTATTTATCCTTTCGCTATCTATTTAAAGAACAAAAAAGTACTAGTATTAGTGATTGAAGTTGAGAAAATAATTGAAACAGTAGGGAAAATGAGTGATTTCAACAAACATCGAAAGTGTAATTTTCAACGGTTTCTCATTCCGAGCTAGAAATATTGGTTTAGTGCATGCATGGGATGGGAGGCGGGGAGACAAGTTAATTAACATTATCGATAGGAGAAATATGGATCCAGAATTACGGGCGAGCTCGAGATATTCTCACCTTAGGTAGCCCTAACCCTAACCTTTTACATCTATCCAAAAAAAAAAAAAAAAGGTAGCCCTAACCCTTTGCGTTTGCTTTACATCGAATAGTCTTTTATCTTTTACATCTTAGGAATGATAGAAAACTAAGCACGCTTTGGCATGCATTTCTGTTAATAAATTAATTCCATCTTTTATTTACTATAAAAAAAGTTCATATCTTAGCCAAAAAGGATAGAGAAAAAGTAACTTTGCCGTGAAAAGTTACACGACCATACAGACATTATTGTTCTTAGCAATTGATGTACTTGTATCTCTTTCCATTTACAAAATCAATTTCATCACAATATCTAATAACATAAATGAGTAACATCTCTTTTTGAGGTGAAAGATTTAAATGGGTTTTAAATACAATTGTGGGCATTTTGAGGTTTGGGCTTCTTCATCTTTTTCTTTCTTAGCTATGAAAATAAGTCATTCACAAGAATAATTGATTAAATTCAATCTCATGATTGCCCCATGTGGGTTTTTGAAAATGTATGTGTGAAGCATAAATAATTAATCTTAAGAGTAAGAGATTAGTATTGAGCAATCGCCCTCCAAAGTTTATACGATATTGCTTCCTTTAGAAGAGAAGATTGATAGGAAAAATACAAAAGAATTTAGCTATAATCATGATGCATGAGATTAAAATATATATATAATATCCTAATTGATTGGAGCAGCTTTTGCTTTTATACCAAAACATAATAACGATATAGTTTAATTGCACTACTCATCAATAACGCTGTTACCTAATTCAATTTCCATTCCTTGAAATTTATATCTCATTTCGATCTTCGCATTAATTTTTTTAGTAGATAATCTCACGTCGATTAATACTTAAAGTTAAATATGGATAAATTAATTTGAGATAAGTCTTACATCTTTTGTTAGTTTTTGAGAATGATTTAAACTTATAAATTTTTATAATGTATCCAATTTAGCTCATGGATAAGCTTGAGAGATAATCTCACATTGATTAATAATTCAAGTTAAATATAAATAAACTTGGGACAAGTCTTAGCTCTTAAGTTAGGTTATCCAACCTTAATTATATATTTAACTTTATATATATATACACCATATATATTCTCAAAAAATTTGAATTTAATGTCATGTTGATATATTATTATACACCTAATCTTTTTATAAAGTTGTGATTAGTGGTTATTGAAAAAGAACATATATCTCAAATAAATATTAATGAGGTATGGTTTTCACTCAAGCATTTTAATGATTATTATAATTATGCTTATGGTAGATTATAGAGGAAAAGGGGAGGTTTCCCTTATTATTATTATTATTATTAAGAGAATGAAATACAAATGTTTCGAATTTAAATTCATGTGTCAAATAAATTTGCTTGAAAATCACTAGTCAAATCTTTAAACAATATAAATATCAATATTCTTCATCTCACGTACAAATAATCAAGATTAAGAAATAGTAGTACAAGTGCTATTATACACTTGAGTTCGATGTTTCTTGTCATATTTTCTATTGAGGAACAATAGGCATTCAGCTTGGTGATGAAACTTAGGCTTTATAAGGTCCCAAACAACCCTATAATTTGTTCTGAAGCTCACTCGAATGATCAAAGGCAACCCTTTTCCCGACTCAAGTAAATCTTGCATGTTTCTTCCGGCTCCGTACATTGGCTTATTTCTCGTTCCCACGCATAATTGAAACCGGCTTGAATCATGGCTTGCAGCATATAATTTTGGACCCTAGGTCAAATTAATTAACATGTTATATATCAATAAGTGTGTGATTATTTTGAAGTTTAAATGAAATGAAATATCAGCTTGGTTAACTCTTACGTGTGATGATGCGATGGGGAGGCGGCCGAAGGACATTTCGATGATTGGAGGGTGAATGTGAAGGCCAAAGAACTTGGACTTGTTGTCTACTAATAGATCAATGGAGCAATTGCTTGTGAGGATTTTAGTTGCCACTCCAGTGCTATCCACTCCTTCTCCTAGTCCAAATTGCCGAATTCCTGCCATCTGAAATGGGGTTTCATTAATTCAATGAAGTTTAGAGGATGGCATTATAATTTGTTTGTTTCAAACATAAAGTGTGATTAAATACTAAACACTGGACCCTGTTCTCGAACCTAAGATCAATCTTATAATAATAATATCTCTTGTGAATACTTTGATTGGTTAGCCTTTCGAAAACTGAAAAGAAGTTCTAAAAGGTGCTAAGAGGAATAGAGTGGAATGAAATGTTCGAAAAATTGAAAATGGGAAATGGCCTGTTAAGACACTCTACCAAAATGAAAGCCCATTTGTAGTTCAAAGCCCCAATTGGGATTGCAAAATGTAATCACAACCTTTGGACTTTTTCAACTGTGGTTTACTTTCAGGCCCAAAAGCTTTTGGATTACTGGGAAGAAAGGACAAAGCTATTGCTATCCCACTTAACTAATTTTCAAATGCTCCGACTTTCATGCAATGAAAGGATTGTACCTTGAGAGTAGTAATGTTTTTTTAGGTAATTAAGGTAGCATCACTACTCAAAAGACTGAAACTAGTCCAGTTAACAAAAGATTTAACTGATTAAGCGCAGAAAATTAATCAACTCCAAGCTAAAGATGAACAAATTAATATTACAGAGCTACTCAAAGCCGAGAGATGAAATTAAGTACCTTGATTGAAATCAAAGGTGGCGGCGGCTTAGAAGCCATGTAAAAAACAAGCAATGCAACTCCCAAACTCAGCAAAAGTCTCCAACTTATTTGCAAACAAATCCAAGCACATGAATTAGACCTCTTAAAAGAAAAATACCTCCACCAAAGACCCTTTTTAGTACTACTCCAATTCCCATAGTGATGGTACCACCCAGCATCACCACCACCACCACCACCATCATCATCATCAATGATCAGACGGTTCTGGGGAGCCTCAGCCTCGGCTGCATGTGCATGGAGCTCCTCATCATCGTCTGTACCTGTTATAATGACCTTCTTGACGTCATGGGAGAAAGAGTTGTTGGATCCGAGAGAAGAGGAGTAACGAGAGAGAGCAGTGAATCTTGAGATCACTTGGAGGTTGTTTTTGGTGTTGCCGGAGGCTGTTAATTCGGAGCGAGTCCGGGAGTGGAAAGCCGCCGATTCATGATCATTATTAATAATATTAAAGGTGTTTGCATGGGATATTGTTGAGGGGCTTTGAACATAGTAAGCACAAGCTGGGTATGTGTGATTGAGAACATGGAACATTTGCCTTTCTTCCTCTCCACACTCATCCAATGATCTTTCAGTGATCTCATGACTCGACATCATGGCTCAGAGAGTAAATTAAGTGATGATGATTCTGATTCTGATTTCTTTCTTCTGAAATTGGGGTTTTCAGAAGTTTTTAGACTGAAAAAATAAATGAAAGTAGAAAGAAACGATCGATTGCTTTTGTTCAGGCGGAAACTTGATTATTTTTGGCTATCAGGCTTCATAATAATATGACCCACAGCCACAGGCCATAGCCAAATGTAAATACTATGTACAACGGATAAAAAGACGTGACTTCATTAAATATTCCATGCATAAAATTAATTCTATTGTGTTCAAGAAAACGATTTTGAATGGTAAATAAGGATAAATATGGTGAAAAAATTTATTAGCTCAAATAGTTTAGATTTTGTTTTTATTGTGAGAAACTCTATCTCAACCTTTTTGAACATTTGTAAAATTCACCTTTTGAAAAGAGTAATGTTGAGTATCCCAACATATAAATTTTAATTTAAGTTTCAATTGATATAATATTAATTCATTGAATGATTGTTAAGTAATTTTATTATCTATAAAATTCATCATCCAATAAATAAGTAATATATAACATTAAGACTCAAATATTTAAGATTCCTAACATTATTGTTTGAAAAACACACTGTTTCCTCCAACAAAAAAAAAAGAAAAAGAAATTTGTCTTTTTATTTGCCTTTTTTGTTATCCATTCAAAGCGCAAAAAAATATACTGGTACCGGGAGCCGAGGGAGACAAGACCGACATTTGCGGGAGAAATTCTCTTCTTAGGTAACCCTAAGTCCCTATCCCTAGCATTTGCTTTACACCGAATTTTCTTTTATCTTTTATATCGTCGGAATGATAGCAAAGTAAGCACATTTCCATTAATTAATTCCCTCTTTTAATTGCATTGTTTTAATTAATTTTTAAGGGGCTAAAAAGGTTCTTGTCTTGGCCAAAAAGAAAGAGAAAAGGTGTTTTTCAATGAGAAAGGTTTGTGGCAATACAGTGGTTTGTCCCAACAGACATTATTGCTCTTTGATAATGCATTTATATCTCTCACTTATAATTTCCAAATTAAATTCACTCATATAAATGAGTAACATCTTTTTCATGTGAAAGATATATGGGTATAAAGGGGTTCCAATTAACAGTGGGTATTGGGGGGATTTCTATGAAAGGAAAAAAAAAGGTCTTTTACAAGATAGATCTCAAAGTAAATAATTGATTAATTAAAATTCAATCACATGATTCCTAAGTGGAATTTTTATTTTTCTTTAATTAAATTTAAGAGTTGAGAGATTAGTATTGATCAACAGGGTAGCTAATTTATTGGATATATTGCTTACTTTTGAAGAGAAGATTAATTGAAATACAAGAGAATCCGTATATAGTCATGATGGAGAAGATTTAAAAAGTATAATCTGCTAATAGATCGGAGCAGTTTTGCTTTTATATCAAGACCGACATAATGATACAATTTGCACCTCTCAATACCATCATCATCACAAAAATACAATATCCATTTCTTCGCAAAACCTAGATCTCATTTAGGAATTGGTATAAATCCTTTCAAAATGAATGCGCCATCTAATTACCCATCAACACATTAATTACCTTTCTTGAAAGCGATCACTTGATCAGACCGTCAAGATCAATAAAAGTCTCATAAGGTTCTTTTGGTTTTTTAATTTATCAATTTAAAATTGACCTTGATTTTCTTTGAGATTAATTCTTTTGGATATTTCAGGTGAGCTGTTCAATTATAAAAATTTATGAACAGGTAATGATTTGTGGGGAGTATACATATAGTAACAAAATAATATTAAAGCCCTATTTAGAGGTGTTGTTGGACAACTACAGTTTTCTTGTATTATTTGGAAATTGAGTTAATTTAATATTATACTTATGTGTAAGAACCTATAATTTCTTTAAAATTTTTGTAAAAATTATAATTTAAAAATTATATTTACTATACACTATCAACTTTTATTTGATAACTATAACTATAGCTTTCTTTTTTTTTTCTTTTTATTCACAACACCTCAATACCAAACTAAGCTTAATTCAGTCCTTTCAAATTGAATATACCATGTACTTGCCCATCAACATTTTGACTTGAAAGCAATCACTTTAAAGATTTGACCATCAAGATCAACAAAAACCTCACAAGGTTCTTTCTGTTTTTCAATTTACCAAACTAAAATTGACCATTGGGATGTAGTTATATATATATATATATATATATATATATGCAGTTTTCTTTGAAATTAATTCCTGTGGATACTTTAGGTGAGCTATGAAATTAAAAAAATTTATGAAGAGGTAATGATTTGTGGGGTGTACACGGAGAGTAACAAAATAACATTAAAGTCATATTGATAGTGTGGTTTGACAGTTGTACTATGTGATTTGCAAGTTGAATTGATTTAACTTCATATTTAAATGTGAAACCTATAATATCTTTATAACTTTTTTTTTGGGTGAAAATTATGTTTTAAAAGTTATATTTACCATACGGTATCAACTTTTATTTCATAATCATACTTTTTTTTTCCTATTCACAGCATCTCAACACCAATTAGGGCTTAACTCAATCCTTTGAAAACAAATATGCCATATACTTGCCCATCAACACATTAATTACCTTAACTTGAAAGTGATTGCTTTAAAGATTTGACCATCAAAATCAATAAAATCTCACAAGGTTCTTTCAATTTTCTAATTTACTACACTAAAATTCACCGTGAACGAGATGTAGATAAGATTTTTTTTCTATATGATTTTCTTTGAGATTAATTCACATGGATTTTTTAGGTGAACTGTGAAATTACAAAAATTTATGAATAGGTAATGATTTGTGGGGCGTATAAAGATAGTTAAAAAAATGATATTAAGCCCCTATTTGGTAGTGTGGTTGAACAGCTGTAACATTTTTATTGTACAGTTTAGAAGTTGAGTTGATTTAATCTCTTACTAATGTGTGAACATCTATAATAACTTTATGATTTTTATGAACATTATGATTTGAAGTCATATTTGTCACATGCCATATTTCATATATATTACCATTCATAACATCTCAATACCAATGAGGGCTTAACTTAATCCTTTCAAAATGACTATGCCGTTTACTTGACCATCGACAAATTAATTGCCTTTCACTTAAAAGTGATCACTTTACAGATTTGACCATCAAGATCAACAAAAACCTCACAAGATTCTCTGTGTTTTTCAATTTACTAGACAAAAATTGACCGTGACCGGGATGTAGTTAGGAATTTTTTTTTAATATGGTTTCTCTAAGATTAATTCCTAAGATATTTTAGGTGAGCTATTAAATTATAAAAATTTGTAAAGAGGTAATGATTTTTGGGCTTTTAAGATAGCAACAAAATGATATCAAGGCCCTATTTGATTGCGTGGTTGAACAGTTGTAGTTTTCTTACTGTTTAGCTTGGAAGTTGAGTTGATTTAATCTCACACTTATGCGTGAAAACCTATAATATCTTTATAATTTTTGTGAAAATTATTATTTAGAAGTCATATTTGCCACACACTATTAACTTTTATTTCATAACAATATATATATATATATTTTATTTACAGCTCGACACCAAACAATGCTTAACTCAATCATAATTGTCCTTTTATGTAAATTTGAATAGAGATAGGTTTATAAATGTAAAAGATAGTGTTTTATTAGAAATTTAGAGGGCGCCAGTAGCATCCTGCCCTTTACAGTTTTGTAGATGGAATTGGCCTGGATCACTTTCAAACTAATCCAATCCAACGAAATTGGGCTGGCTTTGGAGGGTCCCTCTAATGCTAAGAAATATATTATTTAATATTTAAAACGCCCGTCTTTAATAACGACGCTTTGGCCGAGTGGTTAAGGCGTGTGCCTGCTAAGTACATGGGGTTTCCCCGCGAGAGTTCGAATCTCTCAGGCGTCGTACGTAATTTTTATTTTCAATTCTTTTCCATTTGCACAAATTTGACTTTTTAGAGGTTTGACTTTTTACCGTGCGCATTCTTTTTGCGTGAAACTCACTACTTGCATATTAATTATGCACTCCGCAAATTTACTTCTCCTAAGAAGAGCCAAGACTACGTAAAATTTTCAATGAGTTTTGAATAATGTAAAGAGACAGAGAGAGGGCCAGGACAGGAATTTCAATTTACTTCTTTATTATGAACATCTGGTTACAGTACAAAGTGCATGCGTTACATGTATATTCCTCCTCATCTCCCACTTACAACTTATTTCCAGCATGTACACAAAACTACAACTCATCAACTAAGCTTTATTATTCAACTCTACAAATTTTATACCACTATTCACATTTCCTTCTTCTTCTCAGGAACTATGACTATATATTTCAACAGCGTACCCACTGCTCCCGAAATAATAACCGGAGTGCCTCAAATTGAAACTGAAATTTACATACAAGAAATTATGCTGGCTAGATCTTCACGACACTTTGCAATATTTATTGATTGCCGAAATTTTTTGGTGACTGAATGAACAAAAAGAGAAGATTTGGAGAGAACAATGAGGACACATATAAAAAAGAAAGAAGTTCGAATTTGGTGTTTTCTTTTTAAAAGAATTTTCGCCCAAAATTTCCTAGGCTTTATTGGGTCCAAACTAAAAGGGTGGCCAATTATTCAACTTGGAAATCAAGAAAAGGAAAGGAGGAAATGTTATCCATCAAGCCCTCAAAATCCCATTCTCCAACTCTTAAGTTTTCTCCTTGCCAATTATTTTCTAACCCAAACATGTCCCCTACTTTAATTCCTTGATCAATTGTATTATTGAAGCAAGAATTATTAGTGTAGTGGTTGTTGTTATTGCTTTTCAAATCAACATTGTAGTTGTGATTATTTTTGGCAGCATTAGTATTGTTTTCTTCAATACTTCTACTCTCTAGTGGAGGAAGAGAAAGGTCACCTTCTAATCCCATTTTACTGGGCTCTGAAATCCCGTAATCCCCATAAAATAATCCATCTCCTGTATGATCGACTTGAGCTATGCATGTAGGCACATTGTTGAATAAACATGACGCACTTGTCATGTCATAGCGGGTATCAAGCATCGAGAAAGGATCAATTAACTGGTTATTATTGGATGTGACCATAGTTTGTATGGATGTCGATGATGAAGAAGACGAGTCCATGCACATGGTCATGATGTCATGATCATTAGGCATGGGCACGATCCCTGCTATTACTCCTCTTGGCTCTGATGAATCACTGTTGTTTGGTGAAGGTGTGGATGCATTTGGGTTGTTTTTCAATCTTTTCTTCAATGTGGAATTCCAAAAATTTTTTATTTCATTGTCAGTTCTTCCTGGAAGACGGGCCGCAATTTGAGACCACCTGAATTGTTTTGAGACAAATGAAGATAATTAAAAAATTGTAATCAATGTATATTAGCTATAAGCGAAGAGTTTTACTGTATTTTTATTAATGCATACTTTTGCATGGATACTTGAGGTCTAAAACTAAAGAAAGCTTGCCTTGATCAACTGTATTAGTAATGCATGCTTTGCATGCATGGCACATTGTTGAACAAAGAAAGGATTGTACTCGTATATATGCTTTACATGTTTCATTGTCTACGTGGATGAAGATTCAAAGTTCGAAATTTTATTTTTCAGGCCTAAAAGGGGCAAAAACTCAAATTGGGATTGTGGGGGAGAGTTAAAAATGGATAGAGCAAGCATATATACATTGTAATATCATAATTAATGGATCTGGATATCTTCTCAGCGGTTTCAGAGAATTTTGCCTGGGATGCAGACTTTTTGTTTCACATCTCTCATTAAATAATTAAGGAAATTGCTTGATAAAAGTATGAGAACGTAGAGACTAAATAAAATGCAAAGATGGTTCACATTTCATTTGAGAATAAAAAAGATAAAAAACCAATAATATGGGATCAAAATCCGGGATAAGAATTAGCAGCAAATTAATGAGCAATGGTTATAACAAATTAGCTTAATAAGGATAGTTAAATGCAAGGTGCTTCCTGGCATGACAATATGTAGCCTCATTTGATTAGGCAATTAAGTTTCTCTAAGCAAAAGAAAGAAGATAATTCACTTTCAAGCAGTTCTCTCAATGATATTTATTCTATAGTTTACTTAGTTTTTAAATTTTAACTACATTTTTAAGGCATGCAATGACGACTAATAATCTCACTTACATAAAAAATAATTAAATAAATTCACTAGAACTAGATAAATATATTTACTATAATGAGCAAAAGATTGATTAAGTTTATTAAGAAAAAAGAAAATTTATAGCAGTCACAAACTAATTAATGCATGATAATAATAAAAAAAAATTCATGCTGGCAATTCCTAAAGCTCAATGTTTGCTGGTTTTGGTTTGTTTAATAATTACCTGTTGCCAAGAATGGAATGCAAATGAATGATGAGCTCCTCTTCTTGTGGTGAAAACGCACCGCGTTTGAGATCAGGTCTCAAGTAATTGATCCAACGAAGACGACAACTCTTGCCACATCTTTGGAGGCCCGCATTCCTAGCAATGTCACTCCAACACCCTTGTCCATTTGTTAACATGTACTTGATGAGTTTATCATCTTCTTCTGGTGACCATAAGCCCTTTCTAAGCTTATTAGCTTTAGTATTGATGTTGCTACCATTAACTAGTCTCTCTTTTCCCATTAGATCTGACTTCCTCATTGATAAGATACTTTGGGAGTTTTGTGCTAACGGGGTTATATAAGAGAGAATGATATATAGGTAAATGATATGTTTGTTTGTTTATGTGTGAGAGAGAGAGAGAGAGAATGAGGAGGCTTGATGGGGTGGTAATGGTGATGATGATGGTGATGGTTGTGGGGTTTGCTTAGAAATATGAATAATGAGTATGAGAGTTTATATATATACAAATAATTAATCACAGAGAGAGAGAGAGAGAGATGAATTGTGTTTGTTGGTCTGATGGGTAGAGTGGAAAACGGATTGGAGGGGGACCTCTTTTTTATGAATAATATTATTGAGAAAAAGAGAGAGGGATGGTTGGTCTTCTTGTCTTTGACTCTATGTAGTCTTTTTTGATTCATTTTGATTTCTTCACTCACAAGGTAATCATCATATGTCTATGAGACACAACAATTTTGCTTCCACTTCACATAATAATCTCTCTCTCTCTCTCTCTCTCTCTCGTCTAGTAGCCTTGTAAAACACGTGTGGTTAGAGAATGTGAGAGTACGGAAGTTTAAGGAGTACATTTGGTACACTTTCTCAATAACCCAAAATTTTATACGTTTAATAATATATAATGAATGGCTCTGGGATTAAGCATCTTCAATAGCATGTATTTCTCAGGCAATTCACGGGCAGTTTTGGTCAAATATTCAAGCATTTATCTTTTTCCTCAAGTCATGATTCTGTCAACAGTAACAAATTAGGACGAATAATAAAGTATTTGGATATAATTAATATTAGTTACTTCTTAAATTTGTATTAAACTTAAAGGACACTTCATTTTGATGTTAGAAAGCGGAAGGACTCCATGCAAATTAATGAGAGGAATACTCAAGAAATTAATGAAAATCATAAGGATATATCAATCAATTAGCATTCTCTAATGAAGATTTGTCAGACAATATCCATAAATGGCAAGTTTCTTACAATACCCTGTTTGTTCACATAACAAGTAGTGGAACAGGAACAACTTCTGATCACTTCATTCAATAATATTGTTCATCATACCAAAAACTTTTCAGATTCTGATAAGCGTTTGCGAGAGAGGTTTGCAATGATGAAAATATTTAAATTGCTCAGTTTCAATTTTGTGCTGTCAGTCAGATTCAATCTTTAACTAATTTTGGCTACACAAAATCCAAATATATATTAAATCAGACCAAGCAGAAGAAGAGATCAAAATTCCTATGGTTTCTACTAACTTACTGCAAAAGCATATTTACGTTGATATCAATCAAAATTATGGGGTCCCAGAATTTTATTTACTTGGGTTTAATAAAAAAACTAATTTCCAAAAGTATCCATGTTACAGCTAGAATTGTGGGCGTCAAGGTACAATAACACCCCCCTACCCCCAAAAAATTTCATTGTCTAAATGAGTTGTCATAGTAATCTTCCTGTGTGATTCCTTTTCTTTACCTAATTTTATCTGTACATGGCAATGAACAAGATCCCAGAGAAAGAACTCACGTATCACGATAAAATCAAAAGATATTCCAAGTCATTGTCCAATCAAAATTCAGTTTTACAAACAGGGTCTCAGTCAAAAATAAAAAAGGGCAAACAAAATTTTGATATATATAATTCATTAAGTTACTGGGGCCCTATTTGCCGATGGGGACTGCCGCGATTTTCTGGGAAAAAAGATGAGTGGAAAATAAACTCACAAGCTACTCAAATGCTTCAAAAAGCATTCTCTTTCTCTTTTATCTTTATCTCAACAGCTGTCCTAGAAATGTAGCTATTTCATATATGCTTGTGTGGCTTAACAAAGCAACATAACTACTTTGTTATAAAGACAAGAAATAACAACTAAGACCAGATGGTTGTTACACTTTGTACTAGATTCTACAATATTGCTCATTTCAATCTATATATAAATTCTATATTATTAGGACAATAACATTGTTAAAATGCTGGGCCATCAGAACCCAAAATAGTAAGCTGTAAGAGCCTGAGGGGCTTCATCAAATAATTACATGAAAAGTTCGCACACTTATGAGTTCTACTATTACCATGGATGTATAAGACTAGCCAAGGCATTATATTTAATAGGTTTTTTTTTCAAGATAAAAGCTAATGCAATTGAACCCAGAAAAGAAAGACGGGGGAAAAAAAATCTGCTACTGAATAAGTGTTTTTATTAATTTGTTCAATCATGGACTGCTTTAAGCAAATGAGCTGATTCCTCAGTTGCCGCCATGCCTGTATCATAAGCAAACAAATTCGACTAAATTCTTTATTATATTATAATTATTATTATTTAAAAAAAAATATCAGGTAAAAACATTCTGTGAAGTATGAACTATGAACGTACGAGAAAGTTGGTATTGCTTTCATTATAAAGCAAGTCACATCACTATTGGATTTTCAGGTTAATAATATACACACCTTTTCTATTTTTTGGCCTGACGACAGGACATTTCTTGTAAGCTTTATCCTTTTACTGAGAAATTGTATCGATATATAAGTGTGTGCCGGCAGGCAGGCGCATTTCTCCTTCAAGAATTAATCAAGCATCAAGCCATCAACAGTGGGAGAAATTTTAGAGTAGCATCCAACAGTTGGAGGAATTTTAGAGTAGCAACCAACAGTTGGAGGAATTTTAGAATACATCACAAATGCTACACTTAATTAATACATGTGTATGTTTTTTTAAAAAAATTTCCATGCAATTGATAATTATATTTAATTAAATGTAGGGAGCTGCCCTCTCACTTAAACAGTATCCCAAATACTGTTCATACGAGAAAAGTAAGTTACATGTATTGTAACTTAACATTTGCCTTAAACGTAATACCTCTATGCACTCTAAAGTTTCTCCAACAATTGATTGATTTAAAATATTGATAATTTCTTATGCTTTCTTATTATCATTATTATTTTTTAACACAGCACCATGGTGCAAAGCTATCATCGTATTATTTACAAGTCTTCGGAACAATGTTTTCATCTTCAATTTTTACTGCCGATATCGGGCAAAGTTTTAGATACCATCTATCCAGTATCTACCTTATAGGCCTTCAAAGGGCTGTGCTCCAGAATCTCTCCGAGGATTATAAGCCAAAGCCAAATCATTTTGCCTTTAGAGACAGGATCAAGAGCATACATAATGCGAAAAATGTCTAACAACAGTATGTTTAATAAAAAGAGCCTTAGACCTTAGTCCTTAAGAACCGCACCAACGTGCGGGTCCGAGTAATTATTTGAACAAACAAATTATACCCTTAAAAGATAATGGTCCAAACTGAAACCCAAACAAAAAATGTCCAGGTCCATCAGAACCATTTGCCCTGAAAGCAAAGTGAACAAGATGTGAATTTTATTTTTGCCAATGATTCAATTCATTCAGAAATGGCATAGCACAGGCAAATAGGATCAGACAAGAACATGAATGGTTCTTTTACTTCTTGAAGCGTTCCGGTTGGTACATAATTAACTTGAAAATTTAGGCCCCGGGGCTGTGGCAGCCTTTTTAGAGGGTGCCAAAATGAATGGGCTCACGTAGGAACCTCTCCATCTGCCGTGCCCTAGTCTTAATGGACATGTCAAACACCTTTTGCCCAAACTCTACTACGAGGCCACCGAGAATGCTAGGATCAACCTGTGGCATAAACAAAAAAGATTTGAATTTGCTTCTTCCCTCATAATCTTTAGTTTTGCATTGAAGTTATATCATAAAGGGTGATAATGAGCACCTTCTGTTCAACCTTGACTTTCTTCCCTTGGCCAAGTATATCTTGCAGTGTCTCCTTCAGCTCTTTCTCTTCTTCTGGGGGAAGTGGCTGGTACAAAAATATCACAGTTTATTAAGGGGGAAAGGGAAATTTACAAGTAATGTATGCAGTCAATCATCAGGTAGATTCTCAAATTCCATAAACCAAGCCCATGAAAAGAGTTATTTCCTTAAATAAACCAAGCCCAAAAAAGAGTTACTTGCGTAAACCAATCCAAATTTTCTAGAAGAGGAATAGGAAGCTTCAGACATGTCCTATCACAATAAAATTTATACACATCAACTGAGTGCACATGAGAACCCATTTCAATGATCTATAAATTCTAGAGGTCCAACAACACAGTGCTTAATACCATTTTAAGATTAACCAAGAAATTTTGAGAAAATTGATGAAAGAAATGTTATGCTCAAAAGACTAGTTTTATACGTATCTTAAAGACAGTGTAACAAGCTCTTTCCAATAGAAATTTACAATTGGAGGAAACTTACAATAACAGATGTAACAGTAACTTTTACTTCACCCCTGTGTGCCATGGTCAACTCCACAAACCTCTTAGCGATGGTGTCTAAGTTTCTGAGCCTCCCATTCTCAGCCAAAACAACTGGCAGGAAATTATAAGTGTACTAATGGTTAACAACGTTCCAAACATACAGTACTTCTACCAGATATCAAGGAAAAGGATAGAAGCAAAATTAGTCTCGCCTTGTGTAATATCCCAGTTAAGGTCCAACAGTGACGAATAAAAGACTTACAAAAAACAAAAGACATTTAGGACGAAAGAAACAATAACATAACTACGCAGCAATCGTAATGATATCAAGCAACCAATGCAGATAACCTGAAACTCCTAAGGCTGTGATCTAAATGCCTCACAATTGAATGCCTACAGATCAAAAATACCTCACAAAAAATATGAAAGTACCATCAACTTGAATAGTATGCTCATAACCAAAACAAAATCCAAAATTTGTCTGAATAAAGTGCTAATCAACATTAAACATTTCTACAGCCCTTAATTCTCATTTTGGTGTTAATATCATACTATTATAGCCTCATTTATGTCAAAGAGCTGCCAAATGAAACCAAGATGTCGGGTGAAACTAATAGGAAGACCTACTAGTTATAGAACTCGTACAAATAACGGTAACCATCAAATGATCTTCTTAACGTGATTCCTTGACCGATCGACCGAAGGGGTGGCCAGATCCGAAGTCAGAAAGCCATCAATTTCAGAAAACTCAAGTATGTGTAGAGATATGGACTCAAAGTAAATGATCACAAAAATGGATAAATTGTGTCTTGTTGTAAGTAGAGAGAGAGATAAGAACACATGCACCTAAAGAGGAAAATAGGAAGTTTGAACCAGGGCCATCTAATGAATTTACCAAAGAGATCCAAAACTTTACACATGAAAAATAGCCAAACAAGAAAAAGGAAAATAGAAGGAAATCCACAGTCTGCTATAATGCAAGAAGAAAAAGACTATACTTGGGGAAAAAAAAAAGTTATTTACTATTCACCTATCATTTGAATACATATTCAGAAAGAATAAGAAGACAAATAAGATTAAATTCAGTTCAGAACAATTCCCAATTTTATATGCAGCAAATATCAGTTACTACTACATACCCAAGAAGTGCTTTGTAACATCTGAAAATTTAGCCTGAGTACAGATTTCATTAATAGCCTTAACTCTCGTCTCAGCAGGTACAGACAAGTCCTTTGTGAACTGAAAAAATGTATCAGCCTTCTTTGACGCCTCAACAAGGTTAAGAATCTCAGACTCAACCTTCTCCAGTGCATTAGCTTTCACTGCCACGAGGTACAGAGCAGAGGCATAATTTCCTGAACCTCCAAACAAAGCCAGGGGCACCTAAAATGAAATGAAGGGCAACCAAACCATGGTATAAACAAACTCCCAATTCACAAAACATAAAACCCTCGTGATAAAAACACATACAAAGAAATATGTAAGCCTCTTGCAAATTTCTATGTTCACAGACAAACTAATTCACGACAACAATGTAATCATCATCAGCATGCATTGTGTTAACCAGAGTCTTATAGAAATCCCATTTCTTTTGGGATAAATTGAACAGATTAAGACCAAATAAGCTTGACATTTACCTTAACTTTCTGCTCCTTCTGCACCGACGAAGTGGAAAAACCTTTCGATAACTGTAAGAAAAACAGCCGGCCACGAATTAGAAAGTGATTTTTGGTCGCTAAGAAAATATGTTTATTCATCTACGAGAATATTTAGCTCAGTCAAATTAAATCATTACTCACAAAACTGTGAAATAATAGATTTGACGTAAGGTATAAATCGACGGATCAGATTCGTAAAACGGCCAAAACGAAGGAAACGTTTTGTGTGTCGCGATAGTTACCTGTGGATGGAGCGTGGATCGCTGAAAATCGGATCTGAGAATCTTGTTGAATACAGAGAGGCTCGATCTGATACGACTTGCCGTTGCCATTTCCTAAATTTTTTAAAAAAAAACCCCTAATCTGCTCTGTTCAAGTCTTTCGTTTTTCAGGGAAGTGAATATAAGGGAAGGCTTTGGATTGCAGGCGCTGATAGTGAAATTGAGAGAGCTGCTTCAGTACTGCAGCGTGTATGGGAGTCTTTCGAGCAAGGGCAAATGTGGATTCTGACACGTGTACAGAATAGGTGCTCGTTGGTCTCTTATCACTTAGCCCCCTGTTATTTTATAGTTTTTCAGAATAAGACATGATCTAACAATGTTTCATTAAATAGATCCCTTTTATAACAGCCTTCGTGGCTCATAAAGAGGCCGTCCATTTCTACGTTTCAGAAAGTTGCCATGTGGGATTCTTCATTACCACAATTTAGATTCCAAAAATAAATGGTTCTGTTTTCTTTTTCTTTTTTTAATAATTAATCTGCACAAGATAAATATAAGAAGTAATATATTTATAAAACTGGTAGACAATTTTATTTATTTATTGTATGACCACTACCACTAAATAATTGTTATATATTCAATAATATTTAATTTTTTTTATCATTTCATTAATAAAATAATTTTATAATATTAATAAAAAAAAAATGACTCATCTGTTACTAAATCATTAGTTTATATCCTAATTTGATAAACATATAATTAGCATGTCAATATCAGGATCTATCCATTTATTCTGGCACTCACATGAAATCAAAGTTTACATCCTTTACAGTTTGCAGTAATAACACGTGATGCAACAATGGGGAAATTCCGAAAATGGGTAAATACTTAAGCTAATTCATACGCATAGTGACAGTGTCTATCCACCACATTGGCATATGCAAGATAGTTTTGTCGTGTAGGAAGATATTATCGTGATCCTAAAAGAGAGCTGATAATTGTTTGTTTTAGCAATAAAAATTATCTTATAAATTGACATTAAATTTATATAGTTTTTAAGAATTTCCAAACAAAGAGTTATCCTTTTTTTTTTTAAATCTTTTCCTCTATAACTTATGAATAATAATGTCATAGTCAATAAGTGACACTTAATCCTTATTATTCTTATCATAAGAAGCGAATATATTTAAAATATATATATATATATATATATAAATAGGAGTTGACTCAGATCATCGGTAGGTAATTACCAGCCCCCACAAGGCCACAACACAACCACCAGTCATACACGCACCTAGCAGCTAGCATTAGCAAAGAACTTTCTTCATCTTTTCATCTTTCTTTAAATTTCCAGAACTTCTATCCTCTTCTTTGAAACTTCTCTCCTCTTTTCTTTTTTTTTCTTTTTTTTTCTGTTTTTTAAATATAGATATCCAAATGTTTATGCTCAAAAGGCCAAAGTGAAAATTCCCAAATTATTTCTTTTTCATAAACTTGAAAAAAACAAGAGCTCCGTAGTCTATCTGTACTGGTTGTGTGGGCTTATTAATCATTGATAATGCTGCAGCTGTTTTTCACAGTGGCTTTTTCAGCAGTGCCTTTGACTCTGTACATTCCTCCACTGAGAAGCCTCAATCTCTTTGTAGAGACCATGGAAGATTTGTTGAGAGAGTCAAGAATTTACACCAACAGGCTCTATCCACGAGCACGCTTTGTTTGGTCTAGGATCTTGGATTGCATCCTCTGCAACCTGCGTTTAGATTAGATTGATTATTAGTTCAACAAGATCTAAATGTTTTACTTAATCTCTTGAGTGTTAATTTTGTTACTGTTGCAGCTTCTCCTTGTTGTAATTGCGGGAGTATCAATAATGTATGAGCAACGAATGTTAATAATGTATGAGTTCATTCGTATTCTTTTTTTCCATCTTTATGCAGCAGTGAACTGGATTTATTTCCATGTGCGGAAACAAGAATAAAATTATGGCCTTTTGTTTTAGACTTTGGAGATTATGATGTGTGTGGTGCTTTTTTCTATCATTTGCCATCTGCCATCTGCAAGAACACGATAAGCATGGGCAGAGACACAAAAAGGAGACACCTTGAATCTGGCTCTATCTTGAACAAAAATGGATTCTTCTGTTTAGATGCTGCCTGTATTGCTCCTGCAAATTCAATACGATTTTAGGCACCTAGAATTGAAGTTTTTCATCAATTGATTCACCCAACATTTTAAACTATTAATGCTGCGTATGCTAATTCAATGGAGAATCGAAATTGGTAGAAATTAAAATGAGCTAAAATGGTGAATGGGCTGCAATCAGATCGAAACGGAAAATAAGCTAGAATGGTGAATGGTTTGGCATTAGAAATAAGTTAGGAATAAAACTAGCGAATAGCAATTAGAACAGGTTGTCAAACTGTGGGGATAGAAATCAGAATAGAATGGGCTCTATTCTCGTTGATGTATTTGTTTTGTATAAGAATTATAATAAATTATTTTAAATTATTAAAATATTCTTAATTAATTATTATTATTTTTCTTATTATTTATTATAATAATTGTGATTGTCATTATTTAAAAGATATTATTATTAATAATGATAATAATTCTGTTAACAATTATTATCATTATTATTAAGAATAATAATAATAATATTTTAAGTGAGGACAAAAATGAAATTATGAAATTTCACTTTGTTATTAATAACATTGTTATTAATAATGATAATAATTCTGTTAACAATTATTATTATTATTATTATTATTATTATTATATAATAATATTTTAATTGAGAATAAAAGTGAAATTATAAAATTTAAGTGGGGTAAAATGATGAGTTTAAGTAATGGGAAATTAATTCCCAACACTCATGGGATCAAATTGTTATTCTTTAATCCCAAAAATATGTGGGTTCTACATGTTTCTTTCTCACTCTCCTTATATTTTAACGAGTGAACATCATTAATCATTTTCAATTCATATTTTGAATCTCCAATCACACAAGTAAACACGTTATAAGAGTAATGATGGACAATATTCTCACATTTCGATTTTTTATCCAACTTTCATCGGAGGTGATTGAGTAAGGTTTGAAAGATTTCTTTTATACTTATTTTTCTAATCATCAGTTGCCTATCTCTGGATTCTCTAGCTTTCTTGGGAATTACAAAGAAGATGAATGCATGTTGATAGGTATCGCTTTCTTTCAATCCTTCACTTCAGCCCTCCTCTGTTTCTGTCTGTACATTTATATTTTTCAGGTTCTTCATCACGTTTTTTAAGCTGTCAAGTAAATATGAAAAGCTGGCAATGCTAATATGACAAAAATTGAAGGCATAAAGAATGTAACCAATACAAATGCTAATATGCAAATATAAGTCACCATCTCCCTTCCTCCTTGGACATAAAAATGTTTTAAAGTAAACATATCGGTTGTTGCTCAATTAACGGCAAGTTTAATCCGTAGTTGTTTTGGTTTTGAGTCACTAATTAGAAGTCGAACCCAGCAAATGCAACGAGCTATTCATTAATTGCTGAAGCAGCTTCTTCTTATATATTTTGCCCAGTAAGCTAATTCTTCTTCTTTCGCTTTCGTTACCACCGGGCTACAAGGCGGAACCAAACAAAGTGTTATTTTATCTGCATTTGGCACACTGTATTAAATTAGCTCTAATCTCATGGAGAAAGGAAACTAGTTATGAAACCCATTTGAGAAAATTCTATTCAATTACTTACTAAATTCGGCACAAGCGAAAGTCGAAGATAATGTTTTACAAGTTTACACGCATTGAGTTGGACGTGCTACTAAAATTTCTCATTATCTTGAAGGATTTGATGGTAATCTTTTCATTTTTAATGTCTTCTAATAAGTATAAACGAATATATGATGTGCTTTTTGCTTCATTTATATTATGCGATGAACCATTTGATTTATTTTACGCTGGGTAAATATCATCTTTCAGGTGTGGAGGTGGCTAAAAATGACTCCACTGGCATAAGTTGCTTACTCAATGACTCAACTTTATCCAGAACAAGATTGTTCTAGGAATTATAAGAAACTTGAAACCAACTATTTTTAATTGACTTATTGCAAGAACAGATGTTACTTCAATCAACGTTTCAACTTTTTCTTATGACTTGACAATGTAATGAACGTTATACAGCGAAGCATTCTGTTCAGTGCCTATTCCTCCATTCTCCTCTGATGATTCAATTTATGAGCAGCATATTGAAATAATATGAAATGCTTAACCTGTCATAACAGCAAAATTAAAACTTCTATCACTATCACATGTTTTGCTTTGCTCTACAAAAATGATGGTAAAAAGGGTACAAACAAAAATTCTTTTATTGACTGAAAATGAATTTCAGTATAATTATTGAATACTTAGTTACAATTATCAGTAACAAATGAATCAATGAGGAACAAGGACTACATGGTAACAAATTAATGAATGAAATAAAATGAAAAGAACAGAGATCTTTCAGGGTTAAAATCAAAGAATGAATGAACCGTATTTCTGGCACTGTTCAACCATTTTAGCCAGATAGTGTGCAAGGCTTCAGGAACCAAAATACATCCAAAGCTCTTGCTTCTCTTCCTTCGACAATTGAATTTGAAACACTTGTTCCTTTGTCGGTAGGTGTTTTCTGCTCGAATACCTCTTGAAGGATTTTCCTTTCCTGATCACCAAATCATCACTTTAGTATATAACATCAAGCAAGCAAGCAATCAATAAAACAAACAAAGTACTGAAACATAGACTTAGTATTATTATATCCTCACTAAAGCTTAAGATGTTTAATCCATTATTTAAAAATCTTGACTTCGAATTGAATCTTTGATGCATTTTAGAATTCCTAATATTCTAGCCTCTTCCTCTGTGAAATAGAATGAAGCATTTAGCTTACATACCATAGACCTGTAAGTGGAACTCTTTGAAGAGGTGGTTTTGTTGGCTGGATGAGTGGCAGAAAAGCATTGAGGAGATGGAGGATTAGTTCGGATTTGCAACAAGCGCTCATCTCCTTTCTTCTTTACATTCTCCAAATTCAGAGAGACTGGGATGTTCTCTGCCTCATCAAATCTTCTACACAATGCAGTAAACAAATATTTTTAGTCACTTGAACGGTATTATAGCAAACGCAAGCAAAAAACAAGCATACCTAATGATTTACTAGGGATGTGATCATGAAAATTCTTTTTGATCATTATGAAGAAAACATTATTTTCAACAACTGAAGGATGTGTGACCAAAAGTGTTAAGCTGCGCAAAGGACTCCAGTGATTTATGGAAATAAAATCAACTCAAAATACTAGTAGCACCTCCAATACACAAACACAAAACATGATATTCATGTAACATAACAATTAAACAAAAAGATGAAATGAAATTGAACTTACTTATTCCTTCTCTGCTTGTCCTTGTTTCCACTTTGCCCCTTGTCTACACCTCCAGAATTCTCTTTATCCATCTCAAGCAATGGCTTCCTCTCCTTCTCTTTCTCACCCACTGCACCTATAACCTCAAAAGGTTTCTCATTCACCACCTCTTTTTTCTCACCCACTTGACTGTTCTTCTCATTGAACTTCTCCGCATTCTCTCTCTCCCTTGTTCTTGCAGCAAATCTCTTCAACTCATTGCAAAATTCAGTAATATGATTCAGTATATCCTTTCCCGCAAACAAATTCCTAGCTGAAAGTGTGCTCTTTAGTCTTGGCAACACCTCATCATTTTGTGAAGTGTCATTCATCGGTTTATTCTTTTCGCTGCTTGATTTAATGGCCATTTTCATGGACTTAACTTGATTCTGTGGTGTTACAGAATTTGGATTCTGATTTTCACTATCGTCATTGAATTTGGGCTTTTCATTAGATGAAAATGAAGATTGACTCTGTCCTCTTCTCTTCAATCTTGCATCTCTAAACACAAAAAGCAAGCAAATAAATTAGTAAAGCATGAGAATCTTTTACATGTGTAGTTGAGTTTTGAATTTACTTGGACAGATAAAATAAAAGAAGAAAAGGCTCATATTGGGTACCTTAGATTCCTATCTCCAAATGGAAGCCTTTCCAGCGATCTTAGAAACTACACCGAAGAGAAAATGAGAAAAATCATATATTACATGAGTTTGCTCAACAAGATTTAAGTGAAACTAAAGAAAGAAAGGAAAAAGTGTATAGAATTCGAGATTAAAACCTTAGAACTTGGTGGGGTTTTAAGGAAATCCTCAGCTGTCTTGGGATGCTTACAATCTGTAATTAACAACGAAGCATCACATTGATTGAATGAAAATTGTTAACAATTTTAACACACGAAATGAAAATTGCAAGAGAAAAACTGGTTACCGGGCCTGCAAAACCAGGCTACATCATCAACAGAAGCTTGATCAGGGGCCAAGAAATCAACCCAATTGGGTGCGTTAATGTTCTCATACACACTGTCTTCTACAAACACTGACTCTATTCTTTTCCAGTCAATTTTCGCTGGTTCCATTTCACAGAGAGAGACAGACAGACAAAGGTTTCAGAGAAAAGAACAAAGCACCCAGAAGTCAAGAAGCAGATGTGAGTAGAGAAAGGTTGAATCTTTAGAGAAAGAAACAGTAGATCCAGAAGTTGAGGAATGAGGTAGCTGTATTGAAGAATGAAGAGAGAGATGTAACGGTCATTGCCTCTGGCAGAGATGAGTGAACGTTAGTCAAGTTTCTGACCGTTGGAGGATTTGTTAAGTTTTTTATTTAATTAATTTCCCTCCACCCCCGGGGGATTTCTCTCTCTTTCGTGAGCATTATTAATTTAATTGTAATTTGCAGGGTGGGTCGTGGGTGCTTTCTCTTGGATCTGGGAATACTCATACCTACTGGCTACTGGTTGTTAACATAAGATATTGTAATTAACAATGGCACCCGACTAGCGAAGAAATTTCTTCTCTTATTTATTTATTTTTTATTTCCCTCCCCCACCCCAAAAAACACAACAGGAAAAAAAAAAAAAAAAGATTTATACGTGTCGGCTTTCTAATGGACAATGCTATTGAATAGTCGTCATTGGCTCATTAAAGCATGCCCTTAGTCAGGTCTCCTGCTTAAAGATCAAAAAATGAACGCCAAGCCGTCCACGGTCCATCATCGCCCGCTGCTGCGCTGCATATCTTTAGTTCCCATCTTCAAAAACGACTTCTTCTTCTAGCTTGATATTAATTATGACTTTAATAATGAATTTAATGAGAGTCTTAACATAATTCACATATCAACCCTTATATATTACTTGTACCCAAATAAGATCAATTTTTAGTGAAACAAAAACTTAATATAATTATAGCCACTTTGAAAGACTGCTTAGGGAGGCGCATTCACATCTGTACTATCACTAATAAACACAAGATCAGTTTTGGAATTCACATTCTTACTATAGAAGTGACGATGATGAGGTTTTCTTTTTCTTTTCTACTAAACAGTATATGACCGGGATATGATCATGGTCCTTGACTGGCCCTATGTGTACAAATTGATAAAAGGGAAACAATGAAAAGGAGCTAAGAGAACACTGTGTTTCTAGTTTTCAATTGATGCTTTAATGGCTTGATTCCTCGCCAAATACCTCGCTGTTGCAGATTGGACATATCTGGCACAGAATGTTTTAAGATTAGTCACCTAATGAAGGCATCAAAGAATATAATTGTGTTTCAAAGCTAAACGGGTAACCTTGTTAATGCCAAGCCATTTGGTGATGCATTCGGAGTGATAAAAATGCTTGCATGGCAATTTTATTTGTCGGTCTCCTCTTTTGTACTTCATTTGGCAAATCACACACCTATTATGAATGATAACACCACATCCATCAAAGTGAAGTATAAGAAGACATATCTAGAAAAATAAACAAGCAATAATGGCTGTTTCATGCAATGAAGTTCTAGGTTTATGGTTAAAGTGTGACAGAGACAATAAGGCGAATCCACAATGTGAAGTGTGAACGAGCCATTCTGTCAAATATCAAGCGCAACAATGTTTCTGCAATTAGCATGATTCCACCTACCATACTTCTAATCAGAAACATTTGAATCAAACAAATATACGTTTATTTAAAGAGGGAAGTAAAAGATGGTGTCAATTGAGATTGTGACATGAAGAAAAAGTATAGTAACGGGAGACAAGTCATAAATACGGGATCTAAGATGTAATTGAGAATGGCATTTTTCAGTAACATTTTCATAAGCGAGAATGTTACCTCTCCCCAGATCTTTTCTTTGAGAAAAGGTTTCCAAACTTGTATTTTGAAGTTGGAAGCAAGGTAATTTGCTCCTGGGAAAGACCTCGGCTTTGAGTTCCAACTGTCTCACCTAAGTCAAGTAATTCCTGCAAATGGAAAAAAGGTGACAAATCAATATAATGATGTGCACGCTGCAAGATTCATGAAAAATTCCAGCATCGAAGGACAACCCAACTTAAAGGGAAACATGCCACAACCTCTGATTGAACATCATTGGCCCCTTAAATGGGTTCTTTCCAATTTTTATTCATCAACAATTTTATTCAACTTGAAACCAAACTGGTGGTCCTAAACAACAGTAAATATCAGCTTTATTTCTGGGAAATAGCATATTTCAAAAAAGTAGCACAAATAGATATCATATCATATGCGCCACAAATGCTAGGACAGGGAGAACAGTAAATAGTTTCATGAAGCTTTCCAGATGAAGGATGACACAATGTCCTGCGCACTAAGAGATGAAATGTGATGCATCATAAGCAAGGCGGGTGGGGATCCAAAAGCAAACCTCATAGGTCATGTTATCTGGATCAACATTATCTTGCCAAACAACCTGGCACAATTAGATAAAATTATAATCAATCTTCTGTATAAGCCCATGAATGAAACATTTGCAGTACTGGTTTCTTGTCTATTTATACTGATATTTGCATCTGGAACTTAGGTTTTTGTAGCTCAATTATAAGCCAACACTGACATGGTGTACATCAGCAAGCATGTCTCATACCTGAGAACTGTTGCTACTCTGATGATGTGGACTACCTGCAAAAGCAAAAAAAAATTCTTAAACGACTAAAAAACCAATTAGATCACAAGATCTTTTAAGGAGTAAAACTTGACAAGAATTGAATAAGAGCAAAAAATCCTCAGAAACCAAAATGACAAAACACTGCTTTCAGCAGGCAGATATGAAATATCCACAACAGCTCTTACTGGCTATTATACTCCAAAGTTGAAGAATGATTAAATTTTTTTTTTTTACTAACATTCTTCAGGGGTAGCATGCACACCCACGACTGCTTCTCCTTCAGATTGTGCATCTGTGGTTGAGGGCTCTACATTGTTCATTGTTGAAGCATACTCCCAAGTCCTCCTGCTTGCTTCCATTCTCGGCAAATGATCATTTACCTCATATGACCCATAATAATAATTACTCTCCGGATCAGAAAATCCAAACTTGTATGGATGCAAATTCATCGACCAGTACACATTTTCCTGAGGAAAGAACATAGATATTTTGAGTAGAAGTAATATCATAGACCACGTAATTAAATGCAGATATAAAGAATACACCGACAATTAGAAGATATACACAGTAAATCCTTTGTGAAAAATTAAACACTGGAGTTCACTTGAAAGCAAAACCACCATCAATACTAGTCAATTCCAGGAATCACCATGCGAGATTTTCAATCTTTTTGGTACTAGTTTCACAAACAACAGCAAGCAGATCATTGAATTTACTTCTCAGTTTCCCAAAAAAAAAAACATGAAGTCATAAATGCATCAATGCAAGAATCATTCATGACCAGCGTGGATCTGACAACCTTCCAACAAATCAATGCCAAGAGCATGAACAACCTAATGGTAACCTTGTGTAATACAAATTACAAAATTTTCGCTACTTATGCACAAAATGAGAATACCTGATAATGAATTGGTCCTGTCTGTGCATAGTTTACCGGAGCATGAGTCAAACCATCAAAGAAATCCATGAAACTTTCCGTAACAGTGTAAGGAAAGCCAGTGTCTATGTAATGCACCTCCATCTGTCCATTACTGTTTCCATTCATTTTGAACCAACTATTCTAACCCCAACTTCGAAACAAGCTGCAAAACTAATCACAAAAATTAATGACACCAAATAAAATAAAAAATAAAAAAAAGTTGGGAAAAGAAGGAACATTTTTGACAAAACAATTCATTTTCATAGAGTTTCATATTTCTTACATTATTGGGGTTTTGAGCTCATTCAATGTCAAAGCAAGCCACACAACTGCGAAAGGACAATCCATATTAAGACCAAAGCATACTTAATTTTCAAATCATAACATGTAAATTTAATTGAATCATTTCATGAAAAGAAAATACAACTAGATAAAAAAGGAGAAAAAAAACGAACTAATCTAAAAAAATATCATATTTAAATAAATGCATAAGGGTAAACACAGAAAAATTAAAACCACAGTGACAGCTCCTTCTCCCTCGAAACTCACAGGAAAAATAAAATAGAAGCATGTTTAAAACCATGACTTAGAAAAAAAGAAAAAAAAAAGTTTTTTCCCCCAGTTCCCCCCGGTAGCCAAATAGTGAAAAAAAAAAAAAAAAGAGAGAGAAAGAGAGAGAGAGGAGTTTTTTTTTTTCGAAAAAAGAAAAAGAACTATTTTAAGCATTAATTGCAATCACATTCATAAACATTGGTATAAAATCATCAATAATCACTTCAATTAATAAAAAAAAAAAGGGACTCAAAAGGAGAAGTTAAAAATTCACAATATATCGCCACTCACTCTACAGTAAACAATTTTGGAGCAGCGGAGAGAGAGAAACTAAGACCAAAGAAAATTTAAGAAGGAAAAATAATGAGCAATTACGGCGTCGTTTGTTCAGAAATTTCGGCTACGTTCATGTAGAAAAAATAGAAATATATGTATTTTTTTTTGTTTTCGTTGAAGGGACTGATGACGGAAAAAGAAATAGAGCAAAAAAAAAAAAAAGAGGAGCAATTACGGCGCCGTTTTGTTCAGAGGTTCCGATTGCACTCAACAATGTTCATGAATTAATAACTTATAAGAAAGGAAAAAGCAGAGGGAGAGAGAGAACCGACAATGAACAAGAAGAAGAGCTTGCGTTGGCGTTGTGTCAAGAGAGAGAGAGAGAGCATCAAAGTGAAAGTGAAGGAGGCAGTGTGGTGTCGAGTGTTTTGTTTTTGTTTTCACTCACTCTCTCTCTCTCACTAAATCCATTTTTCTCTTTTTATTTTCTGTTCTGACTCTTCCTTGTGGCGCTTTTGACGCTGCAGTTTTCCAATTTTCCGGCACGTTAGGTTTTTATTATTTTACCCCTACTCACACGTGTCTTCCTCTTTTAATAAAACCCCGGATGTTATTATTATTGTACATTTTAACTAAAATGTATACATATTTGGATACAATTAAAAGATAATAAAAAAATAGTGTATTAAAATATATTTTTTTTATTTTTTTAATTATATTTACACAGAATTCATATTTTCGCAACTGCATTTGAAAAAGTTCTGTCACAAACTCACAATACATACAAAGAAAATAAAATAAATTATCCCAAAAAATTTATATCCCATATGGATAAATAATTTGGTCGCTTGGTTAGTGGACTCTCATCATAGAAATGTTCGAAAGTTTTGACATAACACAACGAGCAGAAACGAATGATTATATTTTCGAAAATTAAACAAAGCCATTTCAGCTATTTATTATGATTTCTTGGGAGAAAATTTAAAGAGAAAGAAAATGAAACAGTGAACCCAGAAAGAAAGATAAAGCCATTTCCACGGCTGGTGAAGGCGAAATCTATTCTCTGGCGGCCGGCATTGACCAAGATCAAAGAGCCATAGATGATACATCATACATATTTGGGCGCTGCTACGTTACATCAACTGTAACGTACAGCCCCTCACAAAAAGTGATGAGTGGTGGGGGCAGGTGAGCCCTGCTTCTATTTTTATTAGAGGGCTATGTGTCTGAACAAATCTTTACCGTACATCTATTAGTTAGTTCTGATCTTTAGCCTTTACAAACAGCTCACCTAAAATCATCACAAATAAAACAGTTTGGTCCCCATACTGCAGGTCTGCAGCGGTAGCTTTGGAGTGAAAAAACAAACAAGATGAGCTTTAATTTTATTTTATTTTTTTATTATGGTTGAAGCTATCACTTTTAATAAATTTTGCCTGCTTTTGTGTTTAATTGGTTTGTGTGAAGCTATCACTTTTAATAAATTTTGCCTGCTTTTGTATTTAATTGGTTAATGTTAACTAGTATTCGGCGGGAAAAATAAATCATGGTTGGCCTCAACTGATGGCTGATGCAATTAAATGAGATTAAAATTTCTGATACGGTTAAGGAATTTGGATTGTAGTAATCAATAATGTTTTGTCTTTTTTTTTTTTTTCTCTATGGAAGCAATTTTCCCAACAGGAAAAATTTAACAAACCCGATAGACTTTATGGAGTAATGGGGAAATTGGAATTATTAGTAAGTGTACAATCTGTCTCACCAAAAATATGCAAAAAGGAGAAAATGGAGACAGGCAAAGAAAAGGAACCCAATTCATATATGGTTCACATCTGGGTACTGCAATGTTTTGTTTGTTACACGCCCTTAAGTTTCATTGTTGATACTCTAAATTTTATGATATTATGCATAATATATATCTCATAAGTTAAGAAATGGTAATGAAAATTTGATAGATCAAAAAAAAATTAAAATTAAAACCTTCAGATTTTTTTTTCATCGAAAAGTGGAATGGTGCAGCCATTTTCATTTTCTGTTCTCAGAAGTCATACCTCATAAAAGAAAAGAAAAGGAAACCACTGTATGATTGATACGACTAATGATATGGGAAATTCATTTCTTGTTTTTATGTAGTATATGGTTGAAAATGGATCACCAAACCAGCTGAAATCATTAAGGATTTCAAGGTTATTAGGTCACGGGGCTTGGCATTTGGCAAATGGCAAGTTGTCATTTTCACTTTTCAACAATTGAGGTGAGCTGAAAACGGGCCTGCAATAACTAGAAATTCAAAAAGTAGTGAGTTTTATCCTTTTATCTCTTAGAGAATCCAAGGAAAATAAAATATATTTCTCTATGCAAAAATGGCTCATGCATTAAACTATAAAAAAAAAAAAAAAGTTAAAGAATTAGAAAACCAAATAAAATATGGTTGGCTGAACAAAGCTTTTGATTTGGCATCCCATGAGAAAACTGTATTTTGGTTAAATTATTTTTTTTCCAATAAAGTTGAAGACATATATTCATGAACTACAGTAACAATGCAATATTAGGGTCCACAAAAAATTAATTAAAAGAATACCCATGAATAACAATTTATTAGAGTTAGATTCTAATGTTATGAGATTTATGGGACCAAGGAAGCCTAGGCTGCAAGCAAGGAATTGAAATTTTTTTAAGCAGCTACTTTTCACACACATACACATGGAAATTGCATTCGCATACACTGAGAAAGAGTTGTGTATGTGTTTGTTTAGGACTTTAATTTTTGTTTTTCTTTATTTGGACATGAGAATAAATATATGGAACATCAAAAGCTAGTCAAAAATAGGCAAAAGATTGGTAATGGGCATAGGATACAAGAGACAGATGACTCTTTTGCCTTAAATCTCCAAGGTGATGTATTTCTCAGTCAACTCCAATTAAAGCAAAGATTAGTTTATTAATTTTTTTTTTTTTTGACACTAAGCAAAGATTAGTTTATACTATAATATATAATGAGAGTATTATGGGAGTTGAATTCTTCTAATTCCAGCATCTATTATGGGCCCCTACACCGCTAAAAGTACAAAACTCCTATCATTGCTTTCAATTTTTGCACAGATCCAACCCCAAAAAATAAAAGAGACACACTGTGAATCAAAACCAACCGAAAAAACATTTGGAAGTGCAATTTGGGCCCACACAGTTGCCAAGTTTAACGAGTCCTATGTCTAATTGTCTATCATGTCATGCTGTCACTTGGGGAGGATGGAGATTGACTGACCGACTACTTCTGTTTCTCAGTTTGTAGAGCAACATGTTTTTGTGAATCAACAAGCTCAGGACAGAAATTTTATTAAATAATTTTGAAAATTCTACTAAATCGAGAACTTATGTTTGAAGACAAAATATCTCTTCCGAAATATGATCGTAAAGAAAAAATCAAAATATCCAAAAAAAATTAAATTGGTTTGGTATGATTACGGTCATTTTTTTTATTTATAAATAATTAAATATATGATCGTATAGAAAAAATTAAAATATTAATTTAATTTTTGATTCACAAAGCTGAACTAAAAAATTGAAATATTTTTTATAATTTTATTAAATTTGAAATGTGTTATATTTTAATTGGTTATCTCAAATGATTACAACAGATTTGCACACACACAATTACAAGTATATATATGTTATATTTTTTTACTAGTAAGTTTTCTTAATTTTTTTAAAAAAATTAGTATCTTATTTATGTAGTTTATTTATTTAATTATTTATTATTATCTTAAACTTTGTTATAGATTCAAGCATTGCGCTAAAAAATACCTAAAACTGATGCTGATACTGATGAAGATGAGAGAATGTTGTTGATGTTTGTTTGTAAATTTTTTATTTTGTATTGTTAATGTTGTTATTTTTATTTACTTTTATAACTTTATGTTTATTTAGATTAAATATTAAAGTGCTGAGCATTGGGGTCTACATTTGTAATCTTAAATTTTATTATTTTATATTTTTTTAGTACCTTATTAACAGTTAGTAAAACAATAATAATAAATATATTTTAAATACTTTATATTTATTATAATATTATTAATATTTTTGTATTTATAATAAAAATCTGATGAGTTGAGTGTTTTACAGGCTTTAAAATTAAGAAAAATTATTCCATTTATAAGGCCAACAAACTCAAAATAAACCCAAAACCGAATATATTCAGTTCTATTCAATTTCGAACCGAACCGAACCATGCCCACCCTAACAACAAATGCGAGTTGGGATCCTGCAAGCAGAGGCACAAACTTAAAGCAAAATGATGTTAACCGATCAGAAAAAATTACTGGTACATGGAAAATATTCCTCAAATCATGTCGAGCTGAAACTCAAGTGAATCAGGTTTATGCAAAACAAAATTTCCATCCAAAAATAAATTGTTCAGGGGGTTCTTGCTTCCCCCAAAAAGTGAATTATTAAAGAAAACTCCTCCGCCGGATAAATCCTCGAATATCAGATTTTCATCAATATCTAAAGCTAAAAAACCAAAGGGAATATGCCTTAGGCACCGCCAGAACCATATTTCTTCCCGAAGACAATTAACTGCAATTTGTCATAACCAGCAAGCACACCAGCACCGGCAACAGCTCGAAGGATGTTTGCTCCAGCACCCTTGAAGAGAGACTTAGCACCCTCATTCTTCAGGATCTGAGAGAATGCATCAAGAGAGCTCTTGTACTTGACAGCCTCACCAGATGTCATCATCATTCTTCTACGGACAGTGTCAATTGGGTAGGAAGCAAGACCAGCACCATTAGTGATGAGCCACCCAAGGGCAAAGCTAGCAAAGAAACTATCCTGAAATAACCAACACCAGAAAATATGTAAAGAACACTGAAAAAATAAGTGGGTTGATTTTCCATTTATCAAAACAATATCAATGCTTAAGATTGCCCCCACTGTAATTCCGTCTCACTAATTTTACACAAGATGAATCAAAATCTGAAACCTCCTACATGAAAACCAACTTGCTTGCATCCACTGACTACATTTCCTACAACAAAACTCAAGAATCTAGACCACCACTCAACTAACAATGAAAATCAAAACATCAATCAATCTTGAAGGACAGCAAAAGATGCATAACTTGATTAAAACAAAAAGTGTATCAACGTCCATTCTAAACAACTTTTTTGAAAAATGATCGAAAAGTCAAACAGGACAAAATCATAACAAATCACATCCAAGGTACTTGCCTGCAATAATTATAGCTAAAAAAAAAAAGTATGTTAAAGAGGCATCACATGAATTTCTACAGGAAAATATTTCTGCACTGAAACCATGATTAATACCCAATGCTAATGTACAAGGAAACAGACATTGCAATAATAAAATATAACGCATAAATATAAAGCCTGTTCTCTACTAAATAATCACATAAATTAATAAATAAAACATATCAAATTAATGTACCCACCTGCAACTTTCCAGTCAAGACCACTGGCTTCAGAGAATCGTACATGCCAAAGTAAAGACCACGGTACACAATGATTCCAACACATGAAATGTTGAAACCACGGTAAAGCCCAGCAATGCCATCAGATTTCAATGTCTTTCTGTAGACATCAATTAGCCCATTGAATTGCCTCTCTCCTCCCTTCTTCGCAGCCTTGGCATCATTGGCCAGACGGGTACGAGCATAGTCCAAGGAGTAAACAAAAAGAAGGGATGAGGCACCAGCAGCACCTCCTGATGCCAAATTGCCAGCAAACCATTTCCAGTAACCATCCCTGTCTTTCTTGAAGTTGAAGAGCCTCTTGAAGTAATCCTTGAATGCAAAGTTCAGGGCCTGATACAAATTTTGAGATAAATATGAGATAAAATTAATGAGAAACATACATTAAAAAAATAGTTAAAAAAAAAAGGTTACCTGAGTGGGGAAGTAACGGATAACATTAGCAGTATTTCCTCTCCACAAAGAAACAAAACCCTCATCCTTAATTGTACGCTTAAAACAATCACCAATGCCCTTGTAGGGTTCAGATAGCCTACCACTCTTGATCATCTCATCTTGGTTTTGAATCAAAAGCTTAACACGCTCAATGGGAGCAGCAGCTGTTTTGGACACAGCAGCAGAAACTCCACCCATAAGGAAATCAATAGCAAAGCCAGCAAGGCCTTTCTCAGCTGGGGCTTGGATGCAAATAGCAGATGCTGTTGATGGTACCATAGATAGATCAGTAGCAGCTGCACCGGCTATTGGGTATTGGAATGCAGCATTGGAGTAGTTCCCATATGCAGCACGTCTTTGGTACATGGTCGGCCTTTCATAACCCTGAATATTTTGGGAAAGGCTGGAATGAAGGAGCTTTCCAGCTACCTTCTGCATGACGGAAGGATGTTGAACCTGATCAACCATTGTGACTTTCCCTGCAGAATTGCAACAAACTTTCATTCAAAAGTTGGATTGATACAATGTAGAAACTTATGCATATCAATTCATAACACACCAACAAGCAATAGTGAATGTGCTAAAATCATGTATAAGTGAAACAAAAGACCTCTTAGCAATTACAAAAACTTACCAAGAATATTCATTGGAGTAAAATAACGAGTGAACAAAAGCCCGTTAAGCAATCATTGAAACATACATTATCATGATTGTCGACTAAGCTCTAAAATGTTGACTGGTGAGTAGTATAAAAGGTAATGCTTAAACTCACAATCTGAAATTTCAAAAAGGTGTGTCTAGTTGTGCTAACAATGCCCTAGGCCGATGTAGAAATCAGCACTTGTGACATGGGAAACAAACATACATCATCTATCTAATTTTATGACTGAATCCTCCAAGTTAAAAGTAGCGCCATTGCCTAGGACCAAAGGAAAAGCAACATCCTAACAGCAAACTTATCAGCACAAGCAAACAGAACGATAACCGAAACATAAACAGATCCGAATCCTCCATACAGTAAGACCGCATGATTGTGATCTGAACATAACAAAAGCTTGAGAACCTATGAATATTGAGAAAACCTTAAATGCAACACTCATTATATTTGATTGGTCACGCTCAGACTCACGACTACTTCTCGTTCAAATATTATGTAAAATAGATCTAGACAAGTATACAACTAATTAACTATCAAATTTAAAGACATCGCTAGCCTAGAGGGTCTGTGACAAATTTAGGAAAAAGAATGAATCACGAAAAAACACAAAATGACAAAATAATCAAAATCATAGAACCATATACGAGAAATAAAAAATAGATCTATTTAATCTCATTGACTAATCATAAGATCTGAACAAGCTTAAAATGAAAATAACGCTCAACTAGATTTCAGGAAAGAAAAAGATCTAACAAACTATTAAGCAGCTCGTTCACGCACGTTTCAGAGAGGCATCAAAATGAAAAACAGTAACAGATCTGAAGCAGAAACGAGTCAACAACCGAGTAAAATAACAGATCTGATAGAATGAGATCGGACGGCGGAGAGTGATTAATGTGTTTACCTTTGAAAAATGATTGATTGGTGGCTGAGATTGGTCTCCGCCTCTCGCTCTGCTTTGAAAGGAAAGGCGTTAGAAAAGCGAGAGAAACAGAGATATTTTGCTCTTTGTGGTTTGGAGGCCGGCGTGCTTTGAAATGAGCAATACTCGCTTTTTATTGGCGCTACACGTGCGTTTTCGCACGCTTTCACGCGTGTGAGTGGGAGGTTTTATTCGTTGTACAAAGCGGCTTGCGTGCGGGATTGCTGGAGCCTTGAGCGTTGAATTTGAATATTATTTTTTTGGGCAGTTAAATTTGAATGTTAGATGCGTCTGTTACCGTCTATCTTTGTTCTCATTTGTTGAACTTGACCAAAGTGAAAATTTTAAAAAGCTTGACTTGTTGATTAAACAGCAGTTAGACGGTGACGTTTTGATGCCATTTTGCTTTTTGATCATTTGCGCGGGGGCTAACAAATATCCCACGCGGGTGAGCTAAGACTCTTTTTTGGTGAGCAATGAGACTTGGTTGTTGCATGATTTGTCAGTTTCGTGTCTAAAAAGGAGAAAAGTGGAAATTAAAACTTAATTCGGGAACCGGCCTAAGGGAACCAATACTCTTCAGCCTCGTTTGATCTCGTTTGGTTCAGTTAATAAGCGATAGCCACAAGATAATTTTTTTTTTATGAATAATTATTTGGTGGTTACTACTTATTAAATAAAATTTCTGTAAACCACTAAATTTTACGATTGTATCTGTAAACCACCTATTTTTTAAATAAATATCTCTCAACTATTTTTTCGTTAAAAAAATTAACTGCCGTTAGTGGTTCTCTGCGTAAAAATTATTTTACCCTTGTAATATAATAATTACGAAAATATTTATGATGACACTTTGTATTGTTTGATTTTTTTATTTATAAACAAAAATAATGTTGTTTATATAATTAAATATTTATTTGCTTAAAATAGAATATAATTAATTAAATATTTATTTTTTAACTAAATGACAATATTACCCTAATGATGGCATGCTGACGTCATGTTTCCGTTAACTTTTTTAACGGAAAGATGGGTGGGAGATATTTCTTTAAAAAGTAGGTGGTTTACAGATACAATCTTAAAATTTGATGGTTTACAAAAATTTCACTTAATAAGTGGTGGCCACCACATAATTTCCCTTTATTTATTTACAACATTACAAAATAGCTCATAAAATAAAATCTATTAAAACCTTCTAAAATAGTTATAATATACCTTTTTATATTATTCATTGTATACAAAACAATTTCAATACAAGCTCTTAGAAATACTCAATTAAAACTTAAGAAACCAAAGACTAAGGGCTTGATCAGTATTATTTTTTAATTGGTATTTTCTGAAAAGGATTAATTACCCTTGGGTGATACTTTTTTTTACAAATTTTAAAAAGGTGACAGGATTTTTAAAAATAGGTGAGGAGGTGATAATCCGTTAACTTTTTCGTTAACTTTAACGGGAACAGTAAATTAATTATAAAATGATATTTTTGCCCTTAGTGTTAATTATAAAATAATGTTTCTACCCCTATAATAATTACAAGATGACATTTATATCCCAATAATAAATTACAAAATATGTTTCTGTCCCTACTCAGTTATTTTTAATTTTTTAAATAGAAAAAATTTTAAAAAATTACATATAAGTCTAATTAACAGGTTTTTTTTTGTTAAGTCAAACAAATTTTTTTTAAAAAAAATTCTTATTGGATCAAACAAAATTTTCTTATTAAAGCTAACGGCAAAGTTTGATTCAATAAGAAATTTTTTAAAAAAAAATTGATTTAACAAAAAAAGGCCTGTTAATTATACTTAGATGTAATTTTTTATAATTTTTTCTATTTAAAAAATTAAAAATAATTGAATAGGGGCATAAACATATTTTGTAATTAATTGTTGGGATATAAATGTCATTTTGTAACTATTATAAGGGTAGAAACATTATTTTATAATTAACAATAGGGGCAAAAATATAATTTTACAATTAATTTACTGTTCCCTTTAAAATTAACGGATTGTCTTACCCCCTCGCCTATTTTTAAAAACCCTGTCACCTTTTTTAAATTTGTCAAAAAAAGTATCACCCAGGGGTAATTAACCCTTCTGAAAACAAAAATGAAAATGAAAATGATATTTTGTAATTCTAGTATCATTTTGTATATCATGTATTGTAATACTGAAAACAGTAAAATGTGTTCGGTAGACACAATTAAAAAAGATAAAAATAGTGAATATGTTTTCGGTAATACCATTTCTAAAAATAATTTTTACTAAATATTTAAGTCATACTTATAGTTAAAAAGTAATTGTTTAACTAATACATACATAAACATACCATAAATAATTTAGTATTAACATTAATAAAAAAAATTTACACTGTCATTGTTTTTTCATTATAATTAAAAGATATAATACAACACATGTGATTTATGTAAAATAATTATAAAAAATTACATTATAGATATTGTGCATTATGTGTGTAATCATGTCGTATAGAAGTTGCAATTCTCTCTCTTGTAGCACTCATCTTGCAGCACTTGCTAAAGATAAATCAATATTAGTAAGTAGCCTACTAGTATCTCATTCTTCGTTGATAACCATATGTTGCACATCAAAGTCCTCAAATAATCTATCACTTACATGTTCTCACCGAAAAAATTTATGTTAAGCACAACATGCAATTGGACTTAGACATTGCTTACGTAACATATAATTATGCAAATCCCTTAAAATTAAAAATTGCACTTTTAAAACACCAAAGCATCTCTCAATTGCATTATGCAATGATGAAGATATGTAATTAAACATTTCTTGGGGACTCTAGTGCTTGACCTGGTCCTCTACAATCATACAAACAAAACTTAGAAAAACAAAATCAATTAACAATCATATGAACAAAATAAACGCAAATCCACATTTGTTATAAAATTGAATGACCATTAGTTAAATCTAAGTGGATGATTGGTGTCTAAATTTATTTATTATTAAGGCGGGATTTACCATGTGTCTCCTAAAATTGGCTGAACATAGTTTTCTACTTTTCTTGGTTAAAATAGGTTTTGGGTCAGATAAAATTTGCCTTGGGTACGAGCATGGCTTGACTATGGTCTACACACAAAGAGAGGAAGGTTTCCTCAAACAACAAGGAGCTGGGTCAACTATTCAATCAAATGATATTGAGCATTTTTCTCATCTCTTCTTGAGAAACAAGTGGGTTATTTGTTTGTAAAATTATGCTCAATTTCATATGTGGTAATTCCACCAAGATATCTTCGTCAGTTGGGAGAAGAATTTGCACGAATCAAAATCTTTGAGGAACATAGCCATAGAGAAAAAAGTACAAAATTTTTTCGAAGCATACCGAAAATTTTGGGTTAGAATCAAAGAGCCCCCATTCTATACGGAACGAGATTATTGGTTAATGAGATTTAACAGACACTGATATTCAAATCGATATCTTTCTCTTTCATTGCTCACTAACACTTATCTACTCCCACTCCGAATTTTTTTTGTAAGAATCCTAAAGAAATAATAATAAAAAAAAAGATCCCACTTTATGAGATGCTATAATATTTTGTATAGATACAAAGACAAAAGGGCTCAAATTAAATCATTGTTTCCTTTCTAATTTGTTGTGTGGAGATGCGAGGGATCGAACCCGTGGCTCTTGCATGCAAAGCGAGTACTCTACCATTTGAGCTACATCCTCGCTTGAAGTTGAGTTTCATACTTGATTAATTAGTTAATGTAGTTCTCCCACTGACAGTAATTGTTTTGAATCATGTATTCATCACTTCCATAGAATGAATGTTGGGCTTCAATTTGAAGAAAGTCATTCTTTATTACCTAATTGCTAGTTGTTGATGTTAATATACGAAGAAAATAACATTCTTAGTTTGCAGATTTAATAATTTGTTAGCTTCACTCATATATGGAAAACACCGTAATGACTTGAAAATTATGCTTTTGCACTGTATGATGTATGTGATTCTTGTATGAGACTTGAATCCCTTACTCTACAAGTACATGTAAATAAATTCTCAACAAGACATTTGAAATAACACCACAAGTCCACAACTTTTACTTTTCCACATTCAAGAAGGTACGTATTAGTTGTAGTTGTACAAAGAAATTCGAGTGGTGCCCTCCTCGCTTTCTGTTGATTCCAATCTTTGATTGGGTCCATGTGAATCAGCTGCTCAGCTACAAGTTGGGGTTTGGACCCATTAAAATGACAAAATCAATAGTCCCAAGTCCCAAGGGGAAACTTTTCTGTAAGATGTTAAAGGGCCAGGGAAAGCAAAGATATATAGGATGATTTGGGCAATTAATTAACCATTGTTTCAGTAATTATAACTTGGTACATAAGCAATACAATCAAAATTAAAGGGAATCATCTCTCATGCACTCTTTCTCGAAGCTGTATCAATGTGAGAATTGATTGTATGTAAAAGGTGCATCTAATTTAGTCACGGATAGCTTCAGGAAAGAAGAACAAATTAAAGAAGTGTCCAGCACTGTATCTCATACGACTTGTCAGTTAAATTTCGGAGATTTTTTGTAGTTGAATTAGTTTAATTTTATTCTACGCCATGGGTTAATTAGAATTAAAAATAGTAATCAAACTAACCAAAGAGATTAAAAGTATAATTAATAGCGACATGAGAATAACTAGGAATTCGATGAGATCGATCGAGACCATCAAATTGACCAGCTAGCAAGCATGACCTTGACACTGTCAGTCATACCAATAATTTGTACGTATTTTATCAAGTGCATGCTTTAGTTGTTGTGTTTCACAAAATTTTAATTTACAAGTAGATGTTACAGCCATACTAAAAAAATTAAATACACGCACATTTCAAATGAGAGTATTTAGAATCTCTAAATAGTTTATATATAGGGGAATGAACAATGGACACTTAAAATTACACTTATTTTTACACTCATTAATAAAAGAGAAAATATTTTAGGTGAGGTCCATATGTATATCACATCCATTGATTCACTCAAATCTAAAAACTAATACATAAATATAAAAATAAATATAATTTTAAATATCTATTGATCATTTCCCATATATATTCATTTATATATTTGCCACCGTTTTTAGTTTTCTACCTTGAGAAAGGTACTGTTAATTATTTGTATAAAGAAATTGAATTAATGTCAGTGGTGTACTTTTTGAAGCATTAGATGTATTCTTCAAAGAATTCTACTGACTTCCTCGATCGCCGCTGGTTGATCAACTAACGTGCATTTGGGCATATAGAGCGGAATTCAAAAGAGAAGCTGGGCTTCTAGCATTCTACTTGCCCAATATAACCGGCCGTCAATTGTATTTTCCATTAGTAGCGTTATTAGTAATGCACATAATTATTTTATGGCTAATGTCAAGGCAAAGCAAGTCATTAATTATTCCTTAATTGCCTTATCAATATATATATATATATATATATATATATATATATATATATATATATTAAAGGGAGATTCTAAAATATCTTTGTTAAACTACACCCACTTAGACCCCGTTTGGAATTGAGGTTCAAATTCAATAAGCTGTTTATTTTATAATTTTTGATAAAAATAATATTTGATAAATTTTGTAAAGTATGCTTATTTAATAATTTTCTTCATTTTCACAGTAGCTTTTAAAAGCAGGTAGGGGATTATTTTTCATAAGCAGCTTATTAAATAAGTCACCACTACATTTTTAAAGTTCCTATTATAACCTTAATATTTTTACAAAAAGATAATTATGTCCTATTTTTTTCATACACCTTAATATATATGGATTAGATATCGTATTAACACCACAATAAAATTACGCTCACAATTACTGTACGTTCTTTCAAGTATCAAAGTTTTTATCTAATAAGTTCATATATATATATATTTTACTTTTATTTTCTATTATGAGATTCAATAAGACTTGCATATGATTATGTAAATCTTTTTGAATTATGAACAATTTCACGTGAAAGTTAACCATGACTTTTAACACACAATATATTTATATTATTTTTATAGTCATTGTGTTTATTACAACAAGTTTAATGTGAATGTAATGCATATTACTTTTTTATTTTATTTGAATTATGTATTAATATGAATTTTTATCATATTTTATATAACAGATTATGGAGTTCATTAGATTTTATTTAATTGAGCCTTTTTTTTTCTACTTTATATAATTTTATGTATTTTAAAAAGTAAAAGGCATGTCTAAATATTATCAAACATACTCCAAAAAAGAAAAGGTAATTTAAATTTATATTTATTTAAGAAAAGGTAATTTAAATTTATGTTTATTTTGGTCATTATGTGATAAAACAACACTTTCGAAATAAAATTTACCAAACGCATAAACACTGCTTTTTAAACTCACAACAACCACAACAACACAGTTTATCAAATACCAAGCTACTTTTTTAATCAGCAGTTTATTTCATCCGTACAATAGAAGCAACTTATTCAATCTGCCACCGCTATCCAAAACTGGCCCTTAATGCATATATGACATATATGAATATATGCAAGTTATTTCACACGTGATACGTGGGATTTGCCTATTCTTGATGTCCACAGCCTACTTTGACTATTAATTAATTAATTGTTACATTGATGAAATTAAAATAACATTAATTTTCTTTCTCAACTTTGCAGATTGATGTTTGATCTTTTGTTAACTTCATATATGAAAAGAGTAATACTACACATCCCAACTTTTTTGTCCTAAATAACTATCCCAAATGATTTGACATTCATTAATTGGTTGATAGTTCTTTACAAAATCTAAGTGAATTAATTATAACCAATTAATGAATGTCGAATTATTTGGGATAGTTATTTGGGACAAAAAATTTGAGAGATGTAATATTACTGATATGAAAAACACCATCATGCATGACTTGAAACTTAATATATTCTCTTAATTTGTACTACCATATCATGCATGACTTGAAACTTAATATATTCTCTTAATTTGTACTACCATGTGATATATCTGAATCATCTTGTATATATATGCCAATGCAGAGTCTTTCGTCTTATATTTAATTTAATATAATATAAACATATTCTTACATGAGAAAGGGCTTTATATTTATATCTCTTTCACTTATAATTCCAATTAAAGCTGAGATTTTGAGACTAATCAAATGGAATTCAAGCTGTCTTTATCATCCTTGCATTGGTCCTCATTGGGAGGTTAACTTTCTGCCACACTATCCTTCTGCTAAGTATCTAAGTGCTAACCGCTTGAAGCAATAAGCTAATTTTTTGTCTTCTTTGAAGAGACTCAAGTCGCTGGCAAAATAATGGTTTTTCCTGGGGCAAAGTGATATGTTAATGTTAGCCTTCTTTACCATCCATTTAATGCACCCCCCATGTCTTCGTGTGTTGTGAATTTTGATGAAGAGAAACTATATATATATATATAGCCTTCTTTACCATCCATTTAATGCAACCCCAATGTATTTGAGTGTTGTGAATTTTGTGTGTGTGTATATATATATTATTCTCCTCGAAGTCTCCACTACCAGTGATTAAGATAAAATTACAGCCTTACATAATAAAATGTCCATTTCAGTAATAGTTGTGAACAATTTTTTATTTATAAAGAACTTGTGATTTATATCTTCTAGTTGCTCAATATATAAATTAAATATTTTGTAAATAAAGGCTAATAATGTATGCTAAAATAAATAATGAATATATAAAATTTATGAAATTCTGAAATTATTATTTATTGCATGCTTTTAGAGTACAAAATAACAGTAAGTCTAAGAGAAAGGAAAAGAGGGTATGTATATACTTGGTTAAATTGAAGTGATCGATGAGATCATTTACATTTTACAGGACCACGAGAATGCAATGGAACAATGAAAGTGCATGCATTAATATTGATAGTTTTGCTGGGCATATTTGTTGCAGAATTGAAGGCAATAATAACATTATATGTTCCAATTGCTAATTTTTTGGGTTCTTTTAGAACCGTGCGTGCATAGAGATCTCTGTGGACCATTCAGATAAGGTTAAAGACATTTAATGAAATATTATAGTATCAGTGTATTTGTCTACTGAAATAGTAGTTGTAAATATCTGACGTATGATCAGTAGTTATAAATATTTGATGTATAATCAGTAACCTGATGTGTAATCAGTATTAAAAAAAAAATGAGGTTAAGGACCAATATATCTGATTGATTCTCATCCGTCCTCATTGATGAAAGAATACCTATTGGGCCACACAACCAGTATTCAGAGTACTGTGTAATTTGAATTGGTTTCCCATGGGTTAATTAGAATCAAAGGAATCAGTGATTCCATATCCATTTGGCCCAAAAACTATATTATCTCAGGCCGGCATGAGAGTGAATAATGTGAATTCAATGAGATTGATTGCTTACCTAGGGTTTAAACACAGTGACCTTGACTTTGGTAATATTTTAATAGAAACGTTTACACTAGTACTATTAAGCGAAATCCAATAAACAGAGTTGAATTATATTAATCTTTACTTTTTCCTTGTGGATTCGAATACTACACGTGCCCACCAATCCTATCAATCAAGTTTTTATTTCCATCTAATCGGATATATACTCTCAAAAATAGAATTTCTTTTTGCTCAGAAAATTTTGTAAAATAAGAAAGGGTTTTTTCCTGTATGAAAATTGACACTAAAGTGCCATTAATTAGCCAAGCAAGATTGTTTCTCGGCTACCTATGAACCTGCAGCTGTATTACTGTTGGTGATGTTGAGTGGAGGAATTGCCACTTCCAAGCAAAATCCGAAGTCAAGATAAGCCCATTTCTATTTGGATTTTGGCCAGCCATTTCACTTTCATATACTCTTTAACGCTAACTCTAGAGTAGACAGTAGAGCGAGCCAGCAACCAAAGAATTCGATCGAATTAATTTTTGGCTCTTTGCCATGATTATGAATGGGGGTTGACGTCATGTTTGTATGTGAACAGTGAGTTCCAATCATGCTATTATATATGATGGAAAATGTATATGTACATATAGCGATCAGTTTATGCCAACTTATCCCTCTCATTCGTGTTGTTGCATTCCATGCAGCTGGTCACCTGTCACCTTCATCATTATTTTTTCTCGCAATACTTACTATTGGCTCCTCCTCCACCCAATTGCTTTCCATCATTCAAAGTTTGGATTATTAACTTAACCAAGTGTACGTGTGAGTTTAAGAACAATCATAAATTTAATATATATATGTGTGTGTGTGTATAGAGAGAGAGAGAGAGAGGAAATCAGGAAATGGTCTCAGGAAATGGCGGTGGGCTGCTGGATTTTCGTCAAATTCAGCTTTAATGGTCTGAAACGAATATGAAAGATCCAAGCTGATATTTTTTTTGGGAATTGACACTGGTGTCCTCGTTTAGGTCGTCTTTTGGTAAAAGTGCGTTTATATATTACATGCACTGTTCTTTTTTATATATTTACAAATTAGATATTTACCAAAATTGTTTGGATTAGCTATGAAGCTGTGAAGCCAGGATTTGAGCCTTCAGTTTAAAAATATCACAATTTCAGACCCAAGATATGTGAGACCTATTTTAGAAGTGCATATTTAAAATTAAAATAAGTCAGATCTATTTTTAAATATTTAGAAGAAAATTAACCCCACTAACACATAAAAGAACTTCAATATATATCCACATAAATGTATGAAAAAATAATTTATCACCGAGTTAGTGGGTGGTTTAAGAGGGCATTATGTTGTTTGAGATTTAACACCAGACGCAAAGGAGGGGATGCATGCCTTGACTTTTTGCAATAGGGCTCTTTGTTAAATGAGGTAGAGAGAATAAAAACAATTCGGAAGCAAACAATAGAGTGATTTGATTTTTGAGTCCTCATGGGAGTTCCAATTTAGGAGGCAGAATTGTCTGGGAACGCCAAAAATATATAGCTCTGTCTTAGATATGGAGACTCTAAAGACTCTCAAGCTCAATTCCCAAACGCACACTCGTGCAATCTTGGAAACATTAAATTAGGGGACATGGACTGTGGTCAAAATAAGCTCTCTTTCATTGATTACCATCAATAAAAAAATTGAAATAACTACGATGCAGGTAAGGGCTACGGTCAAAAGCAATTAAAGGCTCTTCATCAATAACCGTAAATAACAAATTAATGAAATATATCGCTTCCCTTGCGTTTTGTTTATTTCTTCAATCAATGCCTACATTACCTGAAAGATTAAAAAATCTCCATTACCACTGAATGAAATGAAGTAAAACAATTTTATATGGTAAATATTTGCACCTAGTGGATTCTCAATGAACACTTTAATTCATTTGGTATATTATAGTGGAAGATCTTAGATTTTCGGGAAAAATCTGTAAATGTTGATACATTCGATCGTGCCTCTTGGGCAAGTTCTCTGCATATTGAAAACATGAATCATTGATGTGAATGAACGTATGAATTGTTAGTAACTAGGTTTCAATTCCCCCACGAGTTTTGCTTTGTTTATCGCAAGGAGTGGTTTTGAGCTAAGTTAAATTGCTTGATTGAAACGAGAGTACATTAATTTGCTTCTTCAATAGTCAACAAAGCACCAACATGGACGAGAAGTAATTACGGTTTGAGCAAAACTAAAAGATTGTTTCCACTGTAACAATTAATTTTATTTGAGCAATAAAAAAAATTGGTTTAAATTTAAAATTAACAATTTATTCATGATTTAACTTTAATTGTGGAATCAAGAAATTTAATAGAAGTTTGAGTAAGAAACCTTATAAAACTGAATATTGGTGCATCCAATTCTCTTATTCATTCTTGGCAACTACTGAAAATCCCACTAAAGGAAAATAACACACTCTAGTGACAAATTGAAAGCTCGTTAGCTCCTAAGAATTAATTTATGACTGAGACTGCACATTATAACTTAGTGATCAATAGTAAAAGCTTTGAGCCAATAAGATCATTAATTATTATTTATTTTTTTGTCGCTTTGCCTTTGCCTCCAAAGTCTGAATTGCTAAAAAGTCCAACTCCTTCCGCTTCTTCTGATTGAAGAGGGTCCCCTTCTCTTTCTCTCAAAATCAGCCAAAGTTTAGAAGCATCTAGGTGCAATAGTAATGTACCAAAGAAAATAATTAATAAAAGCTGCACTTGCAGGAAGATTTTGATTTTTACCCCCATTTTCATATAGTTTTCTCTAATACATACGTATGCACTTACATTCTAAAATATGAATTTTAACATTATGAATAATATTATCTAACTACAGTGCAATGTTAAATTGTAGATAGACAGCATTAAACAGTTTCAAGGTACTTTCTCTTTGGTTTTAATTTTACCTATATTTAATTAATTGTTTGCATCTCAGACTCAGAGCACTACAGATTATGAGAGAGGCAGGCATGTAGCTTCTGTATATATCACTATCCTTGCTGGCTTCACAGCCACCTAGCCACTAGCTTTGCATTTGCATTTCGTTTTCAATCTTATATATTTGGTTTTCCACGCGGCAAAAGTTTTGATTTATAAAATATAATGGACTATGCCGACACAAGCAAAACCACTTAAATTGTACTACTCATTTTTTGATGTTTAATTTTGGTTCCACGTGTCGATTTCGTGTTAATACTGGAACCTTCTTCTTGTACTTTGGACAAGGATTTGAATTCGCGGGGAGCCGCTAGATGTTAGTCACAAAATTTCACTTGAAAGAAGAGAGAGAGACCAAAGACAATATGAATGTCGTTGTCTTGCTACAGCGGCCAGGTGATTAAGGTAATGAATATTGAGTTAAGAGATGGGAATAAGATTGTGATGTTTGTTTATTAGCTAGCATAAGAAACTTCGAAAAGCTAAACATGCACAACTAATGCAAATTAATTAATTTTATACTGACGTGACTTAACATGAATTCATCTTAATATATATATATATATGATAATTATGCTACTCTTTATACATAGAATTAAATAAATTTTTATTCTTTAGCAATTTTGTGTACAAAGGGTTGCTGCCATCGATCCGTATAAGAGGATTCGAATTTAGTGATGATAAAAAAACTGAAACCCTAGTTATAGTAAATAAAGTGAAATGAGTTTGTGAATTTGTTGACTGAAGCAAGCAAGATCAAGAAGATGGAGTAATGGTGGAATAGAAACAGTGGTTGCAGGAAGGGATGTGCATGAAAATGAAACATTGAACACGCGAACCAAAGCAAATGCCGGATGGCCTCTGCCCTAAAACCTCTTGTTTTACTGGAAGTAAGATAGCATTGGTCACATAGATAATATTTGAAAAAAGAAAAAAGAAAAGAAAAAAGAATGTTTCTCTCTCTATCTCTCTCTTTAACCTTTATATATGTGGTGCAACGATCTCTTGGGAGACAAGCTGCTGCAAGTCTAATCTCTGACTTTCTCCTTTGGCTTTTACTTTCTAATATCTAACCCCTTCTTGTTTGCAGCTGCAGGGGGTAATTTCTTGACTTTCAACACTCTTTTATTTTTACCAACCACTAATGAATCTGTTATTTTCCTTTGTCAAATTTACCCTAAGTTCTCTCTCCCTCTCAACCCATGAACCCACCCACACATACAAAAATGTATATGTATGCGTATATAAATCATTACTGTGGTCTGTGGTAGCCAAAGTCGCTAGCAATAGTCATTTTTCTAGCGGTGTAGCTAGCTGATCTCTCTTTTTTCCTCCTCATCAGATTTCACCATGACAGATCCTTATTCATCAAATCTCTTCTCTGGGTGGTTCAATTTCAAGCCTCTGCATCCTCACTACTCTCCTAATATCATAAGCAACAAGTCTTTAGTCTTTCAAAGTCAAAATTATCTTCCTCCTCCTCCTCCTCCTCCTCCTCCTTCACCTCCTCTGAAAGAAGCACTTCCTCTAATAAACTGCTTAAGCCCTGCTCGGAGACAAGAAGAAGATCAGCAAGAACCTTTCGTTAGTACTTCCAATGAAGAGGATAAGATAAACTGCACCAATGATGATGGTGAAGAAACTGTAACTGTAGCACTGAACATAGGGCTCCCTAACCCTAGCAGCAGCTCTGATCATGATTTGGGCTCAATAAGGCTCTCATCATGTGCAGATGTGGCGGCAATAACAGAGGATAAGATTAAGGAAGGAGTAGTCATGAGTTTGGAAACATTAAACAAAGGCCAGTACTGGATACCTACCGCTTCTCAGATTCTCATTGGTCCAACACAGTTCTCATGTCCTATTTGCTCCAAGACCTTTAACCGTTACAACAACTTGCAGGTATGTACATATAGTCTTTTCCCTTTTTCTGAATTTAATTTGTTCCACATCTTTTTATTAATTAATTTTATACTAACAGGATGCGAAGCTAATTTGTTTTTCCTATATAGTTTTAATTTTTGCACGTTAATTTCCTGGTTTTAGACTTGTTACATGAGCATGTCATCTGTAGTTTCAACAGAAACTCAGCCCAAAGCTGGGGCTTCTTGTGTGTGATAGTTGAAAAGTTCATGAGATGTTCGTCGTAGACATTCAATATTGCTTTGAGGATTGTGCGTGCTCACCACCCATTTCCATAATGTTTTAAAGGAAGACTGATAAGAATTTTAAGTGCTTCCAGGGTTCAGATGATGATCTTAGATCATCAAGAACCTGTACTTTCTCAATCTGCACAATCCAGCTCTGCACCCAATTATTTATTATTATTTTTTTAAGTGTTGCACAGTTAAATTCACGAACCCCAATTTCTCAAGTCTGTTAAAAATAAAAACCCGGACTCAGATGCATTTGCTTTGTATGATTAGCAGAAAATAATCCCAGTCTGACAAACCAAACTAACCGGTAAATGGTCACAACAAATTAGGGCTTTGACATTGCTTCATATTCGAGATTACCCACTACAAACCCTTTGCAAGTCATGTTCTTATTGAGTCGCATTTTAAAGAAATTTAGAACTATTCAAAGTAGAATTTGATACAATAATATGAGTAGTTTAGAGTCTAGTAGGTAATGTCATACAATCAAAACGCATTTCACAATTATGAATTATCAATGATCAAAGAAGTTTGAAGTCAAGTTGCTGCATTAAAATTGAACTTGTGAGAATTTCACTGCTCTCTAATCTCTATAGATGGGTTTGCTCAGTTTTTGTTCTTTTGAATGTCGATTAACGTACAGTTTTGTTTCTTCTGTCAATGTAGGGTTGCTAAATGCTGTAACATGTATACATAATTGAGCTTCTCTTTCTCCCTCTCTCCCAATGTGGCATATTGCAAAACTTTTAGCTGTTTTATTCTAATATTCTTGGCTCTGGCAGTCAGGCTACATCATGTGTGCCTCCTCTTTTTGCTCTCTCTCTCTCTCTCTCTCTGTGTCTGTCTCTCTCTCATCATCATGGGCTTGTTTGCTTGCTTGCTCAATATTATTGCAGATGCATATGTGGGGTCATGGATCTCAGTACAGAAAAGGACCAGACTCTTTAAGAGGAACCCAACCAACAGCCATGTTGAGACTCCCTTGCTACTGCTGTGCACAAGGATGCAAGCATAACATTGATCATCCAAGAGCAAGGCCTCTCAAAGACTTTAGAACTCTCCAAACACATTACAAGAGAAAGCATGGGATCAAACCTTTCATGTGCAGAAAATGTGGCAAGCCATTTGCAGTTAAAGGTGATTGGAGAACCCATGAGAAAAACTGTGGCAAAATTTGGTATTGCATTTGTGGGTCGGATTTTAAGCACAAAAGGTCTTTAAAAGATCATATTAAAGCCTTTGGCCATGGCCATGCAGCATTGGGTATTGAATGCTTTGAAGAAGATGATGAGCCAGCTTCTGAAATTGAACATGACGGTGAGTCCTCAGTGTGATACACACACACACATGCAATTAATGTGTTTAATGCCACCAATTTTTCTATCTTTTGCACTCAATGTTAGTTAATTTGTTCCCCTCATCATGTAAAACCTAGTGTAAATTTGAGTAGATTTAGGGATGAAGTAGCGAGTGAAGTGTGAAGTTCAATTAAGGATTGCATGTTTGGACAAGTACTACGTACGTACAATGACTTCAAGTAAATACTGCTTTTAGTAAAGTGCTTAATTTTATGTAGTTACTGGCAATCGAATTGTAAAAAAGTGCTTTTTTTTTTCTCTTCCCCTAATATTTGTTGCGAGCGCTACGAATTAACCAATAATTAATTAATTATAAGTGGGATGATAAAATCTTCCATAGTTTGTAGAGCTTTAAAAGAACGAATAGAGAGAAAGGTTAGGGATGAGTTTAGTACTTCCACCCCACCCCGTGTGTGTATAAGAGGAAGAAAATGACCCGGGATGGGTCGTTGGGTCCACCCGTGTGTGTATAAGATCGAGAGCCCGTTTTATTTTACAAAAATCTCAGCCCTTGTGTCCTCATCAATCCGGTGGTTAAAATTATTGTTGACGTGGATTTTTTTTAAAGAAAAATTAATAAAATTTGGCCCCACCAAATTTATATATTCCTTCGATTATCTTTTTCTCTCTTATTTTTGCCTATTTTAATGCTTTTCCTTATTTCCCTCTTTCCTATATATTCTTCTCCCAAGGGTTTCTTCACTATCAACAAAGGAAAAGAAGAAATAATAAGCTAAGAGCATTGCCTTTTTAGGGCCAAGGCATTGCCTTCTTAAATCCAGTGATCCTCTTTTAAAAAAAAATAGTGTTTTATTATAAATTAAAGAATAAGGAAAAAAAAAGTGTTATTCACATTATAAAGGGTGAAGAAAAGCTAAGATATACTCTATAGTTTTCTTTTTATTTCTTATTAAAAAATCTTAGCCATAAAAAAATTTACAGTCATGTACACCTGTTTGTGGAGTGGTTAATCGATTAACTAATTCTTATTATTAACCAAAAAGAAAAAGAAAAAAATAAATTGATGCAAAGTTTTGTATGACTATATGAGTATATTAGTGAGGCTAGATAATTTTCTCTTGGAGCTTGAAATTGGAACATTAGATCATCCAGGATAATTTTTTTAAAAATTTATTGCTATTAAAGAAATAATTGAGGAAGAAGATCGTGCATTAAAGAGAGAAAAAATAATAATAAAAGGAATTAATAATATTTAGTAGGGCTCATATTTTATTAATTTTAACTTAAAAAGAAATTCATTTAGCCAATTAATGTTAACATTAGATTGATTATAATTTAAAGACTATGGGCATGTTTGGGATTGCTTTTAGGAGGCTCAAAAATGATTTTGAAAACTAAAAGTTAATTTTGGTGTTCGATAATTTTTTTTAAAAATCACTCTTAGCAAAATCACCTGTTCTACAGTAAATTTTGAAAAGTAAGAATGAAGTAGCTTTCAAAACTGATTTTGAGAGTTATTTTTATACTTAATACAATTTCATATATATCATTATATACAAATGTTCCAATCTAGAATCCTGAATTTGTTAAAGGTTGCGAAAGCTATTAAGTTATATGGTTTAATAGTGTAATAACCAAAAAAGCTGTTAAGCCATATAATTTAATAGTGTAACTTCCCCGAACTTTAAAAAAGTTTAAGATTCTAGACCAAATCAGTACTCTGTTCTCATATATATTATAAAAATCCTAACTTATCCTTATTAATTAGGAAATAAAATAATTAATTTCAACGAGATTATTATTATTACCAATTATATTGAGATAACAAAGAAAAAAAATAAAATTAATAATATAAAATATTTATTTTAGTTATCAATTATTATATATAGACAATTAAAAATATTTTATATACATGTTTATAAATGTGTAAATAAATTTTATTCAACATTATATCTAATTCAATTATATACACTTTTACTACAGTTTAATAGTAAAATTTACCATACACATTCAATTACTTTTAAAACTCACAGTACCTTTAAAAATAATTTTTACCGAATGTTTAACTGATTTTCTTAACAACTAATTATTTTTATAGAACAACCACCACAATTATTTTAAAAGCTATAGTATTACTAAACCGGTCCTAAGATTTTGTGTAAAAATTACTGTTAAAAAAAGGGGCTACCAATCCTATCCCATATATATTCCAATTCGGGATTTTAAAGTACAAGAAAGTCTGAAAAAATACATAAACCACATGATTTATGCGCTTTTAGTTTTAAACCTATTAAACCCTCTAGTTTAATAGCTTTCTCATACTTTTTTGGAGTTTAAAATCCTAAATCAGATCAAGGCTATATATATATACACACACATGTATATTAAAATGCGCATTTAAGAATAAACAATACAGTCTCAGGATAATTTAATACTAATATTAATTTGCATATATTCATCAATAGCTTTAAAGAGAAATCAATAAACAATATGATTGACCACCTGGCCAAAGAGCGGGCAGCAGATTGAGCTTCTTTGTGGAGGCTTCATTCCTTCTTTAATTATGGGAACATAATTGAGTGAAGGTAGTCTACTCCCTTTCGAAATGTGAGTGGAGTAGTCGTCCCTCGAATATTAGAGAGGGTTAAAATCTGGGCAGTACTATATAAGAGTTAATGTCTAATCCTAGTAATTATCTGATTGTAAATATATCAGTATTAGTCTCATATAATATTAGTTCTAATTTAAGCAATAGTCTCGTGTAATTCTAAAAAAAATAAATAATGTAATTGCATAGGGTTTTGTTTATTAATAAAGATCAAAAAGACGTATTCCATGTTGTTTACTTGTTATAGGAAAGACTACTGAAAAAGATTTAAAAAATAATAAAAGAATAATTAACAGTACCTACCCTGCCGCACCATTAGTAAAACATCATTTGATTCTCTCTTCATGGCACGCACTCCAACACTTGAATCAAATCCATTTTTAATCGATTCTGAAGTAATTAGATTTATTTGATCTTTGGCGCTTAGTTAGCAGGTGGTAGATTTGTGTTTGAGAGGATGCAAATTGCAGATAAATTGTTCAAGCAACTTTCAGAAAATCAACGGATAAAATTTAAAGAAGAGACGCACTTGATAAGTTAAAGAATACAGTATTCATTAAGTTAATCAGTTCTATACATACAAAAAAAATAAAAAAAGGTTCAAAAATGCAGTAAGGTTTAAATTTTAAGATAAGTAACAGCTATAAGCCACTGTTCTGTATAACTTCAAATTCATATTTCAAAATGCAAAGACGACAGTAATACTGTCATATTGAATATGAATGGCAGATTCAATATTTTTGGATTCATTAACTCCCTACATTTTTGCCCGAGATGATGTGATGAGGAAAGGCAGAAAGCCGTGTATTGGACACTCTTTCCCTCTTAGAGCTGTGAAAAAAAACCTATAACTATGAAATAAAAATTAATAATATATAATAAATATAATGTTTAAATAATAATTTTATTAAAATTATTAAAGATATAATAAATTTTTCATTATACAAGTGAAAAATTATTAAAAATCATATCAACATAACTTACAAACTACAGCAATTAGTGTTTATCAAACACTTTAGTACTGTAACTTAAAAGCTACAGCTCCCCAACTTCAACCCAAACACACCGTTAATCTGTAGGGTAAATTACCAACTGTCGAATTTACCAAGATAAATTTTCGTAGGTCGTACAACAGGAAAAGTACAAACATTATTTTATTTATAATTAAAAAATGTGTAGAAGATAAACTGGTTTCTTCTTATTATGATTGCTTTTATCTTCAAGCTGGGCGATGGGAAAACTTTGCGTCGCAAACTAATAGCTAGTCACGATAAAGAAAACCTACCATCATGTTAAAAAAATAATATGCCGAAATCCAAAGAAAAATCAGTTATGCGCACATCTAACTATTATTACACTGACATTTCCTACAAAATGTGCAATCAGCCTTGGTAAAGAACCGATAATGTTAGACATGAAATGCCTGAGTCCCCTGAAACTAAATGATAAGTAGCCAAAATTTCTCGATCTTATCGAGAGGGGGGCCAGGAGTGACACAAGAGGATTGAGAAACCTATAAGTTTAGACAATCAATGTGGTGTATGTATCACTGAAACAAATGACAGTCACATTCCGGCATGCACGAAAGTATTGAATTACGGCAAAGACACCAATACTCTTTGTATGGGATGAACATCCAAGGCATTGTTGAAGGAAGCTTGGTCCCCAAAGTAGACGAGATTCTGAGATTTGACGAAATGAAACACATAAGGAAAGGGTTAGATTTAGTTGAAAATCGCAGATCAAAATATCCACACTTGCACACAAATTAGTAAAACATAAAACCTCGAGTAGTTATAATGGATGGGAAAGACAACTCACCTTTTCCCAGTAAGAATTCCATAAGCTGATCTAACGAAATATGATCTTGAAACCCTAGTAAAAACCTTTCTGTAGTGAGGTATGACTATTTGTCCTGCAGGATATTTTCGTATTCGAGTTAGCACAAAGTCAAAAAGAAATACAATCCAGTAAATAAAAAATCAGAACAGCTAATCTTTCTTTTGCAACAAGAGTAATCAAACACTTCTAGATTTTAGTCCAGCATGTCCTTGGAAGAAATCGGATATTTGCACAAGGCCCTCACCTATAGTCAAAAAGTTGCTGTGAAGAATTGAAACCAGAACATGAGATCTTCCACTAATATTTTCTTGGTACAGTGAATTTTTTGAGGGTGAACAGATTTTATCAAGGCTAACAATCTCTGGAGAATTAACGCTATTACTATGACAAGAAATAATCTCAAACCATATCCCAGCTGGAAATCTTCTTCGTCTCACCAACCAGAGTACAATTTTATAATAAGGTGTGGCATGGATGATGGATATGATGACTTCGATCACCATGCAGATAAGGCTGATGCTTGAGTTCATCATGGTGAAGAAAATATAGAAAACAGAAGTTGTTGGTAACAGAAGTAGCAGTGGCGTAAAGAGAAGAGATCCAACAATATGTTGCTTCACAGTGTACTCAAAGCTATCTAGTCTTTTTCGAAGAGGATTCCACTTACGACCCCTGCCAAAATAATTCAGCAACTGTATGAAGAACTTGAAAACAAAGAAACACCAAAATCACAAAGACAACTAAATATCAAGACATTTTCCTGTTTTCTAGCAAAAAATCAAACACCCATTAATTATGTTAAAAGAAGGGCCTAGTCATAAAGTAGGTTTCATTTGTAATTGCAGCCTATAATGCAGTAAAGTTGAAATTTGCCTATCCTGCACACACAACCAGTCACCAGCCAACCTCTTTCAGAAATAATACTACTTTGAAGTACATAATAAAAATTTATGTGATCAATAGATATCAAGCATCATTAGGTCATGTAAAAAGAAGGGCCTAGTCTTAATAGTAGGTTTCATTTGTAATTGAAAGTGAGATTCTTAACGATTTTAATCAGAAAAAGTTTTAGTTCAGGCTTACCTGAACAAGCGCCACAAAGCTGCTAATGCCTGTATCTGCTGAGAGTACAAAAGTGATATCATCCAATGGAGGGTTGAAACATGCAACGTCACTACCATAATCATGTCTCTAACCAAGGCAGCAGGTACAGTCATCCCAAAAAGAATTCCTACTATAGCAAGTCCTTTCACCAAATAGAGCAAGAGGGAATCCACAAAGAACCAGAGGGTAGACCATATTTGGATGGCATTAAGGGAAATCATGCCAAGAACTCCGGCCAACTCAGTATTCAACTTGAAGCCTGCTGGCACTCCCATCAACCATACACAACCTGTACGCAACAGCTCATTCGTAGTATCATTGGCAAAGTCCAAAAGCAGTAAGCAGACTGATTCCGCATGAAACAAGAGTGAGAAACCAATCAAGTTTCCCAAAAGCACATCGACAGCTAAGCTTGACCACATGGAGTGCTTATGTAATGCAGTTTTCTCAGCATATTCAACACATGACTGAGACCTTACAAAAAAAAAATAAATAAATTATGCTACAAGAAATAAAAGGACCTGTTCCAAAAAATGAAGACAACAATAGATCAAATGTAATACACTTAAGATCATGGTATCCAGTCCATCTAGGTTGGACCAAATAGCCTAACAATTCAACTAGTTAACCATGAGCTTTTCAAATAAAATAAACAGAAAATTAAATTTTTTTTCTTTTTCCTTTTGTATATGAGAGAATAGAGAAAATAAACAACATTTTAAACAATTCTAAATTAAATAATCAAAGAATATAATTTCATTTTTTACCACAAAGGAAAACCATATAAATAAAAAAACCCCAATATATGTTACCGAGAGCCTCTTGTCACCTGAGGTCATTGTCCTGAAGAAAAATAGGCCAAAACAAGATCTGACCAAAACGAATTTGGATATTTATCCAAGCAGTGCTGAATACCCATCTTGATGTAGTGTATATCCACGAGTGTGATCCAAAACTCAGAAGGCTATGAAGAAACTGAAGAAAAATATAGAATATAGTGGACAACGAAGCCATAGACACAGCCAATAATTGCCACACCAGGGTAATGAGCCTAAAAACCACAACACATGCCGTTAGAAAGTGCACATGAAACTAGGATAGTGTAAGCACCAAAGACTAGAAAAATACATGCATATGATCGAAAACTTAGTGAAAGGCCTCTTGGAGCCGACATGTCTCTCAAAGACCATTTTGGAAGCAGTGGCACTATTCATTGCTAAAGTGACTGCATCCTGAATTGAGGAAAACAAAAATACAAATTTTCAGTCACTAAAAAATTTTTGAAACATGGTATATAGTACAAAGGGAAATCTTGCAAACTACTTTACCAAGTCATTGAGATGTTGCTTCTGGTGAAGTTCATCAATCCACTTGGGTTTCTTGAGAGGAATTTTCTCTCTTTTGGAAGAATTCCAAAAACTCAAGGAGAAATGGTGTGCACCATATCTGGGAGTTTCATAAAGTATCACCTAAAATTTTCAAACAAAAAGGAGAGTTACCACAACCGAAAAATACAACTAAAACATATATCATGCAGTAAGGTAATCATGACTTATCTTTAAAAAAAAAAAAAAGGTAATCATGACTTACATACGTGGAAATCGCACTGAGACACCAATCGCCCATTCCAGTGAATGTGATGCAATTTAGGGATACGGTGAATATTTCTACCATGAATTTCATAAGGATCATATACCATCTGGATCCAGTGATTGTTTCCAATAGCAGCTTGCCTATGTTTCTCTAGTAAGCCATCAAGTTTGTGGCACCCACAATAGCATCTTCTATTTGTCTTTCTAAGCATACCCTCACTGTTTAGTGCACAAGCAATACGACAAGTACAGTACTTTCTTTGATCATTATCTCCCACTCCAATCCTGAACGACTGATCATTATTGCTGGGATATGAGGCACACTGACCAAGCAAAGAAAACATTGACTTATCCTGTAAAGTTACAGACATGCTCCTGTTTATATCGCAGAGGATTTCCTGATAACAATAAATAGTGTACACTGTAAGATTTAGTCTACAACTAAAATCCTTCACATACCCACTTCAAATGCACTAAATTATGCTTCATTAACTCCATAAAGCCTTTAACACGCACAAAAAATCAGAGCAACCTCCATTGCAGATTCATTATCCATCCGAACAGACTAATATCCATCAAAAGTGTTTAGTGTAATCAAACTCATCACAACATCTCCCCAAACTCAATAACGTGTTACTAAGAAAACAATATGAAAGTAACACAGTGAGAAACAGGAATATAAGAAAATAATCTAAAAAAAAAAATCCATAGCTCTAATCCAATTAAATCTGTATGATATCAGTTCTCCTAGTTTCTAACCGAACACAGTATACTCACCAATGTATCATAGTATAACAGTTCTACAAGTTTCAAAGTGAACATAATATACTCATCAATGCTTCATAATATAACGTTGCAGCATTGTCCGATGAACCACCATCAACATCATGAAAACTTGATATGTACGAGGGTAAAACAATTAAAAGAAATGCAACTAAACTACTCTGTGTTTGGAGAAGTACATGCTCTTTACAAACTTCTAATTGCCAAAAAAGATGAAAACAATTATTATTTATACCTTAAGACTGAATTGGCAGCCACAGAAAGAGGATTCATCACAAGCGAATGCCACAACAACGTCGAGAGATGCCGCTGCGCAAGAGACGAACCAGCCAAACAAGAAAGTGTACGATGATGACGAAGGCTCAGTTGATGACGAAGGCTCAGTTGATGACAGGTGCTTCGGCCACCAAATCCTACATTGTTTTCTCATTTTTCACCTCATGATCATCTCATAGAATCAATTAATTATTCGATCATCAATCACTCTCCTATCCACAAAAGCCAGCACACTAGATTAAATTAAATGAAATTATCCGTTATTTACGATATTATGCAACGCATGGTAATAGATCCAAAACTTTATTGCCTTCTCCCCGAACTTTCTCGAGAAACAAACACAGGATTGTGATTAGACTGCGTTAGCCGTAGTTAATTAGATAATTACAGTTCATTGTTAGAAATAAAGAGAGAGTAAATAAGCATACAAAGAATTGTCAATCGTAAAATTCGGACACGTGTAAAAAGAGAGAGAGAGAGAGAGCTCTTACAAGCTGAAGAAATTGGTGCCATTACTTCTGGATTATTCAGCCAAGAGTGAGAGAAGGCAAAAGGAGAAATCTGAGACAAAATGGTGAGTGTTAGCTCGACTCCATACCTATCAATCTGTGTCTGCCAAATCTAAAAAATAAAATTAATGTAAAAGGATGAGCTGTTGCAAATATTCTGCTTTTGGGAAGATGCTTTGCTTTCGATTTTGGGCCTAAAAAAGCCCGGCCCATATATCTCATCACTATTCGTTACTTTTTTTTTTATCTCATCACTATTCGTTACTTAACGTCCTTTTTTTTTTAGGTGTCTTCATTGCTTCCTCTGTATCATCGAAAACAAGAGAAGCTGCCTCATTTCGTCCTTGAATTGAATTTGAGCACATACATCGTCAAATATTCATGGCTTTGGCGTACAATCATTACTCCAATCTCGTTCCTTTCAAACAATCAAACGGAGTAAAATTCAAGTGTTTCACAAGTATTAGATGTCAAATACAAATGAAAAAGCGATGCTTGAGATGTAACACTCTTTATCTTGACAAAGATAATTCCCCAACTGCATGCTCCTTCCATGGCCACACAACTGGTACAATATTTCTTACCTCTAATAGCATTAGCATTTGGCACCCACTTGCTAATTGAGATTCTTTCTTTCTGTATTTTATTAATTTATGTTTAATTGCAGGGGAGAAAGGGTTGTTTGCACTGGCGCCACCACACCAAGGGATTGATGGAGAGTGGAGCGATCGCTCTGGGGTGATCGTTTATAAGTGGAATGAAAAGGATGATAGCCCCAACACTGGAAGTGCTAACTGGAAGAAAAGATGGAGCTGCTGTGCTGAGTATGATGAAAATGCCCCGCCTTGTCGGAGAGGGTGGCATGTTTCTTATGATGATGGCTTCACATTGTACTAGTCAGCGTTTGAGTTGATTGTGAAAGCCAGATTGTGAATTCATCTGAATAAGAAACAATGCCATGTTTTCTTGCTAGCATAGCATCTCACATTGATGTCGATTGAATTGAATATGGAGAACATCTCATGTTTTGTTGCTATGCATCTCATTGTGGTTAGTCACTGACTCGGAAATGAGATTTTATTTTCTTCCCTAAAATGGTAATTTCTTGTATTACAAATGCTCCATAGATGCAACAGCTTTGGTATCTACCAATTTCAAGAGGGCCTACTCTAAAATTTACAATGGATTCGTTCACATATTAGTCAATCTTGGAGTAAATGTTTTCTTCAATTGGTTGAGGTAAATGCATTGATTCCTGGAAAATGAATGGAGTCACTACTTGATTTCTTGGATTTTGGGAGATCATTTGATTGCTTCTTATTTAAAAAAAAAAACAGTGAGTCAGCAATTGAAATTAAACGAACTTGTAATATAAAGTAATTAAATACTGTAAAGCACAATGAATTACAGAACTGTTACAATATAAGAACAGTAAGTAAATAAACAGAAGAGGAAGGAATACAATACACGAGAAGAAATTGTTAGAGCAGTATGTGAATAAACAATATAAGAACTGAAATATAACTAATATATGAATAACAGATTGTAAAAAAAACGAAAAACAAAGAGAAGATGCTGCAATAAAATGTTAGGGTGAAATGAAACAACAGAAAAACAGAGAACAAAGAAAACCCGTGGCTTGTTAAAACGGTCTCCTTAAAACAGATTTACCACCTACAACAGTGCTGTTAGGTTCATTGGAATCTATTTCCCAAGATGCAACGGGAACGAATAATTCGTCTAGTACAAAAGAAAAATTTCGGCGTACTTCAATAGTGGCAGAACCCGACCAAAAACAGAAACGACAGAGGAGAGGAAAGAACATTTGAGTGAGTGCTCTGTAGGTTGTTGTGTGTAAAACAGAAGGGAAGGCTGCCTTTTTATAGTCATGATGGGATTTAGCTGTTGAACCAACAATTAAATTCAGTATTCAATTTAGATGTAACAGCCTATTGAATTATGTAACAACAATTGTTAAAATCAATTGAATATTTGAATTCAATTTAGCTGTTTTAATTTGCTTCTATAACAGCAAATTGAATTAAAAAAAAATTGATTCTGTAACAACTGAATTAAAATGAATTGAATCCCCGTAACAGCTCAAAAAATCAAACAACTCTTGATTTAATTTTGAAAATTTTTGAAAACCTGTTACTAAAATATTTAAAAGGAAATAAAAAACATGGTCATGCGCGGGTACACCCGACTTGCACCCCTTTGCGCAGCAAGCGTGGAGAGAGCCTTTATCTATAATATTCTTACTCCTGTATAGATGAGGATCTATATATAAACACAAATCCCTTGGCTTATTTTTTTTATGTGGGATAAGTCCTATTTCCTTTCAAATTTCCAACATCAAGGGTGCACTTTGAAAGTTAGTTTCTCATTCACCCAAGCATTATTTTGAGTATATGAATATACCATCTCGAAATGTTCACGAAGTAGAATCCGAACATATAAAAATTATTCACTTTCGCTGAATGGATCCCACTCAAAATGTGCCCTCAAATAGCATAATAATATGCTATTTTTTCTACACTCCTGACATCAATTCTCATATTCTCAACTTAATTGGGATTCGAACCACGGCACTCAAGAAAACTTGAGTGCCTTGGTTAACAATGGGCTTAGCCCATCGGCTGTCAGTTGCTAACTCTGCTCCTACTGAACCAGTGTCATACCTCCTCTCCTATATAATATAATAACAAGAAGCAATGAAACAAGAGCAAGATACTCTCGTATTTGCTGTAGTTTCATAGAACCAGTCACTCAACAATCGGGTAGTAAAGGTTACCGCAGCAACACTGACCTGATTGCTTCATTGCTCATATCTGAATTTGTTATGATAGAATGAAGCTCATCTTCTAACACGGGAAAAGAAGAAAAATAATAATTTTAAAAAATGCAACAACAAAATCTTCTTCAAACTTATAATTGAAAATTAAAAAGACTGAATATTGCACATAAACGAGCATATCGAATAAACTTCATTTCACTCAATTAAATGATCACATCAAACTCTCACTGAACAGTCTTAAAAGATTCATGAAGATGCCTCAAGGTCTCTTCGTCTCGATTCCACTCGGGCGTCGGTGCATTAACAAAATGTGCATAAAGCTTATTATTAGCACAAGTAACACTTATCAAGCTATGAGAACCAACACCATCAATCTCATAGACATAATAAAGCTGTCCTTTATCATCCTTCTTCTCCTCAGAAACCACCTGATCAGCACTCGCTATCAAGTCCTGCAAATCCACATCACTCAAAGCAAGATTATTCAACACAGCATCTTTTGGCGCCAGCTGCCGAAATCCCGCCAAGAACGTTAAGTACTCTTTCTCAGTTCTCTTCTTAGGGTTATAAAACTCACTGTCTGTTCCATTTGTACCCTTCTCAACTTTCGACACCAAGCGCTCTTTCCATCCATCTGGGACATCGTAAATGTACTCAGCGGAGGCTTTCTTGTCGGAATTACCGCCGTATCCTCCGTAGTTTGCTGCACTGGCGGCTGTACCGTAGTATAGGTGGTATGTTTGTGCAGGCTCAGCTAACAATGGGGAAGCTGTTAAGAGAGTGGTGGTTGCTAAAGTAGCCGTTAGTAGAGAAGTGAGAGGTTGTTTGGTGGGTGTGAAGAGAGGAGAGTGGGGTGGTTTTGTTGGGGTTTTGCCGGCGGTGGTTGTGGCGGACGAGGAGAGGATGGGCGACGACGGTGAGAATATCGTGGCCATAGAATGTGGGCTTAGTTTAGTGGATGAGGTAGTTGTTGTTGATTGATTTTTATGCGATTTATTTATTTATTTATTATTATTATTATTATTTTAATTATATGATAGGAAGATTATTTTCCTTAGCCAATAATGTGGAGGGAAAGCTTTGGTGTTATGTTGTTGGCCCAATAAAGGCCTGCCTTGTCACGATCGCATAAAAGTAGGAATGGCAAAAGTTGGGTTTGGACTTGGGTATGACAAGGCCCGGACTCGGCCCCGGTCCAGACATATTTTTTTATCACTTAGGTCGGGTTAAAAAGTCTGGTATTAGATTGGTTTTTTTTTTTATCCAGATTTTATATTTTAAAATATTATATATGTATATATTTTCAATTTATTTTAATAAAATAAGACATAAAAATATGAATTTTAATGTTTAAAATTTGAAATATATTGACTAGATTGATCAAATAAATATAATGATTTAAAATAACATCTATTATATGAATTTTATGAAATTCGAGTTTCGGGCTAGTCTCTGGACTTTTCAAGTGATGTCCGGGATCGATCCGATCTCATTCTCGGGCAGGGTAATACCCAACCCGCATTGCCTGGGTCATAACGGAGTTCGGGCCAAGCAGATATTTTTAACACCCCTACATGGAAGGCGATGCTTTGTGAAATTTTGGTTAGATTTATTAACATGTAATCGAGCTTTAGATTATTTATTTATTAACCACAAATTATCACTACTTAATTAGTAAAAGATTGGATTATTAGAGAATTTTAATTCAAATAGCACCTACACTATGAATATGCATTTGAGAGGTGTTTGTGATTTTCAAACAATCTTCTTTTAAGGAGAATAGGGGCTAAAAAATCAATTAGAATTTTATTCACTTTATCTAGAAGTATACCAAGCATTAGTTTGAAAATCTAGTCGTACTAATATCCCAAGAGGTGTATGTACCATACTAGAAAGAAGAAAAATTTGAATGAGAGATGAAATGAGCCCCTACCATTGGGCTATAAACCCAAAAGTAGTACCCTATCAGTAATCTAATTCTCTTTCCACATACATGTATATTTTACCTGAGTTAAGACGCACTATTCACATGCACACGTATGTTAAATTGCGTCATAACAAACATATCCAAATAATGTGTAAACAAAATTTTCAGTGCAAGTATCAATAAATTATTATAATATATATTTCCGAAAAAATATATATACATATAGCTTCTACCAATGAGAGAGAATGGGAAATTTACAAAAATGGCCAAAATACTTTAGCCTCTTTCACAATTAACTACCAAAACTTTTTTTTATCATAATTAGCCACAAACATTTGTTTTGCCCGAAAATACCCTGAGCGATCAACTCACACACCCAAAAATTCCCTCTGCAATCGACGGCGGACGAAACCCTAGGTAAGGTAACTTGATTTTTTCCATGATTTGAATGAATTTGATTGGGTTTTTAGATTCTTATAGGCTGTTAGAGGGATTACTGAAACGAAACTTAGCAAAAATGATGAGTTACAACTAGTGCGTATTATGTGTTTGATGAAATTTCTGATAGAAAATTTATGCTACGCGTGGTGTGTTTGTATGTATTGGGAATGGTGTTTTGGTGCGAGATGGTAGTGCGCACAGCCCGCGGTGCTAGGCTGTCGCACGCACAGGTCGCGCTCGCTAGGCTATCGCACGCACAGCGCTCCCAGTGCTAGGCTGTCGCACGCAAGGCGCGCGCGCGCGAGGCTGTGCGTGCAACAGCCTAGCGCACGTTGTGCGTGCGACAGCCTCTTTGAGCGCGCACTCTAGGCTGTCGCATGCACAGCGCGCGTGCTCAAAGATGCGACAGGCAGCCTGTCGCACCATCTTTGGTGTGAAATGTTGCCTGTCGCATCCTTGAACCAGTGAGCTGCACCACTTCTTGTGAGTGCGACAGGCACCAGGTCGCACCATCTTTGGTGGGACACGGTTTATGTCGCACTCAAAGGCAGTATTGATGCATACTTCCTCTTAATGCGACAGGCACCCTGTCGCACCAAGATGGTGCGACACGGTTCCTGTCGCACTCGCAGGTTGTGGTGCTGCTCACTGCCTTTGAGTGCGACAGGCACTCTGTCGCACCAAGATGGTGCGACACGGTTCCTGTCGCACTAGCAAGTTGTGGTGCTGCTCACTGATTTGAGTGCGACAGGCGCCCTGTCGCACCAAGATGGTGCGACACGGTTCCTGTCGCACTCGCAGTTGTCATCTCGCTGCTCATCGCCTTTCGGTCGACAGCACCCCCGTCGCACTTGCGCTTTTCGTCTTTGCTCATGCCTTTCGGTGCGACAGGTGCTGTCGCATGACCGAAGGCGCGATAGCGATGTACATTTCCACTAAGTGCGACAGGCACCCTGTCGCACTCAATGCAGTATTCGTAGCTACTGTCTTTGTGTGCGACAGGGTACCTATCGCACCATCATGTGTGCGACAGGGTATCTGTCGCACACAAAGACAGTCCCATCGCAAGTTTTCTGTATTTTTTCTGTGTTCTTGTTAAATTTATTAGGCTATTACATTTAATTCTTTAACATAACCATTTAATTATATGATTTGTATCAGATACATGGCAAAATTGAAAATAGCGGGCGATAATCCACTGAGATCGAGGATTAAACCGGGCATGATGAAGATACCTTATGGCGATCACTTCCCTGGGCGCATCACGAGTATGTGCAAAGTAGAAACAGTTGTGAAAGCCATCAGGGAAAAATTAACAAAACGGCAGTTGAAAATGTTTAAGGAAAACGTTTTTGGGCATTTCATGGAGTTACAAAGCTTTCCATTCAGTGGTGTTCTTGTGCATAATGTGTTGCTTAGGCAAGTGGCTCATGAAAAAAGTAAAGAAAAAGATCAGCTGTGGTTTCAAGTTGGTGAGCATTTAATACGGTTATCAGTTGGAGAGTGGTGTCTAGTAACTGGACTTTCATATGGTTGAGATACTGTACCGAAACACCAAAAAACCCCTAATAGGTTACTTATTCAGTATTTTGATGGTTTGTTTCGCAAGTTGAATCTTGGGCAATTTTAGTCAAGATTTGCGGACTTGGACTTCGAGGCTATGGACGACATTGATGCGATAAAGATCGCGCTGTTTTATTTTGCAGACCGTGTAATATATGCAAGAAAGGAACACTATCAAATCAATTTCGCATTGCTTGACCAAGTAGATGACATAGATCACTTCCGAAGTCGTCCGTGGGGTTGTATGTCGTGGGAAATTATATACGACAGTCTTGACAATGCATTGAACGGTAAAAGCGAAAAATTTAAGAAGACTCGCTAGGAAAATCCGAAGCATAAGATTGAAAAGTACAATATTTATGGCTTTACGTCAGCTGTTCAGGTGTGTTGCATATTTTTTTATGATCACGTAGTTCGGATTTTATTATGAATAATACATAATGATTGGTTTTATGATATTGTAACTTTCATTCGTGTAGGCCTGGATTTTTGAGTCGATGGACGGGCTGCCGTCAGAGTGGGTCTGCAAAACGAAAAAGAAGATTCCCCAAATCGTTAAGTAGAAGCCCATCGCCTCTTCTAAAATAAACTTTGGTGAAGTTTATTCATTTTTCAATGACAATTCTCGTCTTGTAAGTAATATATATATATATATATATATATATATATATATATATATATATATATTTCTAAACTGAAGTGTGTGTGTGTGTGTGTGTGACTGTGTATGTATAATGCTAGTTTCATATTACTAAATACTGGATGATTAGACTAACAACCGTTTTTTATTCTTTATGCAGGGGAACGTTTTATAAACTTTCCAGCCAAACTCGAATGAGAAAGACAAAAACTATTGGCTGACTGTGGAGAAATACGTGCCATATATCCCCAGTTGGGTCCGTAATGTAAGTATCATTATCTCAGTAGCATAACAGTATGGTGATTGTGAAATACATTTCCTCGAGTTTTTTTGGTTCATTAGTTTAATTTTACTTGGCACAGCATCAACCTTCAATCAACGAGATGCCCATTACAAGGGAAATAGCGGTACATCATGACACTGCGAGCCCTACACAAGAGAAGCAGACTTCCGTTGAAGATGAGCATCCTGCAGATGACAATCACAAACAAGCACCCGATTCCGATGACGTGGAGGATTCAGAGGTTACTTGTGATTTAATTTATTATTGAATAAGTGGGACAAGCAGCGGCTTATGTGCGACAGGCAGTGGGACTGGTGCCTGTCGCACATAAGTCCTACGGTGTTTATGTGCGACATGCAGACACTGTGTTTATGTGCGACAGGCACCTGTCCCACTGCCTGTCGCACATAAGTCCCACTGTGTTTATGTGCGACATGCAGACACTGTGTTTATGTGCGACAGGCACCTGTCCCACTGCCTGTCGCACTAAGCTCTGCCTGTCCCACTTATCATGGGTTTCATTTTTTGCTCGAGTGTTTAGTTTTTCATTGGATTTCTCAACTTAAGCTAAGTATTTTAACAAGTCACATTTGTTTTTATAATGGAAAATAACAATATTTGCAACAAAATACACATAAATTTTTAACTTAAATCCTAAACTTAATGCCTTAAAAGATTATATTATACTATAAAAACAAACACTAACCTCCTCAAGCTTTATAATTGATTATTATATCTTCAGTTGTGTAAAACTTATTGATGCGATTCGTTGATTTGTTGAGAGTGATGAATGTTTGATCATTTGTTAGTGTTAAAGGTGTAGAGAGTGTTTTAAGTATTAATTCCTCCTGGATTTTGCAAGAATGGCATGTGTTTGTAAATTTGATGAACTACTGAGGACACTTTAGTCTAAAATTTAGATGTTTGGTTAATTATGATAAAAAAAAATTTAAATGGTTAGTTATGAAAGAGACTAAAGTATTTTGACTATTTTTATAAATTTCCCACAGATAATACTTGTGAAATCGCAGATTTGGTAAATACCAAACTTCTGAAGTTCACTCGGACCCTCACCAAAAACAATAATAAATAAATTTTGGCATAAATAATTGCAATAGATTAAGGGCAGGGGCAATAATGTACTTGCAATGCCAAAAAACATATCGACCGCCAAAAACCCTAGGGATAGGAAGCGGGTACTCTCTTGTTTCTAACATGAATCAATGATGGAAATTCACGTGCCTCCTTCATTGTCGCTTCGATTTCTCTCTCCCCATTTTAGCTTTCCATTAAAACAATCAATCAATTAAATTGATTTTAAGTTTCTAGGGTTTCAATTGATTCATCGGAAGCAAATAAAAAGGACGTACACTTTAATTTATTTTCATCTTTCACAAATTCAAGAACGAAACGACATGTCTAAGAGGTGATCTTCTTCTTCAATTCCTTTTTTATTTTTTAAATTTCGATTCCTTTCAATTTTGGATCTCAGTTTTGTTTAAAATTGCTTTATAATCGTCGTTTCCGTGTAGCTAATCTAAAATTTATTGCCTCGTTATGCTTGGTTGCTGGGAAAATATACCGCGTTTGAAGAATGTTATATTTTAGCTATTATTGATTTATGTATGGACTTTGTAGCTATTAATGATCTGATTGCATTAGGTATCTAGCCCATGTGGTCTTGCTCATTTCTTGGTTTAAGATACTGTTATTGTCTTTATAATATTTTGTGGCTCTTCGATTCTTTCAGGGTCCTTTGCAAGTTCTTTGCTCATGGAGCGTGTCTGAAAGGCGAGCATTGTGAGTTTTCGCATGATTGGAAGGATCCACCAAATAGTGTAAAAATCTCTTGTTCAATCACTTTTTCACTTGGTTATTGATGTTTGTTAGACTGATTGCTTTTTTCATCTGAAAATTGTTTCGTACTGGTTTGTTATCTTAGATATGCACTTATTATCAGAAAGGGGTCTGCTCTTATGGTAGTCGCTGCAGATATGAACATGTAAAACCTTCTCGGTCAGAGTCAGCTGCTTCATCTTCATCAACCGTTTCTCATCCTTCAAGAGCTACATCAAGTGGGTTAACTACAGTTCCAGGTGTCATGCCAGAGCTATCTGCATTGAGTAGACCTTTTCTTCCTCCCAATAAACCAGCATGGAATCCGGAGTCTGTGTGCAATGATTCTTTAGAGAATGATGAGGTTGACGAGCCCAGGAATCTAAAACCAGCTGATCGTTCTATCTGTTCGTTTGCTGCTGCTGGTAATTGTCCTCGTGGTGAAAAATGTCCTCATATTCATGGAGACATGTGTCCAACTTGTGGGAAGGAATGCTTGCATCCTTTCAGACCTGAAGAAAGAGAAGAGCATATGAAATCTTGTGAGAAAAAGCAAAAACACCTTGAAGCTCTAAGGCGTAGCCAAGAAATTGAATGCAGTGTGTGCTTGGATCGTGTATTATCAAAGCCTACAGCAGCTGAACGAAAGTTTGGGTTGCTATCTGAATGTGATCATCCATTCTGTATATCCTGTATCAGGAATTGGCGTAGTAGTTCTCCAACCTCTGGAATGGATGTCAATACTGCATTGAGGGCTTGTCCAATTTGCCGGAAGCTATCATATTTTGTAATTCCAAGTGTCATCTGGTATTACACACCAGAAGAAAAACAGGAAATTATTGATAGCTACAAGTCGAAACTCAGGTAATTCAGGAATCTATTGACCTATTGCTTATCATAGTTTTCTAATTTTATTGTTTGCATTTTAGACGATTTTTAGACAAATTTTTTAAATTTTACAGTAGGGCAGTTTAGATAATTATAAAGCTAAAGGTGCTTTTATTCTAGTCATGGCTTTGGAAATAACATTTTTTTTTTCTTTTTGGTTTCTTGCAGGTCAATCGATTGCAAGCACTTTAACTTTGGTAATGGGAACTGCCCATTTGGAACTAGTTGTTTCTACAAGGTAACTTAACTGTCAATATCAGTTGCAGCTACGTAGTTATTTATGTTTGTCCTTTTACCCCTTGGTAGTGTGAAGCTGCTTATAAATGCTTGTTGAAGGCATGACACTTTGCAAGTTCTTTATTATTGCTATGTGTGTTTTCCTTTTCTCTTTTATGTTCAATGCGTATCAACTGGTTGTCTTTTTTGGTGCTTTAATTATTCCTTTTTTTTCTTTCCTGATCTTTAATCAGGAAAATAATGTTTTCGAAATCTGTAGCATGTGCTGTAGGTGAATGCTATGGTAGGCTTTTAGTTATTTGGATGATCTTTTTTTAACTCAACAACTGGACTTTTGAGCCAATAAGGCATTTGTATCATTGAACATGAATTCAGCCAATGACATCACTTTGGGAGTTCAGTGAGAAAACTTATTTTGAAACAGTAGTTCTGGTCCCATCTACGTATGGGAGTAACATTGCTGTTGGAGAGTGGGAAATGTCTCTAGATTGCATGTTGTATCCATTTCCATCTCTGCTATACAATAAGGGTGTATTGTTATCTTTTTCATGTGGCTTTAAAGATCTTGTCTTGTGCTATGCTTCTTTTGTTATAATTCATGTCCATGTGAAATCTGTCACGGTCAGTTATTTAGCTGATCAACAAATGGTGCAATGTTGTCATGTTAAGATTTGAATGGGCCAAAAGAGCATGAAAATGAGAGATGGGACTGAAATGGAGCAAGTTCTTTACTCTTGATTAGTTATGGTCAGGTAGAAGGTGGATGTTGGTAATCTTAAGAATTTACTGGGAGTTAGAAGGCAACAATGGTTTGCTGTGCTTTGGAGAAAGTGTTATTACAATAATCATATTGAAATACGTTTTACAATATGTTGAATCTAATTGTTGAGAGCAGTGAAATTCGTATCACCCTTATGTTTGTGCCACCATCTCTTCCTCTCTTGTTGAGTTATTGTAGTAATCAATTTATGTTGCATATTTTTTTTTCTTTTAATGATATTCATTGATAGTTGTAGAATATGTGCAGAGCACAAATGTGACGTTTGTTTTATCAGTCGCTTCTATTTGGTGCTGTATCTTGAGATTCTGTTGAAATGGATCACCTGAGTATTGACTTCTCTGTTCCAAGTGTTGTGCACCATTTTTTCTTCCCTTTTTTTTCATTTATTTATTTTCATAGCTACTAGTAGCAGAGAGCGTTGGCTTTATGACTCCATTAATAGATATAATGTTGTGTTGTGTTCCAGCATATGGTCAAGCCTGGTTCTTACATGTGGAAATATCACAGGCCACCTCCACGCAGGCCACCTCCATCAAGATCCAATGTTGTGGATATGGATTCATTTATTGATGCGTTCGGGGACTTACTTGGGGAAGATGAACCTGATTTTTTTGATGCTGAAAATGAAGTTAGAATGGCTTTGGATGTGGAGATGGCTTTGTTATTAACGCAACTAGATTTTGACTCAAGTGACTCAAGTGATTATGAGAGTTATTTAGATTAAGTTATTAGAACTAGCTACGATATCTCTAGTCCATTCTGTGTCGGACATTTGAGTTGTAGTTCATCTTGGTGTTTTGATAGTCCACTACATTTTGTGTCATGGAATAAGATGAAGCTTTTGGTTTGTTTCCTTTGAATATATAATGAAATCTAGTTTATTATGGTTTGGATTTCTCTCTCTAGTGGAATTTAGTAGTAGTATAAGTTGATGTTGGCATTGTCGTGCCTGGAAATTATATGTATGATTTTCTGAAGCCTGTTGCCAACCATTGATTACTATTCATCTTTGAAGTTTTGGCTGTTATTTTGTTGTGTTTATTGATGTTCCATCTTTGCAGCATGCATATAGAGATGGTCGTTTGGAGGAAGTTGTTCTGCGTCACCTTGGGGCAGAAGATGGAAACACTGTGATTGCTAAAGATATCAGGTTCACTAATTTAGTTCAATTAACAGTTACTCCAGTTTAAAATGTCTTCTTTTTTTTTTTTTAAATAATATATTTTCATATTAAATGAGGTTATTTTTTCAGGTTGTCAGACTTTCTTAGTAATATGCACATAAGGTGAAAAAGTGCTGTTAAAGCATTCCAGTGTAAGTAATCAAGAAGTGAATCCTCTTTTGTTTTTTCAACAACTAATTAAGTGCAATGGCATCCTAGGCATTTAGTAATCAACAATGGCATTGACTACCATTCTTCTAGAGATATCACCCACTCAATTACTGTAACATTTATGAGAAGCCTCCAGTTATAGTAACCTTTCATATGCTTATTTACGGCTTGCTGACACTCCTCCTTCATGTGTGCAGGATATCTAATAATGTCAAGATATATTAGCAAACATTGATGTGGAAGTCCTCTTCTATAGTCAGTGTCATACTCTTGTAATTTGTGAGGTAAGGTGCTGTTGTCCGATATTCTATGGTTTTTTACTTCTGGTAACACAATCATGATATTCTACGTGTTCAATTGTCAAGATTTAAAGAATCAATTTTGATGAAACTGTTTTTGGAAAGCATTTAGATTAACAAAAACTTGTTCAAGCATGTATGCCCTGCAATTTCATTCTTGTGATTTTTGGAATTCAGAATATTTGTGATTGTTGAAAGTTTGCATTTCATATTAGTTGTATACAGAAGCAATAATTGTTGTGCATGCATGTACATTGTTTATCACATTCTCTGCTTTGTTCAACTCGTGAATGGTGCCAAATGCAGGATTGCTTGCCAGTTGCCTGAGGGGTCCTTCTTGTGGAAAGCTTGAGCATGCTGGATTGTGTAACAAACTGCAGATTATATGATCTTGAATTAAATAATAATAGAAAGAACTGATGGATGAGTGAATATATTTGAATTTGAAATAACAAATGTGTCAGTTACGCTGTTTCTTACCCACTTGGCTTCTTGTCCCCAAAAGTGGGAAATTAGAGACTGTATGTATTTAGCGTCTGCTTTTAATGTTTGATTGTTACAATAATGTAAGTGCATAGAATGATGGAACACATGGAATGATGGAATACTTTCTGGAATCATCATTCATCTTGCAGAATGTTGTATACAAGTTTGAAATCTACATGAACTACACAACAGTTTGTACTTGAATTTTGTGTTCTTATTTCGAAGTTTATGTTAAAGATTACACTGTTTTGCGTATGCAGGGGAAAAACTATACAATTTTTTTGAAAGTTACGGAATTTGGCCTTTTATCAATGGAGGTGGCTCTGTGGCTGAATTCCCAACTTATCTTGTGCTTTGCATTTTTGAAATTCGATTAGCGCAAATTCCAAGTTTTATGAATGGGATGTATGGTGTACTTCATTCATTCCTTCGCTTCTCACCCTTAGTCATAACAAATAGTAAATGAGACATTCAAGTACAAATAAATTTAAGAATTAAGACTTATCTCCCAATAGAATCCAATATTGTAATGAACAAACACATGGTAGGCGTGGGTATTGTACTGTGAGCAATGCAATGCAATTAATTACGGCTTCAAGAGCAGAGCAAGGAGAGACCAGAACAAGGATAAGCAAATCATTATTCCATTTCCATAAAGAATATGCAGCTCCTTTGTCACCTGGTCAATCTTGAGCTGAAACAGTCGAAACAATTTCAGAAAACATTGCTATCACAACTAAATAGATTGCCATTGCAAATAAGCCTATTAAAGAAAGAGACAAGTGCAAGTAAGCAGATTCATTTGCGAGGAGGAGTAAGTTTATATATATAATGAATAATAATAATAAGGTCATACCTGTTCGCTATGCTCGCCCAAGTGGGTTTTGTTGGCTGAGCTGCTGCTTTGCTTACAACTTGCAAGAACCCTATTGTGATTTGTGAAAGCAACTTGGAACTTGGAATTACTTTAGAGCTATCAAATAATGTTTTTATTTGAGCCTTTATTTATTTCTGTTTTTTCCGTAATTTTCAGCTGCATGTTTTGATCCACAAATGGAGTTTAATATGTGATTCTTTTTTATGTAAATGTATTTGATCTTGATGTTTGTGTGACCTCGATCCATAATCTAGTAAAATATATTCCTAATTCTATCAGAAAAGAAAATAAAAAGATTGAAAAAGTATTTTTCCTTTCACATCAAATTTTCGATCTTTCTTTGCACACTAGGAGAAATTAGGGGTGTTCGTGAATCGGATTTCGTGGATTAGATATTCGATCTATGATTTTGCGGATTATAAATTTTAAATCCAATCCAATCTACGGATTGGTAAAATGTATTCCAAATCCAAATCCAATCCATAGTCTGCGGATCAGATGTGGATTTGACTCAATTCATATCCAATCCATCATTTAGCGAATTAAAAATTTTTAATTCTGTCTAATCTATGAATTAATTAAATAAAAAATTTAATATAAAAATAATTTTACTACTGATCAAATAATTTTAATCCACGGATTGAATTTTTGCGCATCGAATTTTTACGGATCAGACGGATTGATCAAATCGGTTCGGATTCCAAACACCCCTAGAAGAAATATTACTTTTTATAACCCCAAAAAAAAAAAAAGATTATTGTTCGGAATGATTATTCTGTTTAATCACATATGAACTGAAGAAGTGAAACTGAAATTTGAAACTATGAACAAGAAAAATTGCACACCTGGAGATTGAGCAAATATTCAACAAATAAAATAACAGAAAAACCATATATGATGTGTTTTGTATATGTGTTTCCATAGGAACTTGTCAAATTCTCAGTCCATTTCAACTCCTTTTCATATCCTTAAAGCGGGACAAGAAATTGGAAAAAGCGAATTGCATTATATTAATTTCTTATTTATTGGTCTAATAAAAATCTCTTGCTAACCATGATTAACAACAGTACACACGATTTGGAAGTTAACAACTTGTATTTTTTTAAAAAAAAATATGGTACAATCCAACCAGTATAAATAATATGGTACAATTAAAATTAAAATTAAAATTTATTTAGATCTACGTTTGGATTTAATATTGAGTATACCTAGACTCAACACTTCGTAATCTTCTGTCACACGTCTATATAAGAAACTATAATTAAAATTTAATTAATTTTATATTATTATTTAATAACTACTAATTAATTGTATATATTTATAAAAGATTAGCAAAAAATAAATCCTATAATAACTTGTTATTAAGTGTGAATATGATCGTGTCAAGGCATTCAATTTGAGTAATTCTTCTGATTTTAATCAGAGAGATTTAATTAATTTGTCGTCAATTAAATAATTAATTATCAACTTGGGGCCGCGGTGCCCATTCACATCACGTAAAACTCCCATAAAAAGTCAAGAAGAAAGAAAAAGGATCACAGAAGGGTATATATATACATAAATCTCCTTTTATTATTCAACCGTATGTAACAATCATATATAATATAACAGCAAGGAATAATAATGAATAGTGAATACAAATGACATGATCCCCAAAATCTCAGTAATAATAACAACCCATCATCACAAAAAGAAAAAGAAAAATAAAAAAGCGACTGTCTCAAGACAGGAAGTATAAAAGGAGGCCGAAAAATAATATAATGAATAATAAAAAAAAAACAACAACCACTTAATGCTTGAAGAAAGCAAGAGCGGACAAGAAGAAAGAAGAGCAAATGAGAGCCCCAGAAAGTGCCGTAGAATAAGAAGCAGCTCCCTTATCCATGGATGGTGCTGGAGCGGGCGCCGGTTCTTGAGCAGAAACAACACCCAGAGCAAAAGCCGCCATCACAAACATCAAAACAACTCCATTAATCTTCTTCATTGCTGCCATTTTTATTCTAAACGAGAGAAAGATAAAGATTAGAATTTAGAAGGAGCTTTTGCTTAGTTATATCGTTGATGGCGGGCGTCGATGATAATCAATGTGATGAGTGAGAGAGAGAATGCAGCGTATTTATTTATAGGAGAGGGATTCACGCGTGGGGGCCCCACAAGAACGGGGACACGTTGAGAGAACAGAACAGAACATGTGTGCTTTATTTAGTCGGTTAAGAAAACGGCTAGTAACCTTAACGTGGCGGTAGTTAAGACGTTTAAATGTGTTGCTGATGGCTTTTTCTTCTGTAGTTGTGAGCTGTGACGTGTGCGTACGCTTCTTTTTTATTGAACCGTTAGCCTACCTTACCCTACCCATGGCTAGGTCAAAGTCAAACCCACAAAAAAATATCTTATATTACATCTGTCACTCGGGGTGGAATCACTTCAGGAATGGATGGTTTTCTTTTTCTTTCCCCTTCGGTAGTATTAGTATATTTCTATTATTACCTTCACACCAACCTAGTTGCCACGACAGTGCTTTTGGACTCCGTTCGAGTTAATAATATAGAAAATTATCTACCATCCACTTATTTGTTTAAATTTTTTTAAAAATACATAATTATTTTTATTTTTTTCCAGCGCGTCACATAAAATTAGTATTTTATTATACTTAGTCACTTTTATTTCATCTCAATCAATAGAGTTAACAGAATATTAGTCAAATAACTTTTTTACCCATTATACGTAAAATTATAATTTTACCCCAAACAAAAGCCAAAAAAAAAAAAAATTTAAGATCGAAACATTTTCCCAAATTCTCCAAAAACGACGCGCTTCATCATCCATCACTGTAAACTCAGTTCTTCCTCATTTAAATTAAGCTTCTGTACCAACCCCAATTGTCCTTCCCCACACTGAAGCTGACCATTACATTCTCCATTTGACATTTGAAGCAAGCTCAGTTCTTCCTTCTTCAAATTAACTTCTGCAAACAGTGCTCAACCACAATTTTCACCAAATTTAGTTCATTCTCCTTTGACTGAAGCTCATTATTACATTCTTCAAACCTCTTCTGCACAACTCCTAATTGTCTTTCCTTACAGTCAAGCTCACCTTTACATTCTCTAATTGACTTTTGAAGCAAACTCAGTTCTTCCTTTGTCACATTAAGCTTCTGCCACCAGCGTTCAACCGAACTTTTCCTTCTGATTGAACCGATCCCAATTGTCGTTGCTTACACTCGAGCTCACAGCTGCATTCTTCAACCCTCTTTTGAACCAAACCCAATTCTATTTCCTCACACTGAAGCTCACTGTTAGATTCTTCAATTGAAACATTTTCCTAAATTCCCCAAAAACGACGTCGTGGTGCTTACAACTGCGCTTCATCATCCATCACTGCAAACCCCACCAACAAATTATTAAATTACTCTCATTCTAAACCTCCAGCCAATCATTTCAGCCCATTTCATTTAGACCCACACGACACTAGTGGTCTCGTCTAGCTTTTGTCGGCCAGCTCCTTCAGACCCCGATTGAGGTCTTAATCGACGAAGGAAGCCACTGATGAAGATTGAAGAAATCGCATTGTTGAATACGACTGGGATGTCATCAGCATGCGGTGGGGGCATCCTCGGCGTGAGGCCAGTTGGCTTGATGTTGACGTTGTTGGCTCCGATTGACTGGGACTGTGCTCTACTGTGGGTCTGTTATTATGGATTCGGTGGCGGCAGTGTTTAGAAGGCGGCTGCTAGGATCCTTCTCTATAATGATATTTTTCATTAATTTTTTTTTTACAAATGCAGCTATATTTCGCATAATGGAAGTCACAAATGCAACTGTTCAAATAAAATGACACATTTACCCTTATGACATCAGCAACATCCTAACAGTGTTAAGACGGAAGTGGACGAGTGTAATAGAATGCTAACTTCAGATGGCGCGTTGAAAAAAATAAAAGTATTTGTGTATTTTTGAAAAAGTCCAAACAAACAGGTAGACTGTGGATAATTTCCCTAATAATATTGGGTTTCATGAGTTCCAAACTAAACTTTTTCTACAATTGAGCTATTATAACCCTTTCAAATTTCTTATGAACCCCACTCTAAAAAAAAATTTCTTATAAACCCTTATACCCTGTTCTACTTTAGGGTTATAGCTGGTGTTGAGTGCCTGTATGGGTAAACTTAATTAAGCTCTTTTTTCTTTTGGAGCTGTTTAGGTTTCAAACCAAAAGTCTTTTTTTTTTAATCCAAAAGGTCTTTCGGGAGAAGTCAGGATTTCTAGCTTCTCAAATAGCTTTTCCAAAAAGACCTTTTGAGAAGCTATTTTCTCATTTATTATACTTTTCATAATTCCTAAACTAACCTTAAATTAACAAAGGAACAAAAAATATTACATTCATATCCAATCCCTTAAACCCTATTTCTTACGTATTTTTCTTGTTTTGCCTCTTCATTGTTCAACTAAAAAAACAAACAAACAAACAATAGAAGAAGCACAATCACCACACCAATATTCTTTCAAATAAGAATTTTTTTTGTAATCTCATGCTTTGATTTGCATCTTATTTTTAATGCTTTAATATGTGTGTATATATATATATACATTATACGGAAATCTCATGCTTTGATTATACGGAATTATTTCAGGGTATTAATGACTTTATAATGATTAAAAGGTCTTTTTTAGATGGTCATCCAAACACTTCAAAAAGAGCTTCTCATTAAAAAAAAGATCTTTTACTATAGTCATCCAAATAGCAAAAATAAGCTAGAGCTTTTACTTATTTTTTACTTTTAAGTAGAAGCAAAAACAAAAGCTAACTCAAATAGGCCCTGGCTGGCGCTGCCAACTACAAAAGGACAAAATGCAAGGATTAAGATCATTGTCACACTAAGAGTTTGTTTCATCAATAATCATTATACTAAAAAGTTAATCTTGACTCTCGAGTAAACAGAACAAATATACATTTATTTTTCTTTCATTGAAGTACATTAAGACTTTCATTGAAGAACAAGGTAAAAGCATCCATTTTAGCCTTAGGTAAAGCCAAACCAACTTCAATGCCACCCTTCACATATCTGCTCTCAGAAAATGAAATTGCTCTCATCTTATCTATTGAAACATCCTCTATTTTCTTAGGCTTTCCCCACCCAAAATCAGTCTCATAAAACTCCAACTTTGGTGACCCAGCAACCATAACATGGAGCTCCGACCCAAAAAACACCTCATAATCCGAAATCCACTTCTCCGCCCCTCCTAATATTTCCTTATCCAGCTCTTTAACCTTGCTTCCTATCACATTTGCTGCGAACAATGATCCCCTCTTCTCCTAATAATTCATCCCAGGTTGCCATGCAACGTGCAAACCCTATGCAATTACCAAAATATGTAGTGGGAATCGGATGGTCCAAACGAGTTATAGCGCCCGCATTGAACCCGAAGTAACTCGGATCCTCACCCAATGATTTACCTTCCGCGTTTGTCTTTGCTTGTGCTTTTACATAACAAACCCAAATTAAAGCACAAGTTAGATTAGAAGGTGACATATGTGTAGGATTTGGCCTGTTCTTGTTCTTGCATTGAGAAATGATCCATTGCTTGATCTTCTCCATATTATTCGGGCTAACAAAAAAGGTTGCCCTAATTGTATTTGATAAATCTAAATTGGCCATTTCATTGCATATGACGGCCATTTCTTGTGAAGATCTTCGCTTGCACCACTCATTCAAGAAAATTCCCTCCAGCCCATTTGCGTCTTTTATCGCCAAACGACAAAATGACTCGATCAAGCAAGAAGAGTCTCTACATATTGAGCTCCATGCCTTTAGGAAATTGTTAAATGTTCTTCCATCAGCTACCACACGGTGATACGTAAACCCTATACTCAGACCAACATTAGAGAAAACTGTTAGTTGCACGGCAAGCAATGGAAGTGTAGCTTGCTTGCAGGCACTAGTGCTGGCCAATTCAGGCACTAATGAGTGAAATTCATTCACGTAGCGTTGATGATTGCCAGATAAACGATTAAAATCACCGCTAGACTCAGCTATAGTTAATAAAACATAGTCACCATGGGTGTAAAGAATGTGAGGCTTAGTGTATCCTTGAGCTTGTGGCAGTACTGTGAGGTTTCCAGCGAAAGGGGACAAGTGTTGGAGAGTGAGAGTGAGTGAATGCTTGAGCACTGGTAAAGTGTTTGACAAAAGTTGAGAGGTAGGATAAGGATACTCGAAGAAGAATAGAGGTTGGCTTGGGGGGAAGAAAAGCCATGGAATGTCAAAAAATGTGAGTGGAAGAGTGATTTTTTGCGCGGCCGTCGCCGGCGGCGAGATTTTGCATTGTTCAAGAACTTTGATTGTGGATGATTTGGCCATGGAAACTGGAAAGGGAGAACTTTAATTTTGAGAAAAAAATTAATATGGTGGTTGATATAGCTTTGATGGAATATTCAATCATTTGATGATTGTGAGGTTATTATATAATCGGTAGTCAATATATAATAGGAATCACAAATGTAGATATTTTTTCACTGGCCACCCATTACATAATAGGCTCACAACTCATTGGCTCCCCTAGCCTTGTACATCAAGTCTATTTTGTTGCTGTCGGTGGATTTAAGTGCGGAAACATTGTCAAGATGTGTCACGTGTGCACCTAATGGTGAAGCCACTGAGGGACGGGACCCCGCTTAGTCCAAAAATCTCATAAGACATTTTTGTTTTAACTCAGTTAAATTATAAATTTATCTCTGTTAGACTAATTAAATACAAAAAATTTAGGTTTAAAATGTATTAAAAAATTACAAGTTTAAAATGTATTCAAAAATCACATAAATATTTACACACATATGAGCGAGGATCGAGTTCCAGATCTCTTAAAATTTATTTCAAAATCACAAAAATAATTATATATAAACGATCAGAGTTCGAACCCCATACCTCTTATTTTTAAGATAAGAAATTTTTTATACACATATAAAAATGTTTCAATTTAGGATGTTGGACTTTATTAATTTAAAAAAAAAAACTATTACATCATATGTTGTAATAGTATAATGTATTATGCTATTGCACCCTATAATGTAATATTCAAGGTAGAGAATATTAACGGCAATTGGAGAGAATATTCAAGGCCGCAAAGTTAAATGACCTGCTTTGCTTCATTATAGTATGTATGGTTGTTTATTAATTATTGAATTACGAGCAGTATATAATAGAACAGAACAGAGGAAAGTGAAGCTGCAGCACGCAAAAAGAAGAATATATGACAAATACGGGTGCCAATGGGCTACAAGCCCATTGGTGAACCAAGGTACTTGAATGTTTTGGTTCGAGTCTCAGTTATGTTGGGATTTAAAAAAATTTAAGTATGATTGAGTGAAATTAATCTATAAACAGTCCTTCTCCCTTACGAATGCGAATGGAGATATACATCTCTCAATTAGTGAGGGTTATTTGTTTGTTTGAACAAAGTATTTCATAGATTTAATGTAATATTGTAATTCCAGTACATTTATTTGCTGAAATAATAGTTTGTAAATATCTTATATATAGTCAGTAATTAGTGTGTAACTACTGTTTAAAAAAGAAAAATAACAAATAGGAGTGATGGAAGAGGGAGCCTAGAAGAAATAAAACACTAAAATATCTCCAATTTACACAAGATTTTTGTACTAATTTTGAAGTTGAGATATTTCTGATGTTAAAAGATTTGAACCACATCGGATATTGAAATAACGACAACTACAATTGATTATTGTCCCACATTCACGTGATGATAGAAAAGTAGAAGAAGGCAAGAAGCATCCTCCTGGCAATGTGATATTTTATTTCTATTGATAAAAGAGGACAAATAAATGTAAATGATATAAGCAGATATAAAATTATTAAAAGGGGATTGAAGAACTTTAGGTAGAGCCCAAGCCAACCTCGATTCCACCTTCAAAATCTCTACTTTCTAAAAGTGAAATGGCCCTCATTTTATCAATTGAAGTCTCCTCTATTATCATAGGCCTTCCCCACCCAAAATCAGTCTTATAAAACATGGATATCCGACCCGATCATCACCTCCCAGTGCGAAATCCACTTGTCCCTATCCAACTTCTTTGATTGTGTTTCCATCTGCATTTGCTGCCACAGCTAATCCCATCTTCACCAAACAACTATCTCCTTGTAGTTAGACATTCCATTTCCACTGATGATCGAAGAGAATATCATGGAAACCACTCCTCCGAGTCCTTCAAAACATTAGCAAATCCCTTTCCAAGTGAAATATGACAAATTTCTGCATAAGAATATATTTGTGACTTGACTACATATTTTATTTATGAATGGACAGAATTTTATTTCACTTTTTGATTATTTTGTAGAATCCAGTTTATCAAAGAAGAAACAATTAGATAAACATCACATGATTTTTCATATGGGTAGAAATTTGTCCAAAAATAAGCATGTTCTGCTATTTGATAATTTCATTGTCTTTCATATAGTTTCCGTTTCCATTATATGTATAAACATAAGCTAGAATTTGCAAAGAAAATTAAATTGGGATTTTACGAGAGAAGATGGGGATTTTTTCCCCCAATTTAAAAGGGTGATTTTTTTTTTAGGGCTGTACCATCCAGCCGCAAGGTGGCTTAGCCCTAAAAATTCACGGAAAATCTCTCATATGTGTTTCAGAAAAAGATGTATATCTAATAGTTAATACATTACTATCTCATTTTCCATAATTCATATAGTTCAAACTCGTTCGATAAAAGTTAACAACTCTTTAATTGATTTAATTAACACTCCTTTTTCTTATTCATAACTCGTAAGGTGCTAGGTACAGTCTCCCGTTACATTCGTTCTCAAATAAATTGGAACTTAATTTACACTTTATACCATTAGATTAAAATAGATACCATTACCATCGATGAAAATTTTAAACTTCAAATTACGATCCTGGGAGATCATAAGCTAAATCATATTGGCAGTTTTGAAAATTGTGAATTCATGATTCCATGCAAGCACAAATTCTGAGTTTTCTGAGTTCTGACTATCGAGACAAAACGTGGCAACGCCAAGCATTGACATGAATGAAATCAGCTGACTCGTCAAAAGCATGAACCATAAGTTTTAGCAACAGCATTGCAAGAAGCAAAACAGATGCTGCTACTAAAGAATCCTTAATCGAAGCCATTCTTTTAAACCTCAAATGTGTGTGAACTCTTACTTTGGTGTTGATGGTAGAGATATTATATATTAATATATATGGGAAGAGCTCAGGATTGTGCATGGTGGGTCCCACGATTAGGGTTTAGGATTTTATTCTTTCTTAGTGAAAAGAATGGTCAAAATTGAGTCTTGAATTGAGATTCGGTGATGATCTCTGTCTTAATTTAAGACTAATCATAACAGACAATATAAGAGAAAAATTAACTATTACACACAAACTCTTCTTGTTTTAAATAAGGATCATCTCACTGTTATTATTTTTTTCTTCTAATCTCTCATAGTTAAATGAGTGGTCAATATTAAGTTTTAAATTTTAGTGTTGATAATTAAGACAGTCTCTTTTATTTTATTTTATTTATAATTAAGCTAATTTTTTTTAATTAAAATAAAAAGGATTAGAATCCTCTCTTTATCTGAGTTCTCTGAATCTTTTATAAATCTTATACCACCTTTATTTTAATATTAATATATAATTAAAATTTAACTATTTTTATTTTTTAATTTATTAACTATCAATCAAATTAATAAATTTTACTTAAAAAATGATGGAGAGAGGATCTGAAAATTCAGGGGACAGTAAAAGTGAAAGAAATAAGGAGACAATTTTAAACCCTTCACTTCTATTTTCTCCATCTGGCAGTGCCCGGTCAGTGTCAGCGATGACTCAACAATATAAAGTAAAACAAATATAGGGGTTTTATAAGAAATTTTATAGCGTGATAATAGCTCAATTGTAGAACAAGTTTCGCAGTTTGGAAGTCATGACACCCAATCTTATTAATCGGAAGTCCAAAAGCTTTGTCATGGCAACTGGGTAGGTGGGCTTACCAGCTCAATTGATCTGACATATATGTATGTATGGGGGAATTTTGATATTAACAATTAAATCGGTTTGTTTCTCTTTATTTATAATTAATCAATTTAATTCTTTCACAAAATTTTAGGAATTATGAGAGATTAATTAGGAGAAAAAGAGACTAAGAAAAAAATTCCTAATTCTTCAAATTATTGTCACACCAAGAGTTTGTTTAAGCAATAATCATTATACTAAAGAGTTAATCTTGACTCCTAGTAAACAAAACAGATACACATTTATTTTTCTTTCATTGAAGTGTGTTAAGACTTTCATTAAAAAACAAGGAAAAAGCATCCATTTTAGCCTTAGGTAAAGCCAAACCAACTTCAATGCCACCCTTAACATATCTGCTCTCAGTGAATGAAATTGCTCTCATCTTATCTATTGAAATTTCTTCTATTTTCTTGGGCTTTCCCCACCCAAAATCAGTCTCATAAAACTCCAACTTTGGTGACCCAGCAACCATAACATGGAGCTCCGACCCAAAAAACACCTCATAATCCGAAATCCACTTCTCCGCCCCTCCTAATATTTCCTTATCCAGCTCTTTAACCTGGCTTCCTATCACATTTGCTGCGACAATGATCCCCTCTTCTCCTAATAATTCATCCCAGGTTGCCATGCAACGTGCAAACCCTATGCAATTACCAAAATATGTAGTGGGAATCGGATGGTCCAAACGAGTTATAGCGCCCGCATTGAACCCGAAGTAACTCGGATCCTCACCCAATGATTTACCTTCCGCGTTTGTCTTTGCTTGTGCTTTTACATAACAAACCCAAATTAAAGCACAAGTTAGATTAGAAGGTGACATATGTGTAGGATTTGGCCTGTTCTTGTTCTTGCATTGAGAAATGATCCATTGCTTGATCTTCTCCATATTATTCGGGCTAACAAAAAAGGTTGCCCTAACTGTATTTGATAAATCTAAATTGGCCATTTCATTGCATATGACGGCCATTTCTTGTGAAGATCTTCGCTTGCACCACTCATTCAAGAAAATTCCCTCCAGCCCATTTGCGTCTTTTATCGCCAAACGACAAAATGACTCGATCAAGCAAGAAGAGTCTCTACATATTGAGCTCCATGCCTTTAGGAAATTGTTAAATGTTCTTCCATCAGCTACCACACGGTGATACGTAAACCCTATACTCAGACCAACATTAGAGAAAACTGTTAGTTGCACGGCAAGCAATGGAAGTGTAGCTTGCTTGCAGGCACTAGTGCTGGCCAATTCAGGCACTAATGAGTGAAATTCATTCACGTAGCGTTGATGATTGCCAGATAAACGATTAAAATCACCGCTAGACTCAGCTATAGTTAATAAAACATAGTCACCATGGGTGTAAAGAATGTGAGGCTTAGTGTATCCTTGAGCTTGTGGCAGTACTGTGAGGTTACCAGCGAAAGGGGACAAGTGTTGGAGAGTGAGAGTGAGTGAATGCTTGAGCACTGGTAAAGTGTTTGACAAAAGTTGAGAGGTAGGATAAGGATACTCGAAGAAGAATAGAGGTTGGCTTGGAGGGAAGAAAAGCCATGGAATGTCAAAAAATGTGAGAGGAAGACAGATTTTTTGCTCTGCCGTCGCGGGCGGCGAGATTTTACATTGTTCAAGCACTTTGATTGTGGATGGTTTAGCCATGAAAACTGAAAAGGGTGCGCTTTAATTTTGAGAAAAATATATAAGCGTATTGTGTATTATTTATTTATAGGAGAGGATTTATGCGTGGGAGCCCCACAAGAACGTGGACAGCTGGCGGGGGAAGTGGACGCGTTGAGAGAACAGAACATATGTGCTTTCCCCTAAGAAAAATGCTTGGGGGAAGAGAAGGGCAACAGAAGAGTTTGAGAAATAAAGAAGAAAGGGAAGAGAGAGAGGATAAAATTCTCTTTCTCTTTTCCCATTATTCTTTTTCCTAAGTATTATATATTTACGTGTGTTGCAGTAGTTGCTATAAGGTGCAGCTTCCTGACAAAATGGCTGTGGGTCTCACGTAGGACCCATCAGATACTGTTAATGTGGGAGGACTGTCCCTTGCAATAATTGTAAGATAGCTCTTTTCGATTGTTTTTTATTTTGTAGTTGTGCGTATGCATCTTTTTTATTCAACCATTAAAATTAAAATTTTAAGATTTTATATATTTTTGCTCATATTTGTATTTTGTCGATCAAAATTTTTAAACTCAATGATTTGATTTTCCAGCTACGTAAAAATTGCTCGCTCCAATTTAAAAAAGAGTGACATAATCGGAAGCAAAGAAAATAATTTATAAAACATTTAATCTTTGACACCAAATGGAGAGAATATTCAAGGCCGCAGAGTTAAATAACCTGCTTATTAATTATTGAATTACGAACAGTATATAACAGAACAGAACGGAGGAAAGTGGGAGCTGCAGCACGCAAAAAGCAGATACATGACAAATAGGAGTGATGGAAGAGGGAGCCTAGAAGAAATAAAACACTAAAATATCTCCAATTTACACAAGATTTTTGTACTGATTTTGAGGTTGAGATATTTCTGATGTTAAAAGATTTGAATCACATCGGATATTGAAATAACGACAACTACAATTGATTATTGTCCCACATTCACGTGATGATAGAAAAGTAGAAGAAGGCAAGAAGCATCCTCCTGGCAATGTGATATTTTATTTCTATTGATAAAAGAGGACAAATAAATGTAAATGATATAAGCAGATATAAAATTATTAAAAGGGGATTGAAGAACTTTAGGTAGAGCCCAAGCCAACCTCGATTCCACCTTCAAAATCTCTACTTTCTAGAAGTGAAATGGCCCTCATTTTATCAATTGAAGTCTCCTCTATTATCACAGGCCTTCCCCACCCAAAATCAGTCTTATAAAACATGGATATCCGACCCGATCATCACCTCCCGGTGCGAAGTCCACTTGTCCCTATCCAACTTCTTTGATTGTGTTTCCATTTGCATTTGCTGCCACAGCTAATCCCATCTTCACCAAACAAATGTCTCCTTACGTATAAACATAAGCTAGAATTTTGCAACGAAAATTAAATTGGGATTTTACGAGAGAAGATGGGGATTTTTCCCCTCCTTTAATTTAAAAGGGGGATTTTTTTTAAGGATTTTTTTGGCCCTAAAAATTCACGGAAAATCTCTCATATTTGTTTCCGAAAAAGATGTACAGTATATCTAATAGTTAATACATTAGTATCTCATTTTACATAATTCATATATTTCAAACTCGTTAGATAAAACTTAACAACTCTTTAATTGATTTCATTAACACTTCTTCTTCTTATTCATAACTCCGAAGGTGCAAGGTACGGTCTCCCGTTACATTCATTATCAAATAAATTGGAACTTAATTTTTACACTTTATACCATTAATTAGATTAAAATAGATACCATCGATGAAAATTTCAAACTTCAAATTACAATCCTGGGAGATCATAAGCTAAATCATAATGGCAGTTTTGAAAATTGTGAATTCCTGATTCCATGCGAGTGCAAGCACAAATTCTGAGTTTTCTGAGTTCTGACCATCGAGACAAAACGTGGCAACGCCAAGCAGTTACATGAATGAAAATTAGCTGACTCGTGGACTAATTCTCGTGACATGTTTAAGACATGCATTGGACCTTTGTCGTGTGACCCACCACTACGCACAATCCTGAGCTCTTCCCATATATATTAATATATATAATATCTTCACCAACAACACCAGAGTAAGAGTTCACACACATTTGAGGTTTAAAAGAATGGCTTCGATTAAGGAATCTTTAGTAGCAGCAGCTGTTTCGCTTCTTGCAATGCTGTTTCCAAAACTCATGGCTCATGCTTTTGACGATGCCATAGCTCCTTAACCAGCCATGGCTACCGGATCAGCTTTTGCTTCTTCAGCTTCGGTTTATGTTATTGTGACTTGTGCTCTGTTTTATGTTTGTGGTCTTCTCTTACACCAGGCTTCATCCATACGTATGTAGCTAGCTAGAATGTCGGTTTAGTTCATGCATATACAAGTGTTGTCGTTTTCTCTGATAATGCAAACGAGTTGTCGTTAAAAATGTGAACGCACTTCCAACCCCCGGCATGAACCCGTGTACCCAACCATGCATCTCATGTTTCAGACGGAGAAACATGAGATGCATAATTCGCAATTTTCTGATGAAAGATGCCACAACGATGACTGATGTGATGCACATGCACCACACTTTAACCTGCTAATGGATTGTGTATAATAGTTAATGACTTAAATGGTTCATAATGGAGGGCTTTGTATTTTTGGTTCTAAATGATCAATCATCCTCCATCTTTGTAGGTAAGAATAAGAAGCAATTTCTTTTTCAAACACTTAACTATTTGACCCAATTAACATCACAAGAAAATTCAGTACATGCCAAGAAACATCGCACAAAAGTTCAGCCAAAAGAACGTAAAATCTTTCCATATCATCCCACCAAATTTTTACACACCCTGCAGATGCCAAATTCAATAAGATCACAGAAGCAAATCCCAGCATTTTATGTTCAGTAAGTAATAACCTAAATAATTCTATGGGGCATAAAAGACTGCTTCTGCTTGCTGTTGCTTTAGAGCAAAAGCACCATCATAGTGAAATTAAAAATTAAAATCAAAATCAACTTCGTTTAAAAAATCCCAAATCTACTTTTATTATCTCACTAAACCTGAAAACACAAAGTTCAATTTAATCTTATCTAGCCAACAAATGGAACAGCAATCCAGATGACAGACCCGCAATACAAAGCAAAGTAACCCCGTGCACCCGAGCAAATAGAGCATTCAAATTCTTAACAACTTGAAGAGTCAAAGTAAGAATCTGCAACCTACCTTGCTCCTCCATCTTCCTGAAGAAGTACATTGGCTTCAAAGATCGCCTCAACATAAACGCCAGAGCAAATGGAAACCCAAAAGCCACGACATTCTGGATTGAGACCTCTATTATCGGTGATGCTTGTGTAATGTATGTAATCCAAGCTCCTATTCCTAATTGGAACAGACCCAGAAGGGCAACAGTTCTGCTGAGACTGTAAATTTTCTTCATCATTTCTTCAAGCACTTGTCTGGTTTCTTTAGCTAAAGCTGACAAATCACGCTCTACTGTTGGTCCTTCAATTTCTTGGTGCTTGAAATTGGGGTTTTGACTTGGGTACGCACTCGGGCTTTGACTTTGCTGTGGTTTCTCAGAGAAAAATCTGGGTTTCGACTGCGATCTTGTATAATTCATGGGGTTGGGGTTTTGTAGTTGATGATGCATAAAGTCATGATTTTTATTGGCAGTTGAGTATGAATATGACCTAATAATGAGACCCAGATGGGGATTTATAGGTTTTGGATTTAAAGGCGATTGAGAGGCCAAACAGGTGGTGGGATCTGATGAGGGTGAAATCGAAATGAAAGATGAGACTTTGGGGTTTGGGTTTAAGGGATTTTGTTGTGAGAAATTTGGATTCGAGGAGGACGTAGGGTTAGGATAACGGTAATTAGTGATGAAAGATGAAGAGGTTTTGAGGAGTCTGGAGGAAACCCTGCGGGAAAAGATGGCAGCCATTCTGAGATTTTAGCTTTTTACCAAAAACACAAGGAAGAAAATGGTCAGACTCAGATCAGAGATTTAAACAGATCCTATAACACATACGATCGAATCGAAGGCGACACTAAGTCAATAATATCCCCGAATTAAAAAAAAATGTCAATATTTGGAGAATCATTTCATTTTTATTCAATTATACACTTTCTATTTTAAAATAATAATAATTAAACAACAATGACAAACTACATATATAATATTATAAATTCGCCTTGGTTCTTTGGTTATCAGTATCATTTACTCTTTTCATTTGATGCTCTTCCAAGTTCAGTACCAGTAAGACCAGTTCATTGTTGTCATCGGGTTATTTTCATCTACCTCCCTTGAGGTTTTCCCTTGCTACACTTGGAGAGAAAGTTTGCATATATTATCATATAGCACCCCTAGACGTGTATCAACGTTTAAGAACCGTTTGTTGGGAAAATAAAAGTACAATAATACCCTTCATTACAGTTTACAAGAACTGACAATACTTCTGCAGTCCGGAGTTGCAAACCATCTCCTTTTTTTTTTTGACGCCAAATGTATATTTATGAAATAATATATTATGAGTAATGCTTTTTGTACCTCTCTATTATCCTTATAAAACCTCATTTTATTTATTACTAGAGAAAACTACATAAAAATATAATATATGTATCTAATTAAACTAAAATATCTTTTTAAGAATCCTAACTATCTTTAAATCCTAATTTATGAGATAATTAATTTTTTTAATAAAACAAAATAAAAAATTATTTTGAAGCAATGATTTAATTATGAAGAAGTATATTTATAATTTAATTAATTATTTTGGTTGAGAGTAACATGTAATTAAAACTCTATAGTAATTTTTTGTCTTGTTTTATAATTTCATATAAAAAGGAGGTATAAATATAAAATATGGGTTTCATCCGAGTTTTAGAAAGGTGTTACAAACTCCACTCGATTATATATGTGTGCATTTTTTAATAGATAAAATATTTTTTATTTTTTATGGGGTCAATTTGATTTAAATGTACTGCTGCTTGCAAATAAAAAATAGGGTAGTGATATTTCCACCTCATAACTTTTGTAAAATCACCCCACTTCTAGAATATAATTATAAAAAGTTCACATTATTTTTAAAAATTTCAAATAAAAAAGAATTTTAAAGAATTAATCAATTAAATGTATAATTCTAAATAATTAATCAATTAAATGTATCTTAATTTATTTTTTGCAATACTTTAATTCATTTTTTGTGACTTAGTTTTTTTTTATTATATTTGACTACTAAAACTGCTTTAGCCTAAATTTAAATTGACTATCTTACCCTTAAAAGTTAAAAATACCAAAAATTTGTTTTAACTTCAACATTTTTTTTCATTTTATCAACTTTTAATTAAACCAATATAATGTCTTCGTGAAACAATACTCATGTAAATTATTAGGCTATCAAATTTATGTTATTTACATCTAAAATATTGAAAAATATTAGACATCATTTAAAGATAAAATAATTAAATGGAACTTATATTAAAGCAACCTTAGCCGTAAAAAAAATATAAGAATAATTTAATTGATTAATTATACAAATATTTTTTATTTATTTGCATTTATTAAAAATATTAGAAATTTATTGTAAATATTTTTTTATAAGTGGGGTGAGTTTACACAATCAATGGGGTGGAAATATCCCCATCCTAAAAATAACATGGGTTTCATTTGACATTTTCAAAAGTGTGGGACCTAGTATCTAATTAAAGCCGACCTAATACCAAAATAAGTTATTTGCTTTTTTTTTTTTTGTTATGTAAAATGAAAAATTTGTCAAGTACGCTACCAAACTTCTTTGGCCACATCCAAATCAAAGGCTATTATTGTATTTTTACATTCCAACTAAACGGCTCTTAAAAGTTGATACACGTTCAGGGATACTATATGACAATATATGCAAACTTTCTCTTCAAGTATAGCAAGGCGAGGTAGATGAAAATAACCCTGTTGTCATCGTACATGATTTATTTTCTCAGAACAACCATTTTTTTTTTGTGGTGGCTTCTTTAAAAATTATAATCAAGTTTTCACTTCACATCAAGACAAAAAAATACATATAAATTTAAAATATATATGTGTATATATATATAAATAGGTAAATTTCATTCGCAAATAATGAATGCACTTGCTGGCTTGCTGCAATCAGTTGAACATTCATTATGCCAGTCTGAAACCCAAAACTAGAGTTTCCCCTTCCTCCCGCAACAATTATACACTGGATTAGTGGATCTTTCAAAACCACACACCAAATTACCAAAAACTAAGAACTTTAAAGGCTGAAAACATTAACCAGAGTAACAAAAACTGCAATTTATAAAAGCATTATCTCAAAATTATAAGCACTTAAGCGTCAAGGCAAACGCCATGAAACTTACTAAAAGTATGTACGATGAGGAAACAACCACAAAAGTTTTCTTCGATTTTTTTTTTCTCAATAGTTTCTTCTGCTTCTCAGTTTTTCTTTTCTTCTCATTAAACAATATATAAGCCAACATAAAAAAAAAATTCATAATGATCTGATGCCTCAAAACTAGAACCAACTACTCATCATCTGTATTCACAAATTTCAATGTATATATGTAACTGGGGGGCAGGAAAACTTGCCAAACAAAGAAATAATTCCGATTATAGTCCTCTTATTGCCTCCCACTCACAGTGAATCAGAGCAAAACCTTCAATCACCCCCTTCATTTCTCTACCATTCTCTTTTTCTCACCGTAAGAACCAAGAAATCAAAATTCTCATAACCATCCATTCACAGGCTCCACACATCTTCGGACCTTTCTGGAAGATGTCCTACATGTACATAGAATCATGCTCATTCTTATAACTCATTCCCGCGGTCCATACGCAGACATTCACTGAATATGGTGCAATCACTGAGCGGCCATTTAGGAGAACAATGTAAACTCTAGAACTAAGTGGTACCCGAACTCTCATCAGTTTTAAGCTCTGGTCTGATGTAGGTAAGGCTACGAGCAGTGTGAGAAGGAACACTGTTCCCAGGAACTTGAGCACCACTATCAGATGGAGAGGCCTGAGCATCCCGCTTCCACTGCAAACTTCTGGCACCAGGTTTAATAGGAAGATGAGGTCTAAATGCCCCATGAATGCCTCTAGGGAAAGGAGCTCGGGTAAACCTAGCTGCAGCATACGGAGAACCCCGTGCACCCCGGGCCCAAGTCACAGGGGGAGCAGTGTCTTGATAAGCAGCACTTCTCTTCACAACCTACAAGAAACACCAATTACAAAAGATAGTTGCGGTTCAGCAGCTTCATCACATTTTTAAGCAAGTAACCAATTCAGAAATTGCAAAAAAGGGGGCAAATATCTAAAATCAAGTGATTCAAGCCTACTGCCATGTGGCCCCTTGGGCGTAGCTTGGCTGGCCCTCAATGCGCTTAGCGCCCATAATCTCCCGAGTTTGAGTAATAATAGGGGGGAAGGGTTGGTGTTCACTGTGTGGGGCTTCTCATCCCCATCCAAATCATAAAAATGCCTAATGTAATGCCATGTGCATGTTTAAAGTGGAATGAGAATACATTAATACTGTCTTGGCATAATGCATCTACAAAAGATACAGCTGGACAAAATAATGTCAATTTTAAATGATATATTACTTAACAGTTTCAACTTCTACATGTATTCCCCAAACTCCACAGGTGGGGTACTTCTTCTAGCATCAAAAACTAACCAAACTCTAGATATTTGCAAGATTCAAACATGTGTCCCCAAAACAAAAATGATACAATACAGATAGAAGACTTTGCAGTTTCCCTAATATTTCTATTCTAAGGGGCCGTTTGTTTTTTTTTTATTTAATGACTTAATTGACTTAATTTCATTCAGTTAAGTTCTTAAGTCCGTTTGTTTTTTCAACTTAATAAAAATTTTTAGTCATTAAGTCATTAAGTTATTAAACTATTTTTTTCGCTTTTTGCTTAATCTAAAAAGTCTTAATGATATCATTAAAAGCTATTCTCTAAAATATCCCTATCTAATTAATTAATTTTCATCATTACCTAAATAAAATTTAATAATTGCATTATTACTCATCTGTATAACTTGTGATAATATAGTGATAGACTATTATTTTTTATTTTTTTTATTTTCTTCGAAATAGCATTATTTATCTTCATTATTTTTTATGAATATTTTTCACATAAAAAACATCATGAACTACAATAAAATTGATTAACATATACTAAATTAGAATATAAAGTGTCATATTCATTGAATATTTTATGTTATAATAATATATTATCTTATTTTTGTTCTTTGAGGTCTTTATTATTTATTTAACATTTATAATTTGTAAGGGTATAAATGTAAAAATACTAGTTTTCAAATTTTTTAAGTTAAAAAAACAAATAACTTAATATTTATTTTCAGCAATTCCGACAAAAAAACAAACATATCGTTCAGATTCAGACATTCAGTTCTATTCAAAATTCAGACCAATTCAGGTTTATTCAGATTTCAGATAAAAAAATAAACGCCACCTAAGTCATCCAAAAATTTAGCTAAAATTCAATAAATAAGTGTAGGAAGATAGATTGTCAAACCCGTGAACTTACTTACAGTAGATTCTATGCAAGATCCAAGTGAAAATTATTATTAATTGTTATATCTAATACAAGGGGTACAGCGCATGCCAAAATAGGTTCACATTCTACGGAACTCCATACTATTGCTGGTTTGTCATTGTTCATTAAAGGATATGCTAATATTTGACACAGAATTTCTAAGAGACTCTGATATGATGCCTGGTTTATCATACTTCATAAAAAGGGAAGGCTAATATTTAACATTGAAAATTTGCAAGTTAGGGGACCCAACTTTGATACTCCAAAAAATTTCCCTACCATTTCAGAATTAGCATTTGGTTCTTGAGATCACCTCGTGAGGCACTGAAAGCAATAGTACTTCAGGACCACCGAACATAAATCGTTAACTACTGAGCAACAACCAATCAGCCAATTCAACGTCACAGTGTAATTGAGACTATTCTAGCCAAATGTCAACAATTAAAAAACTGTTACACCTATCAGAAAATTTTCACTGCCTATTCAAAAATCACAGGGATTTCATGAACACACCCCCCAACCTTCCCCCACCCCCTATATTTCATAAAAGGAAAACCATCCTAAAAAATTATTCAGAAAAATCAAATCGCCCAGTATCTAAATACCTTCAGAATCCGAGACATAAAGGAGGTTCCGTCCAGACTTAATGCATTGTCTGCTGCCTCTTTTCTCATGAACTCCACATAAGCTGACCTGGTAAAATATCTTGATTTAGTACCCGTAAATGTCTTATCATTAGATTAAAAGAAAACTTTGACCCGAGCAAGTGAAAGACTATCCTTACCCTTTTGGTTGCCCTGTTGCAGCATCAGTAACTATAACTACTTTCAGAACTTCCCCAAACTTATTAAAATGACGCGAAAGACTATCCTTGGTGGCGGCAAAATGAACCTGTAGAAGAATAAACAAAAGCCACTCAAAAAGAGAGACCAAAAAAACCTTTCTTCAACATACAAGGTCAGGAGTATAAGCCAGTACATTGCTAATGAAAATGGTTCGAGAATCAGCATCCTCTTGAGGACGACCAGCAGTATATAACCCTGCTAAAACCATCCAAAAAAAATGAACATATTCTGGGAAACATAAAACAAATATGAGCAAAATGAAGTCACAATAGAATGAAAAGAACCAAAGTACTGAAGAAAGGGGAGGGAGCTGAAGAGATCACAAACATAAGTGTCACCCGAAAATAATAACAACAAAGATAACAACAAAATTGCAAATTTGCAATATGCCTAGTTGTATTCATCTAACAAAAACAGCACAAGTTCAAAACTTACCAGAAACAGATGGCAGTGCTTTTTCAGATTCTTTATGAATATGCATGGTAGGTTTAGCCTGCAAACAATCCGCAGTGCAAATACATTGTCAGAAACCCAATATAAACAATAAAGAAATTGATCTGTAATCGCCCAAGGAAAATACCAAGCAACCAAAGACCTTGCAATGCAAACATGAGTTAGAACATCTTACATTTCCATTACCAACTGTAACAAGGTTGCTATTCTCCTTCATTAGTTGCAAGCCAGATTTTCCAGTACGTGCCTCAATCTCCTGAATAGATTTTCGACCATCAGATTCTGGAACTCTCGACTCCTGATGAGGTTTCCAAGTATTTACATTCGCAGAAATGTTCACTATCTTATGAGAAGCACTTACCACTGCAACAGGCTGATCCTGATCTTTGTTCCGCATTAATTGCATTTCATAATCAGCGTTCTCGGCTTCATTGTAATGCATCATCAGAAAATCACCCTTGCTTGCATCAGATGATCCAGATTGACAAACATCTGTGACTCTATGGCCTGTAACATTGATATCATCATACCCTTCATTGTCAGACATAGAGTCAAAGGTCAATGCAGGTTCATTTTCTAACATTGTCATGCTCCCATCATGTTGTCTACTATAGTCACGTCTATCAAAATATGCTGAACCAGTTTGCTCCTGAATTCGGCTAAAACTTTCATATTCATCACCTTCAACAACAGCTTCTCCGAATTCTGATGGTCCGTCAGCCATCTCTGATACATCCATACCACGACCAAGTCGATCAAACACACTTCCTGCAGATTTAATCCTTTTTACATCTTCAGCAGCTTCTGCCACAGCTTTAATGACAGTTGCCAAAGGATTTGGAACTGTTGCAACTGACCGAATCCTTTGAGGACGTTCAACTAATTCTGAGTCTCCAGTAGATGTTGACACCACAGAACGAAGACGCTTCAGTGAAGGTTCTTTTCCTGAATTAGATGGCCTTGTAGTTCCCACCGCATCTCGAACTGCAAACTGAAGTAACCGTCGGGGAGCATCAATGGTTGATTGACCCACTTCCCTCTGTCATGAAGTTAATTAATGGGTTAGAAAGAAATCAACCTTGATCAGATGAAACTGTATATCAATGCTGTTAGGGTACAGCTAAAATCCTCAATACAAGCTCATAGCATCAGAACAACCAATACGCCCTCAAAAAGTATAATATTCAAGAATTACAATCTTATGATGATTTCTAGTATGAGATATCCCACGTCATCAAAGATTACCCCAAGCCACATAACTAACCATGAAGTATGAATCTAAAATGCTTATATGTTTCTATAAAGATTTCAGCATCTACAAACCAAATAAAAATAAAAGAAAAATATTATAAAACTACATAATGCTTTGAATTGATTATGTACAGTCTAGAGATAAAAGTTATACATCGGTTATTCAACATACAAAGTAGAGGAGATCAATTGATTAACAGAAGGACCCCAAACATCCAAACCTTTGAGTGGTGCCGCTCCTCATGCCTGCTCCTTTTCTTTTGGGAGTTTGGTCGAGTGGGCGAAGGAGAGTCTCTGGCATGACTGACTATGCAATGCGTTTTTTCCTCAAAATGAATATTCTCAACCTCAGATCTCCGAAGAGGTGGGGGTTCATCCAAATCCCTCACTAATCCTTTCCATTCCCTATTGTGCCGACTCCTCGATAATTTATTATACTTTCCTCTTTCGGGCTCAGAATCCAGGAGGGAAGAATCAATCTTCCCAGCATGGTCCCCCAATGTGGGTTTCATTTTCGATGCTTCATGCATTTGAGATTCCTCGGGTTGAACATACAAATTTAAGTTTGAGTCCAGATGATCCCATAACCTGTTCAAAGTAAATATATAAACCACTTTCAGAGGCGAATATGAATTAAAAGATAATAGCTGACAAGCTAATTTCTATAAGTTCAGATTCTCCAATTAAATTAACATATAAATCAAAGTACCAAGATACAAAAGAACTGCTGTCATCCCCCAAAAACACATTCAACTCGCTCCTTGCTTCCTCCTTGCGCCTGCCATTTCTCAGTAAAACTATAACGTATTCCTGCCAATGCAAATAGAGAAATAAGGGGAAAAAAAATCTAGCTTCTATAAAATCAAAATACTTAAATTCCCCATATTGAAGACATACTTCAAATCCTTAGTTAAATAACCCAAGATCATCATATTTGAGATATGAAGGCAATATCGTGTGATCAATTTGCATGACCCAACCATGAAAGCGACTGAAGGCAATGAAAAGTCATGATCACACTATAAATATAGAGAACGAAGGATAAACGGCATCTAATTATAACTTATACTAGGATGGTAGAATACGGGTATCAAAGAATCATAAAACTAAATGCCTCGTGTTAAACAATCCAAATCTGCTCTCCAGGCTACTACAGTCCAACAATCACTCCAATATTGTGCCAACAAGAGAAAAAGCCCAAATCTAACAACCCAAAAAGCATCATACCACCTTCCAAGGATGAATCTTAACCTGCAAGCTATCTGACTCGAATGGAAAACACTAACTAAAGACCAAAACAAGTAGATTGCATGAAACAAAAATTCATGATATAGACCTATTTGATAACCTACTCAAATACTCCAGAAAAAAAGCCAATATCAGTATTAACAGACGCCACATGGTGGAAATACCTACACAAGTTCTGATTCCCACCAATAAATTTAGGCAGAGATTTAAACATATAGAGCTTTAAGGCTTTGCTAAGATTAACTTCAAATTCATTCTTCACCACCACATTCACACAGGATGACAGCATTTTCCCTACACTTAAAAACAAATAGACAAATACTCTGCAACGAATATCAAAGAACAAATCAGCAAAATCAGCTCATTCTCCACAGCCAACAGCTGCCATTTAAAACCTTGAACCTTACAAATGACTGAAACTGAAAAACTCGTGGAACCTGAAAAGCAAGTAACACAAACATTCCCTCTATCGAGAGGACTATCAACTTCATTATTTCAACCTTATGCACTCAACAGCAGCACTTTCAGTTCTTGGAAAACCCCAAGGCTCCAAACTTCAAAATTCATAGCAAACATCACCCAAATGAATCTAACCACGGTAATACAAACAATACCCTAAAAAATTATTTTCTAGACAAGAAATTAATTGCAAGAGATATAGAAATAAACAATGCAACAATTCAATCCAATTCAACAACATCCATATAATTCAAGAAAAAATAAAAACGAACCACGAGTGTATCGTCAGTGTAATCGCCCATAAATTCTTTGAGTTTATCTTTGACTCTGTCTCTCAACTTTGCCACTCCATCGCCACTAAAATTAGCCTTAAATGTCCGATCATCCACGCTTCCCATTTTTTTTCGCTTTTTTTTTTTGTATTCCAAAACCCTAACTAATTGAAACTTAAACTAACAAACAATTACCATTAGAGATGATTACATAATAATGATTGATATATTCGCTTCACAAATGGGCGATCCTCGGCAAAAACCCTAACTGCTAATTCTGGATGCGAGTGACAGTGTGCGGACGACTTGTGATTTGACGGAAACAAATCGTCGATTAACAACAGCTCGGGCTTTGTTTTGTTTAGTTGGTTTTTTTTTTTTTCGGGTTTCATCGAAATATAAAAGCCCCCGGATTTTGTTTGCCCGCGGGGAAAGTGTGGATTAGGAGAAGGGGATTTGGATTTTGGGCTTAATTTTATTTGTGCATTTTATTATTAACCGACTTGAAATTTTTTTTTATTACATAATATCATTGCTCACAGCACAACTTATAGTACATCATACTATAATTAATATTTATAAATTATATTATTATTAGAATTAATTTACATTAATTTTTATGAAATACTATTCATATTTTAATCCTCACTAATATTCGAAGGATGTCTACTCTACTCACATTTCGTGAAGGAGAAGACGACATCCACTCAATTATACATTATAATTGAGGAAGGAATGACCCCTATGGGGGTTCGAATTCCAAATTGGAGGGCAACAGCCCTCACCACTCTGCCAAAGGCTGAGTGGCTAACTGAATTGAAACTTAAATGGCCTTTTGTTGCTTTTTTTTTTAATACTTAGGTAGTGTTTGTTCTTTTTTTTTTTTTTTGTCTGAAATTTTAGTGAATCTTAATTTTTTTAAAGTAAATTTTATAGTTTAGGAAATAAATATATTTTATAGAAATATTTTTTGAATATAATATTTAGAGCATCACCAAAAGACTATTCAAATTTTACTCTTCAAATACCTATTTGCTTACCTATGTGGCAAACAAGAGATTGGAAAAATAAAATCTCCTCTAAAAGACTCATCAAATAAGAACAAATTAATATTATTTTAATCAAAAAGTCGTTAAACAGCTTTTTTAAAAAGAAATATAAATAATAATTATAGCACTTTTATCTCTTCAATAAATAATAATAAAATATTAATAGAAGAGTGAGAAACTCACTCGGCAATATTGAAGAGTGAGAAACTCACTCGGCAATATTAAAGAGTGAGAAACAAATCTTATCTGAAGAAACTAAATTAATGTGTCTTTTGGAGTGTTTTATATTGGCATGACTCTTCAAATAATAAGTAAAATCATATCTGAAGAGTCTTTTGGGGATGTTCTTACTTATCATTCAAATTTTTTCCATTCAGATCAAAGTCGCAAAAGTTTACTCTTTCTATTCATATGTAAATATTTGGAAATCAAACATAAGTTAAAAAAACAAATAAGAAAATTTTAAAAAAGTCTGAAATAAGTAAAATTTCATACTTTAAACGTTTAATAAACAACCCTCGCACAAATCAAATATTTTTTTTGGCTTTTTATATTTTTTTGGCAGTTTTCAGAGCAAAATATTTTCTTAATAAATATGCTTTTTTAATAAAATATTTTCTTATTTAATTAATTAGATTAAAGTCAACAAACCTTGAGTTAGATTTTCCAATTTTAGATAAATATAAAGTAGATTATACCAAGTCTTGCGCATAGATAAATATTTAAATTTAAATTTAAAAAAATAATAATAGCAAAAGCCATTATCCAAGCATCAAAATTCTAAATCCAAAAGCAAGTTCTTTTAATGGCGTTAACGAGTCTGTGATTCACGCGATTTCCGCAAAAACCTACTTCCCTTTGCTCTATCATTTCTTTCCATCTGCAACTCATTTTCCCTTTTCACAGAAACAAACAAATCAAAGCTCTCCACTAAGTATCGATTACAACCTTAACCCATAAACTTAGCTCCGGCTTTCATCACGGTCGATTCTGGAAGTTTTCCAAATTAAGGTCTTCAAGTAAAAAGGAACCACCCATAAGAATGAATGATATGTGGGAACTTATTTGGTTAAGACAAATTCAGAAGATGAGACTTGAAATTGCAGCATTTTTAATGACATTTGGCTGGCTCTAGGTTAGGTTTTGGTGAGTTCTGATTTTTTGGATTTCCCAATTTCTGTGAATCTACTAATTTGATTAATCGTTTGCTTCTACTCTTTTTCTCCCCTCTTTCAAACCCTAATTACTCTAATTTTTTCCTCTTTAATTTTCCATACCCAAAGTACGCGCTCATCACTTTTCTTTTCCCTCTCTACATTTCATTACCGATTAACCCCTTAACTGCGTTTTCTGATTACCCTTTCTGTAGGTTGCCCGTGTTTTTTTTATAATAATCAAGTCACAATTCTACATGTACCTTATTTTCGGTTACATTTCTTTTCATCCGTTGGATTTGAGATATGACAAATGCAACAATCCATTTTGGCTAGCTGTTTGTTACAGCAAATGTAACGTAGTCGCTGCCGATAAGTTGATAACAATACTATTACATTTTTAGTAGTTAATAGAATACAGTTTAATGTGTATAATAAATTGTACCTTATAGTTTCCAATATCTTTGTAATCTCTCCCTTTTTTTCTCATAATAAACTCAATGTATTTATTAAAAAAGAAAAATAAAATATATGTAAGTTATAGTGTGATATTTATACTTATTACCTTCCTGTGTAGTTTTGTATAGCAATATAGCATTAGTTTATAATGATAAATGATGGGGGCGATCACAGTTAACTCCAATTTTATCCAACTCGATAGAATGGATGAATTAAAAAATTTTGAAATTCGTAATTGATGGATTGGATGTGGTAATATTTTGAAATTGGTAAGTAGAGTCCCCGGCTAATGGATTAAAATGAGGGATCAGCGTTGAAAATGGCCTCTATATTTCATATTTTAATTTAAAAAAGATTTTAAAGTATTGTATAAATGACTATATTAATGTTGCACTAGGGAAAAATGAAAATTTCCACCTCCACTTGGATATTTTTAAGAGCCAATTTAATAATATTGTATCTTTTACAATAATTGATGATAGTTGTGTTATGAAGAGAATTGGTTAAACATTTGGTAAAATTTATTTTTAAAAGTGTTATAAGTTTTAAAAACAGCTGTGTGTGTTTAATAAATCTTATTGTTAACTGTTATAATAATGTAAATAACTGAATTGGACATCATGTTGAATAAAATTTGTTTATATATTTATAAACATGTATATAAATATTTTTTTATTGTGTATGTATAATAATTGATAACTAAAATAAATATTTTATAATATTAATTTTTTTGTTATCTCACTATAATTGGTAATAACAATAATCTCTTTAAAGTTAATACTTTTATTTCCTAATTAAAAAAGATCATTTTTATTTTTATAATATATATGATGATATATATAGAATTGTATCAAGTATAAAACTGATTCTTATAATCAGATTTTAAAAAGCTACTTATTCTATACTTTTCACAATTTATTGCAGGATGAGGTGATTTTAACAAAAGTAATTTAAAAATAAAATTATCAAACACTAAAATTAACTTTTAACTTTTCAACTTTTAAGTCTTCCAAAAACAACCTAAAATGGGTTTTAAGTTTTCATTCAAATAGTAAAATGGTGAATTGATTGTGGATATGTGTAGGGCATTATAAGGAGATTTTTTTCTTGCTTTGCACTTGATGAAATTGATAAAAAATATGAATTATTTTTTTTTAGATGAGGTAGCCTTAAAAATATGAATTTCATGATGGAGATTTTTGTTAGGGGGTTTTAGATAATTCCAAAAAATGATAGTATTATAACCCGAATAATCTTTATTAAACTTATACTAAAAGAACAAAAAGAACCTTTAATAACTTCATTTATTAGTAAAGTAATAAATTATATTAATTAATAATTTAAACTCTTCAATTAATTGATAATGATTATATGAATAAAAAATGAATTAATAAAATCATGATTAATAAAACCAATACAATTATAAGGGTGGATTAGTGATTATATATATATATATATATATATATTTATATATATATATATATAAATCTTAAAAGATTATATATACATTAATTTTTATCATTTTTTATTATAAAGAAGATTTGTTTATAGTTCCTCGAAAAATTTTTGAAGATTAGGCTATAATAACAGTGTCATGAATAACGTGCAGATAGAAGTTGTGGATCTAGTATTAAAAAAATAATATAATACATGTATTCTACACGTGATGAAACTATACAAACCAATACCCCTTGAAGATAGGCAACACATAAAATCAGTTAGCCTTTGCAATCCTTATCAGAACAAACAAACCAATACCCCTTCAAGTTTAAAGTTTATTGACACCCTGCAAATTAAAGTTATGAAAAATTGACAGAACTCAGTAAATGCTTTTATAATTGAAAATAAGAACCAAAGAATAGAACATGCATCCATTTACCAAGTACCTTGATGTAAGCTTCAACATTACGCATCCTTTCGTCGACAGGTTGAATTAACTATGCAAACAGCAGATGTGGGAAAAAGAAAATTCAACAAATCAGAGTGCAATACAAATACAATTAAAAAGCAACAACTAAATTTTGATACTTATAAAAGTTCACAGTGCATTCTTGCAATATCAATTTAAATGAAGGCCAACCAAGAAAACACAATAAGATAATTATTCATATGGCTACAAATGAAGAAGAAGAGAAGTAGTTTTGACAAAATTGGATAGGTTAGGCACCATTTTCATAGGTAAACTTAATAACTTAAAAGTCTTCTTGAATTTCCTATATTAAATAGACATTTAGTAAATAAACTCTTTACTTCATCTTCCCTCAACAAAAACGTTAATAATTTAATGAATGGACTTTTTTTTCTTAACTTTTGGAATTCAAATTAATTAATTATTATATAGATATAATTAATTTATTTTTTTTAGTGATGCCACATCAGTTCTTCTAGTCTCTAGTGATGCCACATCACCTCTTCTAGTCCCCAGCTTTATATATATACAAGCAGCCTCTTTTTGGGTTCAAGATTCAGCTTATCAATTGGAAATTCCAAAATATTATCTTCTGCTTCTTCATAATCATCACTGTCACAGCCATTGGACTCAAAGTTTTTGTTACTCAAGTTTAGTATTTTCCCTGCCATTTTTTTTTTCAGTTTGATTAGCTGCAGCCCGCAATGGAGGCGATTGCGTTGTCGATTTTATTTTATAGCTTGAAATTGGCAGCTTTTCAAATTCTGTGTTTAATAAAAATTAATAATGGTACAATTCTCAAAATTGGGGAACCCCTTATTAATGCTTTAAATGCTTTAAATAATATTAAGAATTCCCAAAAGTCACCAATAAACACCATGGCAAAAAAAAAAAAACCCAAAACACTAACAAAAATAAGTCAATTTATGAGATTAAAGATAATATGAAAATAAATATCACTCGGCCCGTGGCCGAGTGGTTAGAACATGGGATAACAGCTGTTCGACCCCCCATAAAAGCATTATGGGGGGATTTAATCATTCTTCAATTGTATTACAACTGAGTGAAGATAGTCTTCTCTTTCACTAAATGTAAGTGGAGTGAGCGTCCTTCGAATATTAGTAAGGGTTAAAATCTGGGCAGTACTTCATAGAAATTAATGAATACTAATCCGAATAATAGTCTGATTTGTAAATATCAGTTAAAGTCTCATACTATATGAGTTATAATCTTGAGCAATAGTCTCATGTCTCATGTAATAAAAAAAAAAGATAATATGAAAATAAGAGCAATGGTGATGTCACCTCAACTTTATATATTATATAGATTTGTTGATATTTTTTACTTTAATTAAAATCAATTATTGTATTTAATTAGGTCTCTCATTTTCAGTTTAATTCTAATTTAGCTTTTTTATTTAAGTTAATTTGGGAGTAGGTTTACCTTGTTATAAATAAAGAGGCCATGTCATTAATTTTCTAAAGCTTTTGAATTAATAAAAATTATCCCCCTTTATTTACCCTATGGGTTCATGAGTGTTATTGTAATGTAAAAACCTTAGGTTGTTGAGTCGTTTGGATTATAATGATATTTAATCTGGTTCGATTTAAGTGCTATCTAATCATTTTTACCATTGACCGTTTTCTAATATCGATGTCAATTTTTGACAAAATAATGTTTTTATCCTGTCAATTTGCTTCCGCTGCCCATTTCATCTGTGTCAAATTCACATAAAATTTACAAACACGTAGATTATATTGGATTTTATTACTTTGTGTATCGTATTGAATTGGAAAATATGTAATCCACACAAAAAGAGTGGACTTTGACGTGAATATTTGCCAAATCCGCATAATCTGACCCTTAAACTCCCTTACATGTGGTTTCACCAATACATGTGATGTATGACGTTACCCAATTAATCATGTATGATAGATATTATACCATAATTTATTACGCATGATACAACACTTCAATGTGATATTAGGCAGGTGTGTGATGAGAATCTATCTCATCGTGAACGAAAATTATTATTGTTACTTTCTCCTTATCACTTCGCCTGTTCTCCACACATACTGGTTAGTTTCTCGATACTTGTCTTGTTTTTTTTTTTTTTTTTTTGAGAAGATACTTGTCTTGTTAAAATGTAATAAAAAAACTCTATAGATTTTGTGTATATATAATATTACAATCATTACAGCACAATGTGTATGACATGATAACGCTTAATACACATTTAATTTTCGAATTCGCTTTGGCGTATGACGACGAGGCTTTTATTCTTGCAAATAGCATGATAACGCTTGCCAATTACCATACAACGCGCGTGTGTGTATATATATATATATATATTTCATTACTTATATAGGTTAATTATTTTTAAGTGACACATATTTTAATAAATTTAACAAAGATAACATATTTTTTAAAAATACTCAAGCGGGTGATAAATCGTTAAATTTTACCATTAACTTTAATAGACCAAGGGTAAAATAAAAAAAAATTATTTTTGAGTTAATTACTATCATGTGACACTTGTTTTGACATATTCAGAAATATTTTAAAAATACTGAATCAATTAATAATCCGTTAACTTTTATTGTTAACTCTAATAGAAGTAGTCAATTAATTATAAAATGACAATTTTGCCTACTCACTTATTTTTTACTTGTTAATATATATATATATATATATATATATATATATATAATTAAATACATGACTAAGTCTAATTAACCGGGAGTTATTTTTTTGGTTAAATCAAACTACTTTTTTTAAAAAAATTTCTAAAACTGTTACTTTGGCTCCCCAACTCGTGGCTGTTATGGTCGAGGAGAAGATGAAGAAAGAAGGAGAAAACAAACTGAAGAAGATGAATTAACGGTTTTAGTTCCTTTTCTTCATCTTCTTCAGCTCATTTCGCGCCCCCCCCCCCCCCGCTTTTTCTCCATCTTTCTTCATCTTCTTAACGGCCATAATCTTGTTAATTAGACTTAGACATAGATTTAATTATATATATTAACAAAGTGAGGATGCCCCCACTAAAGAATTATTATATATCTATTAAAAAAGTTAAAAAAATATGTGAGTAGGGGTAGAAACGGTATTTTGTAATTAACGATAAAAATTAACGAATTGTCATCTGATCGAGTATTTTTAAAATATAATTGTTAAATGATCAAATATTTTTAAAATGTGTCACATTTTTGAAATATGTCAAAATTAGTGTCACTTGATGGTAATTAACTACAAAATAAATATATTTTTTCAATTTTACCCTTACTCCGTTAAAGTTAATGGTAAAACTTAACGATTTGTCACTTATTCAAGTATTTTTATAAAATATATTATTTTTTTAAAATTTATCAAAACATATGTTACTTAAAGATAATTAACTCTAAATATGTTGGCCACACTCAAACATCAACCACAATGGCTTATAATGCGTATACAGAATACAGTACGACGCAGTGTAGTGGATAATGTTGAGTTGGTCTTGACTCCTGGCTATCCCTCCAAATCCAATTTGACGAAAGAGAAATCTTGGCAGTGGCAAAGTCATGTGTGCCCAACCCTATCGTCCCACTTTCTATCCTAAACCAAACATTTGCCACGTATAAGACCCCAATCAGAATTTTCTGACCTTCTAATTACAAAGTCACATCACAGACCGAGTCAAGTGCTGGACCCACACAAGCCGTCCAATCCTGAGACACCACTTCTGAGCTAAACAAAATCACAAGTGATCACGTCAGCAACTCCATTGTTGTTCTATTTTTTTTTTTTTTTTATTCAATCAGAATTATCAGATAAAAGAACACAAATAAGCATTTTTGTTAAGTCTAATGACGGTACTAATACGCGGGCAAAAACATTTATGGGCGCAGGCAGAGACGCGGAGACGTCATCGGGGAGCCCCGGACAGGTGTGAAACACACGTGTACCTCACGGCCTAACGAAAGCGACATTTTTTTTCTGAAAGAATGAAAGCGACGTCGTTAGAAGTGGAAATGTTGGGCCCACCTACATACATGGGAGCGGTCAGATTGGGCGGCTTAAAGCTTCCCTGTAAAACATTACACACTGTGGGGTACGTCGAAATGACGAATTCTCCATACTGCCCCTCAATAAATCAATCTTACGCACCGGTAATTTCTTCTTTCCGCCCACATTACACAGCAAAAAATGTTAATTATAAGATAATTGCTTGGAATATAGAAAGGGTCATGCAGAGAATCTTAAAGGTGTCCTATTGGACATGAACTTGGTCTAACTTTTCGGCCAAAACTGTGTCACATTCAAGAAATATATGAGAGCCTGCTGGGATTTTAGCTTGTACATGACCATGAGGCTGCATTTCACCAAATTATGTGTACGGGATCGCTTGAATTTTAAGCTAGCTAGATTTTGCTCATTTTTCGATTTCGTGAGCAGCGTCACCCAGCTTTTTATGATCCAGTTTTAGAAATTTAATGAAATTGCAGTATCGTTTAAAGATGGTTAATGGACCGAGCGGTACGTGGTACGGCACGACATATAAGTAGACCGGGCTGAGCTTAGAAATTTAGGTATGTGTATTTTAAAAGTACGACACGATTAGAAATGGACTAAAGTACGGCATGTAAAAAAATACTCAATAAGCACGTTTCACTTTTTAATGAAAATAAATTTAAATTTATGATTTTACAAATAACTTGAAATTGAATCTTTTAATATATTTTTTTACTTGCATAATTTTTTAAAATTCAATTAACTTTTAATTTAAAAAAACACTCTAATTATTTTATGTTTATAATTTATTAAGTGAATAGATGATATCGTGATTTTAATAAATAAAAATTATAAATATCTTGATTTTATAAAATAAATGTAATAATGTTATTACGAACTATTGAGAAAAATTTATTGTTATTATTATTGTTGTTAAGTATAAAAAAATGTTTAATACAATAGGATCTAACTTAATAGTTATTATTATATTTTCTTATTATTATTAGTTTTTATTATTAAATATAGACTTGAGTTTTGAATTTTTGATTTTATTGAACTTGACTAAAAAGCACATGGATTTAAAAAAAGTACATAAAATTAAAAAAATATCAATAATTTAGCATATTTTTTAAAAAAATAATAAAAAAAATTTATTGTATTTTTTTTAAGTACGGCACATCACGGCTTATAGTACAGCACGCATAAATACGGTACAAATAAACACAATATGTAAATTAAACCGAACTTAAATAAAAAAAAATTAAACAGGACACGAAATATATAATAGGGACAATATAGCTCGCTGGCCACCCTTAATAATGTTAATACAGCTTCTCTTATTTAAGAGATTGGAACAATAAATGCATGTACGATAATAAAACCAAGCTGCAAGTATTTTTAACTTTTAGCCTTTTGCTTTTGAATAAAATTTTAATAAAAACGAGTTCAACAACCTGAAAAATCTACCGTGATAAATGTATGCGCCTACCATGTTGCTGTAACGCGGTTCCACCATAACTGAAATAAGCCTTATGACATTGCATACTGTCTCCATAATGACGATTAACACGTCAGATTCAATCTAGAACAAGCAAAAGAATAAAGTAAATCCCAAACTGCCAAGGTCATTTCCGTAAAACTACACCAACAAAATGTTTGATACGCGTCTCTATGAGGTCCATATTCCATCGCCATTACCGACCTCTCAATCCCTTCAAATCCCCACTCTCCTCTCTCTAACATCAAACCCTTTGCCCCATCACAGCCTCCCTCTCTCTCTCTCTCTCTAAAACTCTCACTTCTCTCCGATTTAATCCCCTCTGTCTCCAAAACTCTTAATTAAAAAAAAAAAAAGAGTTATTCTCAGAAATGGCTCAGAAAACAGAAAAAGAAGAGACAGAGTTCAAGGTTCCGGAAACTTTGACTCTTTGCGTAAACAATTGTGGCTTCACCGGTAATCCAGCCACAAATAATATGTGCCAGAAATGTTTCAACGCAACCGCTACCACCACCGCAAGCGCCGTTTCTGGTTCGAGTACGAGCGGCGGCGGCGGAGGAAGCGGTGGAGCGATCATGAAGTTTTCTAGCGAGAAATCTTCGAGATCTCGGCCTATCAACCGTTCCGGATCATCCGTTGCTGCCGGTACGACCGGTCAAAATCAGGAGTCCACGGATCGGCGAGAGAAGGAAGCCAACGTAGAGAAACGAGTTGTGAATCGGTGCTCCGGTTGTCGACGAAAGGTCGGCTTGACCGGATTTAGATGTCGTTGCGGGGAGCTGTTTTGCGGCGAACATCGGTACTCCGATCGCCACGACTGCAGCTATGATTATAAATCGGCCGGTCGCGACGCCATCGCGAGAGAAAATCCGGTGATCAAAGCTGCCAAGATTGTTAGAGTTTGAAAGTTTAATTTGAAAACACTATTAAAATGTCAAAATTCAGATCAATTTATACACATCATGAAACGATGTCATTTCGCCAGATCTCTTCCTCGGGAATATGGTGATCAAAGGATCGAAAGAGGGTTTTAGAGAGAGAATTGATCAGATTTATGAATTGTTTCTCTTTCGATAATTTATAATTTTCTTTCTTTTTTAGAGTTGGTTTCTTCAGAAATGAAAAAGATTATTGTGGTTTTAAGATATTTGTATCTGTGTTCAGATTTTAATTTTTTTTTTTGAATTGTTGTAGCTTTTTCGATTTGTGTGTGTGATCAGGAATTATGATGAGCAAACCTAAGCTCTTATTATGATGGCATGTGAATGTAAATTTGTGATACTTTTGTGGGTTCGATCGTCGGTCTGGTTGTGAAGCTGGAAAATTCAATTGGAAGGATTATAAAGTTGTGGGGACAAAATGAAAATGACGCGCTTTTTATTTTTTATTATTATTTTTTTTTTAATTGTGAAAGTTTATTTGGTAGTGGACAAATTATCGTATTATTTTCCCACTTGATACGATATGGCATTTTCGCCGGTCCACTGTGATGCTGCCACGTATGGATGGTATAAAGGGGTGTATTTATATTGAAAGGAAAGAAAAGTGCTGTATGTAAAGCTTAGTTGGGTGTGATGGGAACATTTGCGTAAGGCAATTGGTTGCGTTTCTGTTTAGACGATTGTGGAGATCTCAAGAAATAGGTATGATGACCAACGGTTGTGATTGAAAGTTGAAGAAAATAAAATAATAAAATAATATGTACCTGTGTCCTTTCGGTACCTTGAAAAGCTCTCAGACAGTATTCACCAATTAGGGGGCTATCTGCCATCCTTATTATAATTAATTTATATGAGTTGGGCACTTGGGCTCTTAACTCTTGGGGTTCGATGCTGGAGGGTAAATTAGCACATTTTCCCATATAATAATATTTAAATTTTTTAAAATTATCTGTTTCTTTTGGTTAGATAAATGATTTGACCTTATTAAGCTATTCGGTGGTATTTTCCATCATATTGTCGCGTTCAGAGTTACGAAGATCTCAAATTTAATTCTGTTTGGTGTAAGAATAATTTTGATTTTAGATTTTTTTTTACAGTTTCAAGCTTTTGTTTGTTGGTTTATTTTCGAGCTCGTTTTAATCACGTTTTAGGGTAGTGATTTGTTGTTTTTATTACTATTTATTAGTCATTTTTTTTATTATACGAGATTATTGATCAATAATATAATTAATATGACATGAGATTATAATTAATATTTACAAATTAGATTGACATATATTTTTATTTTCAGGGCATTCACATTTCGAAAGGGAATAAACTGTTTTTATATTATTATTAAATAATTAAAAAAAATTTTAATCTCCATATTTATAATATGGGAGAGTATGACTTTTAGCACTTAGCCAAAGCCAATTGATTCTTAGTCCTTACTTATTAGTTTAAAATTTATGAATTTGTGATTTACTTTCTCTAAGTTTTGTTTTTTTGTAAGCGTTTCTACCTTTATGAATAGGAGCATCTGTTCTTAGAGGTAAAATCTCGAGTTTAATCATCTCTTTCTTTGCGAGTACAAGCGTCCTTCATACATCTAAAGTCTAGTCATAGTTTTGAAAGACATAAAAATGAGTATTCGAGATATTTTCATTATCAATTAAAAATTATTAATCCATTAAAAGTCAGTTTTTTGAGACGAAAAAGAATCTTTTTTAGTGGAGAGTTTAATAGTTAACTGGGGGAATTGACTCTAAGTTAGAAAAGTTAGAAATTGGAATCTGAAAATTAGAAAGTATGATAATGGGGTTAGGCAGTGGCATTCTATTATATGTTTAGCTAAATAATGGACATCACCATTCCATAAACACATTATTATTATTTGTACATTAAAGCTGGGACCTTAGCGCAGGGGCTTGTTTCCTATAAAAAAGTGGAATATGGCGGGGTATCCAATTATGGGAATCCTTCCCCTTTTAAGAACTTATTTAACAAAAATAAAAATAAAAAGATAATTCAACTACAACGTTAAGCATTTGTGCAAGAACTTTTCATCAATCGTGACACTATAAATAGATAATATATATTTTAATGAAAATTAAGAAGCCAAATTCAGTAACTGGTTGGCAACATGAGCTGGGCTAAAAAACGATTTGCTTAGTATACATGGTTGCCTTTTGAGGTCGGCATCAGCCATCGAAGTAAAAAGATATTAAACATCTAATTTTGGACCATTTGGATTCCACTTGTGCCACTACCTACCACTAGACCCACGAAACACGTTTGAGGTACAAAAAAATGGAAATCAACTATTCCCCAATCTACTAAAATGTAAATAGAAGTGTGAAATATTGGGAAGTTACCGCAATCATAATTTTACAATAACATCATCTTAAAAGTTGGAACTTATCTTGTATAATTTCACACATCAAGGCTAAAAAATGATGTGGGATATTGGGTTTGGGTAGCCATGTCAAATTTCACTTATTCAGTTATTTGTATCAGGTGTACAAATTGAAATTTTACTGCTTGTCGGGTGAGTTGTAATTTTTCCGCTACTGATTATAACATGATAATATTATTTGTCCTCGGGTTTTCAAGTTGCAACTTGTTATCTAGTGAAACCCTTTTTCTGCCAAAATATGAATTAACTTGCAAATATTTTGTCGTTCTCACCTCGATTTAGCTCTCAGAAATCAGAATGATATGAAAATGCATTTAAAAAGAAACAACTTGGTAATATAGAAACGAATTGGTAGCTCCCACTCGATTAAAAAAACTCTTAAAATGACCCATGAATTGAGGATGTGATCTCTTATATTGAATTCAATGTTAAATTACTCCCTATAAACTGAATTTCTGGCTCCATCTCTATTCGCTTGTTTAGATTTTCCTTTATACGTAAATTCTATATAAAATCTTATAACAATGTACAATAACATTTATCCCACACCAAAATTTATTTTATTTTGAATATAGTGGTCAAATTTCAATTTTGGCAACTTTCAATGCTTTATACGGAGCTCAAACCTTAACCCCCATAAGGATGGGATTAATTTCAATTGCGAAAAAGAAACTCATTACTTTACAAATCAATTGATGAAGAGAACTTCAAACACTAATATAGACTCCTTGTTTTATCCGGCAATATGGACCATTTCACCGATTAATGCATGTGACCCGTGCGTAGACCAGGCAATCTTTCACAATGACTACAAATGCCAAACATATAATCTGATACTGATTTAAAAACAGCCACTAATAAATTTATATGAACTCCAAAAACACATAATTTGAAAAAGAAAGTAATCAAACAATTGCCCACAAAAAGAGGTTCAGGCATCAATTTTTTAAAGCCAAAAAATAGCTGTCAAAGAACCGAAAGCGTTTGTTGTTGGCTCTAATCAAGTTTCATTGGATTTTAGCATCAACGGAGAATCCTGTAACATCTTGAACAGACGCATAAGTTAATGCAAAGGATATGAACAGATGCACAAGTTAATGCAAAGAATATTAAATCATATTTTATGTTTTTTTTCACTTTGCCAACCATGCAACTAGAAAGTTGAAAGATTCATTGTATTGCTCTCTCTCATTAAATTTGCAGCTATTTGTGTCCACAAGAAAGAAACAACAAGGTGGCAAGGGTTCTTTTGAACAAACCATGTGATTGGTTTTTACCCACACTGCATCAACTAAAGCCCGAATACAATTTCTCCTTTTTTAAGAAGTTGAAACCAATTCATAAAACAAACACCTGCATTCAACAAAGACATAAAAAGCTTTCTTATGCCAATATTGCTTCATGCGCCCTCTGGTCAGCTTGATATAGAACAGTTCATATGAAACCAATGCCAGCATGCGATACAACTAGAGAACTTATATTCCACATAAAAGCACATTTCAACTTAAGCACAAAGAGATTACTGATTTACTGGTTAAATTTATAGAATAGAAAGATTCAATGGCTAAGAGTAGAGTAAAACAAACTTCATAAGAGATTGTCTATTTTGCAATAAGGCGTTTTCTAAAGAAGAGTGACCAGCAGGCAACAAAAGGACATACAGATCCATGTTAGCAATTTCAAAAGAGAAATAAGACACATCAGGCCCCATCTGGCTGCATGAAAGGGTTGGCAATCTCATCTGTACCGTCAGTTGGTGACACAAGCATCACAGCAGTTCCCCTACATACCTGAGTAGAATAACACTTTGTCAGAATGTTACCAATATGAGGAAAATTGGAACCAATAATGAATTAGATAGTCTGATGTCCCCCCATCATTTCTAATATGTCTATACTTCTAGGGGAAAGTAGCAACTATTACACTGATACAATATGGTCTTAACTCATGATCATCATATATGGTCTAAAACAAGCCAATAGGTTGACCTTAGCATTTAGATAATTCACCACTATTCTTGATGCCGGTCATTTTGACACAGAACAGCCAAGTTACTTTCTCAGACCCATGCCAAAGTTTGATGTACATGTGCAAGTTACCCCATTCCCAAGAACAAAAAAGATTAACAAAAGATGCTAAAAAGCAAGACAAAAAAAGAGAGAGGAGGGGGGGAGACATACTATTAGGCCAAGCTGCCTGGTCTGATCAGTAGTCTTCAATGGATCATCAGCATCTGCAGCACAATTCAACAATTATAATTCAATTCTCCTACCCACAAATAATAGACAGTAAATTGATAGTTTTAACTTCAATAGCAAATGCTGAAAGCAGTTCCGTATTGACTTGCTAAAGGAGAGTTAGTAGCAAACAGAAGGCAAAATGAAATTGGTGCTTAATACTCAATCCCAGAAAAACAGTAGACTATTCACAATAACGATAACAGACCCATTAATGTAGCTAAATAATTGATCTAAAGTGGGGTCAACTCTAGGATCCACTTCTGCATCCTAACTCTATAATAGTGATGCATCATTAACCATTGCTTATGGCATAAAGTGTCATTTGCATTCAAACAATTCATTGTAAAATCAATCCAAGAGGAAGTGTTACTTTTAGACCTAAGGGTCTCGGGAGTTACTACAACCCAAAACATGAGTTTGCTCCAAGAAAACAAGGAACAAGTGTACCTTACACTAGAGGTAACGATTTTTTGTAATAGAACTCAGTTTATCATGCTTAAGGAAACCTTAAGACATAAGTCACATAGGCAAGAGCTAAGGTCATACATGCATCACATAACATGAGTTTACTTGAGCAGGTCTGGCTTCAGTTCAATATTCATTGACAATCTCACTGCAATATTGAGTCAATAAATACAAAGCCTAGACATACTTAATGGTATGCATCAGAGAATACATAGCAGAAATGATTAAAAAAAAACATAACCAGCTGAAAAAAATAACAAATTTGGATAAAACCACACACATAGACATGGACCTATGCAATCACACTTGAAACACATTAAGAGGAAGCAAACAATTACTAATATGCCATTGTAGAGATTACCTCTTAGAAACTCTACAGCTTCATCCAGGACAAGATTTAGCAACTGATCATACCCTTTTAGAGTCCCGGTCACTGTAACCATAATCACAAAAAGGTCGCATCTCCAGTTTAGCTATCACACTAAATCAACAAATCAAAATCATATAACTTCACTGAACCCAAAAGCAAACTTAGAACTAGCACATGTAACTTAATACAAGATAAATCAAAATGGAAACGCTGCAATTAAGAGCATTTTCAGAATTTTGCTAATTAGAATTAATTATTATACAATAAGCAACTTCCAAGTAATAAAATAAAGTGGAGTAGTTCTGAGTACCTTGTCTACCACCAGTGAGCTTGACTTGAACACCTTTGTCCACAAACTTTGCCAAATCCAAAACTGTTTCTTTTCTTCCTGACTGTAAACACAATCACACAGAACAATCCATGTTGTCAAACACGATACTATCAATAAATACTACCGTTTTCCTTTCTTTTTTTTTCCTTAAAAAATCGATTTATGTTTTTCTAAGTATACAATTTTGACTAAAACAATTAATCTGTAACTAATCTGTAAAGTTAAAAAGTTACCATCTTGAGTGATCCTTTTCTTCAAGAACCCTAAATTGAAAGAAACGCCCTAAATTGAAAGAAACGCGCGCACAGCAACGAACAATGAAAAACTCACTGCTGCGCTATAAAGACGTACAATAATAGAGAAGGAGCATTGATTTGGATTTGGGCCAGGGCCCAAATACATTTTGATCCTGATGGTGGATAACTACTTTCCACCCCCGCACCATAATATTTCCAGGCGCATATCATATGTAGTTAAATCGATATGAAATGACAAAAATAGCCTTCAAAACCTGACATATACATAATTATTTCAAAAGCGGAGGGCGTTTTGTGAAAAGAGAAACCCTATATTTATTGCTGTGGCGCTCTAGGGTTTTGTTTTAGCAGCCGCAGACGCAGAGTGTGGAAGCTCGAGATCAGAGAAAGAAGAAGCAACAATGGTGGAGAAAGCTGGTAAAGGAAGAAAAGAAGAGGTCGTCACTCGCGAGTATACTATTAATCTTCACAAACGCTTGCATGGCTGGTACTTCTCGCAATCTTATCTCTCTTGTTAGTGCTTCTAAATTGTTTAGATCTGGTTTAAAATTTAAATAAACCCTAAGCTGAGTTGAATTAGTTATCTTGATTTGATGTTTGATTGTGTTACATGTTAGTTGATAAACACTTGACTGTGATTTGTTGGTTGTACATATCTTGTGTAGTATGGTAATTGGGATTTTCTTTTTGTTTTGATGAATTGTTATGGGAAAATAATAGTTCGTTGTTGAAATGATTTGCGTTCGGCAATAATAGTGAATTCATAGCCGGTAGCTGTAGATATTGTAATGTTTTTCAAACTTTTGCAATTTAACTGTGAAAAATTTCATTATCGAGTTTGCTCTCGTGCCCGGAAGTTCTTGACTTTGGTTTTGGTCTCAAAGGCATTGAGGTGTCTATAGTTGTGGAGTAGCATTTTCAGATTTGTTACGCTGCTCATGTATGAAGTCACTTTGGCTTTGCATTCTTTGCCTATCAGTGATTGCCTCAAGCTAAAGCCCTGGGTTGTATTGCGTACACCATTGATGCTGTTTCCTTTTTCTTCATTGTTATTATGATTTGTTTCCCTGTTGGCTTATGGAATGTAATCCCCAGTGATAAGTGTGGTGTTCCAATTCTGTGCAGCACATTCAAGAAGAAGGCTCCAAAAGCCATAAAGGAAATTAGGAAGTTTGCTCAAAAGGCCATGGGGACAACTGATGTTAGGGTGGACGTGAAGCTCAACAAGCAAGTGTGGAGCCGTGGTATTCGTAGCGTTCCAAGGAGAGTTCGTGTTCGCATTGCACGAAAGAGAAACGATGAGGAAGATGCCAAAGAGGAGTTCTACTCTCTTGTCACTGTTGCTGAGATCCCTCCGGAGGGACTCAAGGGGTTGGGCACCAAGGTCATTGATGAGGAAGATTGAAGCAACCTTTCCGCCTAGTTAAGGAACTCCAAATTTTGGCTATAATTTTATCTTATTCAGTTGTTTTTTTGGGTTTTGGATTTTACTTTTTAGGACTGCCTTGGGCCAAAAAAGGTTATCTTAAACGGATTGTGATTTATGCATTTACCCTGTTTAAGATTTCTGATACTTCATTCATGCATGGAAATGCTTTTATTTTTCTGTCATTTGAGCTATTTTCAAGTCATTATCTAGCAGTCTCACGGAAATCCAAGGTTGGAGCTGAAGTTTGCAAAAATGTCAATGGGATGTTAATCTGGGCATACTTGGATTCAAGATATAGATTGAATCTGATGAATGCCTGGAAAACTGATTAGTATGAAAATTGTTGTTGGATAATGTTTCTCCTTTCCTTTGTTTTCTGGTCACTGGATTTCTGATGAGTTAGTAGGGTACAAGATCATGGTGAGCAGTCTTGGGGTTCAGGGGCATTGTGGTGTTAGAGTTAGACTTCAGACTAATGCAGTTGCAAAAATGGGACTGAAAGTTGGATTCGGGTGTATTTTCATCACTTGGTGACAATTGCTTCAAAGACTGAAGCAGCCCCTTGCTTCAAACATTAAAATAATGCCGTTCTAATTTCTTAAAGATATTAGTGAAATTTTTTTATTTGCATCGAGTATTGAAAAGAGAATGTGATTCTATTTTTCCAAATTGCAAAGCAAATCTTCTAGCTGTATGTGTTAGATCTTGAGATTAATTCAACTTTAAATATAATGACCGGAACTTAAAAAGACTAAAGAGAATTTAATTATCTCCGGAGTACTAAAATTTAAAAAAAAATTTTGGGTTTAAAAAAAAAAAACTTAAAAATGAAAATAGACATCAATTATAGTACTCCTCCCTACCACAAAATTTTGATTCTGTTTATATAGACAAGTTACTGAGGAAGACTATCAAAGATCCAGGATCTGACAAATGAAAATGGATAGTCATGAAAGGCCCAGCCCACGGAAGCGGAGGGAGAAGGCTGCTTGGGAAGCTGCAAAATTATTATTAAACAAGAAAATGGGCCGGCGCAAGCGCAAAAGACAACGAAAAGCTTGCCCGGGAAGGCTCTTTGAAAAAGGTACAAAACGGCGGGAAGGAAGGAGATTGGACTCCGCCTGACCCAGTCGGATTCAGATTCAGTGACAGAAAACAGAGATCCGCATCGATTTACAGAACACGACGCTAAGGTACTTCTCTCCACTTTTATTATTCTTTATCCATTTTCTTTCATAATAAGCATTGGATTTTGTTTGGTTCTTGGGACAACGAGAAAGATTCTGAAATCGACTCAACTTTTAATTGCTATAGATTTTTCTAGTCTAGATATGTTTATAAGGCTAGGCTTTATCAGTTCTTTTTAATTTTCTAATTGTCGTTAGGTTGCTCTTAGTTCGTTTAAACCGAAGATAAGTTAGTTGTTGTTGGTATAAATTTTAAACTGGGGGAATTCTTTCCGTATAAGCTCGTATTTCTCGAAAGATTATGATGTGCTCTGCTCTCATTTCTTCTTCACATACTGAATTGTTCAGAATTTGAGCGTCATTTTATTATTTACACCATGAGCGTACCATGGGACTATTGTCAATATTATTAATTAAAGGACTAAAATGGAATGACAAACTTTATATTTTACATTCATTTGTTAGATTCAGTTACATTCGGTTGTTGGATTTCAATGTATTGGTTATTTTGATCCAGATGCAGTTTTCTTTTTGTTACAGATATGCAGGAGCAATTTCAAATTTCTCCAAAACAAGGGTTTATTGTTGACTCTATTGACACAAATTATATCTCTGGGCTTAGTACTATACTGGTGGCCACAATTCAGGAAGCAAAAGATAGGATTTCTCAGATTGAGTACATTTTTTGCAGCCAGATTTACCCGAATTTCCAATCCAATTCTAAAAGCTTGCAGACAATTTATTCTGAGGCTAGGAAAGTTGCTGAAGATGCATGGAGAGACAAGGAGAAGGAGATGTTATCTGAAATGAATCAGATTCAGCTTCAAAAGCAGCAGGCTGTTGAAGAGAATAAGACCCTCAAGTTTGACAAGGCAAAGCTTTTGCAGGAGCAAGAAGAGAAGACGGGTCGACTACTCATGAAACTCGAAAGTCAGCAATGTAAAATCAATGAGCTTAAGCAAGAACTTGAGTTTAAATCGAAAGAAGTTGAAGGGGCAAAGGAGATGCACAAAGGATTGATCCAGTTGGCTCAATCAAAAGCCTGTGAAATAAAGAAGAAATGCGATCAATTAGAAGAGCACGAAGAAAAGACTAAAACAGTTATTGCTGAATTGAATAACCATAAGAAAAAAGTTGATGAGCTCCAACGGCAGCTTGGTGCAAAGACTGAAGAAGTAGCAAGGGGAAAAAAGTTGACTGAGAATCTATTTAAAAAGATTGAAAAGCTAAGCTTAGATGTTTCGCATTATGAACACCTGTTGGCTGATGAATTAAAAGAGGAAAAATTTATTCTAACCAAATTTGAAGTTTCTGAGGAGAATGTCAGTAGACTCCAAGAGGAGCTCACAAAAAAAACAAAAGAAGTTGAGGAGGGAAGAAAATTGGAGGAACAGTTGCTTCAACAAATCAATTTTAAATCATCTGAAATGACAAAGAATAACCAAGAGTTTGAGAAAGAGAAGCAACTGCTTCTGGATAAAGTTAGAGGTTTGGAGGAGAAAGTTAATGAGCTAAAGACAAATTTCTGTGAAAGAGGTGGCGAGGGAGCCTGGGGGATGGATTTGAATGACAAGTTACTTCAACGGATTGAACAGAAAACCGCCGAGTTCATGGCTGAGAAGAAGAAAAGAAGGGATGTCGTAGATGCTTACAAAAGGCTGAAATCTCAATACAATTACATCTGTGCAAAGTTTGGTCTGACAATAGACAAAATGATCCCTGAACACAAAGTAGAAGAGGAAAATGATTCGTTGACGCGTCATAGGAATCCCATGCCGTTTCCTGGTGAGAATTTGTTTCTTCTTTTTATTTGGTGAATTCCACTAGTTGCATGAAAATATATGCTTCAATTTTTGTTTGAATTATTCTTTATTGAGAAGGTATAGACTTTCTTGGTTTTGGTCGTATTTTTTATTCCGAGACACACCTGCATATTCTCATGCACACCTAAACTCCAGGCCAGTTACACATAGGGATTATATCTTCTGATTCTCATTTCTTACCATCTTACAAATTTACTGGTGTTTAAGACCTTGAAGACAAACATTCAGATGTTTCTGCTGCTGATTGTGAGATAAATAAGGTGAAGAAAGAAGTCAGTTTAAGTGATAACTTGGACAATGAGAAAAAAGCGAAATCAGTTCAGACCTCAAGCTTCTGCTCTCCTTCTTCTGGTTTCATTGTCACAGAAAAATGCCCTTCGAATGTGAAATCTGCCCCTGTAGCTGGTACAAAGAGACCTGCATCCTCTTGGAGAGAAACCAGGTCCCGACAATGCCAAGGTGGCCCTGACCCTCATGATGATTTTCTTGATACTCCCTTTGCGAACATAAGAGGAAACTTGAACAAAGCAATGAAAGAAGATGTTCGTGATCATCCTGACCCAGCTGCAAAAGACATGAACCTTGATAGCTCAGATGACGAAACACAGGATATGAACGATGATCCTTGTCATCAAAGAGAGCAGAATCCAGTTCCAACTACTGGAAAACAAAGCTTCAAGTATGTGGAACCGGTGAGAAAAAAGGTTGAGCGGGAAAATTTGACAGGAGTTGAATGCAAGCAGTGCAAGAAATTCTATGATGCTGTTCTTCCCAGTGATGGAGGCAAGCAAACTGATGGTAGCAAGAAAACTCTGCGCTGTGAGCATCAGGAAGGTGTTTCTCGGCATCGGTATAAATATATCCCTCCACTGACTCCTGAGGGCTTTTGGAATATTGGATTTGAATCTGAAGCGTGATCCTTTTGAGTATGAAATTTTATTTTGACTGGCTGATATTTAGTTTTCATTCATACTGTCTTGGAATCTTAAGAAAGCCATGTAGGAAAAATTATCAGAAAGGTGGAACATTGGTAGCCTTCAGCAGCCAAGGTCAATCCTTAAAGCATCTACAGAATGACTCTACTCACCATTGCTTTAACTATATGTCTTGTGATCAGTATAGAGAAAGTCATTGTAAAGTTTTTACAGTGTTTTTTGTCCGGTTGAAATTTCCCAGCCAATGTCATAGGTTTTATTACATGGACTCCCTGGTGGGAATATGTTTGAGATGCCATTCCTGTTTGCTTCACAATCTGCGTTTCTTTCTGGTAACACCTATATGAACTAATTTGAAACTACCCAATTCCTCACCATAATGCCCCTTTTGACTAGGATCCTTCAGATGATTTAATTCAGACTTGGGACTATTGTACAATTCCTAGTTATACTCCCTCGCTTTTTCTCAGCCAGTCAGCCTGATCACGAAACTTGTTTGATTGATTGAATCAAGAAACTGGTTTTACGTTAATGATTGAATAGCAGTTGTTGCTACGAGTTGCATTTTTTCTCTCCACTCATTGATATTGGATAATAATTCCCTGTCAATTACACCTTTTTATGAATTACACAATCATGCAATTCTATATTTTTGTTGCAATTACATGAGATAATAGGAACTTTATCAGTTTCCGCTAGCCTGTCGTATATATCATGGTTATTGTATATGAATCAATTTTTGTTCTTTCAGAAGAAAGATTCCTCCTCCTATTTGAATATTTTATTGTTTCTGATTTCTGGTTTTGCCCTATCGTCGACGCTGAAGGATGTGTTAGTGTAACTCGTAAATGAGTGAAAGTAGGAAAATGCTTGCTCAACCTTATGTTTTTTTCATCTTAGAGGATATCAGGATAAGCTAGATACAATTCCTGTAGGTCCTTCCACATGCTTCGGTGGCTCCACCATGTGTACAAATGAAAGAAAAATATAACTCTTATATATCGTTGCTAGCTGTTTTTAGTACTTGTTTTTGTGATCTGCACGTTTAGCAGGTATCTCCATTAAAATTTGTGCATTTTGATGGGCAAGGGTACTTTAGATTGCTTTGCCCACGGATGCCAGTAAAGTAATCCAACTTTGAAAGAATCCAGTTGTAAGTTATATGAAGGTATGATCATCTTCACTCTTTAGAGTTTAGAGTGAAAAAACTGACCATACTCTCGGACATTGAAGATTATAAGAAAGTGTGTGTTACATTTTCAATTACAGCTTCCCAACATTGTGCCGAGATTTTTTTCTCCTCTCTTAGAAATTTATGGGTAGTGTAGATATATTTCTTCAAATTTGTGAGTAAAAATCTAGACTAATCTATAATAAAATCGATTGAAATTGGTTGTTATATATCCTTGATTGTAAATATGCAGTAGAGTTGGGATTATAACATTTCATAGCAAATCCCTTGGTCAGAAGGAAGAGAAGTTATGTGATGAATTGGACCATTTCCATTGTGGTTTTGCTGGATGTCAGAGTATATTAAATGTGAGTATCAGTGGCCAATGGGTTTGTAGTCCATTGGTAACCAATGCATTTAAGATTTTTTGAGTGTCTTGGCTCGAGTTCCAATTATAGCTGAGGTTCAAAATTTTCTCAATTAAGCATGATTGAGGAAATTAATTTGTAAATAGTATTTTGCCCTCGCAAAATGTGAGTGGAGAAAATAAATCTATTCAATATAAAGATTAATTCGTCTGGACAAGTATTTTATAGAATTAAATATAATATTATAATCAATATTACAAAAAAAAATATGAAGTGAGAGTGTGGCGTGGGGTAGTTTTCTTTAAATCCGGCTATGAATAGGCATGCATATGCATCAGTATTCAGTGGTATCAGACTTGACCTCTGCTTTTACTCCAGCATAGCATAAATGCTACTTGCGTTTAAAATCCACCCCCGCAATGTTGCCTCAGGTGCAATAAATAATTTTTTGGCTGAAATTAAGACTGCCAGGCGGCAGGCACCAGCCCGCTTCATATGTTATCAGTAGATCAACTCGGATAATCCTGCAAAAGCTAGCTATCTTTTCAGTCCAACTAAATCCTATGCAAGGATCCCGAAAAAACAAAGAAGTAAGTTAATATTATTTTAATTAAATATTTTTTTTTAAAAAATAAATAGTAATTAAATTATTTTTATTTTTTTTTAATAAAAAATAATAAAATATAAATTGAAGAGGGAGAAAGCCACTCTATAAAATTAAAAGAAAGAAAAATATTTTTTATTTAAAGAATCTTAATTAAATTTTTAAATACTGATATGGCTCTTCAAAAGATTCTTAAGATTTTATTTAAAGAATTTTTTGGTGATGTTCTAATTAAAATGCTGCTTAAATAATTTAATCTCAATCTTTGAACACAAATTACAGCATCAAATACGTTATTTTATTATGTCACTACATCGAATCCCTGTCACGCTTACAACTTTCTATCACGTGCATGCACGTTGCTTGCTGCTTGTACCTCATCTTTTTGGCCATCCAAGTTCAACTAATGGAATTACATATGCATGCATATAATTAATTAATATATAACATAAACTGATGATAAACATGAAACATTTTCATAGAAACGCTTACATTCACTATTAAAACACGTAAATAACCAATAATAGCCCGATTTTTTGGACGCAATAATCGGAATCAATATAACATCAGCAGGTCCTCAATGGGTTGCCGCACAAGCAATCGTTGCTCTCAAACGACGAAGCTTCAAGGTGATCGAACGGTGATCCGACGGGAATGGGTCCGCAAAGATGGTTATGGCTCAAATCCAAGTGCCCGATATATGCTGATGATGATAACGAACCGGGAATGGGACCTTTCAAATTGTTGTACGATAAATCTAAAACCATGAAGTAGGATTTTGACCCGAAAACGTCCGGTATATTTCCCTCTAGAGCATTTCGGCTCAAGTTTAAGATTCCCATTCCGATGTTACTCAGAAGTGTGGACGGTATTTGACCCGATAACAAGTTGCTATCCAAGTTAAGAGTTGACAAGACTGGCATTTTGCCCAAAATGTCCGGTATCGGACCCGATATTTGATTCATAGACAAATCCAAATCGGCAAGCCGATACATGTTCCCGATAGAATCCGGGATTGACCCAGTAAGTTTGTTTCCTCTGAGTAAAGCCCGGCTCAGCATTTTGAGATTTCCGAAGTCTGCCGGTATCTCGCCGGAAAGTTGGTTGTTGCTGAGATCAAGATGCTTTAAACTAGAAAGCTGAACAAGTGAAGATGGGATTCCACCAGAGATGGCATCATCGGCTAAATTTAGAACAGTTAGCTTCTGAAGATTCCCGATATCATCAGGAATCTTACCCGATATTTTGTTACCGACGAGGTCCAAAACACGAAGTGAAGCAATCGAAGTAATGCAGGATGGCAGCTGACCGGAGATTCCTTTCCAGTCGGCGATGACTAAGGTAGCAAGAGTGTCGAGCTGGCAAACGGCAGGGTTAATTGATCCAGTCATGTAGCCGCAGCGGCCGGCTTTGACTAATATGGGGTCCTCGGACTCACCACGAAGGGAAATATCGGTGACTCGGCGAGTTGTTGGGTCGCAGCTGACGCCGTACCAGTTGGTGCAGCAGTCATCGCCGGTCCAGGAGGTGAAGATGCCCAAGTAAGGTTCATGGAGTGAGGACTTGAAGGCTAAGAGGGCTGCTTTGTCTGATGGCGAGCAGGCGCTAACGCCCGAGATAACGGCAAGAAAGACAGTGAGTAAGATTAATGGCAATGCCATCACTTTCGCGTGGACGCGGCGAGGTAGATGAGTGTATATCTGTATCAGTGTAATCTATCCTCATTATATATAAGGAACTAGCTAATTAAGTTTGGAGACTTGGGGTTTGGTTATGTGCTGAGGACTGCAGAGCTTGGGAATGAAAACGATCCTCTTGTCCTCGGTGCTTTGTTGTTATTTTATTTTGTTACATTGTATTAGCCCTATTGTAATACAATATTATGTTTAATGTAGTATGAATTATATTTTATTAAATAATATAATAAAATAAAGTTAATATTATTTAAAATTTTTAATATATTTATGATTTTTTTTTAATTTTTAAAATTTAATATTAAATATTTATTTTTATAATATAAAAATTATTTAATAATATACTATTATTAAATAATAACTATCACAATATTATGTTATATTATTAATAATATTATATTATAATATAATTCATTTCTATATATTAGTTATTATAATGTAGTATAGTTTATTTTTATTTATTAAATAATAAATAATCATATAAAATTAATATGCTTTTTACATATTTTAAGTTGAAATAATTAAAATGGTTTTATGTAACGAAAGTAAAATAATGTATTATCATTCGTTTATAAAATATTTAAGTTTATTATTATTTAAATTAAGTTTTTAAATATAATTATAAATTCATATTAAAAAAATATAAATGTTTTATAATTTATTAAATAATAAAATTTAAATGATTACATTTAAAATATGAACAGTATTTTAATACAATACAGCCTAAACTCTACCATCCCATTTATACACCTTTTATTGTATTAACCACTTTTTTAATGTAGAGCAATGGAATCAGAAATTGCAGCTAATCATGAGTTAGCATAAGAATAATGTTTTAATGTAATATAATACTGTATAATGCACGATGCCAAATATACCCTCAGGGTCTTGTTATCCTAAAAATAGTTTCTTTGCACCTCTAAGTTGTTACAATTCAAACAATTTAGGAATTTAGGAAACTAATTTTAGGTTAACTGTAAGTTACAATTAATGTAACTTAGCAACTACCTTACTATCAAAATGCATGCTTCTAAGTAATTAAAGAAAGTTATTTTTATTTTATAACAAAAATATAAATAATATCCAAAATAAATTCACTATAGATTTTAAAATTTCTTATTATATCTTACGAGCTCTCTTCAAATATTTCAAGATTTCGTGTTAAATGTCCATTAGTGAGTACTCTAAGTTGATTTTTAATTATCAATCACGTTCATTTTGCTCATAAAAAGGTTAGGTCGGCAAGGAGTTATCTAATTCAACTTTTTATCTATGACTTTTAAGTGAAATTGGCTAATTTAATCATGTCACATTAATTTGTATGAAATTTTATAGCTCAATCATTACTCTTAATATATAATTTTTGTGATCATATTGCTACATGTAGTTATTTCTCTCTCTCTCTCTTATCTTCTTTTAATCATATTTGCTATTAAGACCCACAACGACAAAATTCATTGAGTTTTAATGATTGACAAAATTCTTCTTTAATTTCCTCTGTAGTTTTTAATATCTATTTTTGTGTATAGCAAATATTAATTGTCAAGTAATTAATGAAGTTAAACCATCTACAGTAAAAAATTACCTGTCTAGCTAATATCACAGGGAAACTCTTTTGACCCGGGTATTTTGCTTTGCCCTAATTAATTGGAAAGAAGCATATATATATATGTATAAATACTATATCATATTTGAGGTAAGCCGTTAAGCTTGTCCTCAGTTAAGCTGTGTTTTTGAGTGCCAAATCTAATGGGGCCACCACCTCCAACATATATGATAAATGATATATGATGATGACAGTGTCCCTACCCACCCATATGCGCCACTTGCATGTCTGCCATGTGATTATGATATCAAAAGGCAGAAAGATAGACGATAGATAGCTTCATCATGTGCCAAGATTTGCTTACTTTTTCTTCACAATATTCACCATCATTTGTTTGTTCCTCACCCAAAAGAAGAGACGGCCACAGACCACAATACCCTTTATCACCATTTGATATGTTTCAGTGAAGAAGAAATACTAATGTCGTTACGTTTACCGAGTATATTTATTATTATTAGTATAATGTTGAGGAGAAAAATCAACTTTTTTTTATGCCAATGATGCATTCATTTACAAAGAAAAATTAGACTAGATGTGTGTAATAATAACAATAATAATTGTAAGTTTTACCATGTTACACTAGCAGCCATGTACAATATATATATATATATGTTAATTTATATGGTCATGATCATTATTATTGTTTGATTTATTTATTTATTTCTTTTACAATATTCATCATTATGCTCCTGAATCATTGCTAATAGAATATAAATGGAAGGAATGTGGGTGTTATAATTGAGATTTGGAAGGAGATAAGCTTGAACGGACACAGCCAGAACATTAATGCATGGCAACAACATAATCTTCAAACTGTTTGCTGAACTGTGACTGTGAGATCCATAGCCTTTAATTTGCATAACAACGGACACATTGGTCGTTAAGCTTTTTGAGTCAGTTGATTGCCGAGAAGAGAGAGGAACATGGGATTGTTGTATTGTCGTGATTAGAAGAACATCATTCAATGTCCTCACATGAAATGCGATATTACATAAGCTATTAAGCTGTTTTGTGTCGGTGGAGATGTCTTAACTGTTTGATTCTAAACCACCAAATCTTTGTCCTCTTCTTCAGCAACAGTTGATGCCAATTGCCAATCCTGAATCAACAGAATTTTCAACTTTAGGTGGCTTTCTTAAGTTCATTTGTAAGTGGGCCAATTTTGCATTGGGTCCAAGAATCGTCTCGTAATCTCATCTTACAACAGTCTCTAATAATACCTTCTGAAGAAGACTAAACTGAGAATTACTAGTAGCTCAAAGATCAGGTAAGATGCTAGCCAGTCTTAGCACAGATTAGATCATAAGATTTTTGCACATTCAGTTTCAAACAAAAGCAGCAAAATTTCATTTATCAATACCCAAGATGGGATAAGATAATCATACAATCATCTAATCTGTTCAGAAATGATACGATAAACTTCCCTGCAAGTTATAATAAACTGCAAAATAAAATATAGTTCCCACAGTTTCATATTGTTGTAAGCTTCTAATACCATTGAATTAAGCAAAAATGTCTTCGGTAATAAATGGGAATTCTCTATCGATACAAGTTTCAGATGGGGTTTTGAGCTGCTCATAGTTTAGCTGTCTGGCAGCTTCATACACAGCAATGCCAACACTTACAGAGAGATTCAGACATCTAACATAAGTTTCAACCATTGGAATTCGAATTGTCCCACCCCCAAATGTTTCGCTTTTGCAGTCTAGCAATGCTTCAGGCGGTAGACCACTAGTTTCTGAGCCAAATATGAGATAATCTCCTTTTCTATACGAGATTTCCTACAAAAATAGAATGAAAGTCAGCCAAACTCAAAAGCACTTCGCCAAACTTCCCTTCATGACATTAAAATGCTGCTTAAACATTCGAACTAAAACATTAAAATCTCTTAGCCTAATCATGGGTTAATAATGAAGAAGACTTAAAACAGATAAGACATGATATGTTTATGCTAACTACAGAAACCAGAAGCAAGTATTAAAAGCCAACAAAGAGATTAAAAAGGATGGCAACTGACTGAATGTGTTGATGTTCCTCTTTTAGTAAATGCCAGCAATCTCTTTTCCTCTTCCTGCATCAAAGGACCAAGAACAAATGGAGTTAAAGATGCATTGGGGAGGAAGTCTAAAGGTCCATTGTATAAAATGAGAAATACCTGTTGCCTGAAATAATCTCGAAACTCTGCCCATGAGCTATGAACTTTAACAACCACGTATCTATGTTATGTAGTAACTAAAAACAAGAAAAGTCTTCAAAGAAAGAAGTTCATACTGAAAGTTTATAGTATAAATTATCTTAAATGTTAAGCTGGTGGGAGACCCAACAGGTTCATATAAATGAGCCCATAAATGAAGATTTCTTGAGTTTGCTGTTGGATGTCGTATAGCGAAAAGAGTTAAAAGTATCTAAATCAAGATGCTTCCAGAACTGTCAAAGAAAGAGAGCAAAATTGAAGGATAAAACACTATAGGATGAATATTTCTCAAGTACTCTACTAAGGTTGAATCTGAAAACAATAAAAGATGTATTAGTGACTTTAGTTCTTGCATTATGTGTAATGTTCTTGAAAAGCCGAGAATGAATGTATTTATGTAACATAAGAAAATTGTTCTGAAGAAAATCAAAGGAGTAGATCTACATATAGAAATATAAACTTGGATACGGCCAGTAATCCAATCCAGCACGCTTTAATTTTGTATCATCTACTTGAAAACCTAATGGCTGAAAGCAAGTTAAATGGCCAGAGTTAGCAGCAATCATTACAATATTCACAAAAGTAGAAAAAAAATCTTAATAAAAATGAGAATTGGTTGTCTCAACCCCAACTAAGTGTAGTCCACAAGCTGAGGCTGCACATGTTCTCGCAATGCAACCTGTGTTTCCAGGAATCTGCCAAGGACAATAGAATTCTCAGAGACAGCGCCGAGAAATTGAGGTTGTCTGCAACCCAAAAGAAAACATAGACAAATAATAATTTAGAACGAAAATTTCTAGAATGCCCAAAACCATTGTTGTTTATGCTCAGGAAAGATGAAAGCTCATTTCCTATCAAAAGAGGATAAAGGGAAAAATTGGAAAAAGAAATGCAAAAAACTTGTCCAGGGGATTTACTAGACTGATCTTGCAACCAAATGGTATCACTAATCATCTATCTAGAAAATAATCAAGCAGATAAGTATATGGATATTGGTTCAATGACAACCCAAGCTTGTCTACAAGCAAAGCTCTTGAAAGTGACATCTTTTTGGAGCATAATTAAGCAGTGCCTTGGCACCATTCTGCCATGTGTTATAAAACTACCATAATCCAGTTTCCTAGAGTAACCTCTCCATGACTCTAACATCTCTTGCGCCTATGGGAGGTCGATCACATTGGTCAAATGATCAACTTAGTTCTTGTTCATGTTGATGCTGCAGTTAGACTTGTAATGCAGAACCTTGGAGCTAAACCTAATTATAAAAAATCCTTTTCCTCTAGATACAACACTCACACTTATTAAAAATTCCATCTATAAAACTAAACAATTTCAACTATTACAAAAACAATTCTATCGAATAAAAGGACTAATCTTTATTCGAAAAAATGGACGCACATCATAAGGCATCAAAACTACCTTAAGGCAAAAGTTTAGCCATCACTCAATATCACATCCAATTCCATTAAGTGAAAACATAAGTAAAATATTTTCTATGCCATACCTGAGGAGAAACTAAAACAACTTGAAGAAGCTTGTTTTGGGAGACACCATTAACTGCCTCACCAACCCCACGTGGCAAAGACCCGCAATTTTCCCTTTCAGCTAACACCCAAAAGATAAAAGAAATAATCAAAACCATACATAACAAAAACTAAAAGAGTTAAAATATTATACATCATGAAGAAAATTATTACGTAGAGAGCAGATAGGAGAGAAGCGAAAAGAAGAGAAAGAGGAGAGAGGCGAACAGAAGCTGAAGTTGTTCTTGAATTGAGTGAAGTTCGGAGCTCTTGAACGGAAATGGGCATGCAAAGGTGCTATTGCATTAAAGGTTTTAAGACTCGTTGTGTCCATATTTACACTAACGCTCTCTTTGGTCTTTGTTTGCTGTTGCCTGTTGGCTTCCTATTCCTCTTCCTCTTCCTTTTCAGGGGACGGGGGTGCTTGGAGAGGTCATTGCCCATTATGGATTACTTTAAGCTTTCTTGCATTTGGGTCCTTTTACTATAGTTATCTTCAAGAGTTGTACTAACTATGGAAAATTTACATAGTGATACACTTTTGAACCTTTTTGCTCAAAAAACACACTTATCTCTCTTACAACTAAATAAAATAAGACATATGTGGATTCTCCAATTCAGTGAATAGAAAAGAAATTGATCTGTCGTTAGAATAAATTATGATATTAAAATTATTTTTGTATGTAAAATTATAAAAAAAAGTATAAGAATCTTTAGATACTATAATTATTTCATTTGTTAAAATAAGATTATAAATTGACAGATGATATAAAATAATCTTATAATATTTGCAAGTAATGATTATGATTTCTTTATAATTGATAATGATAAATAATGATATTTGTTGTCTACAATCAAATTTTTTTAATATTTTCACTGCACCATCGAAAGATAAGTCCTTAATAATAATTTGTGATTATTGATGAATTAGTTGAAATTATGTTCATTTTCAAAAGTATTTATCATAAAAATATAGTTGATACGTGGTGTGGTGTTCATGTATTAAATAAATATATGATTAAGTTTAAGTTTAACTTCCGAAGACACAAAGAGGAAGTCATTTTCAGAATTTAATTTGCTTTACTCCAAATTATGTGTTTGAAATTCTTTTCTACGATTACTTATTATAATTATATATTTAATTTAAATAATTTTTTATGATAGTGGCTATGTATAATTATAATAAAGTTAAGAGGTTGTGCATAATAACTGAAAAGATTGAATCCTCAATTGCAAAGTCGCCTGTTTTATTTTCATATAAGACCAGAGAAGAGAAATCAGAGCAAACCTAATCAAAAGGCCACACGTCCATTTTCAGTAAAATAAACTCGAAACACACAAACTCGCGAATCGCGATCTCTTATTGAAGTATATCACAGTCACATCATTATTATTTATTTTTTCGATTGAAAAAGGAATTTTTGATCTTGATCAATCACTGTTCAGGTAACAAACGTTAATTCATTCGCGAATATAATTTTGCTTTATTAGGTTTAGATTTAGGGTTTGTGGTATATTGTAAATTAGGGTTTTGGATTTGCTTTTATTGTTGATTAGTTACTTGGTTTCAATTAGGATATATTAATGATTATGCTCTTGTTGAATTTGCCCAAAAAATTGTGATTTTATTGGTTTGAATATGATTGATTGTCATATGAATTTGATTAATTGCATCAATTTTTTTTTTTAAATTTTGTGTTCAGTGGAGTTGATTTTGATTGATTATCAAATGAATTTTCTTATGATAGAAGAATGTCGGTGTTTAATTTGCTTATGATTTTGGAAATATTATATTTGCATAAAGAGATGGATTTAGAGATCAAATTCAATATCTAAATAGATTGGAAGCTCACTTGTTGAACAGTGACTTCCTGTAAACAGTCTAAGTACTTTTGGCTCGTTGCCAATGGAGAAAGGAACACCTCCTAGCCTTTTTGTTAATGATGGCTCGTTTATGGAGAGGTTTAAACAGCTTCAACAAGACAAAGACAAGGAAAAGGAAAGGGAGAAGGGTGCCACATCTGTGGAGGAGTCTAAACCCATCAAAATTGTTGCTGGCGGTTCAGTTCCTAAAATATCCATGAATAAACCAACTGTTGATACACGAAAGTCCAGCTTGGCTACTTCAGGAGGCAAACTTGCATTCAGTTTGAAACAGAAGTCAAAGCTTGTGGGACCTCCTGTTAAGTTGGGTGCCGATGAGGACGAGGATGAAGCAGATGCTGAAAATTCAGGGGATGCACCGGTGAAAAGGCAGAAGTTGGTTCCACCAGAGGCCTCTGAACAATCCTCGAAACAAGTTGTTGTTGGTAATTACTGTTTTTATATGAATTATTCTTTTATCCTCTTGGCTTTTAGAGTAAGGTATATGTGGAGCTTCCCTGTATTTTCATTTTTTATTTTGGGTTGGAGATCAAGATAGTAGGGAAGAGACACTCCATTAATGCATCTAGCTTGGTTGTTTTTATATACTTGCTTGCCATGTAGTTATCACTTGAACAAGATATTATCAATGACTCGACTCTCTTCATATTCTCACTTCTAGAAGTCATTGAAGTTAGAAACGGAGTGAATAATTTACTTGTTATGTGAATTAAATTTGTCCCCTTCATGGAATATATATTGAGGAGCTAGTCTAGGTATATGTCTTCTCTGATCGTGAACCAGTGGATGAAGAGGACAAAACATTCTTGAATATTTCTATCTCATGAATGCAGCTTATACCTTTAGTACCAACCAACATTGGTGGAAAGAGATGTTCAATGAAAGATTTGGAATATGTGGCAGGCCTGCTACAAGAGTAATTTGCATTCCCTTGTTCATGGTCTCGGTATTAATCAGTTTTATAAGTGATGTGCAGCACCACCTCCCCCAAGCGATCCTACTGTGAAGAAAGTTGCAGACAAACTAGCAAGTTTTGTTGCCAAAAATGGAAGGCAATTTGAGCATATTACTCGACAAAAAAATCCCGGCGACACACCTTTTAAGTAAGTCTTTGTATTAATTTTGTAGTTGTTCTTTTAGTATAATAAGCTTTCTGTTCTGTTGCTCTCTCTAATGGACTTATCACATATCGTGAAGAAATTCTTTCTACAAATATGCATGGTTTTACTGTTATTTTATCATGAAATTTATAGGCTTATGAGTTTGTGCTTATGTTATTTGCAGATTTCTTTTTGATGAGACTTGTGCAGACTACAAGTATTATGAATATCGGCTTGCGGAAGAGGAAAAATCCCTTACAGAGACCAGGGAGGTTCAAGCGTCTCATAGCGGTGAGTTCTGGAATTTCTACATTTCTGCCATGCCGGAGTGTCTGTAATGATTACACAAATAAGTCTACGGATGTGCGTAAATAGATTCTTAAGCTTGTGATGACATGCGTAACTTGACATGAAATCTTTCATTTCCATCATCTTTGGAATTCTTTATTTTGATTTGCTTTGTCACCTCACTTTTTGTCCTTCAAAAGTTTGATAATTTCTTTGGAAATTAGTTGTAAACTTGTAATGCATGTTGTTTATATAGGTGGTATGAGCACTTCAGCCTCTAAATCCACTAGTGCTTCTCAAAGGTCTCTTCCACAGCAAAATTATCAAACCCCTGCTTCAGCTTTATATGAAACTGCTGAAGAGTCTGGAAATGGTAGATATATCAATTTTGTTAGTTTCTTATTGGGTTTATTTTAGATTTAAGTATTTCTTTCGGTACTCTTAAAGAAGGTTCCTTTTAGCAATTTTGTTTTGTCTGAATTGAACAAAAGTTTTACTTATGCCCCTAAAATTGTAGGTGAATCTAGTGGACCAAGTGGTGCAGATCCTATAGCTATGATGGAGTTTTACATGAAGAAGGCTGCTCAGGAAGAGAGGAAGAGACAGCCTAAACAGTCAAAGGATGAGATGCCCCCCCCTCCGTCTCTTCAAGGTTTGTATATAAAAGAGCAAGTTCTTATGTAGGAAAATAACAAAATATATATCTATTCCTTGGTTGTTTGATGAACATGGTTTCATTTCTTAGGTACTGCAGCTCCTGGGAAAAGAGGTCATCACATGGGTGATTACATTCCACAAGAAGAGCTTGAGAAGTTCTTGGCTACCTGTAATGATGCAGCTGCTCGGAAAGCTGCTAAGGAGGCTGCAGAAAGGGCTAAAATCCAGGCTGACAATATTGGGCATAAGCTCCTGTCCAAAATGGGATGGAAAGAAGGTGCTAGCCTGACCCCATCCACATTTAATTTGTTTTTGAATGAAATTTTAGGTCGTGAAGGTTGGAATGAGTTTTGGAATTCTTTGAAATTGTTGTGAATGTAGGTTTGCCAAAAAAGTATGTAGCTACTGCTTTTTCACTCTTACTACCTGCATTAACTGAAATTGTTTATTTTGACTTCCTAAGTTTAGTGGTTATAGGTATTATCTCATCTTGCCTTGTCTGAAGGAGAGGCCTGGTGACCTCTGTCCATATATATTGCAGGTGAGGGTCTTGGGAGCTCGAAAAGTGGCATTGCAAATCCAATCTCAGCAGGTAATGTTAAGGATAATAACTTGGGGGTTGGTGCACACCATCCTGGGGAGGTGACTCCAGAAGATGATATATATGAACAGTATAAGAAGCGGATGATGCTTGGTTATCGTTACAGACCCAATCCTCTGGTAATCTCCATGCCTGTTAATCATTTTTATCTTGTCATATGCAGTTGCTTAGTTGCTCATCACGGTGGTAGCTAATTTGAAAAATAATTGATGTTTTTCTCTTTGAGGCTAAAAGTTCTGCTTGATTAAACTATATTCTTAATTTTTTTTTCCTTTCTTTTCAGAACAATCCTAGAAAGGCATACTACTGAGCTGCTGTGACTTCTTGATGCAACCAGTCTTCTTGTGAAGTCGACTTGGCTTTCAAATACATTAAGTAGCTTGTTATTTTTTAGGGAAAAAGTGGGGGGAAAAAAAAAAGAAAAAGAAAACTGCATTAATGTCTTGTGGCAGAACAAAGCTGTTTGGAGTTTTGCTTTTGTGAAGTTTGTCTAGTAATGAAATGAAATTTCTGTAATTTTCTTTGCTCTTTCTCGAATCTTTTTATAATTCGCAAGGGAGTGATATACCGGCCATATTCATGTGGATTTTTTTTTTTTTTATAATTCAGATGCGAAGGTTAAGTCACAGTAAAAGATCATAAATATGACAACTAGGATGATATGGTAGGAGGTTTTATATATTCGTTCCAAAGGGTAAATGTTGGATTATTTTTTTAAGATGAGATATACAATAATTTAAAAATATTATAAAAATTATTATTTCATTTTGAATATGTAACAGAAAACATAGCAATTTCTCTCATCCTTTTATAAAACCCTAAGTAAATCATGTCTTGATGGTAAATCCTGACTCGTGGATATAAAATAATAATATTTGAGATTTCTAACATTTGAGTCTTTAAGTCTAAATGTTATGTGTCATTTATTTATTGTGTGATGAATTTTATAATTTATAAAATTATCTAAACATTATTCAATAGATGAATACCATATCAGTTGAGATTTAAATTAGGATTTATATGTTGGGATACCTAGCAATGCTCAAAATAAAAATATAATAACAATTAGGGTAATAAATGCGCATGTATAATAATTGGGAAACTTATAAAATCTGAAGAAAACTCATGGTATCCATGTAACGTCAGTGGGAGATTATTGTAATTTGTAAACACGTTCCCTACCCCAGCATCCATCAGCATGCATGGCAAAATGCAGCAGCATGGACATGGTCATAGCCATAGTCTCATAGATTAATCATCTAAATTTAATCCTTAATTAATGATTTGGAGTTAAATCTTCAAAACGCGGCCAGCAAACTTCTTCACGGGTCCTTGTTTCCTTCACATAAACAACCACCAAGCTTTTCTCTTAGATGTTTATGTGACAGAGTGAGAGCTCTTTAGTCTTCGATCATAATGCTATTCTTATTCGCACCTCCTGTAAGAGGGAAACTAAAAAAGAAAGAAGAGAATATGCGTACTTTTCAAAAAGATTTAAGAGGAAAAAAACGCAGAAACCTTTCAGTTTCAGCATATGTGCTATCGTCAATAATTCTTCTGCATATATCAAAACGTCAACTAGTTCTAATAACAACAACAACTCAAAATCACAGGCATTTATTTACAGGCCACGCATGTAACACAAATTCCCCCTCCCTCTTCCTTTCGAAGTTACACACACACACACACACACACACATATAATATTCTCGATTTGCTTTTAATTGGTTTACTAACAAACACTCCAATATTTCTTTTCACGTTTTCGTCCTACCTACAGGTGATTATTTTGTCATAATTATCAAAAGAATAAGTTCCTTAACAACTAGAGCTTTCAATTCACAAGTTGTAAACTTTTAAGTCACAACACCATAATATTCAAATAAACGAAGCCTAAATGAATCTTGTTTCTAAATTTTCTTTTTATTGGGTCATCTAGCTATATGATCGGTTGTGCTTCGAATTAGGTATTATTAATAAACCTTACCCTATTATATATTAATATCTAGGATTAGCAAATCATATGTTGCTAAACGTGATATCCCAAATCCAAGAACGCCACCAATCAAGGGTTTCGTAGAAGATTATTAGGGTGTGTTTTTAATATATGTTTTAAATTGTTGTGGACTTTGCCTACCAAAAGTTTCTTAAACAGACAAATTCATGAAGATACTTGAATGCATGCTGGCCAACACTCACTTATTGCTGTTAGGGTTACAGCTAATAAGCTTAAACGGGAGAGATTATTAAGATTCATAATCAAATTCCTGATAGCGACAAAAGTCGTCGCCCTTTGTATGGAGATTTCGCGTGCCAAATCAGTAGCCTAAAAGCTTATATATATTCGCTTATAAAGGAAAATTGAAAGTGCTTATCGGATACGAGAATATATAATTGTTCTTTTTATCCACGCACCTAAAATATTCTTGCTACATTTCCTCATTTAAGAACAGATTCTGCATGTATTATTGGTTGAAACATATATCATTTAAATTAGCTTATGATTATACTTTTGATCAAAAAGACAGTACCTAATCTCAATGAGTATTATAATAAAAGGCATTCAAGATGTGATCCAGTAAGTAAGGCGCTTAATGCCACTATTAGGTATAGACGTATTTTAATTAGTTGGTGAGATCCAATTCAAATATTTAAATAGGATAAATGTTCGTGTAGTCCTTTTTGTTCGGGTTAATTAATTAATTAACTTTTGTATTTTTAAAAATTATCTAAAAAGTCTTTGTTATAATACTATATACCTGTATTTTTGTAAAAACCAACCTCATTATTCCATATTTTTCAATTGGCGTGTTTCTGATTTGTTATAATTTTTAAGTTATATCAGACATATTTTACCTTAAAAAAATAAAATTCAACAGTATAATAAAATAATATCTGGACCTTTTAAATTTTTTTAAAAAATATATATAAGGTCTAATTGGGCAATTGACTCAAACTATAAGAACTAAAAAAATATTTTTTCTTTTCAAACACCTTGCATTACCAAGATCTATTTTATGCCATTGGTTGGAAAGAAATTTAAAAACTTAGATTCGTAAAGGTTGTAAAAATCTCTATTTGCCTTTTTTTTCTCCTTAATAATTAACTTGTGAAGATTGAAAAAGTTGTTTCTTTCCTGTATATCAATTGTTAAACCTAGAATTAGACAGATAAAAAATATGCTATAATAAATTCATCAAAACTTTATATTTAAATTGAAACTAAAGTATTGTTATGGTGATGGTTTCCTAATAGCCAAGCCAAGTACTACCACTTGTCCACAGTAATATTACTAAAGACACCTTCTTTAAGCATATTAATTGTAGGGACAGAACAGGACGGGACGGTGAAGAAAAGGCTCGGACGGAGTCATATATATAGACTGGACAAATGCTTGATTTTCTCTTAAAATCAAAACCTTTTCGTAATAGCAAGAACTCTCCGATCCATCAAGATTTTAAAAGGGGGAATTTGTTATTTCTCATTTAGTTTTTCATTAGGGTAAATATCCACGATCACCTACTATTTCACATTTCATAAAAAATACACTAATTTTTTTTTTTTTGGTAGTTTTTCACCTCAAGTTTATAAAAGTGTATCACTTATCCAATAACACCGGTAATGGATTTAACAAAATATTATTGAATGATTATTTTGCCCTTAAATATACAAAAAATATTCATTGGTTGTTATTCTCGATGCTTTTGGAATGTGTTGTTGTTTGGGATTGATATGAACAAACTGTAAACTCTAAATTCCTCATTACTGGTTTTATGTTGTTATTTTTAATTGATAGAAACAAATTATATTGTTTAAAGTTTCTCATAACTAGTTTTATGATTACTTAAAATGCATGTTGGATAACTATTATTATTTCTGTTGGTGATTTACTATTGCCAAAGATTTATTATTGTTGTTGAGATATGTTATTTAGGGTGGATTATATGAGCATGGGTTCTTAATTTATGTTAACGTGTGAATAAGCTACAAATTAGCTAAGGTGCTTATTTTAGTGATTTTATATCTTTAATGAGATTATATAACTAATTTTGTAGTCATTATTGGTCCCAACAACTACAAAAGGAATCAGTTTTTTCTTCTTTTTTTTTTTCTTGTTTGTCATTTAGCTATGATTAAATAGTCTTTTTACTTTTAGGGGCAAAGTAGTTATTTTGTCAGTATTCTGTCAAGTCCTCTAACTATGTTAACGGAAAAATGAAAAAGTGGTACACTTCGTAAACTTCAAATTGATAGCCAAAAAAAAAAAAATTGAGTGTATTTTTTGATAAAGTGTGAAACATCAAGTGGTCGGTACATACTCGCCCTTCTTAAATCTTATTATAATGATTGATTTAGTTTTATACTGTATTGGTACAATAGGAGCCCAACCAGTAGTGGAGAGAACAGATTCAACGAACAGGGAAAATTCAAAATGAAGGACGAGTCTTCTTTAATTGCATATTTTGAGAAGTGCAAATTGTTTCAATTGTGAATTTAATAGTAAACAATTTTATTTAATCTAAAATCCACATTTTGAAACATATCTATAGACATCCAAACTTGATAAAAAAAAATTTAAACCTCGTTTAAGGGCTAGTTTGGTAATGCTGTAGCTTTTAAAATAATTGATGTTAGTTGTATTGTAGAAATAATCAACTGTGAAGAGAATCAGTTAAGCGTTTGATAAATTTTGTTTTTAGAAGTACTGTGAGTTTTTAAAATTGTTGTGGGTGTTTGATAAATCTTACTGTTAAACTGCTGTAAAAAAATAAATGACTAAAATGGATATAATATATAGTGAAATTTACTTATACATATAAAAATATGTACGTACAATATTTTTAATTGTGTATTATAATATTTTAATTAAAAATAAAATTTATACTATATTGATTTTATTTCTTTTATTTTTTATAATAAAAATTTATTGAAATATTGATTTTGTTTCCAATTTAAATAAAGATAGTTTTGGATTTAGATAATAATTGTAAGAATATTTATGGAATTATATTAAAGGATAAAATTGATTCTTAAAATCAGAATCTAAAAGTTACTCTTTCCTTGCTTTTTAAAATTAACTGTATGAGGGGCTGATTTTGAATTTTTTTACCAAATACTAAATTTAATTTTTAGGTTCTTAAAATCACAAAGCAATCACAAACAGGCCCTAAGTAAATGAAAGACTTGTTTGGCAATGAGGTTGGATAGTTGCAGTTTAAAAGTTACAATACTAAAGTGTTTGGTAAGCACCAGTTGCTGTAGTTTGAAAGCTAAGTTAAGTAAAACTTATAATTCTATAATGAAATATCTATAATATCTTTTTTATTTTTGTCAAATTTATTATTTAAAAGTTATATTTATTAAAAATTATTAACTTTTATTTCATATTTATAATTTTTTTAATAACTGAAATTTAAAAGCTACAATATCTCGCTAACAAACAGTTTTGAAGTTAACTTTTTTTCTTCTTCTTTATTTAGTGCTTTATATCCTCGTACTATATCCATCTTAACCCACCGGCATTAGGTTCTTTCGTCATTTATTGAGAAGGAAAGAAAAATACTAAGAATTGCCTACATGTGGGCAAGTGGGAATTAAGGACAGTGACACTTGATGATGCCATTGCAAGCACCAAGAACTAAATGAAGCATATATCTTATTCTTTTTATGCCCTTTTATCCACGGGGAATAGTTTAGTTCTCTTTGCGCAGGCAGCAAGTTTAAGAATGCCATAAAAAAATTTCTTTAATTAATAAATAGTTTTGCATCGTAAAAGATTAATAAAGAATCACATGAAACTGTAGCATGTGTAATTGGTCAATTCAAATTGGCTTATTTTCTAATTCAACTAACATGACTTGGTAAAATTTGAGGATTAGGTGCACACTTTGAAGGTTGCAGGATGTTCACACATAAATGTTTTTAACTCAAATAATAATTATCGACATAATTAATTGAATGTGATTTTGATTTGACGAAAATAACACAAAATGTGAACTAGAAAAGTTAATTTTTACGCACATGTCAAAATTCAAAACACCCTTTAGTTAATTAATCAGTCGGCAAGGCTGACAAAACGCCGCGAGTTGACTGAAAGTTTTGGTCAATGCCAAAATAGTAGCTATGACTTTTTATGCCAAAGTCAACTGAACAGACGGTGCAAGTGAGACAATATTATTAGCTTAGCTTTAATTTGAGATCAGGGAGATGGTCGTGGATTTAATTTATTTAAGCTGCAATTCACTATCATTACTACTAATAATAGCGATCAGCGAGTTTAATTTAATTGTTTATTAAGCATTAACAAAACAGCGAACGATTATCTGGTTTTGCAAAATTACCAGGCACGATCATTAAATTTTTTAATAGTTTCTTGACCAAGCACAGCACAGCACAGCACCGCACCGCACCTTTCTTTGCCTTTCTTCGTTGAATCTTATAGCTCCAATCTATAGATAAAATAATATGGGATAATTAATCTTAAAAGTGTCGTTTTGTGACTAAAATAAAATTATTTGAGTTTCAAGAAATTTTGGTAAAATTGGAAAATCCAAAAGCGCAGTAATCTTACATATTCGGGGTCAAAAAAAGGACATGGGGGGATGATTTCACTTGATATCCTATAATATGAATAAACAATCTGCTTTTCATTCAAATATGAACACTCTTCTTTGCTTCATGGTCAATAAATCAACGTAGTATATTTGTGTTCATGTATGAAATATGCAGGTGTTGGATTAATAGGTTAATGCTATTAGAAATCGGAGACATAATCCAATAAAATTATCTAAAATAAATTCAACTTATTTAGAGTTTAATTTTTTGGTTTTTGGCTTTAACCCTGGGTGTATTTAAAGTTAACGTGGCAAAGACCATTTTGTGGACTAAGAAATTATGAAAATGATACTTGAGTTGTATGTAGCTGGACTAGGTTAAAAAATATTAAATAGTAGTAATAAAATAATAAGATAAAATGGGGTCATCCGGGCGAATAATGCAATGAACCTTACCAATATTTGTTGGCTCTACCTATGAACCAAAGATCATTAATATTTTCAATATTCAATATGACCGCCCAATACGATGCGTTTTATAGTGCCCCCACCCACATTAACTCTCCACTCCACGTTTGAACAAAGACGCTTGACCCATAAGCGAAAGCATCGTATGCTTTCAAACTTAGATAAGGTTGTGTTCAAAGAAGCAAATTTACCTTTACAATTCCCATTCGAAGAAATTAAATTAATAAATAAATAAACATTACATCCTCAAACACCAGGGACATATCTCAGTAATTTTACCACCATTTTCGGGTAGTTTGGTCAACCCATATGCTTACATTACATGTCGATTTTGTCGGGTCCCGTCGACGTCCATGGACCACGATGCATCATCAGTGGCAGCACTGTAGTTTTGTACAAAACTAAGGTTGTTTTCGAAACCACATACTGCATATAGGTCGCTGACTGTGAGGCATAAGTTGCTGGGTTTTGCTCGTCTTTCTTCTTGCAAGCCTTTGTCCGTCTCTTTGCTTCTTTCTTGATTTCAGTCTTTTTGGAAAGGAAAATAAACAAATCAATAACAGCTGCTTGTTTTGATTCAGACAGGAAGCTGAGGTACCTTGATTAATCAAAATTCGATCTTCTTGCAGCGACTGGTCTGTTTTATGTGTTCCATTATGTAAGCTGAATTTGAGCTCTGAATTTTGTGTTTGAGGCTTGTGGGTAGTGACTAACGTTTGTAGCGTAAAAGAAAGTTCAATTCTTATCTGGGTTGTTTCTGAAAGTTCAGATTTTTCAAAATTTTTTGCAGCTTTTGGGTGAAGAAAAAGCAAATTCTTTCTAGACTCTTTTGTATTCTTGGGAAGAAGAAGCTGTTTCGGAAGTTAAAGAAAAGCTTAGACGTAAAGAATTGAAGATAAAGAATCAATATCAGAACTTTGGAGTTATATTTATTGAGAAAATTAATCTTTGAGGTACTTTATTACTATACTTGAATACTGAATTATCAAGAATTTAAACTTAGTGAGGTTGAATGATTTACTGTTTTGATTGTTCACAGGATTCTTTAGGAAACATGAGTCTTTTGTACACTCCTAATTTCAAATATCCAGAGGGAGACTTGAGAAAGAATCAAGAATTCATGGATTCAAGTGCCCACTACGATCAACAGAGCAACCAGCTGAGTGATTCTGGTTTAACGCGATATCGCTCTGCACCAAGCTCATTTCTTGAGAGTCTTGTCAATGGAAATAGTGGCGGTGGTAATTGTGAGGATGATCGATATTTTCGACCTTCAAGTCCTGAAATAGATAATTTTCTTGCAAAATATATGTTACCATTTAATGGTTCTGGTGATTCTGGTTCTCAAGCGTCGCAAGAATTTGGGGTAAAAGCTATGAAGCAAGAAGAGCCAGAGCCTATTACTGAACAGAATGAGTATTCTAATGACTCCTCACAGATGATGTACCAAAATTTGCCTGTGCATAGTTTGGCAAATGATATTTCCGTGAATGTTGGTAATGCCATGGATAATTCCTATAGTGTTGCGAGCTCTATGGCCTTGGAAAATTCGATGCAAGAGAGGATGGCTACCGGAAATGGTTCTAATCTTATCAGGCAAAACAGCTCTCCAGCTGGACTTTTCTCCAATCTAGGAGTTGACAATGGTATTTCTCTCTGTTTCATGCTCATAATCAATTATTTTTCCCTCTGATTTGTGTATTCTTTTATGTCAATCTTTGTTTGTTTTTTGAGAAGGTTAGAATAGTTTTTAAAAATACAGTTTGAATCTAATGATTTATGTTTTTTCAAGTATCCATGTGCTTAGACAAGTTGCAAATGATTAAGAATTTTGAAGTCAAAAGTGAAAAAAAAAAAAAAAACAAAAATGTACTGCTTTACTACAGTTTTTAAGCAATCAAACATATCATTATCTCTTTTGCAAATCCTTTTGCTGGAAAGTTTAAATATTTTTTTTCTTACATGGCAATTTGAGTTGCTCAAGCTTTTATTTAGATGTCATTTCTGTTTTGGAATGCTTACCAATTTGTTAATATGATGCCCAACTCAAATCAACTAAGGCCAAAAAAAAAAAAAAATCTCCCATTCCCTGATCTTAGATTAGTTGCTAACAATTTCGTAATTACTACCAGGCTTTGCTGGAATGAGAAATGGGGGATGTTTTAGAGCTTGCAATGGTACTAATTTAGAAGCTAGCACATCGGCTAGTAGGTTAATCAATCGTTTTAACGTCTCAGCCGGGTCATCTTCAAGATTTATGCCTCAGATTGCTGAAATTGGGAACCAAAGCATGGGGAATAGTAGCCCGGAGAAAAGCTTTGTGGGCAATAATGGTGCCAGCAGACAATACATGCCCAATTTTCCAAGCGATTCTTGGGATGATACTTCATTCAGTGGTGTTAAGAGGGCTAGAGACAATGATTGCAACATGTCTTTTGGTCTAAACACATATGAAACTCAGGTAGATTTTGCTCGTCATTTGTGTCTCTTTGTTCTGCTTAGCCTTCATCTAGTCACTGATTTTATTATAATTTATTAGAATGGGAATTCTGGAAACCAATCTACTCGCTTGGTCCACCATTTGAGCTTGCCAAAAACATCTGCTGAAATGGCTGCTGTGGAGAAGTTTTTGCATTTTCAAGGTTCTGTTTCTTGCAAGATTCGAGCCAAAAGAGGTTGTGCCACTCATCCAAGAAGCATCGCCGAGAGGGTAATCTCATCTGTTATACAAAATAAGATTGGTTTTTATGGTGATTCTTTTGTCATTTCCATCTTTCAAATCTTGACAAATTTAATTGGGATATGTTAATTTCAGGTCAGAAGAACTCGGATAAGTGAACGAATGAGGAAATTGCAAGACCTTTTCCCAAACATGGACAAGGTATTTAAGACTTGAGAGACGAGGATTATCACTCAATTGTGCTAGTCCTAATTTTTACTTGATACTCATTGATTTTTTTAACTTTCATTTTTGCAGCAAACAAACACAGCTGATATGTTAGATCTGGCAGTTGAACACATTAAAGATCTTCAGAAACAAGTCAAGGTAACATAGAAGAATACAACCCTTTAATCAACTTCACATGGACAGCTAATCAACACTACCTGTCCTAACAAAACATTTTTTCCTTTTTGTGCAGTTACTCACGGACAATAAGGCAAAATGCACGTGCTCAAATAAACAAAAGCTATATTGAATTACAGAAACTTCTGGTAGATTTGCATCTGTACAGATAGCTTAAGAAAGTGCGACTTGTGAGATGAAAAAGAAAGATAACTCCTCATTTCCACTGCCCTTGAAAAATAATAGGGTAATGAGTGAGATTTAGTGGGTTGAAAAGATTGCTGTTGTAATTGTCTTGTAAGATCCAGTTGAGTAGGGTAATTGTCTTGTTTTGACTCCCTTCACGTAGATCAATTGTATTAAGCTTCTTCATCTATGATTTCTTCAATACAAAGTACAATCTTTTAGCAGTTGGCCAAAAGTTTGAAAAGAAATTGTATGAGTTGGGATGGTAAAAGAAATTGGAAGGTGAGCTAATGTTATACAAACATAAGCTAAAACTTGAGGTGTGGACACCAACGCTTATCTGGGTTTGATGTGCCATCATATCTCCAAGTCAATGGCTTTGTTCATAATCTACGGTTATGGGATGTGTAATCTGTTCAATCTAAATTCTAAGGATCCTTTGTTTTGACCTTTTGACAGGCGTGCTGCCAAAGCCAAACTACAAGCGTTTGGGGCTTTTATTCCACGACACGAATGCACTAAACGGAACCTAAATGTTGTTCTACTGTACCTAGCTACTACTATCTGACAACATAATTTCTCCATTTTTAAATTCTTAATTTGGCAAATCCTAGAATTGGTTGAGTAAATGAGACAATATCATGTAAGGACACAGTTCTTTGCTACTGTAAAGGACTCTAAGCCTGGTATATTCCCAAGGCTAGAGATTTTATCTCAACTACGATTTTAGACGCTCTAAATAAAGATAAAACAGATTATTTAAGGGCATGGTTAAGTTCATTGATTCTACCATAATAATCAGTGCCAGCACTGATGAAAGAAACGGATAAATAAAAAGGTTGATAATTTGCACCTTGCCTGATATAATGAAAATTAATATATCAAATCCATCCAACTCCCTTCAAGTCGGTGAAAAAATATAACAAGCTTCTGCATATTTAAAAACAGATTTAGTTCGTTAATAGACCTTAAATGGCTAAAAGAAGTGATGGATGAGGTTTTCTCATATTTCTTTTGCGTATCCATAATTTTCTTTATTTTATTAAGCAGTAGAAAAAAGAACAGACGGGACTTGCTAAGTAGTAAGTGCAATTGGTGCGCTAATTTAAAGTTTTAAACTTCATGTTGTAAAATTGTAATATTGATTGTTAAATCCCTTTTGTGAACAAAACAATTTTTTTCCCTTTGTTTTTTAGTTTTTTTACTCGAAACATTAAGGCTCGAGGGCAGTAACTAAAAAAGCGGTTCCATTTTGTCCACGGAGCTGGTCTCTCTAGTCTTGACGCGGGGTTCTCTTTGTTCATGTCAAAAGCACTTCTTGCTCCCAGAACTGCTTCATCTTTTATTGCTTTTTCCTACAAAGTACAAACCCATCTCTGATTTTTCAATAATATTAACACAATCTCTCCTTTTCGGACTGATTCAGCTCAGAATCATAACTTTGATCCGAAGCTTTCATCTTTTCTGTTGCGTCTCTTAGTCTCTTACGCGAACGTATAGATTAGAAAATTAAGATGTCGACCTTTCAGCAAGGTAACTTTAATAATAAAATCGATTATGTATTCAAAATAGTACTGATTGGAGACTCTGCAGTGGGCAAGTCTCAGCTTTTGGCTCGTTTTGCAAGAGATGAATTCAGTTTAGATTCAAAGGCCACGATCGGTGTAGAGTTTCAAACAAAAACACTTGTCATTGATCACAAAAATGTCAAAGCTCAGATTTGGGACACTGCTGGTCAAGAAAGGTGTTTTTTTTGTTTCTTCAAATAATTTCATATTTTCGTACTTTTCTTAGCTGATTTGATAAGGGATTTATGTTGGTAATTTTGATTGAGATTATTGTACAAAGTAAAATCAGAATCCATGGAATTATCTTTACAGTTCGGTGATGTGGAATATACTTAGTGGGAATGGAATATTTTTGTTGATCTGTAGCTTGAGCTGATGCAACACTTGATTGCTTTTAAAATTTTACTTGCTCCTCTTTAGTAGGAACTGATCTGTCTCTTTTGTGAATTATGCTATGTGAAGAATATTAACCATGTGTGATGAATTGATTTAGTTACTTTAAGTCTGTTCATATATGTTGTGGAGAAGGAACTTGTAATTGTGTAATATTGCAAGTATAGGCTAAATTTGATTCTGTGTTGTTTGTTTATGATATAATATATTACAAGAAATTGAAGGTAATTACTTTGGCATGTTAAATTAGACACTGGATTTATGTAGCTAAATCAAAATAGCTGGATTAACCGCTCCTAATTGATTAATATAATTGTTGAGCCCTGTGAATACCTCTTGGAGTGCCATATGTATTGGGAGAGATAGTTTCTCTCTTCTCGTAATAATGCCTAAAAGGTTGGACCATATCTATTATTACTGTTCATAGTCACGTGCTTTTGATCTTTAATTCCTTTATTGAGCTTATAGTTCAAATTTCTCCTGCTTTCTTGGTTTCTATATCCTTGTATGTAATAGGTTCATGTTTGGTTCATTTTGTGTACTGCGTTGGTGGTGATCTTAGGTATCGGGCTGTAACAAGTGCATACTACAGAGGTGCAGTGGGGGCGATGCTGGTCTATGACATAACCAAGCGTCAGTCATTTGATAATGTGGCGAGGTGGTTGGAGGAACTGCGGGGACATGCAGATAAAAATATTATCATCATGCTTGTGGGCAACAAGTCTGACCTGGAGACCCTGCGAGCTGTACCTACCGAGGATGCGAAAGAGTTTGCTGAAAAGGAAAGCCTCTGCTTCATGGAGACATCAGCTCTTGAGTCGACTAATGTTGAGCCTGCTTTCCTCACAGTCTTGACAGAGATTTATCGAATTGTCACCAAAAAGGCTCTCACTGCCAATGATGAATCAGAATCTGGTGGGAGTTCTTCGCTTCTCAAGGGTACCAATATTGTTGTCCCTGGGCGGGAACCAGAGTCTGGGGGAAGGAGTTACAACTGTTGCGCATCATCATAGGACTGCTCTTCTTTCACCGACTGCCACTGGGTTGTGCTGCTTACAGCTTCTGGTAAATTTTTCCTTCATCAGAGGATCATCCTGTCAAACACCTTGGAGTTTGCCGCATATCAGGTAATCATGTTTCTCTGGAAGAAGTTGCTGGTTTGTTGGAATGTAGATTTTAGAGACCTCCGATTGACAATGCTGTGTTTAAAATTTTCCTGGAAACACTTGCTTGTAAAACAAAAGCTAATTGATTTTGTCAGGAAGAAGAAGACTTCTTAAGTATACATGAAACTACACCAAATTGCAATCTTATCTGAATTGCTTGTTTTTTGAAGCGCCAAAAAAAAAAAGAAAACCCTATTGGTGGCATTTCAATTTCTGAGTAAACTTTGATTCTGATAGAATGTTTTGCTGGTGTAGTAGAACTTGCAATTTTACCATCATTGTACTCGTTTTGCAATCAGCTAAGCATGCTGGGAAATTTCTGGGATGGTTAATTTTGTTGTTTCCTGATTCTTGATCCTTGGTTTCTTGATGAACAAAGTATTCCATGTAAATTAAAGCTACTAGAGAAAGGGATAAAAGATATTAGCTGAATGTGGTATTGTAATGCAACATTCATAGTGCAAGCTACAAGCTTTTTTATATAGAAGTTTCTTGGATTGAATGGAAGCCAATATGCCCCACAAACATCAATCCGTACAGTGTTATGTAATTAACAGACATTAGAACATAACTTGTTAGCATTGTAGTACAACATTCATGTAGGAGGAATCTCTTCCAACCATTGTGAACATTTGTACAATGCACATACTTCATAGTGTCTTTACATAAAATTTAACAAAAGTTAATCGCGTAATTAGCATCTTTACATGTGAATGTGCTGGTCAGATCATCATAGGCATAGCTGTAAGCATCGGGACACGACTCCTTGAAGATTTTGGAGTAATTAGTTGGCTTGCATGTATCAGGACCTCCAAAAGCACCAGTGCAGCAATACTCAGGCGTATTGAATGCCATGCATGCACTCTTACACGCCACAACACGGCCAGTGTCTTTCTGTTGCAGATCTCCTGGGCACTTTGTGTTCAAGTCTGAAACACAGCTAACACTCTTGCATTGGCCAGTACCGCCACTGGGGATGATGGACACTGGAACATTGTAGCCATCAACAAGGCTAACATCATAAAAGTCCTGGGGACTATCGAGGGTAAACTCAGCTAGTGATACTGGAGGTGCACCTCCTGCCCCATTACAGTTTAACTTAGCACCGCAGTCACCAGTGACACACTTTCCGTTGCCGGACTGATCAAATGTACAGCCTGTACGTGGCCAGAATCGGCCAGACCACCCTTTTGGTGCCTCAATTTTAATGTTTTCTCCAGGGTTCAAACGAAGCCCCCCATTCATGAGAACAGGTTTTCCTGAACCAGCTAAGATCCCTGGCCATATTGTCTCCTTGCATTTGTTTTCCAGTGTGAATATTGCAGCATCTGTGCCTGTGAAACAAAATATATTCGGGAAAACAATAGTGGAATCAATAAACAGAACTTTTCGAAACAAGCATTCTTTATTAATGAATTAATGTGATTCTTGTTACCTGAGAAAGAGATCAAAGCCAAAAGAAGAGGAAGATGCCAAAGAGCCATGAGAGATAATGATTGAAATAATAAAGATTAAGAAAGAATTAATTGGTGTGAAGCTAATTTGATTTGTTTATGGTTATATAATGAGAGGGTTACTTAATATGGGCAATGGAAGATGAGAAAAAAGAGCAAGCAGTATTGGATATGCACAGTGACAAATGTTAATCAAATTTGAACTTAAGGAGGTAATGGATTACCGAATTTTTTTATCCAAAGCCAAGCAAAACAATCCACAATGACCGGTCTTTATCTTTTTGAAACTCCTACAAGAAATTGAGACCTCTTATTGTTTGTTTTAACTATTTTCAGATTTTTTTTTTCTCTGTTTACTTGGTAATTTCTTTACAATTATCTAAATTCGTAACATGGCTTGACTCATTATGATTTATCCAAATAGAGTAAGTGTATCTTCCTTGTGATCTAAATTTGAAAATTTGATAGAAAATCTTCTATGACAGCCTGTAATGTTAACGTTACTTGTCGCTAGCCTCTGTAATATGCACGTGGTTGGATGTTTATTTACTCAAATTCTTTTTTCTCTTGTTTATTGGTTTGGCATTTACGTACGTAGTGTAACACCCTTGATTTTAAATAAGATATATAGACAAATTCTCAAGCAAAATTTTATAAATATGGCCTAAATTATGGTCAATATACAAAAACGCATTCCACTTATTACTACTTTTCTTATATTATTTTGGACAATAATGTACTTGAATATATAAAATGACATGCCAATCAGTATGGCAGTAGATAGACTGTTCACAATCTTCAACGTGCTGTTTATTGGCATTATCTCATTTAATATTCTCTCTCTCTCTCTTTCTTTCTTTTTTCTTTTTATTAAAATAATTAAAATAAGAAAAAATAATAATTGAGTTATTTTTATAAGTTAACCCTAACATTGTGTAAATTAACTATTCAAACAAAAACATTTGAGCAAATGGGTTGCAGTAAAGAACAAGATGGCAGAGAATTGGATGAGCCATGCATGACTAGTGTCGTGCCTGCTCCAATTTCCAATGTTAATCTTATAATCTCCTTCAACCTTCCGATCGAAGCATTGAACCCTGGCTGCTATCACATAGTAGTCGATGAGCATTGTATTTAATTTGCTAGCATTGAATCCGGGAAGCTTCTTCTGCCTATTCCAAAAGAAACATATGCAGTTTCTTCTCTTACTTTGTTTCATTTTGATTATAGACTCACCAACCAAGAACCTCCTAAATCAGGTTCCTGCATTACAGCATGACTATTGACAGCTAATACGACTTCTTAATTAATTTGGGTATATATAGCCATTGATGTTACAGTTATCATTGCCTTCTTCTCCGATTGTTACTTGTTAGGGGGACTGCTGGATGTGTAGTCCCATCGTCTCTCTCAAAACTCCTTGTAAATAACCAAGTTTTGGGACATGTGATTCTTCAACTAGTCTATTTAATTCCAATGACCGATTCAATCTCTTCTCTGACTTTCATGAATCGTAAACACACAAGGATGATTTATGAGCTCTGCTAACTGCCCATTTCCAAGGCATCTTGTGTGGCGTTAAAGCTAGCTGAGGAGTTAATAAACAGAATTTGGGAGACTAATAAACTCATGCATTCAGAAGACATCTTTGATATGGAGAGAGCAATTCTTCTTTTTTTTTACTTTTCCCAGAATGAATATTGAATAAGAATGCCTTTATGCGGGTTTTGTAAGCTTAAATTCAGCTTTTACATCATGATAAGCAGCTTGCACAAATGACTCACTCCTCCACCAGGTCTGTAATCAACGCATTGCTTACCAGCTTCTTTGCCCACCTCAAGAACCTCATTTATTATTTAAATATATACTTACCTTACCCAAGAAAGAATTGCACAATTTCTTCACGAAAACTGTTGGCCATAGACAAAAAGCTAACAAGTGAATTTGGTCGGACTTCCATTTTTAACATTAACAATTTACAGAGAATGCATGCACTACCAACTCAAGTCAATTTTTCAACGTTGTATTAAATCCCTGCCGGCAAGGTTTCGCTATTGTCTCTCTCATCCACTGCTTATTTTAAAGTTTTATTTATTGAATTCACAAACTGATCAAACATGAATAATATTATTGAGAGAAACTATGGTATTATTATAATAAATGCGTATTTATTTTTTAAAAATACATATAATATATGTATTGATTAATTGTATTACTTATGATGTATTTTAAAATTTATTTTCTATTGAATAAGTCGGTTAAGTAATTAAGTTGGTGAGTTCACTTTGTGAATTCCGTAAATTAAATCTAGTTAATTAGTTGAACTTGAGAACTTAGCTCACGAATTGGAAGACATATTAGATGAGCTTGCAACTGAAGCTTTGCGGAGGAAGTTGGTTCTTGAATCAGCTTATTATCATCAACATCAACCCATTACTACTAGTAGTACTAGTATTAGTGAGTTGCGGGAGCTCATTCCTACCTGCTGCACCAAATTCAGTCCACCAACTGTCAAGTCTAATTCCATGATTGCCAAGCAAATAGCGGAGATCACTGCTAGATTCGAACAAATTGCAAGGCAATAAGACCTTCTGGATTTGAAAGAAAATAGAGGTGCAAAGTCCAAAAAGGAAATTAAACAACAAGAGACCACTTGCCTGGTGATGGAAGCCGAAGTTCAAGGCAGAGAAGAAGATAAAAAATCAATAGTTGAACTGTTATTGAAGGATGATTTAGGGGCTGAAGGTGGATTTTCCGTTATTCCTATCACCGGAATGGGCGGAGTAGGCAAGATAACTCTTGCCCAGCTTGTCTACAACCACCAAACAGTTGCAACAAAGGCTCATCTAAAGGCTTGAGCTTACGTTTCTGAATATTTTGATGCTGATAAGGTAACAAAAGCAATTCTCAAGTTGATTCGGGTGAAGACTGAAGCTGATGATGATCTAAACTCTCTTCAAGTCAAACTCAAGGATGGGTTGTCCATAAAGAAGGTTTTCATTGTTCTAGATGGCATGTGGAATGAGAGTTACAGTGATTGGACTTAATCTCATCTGTACGTAGTTGGCGTACCAGGAAGTAAGGTTACGGTCACAACTCGCAATCAAGATGTAGCGTCCATGATGGAAACTGTTTAAGCTTATGAGTTGAAAAAGCTATCAGATGATGATTGTCTTCCGGTATTTACTCACCACTCCTTGATGACAAGTGATTTCAGCGCGCATCAACCCTTGAAAAGAACTTGGTGAGCAGATACATTGGGCACAGGTACATCACAGTTTGTGATGCATGACCTCATTAATGATCTGTCTCATTGGGCTGCTGGAGGAACACATTTCAGAGGAATGGATGATAAGTACAGTTTTGCCCAACTCAATAAATACAGTTTTTAATTTACATATACTTCTATTAGAAAATTGTTGTCCCCTAAGGAAATTGTGTGCAGAAATCTAATCATGCTACGTTACGAAACCTATAAATTGATTTAGAATATAAAATATGGTCGTGTCATTAATCGGATAAATGTGTCAGGATCTTTAATCCTAACTTAACACGAAAAAAATCGTGTTGATCTGAACCCCAATTCATTTAATAATTGTGTTAAATTTGACGATATAAATCTATTTATTCATGTCGTATTCGTGCAAGATAATAAAGTAGTGTCAAATTTTGCTTGTTCTATTTTTGCAATTCTAAATTGAAAATGTTATTGATTCGAGGATGTAAAGCATACCAATCTAATATAGTAAGCTGGATGCAGAAGCAGAACCCAGAAGTAGACCTCTGCATTTGTAGTTTCAGGAATTAGAATCCAGATTGGAAGAGTGTGCATTAAGTCTTTTCAGTGAAAGGAACTCCCTTATTACGTATAAAAAAATTTTAAAAAAAACCAGTGTTTATTATATTATCACCAAAGGATCGATATCCAAACGTCAAATGACATTATTATATTATACAGTATACACGTGAGTTTCACTAGATCAATATTATGATGATTTAGTCTAAAATCTTATTAAATTTAATATTAAAAGATCTCAACGAGTCCGGGAATCAGTGAGTCCCACACAAGTTTTTTAACTAAAAGCTGAGGCAAGTTTGTTCATTTTCCTGCACGACCTGAAATAAAGTAATTTTCTTTTTGGTTGCTGTGAAGCCTAGAAACTTAAAATCTCATGCAACAAGCTCTACATCTATTGTCGGCATTGGCCGCTCTAAGTCCAACACCAACTAATTAAACCTCTTATTAAATTGCAACTTTGCTTCGGTTCTTGCATCCGATTTGTTCGTATTCATTATTCAATACTTGCTCGCATTCGCATGACAAAACTTCTAACAAATTATTTGAATTGGCACTTGGCAGGCAAGAAGCTCTGTTTCGTCCCTCCACTTTTGTGGGTCCCTTATAATTTGTTAATTTCAACATTGGAAGTTAAAATAATGTGGCAAGTGCGGTCGCTTTGACCCGAAAATCAAAACGGCATCTATATTTGAACTATAAAGCATAAATAAGTGACAGGAAGACTTTTTTTTTTTTTTTTTTTCCTAATACACTTAGGGTTGATATAGGGTTGATACGTCGGATTGTATTGAATCGGATTGGATTGGATAAAATTGAATTAGCATTGGATAACACTGAATTATATACAATATTATGTTATGTTTGGTGCAATATTGTATTGGACTATAAATAATCATGTCTTGTGTTTGTTATGCTGTGAGATTGGCTAATAACTAATAATATGTCTTATATATTATTTTTTTAAAATTATCTTAGATTTATTTTAAAATGATATGGTATATAATCTAACTTAAATCAATAATTATTGGTAAAATTATTAAAAAATGTAAAATCTTCCCTTAATTTTTTTTATATTTAACATGTTATAGTTTTTAGACTTATAATTTACTAAATAATATCATCATAAACATAACAAAAATATCACAATAAATATAATAAGAATATCAGTCCATAAATAAAAAAAATTACATAACAATATCACTAGCTATATTTAACATAAATTGAATTTTTTAACATAAAAAACACTCAACCATCATGTAAAATCTTTATGATATTAAATAATAAATTAAAATTGAGTGAAATTTGTTGAATATTTTCATTCAATAATCAATTGATAATTTTATTTTTTATTATTAGTTATTTATATTTTTATATAATATTCTATATTTAATAAACACTACATATTGATATAATATTAATATTGATAAATTAGTAAATATACTTATAAAATTATTCCAACAAGTTAATCCCATGGGGGGTCATGGGATTAATTTTCTTAAGCTTATGGGATTATTTTGTGGCTTAGGATAAGTTTAATCTAAAGTTGTGCAGACACCAAACATGAGATAGGATAAATTTTTTATAAATTAGTCAAATCCTTAGTTTTTTATCCTACCACCAAACGCACCCTTATGTTTTATAGGATCATAGATATACTTTATATATATATATATATATTGAAGGGAGATCTACTTATATTTATGATTGAAAGTTTATTGGAAAAATCTAGATCAATATTATGATGATTTAGACTAAATTCTTATTTTCATATAATGATATATCCTATAAATAATATTAGAGGAGTATATCTACATTCTACTCTACTCATATTTGTGAGAAAATATCTACCTACTTAACTAGATAATTAATTAGAAACGGAAATGAGTCTCAAAATTGAGATTGGGAGAAAGTTACTAAAATTTATCTTCTAATTTATTTCTAAAAGCAATATGGGACACTTCTTTTTATTCATTTTTTTTAGTTTAAAAACAGTAATTAGATCCTGTTTATTTAGTATTTAACTTGAACCCAATAATTCCAGCTTCATTATTTCTATATTTAATAGGGGAGTTTAAACACTAGAGGGCATCTAAGGAGCCTATCAATTTTCTTTGACAAGTATCGACTGATAGTAACTCTAACTCTCTTGTATCAACTCAAGAGATTTTATTAATTAAGTTAAGTAGCACCTAAAATCATATCCTCTTAGTTACATGTTTCTTAATATAAATTCAAGACTCTCCATTTTTTTTTAAATATTCATTCATCATTATTCTTATCTCAAATTTTTATTATTATCCCAATTAAATCTTTTTTTTACATTCTTTGATGAGAAATTTTTAATCCCAAAATTCTCGCTCTAATTCGAAAAATAAATATTACCTTAAATATCCCCGTGCCACGCATATTCGGATGTTCGGGTCCTTATAAATTATTCTTTTAACTGATGCTAATCAACTTGGACATCAGTATAGAGGGTGTCTGTACTTGAATTAGTTTAATACTGAGAATTTCTTGAGCTTAATGGTCAAGATCTGAATAAAAATCACGTGGAGTCGGTACAATTATTGCTTCAAAAAATTAAAAAAAAAAATTATTTTATTATTTAATTAAGAGAAATATGTTAAAGCTGAGAGAAAGCCACAGTTTGAATTATTTTTTTATTTTTTTAATTAATAAATGGAGAGAAAGAGGCACCAAAACAATAGTTGGGAGTGCCCTTTCTCTCCACTTTCTCGCATTCTCTTATTGATGATAACGTCGTCTGAGCAGGCACGAAAAGTTATGAGAACGTACGTCACACCTAAATTTGTAACAGGTATGACCAAAATTACCCTTGCTCCATCAGGAAGGGGTATTTCAGTCATTAAATTTGATTTCATCTCCGTTATAAAGTCATGCATTTCCATCATCGTTCAGGTTCACAAAGTTGCAACCTGACCACCGCCGTTAGGGAATAGGGAACAGAAAGGAGATAAAATCGAGGAATTAATGGAGAATTTTAGCCCTGAAATCCTCCTCCTGACATTCATTTTCTCAACGGCAATCCTCTGCCACTACGTCTACACGATTAATATTCGCCAAAAGTCACGGTCTCTACCGTCACCACCAAATAAACTTCCGATAATCGGTCACCTTCACCTCTTCATGAAAGACCGGCAGCCGCATAAAAGCTTCGCTAAACTCGCAGAGAAGCTGGGTCCCATATTTTACGTCCAACTCGGCCGAGTCCCGGCCGTTGTAGTCACCTCTAACGACCTGGCCAGGCAAGTTCTCAAAACTCACGACCAGGTCTTCGCCAGCCGCCCGAACTTCCTCAGCGCCAAGTACATATCGGTCGGCCCCGCTGACGTCACCTTCTCCCCGTACGGCGCTTACTGGCGCCAAGCTCGTAAGATATGCGTCACCGAGTTGCTCACCACAAAACGAGTCAACTCTTTCAAAGTCGTCCTAGATGACGAAGTGGACCGGTTTATGAGTCGCGTGAAGGCCCGCTGTTGGTCAGAAACAGACATGAGCGATCTTATTTTTGCTTTCGCTACTGATTTCTTTTGCCTTGCAGCTTTTGGGGTGAGGTTCATGGAAGATGAAGATGAAGGGCAGAAGAGTAAATACCTGGCGAGTGTCTTTATAGAGGCTGAAGAGTTGCTCACAGGGTTTTATTATGGGGATTTTTTCTCCGAGTGGGTTTGGCCCGGCTGGCTCACTGGGTACACACCTCGGGTGATCAAGGGTTCCCGGAACTTGTTAAATTCTGTTGAGGAGATTTTCGATAAGACTTCCAAGAGGACCAGAGCATTATTATTGCATGGTAATGAAGATTTTATTGATGTCTTGCGTAGAGTCCAAAAAAGAGATGATTTGGACGTCCCCATAACTGACGACAATCTTAAGGCTATTGTTTCGGTAATTATATATAGTTTATCCTATTAATTGGTCAATTTTTAATTCTTCATTTCTTCTGCTTTAAGTAATTAATCTCTTTCTCTTGTATGCATGCGCTCAGGACATGTTCGTGGCTGGAGTTGACCCGTCGACAGCGACGCTAGAATGGATAATGACAGATCTTGCTAGGCACCCAGGAGTGATGAAAAAGGCACAAGAAGAAGTTCGAAGAGTAGTTACTGCTTCTGGGAGTGGGAGAGTCGACGAAAGCCATATCCAGCAACTCAAATACATGAAAGCTGTGATTAAGGAGTCAATGAGATTACACCCAGTTAACTTATTGATTCCAAGAGAGTCCTCCCACAAATGCACGCTTGAAGGCTACGACATACCGGCCAAAACTAGGATTTTGATCAACAACTATGCAATTGGGAGAGATCCCAAGCTGTTTGAAAATCCCCATAACTTCATTCCTGAGAGGTTTCAACACGAAGATATTGCAGATTTTAAGGATGAAGATTTCAGGTTTATGCCTTTTGGAGGAGGAAGACGAGGTTGCCCTGGCTATGGTTTCGGATCCATCACTGTACTGTTGGCTGTGGCTCGGCTTCTATATCATTTTGATTGGGAATTGCCTCCTGGACTTGGCGGCCCCGATGGTGTGGATCTTCAGGAGATTTTCGGTCTTGCTGCCAGGAAGAGAGTTCCTCTTGTGCTTATCCCAACAGTTAACAAGGATTTTGATTTCAACTCTAATTATGCTTAAATCATGAGTTTCTTTCTCTCACAGATTGCTGCTTATTACCATGAGGTGAGCCGCGGCCGCCTATAATAAATCTTTCTTATGCTAAGATAATAACAATGTATTATTATCTCAGAGAAAGATTGACAACATCTTTATTCAGATCACTAGACATCATTTCTAGTTTAATTAGTTCCACTATACGCCGATAAGGTGGCCAACAAACCAAGTTATCAAATATCTTCGACCCAGCCCAAGCAATCTACTCAGATTTTCATCAGTTAGATGTTGCTTTGGGTTTTTTTTTTTGACCCATCAACTTATCCAAGCCCAATTACCCTATTGCAGAGAAAAATAAAATTTAGAAAAGTACAAATGTCATTTTCCAAACCTATGTTTTTGAATATTTGCTTTAGAATAATATTTGAAATCCTAACATTGAGATTTTAATTTGTATTATAATTATATATTTTACTTATTTATTAAATGATGAATTTTATGATTGGTAAAATTGCTGTTATTTTATAGTTATATCATTAAATAGTTCACATACATAATTTTAATCTCAGCCAACACCAATTTAATTAATCCAATTAAATATTAATCAATAATATTAGAGATTCAAATATTTGAGTTTCAACTTGAGTCCCTATTTTAAGCGTCATTCACCTGTTGACTGATGATTTGATATATGAGAGAACTAGGAAATAGAACCGCATTTCGCGTGGCTTTGAAAAAAGAATTTAGTATTATCTTTTTTTCTTGCTTTGCACTTGTTGAAACTAATAAAAAATATGAATTGGTTTCCAATCAACCTCCAAGAGTTTTTTAATACTCATCCTATTGAGGAACATCTCTTCCTCAAAAGTAATCTTACTCATATTCTAACTTTCAATAACTTGCACAACTTTAGAGATGGTAGAAAATCTTTCAATTAATGATGCTATATAATCTATTTGAAGATTTATATATATTTTGCTTGCATTTGTGGCAGAAAAACTAACCTCACAGATTTAGAGTAAATATAAAATAAAACAAAACTTGAACAAAATCCAAATTTGTGTATAATATTAAGATAGCCACATTGCATTTGAAAATGTTAATTAGTGGGATCTAAATAAAATAATCACCTTAGAATTTTTTAATAGTCATAGAAGTTACAATGACAATACAGGGACCCTTTTTTTTTTTTTTTTTTTTTTTACAGATTTGGATCAAACATCTGCCCCAACTTTCCTATAAAGTATTCTTTGATGTGACCGAGCTATCCATAAAAATTAACAAAAGTTAATAAGTAAAGAGAAGAACTCATTATAAGGATATTGTATTATCATTATGTGTGGTAATGGTATTTAATGAAATTATATGTTATATTAATCAAACATAACAAATCTTAAATACTTAGTGTTTAAAGAGTTTGGAGAAGCCAAAAGACACTAAACAAAAGGTTGCATAATTAAATATGAGATTATGAAGTTAAAATTAGGGCTTGGTAATGGCATTGTCGAGGGAAGATGAAGGAACCTTTTTTTTTATAATAATTAGCTGATGTATTTTAAGCCACGAAAGTTTAATTGCTGGCATAATAAAAAAAATGAATGTTTCAAGGCTTATAATTAATTATTATTAATGATCACATAAGAAAATTGTTCAAACTTAATGAAAATTGTTTAATAATTAATTATTTTTATTAGAAGTTAGTGTTCGGGATTTATTATAATGAATGTATTTATGTAAGATAAGAAAATTGTTCTGAAGAAAATCAAAGGAGTAGATCTATATATAAACTTGGATACGACCAGTAATCCAATCCAGCACGCTTTAATTTTGTATCATCTAATTGAAAACCTAATGGCTGAAAGCAAGTTAAATGGCCAGAGTTAGCAACAATCATTACAATATTCACAAAAGTAGAAAAAAATCTTAATAAAAATGAGAATTGGTTGTCTCAACCCCAACTAAGTGTAGTCCACAAGCTGATGCTGCACATGTTCTTGCAATGCAACCTCTATTTCCAAGAATCTGCCAAGAACAATAGAATTCTCAGACACAGCACCATGAAATTGAGGTTGTCTACAACCCAAAAGAAAACATAGATAAATAATAATTTAGAATGAAAATTTCTAGAATGCCCAAAACCATTGTTATTTATGCTCGGGAAAGATGAAGGTTCATTTCCTATCAAAAGAGGATAAAGGGAAAAAATGGAAAAAGAAATGCAAAAAATTTGTCCAAGGGATTTACTGCACTGATCTTGCAACCAAATGGTATCACTAATCCTCTATCTAGAACATAATCAAGCAGATAAGTATATGGATACTGGTTCAATGATAACCCAAGCTTGTCTACAAGCAAAGTTCTTAAAATGGTATCTTTTTGGAGCATAATTAAGCGGTGCCTTGGCGCCATTCTGCCATGTGTTATAAAACTACCATAATCCAGTTTCCTAGAGTAACGTCTCCATGACTCTAACATCCCTTGCACCTATGGGAGGTCGATCACATTGGTCAAATGATCAACTTAGTTCTTATTTGTGTTGATACTGCAGTTAGACTTGTAATGCGAAGCCTTGAAGCTAAACCCAATTATAAAAAATCCTTTTCCTCTAAATAACAGTCAAAACTTATTAAAAATTCCATCTATATAACTAAACAATTTCAACTATTACAAAAACAATTCTATCGAATAAAAGGACTAATCTTTATACAAAAAAATGAACCCACATCATAAGGCATCAAAACTACCTTAAAGCAAAAGTTTAGTCATCACTCAATATCAAATCTAATTCCATTAAGCTAAAACATAAGTAAAATATTTTATATGCCATACCTGAGGAGAAACTAAAACAACTTGATGAAATTTGTTTTGGGAGACATCAGTAACTGGCTCACCAGCCCCACGTGGAAAAGACCCTTCATTTTCCCTTTCAGCTAACACCGAAAAGATAAAAAGAAACAATCAAAACCATACATAACAAAATTACCAAAATAGTTAAAATATTATACATCATGAAGAAAGTTATTACATAGAGAGCAGATAGGAGAGAAGCAAAAAGAAGAGAAAGAGGAGAGATGCGAAGAGAAGCTGAAGTTGTTCTTGAATTGAGTGAAGTTCGTAGCTCTTGAACGGAAATGGGCATGCAAAGGTGCTATTGCATTAAAGGTTTTAAGACTTGTTGTGTCCACATTTACACTAACGCTCTCTTTGGTCTTCTTCTGTTGCCTGTTGGCTTCCTCAATTCAATATAAGTTATAAATTTTAATTACAGAATTTAATCACATGTTTGATTTCTCTTTGCTGTTGGGGGCGATAAAAAGGTAAAAAGTGGTGAAGATATAGCCGATTTATTAGATAATAGAGAAAATACAAAGATGAGCAATAGAGATGCCACCTCATCACCTCTAGCCCCAGTTTTATATATATACTAGAAAATAGAACCGCGCTTTGCGCGGCTTTGAAAAAAAATTTAAAAAAATTTTATGTAGACTGAAAAAATTATATCATGAGCTCTTAATGCTATTATTAGAATGTGAATATCATATTGTTCTTCCTCTTTTCTATCAAATGAAGTAGCTTCAATGTTTAATAGTACTGAATAGCACAATTACACAAATTAAGACCGAGTAATTTAAATTTCAGTCCAATTAATCTAAACCAAAAAGGTATAAAGATTGACTTACGTTAAAGAAAATGAGAGCAACTGTAAAAAAACCATGTATTAATTATAACTAAAAAAGAAGAAAATAATTGCAAAAGATTAAAAGAAAATAATTACAACATCCATAAGAATCATTCATGTCACAGATCTTGCTTCCGCTTTCTTAGTTTCTTAATCGTTACTTCTTGAATAATATCCATAAGAAGCCTTCCTGTCGCACATATTGCTTCCACTTTCTTAGTTTCTTAACGTAAAATTCTTTTTGTTTAAGATATCAACCTAATAATTACTCTTACAATGTGGCGATTGAAATGAGTATCAATTTATAGAAGCATGCATTTGAAACTGTTGATGTTCTCTTCATTAAACTTTAATGCTGTGGAGTGGGGCTAACATTAATTTTGATGATGAATCCCAGGCGTCGGAATTAAAGATTACTCGAGCCATATATATGCATGAACCTTTTAATAACTAAGTTTATAAATTTTTAAGCTGTGCCAAGAACATTTTGATGAACTCTATCTGCCAAAATTAAAGATTGTATCTCTTTAAATGAGTACATATTATGATTACATAATATCAGCATATTATGAAAAGATATTAAAACAAAAGAATATTGATAATTCATATTGTTATGGCTAATTTAATTGTACATCAAAAATATATTTAACCTAAATGATTAAATATTAATGGTGCATTTAAAAACTTGTAACCTCCAATATCATAATAACAATTAATTTATTATTGTAAATTTGTAATTAAAGAAAATAATTAAGGGTTTCTAAATCTTTTACTCTTACATTAAATTAATTAAGGGTTTCCATTCATTATGAATATTAATGTTTTTGTTGAGGGAAGATGAAGGAACTTCCTTTCTATATTGATTAAATAGTCCATTTTTGTATCTTATATTTGTCCTTTCACTATTAGAAACTCTTAGCTAGTTTAATGTGTTATTTAAGTTAAAACTTTGTTCAAACTTTAAAACATTTGATATTTCTGGAATTCTAAAAGTCAAGGGAAAACAAATAAACAGTCAATTCATTACATTATTAATTTAATATCACAACTATAAATGCTCACAACCCACCAAATTCGAAGAATAATAACTAATAAAGAAGTAAGCGTCAATTTAGTATAACGTCAATTCAAAAAAGTTAATGAAATATTTATTAAGAAACCTTTAAATGGATCATTCCATTAAATAATGAGAAACCGAAAGAAATAGTTTAAAATAATTATCAAGTTTAATTAACCATTAAAAAGCAATGATTATTATTAATTGCTTCTAATAAAAGCTAAAAAAATTAATATATAAACACTACATAATAAATTACATTATTCAAGTTAAATAAATAAATAGATCATAATAAATAAATTATTTAACTATTAATTTTGTGAATAAATAAAAAGATTATTTTATTTATCATAATAAATAAATCATTTAATATTATTCATTATTATTTATTAATAATTGGCACGTTCAATCCATATTTATGTTTGTGCAATTCTTCATATTTTTGGCTTATGTTAAAGTATTGCATGGGATTATGGCATTAAAATTAATATTAAATACTTAGTGGATACTTACCTATTGAATATAATGAGTAAGTAATAGTAGCAATAATGTCTAGAAGATCATGAGCCGTCTCATGAATAAAAAACCGGCCATGCATCAATGAATAAGTAAGTTTCACCATGCACTTAATATTTGATATTATTGTGAGAAATACAAAGACATTTTAGTGATTAATTAAAAGTTAATTAGGATAGATGTTGAATTGAAAACTTGAAAGTGGACTCATTTAATTCATACACGTTTTCAGAAAAATATAAGATTTTTTTTTCAATACTAAGAACAAAACTAATTAATAAGGTATTAAAATTTTATCATGAAATTTAAATTAATGAATTCTTCATCACTTTTCACCGTTTTGTATTCTATCAATTAATTTTGTTATATAAAAAATCATTCAACCGTTACAATTGAAGGAATTTGAACATATTTCACAAGAGAGAAATATTAGTTGTAGCATTTAATTAGTTTAATCTGTGATATCTCTTGAATTGAATATATAACTTTTTCACAAGTTATAAAAAGATTTAATTAGATAATGGAGAATATAAAAAGATGATATACAAAAAATCATTCAACCGTTACAATTGAAGGAATTTGAATATTAATTACTTAATATAAACTCCAAGCACTAAAACAAAAAGGTTGCATAATTAAATAGGGGATTATGGCATTAAAATTAATATTAAATATTTAGTGGATACTTACCTATGGAATATAATGAGTAAGTAATAGTAGCAATAATGTCTAGAAGATCATGAGCCGTCTCATGGATAAAAAACCTGTCATGCATCAATGAATAAGTAAGTTTTACCATGCACTTAATATTTGATATTATTGTGAGAAATGCCAAAGACAATTTAGTAATTAATTAAAAATTAATTAAGATAGAGGTTGAATTAAAAACTTAAAAGTGGACCCATTTAATTTATGCATGCTTTTAGAAAAATCTAAGATCTATTTTTCTAACACTAAGAACAAAATTAATTAATAAGGTATTAAAATTTTATCATGAAACAACAAATAACTTTACACAAATTTTAAAATAGATAACCCACACCCAATTTGTTCAATCATTTGCTTAAAATACAAAATGGCGATATTGGATAACGTAATCATAATTTCTGAACAATACCTCCACGTATTTGCATAATTTGTTTTTATGAATGATGCAAAAATTAATTTATTTTTTACACCATCTCAATAAGTCATTCTTTCAATTTCAAGAGCAATGAAGAGAGATAAATGCAAATATCATTTAAATATCAAATAAATCATTGTGATACAGGCCACTAATTTTATTTGTATTACACTTGCTACACACACATAGAAGAATATTGTATATAATTATCAAACTGAATTTAATTTACTTCAAATCTTCCAAATTGGGTGTGCTCGATCACTTTGTCTAAATGGTCATGTACTTTATACAACACTGTATGAAAGAGGAAAAGAAAAAGAAAAAGAAAGAAGTAAAAATAAAAGAATTTGATAACACTTTCTTATTGTCTACACATTCATGTACAAGTTTATTAATAAAAAAAACAAATAAATTCAATGACTATCAAATATCAATCCGTTCAATTACGCTTTCTTCTTGGCTAATTGATGTTCATTCTCCATATGTTCGAAGAGGCTTCCATCATAAATAGCTTTGACTGTGTAAGCAGCAACCCTGCAAATTGTTTCAACATCTTAAAAATCTTATACAATGCTATCCTCACTATATGATTTCGTTAAATTGATTGTTAAAAATTCGAAACAGAGTAAAAGTCACCAATAAATAATGTTAGGAATTCCCAAAAGTCACCAAATTGAAACAATGAGAACACTTAAATGATAACTTCCTCTCTTCTTTAATAATTATATTATTTAATGGTAATAATAATAATAGAAAAATATTATTATTATTATTATTATTATTATTATTATTATTATTATTATTATTATTATTATGTGCATCATTAATTTGTTATAATAACATATATATTAATAATAATAATAATAATATATGTATTATTATTATCTAATATTTAAATATTATTTAAATTGGCTAGGTGAATAAACAATGAGTTGATATTTATATTCCAGCAACTTTTAATTCGAAGAAAAAGAAAAAACAATGCTTAGCCAAAGTGAATCAAGTAATAAATAACATACCGTGTAAAGCAAATTCTCAATCCTTCGTTCACATCCGTCAGTAACAATGGCCTGGAATTAACAATAAAAAAATTAAAAGAAAAATTGCATGGGTATAAAAAACTAACAAAAACGATTAAAAAATTTAAACGAAAGGGGCTATGAATAAGAAATACCCATCGAAATTCAAAAGTGACTTTAGCAAAGAACATGCAAAAATACCTTGTGAATGATGGCGGCCAAATTGGCGGTAACTTTGTTATTAGTAATTGTGTTCTTGGCCGTTCGATCATCGAGGCTGATTTTCAAGAACAGCTCCAGGATTTCCGATTTGTCATCTTTAGAAACCCCAACTATTGTTTAATTACTCTTTCTTTGCGCTTTGAAATGCTACAACGGGAGAAAGTCGAGGTTTCTGATTTTGCAGCGAATATTTGAAGGACCAAAGTGTTTGATTTTGAAATTAGAGGGTGGAATTGCAGGGAGCAAAAACACAGTGCAGCCATAGATAGATATTTCTCTACAAACAAATGAAGAAGACAAATAGAGGGATTATATAGTGAGAAAACGAAAGGAAATTGCACAAAAGAAGCTGAAAAATGAAGAGGAAAAGACATGCGCTGAAATAATAGAAATAAAAAATATAAAAAGATAGAAAAAGGAAGAGAAAAATACATGAGCTAAGATAATAGATAATTAGAAAAGATGAGAAATGGTGATGCCACCTCACCTCCCCAATATTCAGCTTTATATATATATATAGATATATAGATTACTTAACTGTAATTCAATGGATGAATGTCACATTAATTATTTTTCAAATTAAGACTTAAATGTTAAAATACCTATTATTGCTCTATATTAATTGTCATTGTGTAAATATGATTATTTTTATACCTTCCACCCAACCCCGAAAAGATCAATTTCATTATTCATTAATTTTGGGTTTAAGCGCCAATAGAGTCAACCCATTAAAATTGTTGGTTTAGATTAGATTAGACGTTTATTTGGTTGGATCAAGTTTAGACTTTTCCCCAATTCCACTTTGGATGACTTGGGATAGAAATTAAACCCAATTCCGACCTATGTGCTTAGCTGCACTTGAAACTAGCTCTTCTTGCAAAATTTCATGAACTTTTTTCTTTCCTTTTTTATAAGATGGTAGTGTCGTTAGGGTACACCAAATTTAAAACCTTACTAATAATATAAATAATCAATATAAAGCAAATAAAGATCGATCCCATGAAGACTAGTTAGTTTTATTTATTATCAACTCTAAAATAAAGACTAAATAATAATAATAAATACCAACTATAAATAAATAAAAGGGGGGGTTGTGAATTTTTAACTAAATTGCAAGAAATAAAGAAACTAAAACACGAAATAATAATTTAATAAAAACTCTGATTAAAGAATAAATAAATAATAATAATGAAAACTTTGGTCAAAAGATCATTATCTACCACCAAACATGTTCATTATGTCAGTTCTATTATTAATTTTAATTGAAATTATCAATCGTAGATAACAAACTCTATTAATTCATATATTTTCTTACTAAATCGTTAGGCAAAACAAGCTCTTCACCTAATCTCTAACCATTAAATAATTTAGAACAAGCTCTCTAAATTTAAGATAATGGAAGCATTAAGCAAAGAAAGATATTAGGTTGATCTAGGCAATAAACACATAAGCTCAGATTATTTAACTTAGGTTATGTTCTCCAATTGAAATCACGGATTCCAATCTGCTACTAATGATTAAAATATCAAGATAATTATGGATCAAGAATTTTAATCTAACAATAGAATTTATTCAAGTCCTATCTAATTGGCCACTTAAATAAGTCAATAATAAAGTCATAAACATTAATAACAGAAGAACATAAACAATTTCAATTAAAGAAATTAAATTATAGAAATTAAATATTAATTATAAAACATATCTGGGATTTTGAATTCACCCTTAACCAAATAAAAAATTTAGCCTAACATAATAGAATTGAAAATAAAAGAATAGATAAAACTAATCATGAAGAATAATTAAAGCTGCTGGCTCAGCTCCAATTTAATTCCTTGCGACTTCTCTCTTTATTTTTCTCTTCCTCTGCGGCCTTTTTTTTATCTTCAATTGTGCGGCTGCCTCCCTTCAATTGTATGTGGCTGCCGAATTCTTCTTCAATTGCCGCTTTCGGGTTTGTGGTTTCTTGGAATGTGCGGCAGCCCTCCTTTCAAAAGCCAAATGTTGGCTTTTATAATGCTTGACAAATCCTTGTAGAGTTAGGTAGCTTGGCCGAATCCAACATGTAAAAGCCAAATAAGGCCATTAGTTTACTTTCCATTAATTGCCATGCACATGCAATTTGTTTCCTATATTATTGTTTAAGCCACTTCATATAATTTAATGCTTTAATTTGAATGCTTTGCACATGCTCGTCCTCCATTATAATTTCCTTATGCGCAGATTTCCTTCTAAAAAAAATACGTCTCACGTGCATGTGTAAGTAAACTAATAATAATTCTTCAATTCTTTTCAATTTTGATTGTTTGAAGTAAATTTTTTTCTAAAAGTTCTGATTTAATGCTTCTTTAATCTTAGAATATACTAAAAATAACAAAATATAAAAAATTAACATAATAAAATATAATTTAATAAAATTAAAAATTAACTACAATAATTAGAATATTTAATATCAAAACAAGAAAAAGATAAAGAATTTAATAATAAAATACATAAAAAATATGCTCTTATCATAAGATTGTGTACAACTATATAAGCACTCTTTTAAGTTTGCTGGTAGCTTGTAATAGTTCCCAATATTTGAATTTGTACCTGAATCTTGTAAAAGGTAATGATAGGATTACAATTTTTTTAATAAATTAATACAGTATAATATGAGTGATTGACTGAAAATATCACATGACTCACATAAATCATTTTAGTATTTTTATTAAATCAATCACATGATACCAGATTAATTTGTATAAAAATAATTTATACTTATATATGTATAAAAAATTTGAATACCGATTTTAGGTCGGAGTCGTTTTCAGCATGGCATTATCATCTCACATCAAATTTATTTGATTAGGGTTCGCAACTTGCGTGCAAACCATACGAGTCTGAAATCTCGAAGATGCATGTCCAACTCCCACAAACACGTGAATGGCTGAAAAGCTTTGGGATCTCGAGGCAATGAATATAAAAATGAAAGCAAACAGAGTATGTTTTTGAACCTGTATATTTTTGTAGTGAATATGATGAATACGGGTAATGGCCAATGGGTATATGATGTGTGGACGTTCTATACAACATTAAACAAATAAAGATAAACTAAAAAAACACATAGAAGTTCAAACTTGAGACAGAGAAAATCTCATAACATAACGTTGGTTTGTTTAAGCTATATATACATGTATATGAATCAAATTAATTCGCATATTGTATGAATCAAATTAATTAGTATATTTGTTATACTTGTTTGGTGGTAATGTCTGTCTCCCTTGATGCTTCGCGTTCATGTGAGCTGTTCCAGAAAATAGAAAAGAAAAAAAAAAGTTAAAAATAATTTTTGGTTCAACCTCTCAGTCACCACTCTCCAAACTTCTGTAGTAATGGCTGCAAAGAATTACAAAATTCATTCGTTAGGAAGCCGTCCATCATCAATGTCGAATTGAACCACTGAACCGTCTCTGACGTGACAAACACCGGGAAAAATCCCCAATCTTTTTTTTTTTATTATTATCATCAGCGGAAAGGACACTTTGTTCCTCGCTGTCCTTTCCTAAATCCTAACCCAAATCAAGGCTCTATATGCTCTTTTAAATAAAAACCAACTATATAATCTATATATATATATATAAAGTTGGTGCCAGAAGTACTAATGTGGCATTATTATTTTTCGTCTTTGTATATTCTCTATTATTTAATAAATTAACTGAATTTTGTTGGTGTTTGGGTCCTCCTTTTATCATGCTTTAGTATTTATTAGTGACTTTTGAAAATTCATGATATTATTTAAAGCATTAAAAACATTAATAATTGAAGACAAAAATACAAAGAAATGTACGTGTAATTTCCTTTCGTTTTCTCACTATATAATCCCTTCATTTGTCTTCCAATCTTCATCATCATCATCCATCAAAATCAATTTCCTCACTCTTCACACTTTACACTTGATTACACACTCAAAAATTCAAATTTCACAATTAAACTCAATTGATCTGAGGGAAAAAAAAATGGCACTGCTAATGCTTGACTCAGCCTTCGACATAGACAAGCTCAGCTGCGAAATCTTCTCAATTCTTGAAAACAAGTTTCTTTTCGGCTACGATGAACCTATATTGAGTTTCATAATATGGCAAATGTTTTTCATAGGTTTATTCCTTCAAAGTTTGAAGAAAATTTCACCAAGCATGCACGTATGCACCCAAATGCTTTGACATCCGATGAACTGAAGGGAATGCTTAAAGCTAATAGAGAACCCAAGGATTACAGAGGATGGTTGGTTTTTTTCTTCCTTTTTATTCTGCTAACTTACTCTATTTCGGATTTTCAGCAATCAATTTAACGAAATAGATAGTGGGGATAGCATTGTATAAGAATTTTAAGATGTTGAAACAATTTGCAGGGTTGCTGCCTACTCAGAATGGAAGATATTGTATCTTCTTTGCAACAACAAGAATGGTTTGCTGCATAAAGGCACAGTCAAAGCTGTTTATGATGGAAGTCTCTTTGAACATATAGAGAAGGAACATCAATCAGCCAAGAAGAAAGCGTAATTGAACTGATTGGTATTTGATAGTCAGTGAATTTATTTATTTTTTTTCTATTAGTAAACTTGTACATGAATGTGTGGACAAAAAGAAAGTGATATCAGATTCTTTTATTTTTATTTTTTTTTCTTTTCCTCTTTTCTGCAGTGTTGTATAAAGTATATGACCATTTACACACACAGTGATCGGGCACACCCGGTGGATGGTCCAAATTTAGAAGATTTGAAGTAAATTAAATTCAGTTTAATAATTATATACAGTATTCTTCTCTATGTGTGTAGTAAGTGTAATACAAGTAAAATTAGTGGCCTGTATCATAATGATTTATTTGATATTTAAGTGATATTTGCATTCATCTTTCTTCATAGCTCTTTGAAATTGAAAGAATGGCTTATTGAGATGATGTAAAAAATAAATATGAATTGCATGAGTATGATTCATAATAGTTGTTGGTTGAAATTAATAATTTATATGTATTAGTTGTCGGTTGATGTGGTATAGACAACTTGAAGCTGAATATTAATTGAGAATGAGGAGAAGAGATCTGGCGAGTGTAGTGATGTCACAGTGGTATCCATGTAGCTAACTTAGAAGTTTGAAGAGGGTTTAACACTTGCTAATGGGAGTTAAATCAAGAAGATAAGTTATGCAAGATAAGTTCTATATTGTGGGGTCTGAGGGCAATTATTTGGAAGAAGTGACGCTAATTAAATAGCTTTTAAAGTTATTTATTGGCTTCAAATTTGTAAAGATGGGTCACATTGGATTCTCAATTAGATTTTCATCATCTCTTCAATTCTCTGTTTTATTTTGTTTGAGTTAAGAGTTGAATAATAAGAAATTTCATAGAGTTAATCATTAGGAAGCAGGGTTCTTTAGTTGTTTACTTCAAAGAAAAACTCACCCAAAGATTGATTCGATATAGCCTTAAAACAATTCTGAGTAATTTTTCTTTCCCTTTCTTTGCAACTTTTCCATCTAGACAAGAGCTTGAGTAACCATTAATAATAATTAATTATAAGCCTTGAAACGTGTCTCTTCCTCTTTTCATTTAAATTCAACAATATGCAATCATTAATAATAATTAATTATAAGCCTTGAAACATTCATTTCTTTTATTATGTCAGCAATTAAACATTCGTGGCTTAAAAAACATCAACTAATTAGTATAAGAAGGAAGGTTCCCATCTTCTCTCAACAATGCCACTACCAAGGCCTAATTTTAATGCCATAATCCCATATTTAAAGACTATTTTTTTTATTTATTGCTTTATCATAAAAATTAATTGACAGTTTGACTTACTGTCTATATATATACATAAAGTTAGGACTAGAAGAGCTGATATGACATCACTATTTCTCATATTTTTATATTCTCTATTATCTAATATATTGGCTGAAATTAAAAAATAATTACATTACAAAAGATTAAAAATAAAAAATAAAATAAGGAACCCACTAATAATAATTAATTATAAGCCTTGAAACACGTCTCTTCCTCTTTCTATTTAAATTCAACAATATGTAATCATTAATAATAATTAATTATAAGCCTTGAAACATTTATTTCTTTTATTATATCAGCAATTAAACTTTCGTGGCTTAAAATGCATAAACTAATTAATATAGGAAGGAAGGTTCCTTCATCTTCTCTCAACAATGCCACTACCAAGGCCTAATTTTATCGTCATAATCTTATATTTAAAGACTATTTTTTTTAGTTATTGTTTTATCATAAGAATTAATTGATAGTTTGACTCACTAATTTTATTAGTTATTACCTAATTTTTAATTTTTTTTTTCAATAAATACATCCAATATTTGTTGAAGAAAAAAGGATAATACTAAATTCTTTTTTCAAAGCCACGCGAAGCGTGGTTCTACTTCCTAGTTATTGATAATCGGCAAATTCACATCGAATCATCCGAACACGGATTTCTAATATATATATATATATATATATATATATATATATATTAGAAATATTTCAATTCAAAATTTTAAAATACGGAAAAAAATTAATAAAATACATAAATCACGTGTGCAGTTTTAAACCTATTAAATTTTACGATTTAAAAATTTTTTCAAACTTTCATAGACTTTAAAATATCAGAAATAATATATATATAATTCTTCCTTAATGAGCAGGGACAGAGCTACTTGCGGTCTAGGGTGGGCTGTAGCCCGTCCAAAATTTTCAGATATTTGCAAAATTACCCTTGTATCAAATTTACAAAATTGCCATTACTTTATACTTTGATTTACTACTTTGCCCTTCCATTAATTTTCAACTTCGCCATTGATATGAATAAATGAAAAAAGAGAGCATTTGCTTTTGCTCTACGCTTCCATATTCCAGAACGTGCCGTCTCTGTGTCTTGGCTTCTTCGGGGCTCCGTGCGGTGCTTTTTCTACAATTATTCGTCTTCTCTTGGTGAGAATATATAACAAATTTATTATTTTTTAATCATTTACACAATATTTTATTAATTGTAAGATAGTAAAGACTAAATATCATACTATTTAGTTAGTTCTTGTTCTAATTTTATTGTGTATTTGGGTAAGATTAAATTATTGTTAGGTCAAATCATTGAATTCTGGCAATCAAATTTTTAAATTGATTATTGATACAACATAGATTAGAGATAGTTTTTTTTTTTCGTTAAAGAGAAGAAGCAATTTTCTATTTAGTGCTCTTATAAAATATTTCTTTACTTTTCATGTGTTAATTAATATCAAACAATCAACCATCAAAACCTAAAAAAACTCTTCTTGCATTTTTTTTTAAAAAAGATGGTGGTTAGTCATCAAGTGAGATTCCATCTACTATTGATGATCCTAAACTAGATGAGCAACCCGCATTAAAGTCTCGAAGAGTTGAAGCTCAAAGTAAAAATATTGCTTTATTAGAACGTGATCCGAAGTTACGTAAACCAATATGGACATATCCTGTTAATCAATAAGGGTCCATATCAACCGAAGTTAGAAGAATTTCCACCTTTATTTGATGGGCAACAATTTCGTCGATTTCAGTACACTTGGTATGCACAATTTCCTTGGCTTGAGTATTCCAAAGAAATTGATGGTGCATTTTGTTTTGCATGTTTTCTTTTTGATGAAAAAATAGCAAAATATCCTAAGTTTACAATTGAAGGGTTTAGGAGTTAGAAGAGGATTAATAATGGGCAGAGATGTTCTTTTTTGCATCATGAAAGGGGGCTTACTTCACATCATGCTAAGGCTATGCTAAGTGGGGTGGTTTAAATAATCCATCTCAACATATAGATAGAGTCATGAATGCACAATCATCACAATAGATTTTACAAAATAGATTGCGGCTTGAGACCTCAATAAAAGCTGTTAAATGGCTTGCAAAGCAAGCATGTGCTTGATGAGTCCATTAAATCCTCTAATCTTGGAAATTTTATTAAAATGATAAAGTATTCGGCAAGGATGAATAAAGATGCTGAAGTTGTCTGAAAAATGCTCCGGGCAATTCAAAATATACTTCACCCGATATTTAAAAGAGCTTTTGAATATCATTGCCAATAGAGTGAGGCAAAAGATTCGTGAAGAAATTGGAGATGCAAAATTTTGTATTCTTATTGATTAAGCACAAGATGAATCTAAAAAAGAACAAATGGCTATTATATTGAAATATGTTGATTGTGATGGATTTGTTCGTGAACGATTTTTTGAAGTTGTAAATGTAAAGGAAACTAGTGCATCAACTCTTAAAAAAGAAATATGCAATGTCCTTACTCGTTATAATCTTTTGGTTGAAGATTTATGAGGACAAGGATATGATGTTGCTAGTAATATGCAAGGTGCATGGAATGGATTACAAGCATTATTTCGAGAAGATTGTCCTTATGCATATTATGTATATTGTTTTGCTCATCAATTGCAGCTTAAATTAGTGAAAGTTTCTAAAGATGTGCCTGATGTCTGGATTTTTTTTTCAACATTGAATTCTATTGTCAATGTTTTTGGTTCCTCTCTTAAACGTCATTTTGAGTTGAAATCAATTAGAGAGGCCGAAATTATCGATTTAATAGCTTTTGAGGAGCTGAAACTGGTACAGGAGCTAATCAAATTTGTTCATTGCAACGACCTGGAGCAACTCAATGGAGCTCTCATTTTACTTCTGTTAGTAGATTGATCAGTATATTTGGTGCTTGTTGTGCAAATTTTAATGTACTCGCAAGCGCACGAATCTATTATAATATAGATTATGAATAACGAGGTCGAACCCACAAGGACTGTCAATTTTTAGGAAAGTAAAATTTAATCTAAACTAATTATAACTCTATCCTAATTAAAAAGAAAATATTTTGTTTAAAACTAAAGATGCAATTAAAATTAAAACGAGTAATTTAAAACAAGAATTCAAGAGATTGAAGCTATCAAGGTTTCAGAATTCACCACTGTTCAACTTAACAATTATCTAATTACCAATTAATTCCCAATTTTGGAGTGACAACTCGAAATCAATCTATGTCTACTCATGGATATAGCAATTAAGCCCAATTAAAATTAATCTTATGTAGGTTTTTTTTCTGCTTAATAGTATGACATCTAAGCATCCCATGTAAACAATATTAAATAACAAAGAGTCAAAGTTTTCTTAAGCACTCTGTGTAAACAATTTAATGAAAGACACAGAATTAAAGATAATCACATATAAACTTTATAAATCCAAGCATAGGTTTAGTCAAATATTTATTCTAACAATTAATAATGCATGACAAAATTGGTGAAAAGATTTAATAATATTCAACCAAACATGTGAAATAAAAACCATAAAAATTAAAGTATAAGTAGGGAATTAATTGAATAAAAAATAATTTATTTTATTGAACAAGGCTTTATCCTTAACTCTAGTATAAAAAATTTAATTAGACATAATTGAATTGGAGGTGAAAAAGTTAATAGAACCCATCATGCGGCTGCTGTCAGTCTGGGTCTATTTCTTCTCTTCTCTCGGCGGCCTCTCTCTTGCGTCCGTCTCCTTTGGCGGCTGCCCCTCTTTTAAAGCCAAAGGCTTCGCTTATATGGATATATGTATGCAAGCCACCGACCCTTTTTTCCTTAAGCCAAAAGGCTTTACAATTTAAAAGCCCATAAACTTTAATGCCACCGCTCAAAGCCAAAGCTCATGATTTAACCTTTAATTGCTTTTCGGCCTTGACTGTTCCTTCCAAAAACATTTAAACCAATAATCCTTTTGCAAAATTAAATCTTCTTGTCTTCACTTGTAAATTGAAGGAAGTTGCTCGCATGTGCAATTTGTAATTGGAGAATAAATTGTAATCTTCTATTCTTTAATTCTTTTCCATTTTTGCACTTTTTGTTTCTTAATCTTCAATTATTTTCTTGTTCAATAAATTAATTCAATTAACTGAAAATAACAAATAAAAATAACTAATGAATATATAATAAAGGGTAAAATATGTAGATAAATTATGCCCATCAGTGTTGTTCATAAGTATCTTGAAAAGATAATTTGTGACAGATCGAATAATGACATACGGGGGGAAGCTTAAGGTGTGTATCATGCAATGTCAACCTTTAAATTTGTATTTATCTTGCATTTAATGAACAAGGTTTTAGGGATAAGTGACTTACTTTGTCAAACATCACAAATGAAATCTTAAGACATTTTGAGTGCTATGCATTTAATATCAACTACAAAATTACTTCTTCAAAGCTTAAGGGAGAGTGGTTGGGATGCTTTTATTAAGAGTGTGATATCATTTTGTGAAAGTCATCATATTGATGTGCCTAGAATGAATGATCGCCATATGAAAGGTACAATGCGTTCTTGTCAGCAGAAAGATTTTGTTACAGTGGAGCATTATTATCGAATTGATTTGTTTAACTCTATAATAGGATTTCAATTGATGGTGTTAAATAATAGATTTACAGATCAGACGGTGGAACTTCTTCCTCTAAGCTCTGCTTTGAATCCTATTGATTCTTTCAAATCATTTAATGTTGATGATATTTGTAATCTTGCAGAGAGATTTTATCATCGAGTTTTTACTCAATTTGAGATACTTGCTTTGAGAAGACAGTTAGAATATTTTCATATTGATGTGCTTTGTCTTGTTGAGTTTCAGTGTATTTCTTCACTTTCTGAATTATGTCGATAATTAGTTGCGACAAAAAAGTTTCAAATTGCCTTCTTGATATACATATTGATTTGTTTAGTGTTGACTCTTCCTGTTTCGACGGCAATGACCGAGCGAGCATTTTCAGCTATGAAGTTCATCAAGACACCACTTCGAAATAAGATGAAGAATGAGTTTATGTCAGATTGTAGGGTTATCTACATTAAAAGAGAATTTGTAGACATTATCGATTCAAATTCGATAATAGATGAATTTAATTCTAGAAAGTATCGTAAGGCACAACTTAAATAATATTTAATTGTAATTTAATTACTTCTTGGATTTGATGTACTTTCTTATGTATTAATGAAATTTTCATTAAGATTTATATTTTTAGTTGCATAATATTTGGACTTAAAAAAAATTTAGCCTACCCAAAATATTTTTTTTAGCTTCGCCCCAAACGAGAATATCTTTTCTATTATTTTTTTTTCTATTAACTGTCAATAATGGAGGCTGTCACAACTGGATGGCTAACGGTTGGATGGCCATGTCGAGTGGGTGGAGTGCGCTATCAGTGGCTTGAAAGTTAACTACTTTTGGCATCACATATTAACGACTGGGCCACTTACATGCCATTTATTGCTTATGCTTGGCCACACGTAAAAGGCAAGTTGTGAGCCATGCTCACTATAAATTGAGGGGTGCGTTCCCTCAGATTTGCATCCCAAAATTTTGAAGAGAAATAGAGCCGAGAGAATTGTGAGAGTTTTAAGAGTTTTAATCTCTTGGTTGAGTAGTGATTTGAGAATTTGGGTGTACTCAAATTTTGGGTAATAAGTTAAAATATTACAATACTTATAACTATTTTTCATTAATAGAATATTTTTTGCTTTCTTCGTCTTAGGCTAAAAATTGAATCATGTAATTTTAGTGTCATGTGATTATTATTTATAACTATTTATTTCTTAATTTTACGTTTCCCTCGCCCACGACATTCTCGCGATTTTCGCCACATTATATATATATATACATATATTAACGATGTTTTTTTTTATTATTTAAGCTATATGTAGATTACGCGCGCAAATACACACTCTCCCTCGTCCGAATTCTCGTTCTCTTCTTACAGCTCTTTCAATGTAAATTCAATGATCGCCCGTCACATTCCGTTTTACAGAACATGTTTTCCAAAAAAGCGGGAACCGTCTTCCTTTTTATTTTTTCAAATTTTTAGCGCATTTCACGTGAACTGCGATAAACAGCTTCGTAAAATTATTCTGATTCTCATGCTTTTGCTTTTGTTGTTTCAGATTGGTATATTGCGAGAATGTCGAAGGCTGGAGCTTTTGAATTGGCTTCTGGTATCGGCGGAAAGATTGACAAAACCGAAGTGCTCTCCGCCGTCGAAAAGTATCATTACGTTATACTTTTTTTTAAAAAAATTGTTTTTAATAAATTATACTTTTAAATTTGAAATTTCTCAGATATTTACTCAATTTCTACGTGCACATTCTATCGTTAAATCTAGTGCTGAATGTGAGTTGGTTAGTTTGAGTTTTCTTTTTTTTTTTTTTTTTAAAGTAAAAAAAATTAGTGATTTTTTTTTATTGTTTATTTTGTTTTTGCTCAAAGAATTATTGCAATTGGCGGATCTGAGTAATGAACGGATCTGTGAAGAAAGACGCATGAGGATTATTTGAATTTAGAGTGTGGTCCCAGCATGTTCACTGATTGAGTACTATGTCAATTCTTCTACCTGCTCTCTATTGCTTGAATGCCATATTGTCTCGAATGAAAACATTTTAATGTAACAAACAGAAAACGATGCCGTTGGAGAATATGAGAATTCTGATGAATGTTACTTGTAAATTTGTAATAGTTTCTGGCTTTTCTTTAAATGTTTTAATGATTGAACTGTCAGTTCATTTGTGTTGACCACACACCTCTGCTTGTTTTGAAGCTGGTTTTGAACATGATAAGAAAATGTCCAAATTTTGAAAGCTCTAATTTCTCGATGGAGGTTTGAAGCTTGTTTTCAAGTTTGGTTTTGCTTGTGATGCCACAAAAAACTCTTTACTTTTTATAAATTAACTTGTTTTCAAGTTTGATCTTTTCAATATAAATTAACTCTTACTTTTTCCAGTTATTTTATATCTGAAGTGTTATAATTTATTTTGGACTAAAAGAGAGCCACTTTTGATGGAATGTTTTGTTCTTCATGGAAATGAAATTGCCAAGAGAAAAATAAAAGGAAGTGGTTAAGGCTCTATTTATTTCCATTTTTAGGCATTGAAGTCATAAACTGTGATGCCACAAAAACACATAATTATGCATAACGACCAATCAGCAAGATGGCATGACTGATGTTTCGGTACTTCCTGGGTATTCCTGAATGTCCGAAGCTCTTTTTAGTTTCAGCCATAAAAGTTTGAGCTTACTATTGCAGGTATGAGAAGTATCATGTATATTATGGAGGTGATGAGGAAGAGAGAAAAGCTAACTACTCTGACATGGTAAGAAAAGTTCAATATATCTCCCTAAGTTACATTTAATGTTACTTACAGCCAAGCAAAATTCATCCACTGTCCCACCTGGCCCCACCGCTCTGTTACTCACTTTTGCACTAACAAAGCCTGGTTGTAAGTTATAATAAATGGAACTTAGGAAAATCCTTAAAATTATCCAACTTAAAAGAATAGATACCTGCCATTCAGCTTAATGTTTCTATGCCCCCCCCCACAGCATCTTTATTTTCTTTATATGGTGTGTCTCTGCTTTTCTCTAAATATTTTTCGATTGGCATCACGTGGTTTGAGATTTTGGTTTAAAACATTTTACTTTATCACATCATAATACTTGTAAAATGCCTGCATATACAGCAACATCTAATTGTCTGATCTTTTATTTCAGGTTAATAAATATTATGATCTAGCTACCAACTTTTATGAGTTTGGCTGGGGGGAGTCATTCCATTTTGCATCAAGGTAACCATTTATTATTGTCTGGGGTTCCTACTCAAGTGACATATGACTTTGGTGATGCTGTTGATATCATGAGTGTAAAAACTTTGATTGTTTCAGATGGAAAGGAGAGTCTCTTCAGGAGAGTATCAAACGACATCAGCACTTCTTTGCTTTGCAACTTGGCCTTAAATCTGGACAGAAGGTTTTGCACTTCTGAAGAACACGGAAATATTGTATATCAGAATTCAAATATTAAGTTTGGTTGTGACATTGGCTTTTACTGGTGTTGAAATAGGTTTTGGATGTTGGATGTGGAATTGGTGGACCTTTGAGAGAAATTGCTCGATTCAGGTAGGGACATCTATGCTTGACCTTTCTCTTGTCGTGAAGCATTATAGGGTAAACTGGCGTGCAATGAACGTATACTGATTATGTTGTGATTTGCTGCAGCTCAACATCAGTTACTGGGTTGAACAACAACGAGTATCAGATAACAAGAGGAAAGGTACATATGTTCTCCGTGTGATTATCGTACATTTGTTTTTAGCAGCTATTTGCATCATATAACAAATCCCTATTTCTTATGGCCTTTTTTCTCTCGTTCATAATTTTTTAAACTGCTGAAATACCTTGTGATGTAAGAAGATGATGTTGCACTACAGGAATTAAACCGCATTGCAGGAGTGGACAAGACCTGCAATTTTGTAAAGGTTAGTAGTATTCTTTAGTGACCCTCGTACTTTTTATTGTTATTTTTTTTAAGTGCATCTGCCTCCCTGTTTCTTTATTCTATTACACCAAAGTTTCAATACTTGTGCGAAAAGCATTTCATATGATAGAATGGTTTATGCTTCACCATGATGGACTTCATGATTGTTGCTTTTTCTTAATAATGCAGGGTGACTTTATGAAAATGCCCTTTCCTGACAATAGTTTTGATGCTGTGTATGCAATTCAAGCAACCTGTCATGCTCCAGATGTAGTATGTCAATTTAAAGTCCTCTATCCAACTTTATTTCCTTTGCATAGATGGAAAACATGAAATTCATTAGGGTGTGTGTGTGTGTGCATTTCCCACTGGTTGGTCTTATCTTTGTTTATGTTCTGGACAGTATGGATGCTACAAAGAGATTTACAGAGTATTAAAGCCTGGCCAATGTTTTGCTGCAGATGAATGGTGCATAACTGATGCATTTGATCCAAACAATCAAGAACATAAAAAAATTAAGGTTATTTATCTAAAAAGGATAAAGAAAAATCCTGCTGGTTACTATGTACCTGTGGCTCGATTAGTATGATTAAAATGTATAAAGTTCCATTGGCGCAGGCAGAAATCGAGATTGGTGATGGGCTTCCAGACATCAGGTTGACTAGAAAATGCCTTGAAGCTCTGAAACAAGCCGGTTTTGAGGCAAGTTGCAAATTATTCCTTTTTAAAAAGAATGATTCATTTTTAACGTCTTTTTGTTAAAAGAATGTCTGGTTGATGCTCGAGGGAATGCAAATATGGGCTACGCAAGGTACAAATTTTATTTATTTATTATTTTTTTGTGAAGGTGTTATGGGAGAAAGATCTTGCTGCAGACTCACCTCTCCCATGGTACTTGCCTTTGGATACATCTCACTTTTCACTGAGTAGCTTCCGCCTAACATCAGTTGGACGTTTTTTGACTAAAAACATGGTAATGATTGTTGAACTACTAATTATTCTTGTGATGTTATTTCTTAAGAAACAAATTTCTCAAAAAAAATGGTTGAAATTAAGAAACATTGTATTCATTGTCTGTTCTGCTAGTTTCAAACTATTGCTCACATTTCACTAAATGATTTTTCCTTCCGTAGGTGAAAGCCCTAGAATTTGTGGGACTAGCTCCAAAGGGAAGTCAAAGGGTTCATGCTTTTCTGGAGAAGGCAGCAGCAGGATTGCTTGCAGGCGGGAGGTCAGTTTCCTTTTTGATATATACCATTGATCCATTATTCATCTTACATCTCATAGTAACCTCTCATCAGATGAAAGCCATGTTCTGGTTATCCCAAAAGGATAGCCTAGTTGGTTGACCTCTTGTTCAAGTCCAAGGGATACATTTGAGGGTGGGGAAAAAGGTGAAATCAGAATAATGTTCTCTCCTTATATTATAGCAGCTCAGGCCCATGTGTAAATGAGACAAACGTACCCATTAGGTGGGATACGTTAACCTTAAATTCATCTAGTCCAGCCACAATTGTAACAGCTGGTGATAGACTACCTGTCTGCAGACATAGGTTACTATGATTAGGATACCTAAGATCGTCTTGTAGGAATTGAATCATGGCCTTAATTATTCATTTCATGGCCCGAAACTGAACATATGACGGATGCTGACACTATGATATAACTTGTTTGCTTTCAGGAAAGAGATTTTCACACCAGTGTACTTCTTTTTGGCCCGCAAGCCACAACATGGCTGATCTGTAAAATGAGTAGCTTCAGTTGTGAATCTCCGGAGTTGGACTCGGTTTCGAGCAATTTCTATTCTCTATTTTCTTAGTTTAATACGTTTATGTTTTATCACCTGTTTCTCTTACAATAGCGGGCAAGTTAGTTGTGTTTGTTTATCGCTTGTTATTTAATAACAAATGTACATTTTTACTTAAAATATTTGTTGCGACCTTCTTCCGACAAACGTAATATTTCTATCCGCTTTTCTAATATTGCAAACATTGAATAACAATAACGTGGAAGTTAAAATAATGTGGCACACCGCACGCACTCAGTCGTTTTGACTCGAAAATCAAAACGGCAACTGTAGTTGCATTTGAACTATAAACCATAAATAAGAGACAGAAATAACCTAATTCAAAAAATATATATATATATGTTTTATAAGATCATAGATCTACTTATATATATATATATATATTTTTTAAAGGAGATATACTTATATTTATGATTGAAAGTTTATTGGAAAAATTTAGATCAATATTATGATGATTTAGACTAAATTCTTATTTTCATATCATGAATATATCCTATAAATAATATTAGAAGAATATATCTACATTCTACTCTACTCATATTTGCGAGAAAATATCTACCTACTTAACTAGGTAATTAAAAAGGGAGATGAGTCTCAAAATTGAGAGTGGGAGGAAGTTATTAAAATTTATCTTTTAATTTTTTTTCTAAAAGCAGTATGGGACACTTCTTTTTATTTAATTATTATTTTTGTTTAAAAACAATAATTAGATCCAGTTAATTTAGTATCTATCTTGAACCCAATAATTCAAGCTTCATTATTTCTATATTCAATAGGGGAGTTTAAACACTAGAGGGCATTTAAGGAGCCTACCAATTTTCTTTGACAAGAATCGACTGATAGTAACTCTAACTCTCTTGTATCAACTAAGAGATTTTATTAATTAAGTTAAGCAGCACCCAAAATCATATCCTCTTAGTTGCATGTTTCTTGATATAAATTCAAGACTCTCCATTATTTTTAAAATATTCAGTCATCATTATTCTTATCTCAAATTTTTAATATTATCCCAATTAAATCTTTCTTGTACATTCTCTAAAAAAAAATTTTAATCTCAGAATTATCACTTTTCAAAATTTCCACTGGAATCCGAAAAATAAATATTATATTAATATTCCCGTGCCACACATATTCGTATGTTCGGGTTCTTATAAATTATTCTTTTAACTGATGCTGATCAACTTGGACATCAGTATAAAGGGGGTCTATACTTGAATTAGTTTAAGACTTTGAATTTCTTGAAGCTTAACGGTCAAGATCTGAATAAAAATCACGTAGAGTCGGTACAATTATTGCTTCAAAAAGTTTAAAAAAAAAACTTATTTTATTATTTAATTAAGAAAAATATGTAAAAGCTGAGAGAAAGCCACCGTTTTAATTATTTTTTATTATTATTTTAATTAATAAATGGAGAGAAAGAGGCAGCAAAACAATAGTCGGGAATGCCCTTTCTCTCAGCTTTCTCTGCACTTTCTCGCATTTTCCCAGGTGCTGCCATTTAGCGTCCCCCCTTCTCACTCTTCCCAATACCTGTAATTGTATTAAAATAACTGTTTAAAAGGATTAAAATAATACGTTTTGATACTTAAAAAACGATGCAAATGCAGCAGACGTAATCTAGAAGATACCGCAAACATTATCCACATTATCAAACATTATCCTGATTTCTTATCTCCTCTAACGATCAACTTCTCCTCTAACCTCTCCTCTAAAGATCTCTTATCCGAAAAAAAGGGAAAAAAAATTAATGAACTGGGTGCAATGGCATGCAGATTTGAGTTGAATTTTTTCACTTCGTACCTTCACTCACTTCGTCCACTCACACATGCAGATCTGAATTCCCAACCAAATTTCTGCATCCCCTCCGTTTCCTTTCTCCATCCCCAACCAACGCACTAAACAGTAATTAAACTCATCCCCAACGCCTGCTAGTATTTGGCACCAAATGTAGATCTTCGGAATAATGGGCGCTGGTTTTATTTCATTTTTCTCCCGTTAACGCAAATGCAGATCTGAGTTCATGGGTTTGGGGATAATGACGCTTTTTTTTCTTATTTTAATATTACATTTTGACCTTTTCATTACTGTAACATCACCTTTTTATTATTTTAATATTTCAGTCGTCCTTCTTTCTTCTTTTTGTTTGTTTAGCAGCACTCTTGTGATAATGTCGCCTGAGCAGGCACGAAAAGTTATGACAACGTACGTCACACCTAAATTTGTAACAAGTATGACTAAAATTACCCTTGCCCCATCAGGAAGGGGTATTTCAGTCATTAAATTTGATTTCATCTCCGTTATAAAGTCATGCATTTTCATCATCGTTCAGGTTCACAAAGTTGCAACCTGCCCACCGCCGTTAGGGAATAGGGAACAGAAAGGAGATAAAATCGAGGAATTAATGGAGAATTTTAGCCCTGAAATCCTCCTCCTGACATTCATTTTCTCAACGGCAATCCTCTGCTACTACGTCTACACGATTAATATTCGCCAAAAGTCACGGTCTCTACCGTCACCACCAAATAAACTTCCGATAATCGGTCACTTTCACCTCTTCATGAAAGACCGGCAGCCGCATAAAAGTTTCGCTAAACTCGCAGAGAAGCTGGGTCCCATATTTTGCGTCCAACTCGGCCGAGTCCCGGCCGTTGTAATGAAGATTTTATTGATGTCTTGCGTAGAGTCCAAAAAAGAGATGATTTGGACGTCCCCATAACTGACGACAATCTTAAGGCTATTGTTTCGGTAATTATATATAGTTTATCCTATTAATTGGTCAATTTTTAATTCTTCATTTCTTCTGCTTAAGTAATTAATCTCTTTCTCTTGTATGCATGCGCTCAGGACATGTTCGTGGCTGGAGTTGACCCGTCGACAGCGACGCTAGAATGGATAATGACAGATCTTGCTAGGCACCCAGGAGTGATGAAAAAGGCACAAGAAGAAGTTCGAAGAGTAGTTACTGCTTCTGGGAGTGGGAGAGTCGACGAAAGCCATATCCAGCAACTCAAATACATGAAAGCTGTGATTAAGGAGTCAATGAGATTACACCCAGTTAACTTATTGATTCCAAGAGAGTCCTCCCACAAATGCACGCTTGAAGGCTACGACATACCGGCCAAAACTAGGATTTTAATCAACAACTATGCAATTGGGAGAGATCCCAAGTTGTTTGAAAATCCCCATGACTTCATTCCTGAGAGGTTTCAACACGAAGATATTACAGATTTTAAGGATGACGATTTCAGGTTTATGCCTTTTGGAGGAGGAAGACGAGGTTGCCCTGGCTATGGTTTCGGATCCATCACTGTACTGTTGACTGTGGCTCGACTTCTATATCATTTTGATTGGGAATTGCCTCCTGGACTTGGCGGCCCCGATGGTGTGGATCTTCAGGAGATTTTCGGTCTTGCTGCCAGGAAGAGAGTTCCTCTTGTGCTTATCCCAACAGTTAACAAGGATTTTGATTTCAACTCTAATTATGCTTAAATCATGAGTTTCTTTCTCTCACAGATTGCTGGCTGCTTATTACCATGAGGTGAGCCGCGGCCCCCTATAATAAATCTTTCTTATGCTAAGATAATAACAATGTATTATTATCTCAGAGAATGATTGACAACATCTTTATTCAGATCACTAGACATCATTTCTAGTTTAATTAGTTCCACTATACGCCGATAAGGTGGCCAACAAACCAAGTTATCAAATATCTTCGACCCAGCCCAAGCAATCTACTCAGATTTTCATCAGTTAGATGTTGCTTTGGGTTTTTTTTTTGACCCATCAACTTATCCAAGCCCAATTACCCTATTGCAGAGAAAAATAAAATTTAGAAAAGTACAAATGTCATTTGCCAAACCTATGTTATTGAATATTTGCTTTAGAATAATATTGGAAATCTCAATGTTTAGATTTTAATTTAATTACAATTATATATTTTTACTTATTTATTAAATGATAAATTTTATTATTTGTTAAATTGCTGTTATTTTATAGTTATATCATTAAATAGTTCACATACATAATTTTAATCTCAGCCAACACCAATTTAATTAATCCAATCACGTTGTATTCTCAAACCTCAAACCGAAGACCTTTGTTAAGCTAAAACAACTCCACGCCAGTTGATCTACACGCTTGTTGGTTTCATTATTCATTAATTTTGGGTTTAAGCGCCAACAAAGTCAACCCATTAAAAGGGTTGGTTTAGATTAAATTAGACGTTTATTTAGTTGATCAAGTTTAGACTTTTCCCCAATTCAATTCAGAAAGACTTGGGATGGAAATTAAACTCAACTCCGACCTATGTGTTTAGCCGCACTTGAAACCAGCTCTTCTTGCAAAATTTCATGAACTTTTTTCTTTCCTGTTTTTGTAAGATTGCGTGCAACTATATAAGCACTCTTTTAAGTTTGCTGGTAGCTTGTGATATTTGGCAATATTTGAATTTGTACCTGAAACTTGTAAAAGGTAACGATACAATTATAATTTTTTTTAAAATTAATATGGTATAATACGAGTGATTGATTGAAAATATCACATGATCCAAATAAATTATTTTTATATTTTTATTCAATCAATCATATGATATCAGATTAATTTGTATAAAAAAAATTTATACTTATGTATGTATAAAAATTTTGAATACCGATTTTATGTCGTAGTCTTTTTCAGCATGGCATTCTCATCTCACATCAAATTTATTTGACTAGGGTTCGTAGCTTGCGTGCAAACCATACAAGTCTGAACTCTCTAAGATGCATGTCCAACTCCTACATACACGTGAAATGTTGAATAGCTTTGGGATCTCGAGGCAATAAAAAATGAAAGCAAACAGAGTATGTTTTTGAACCTGTATATTTTTGTAGTGAATATGATGAATATGGGTAATGGCCAATGGGTATATGATGTGTGGACGTTCTATACAACATTAAACAAATAAAGATAAACTGAAAAAACACATAGAAGTGCAAATTTGAGAAAGAGAAAATCTCATAACATAACGTTGGTTTGTTTAAGCTATATATACATCGTATATGAACCAAATTAATTAGTATATTTGTTTAAGCTAACATAACGTGAGCTGTTCCTAGAAAAAGAAAAGAAAAAAAGTTAAAAATAATTTTTGGTTCAACCTCTCAGTCACCACTCTCCAAATTTCTGTAGTAATGGCTGCAAAGAAATACAAAATTCATTCGTTAGGAAGCCGTCCATTATCAGGGTTTTGCCAAGTTACAACCTTTGTAACTTACAACCCTTGTAATAAGTAGTGGGTCCCACTAATATCACCCCATCATCAATGTTGAATGGAACAACAAAACTGTCTCTGACGTGGCAAACACACTGGGAAAATCCCCGAATCTCTTTTTCTATTGTCGTCAGTGAAAAGGGCACTTTATTCCTCGCTGTCTCTTACAAATCCTAACTCAAATCACGGCTATATATCCTCTTCTAAATAAAAATCAACTGTATAATCTATCTATCTATCTATCTATCTATCTATATATATAAAGTTAGGGTTAGAGGTGTTGATGTGCCATCACTATTTTTTATTTTTGTATATTCCCTATTATCTAATAAATTGGCCGATTTTTATTGATATTTGGGTCCTCTTTTTGTCATGGTTTGATGTTTATTAGTGAATTTTGGGAATTCCTAATATTATTTAAAGCATTGAAAACATTAATAATTGAAGACAAAAACACAAAGAAATGTACATGTAATTTTCTTTCATTTTCTTACTATATAATCCCTCCATTTGTCTTTCAATCTTCTTCATCATCATCCATCAAAATCAATTTCCTCACTCTTCACACTTTACACTTGATTACACACTCAAAAATTCAAATTTCACAATTAAAATCAATTGATTTGAGGGAAAAAAAAATTGGCCCTGCCAATGCTTGACTCTACCTTCAACGTAGACAAGCTCAACTGCGAAATCTTCTCAATTCTTAAAAACGAGTTCCTCTTCGGCTACGACGAACCTAAATTGAGTTTCAGAATATAACAAATGTTTTTCATAGGTTTGTTCCTTCAAAGTTTGAAGAAATTTTCACCGAGCATGCACGTATGCACCCAAATGCTTTGACATCCGATGAGCTGAAGGGAATGCTTAAAGCTAACAGAGAATGTTGGTTTTTTTCTTTCTCTTTGTTATGCTAACTTTTTCTATTTCGGATTTTCAACAATCAATTTAGCAAAATCAAATAGTGAGGATAGCATTGTATAAGAATTTTAAGATGCTGAAACAATTTGCAGGGTTGCTGCCTACTCAGAATGGAAGATATTGTATGTTCTTTGCAAGGACAAGAACGGTTTGCTGCATAAAAACACATTCAAAGCTGTTTATGATGGAAGCCTCTTTGAACATATGGAGAAGAAACATCAATCAACCAAGAAGAAAGCGTAATTGAACTGACTGATATTTGATAATCATTGTTTGTTTTTTATTAACAAACTTGTACATGAATGTGTGGACAAAAAGAAAGTGATATCAGATTCTTTTATTTTTTTTCTTTTTCTTTTCCTCTTTCCTGCAGTGTTGTATAAAGTACATGACCATTTACACACAGTGATCGAGCACACGGTGGATGGTCCAAATTTGGAATATTTGAAGTAAATTAAATTCAGTTTGATAATTATATACAGTATTCTTCTTTATGTGTGTAGCAAGTGTAATACAAGTAAAATTAGTGGCATGTATCATGATGATTTATTTGATAATTAAATGATATTTGCATTCATCTCTCTTCATTGCTCTTTGAAAATGAAAGAATGGCTTATTGAGATGATGTAAAAAATAAATATGAATTGCACGTGTGATTCATAATAGTTGTTGGTTGAAATTAATAATTTATATGTATTAGTTGTTGGTTGATGTGGTATAGACAACTTGAAACTGAACATAATTGAGAGATAAGGAGAATAGATATGGCGAGTGTAGTGATGTCAGTGGGATCCAAGTAGCTAACTTAGAAGATCAAGAAGATAAATTCTGCAGGATAAGTTCTGTATTGTGGTGGTCTAAGGGCAATTATTTGGAAGAAATGAGGCTAATCAAATAGCTCTTAAAGTTATTTATTGGCTTGAAATTTGTAAAGATGGGTCACATTGGATTCTCAATTAGATTTTCATCATCTCTTCCACTCTCTGCTTTATTTTGTTTGAGTTGGGAGTTGAATAATATGAAATTTCAAGGAGTTGATAATTAGGAAGCAGGGTTCGTTAGTTGTTTACTTCAAAGAAAAACTCACCCAAGGATTGATCCGATATGGCCTTAAAACAATTCTGAGCAATTTTTCTTGTCCTTTCTCCACAACTTTTCCCTCTAGACAAGAGCTTGAGTAACCATTAATAATAATTAATTATAAACCTCGAAACATGTCTCTCCCAATTCAACAATATGTAACTATTAATAATAATTATTATAAACCTTGAAACATTCATTTCTTTTATTTTGTCAAAAATTAAATATTCGTGGCTTAAAATACACCAACTAATTAATATAAGAAGGAAGGTTCCCATCTTCTCTAAAAAATGTCACTACCAATGCCTAATTTTAACGCCACAATCCTATATTTAAAGACTTTTTTTTAGTTATTGTTTTATTATAAGAATCAATCGACAGTTTGACTTCACTATCTATATATATACATAAAGTTAGTACTAGAAGAACTAATGTGGCATCACTATTCCTCATATATTTATATTTTTTATTATCTAATATATTGGCTGAGATTAAAAAATAATTACATTACAAAAGATTAAAAATAAAAAATAAAATATGTAACCATTAATAATAATTAATTATAAGCCTTGAAACATGTCTCTTCCTCTTTTTATTTAAATTCCAAAATATGTAATCATTAATAATAATTACTTATAAGCCTTGAAACATTCATTTCTTTTATTATGTCAGCAATTAAACTTTCGTGACTTAAAATACATCAACTAATTAATATAAGAAGGAAGATTCCTTCATCTTCTCTCAACAATGCCACTACCAAGGCATAATTTTAAGGCCATAATGTCATATTTAAAGACTAATTTTTTAGTTATTGTTTTATCATAAGAATTAATCGACAGTTTGACTTCACTACTTTTATTAGTTATTATCTAATTTTAAATTTTCTTTTTCAATGAACACATCCAATATTTGTTTAAAAAAAATACTAATTTTTTTTTCGAAGCCGCGCGAAGCGCGATTCTATTTCCTAGTTATTGATAATCGGCAAATTCACATCGACGCATTTGAACGAGGATTTCTAATATATATATAAATATATTAGAAATATTTCAATTCAAAATTTTAAAATACGAAAAAATTTGATAAAATACATAAATCACGTGTGCAGTTTTAAACCTAATAAATTCTACGATTTAAAATTTTTTCTAAACTTTCGTGGACTTTAAAATATAAAAAATAATATATATAATTCTTCCCTAACGAGAATATCTTCACTATTATGTTTTTTTTTGGGTAATTTTCATTTTCATCCCTTGAGGTTTGGAGTCCTTTCACTTAGATAGAATGTATAAGGGTATCTCCACTTTGCACCCCTGCCGTTAGTATAAAGTTTAGTATATGTTTAGTTTATGAGGGCATATAAGTAATTGCGTGTTAAATTGATTAAATATTAAAACCATTTTGATTTTTTGCACTTTGAAAACTAGAGCATGTATGAAACATTGTAATGGCCACTGGATAATAACAGGAGCAAGCTAATAGACAACGGTTTTTACACCAAATCAAAGACAATGATTTTGGGAATTTTCATCTTCACAACTCGAAAACGCAAAGTAAAATTACCATTACAATTCTTAGCAAATGCTTTGAGGAAATTTGTTGCTATGACCAACAAGATGTTGGGGAAGCAATCGGAATCGACCACGACGAGACCAATGTAAGAGTTCAAGCTAATTCATCGGCCGTCAGAGAATATCGGCGACGACCAATAACCCACCCACTAACAATGGAGTCGCGTCCCAGGTACCTGAAACTTCCCTTGTATGTTGTTTTATTTTTCCTTTTAATGGTGTTGAAATGAGCTAAAAGCGAAGCTGAGGTTGTATTATACTGCTGATGTGGGTCTTAGAGTTGATGCATGTGATTTTTTTCTTCAAATGTTCAAAATACAGGACAATATTTCCTGTTCTAGTTGATTAGTATTTCGTTGGATAATAATTTTGGATGCTGACTACTGCTAGAATTAAGAAGTTGGCATGATTATGTCGAGATGTGTTACATGTTTTGTTCTCTAAATTTTGAATATTCATGACATGAACAACTATTTGGTTGGTTAACATCTTGTTGAAAAATGATATTTGAATTAGATTTAGAGCAATAATATGGAAATTGCATGGGGTTGTTTAAATTTATAAAGTGTGCACCTGATGTTCTGTTTTTGTGAGTAATTGCTCAGAGTGCAGATTGCTGAGCATGATAATGTTGGTCTGTGGATGGAATCGAGAGTTTGAGCTTTGTTTTATAAACTTAATGAAGTAAAATTAATGCTAATTGCATTCGAAAATGATTTTTGCACTGATTTTGAAGATGATAGGCTGTTATTGAATGCCTAACTTCAGTTAAGTTTTGTTTGTGAATGGTGCTAAAATTGTTAGGTTGACTAAGTACTCACTGTAAAGGGTATGTTCATTGTTTGAGTCTAAAGTTGTATGGATTTGTTTCAGTTTATAAATTATGCACCTGATGTTCTGTTTTTGTAAGTAACTGATCAGTGTGCTGAGTGCTGAGCTTAATAATGTTGGTCTCTTGCTAAGATTTGGAGAGTGAGCTTTATTTTTATATACTAAATTAAGTAAAACTAATGCTTATATTGGCCCTGTCTCTGCTTCAAGTTGGCTACATCCATCCTCCTCTGATTCATGCCAACTTTGATTCTCTTGTCCTGCATAGCTGAGCATAGCTGCTGCATACTTAAATGAAGAACCTTTTATCTTTGATCTCAATTTTGGCTACCTACTTCTTTCCTAAGCACTACAAAAACTGCCTAAACAGAAGAAAAAAGAGTAAAGCAAACCCAGCAAGTCAATCACATTATCATTTGACTCATATTAGGTTGATAACATGCATGAGGTAGATTTATTCGAACTTTTAGATATCTAGTTGGGGATGTTAGTATCCCGGTCTCCCCAATATTACTTGTGGTTAACATCCCTTTTATAGAAGTAAGTATTCAAAATTACTGGAAAGCGAATGGCAGTGGCACTTCAAAAGTAGTCGTAGTGACTATTCTCTGAGTCGTCTCAGCCTAGCTTCTTGATTCTCACCAAGGATAATAATATTCTCTCTGGCTTCATTTTGTATTATTTACTCACGTCTTAGTTTATTATGTTTTTACAGGAACATAAGATGCGTCTTGGAAATAAAGCCATATTTCACCTTGAAGGAACTTCATCTTTCTGGAGACTATCATGATATAATCTACAGCTAGCAAGTAATGTGTGACCACCAATTGACAGCATGATAATTGAACTTCACTGGCTTAAAATTTTCCTTTTGTAGGTGTGATCTCTCCTCTCGAAGCTTGAATGTTTCTTTTGTCAAAAAATAACTCCTCCCGATCTCATTGATGCTTCATTTACTGAACTAGAAATTCACTAGTTGTAATACAAATTTAGATGAATTGGTATATTTTGCTTTTGAGATGAACCAAATAAGCTCTCTAACAGTACTCCGGGTGATAAATTTTTGCAGTATTTGTGGCCAAGTTCATGAGTATTTACAAGGGTTTCCTTATCACAACATTTGGCTGAAGACTAGTTTGGTATCACATTTGTCAGAGCAACTTAATTTCATTCTACTTGGTTTTAGTATTCATCCGCCTCTCCTAAATGTCCTGTGAAAAGTGTTTTCTCATATTTGTTCGTAGACTAATTTTGTTCAACTGAGATGTTAAGGGCTCTTTATATTTATATATATTTTTTATATATGATTGCATTTGGCATTTTTCTTCTTTTGAATAAATAAATAGACTTACCACGTTACTCTCTTCAATAAATCCAATACTAAAATTTAAATTCTATTTAAATTTTACTCTCTGTAACCTACTTAAGTGTCAAATATATATAGCCTTTTTTTTTAAACTAATTTTATTAATAGCTTTTCTTTTTAAGAATTGAGCACTTCATTATAATTCGGCGTCAAATTTGTCAATAATCTAGTGCCCAATACATGTCTAAAATATTGTTTTACTGACGGAAGGGAATTTTAGTCATTTATTCGGTTAATTAACAGTCAACTACACTTTATACTAATGGTAGGGGTGCAAAGTGGAGATATCATAATACAATCTAAGTGAAGAGACCCTGATCCTCATGGGATGCAACTGAAAATTACCCTTTTTTTTTAATGAATTGTCGATAATGGAGGCTGTCACAATTGGATGGCTAACAGTTGGATGGCCATATCGAGTGGGTGGAGTGTGTTATCAGTGGCTCTGAAAGTTAACTACTTTTGGCATCACATATTAACGACTGGGCCACTTACATGCCGCTTATTGCTAATTCTTCGCCACACGTAAAGGGCAAGTTGTGAGCCATGCTCGCTATAAATTGAGGGGGTGCATTCGCTCAGTTTTGCATCCCAAAATTTTTAAGAGAAATAGAGCCGAGAGAATTGTAAGAGTTTTAATACTCTTAGTTAATTAGTGATTTAAGAGTTTGGGTGTATTAAAATTTTGGGTAATGAGTCAAAATATTACAATATTTATAATTTCTTTTCACTAATAAAATATATTTTTCATTTTTTGTTTATAGACGTAGGTTAAAACATAACCATGTAATTTTAGTATCATGTGTGATTGTTATTTTTTAATTTTACTTTAATTACGGGTCTCCTTCACTTAGGACATTCTGGCGATTTTTGCCACATTATATATACATATATTATATGTGGGGCTAAGTTACAGCATCGGTAACCAACAGCCCCCTTACATAAACAGTGACCAGCCATGAGCCCCATAGCCGGGGTACTGTTCATGTGAGTGTGCTAAGTTACCGATGCTGTAACTTAGCATTCTCCAATAAAGATGTTTTTATTTTTTTATTTAAGCTATATGTGGATTACGCGTGCAAATACGCACACTCTGCCTCATCCGAATTCTCGTTCTCTTCTTGCGGCTCTTTCAATATACACACATCCTGTTTTACAGAACATGTTTTCGAAAAAAGCGGCAACCGTCTTCGTTTTTTTTTTTTATAAATTTTTAGCGCATTTCACGCGAACTGCGATAAACAGCTTCGTAAAATTATTCTGATTCTCATGCTTTTGCTTTTGTTGTTTCAGATCGGTATATTGCGAGAATGTCGAAGGCTGGAGCTTTTGATTTGGCTTCTGGTATCGGCGGAAAGATTGACAAAACCGAAGTGCTCTCCGCCATCGAAAAGTATCATTACTTTCTCTTTATACTTTTTCTTTTTTAAATTGTTTTTAATAAATTATACTTTTAAATTTGAAATTTCTCAGATATTTACTCAATTTCTACATGCACATTCTATCGTTAAATCTAGTGCTGAATGTGAGTTGGTTAGTTTGAGTTTTCTTTTTTTTTTTTTTTTAAAGTAAAAAAAATTAGTGATTTTTTTTTATTGTTTATTTTGTTTTTGCTCAAAGAATTATTGCAATTGGCGGATCTGAGTAATGAACGGATCTGTGAAGAAAGACGCATGAGGATTATTTGAATTTAGAGTGTGGTCCCAGCATGTTCACTGATTGAGTACTATGTCAATTCTTCTACCTGCTCTCTATTGCTTGAATGCCATATTGTCTCGAATGAAAACATTTTAATGTAACAAACAGAAAACGATGCCGTTGGAGAATATGAGAATTCTGATGAATGTTACTTGTAAATTTGTAATAGTTTCTGGCTTTTCTTTAAATGTTTTAATGATTGAACTGTCAGTTCATTTGTGTTGACCACACACCTCTGCTTGTTTTGAAGCTGGTTTTGAACATGATAAGAAAATGTCCAAATTTTGAAAGCTCTAATTTCTCGATGGAGGTTTGAAGCTTGTTTTCAAGTTTGGTTTTGCTTGTGATGCCACAAAAAACTCTTTACTTTTTATAAATTAACTTGTTTTCAAGTTTGACCTTTTCAATATAAATTAACTCTTACTTTTTCCAGTTATTTTATATCTGAAGTGTTATAATTTATTTTGGACTAAAAGAGAGCCACTTTTGATGGAATGTTTTGTTCCTCATGGAAATGAAATTGCCAAGAGAAAAATAAAAGGAAGTGGTTAAGGATCTATTTATTTCCATTTTTAGGCATTGAAGAAATATACTGTGATACCACAAAAAACACATAATCATGCATATGACCAATCAGAAGATGGCATGACTGATGTTTCTGTACTTCCTGGGTATTCCTGAATGTCCGAAGCTCTTTTAGTTTCAGCCATAAAAGTTTGAGCTTACTATTGCAGGTATGAGAAGTATCATGTCTGTTATGGAGGTGATGAGGAAGAGAGAAAAGCTAACTACTCTGACATGGTAAGAAAAGTTCAATATATCTCCCTAAGTTACATTTAATGTTACTTACAGCCAAGTAAAATTCATCCACTGTCCCACCTGGCCCCACCTTTCTGTTACTCACTTTTGCACTAACAAAGCCTGGTGGTTGTAAGTTATAATAAATGTAACTTAGGAAAATCCTTAAAATTATCCAACTTAAAAGAATAAGATACCTGCCATTCAGCTTAATGTTTCTATGCCCTCCCACAGTATCTTTATTTTCTTTATATGGTGTGTCTCTGCTTTTCTCTAAATATTTTTCGATTGGCATCACGTGGTTTGAGATTTTGGTTTAAAACATTTTACTTTATCACATCATAATACTTGTAAAATGCCTGCATATACAGCAACATCTAATTGTCTGATTTTGGATTTCAGGTTAATAAATATTATGATCTTGTTACCAGCTTTTATGAGTTTGGCTGGGGGGAGTCATTCCATTTTGCACCAAGGTAATCATTTATTCTCGTCTGGGGTTCATACTCAAGTGACATATGACTTTGGTGATGCTGTTGATATCATGAGTGTAAAAACTTTGATTGTTTCAGATGGAAAGGAGAGTCTCTTCGGGAGAGTATCAAACGACATGAGCACTTCCTTGCTTTGCAACTTGGCCTTAAATCTGGACAGAAGGTTTTTTCACTTCTGAAGAACACGGAAATATTGTATATCAGAATTCAAAATTTTGTATTGAGTTTGTTTGTGACATTGGCTTTTACTGGTGTTGAAATAGGTTTTGGATGTTGGATGTGGAATTGGTGGACCTTTGAGAGAAATTGCTCGATTCAGGTAGGGACATCTATGCTTGACTTTTCTTTTGTCGTGAAACATTGTAGGGCAAACTGGCGTGCAATGAACATATGCTGATTATGTTGTGATTTGCTGCAGCTCAGCATCAGTTACTGGGTTGAACAACAACGAGTATCAGATAACAAGAGGAAAGGTACATATGTTCTCCGTGTGATTATCGTACATTTGTTTTTAGCAGCTATTTGTATCATATAACAAATCCCTATTTTTTTTAAACTGCTGAAATACCTTGTGATGTAAGAAGATGATGTTGCACTACAGGAATTAAACCGCATTGCAGGAGTGGACAAGACCTGCAATTTTGTAAAGGTTAGTAGTATTCTTTGGTGACCCTCATACTTATAATGTTATTTTTTTTAAGTGCATCTGCCTCTCTGTTTCTTTATTCTATTACACCAAAGTTTCAATACTTGTGCAAAAAGCATTTGATATGATAGAATGGTTTATCCTTCACCATGATGGACTTCATGATTGTTGCTTTTTCTTAATAATGCAGGCTGACTTTATGAAAATGCCCTTTCCTGACAATAGTTTTGATGCTGTGTATGCAATTCAAGCAACCTGTCATGCTCCAGATGTAGTATGTCAATTTAAAATCCTCTATCCAACTTTATTTCCTTTGCATAGATGGAAAACATGAGATTCATTAGGGTGTGTGTGTGTGTGCATTTCCCACTGGTTGGTCTTATCTTTGTTTATGTTCTGGACAGTATGGATGCTACAAAGAGATTTACAGAGTATTAAAGCCTGGCCAATGTTTTGCTGCAGATGAATGGTGCATAACTGATGCATTTGATCCAAACAATCAAGAACATCAAAAAATTAAGGTTATTTATCTCATAAGTACAAAGAAAAATCCTGCTGGTTACTGTATACATGTGGCTCAATTACTATGATTATAATGTATAAAGTTCCATTGGCGCAGGCAGAAATCGAGATTGGTTCTGGGCTTCCAGACATCAGGTTGACTAGAAAATGCCTTGAAGCTCTGAAACAAGCTGGTTTTGAGGCAAGTTGCAAATTATTCCTTTAAAAAAAATGATTCATTTTTTACGTCTTTTTGTTAAAAGAATGTCTGGTTGATGCTCAAGGGAATGCAAATATGGACTACGTAAGGGGCAAAGTTTATTTATGTATTTTTTGTGAAGGTGTTATGGGAGAAAGATCTTGCTGCAGACTCACCTCTCCCATGGTACTTGCCTATGGATACATCTCACTTTTCACTGAGTAGCTTCCGCGTAACATCAGTTGGACGTTTTGTGACTAGAAACATGGTAATGATTGTTGAACTACTAATTATTCTTGTGATGTTATTTCTTAAGAAACCAATTTCTCAAAAAAATTGGTTGAAATTAAGAAACATTGTATTCATAGTCTATTCTGCTAGTTTCAAATTATTGCTCACATTTCACTAAATGATTTTTCCTCCCGTAGGTGAAAGCCCTAGAATTTGTGGGACTAGCTCCAAAGGGAAGTCAAAGGGTTCAAGATCTTCTGGAGAAGGAAGCAGAAGCATTGTTTGCAGGCGGGAGGTCAGTTTCCCTTTTGATATATACCATTAATCCATTATTCATCTTACATCTCATAGTAACCTCTCATCAGAAGAAAGTCATGTGCTGGTTATCCAAAAAGGATAGCCTAGTTGGTTGACCTCTTGTTCAAGTCCAAGGGATACATTTGAGGGTGGGGAAAAAGGTGAAATCAGAATAATGTTCTCTCCTTATATTATAGCAGCTCAGGCCCATGTGTAAATGAGACTACCTGTCTGCAGACATAGGTTACTATGATTAGGATACCTAAGATCGTCTTGTAGGAATTGAATCATGGACTTAATTATTCATTTCATGGCCCGAAACTGAACGTATGATGGATGCTGACACTGTGATATAACTTGTTTGCTTTCAGGAAAGAGATTTTCACACCAGTGTACTTCCTTTTGGCCCGCAAGCCACAACATGACTGATCTGTAAAATGAGTAGCTTCAGTTGTGAATCTTCGGAGGACTCGGTTTAGAGCAATTTCTATTCTCTATTTTCTTAGTTTAATATGTTTATTTTATTACCTATTTCTCTTACTATAGCGGGCAAGTTAGTTGTGTTTGTTTATCGCTTGTTATTTAATAACAATGTACATAGTTGTGTTTGTTTATCGCTTGTTATTTAATAACAATGTACATTTTTACTTGAAAATTTTGTTGCGACCTCTTCTTCCGACAAACGTAATATTTCTATCCGCTTTTCTAATATAGTAAACATTGAATAACAATAACGTGGAAGTTAAAATAATGTGGGTCCCTTATAATTTGTTAATTTGAACTTTAGAATAAGGGTGGGCATTTAGTCTGATCCGAAAAAATCGAGTTCGGATGATGCATATAACCCAATCCGAATTTTTTATGAAAATAAGTATAAATTCACTTGATTCATACATATTCGGATTGGATCGAATATATATTTGAGTTTAATTTGAATTAATTTTGTTTTAACCTAACCCGACCCAAATCCGATCTAACCCAATCGAATTTGTTTTATTTATGTTATCCAACCTGATGCATATTGAACCCACCCTTTGATAACCTTTTTCCAAATATGCATTCAAATTTCAAGAGTTAGTTAATCATTGTAAAGAGAAAAATGTTTTATCATTGACTGTTATTTGAACCGTCGATTTATGTAAAAGGAAGTGAGCAATTAAATTTAATTTATTCCTATGATAATCATCGCACACCGCACTCAGTCGCTTTGACTCGAAAATCAAAACGACATCTGTAGTTGCATTTGAACTATAAACCATAAATAAGAGGTAGAAAGAACCTAATTCAAAAAAAAAAAAGATATGTTTTTTAAGATCATAGATCTACTTATATGTAAATATTTTTGAAAGGAGATCTACTTATATTTATGATTGAAAGTTTATTGGAAAAATCTGGATCAATATTATGATGATTTAGACTAAATTCTTATTTTCATATAATGATATATCCTATAAATAATATTAGAGGAGTATATCTACATTCTACTCTACTCATATTTGTGGGAAAAAATCTACCTACTTAACTAGATAATTAATTAGAAACGGAAATGAGTCTCAAAATTGAGATTGGGAGAAAGTTACTAAAATTTATCTTCTAATTTATTTCTAAAAGCAATATGGGACACTTCTTTTTATTCATTTTTTTTTGTTTAAAAACAGTAATTAGATCCTGTTTATTTAGTATTTAACTTGAACCCAATAATTCAAGCTTCATTATTTCTATATTTAATAGGGGAGTTTAAACACTAGAGGGCATCTAAGGAGCCTACTAATTTTCTTTGACAAGTATCGACTGATAGTAACTCTAACTCTCTTATATCAACTCAAGAGATTTTATTAATTAAGTTAAGTAGCACCTAAAATCATATCCCCTTAGTTACATGTTTCTTAATATAAATTCAAGACTCTCCATTTTTTTTTAAATATTCATTCATCATTATTCTTATCTCAAATTTTTATTATTATCCCAATTAAATCTTTTTTTTACATTCTCTTATGAGAAATTTTTAATCCCAAAATTCTCGCTCTAATTCGAAAAATAAATATTACCTTAAATATCCCCGTGCCACGCATATTCGGATGTTCGGGTCCTTATAAATTATTCTTTTAACTGATGCTAATCAACTTGGACGTCAGTATAGAGGGTGTCCGTGCTTGAATTAGTTTAAGACTGAGAATTTCTTGAAGCTTAATGGTCAAGATCTGAATAAAAATCACGTGGAGTCGGTACAATTATTGCTTCAAAAAATTAAAAAAAAATTATTTTATTATTTAATTAAGAGAAATATGTTAAAGCTGAGAGAAAGCCACAGTTTGAATTATTTTTTATTTTTTTAATTAATAAATGGAGAGAAAGAGGCCCCAAAACAATAGTTGGGAGTGCCCTTTCTCTCCACTTTCTCCCATTTTCCTATTGATATAACTTCGTCTGAGCAGGCACGAAAAATCATGAGAACGTACGTCACACCTAAATTTGTAACAAGTATGACCAAAATTACCCTTGCTCCATCAGGAAGGGGTATTTCCGTCATTAAATTTGATTTCATCTCCGTTATAAAGTCATGCATATTCATCATCGTTCAGGTTCACAAAGTTGCAACCTGCCCACCGCCGTTAGGGAATAGGGAACAGAAAGGAGATAAAATCGAGGAATTAATGGAGAATTTTAGCCCTGAAATCCTCCTCCTGACATTCATTTTCTCAACGGCAATCCTCTGCTACTACGTCTACACGATTAATATTCGCCAAAAGTTACGGTCTCTACCGTCACCACCAAATAAACTTCCGATAATCGGTCACCTTCACCTCTTCATGAAAGACCGGCAGCCGCATAAAAGTTTCGCTAAACTCGCAGAGAAGCTGGGCCCCATATTTTGCGTCCAACTCGGCCGAGTCCCGGCCGTTGTAGTCACCTCTAACGACCTGGCCAGGCAAGTTCTCAAAACTCACGACCAGGTCTTCGCCAGCCGCCCGAACTTCCTCAGCGCCAAGTACATATCGGTCGGCCCCGCTGACGTCACATTTTCCCCGTACGGCGCTTACTGGCGCCAAGCTCGTAAGATATGCGTCACCGAGTTGCTCACCACAAAACGAGTCAACTCTTTCAAAGTCGTCCTAGATGACGAAGTGGACCGGTTTATGAGTCGCGTGAAGGCCCGCTGTTGGTCAGAAACAGACATGAGCGATCTTATTTTTGCTTTCGCTACTGATTTCTTTTGCCTTGCAGCTTTTGGGGTGAGGTTCATGGAAGATGAAGATGAAGGGCAGAAGAGTAAATACCTGGCGAGTGTCTTTATAGAGGCTGAAGAGTTGCTCACAGGGTTTTATTATGGGGATTTTTTCTCCGAGTGGGTTTGGCCCGGCTGGCTCACTGGGTACACACCTCGGGTGATCAAGGGTTCCCGGAACTTGTTAAATTCTGTTGAGGAGATTTTCGATAAGACTTCCAAGAGGACCAGCGCATTATTATTGCATGGTAATGAAGATTTTATTGATGTCTTGCGTAGAGTCCAAAAAAGAGATGATTTGGACGTCCCCATAACTGACGACAATCTTAAGGCTATTGTTTCGGTAATTATATATAGTTTATCCTATTAATTGGTCAATTTTTAATTCTTCATTTCTTCTGCTTAAGTAATTAATCTCTTTCTCTTGTATGCATGCGCTCAGGACATGTTCGTGGCTGGAGTTGACCCGTCGACAGCGACGCTAGAATGGATAATGACAGATCTTGCTAGGCACCCAGGAGTGATGAAAAAGGCACAAGAAGAAGTTCGAAGAGTAGTTACTGCTTCTGGGAGTGGGAGAGTCGACGAAAGCCATATCCAGCAACTCAAATACATGAAAGCTGTGATTAAGGAGTCAATGAGATTACACCCAGTTAACTTATTGATTCCAAGAGAGTCCTCCCACAAATGCACGCTTGAAGGCTACGACATACCGGCCAAAACTAGGATTTTGATCAACAACTATGCAATTGGGAGAGATCCCAAGCTGTTTGAAAATCCCCATAACTTCATTCCTGAGAGGTTTCAACACGAAGATATTGCAGATTTTAAGGATGAAGATTTCAGGTTTATGCCTTTTGGAGGAGGAAGACGAGGTTGCCCTGGCTATGGTTTCGGATCCATCACTGTACTGTTGGCTGTGGCTCGGCTTCTATATCATTTTGATTGGGAATTGCCTCCTGGACTTGGCGGCCCCGATGGTGTGGATCTTCAGGAGATTTTCGGTCTTGCTGCCAGGAAGAGAGTTCCTCTTGTGCTTATCCCAACAGTTAACAAGGATTTTGATTTCAACTCTAATTATGCTTAAATCATGAGTTTCTTTCTCTCACAGATTGCTGGCTGCTTATTACCATGAGGTGAGCCGCGGCCCCCTATAATAAATCTTTCTTATGCTAAGATAAAATAACAATGTATTATCTCAGAGAATGATTGACAACATCTTTATTCAGATCATTGGACATCATTTCTAATTGTAATTGCTATATTACTAATATTTATTGTATAAAGTATAATAATAAATCCACTGACATCAACGGACATCATATCCATTTTAATTAGTTCCACCAAACACCGCTAAGTGGCCTAGAAACCAAAGTTATCTAATCTCTTTGACCCTGCCCAATAGCAATCCACTCAGATTTTCACTGGTTAGATATTATTATTATTATTATTTTTAAACCGTCAACTTATCCAAGCCCAATTACCCAATTGCAGATAAAAATAATGTTTAGAAAAGTACAAATGTCATTTGCCAAACCTATGTTATTGAATATTTGCTTTAGAATAATATTGAAAATCTCATTAATTAAAATTACATATTTTATTTATTTATTAAATAATAAATTTTATTCTAAAGTCAACACCAACTTAATTAATTAATCCACTCAGTGTACAAGTATGTAATACAATTGTATTCCTAAACTTCGAACGGAAAATCTTGATTAAAGTAAAACAACCATATGCTAGTTAATTTACATGCTTGTTGGTTTCATTATTCATTAATTTTGCATCAACAAGAGTCAGCCCATTAAAAGGATTGACTTAGATTAGATTAGACGTTTATTTGGTTGGATCAAGATTAGACTTTTTCCCAATTCAATTCAGAACGACTTGGGTTGGAAATTAAACTCAACTCTGACCTATGTGTTTAGCTGCACTTGAAACCATCTATTCTTGCAAAATTTCATGAACTTTTTTTTTCCCTTTTTTGTAAGATTGTGTACTGTATAAGCACTCTTTTAAGTTTGCTGGTAGCTTGTGATATTTCCCAATATTTGAATTTGTACTTGAAACTTGTAAAAGGTAATGATATAATAATAATTTTTTAAAAATTAATACGGTATAATATGAGTGATTGACCGAAAATATCATGTGACTCAGATAAATTATTTTAATATTTGTATTCAATTAATCATATGATACCAGATTAATTTTTATAAAAATAATTTATTGGTATATATGTATAAAAAATATGAATACCGATTTTACGTCGGAGTAGTTTTCAGCATGGTATTCTCATCTCACATCAAATTTATTTTATTAGGGATCGTAGCTTGCGTGCAAACCATACAAGTCTGAACTCTCTAAGATGCATGTCCAACTCCTACAGCATGGTATTTTTAACCTTTATTATTTTTTAATCTGCCATCCCGGCGAATCCACTATATGAGAAATGCCCCCGCTGACCAAAAGAAAAAAAAAAATCTAAGAATAAAAAAAAATATTTTTGATTTGTAATTAATCCGGAAATCTATTAAAATAGCTTCTATGAATTCATGAATTCAGAAAAGTTAAATTTTAACTTTAAAAATTATCAAAACATGCACTTAATTAAAAATAATAATAGTTCACCACCTAAAATGTTTTTCTATTCTCAAAAATAGGATTAATTTTTCCGGTTTTTATAGTAATAGTATGGCAAACATTTTCAATAACTGAAATTTGTGAAAAATATCTTTAGAATCGAATTAGATATATGATAGTTTGGTTATTTATATAAAAAATGATACATTTAACAATATTGATAATGATTCTATTGCATTATATTCCCAAAACATAAAAATACGTCGAAAGTAATTATAAATATATTAGTAAATATTTTATATATTCAAAGTTTTAATTTTTAAATTTTGTTATTATCTAATTTAGCCTCCGCTAAATTATTTTTCTAAATTCGCTATTGCCACAGGGATAGGGGTCGGAGGATATTCCCTATTGGGGAGGATACGGAAACAATTTCATACACAATTTTTTATTTGGAAAAATGATAGAGAAAATTTTTTTATCTAATTTTTTATTCGGAGAAGAGACGGAGATGAATTGAAATCCCTATTCCCTCTATATTTTTATATTTAATTTTTTATTTTTAGGATTATTAATGAATAAATAATAAAATATTAAATTTTAGTATAAATAACAAATATCAAAATATTTATACAAATATATTATAAAACTTTGGGGCCTCGTTAACTAGTTGCAATCCTAATTACTATTAGGTCGGATCTTAGTCAAAAGGCACTGGCCGAAATTTTTGTTTAAAACTTTTACTTACTAAAACAAAAACTAAAGCTAAAGTAAAACTTTTTTATAATATTCATTAAATAAATAAATAAAGTTACATTTAATGTTACTTATATAAATAAATAAATAATATCAAGACATATTAATTAATTTACAATTAAAATTTTTGGTCAATTTTCTTTTAGTTTAGTTATTCATATATGCTTATTTTATATATATATATATATATACACACACGCACTTTAAAATTTAAGTTTATTAAATTTCATATTTTTATAATTTTTTTCGACTTTAAAATTTTGAAATTGTAAGTATTATAATATTTTACCAGCAAGTGCCATTCTCACTTTTTAGCTGGAGAATTATTATATATATATATAAAATACTAAAGATGTTTTTCTTTTTTATTTAAGCTATATGTAGATTACGCTTACAATTGCAAACACACACTCTCCCTCATCCGGATTCTCGTTCTCTTTTTGCGGCTCTTTCAATGTAAATTCAATGATCGTCCGTCACATTCTGTTTTACAGAACATGTTTTCGAAAAAAAGGGCAACCGTCTTCCTTTTTTTTTTCCCTCAAATTTTTAGCGCATTTCACGCGAACTGCGATAAACAGCTTCGTAAAATTATTCTGATTCTCATGCTTTTGCTTTTGTTGTTTCAGATCGGTATATTGCGAGAATGTCGAAGGCTGGAGCTTTTGATTTGGCTTCTGGTGTCGGCGGAAAGATTGATAAAACAGAAGTGCTCTCCGCTGTCGAAAAGTATCATTACTTTTTCTTTTTACTTTCTCTTTTTTAAATTGTTTTTAATAAATTATACTTTTAAATTTGAAATTTCTCAGATATTTATCAATTTCTACATGCACATTCTATCGTTAAATCTACTGCTGAGTTTTTTTTTTTAAGTAAAAAAAATTAGTGATTTTTTTTTATTGTTTATTTTGTTTTTGCTCAAAGAATTATTGCAATTGGCGGATCTGAGTAATGAACGGATCTGTGAAGAAAGACGCATGAGGATTATTTGAATTTAGAGTGTGGTCCCAGCATGTTCACTGACTGAGTACTATGTCAATTCTTCTACCTGCTCTCTATTGCTTGAATGCCATATTGTCTCGAATGAAAACATTTTAATGTAACAAACAGAAAACGATGCCGTTGGAGAATATGAGAATTCTGATGAATGTTACTTGTAAATTTGTAATAGTTTCTGGCTTTTCTTTAAATGTTTTAATGATTGAACTGTCAGTTCATTTGTGTTGACCACACACCTCTGCTTGTTTTGAAGCTGGTTTTGAACATGATAAGAAAATGTCGAAATTTTGAAAGCTCTAATTTCCTGATGGAGGTTTGAAGCTTGTTTTCAAGTTTGGTTTTGCTTGTGATGCCACAAAAAACTCTTTACTTTTTATAAATTAACTTGTTTTCAAGTTTGACCTTTTCAATATAAATTAACTCTTACTTTTTCCAGTTATTTTATATCTGAAGTGTTATAATTTATTTTGGACTAAAAGAGAGCCACCTTTGATGGAATGTTTTGTTCTTCATGGAAATGAAATTGCCAAGAGAAAAATAAAAGGAAGTGGTTAAGGATCTATTTATTTCCATTTTTAGGCATTGAAGAAATATACTGTGATGCCACAAAAAACACATAATCATGCATATGACCAATCAGAAGATGGCATGAATGATGTTTCTGTACTTCCTGGGTATTCCTGAATGTCCGAAGCTCTTTTAGTTTCAGCCATAAAAGTTTGAACTTACTATTGCAGGTATGAGAAGTATCATGTCTGTTATGGAGGTGATGAGGAAGAGAGAAAAGCTAACTACTCTGACATGGTAAGAAAAGTTCAATATATCTCCCTAAGTTACATTTAATGTTACTTACAGCCAAGCAAAATTCATCGACTGGCCCACCTGGCCCCACCGCTCTGTTACTCATTTTTGCACTAACAAAGCCTGGTTGTAAGTTATAATAAATGTAAATTAGGAAAATCCTTAAAATTATCCAACTTAAAAGAATAAGATACCTGCGATTTAGCTTTATGTTTCTATGCCCTCTCACAGTATCTTTATTTTCTTTATATGGTGTGTCTCCGCTTTTCTCTAAATATTTTTCAATTGGCATCACGTGGTTTGAGATTTTGGTTTAAAACATTTTACTTTATCACATCATAATACTTGTAAAATGCCTGCATATACAGCAACATCTAATTGTCTGATTTTGGATTTCAGGTTAATAAATATTATGATCTTGTTACCAGCTTTTATGAGTTTGGCTGGGGGGAGTCATTCCATTTTGCACCAAGGTAACCATTTATTCTCGTCTGATGCTCATTCTCAAATGACATATGACTTTGGTGATGCTGTTGATGATATCATTATTGTAAAAACTTTGATTGTTTCAGATGGAAGGGAGAGTCTCTTCGGGAGAGTATCAAGCGACATGAGCACTTCCTTGCTTTGCAACTTGGCCTTAAATCTGGACAGAAGGTTTTTGCACTTCTGAAGGACTTGGAAATGTTGTATATCGGAATTCAAAATTTTGTATTGAGTTTGGTTGTGACGTCGGCTTTTACTGGTGTTGAAATAGGTTTTGGATGTTGGATGTGGAATTGGTGGACCTTTGAGGGAAATTGCTCGATTCAGGTAGGGACATCTATGCTTGACCTTTCTTTTGTTGTGAAACATTATAGGGTAAACTGGCGTGTGATGAACGTATACTGATTATGTTGTGATTTGCTGCAGCTCAACATCAGTTACTGGGTTGAACAACAACGAGTATCAGATAACAAGAGGAAAGGTACACATGTTCTCCGTGTGATTATCATACATTTGTTTTTAGCAGCTATTTGTTTCATATAACAAATCCCTATTTCTTATAGCCATTTCTCTCTCTTTCATAATTTTTTAAACTGCTGAAATACCTTGTGATGTAAGAAGATGATGTTGCACTACAGGAATTAAACCGCATTGCAGGAGTGGACAAGACCTGCAATTTTGTAAAGGTTAGTAGTATTCTTCGGTGACCCTCGGACTTTTACTGTTATTTTTTTTTAAGTGCATCTGCCTTTTTGTTTCTTTATTCTTTTACACCAAAGTTTCAATAATTGTGCAAAAAGCATTTGATATGATAGAATGGTTTATCCTTCACCATGATGGACTTCATGATTGTTGCTTTTTCTTAATAATGCAGGCTGACTTTATGAAAATGCCGTTTCCTGACAATAGTTTTGATGCTGTATATGCAATTGAAGCAACCTGTCATGCTCCAGATGCAGTATGTCAATTTAAAATCCTCTATCCAACTTTACTTCCTTTGCACAGATGTACAACATGAGATTCATCAGCATGTGTGTGTGCATTTCCATCTGGTTGGTCTTATCTTTGTTTATGTTCTGGACAGTATGGATGCTACAAAGAGATTTACAGAGTATTAAAGCCTGGCCAATGTTTTGCTGCATATGAATGGTGCATGACTGATGCGTTCGATCCAAACAATCAAGAACATCAAAAAATTAAGGTTATTTATCTAATAAGGATAAAGAAAAATCCTGCTGGTTACTACCTGTGGCTCGATTAGTATGATTAAAATGTATAAAGTTCCATTGGCGCAGGCAGAAATCGAGATTGGTGATGGGCTTCCAGACATCAGGTTGACTAGAAAATGCCTTGAAGCTCTGAAACAAGCTGGTTTTGAGGCAAGTTGCAAATTATTCCTTTTTAAAAAGAATGATTCATTTTTAACGTCTTTTTGTTAAAAGAATGTGTGGTTGATGCTCAAGGGAATGCAAATATGGGCTATGTAAGGGACAAATTTTATTTATTTATTTATTTATTATCTTTTGTGAAGGTGTTATGGGAGAAAGATCTTGCTGCAGACTCACCTCTCCCATGGTACTTACCTTTGGATACATCTCACTTTTCACTTAGTAGCTTCCGCCTGACATCAGTTGGACGTTTTGTGACTAGAAACATGGTAATGATTGTTGAACTACTAACTTATTCTTGTGATGTTATTTCTTAAGAAACCAATTTCTCAAAAAAATTGGTTGAAATTAAGAAACATTGTATTCATTTTCTATTCTGCTAGTTTCAAACTATTGCTCACATTTCACTAAATGATTTTTCCTCCTGTAGGTGAAAGCCCTAGAATTTGTGGGACTAGCTCCAAAGGGAAGTCAAAGGGTTCAAGATTTTCTGGAGAAGGCAGCAGAAGGATTGGTTGCAGGCGGGAGGTCAGTTTCCTTTTTGATATATATCATTAATCCATTATTCATCTTACAGCTCATAGTAACCTCTCATCAGATGAAAGTCATGTGCTGGTTATCCCCAAAGGATAGATTAGTTGGCTGACCTCTTGTTCAAGTCCAAGGGATACATTTGAGAGTGGGGAGAGGTGGGGTGAAATCAGAATAATGTTCTCTCCTTGTACTTTAGCAGCTTAGGGCCATGTGTAAATGAGACAAATGTACCATTAGGTGGGATACGTTAACCTTAAATTCATCTAGTCCAGCCACAGTTGTAACGGCTGGTGATAGACCACCTGTCTGCAGACATAGGTTACTATGATTAGGATACCTAACTTGTAGGAATTGAATCAAGGCCTTAATTATTCATTTCATGGCCTGAAACTGAACATATGATGGATGCTGACACTAGGATATTAACTTGTTTGCTTTCAGGAAAGAGATTTTCACACCAATGTACTTCTTTTTGGCCCGCAAGCCACAACATGACTGATCAGTAAAATGAGTAGCTTCAGTTGTGAACCTTGGGAGGAGGACTTGGTTTCGAGCAATCTCTATTCTCTATTTTCTTAATTTAATGTGTTTATGTTTTATTACCTATTTATCTTACTATAGCGGGCAAGTTAGTTTTGTTTGTTTATCGCTTGTTATTTAATTCTTGTTTCCCCTGGAGGTCATTTTGTGCCATTTGATTTGTTTTTGTTATTTTCTTTTTGTTTGGTTTTAGGCCATGACCATTTCTGTCTTTTTCCTTCTACACTCTCTCAAAAGTCAAACATGGAGACATTTTTACTTACAAAATTTGTTGCGACTTTCTTCCGACAAACGTAATATTTCTATCCCCTCCCCTTTTCTAATATAGCAAACATTGAATAGCAACAACGTCGTTTGGAATATGGTGAATTTAAACGGTTTGCGTTACTGTACATTTCCTCATTTGTCGGAAGTAATATTGATTTCATGATCCAACGGCTAGGGAGGTTTGCCTCATTGAAGGTTTTTGCCTAAGAGCACCGACTTTCAGGGAAAAATTAGATAAGATGCTGACAAAAACACTAAAATCCGATCTGGTCTAAGTCTAAGAGTTTGATTTCTAACACAGTAATCCCGGTCGGCTTTATAGCCTTTTGTTTTCATTCAACTCCGAAATTTTGTTACGGTTGGCGGACATCAATTTGTCTGGCTGCGTTGCGAACGTGTTTCTTGCCAACATTTTTTTAAAACAGTATGATTTTTTTTCCCTCCTGCTCAATAGATTGCAAATTGAAATCACAAAAACTCAGAAATTTATTTAAACTAAATAATAAAAATACACTTATGTTAATGACCTGTATCTGAACTCATAATTCATGGAGAAATTTGGTGAACCTCTAAGAAGCCAAGATCCAGCTGTGTTTAGTTATTCCAACTAATTAATTGTCTTTTCTCCCATTTACTCTGATTAATACATTTCCTAATCTTATTTCCTCCCAAAAAAAAAAACGTAATGAAATATAAGAGATTTCATTAAATTTTAAAATTCATAAGAATCAGTAGTGCAAAGAGAGAAAAATTACAACATGAATAAAAGCAAAAGAATCGACAACTCCCTTCTGGGGACAAAAAAAAAAAAAAAAAAAATCAGAGCTTTCTGTTCAATATTAGTTTCAATTTCATATATCAAACAGAAAAAAGAATAAAATCTTTAGCATCGACCTCCATTTTCATAGTCGCTTTCGAACCACTAAACCGAGCCACCCGGCTGCTCACATCCATGGTGGCGAAGCTGGCGCCGTCTTGGGGGTGGTAGTGTTGGTCTTCATGATTCGCCGGAGGATGGTAGTACAGGCGAGCCGTGTGTGGACAGTGAGAGTGAAATCTTGCCGCAATTCTGACACCCACATCCAATATCTCGGCGTACTTCCCCATTATATGTCTCTAAACTCGTCAGCAACTTTCTTGGGCGAGAAAGTGAAAGAAAATAGCTGAGGAAAAAGTGGGGAAATAATGGAAGAGGAAAACGAGAGCAAACAGGTTTTGCTAGAACACGTCCCAAACGTAAGCGCCCATTAAATGTGAAAATAGAAGTCTGATTTTGGGAGTATTTATATCTGTTTTATTGGCTGTGTTTCTTAGGTCTTTTCTTTCACATTTTTCATATTATCATTTCCTGGCCTTAGTGCTTACTTTTCGCATATTTTTACTTAAGACTTCTTTCATTTTATACCCACCATTTGATCTTTCTTATTACCTAGAAAGCTTACTTAACTTACGTAAGTAACATACATTTAATTATTTCACAACTTCAATACTATTCATATAAATTACATAATTATATTATGCAACGGAGTACACATTATACAGTGGGAGAAGTTGTTCATTGAATTGTACGATTATAAATTTTTTCAACGTATAAAAATTTAACTAACTAATTTTTCGTATCTAGTCATGAATGCACTTGGCAAATCACAGTCACCTGATTAATAATAATAGGTGAGATTTCTCGTCGCATCCAAATCCTTTAAATAAAGAATAATGCTACACATCTAAAATTTTTTATTTCAAATAACTATTTCAAATTATTTGGCATTTATTAATTGGTTAATAGTTCTTGATAAAATCTAAGTGAATTAATTGTAATCAATTAATAAATACCAAATCATTTGAGATAATTATTTAAAATAAAAAATTTGAGATATACAATATTACTATTAAATAAATGAATGAATAAATCAAACTTGGAACTTTTCCAAACATAAATCCAAATTCTGCAAATTTGAAAATTTAAGGACTCTTTGTCAAGTCCAAACAGCGTGTGAGGCCTGCCGCGTAGTTACCGGTAAGCGCCGGTCATTATGATTTGTTTTTATTGATTAGTCGGCGCTCTCTTCCAATAGTGCGTTGATTTTGTGGCAAATTATTTCTTTTCTTCGAGACTGGTTCCACTTCAGTCTTTTGAAAAAGCAAAAATTGACCCAGCAGATAGTCACTGCCCAGGGCCCTGGATGTCACCGGCCAACGACTCTACGGGTTGTTTTAATGTTGGCAACTTGTTAGAATGTGCCAATGAGATAATAATACACATCAACTTTAGGAAAAATTTTAGAATACATATAAAAAAACATATCGGTCATCTAATAAGTAAATAATATTATGACATATGTGTATTTATTTTAAAAGTCACATGTAAATAGTAGTTATATTAAATTCAATTATACATGTAATACATATATTAATTAGTTGTATTATTTTTATGTATTCTAAAATACCTCTAATTTTAGATTATCAAGTGCCTAAATTTAAAATGGATCAATGATACATTAGCAAGAGTCTCAAATCTAGTGCATGACTGCATATGTGGTGGGTGTACATTGATGGAGCGGTGAGAACCATAACACAACTCCACTAATAGAAAATCACCACGCATGCAGTCGTGCACCATTAGAAATGTATATTGACAATAAATTTGAGATTATTCATTTTAAATATTTTACTCTTATTTTTACATAGTACTATAGTAGTTGTAAATTGGAGTTATGATTAATAGTTATGTGATCAATATCATAACCCTAAAGAGATATTGGACAGTGTTAATGCTGTAGATTTAATTAGAACGGTATTATATTAATCATAGTGTAAGCAACGTAGCCTATTAAATCATTACTCTTTAATTTACATCTATGAATGAGTTTGACGTTAATTGTCACATTGGCTTTGTTATGGTACATGCCTCGTTGAGTTTTATGTGATTGATATTTAGCTGCTACTTTGGTCCTCATTCAATTATCTAGCTCTTTTGGAAATAAGAACCTATTTCCCCATTATTGATTTTAAGACTTGTTCGGTAGAAGCAATGGTTTCAAGCAAGATGCCAAACATATACGAAGCTGCTAGTGATGAAAGTGTGATTCATTCATTATAGAGCTCTTGGAAGTTGCCAGTGGCTTGTGGCCAATGTGGCCTTCTTGATGAGGGGTTTTCAACCATTGATGAGTTGAAATCATTCTCTGGACTGCAATATTACAATTCTTATCAAATGTATTTGATCAAAAGAATTCTTGCTGAGATATCATTTTTGGGAATTGAATATAGCGTACTGTTACATATAGGTAATGCAATTAATATCGATGGATATGGCAAAGCTAAATGTTTGAAGATATGGACGCAGCTCATATTTTCTGCTAATGTTGGTTGAAAGTGATAGCTGCTTTCCTCATGTCTTCACATTAAAAATTTATGTTCTATGTTTTCAGTTTATGGGAATAGTTCTTCAACTAAAGTGAGTGCGAACTTTCATCTTTATGGGCCGAACATTTCTCTTTTTTCTTCTGGGCTGGGCTTCCGTTGACTGAGTTCGTGGCCCGCGGTCATTGCTGTTGGGTGTTTGCAAAATTTTAGGTGAACGAAATGTGGATATGTGACGAATGGGGAAGTATACGGCCACAAATATTTATGTACAAACAATATATATATATATATATAATGTGTGTGTGTGTTTTTCAAGTTGGAAGGAAATGACACACTAAACATTAATTGTTATTCATTGTTGTTTTTTGAACTCAAGTGACCGTGGTGGGTTCAAAGCGCATTCACGGCCAACTAAGCTATGCTCTAGAGTTTTTATTGTACAAATTTATATGAAATATTATAATCATTTAAATTTAAAATTATGATATGGTCTACATAATTATTTGTACAATTATTATCAAGTAATATCGTCTACACTTAATATAATAATTGAATTGTAGAAAGTATAGTCTAGCGATGAAAGTGTGATTCATTGATTCAATTAATGGTTAAGGAATTCTTAAGTTCAATTCATATTTCAATTTAAAAAAAAAAAACTCTTAATGAAAGCTTCAAGGAAGAATATTTGTTCTCCTGAATCCCAAAATATCGTGCACAATTGTTATTGCATTTATAAATCATCTCAAATGTGTTAATGGTGTATATCTGTCACAGTAAGTGATATTATGTGATTAGACGGCTGTCCAACGAGATGATGGGGACGGTCTCATTTAAGATTTTCTGAATACGAACAAAGGAGAGTCACAGCACAGTAAACAAACTAGCGAAAATTCAAAGCCAAGTCATGAGTTGATGATAAGAATAGATGACATTGTTGTCAAGTTTCAAAATCTTTTTTAAGAGATATATAGAAGAAACAAATGGAGTTGACCAGTGACTTCCACTGCTAAAGGACGAAGCTTCTAATGGAGCAGCTATATATCAACAAACTGACCTTAACTAGTTGAAAAGGAAAATCAAAGAGAACCAACCCATCGAAGGACATCATTACGCTTATGAAAAATTGACAATGCACCCAATAATTTAGGGCGAGTTACAAGACAAAAGAAGTGGAGGGTCGGTTACACATATGAAAAATTGACCAATAATGTTCTAAGAACTGGTTTGGTAAGTCTTTGCGGCTGTAATCAAATCAACTTGCATTTTAAGTTAAGAGTCACTTCATAAGATAACTTTTTCCTTTTCTTTTCTTTTCTTTTCTTCTTTGGGGTTTATGCATACTTCTTAAATTTTGTGATTAACATTTTATCGGCATGAATATGATTATTAATGAGGCTGAAGACTTTAGATACAAGAATCCATGATTTTGAAAAGAGAAAAAATGTATCAATTGGCATAGAATCTCACAGCAAATTGAGTACTGGTTTTCTTCTCCTTCCCGCTATAGCCAGACATATATATATATTACTGCAACTGTATTAAAACTCTGAACTATATGGTTTTTTTTTTTTTTTTTTATCTATCAATTATGAATTATCTATGCCTATCTATTCCACTTTCTGGTCAACTTGGAAAATTGTTCTGTCTCTGCATTTTTCTCTTTTAATTTTTCAAGGCACCTCAATAATGCCTCTTTGAACCAAGCATATGGAATTTGCAAAAGAAGATAAGAAAATTCTTTTGATAGTTTAAGCCCTATATGCTTTTTCAAGGAACAAAAAGCTAGCCAACATTCTGTGATTACACGGTTAATAGAGCAATTTGACATGTTAAGAGTTGAGGCGATACTGCTTTTTAGTGTTCTTGCCTTCAATCCTAAGTTTTTTAATTCAAGTGGTCACTCAATATGGCATCCGAACAAATTTGATAAAAAAATATTTTGTGTTTGAATCGCTCTAGATACAAATTAAATTCATGACACAGGTAAATTGGGTTGTGTATATTTTAAATCTTACGACAAATCTAAATAAGCCTCACACGTAGAGATTAACCAAACATAGAGGAACAATCAAATTTGTTTCTAATGAAAATTTTCCCATTGAACATACTGCAATAAGCCAACCATCCAGAATCTTTCGGTGTGGTTGGAAACTACTTTTTTGCAATTCTGTGAATAATTTTGGGGTTTGGATTAGGTTTATGATTTAGTCAATTTTCAATCATCATCACTTTGAGAAAGAAGGGACCTTTTTCTTAATTCCTGTAAATAATTTTAAGATATTTAAAAAGTACAATCATAGAGATGGACCGATTCTTAAATTCCACCACAAGTGTGAACATTGGAACAATTTGAGAGAGCACAGCATCTTCTAGCTTCTATTCTTAATACGCGACACCATACCAATAGGAGAAACTCAAGAGTATTTAAGGATAAAATCTTGGAGTATATCATTATGTTGTTAAAATAATAATAATAATAAAATTGCTTTTATTGATTAAAAAACACCGATAATTATCCAATAAAAAAAACATCCCATCCATACATTTTTTAATTGGATGAATTTTTTTTTTTAAATAAACATATATAATTTTCATTAATGCTGTTGCAGTACAGCAGATTCAAATACAAAACATATCAAAATTCATCGTCACAGACGGTACATATAAAGCTAAAAAGTGAAAAAATATAATTTTATATATATATATATATAATTTTTTATTATATTTGGGCGGACAACAACCACTGTTAAGCTGACACGTAATGCCGATACCCCAGAATTTACAACTTGTTCAATTTCCCTTTTTTTATTTTAGGATCATCGTTCACTGCACTTGAGGTGTCAACTTTATAACTCGGGGGGGAGGGTAAAAAAAAAAAAAAAAAAAAAAAACTTTTTAACCCTCACGTCACGTCACGTCACGTCACGTCCGCTGAGCCCATACCATGCACGATGCAGTTGACACGTGTAAGGGCACGTTTTGCCTATAAATCACGTTTTAGGCGGCGCCATTAATTTAACAATGTAAAAGGTGGGGGCCGTGAGAGTTCCGAAAATACAAATATTTGATATCATCCATCTGCATGTTTTTCGTTTTTCATTTTTCATTTTTCATCCATTAATAGGCGTAAGTAAACAAATTTAGACTACTCGTGTCCTTACTAATCTCCATATAATAAAAGATTATACAAATTTAATCATTAGTTTTTTAGAAAAATAGTTAAAGTCACTTTGAATTTGAAAATTACAATTCAATAACAACAAAAATTTTAAATTGTCACAATATGTTCATTTAATTTAGACTCCAAGTCTTAACCATAGGTATAATTTTCAACTATAGTACATTAATGGAAAGAGCATAAGTGCAAATTAAAAATAAATAAGAAACTATGAGTATTAATTTATTTGTAAAAATATTCAAATTACTTTTTACATTGCATTGACTCAACTCCACCACTCAAGGATGCAAGGAATTCTTCTGTTAATTGAAAAAAAAAAATGCTATAAGCTGGATGATTATTTGAGGGTTTGAAGGCATGTAACATGAAGTTATATTCAACAGTAATTTGAATTAGAATTAAAGTCCAAAGCCCAACATATAAAGCTCCATAGACGCTCAAAATAAAAGATATATATAATAATAATAATAATAATAATAAACTCCTACAACAGTCTTAAGGTTAAGGAGAAATCGTACAGATCAACTCAATCACTATATTATTAACTCGTCGTGTCTTTGATTCCATTTCATATTAATAAAGTCTTGATATTTATTTTATCATTTGACGACTATGTATATTTTATTAGAATTATCAACACTAATAATTAAGAAAAATGATAATAATAAAAGTACGGAAATTGATATTTTTGGATAAAGCACATTTCAAATCATACTATCAATTGTGATTTAATTTCTTCTTGTCATAAAGACCCACCAAATAAATTTTTCTATATGTACACTTATCTTCACAAAACAGATCCGATCCCATGTTAGTGACCATAACTAAAATGAAAAACTTGTGACGCGGACATATTCTCAATGGTGTTAAAGAAGTAGCGATGCTTTGATATAAAAAAAAAATTCTGCCATTGTCATGCACAAATTTAATTAATTTCCAAATCAATACAACTTGATACAGTACTGCAATCACGTTGCCATTCAAAATTTCATAGCAACTTCCCTTCATATGCCATCGTTGACCGTTGACACAAAAAAAAAAAAAAAAACACACACAATCAAAGTTGACAGTGTATTGACCACCTCGATTTAATTAGCTGTTACGGCTGCAGAGGGACAACTCACACGTGTGCAATCAAAGCTGTCACGTGTGGCCATCAATATTATACTGATATTCCGTAGCCCTTCGAGTGTTAGCACACTTGTCCAATTTGCCGTTTGCAAATTTGGACTGCAGCCCCCGCATGCTTGAAATTACTAACATGTTCCCATTAAATGACTAATTTGCCCTTTGGGCTTTCCCCTATACTATTACTAGCACGTGTCATAGTCAAGGGGCGGACCCAAGATCTTAAATTACTTCAAGTTATAAAATTTATTGTATATGCTTGTATGTCTGTCTGTAAACAAAAGTATTAAATAATGCGGCTCGTGAAGATTCTCTTTATAAATAAGGAAATTATTTGGTGGCCACAACTTTTTAAGTACGTGAAATTTTTATAAATCATTAAATTTTAAGATTGTATCTGTAAACCACTTATTTTTTAAAGAAATATCTTCCACCTACCTTTCCGTTAATAGAATATGACGTCATCATACCATCATATGGGTAATATTATTATTTAGTTAAAAAATAAATATTTAATTAATTATATTTTATTTTTAAAAAATAAATATTTAATTATATAAACAACATTATTTTTGTTTATAAATAAAAAAATCAAACAATACAAAAATCAAACAATAAAAAAATCGTAATTATTGTATTACAGGGGTAAAATAGTCTTTAAGCAGAAAACTACTAACGGCGGTTAACTTTTTTAACGGAAAAGTTGTTGGAGGATATTTCTTTGAAAAGTAGGTGATTTACAGATACAATCTTAAAATTTAATGGTTTACAGAAATTTCACTTAATAAGTGGTGGCCACCAAATAATTATCCTTATAAATAAAATAAATCACTAATTTCAATTAATTATTCGTTTAATATTAGATTTTGGAGGTCTCAGTATAAGGGTAGCTTGACTATAAAACACTATTTAAGTTATTTTAGTTGAAGTTGATTTAGAGACATACTTGAGAGAAAATTAAAACCTCTATTTTTGAATAAAAATATCATTAAAATGTAAGAAAATCAATTATTTTTTTGGTGGCTAAGCCCAAGCCGGGCTGTCAAAGTTGCTGTACATGTAATGTAATCACAAACCCGAAAACACATTCGCATCCTTTTAAGTTTGGATAAAAATTTAATGTCTTTCGCGTTTTGATGAGAAGACTGATCATGATATATGGATTAGGCTTATAAAGAAGTGATAAAGATGATTATTGACAAATTGCCGACATCGCCTCAAGAATTTCATTTACATTTCTTACGTTGTTATATACGTAATATGGCAGTTGCTAAGTAGTCTCCATGATTCCTTAATTATTTAACAACCCACCATATAAAAAAGTTATTATTAGCTTAATGTGATTTGGAGACGATGTAAATTAGTAAGACCCACTTACAAAAATAATTAGGAATAAAATCCACAAACTGATTTTACATGTGTGATTATTTTCTGCCTTAAATCTCACTTTATTACTAATTTCCTTTCAACACTCATTTTTTTTTAATTAAAATAATCTTAATATTATAACTTATTATTTTAATTCATTAATTCTCAAAAGTCATAAAATTACCCTTGATAAACTACTGTAATAATGGTTAAACTAAACTAGTTTGTTCTTTCTTGCTAAATCAACTTTATCTTTCTCTTATTTTTCACTATAACATCATCCGATTTACCTATTATTATCATTTATTCATTCAGAGTATGTGATTATGAGATTTGACAAAAAAATTCTAATAAATTAAAAGTGGTACAAAAATTATTATTTTTTATTTTTACATGATAAGTATTGATCCTTTCATTTTGTTTATATTATACAATAGGCCTGAATTTATTAATTTTTGAACAATTTTATTTGTTAAAAATAATAACTACATGTATCGTAATAAATTTTGATAAAGAAAGGAGATGATGAAAGAAAAGTGAAGTCAAATAAGTAATTGACCAAATTATATTTTTACAAAAAAAAAATTTAATTAAGAAAAAAAGTACAGCTATAAATTTATTAGTGGGTTAAAAGAGCCCCATCTAAATCTTAAATGCAATTCCAAAAGTATCCTCTTTAAATGACTAATATGCCCTTATATATAGACATAAACTCCTAATTGATCACGCGTCAGTTTATATATGTACATATATGTAAACCGACTACTCCCGCTATTTAAATCACTCACGGCGATAGAATTAGCAAGACGCAAATTGAGCAAGCATACATCTCGCAATCGCATGGACTCAACTTCTCGCTCATCCGTCATCATCATCGGCGCCGGTGTCTCCGGTATACATTCGCAAACAAACAATTTTCCACACTTTTTTATGATTTTGTTTCGGCGTGGTTTTTACGGTGTCGTTTTTTTGGTGGTTGTTGTTGTTTGAAATTAATATTAGGAATTTCGGCGGGGAAGATTTTGGCGGAGAATGGAATAAAAGACATAGTGATATTGGAAGCGTCGGATAGAATAGGCGGGAGAATCCGTAACGAGAAATTCGGCGGCGTGTCGGTGGAGCTCGGTGCCGGTTGGATCGCCGGCGTCGGTGGCAAAGAGTCCAATCCGGTCTGGGAACTCGCCTCCAAATCCGGCCTCCGAACCTGCTTCTCCGACTACACCAATGCTCGTTACAATATCTATGATCGCAGGTTCCTTTTTCTTTATTTATTTTAATTCATTTAGTTAGTTAGTAACTGCCTTGTGCACAGAGTTAGTTGAAGATTTTTGCAACTGAACGACGCTAGTTGAAGATTTTTGCAACTGAACGACGCCGTTTTCTTTGTCTCGGTTCAGTATAGTGACATTTGCCAGTCTTTTCTGTTCCAAAATTTAGCAACATCTTGTCACATCAGTTTTATACGTCTCTTCACAATAATTAAAAAAAAAAGGAATGTTTATGATTATATTTTAGTGGGAAGATTATTCCGAGCACAGTAGCTGCGGATTCGTACAAGAAGGCGGTGGAATCGGCGATTGCCAATCTTAAGAATTTAGAAGCTATTAACAGTAGTAATATTGGTGAAATTATTAAAGCTGCCACGGAACTGCCATCGTGAGTTTCTTTTATCTAACTTTTTATGTCACCATTAATCACAGAGTTCAGACCAACAACGTACTCTATCCGATATGAATATGCTGTTATTTAAATAACTCCAATGATTTGATATACAAATTAAAAAAGAAAAAAAAAGATAATTAATTATATTTTTTGGGTTGTTTAGTTCGCCACAGACACCGATAGAGCTCGCCATTGACTTCATACTTCATGATTTTGAGATGGCAGGTTAGTTTCAACAATTTTTTCAATTTGTTTTTTTTTTTTTCAAATTCTCTGTTTGGTTGCTGAGAAAATGTTGTTATTATTATTATGTAACGGTGTTTTTTTTAGTACAGAAGTTGAGCCAATATCCACGTATGTGGATTTTGGGGAGAGGGAATTTTTGGTAGCCGATGAAAGAGGGTATGCTCATTTGCTTTACAAGATGGCTGAAGAGTTTCTTTCTACTTCTGATGGCAAAATCTTGGATAATCGTCTCAAGCTCAACAAGGTAAATCTTTTATTTTATTTGTTTTCTCTTGTAGCTTGTCTGTTTTGTTAAATTATTGGCCAATCATGGGACTGAGATGCATACAAATGAACGGAAACCAAGTTAATTAAAGAAAGTGTGAGAAAAAAGTGGAGAAAAAAAAAAAAATAATCGCAAACTTCTTGTTTAGATCGATTGACCTAGTTTTGGGAGTTCGCAGATAATGACATTTTTCAAAAAATCACTTTTTACCTTTATTGCGTTTTCTCAGAGAAAATTTCTCGGGTCAACTACTATTTGATGAGGAGTTTTAGTTCCATTTCATTATTTGTCAAGATTGTAATGATTTTTGAATGTTTGGAACCAAGAAACTAATATCAATGATGCTAAGCAATGAAATTTTTATTGATGAGTGAGGAGCGATGACCCCAGTAGGGAGGGTGACAATTTGACTTTACAAACTTATTTGATTTTTCAATCATGAATCCTCTTAACAGAAAAGCACTTTTGACTATTAATAAAAAACATATATGGCCCCAAGTTCTTTCTTTTGCCTACCGTCCATGGTGACCAAGGAACAGAACAGTACTCACGAGGTGAGGCGTCATATCATCGTATTTCATATACATGTATATATATATATGGACTATGGTAACTTATATTACATGTAATTTACTTCTTTTACATAAACAGTGTATAAATAATATTCAAAATATTATTCATATGAGGAGAATACGTTTTGATGTAACTCAGCAGAACCCCTGTGTACACACACACACTCGCGAAGAACATGCAAATCCGCTGTCTTGTCATTTTCTCCCATTTATTATATAGTTGTTTGTAATTAAAGTTGTTTACCTCATTTGCCCACAATTGTCTGAAACCAATTGAATCAGTTAAGCTTTTTACTTTGCTTAAATTATTGGAAGCCTCCCGATACCATTTAACGTGGTCATGGGCTCTATGTACCATGTACCTCTAGCTCTGCACAGATTCTCCTTCAATAAATATTTTCCCGTTTCTGCCTCTGATTTCTGAATTATGCACACTTTCCCTTGCTTTGACCGCTCAGATATTTAAGAAATGCTATCAAAATGAAAATTTGAATGTCTCATCTGAACTGTTTTTATAAGTGTAAGTAATTAATTTAAATTCTTTGATAAAAATGGTTTTAGATGATGTGATGACGATTTTATGCATGGATTTGTGGCAGGTTGTGAGGGAATTACAGCACTCGAGAAACGGCGTAACAGTGAAAACGGAGGATGGTTGCGTTTACGAAGCTAAATACGTGATTTTGTCAGCTAGCATTGGCGTTCTTCAAAGTGACCTCATTTCCTTCAAGCCCCCATTGCCCGTACGTCTCCTCTTCCATCTAGTTACGCCTTTTTCTCAATTTATGAATGCATTAAATTAAATTAAATTAAATTAGTCGAAGAATCTTCTCGACCCTTTCCTCCACTCCAGGCTTTAGTCACCCTGTGACCCACAAATATTAAATACCATCAAATTAAATGAAGTCAGACTTACTTTTAACTTTATAAGGCAACTGAGGCCCTACTACTTGCCAGTCTACTAATTGGCAATTGCTGACGCAAAGCAATATATTATAAATTGTCGAGGTTGTCTATTTATGATTCTCTTGATCCCACAGGATTTTGTAATCCTCCAATCCACTGCTTCACGGATTGGATGTGATTTCTTTTGTTTTGGTACCGTGTAGAGTTGGCATTTTTCCATTTATATATACTGTGACAGCTGTTTATTTTATAGTATTCTTTCTTGGAAATTAATGGATGATGTTATCTGTTCACTTCAAATTAACTTGCTTGTCTTTTTATATTTATAGATAATTAGATAGATAGAATATGACTAAAAAACAAACAAACAAACAAACAAACGCACTCTACTTTTTGATGAAAATCCTATAAATTATTTGACATGGGAGTTTTTTTTGAAGCAGAAATGGAAAACGGAAGCCATAGAGAAGTGTGATGTTATGGTGTACACAAAGATTTTTCTCAAGTTTCCGTCTAAGTTCTGGCCTTGTAGCCCTGAAAAAGAATTTTTCATCTATGCCCATGAGCGAAGAGGCTATTACACATTTTGGCAGGTTAGTTTTGTTTCTAACCTTGTAATTATTGCCCATAAATATCAGTCACACTCGGTCAATTATTATAGTATCTTCAGGAAATAGGTTTTTGATAATTGCCCAATCTGTCAATTTGCTCTGAGTCTGAAGCATACTATGATTTTAACGTTTTCGATAAATTAGTTTTTGTATGCTTATATAATGTGATGTCACATGCGTCGTATCCATGTCTTACAGAAACGCTGGCAAAATTGTTTATTGGACAACTGGTTCGGTACACCGAATTGGGATATTATTTGAAGTTTTAAATTCAAGATATGATAATCTGATCTCTATTCCCAGATTTGTCAAAATCATTCTTAAGAAAATTATTCGTACATAATGTTCAATGATTAAACTGTTAATTGATGATAATTATTTGTTCTTTTGTTTCTTACGGCGAAGTTTCCCAAAGTTCTTGTTTCTTTAATTGATCATAAATAACTGACTCTTTTTTTTTTTTTTTTCTTTTCTTTTTTGGGGGTATGATTTTGATGAAAGTGCTAGTAATATTTTAGATGCTTTACTTCTTGTGATTAGCTAGAATTGTTTGTATATCATTAGTTTCGTGATTTCTCTGCCATTGTCTCAAAAAGCTGGCAATATTTGTTGTACTAACTAAGCTACGAAATAATATTCTCATAACCCATTATGCTTATTTAAAATCTATATTTGGAATCAATTTTCAAACCTGTCAAATATTAAACAATTTCTTTAATATTATGTTCTCAACGTAGATTCTTTACTTACATTATGACAAATAAAATATATTAGACCCGTGACCATGACATCTCAATTGAATTTTATGCTATCAATGTCATCTCATGATCAGCACATGGAGAACGCGTACCCTGGTTCAAATATCCTAGTTGTGACGTTGACCAATGGCGAATCAAAACGTGTCGAGGTTCAACCTGACGAAGAAACACTAAAAGAAGCTATGGATGTTCTTCGGGACATGTTTGGACCCGATATACCTAATGCCATTGATATTCTTGTGCCCCGTTGGTGGAACAATAGGTTCCAACGCGGCAGCTACAGCAATTACCCCATTATCTCTGATTATCAACTTGTTAAAAGTATTAGGGTAACCATTTCTTACTCATCTCATTGAATTTATACTCTTTTAACGATGTTTGTTTCAGTTTTAACATTGTTATACTGTTTCAGGCTCCGGTAGGTGGAATTTTCTTCACTGGTGAACATACAAGTGAAAGATTCAATGGTTATGTTCACGGTGGATACCTTGCAGGTATGTGTGGAGTGTTGTTGTAACTCGAAGCTTTTTTTTCATTTTTTTTTTTTTACGTTAAGACTTGAAACCTATATCAATGGGATCCTATATATATTGAGTGCACGTTTGTTTATCGATATTACAGGTATAGACACGGGAAAAGCAGTAGTTGAAAAAATAAGGAAAGACAATGAAAGAAATAATAGCGAGAGTCGGAACTTTTTGTTAGAGCCATTGTTAGCATTGACTTTGACACAGACAGAAGCAGTGTCAAGCCTTCACAAATGTGATATTCCTACACAGTTATATCTTAGTGGCAAGCTTGGAATTCCAGAAGCAATATTATGACTACATGGACCAAAATTGGTTGTTGACAATGATGGCGATGAAATTATGACCAACAAGATACAGGGCCAGATGGGTTTGACTCCAGAGATTGAGCTTTCGAAGCCATCTGTAATGCAGAGTGCTGGGGCTGGGGCTATAGGGTCAAGATGTGAGTGATCAGAAAGAACATGCAGAAAAGCTGCCTTTATTGGCCTTCAAAAGTGCAGCTGCTACAGCATTGGATAAGGGGAAATATGATTTCTTTTAAGGCATACCTAAATGGTTTGGTTGTCGGTATAAGAATGAGATACGGAAAATCGAGTTACTTTCTATTTGTATTGTAGATTTCTAGTACTTTGGATACAAGAAATAACTATTTGTAACTTATCAGGTTTCTGAAATCTGCAATTCTCCAGATGTTGATGTTTTTGCAAGTACTTGTTGGATAACTACATTAGTTATTTCAATTATTTCTATATCAGATTAATAATTGAGAATTATTTTATTACAAACAACTTTATAACAAATTGTTCAATCATTCTCTACCCATTGTGGTTAGCTCACTTGATTAATATCTAACCAAAGTATTTATCATACAATGCTTTAGCTATAGCAATAGAATCTCCTTTGGCTTTTATGGGGTAACTTTTCGTACCTGTTCGCCAATTTGATTGCCAACTAATTGAAATAAAGATCCATTGTTGCCTCCATCTGTCCAACTGGAATTCAGACTTCTCTCTCAAGCTTTTTGACATATAATCAAAATATGTAGAAGCTCGGGGAAGATAGTAGTCTACTAATAATCCACTCCAGAATTTGTTTGCTGAAAAAGGTGAAGATAGATTTTATGTTATAAAAACAATGAAGCACTGGCGTAGCCATAACACAAAAATTATTTCAGCAGTAAAGTTACCGTAATCATGAAGCTTGCTCTGTGCAGTAATGTTGGTGTCATACCACATTGTCACTTGTGTCCTTGCGTTGAACTCGTACTGAAGGAGATTTTTTTTTTTTTAAAGGAACATTCAGCAAGGATGATACAAAAGTTAGTTGAAAAGAACATACTTACTAAAAGATAAATCAAATGATTAAAGGGGAAAAAGGTGCTGCCGACCAAAATATTTGGAATTAGGGATTCATTCATTTGATTAATATAGCAGAAAAATAGAAGCTGTTCTAACCTGAATCATTTCACTAGGATTTGTTGCCAATTTTTTTGCACTTTCAAGCCATGTTCCAAGAAGAAAATTGTCATTGGAATTAAGTAGTTCATCAATATCTTTTATGAGCTGAAGAAACTTTTGGCTATGAATATTAAAAGCACTGGCATCCTTATGCTGAAAAGCAATCATTGCATCCATGTATACTTGGTTTGCTAGCTTTGACAGTACCTGCCTTGTTATGTCAACCAAGTCATATCTGTCATGAAACATTGATCGTGTCATTAAGACTCCTCACCAATTTGTTCAGAATTTTGTTTCATTAAAATGTATCTCATCTTCAGGCTAAATTATCAATTGATTGTAATTTCAGGTTGAAGCAGTACCTATTGTATTATGACTTCCTTGCATGATTCGTTAGGTTTTAAATCTAACATATTAAGAAACATACTAGAAAACAAAAATTTTAATTGCACAAAAGTGCGAGATGAATTAATGTCAGAAACATTGTCACACTCACTGGCATCATTTGTTTCCTGCAGGAACTCAGATGCCGTTTAATGCATCAGATTAGAATAGAAGAAAATGGCAGAACTTATGCATATTAAGTTTGACATTTTACCTATATGTGGCGCTTCCAGCTAGATCATTACCAGCATTCAAGAATTGTTTTAAACCCTTGATTAACTCCTGATTAGAATACCATAAATGTGCCCAAGGTGTGTCAGAATTTTCTTCAGATAAAAATCTTCTGGGTCCTGGTAAGGTGTGGAGTGCATGCATCTGGTCTCGTTTTGATATGGCAGATCCAGAATGTAGTGATGGATCCCAATCTGGAAATTTAACAATGAAATCCGTGTTGTGGTCCTGCAAAATTGAAAAATACACGGTACTTGGAATTCAGATGGAAGGCCATATCCATCAACACTAGGTTCTATTTTCAAAACATCTCTTTAACATAAATAAAATGATAAGAGAGAAGCCCCAGCCAATCAATTTAATAAATAACATACAGCAAATCCATCCGTGCAATTGTAAACCGTGTGATAAAGAATTTCCCAAGTTGCCTCAACTTCAGGAACTGCTTTACCATAGCGCCTATGGGCATATGTCTTTAGCCATTCCTACAACAGCAACGAAGTTTAAGTCAATTACACAGCTAGTTAAACTATGTCAAGTATTCAATATTAGAAATCTATAATTACCAAGACTTGAACTTTTTCATTGCGGAATGCCATTTCAGACATTAACTCATAAACAACTGGATTCTGCTCTATTCCTTCCATGCACATGCCAACACCAACCTGCACGTTGGCCCAAATATTTCTAATATTTACATGTTGGACCCAAATATTTCTAAAATTACAAATTGGCCCAAAATGTTATAAAACTTTTCAAATAGGTCCTTTTCCAGAATTTCAACAATACTTGTATGATTTCAAAATATTCAAGACTTTCAAATTAGTCCATACACTTGAAACAATCATTTTGATAAAACACTTAATTTCCATTTTTCTTTTGGTATAGAAACTTTAAAATATGAAAACAAAGATAATTTAAATGCCATGATCATGATAATAACTTGAGCTTTTAAATGCTTAACCGTGCATACATTTAATCGTGCTAGCTTTACAAGTAATGTGATAAGAAAGATCACCTAAACTAGTATCCTTGATGCTTGTCCTTGACTTGATGAGCTTTGTTTATGAATACTTTGAACTTAATCTTACATAGATGATTTTTGTCCTCCAAGAGCTAGTGAGATTGAAACAACAATATTTTTTCCATTTTACCCTTGACATGTAGTTTATTATCATCAAAATCAAGGTTTGTATAACCCTTAGGTCAACAACAACTTTAATATATTACAAGCAAAGATTTTCTTGAGTAATATAGAGTGTAAAATATATACATTTATATATAAATAACAACAAATATATTGCTTGTGATTCTGGTTGTTCCTTTTAGGGCATACAAGTTTTTAATGTTAAATGTTATGCTACTTTTGTAACAAAAATACTGAATTTTCACACACAAGACTCAACATACCATTGTTGAATTTTCACTGACACGAGCATCAACTGGACCTGAAGCAATAGAATCCAATATGCCATACATTTCAATATTTCCCCCAAAATTATGCAACATACACCTGATACATATTCAAATTTGATCAGTGATGGACATATTTAATTATGAAATCAAACGCCAAATATTAGAGGGACGATATCAAATGAGTTATAAGAGAGCATTGAAGATTAAAAATCTCATTTGATGATGAAAGAAATTGGAAGTCTAGAGAAAAAAAAATGATTACCAGACATAGGGGGCACCATAAAACTGAGAGGAAGTTCTCCATATTGGTTTGACATCAGCAAACAGATCAAGAACTATCATTTTCCCAAGTGGAACAGAATGCAAGAGCGCCTAAAAATATCAACAGTCTTTGGGTAAAAAAGAATTTGAAATAAGCAAATAACCAGCAATTTCACTGAAATACTTCATTTTTGCAGAAGTTCGTTTCCATTAATTTTAAGAAACCAATTAGTGTCAGAGAAAATGAATTGGGAAAAAAAAATTAAAATAACTTAATCATAAATAATTTAAAACTTGATGGGATTAATTTGTTTACACCCTTAGAAATTATTTTAATTATTTGATATATAAATGCATACTTTCATTTGTGGTGGCTTCCAAAAAGCGGAGTCCGAGTAAAAGAGCCAACCCTGCAAATCAGTGAACTTGTAAGAAGCCCTTATTCCTGCAGGAGAGAAGAATCACAGTTTTATGGAGAATACAAAAATGACGCATATGGCAGAAATGAGGTGCATACTTGCATTAACCACACGGCATCTTTATCTCCCTCGGACATTGCTTTATACACTGCAGCTCCAAGTGATGAAATATAAGTTGGATCATTCGTAGGTGGAGTATTTTCATTGAATGTATCACTGCATTAAAGATGAAATTAACTCATGTAAGCTATTCTGGGCTGCAATTTGCACTTCATGTCAACATGTGAAATACCAGTGAATTAGTGCCTCCAACCAGCATTGTTCATAAGAGAATTATATAATCATGATTTAATTGTCTACTCCGTAATGGCAAGAAACATATCGTCTATATGAAAATGAGGAAAAATACCAGTTGTAGATATCAGTCACGTCCCCATATTCTGAAATATATGAAAACAAAACCGAAAAAGGGTAAATTAAAATGTGTTTAATAAAAAAAAAAAAAAAGATACTGCATATGCTAGTAATAAGACACATCTTTCATGACAAATCTAGCATACAAATCAGACAAGCATATTATTATTGATCAAAGAAGTTGAAAAAAAATAAAAAAAGGAAGGGGCGGGGGGTGTTGGCTGGCTCGCGGGAGAAGGCGGGGGGTGTTGGGGTGTGTTGTGGAAAGAACAACAAAGAAGAGAAAGAGGATCTTTGTCAGTCTCTTGACAGCATACTTTTAAGGTTAACCAAACTTATCCTGAGAGAACAACTAAGATACTACACACACCTGCAATTTGTTGCTTTATAAAAGCCTCCCCAATTTCAACAAATAATGGATCAGTAGGATCAAGAAGGTAAGTACAGCACCATCGAGGATTACCATCAACAGTGTTCCTATAGGCACAAGAAAATTGAAAACTTAAGCTACGTATATAACATATATGGAAAGGGAAAAACACCAACAACGGGATAAAGATCAAATCCGCACATGATTTAGTCTGATGCATCATAAATGATGTAAATAAATCAACATAATAGAAGTTGATGTCCATCTGAAGTCATACAGAATACGCGGGGATTCTGTTTGAAGACCGTATGAAATAATACGACAGTATGACGAATCATATTTATAAATCAAAGAGAGATAAAGTACCAGTCTCCAAGTCTGGTAATATTTGCTAAAGGAAAAATCTTCTTTAATGCTGCTGGAACATTTCCAGCGAATGATGGCAGCACTGGAACAGAGAAGACATAATTTTTTATCAGCTACATCATTGAATTGAGAAAGAAAAGTTAAATAGTTTTCTCAATCCAATGCTTATGCAGGAAATACATATCAATAGTATCAGATGATGTAGTGGTCATAAATCACGTTGCATGAACATAACAAAAAAATGTTATTCCATTAGGAGACTCAAGCAGACCTGGAGTCATGCCCAGTTCTAGCATCCGAGATACTATCTTCTTTTGCAAAACTAGTTGTTGATTTAACCAATTTTGTGATAAAGGCCCACCCCATCTGCAAAATGATAGTAGGTTACATGAAGGAAACCTAACAAGCAGAGTCCATTGAAATGAATTTGCTATACCTCTACAACAGGGCAGTGAAGAGAAGTCTGATTCAATGTGAAGGGGAAATATGCAATATAGTCGAAATGAAGGTTATAAGTGAAAGAATAACATCATCATGCTACCGTTTCCGTCACAGTTCATATACTCAGGAAAACAGGTGGAACAGTAAGAATTATTTACCCATGTAAGTTTCCCATGCGGGCCCAAGCTAGGAAGGCAGGTCCACCGAAGAAATCATTCAAATCTTCCATAGTAACATTAAAGTTCTGACACAAAAAAAGTATCAATAAGACATATTCAAGGATTTATCAAGATCTATAAGTATAGCATAATTGCTCACCATAAAAACTTTTTGCCAAATGGCTTCTTGCCCATTGAATGCCAAAGGCAGGTTAATCCCTTGAAGGGCCATCCAGTCTATTTCTTTTTCCCATCTCTCCCAGTCCCACCAAACATATGAGTCTGCACAGAAGAATGTGATGATAACATTCTTGTTTTCTCCATCAAATCAGCTAATCCAAAAACCTGTGTTTCACTTTTTATCATATTTTTTCAGGTTCATCACTGATTAAAACTTAACTTTTATTAAAGATGAGGATAGTGGAAACCCTAAATATGAAGAGAAAGCACTCTACAAGATTATAGAGGCTAAAGTAGTCAGTATTTTTGTTGTATCAATAGGCTATCTTGTACCAAGTTTACAAAACTAGTACTTATAATAATGGCAAATGTACCCATACATATTAAGTTCTTACCATGAAAAAACCACATAAGAAATACTTTTTATCTTAAGATCAAATTGAAATCAGAATATATCTAGACTCTGACATTTTTCACAATATATCAGATTGGACCAATAATTAGTCAGCAGAGATCACTGAAAGACATCTTACAACTGGATGTAACAACATTTTGGTAATAGTTCCATGGTACTGGCCGTTGAATCTTCACACCCCCATCTTTTACAAGATGAAGTGATCCTGGCTTGAGAACAGATGCAATCTGAATGCCACCAGTCTTATCCCACGAAACATGAGCACCACACCAATATTTGATATACCAATGGAGGCCAGATGTAATTTCAACTGCTGTGGTTCCTTTAATCCTAAAAGATAAATGTAACAAGCAGCAAGTTCAGAGATATTCAACACAACATCATTATTTTTTGTAACAAAAGATTTCGTCATCCCTTCTCAAATGTGGGATGCAAGCAAAGGAAAACATGTCCAATACAGATCTAAAGATGATAAAATGGTATAGACACACTCTACTGAGTAAACATGTCGACTAGTTTGGAGTTGAAAACTGAAAAATACCATCTGCTCTACATTTTTCAACGAGAGTGAATATTACATACGTTATTTCAGGCTCATGCTGGCTAGTTCGTTCGTAATTTTCTATCAAATAACAGCTGGATCCTCCACAAACATCCTGATATTTGGAAGAGCAGATAGTTATCATCGCTATATATAAATGATGACAAACTACATACGCAAACCATTTGTTATGGATACAAGGAACAGTGAAGCTATACTATTTCCTATCTATGAATGAACTTTTCAATGCTCATATATCAGAGTAATCAAACAGATCAATCTGACAAGAGAGCACAAAAACAAAAGTTACAGATGCATTGTTACTGAAAGGAAATGATACAGAGATGATAATAAGCAATAAATCAAAACAGATAAAGCCAAATTTAAATTTGAAAAGACACAAAACAAATAATGACCCTCGGACACACTATGTCCTGTCCCCCAGATCACGCTCTGTTTGGCCATAGAAAGAAAGGAGTTGTCTCAGTCTACCCTCTATCCAGAAAAGCTAATTGTTAACTACAATTAAGGTGAAGCAAGTATATAACAACAATAATTCAATCAAATCCAGGTCAAAATTGAAGGATCAAAACAAACGCAAACACAATATAACATATAATCAAGTGGGTACCAAGCAGAAACTATCCCATTTCTTAAAATCGAATCTCAGCCAGATGAAAAAAAGTAGTGCGTAAGCTGAAAACTGAAAAAAGAACAAATTAATTTTTAAAAGAAGAAACATCGAAACATTTAAGGTGAAGGAAGTACCTTTGAGACAATTTTGAAGTCAAAGCTGTTTACATGGGTGGGTAGCAATCTCTGCAAAACAGCTTTAGCTGCTGACTCTTGAACTGATGAATTTGCCCGTTTAGAATCCAAACGGTCAAGCAAAACATCAATTGCTTCTAGTTTGGATACAAATGGATGCGGCAATGCTGTGAAAATTAAAATGAAGAAAAGAAGATTCAAACTGGACATGGTTTATGTCTCTTCTTTGACTGTCCCGGGGACGATGACACAGTAACCAAGAGCTTAATATATTTAATTTTATTTATTTTCGGGACATGGGAACGGGATTTTGTAATATAATTGAATTTGATAAACAAAATATAAAAAGAACCAAGCTAAAAGCAAACAACTCACGCGCCGGCTTAGTCAAAAACAAGAAGCAATTAACGATTTCTCTTTTGAGTTTATATTCATATATAACAGAAAATTGGCGTTAACAGTACACTGTTGATCTGTCTTGTGCAACAACAATCAGCTTTTCATATTTGGACTTTATGTGTTTTTTTTATTTTATTATATTAAATTATCGTTCGTACTTATAATTTATATTATATGAGATTATAATTAATAAATTAAATTATGACGGCTTGCGAGAAGAAGATAGTTTTCATCTCAATTATAATTAAAAAAAAATTATTCCTCACAATGAACTCGTGGGAGCTCAAACTACAATCCTTATATTTAGAGGGCAGCAGCCCTGATTATTTGGCCGAGTAACTTTAGTAGTAGTAGTGTTACTTACGTCCATTTTTTGAAGAATTACAAAATGTTCCCAACTAAATAGTAAATATAAGGAAGAGATTGTGGAATCTTACACGTGGACTTTGGCTTTTATCTTAATGATTCTTGTTTTGTTTAGTGAAGTTTTCCAATCTCGCCCAGCCAATTACTCCTGTTTAAGCGATAAGCATTGTAAAATGGAGAAGGAGAACAATCCGATGGTTAAATGTTATATTTGTCAATCTGTATGGCACCCGTGTATTTTAGTAGGGATTGAAAGTTTAAACCCTTATCCTCTATTTAAAAATAACAAATAAATATACAAAACTATCTTGATGTTGCTTGTTATGATTTGATCCCAAATTTAAGTCCCCGACTTGACCCTTAACTGATGTACTATTGATCTATTAGATGACAGAATTATAATTTTATAAGTTATTATAATGTTTAGGATTCTTGACATTTCAAATATTGGGATCCTTTACGTTATAATGAAAATTGTTTAAAGGGTGTAGCAGTGTATGTGAAGTAGCTACAAGCTGATACACACGTGACTGAAAATATATGGGATGTTCAGAACAGGTGGTTCAACAAACCAAATAGGAGGAGGGGGCCGGGATACATTTATTCTCAATGGCAATTGGCAATGCTTTGCATCATTCAGGAAAGGAAACCTTTCTCCATTAAGCTTTCAATACTGCCCCTAACTCCAACCTCCCAAGGCGTAAAATTGATGCCTAAACTTTTTGCTCTCTCTTGAGAAACCTCAATTGTCGGCTGATACTTCTCTTCCAATCTGCCATCAGTAAACAGATATGTGTGCATTGTCTTATGTATATGTTACTGGGAAAACGCATACTCGTAAGTTATAATAATTGTAAATATAATGCCACTGAACATACTTTCCAGAAAGCAGCATTGTAGGATAATTTTCACGCAGAAACTTGAGAATATCAGAACGCTGTGCTACACTTCCAACTAACAAATATCTGCCACTAGCCTTGGGAACCTCAAGAGCTCGAATATGTGCAAATGCAACATCTCTAATATCAACAAGTACGTAAGGGTAAGTGAAGGATTGATCACCTGATCATTCAAAATTAAAAACTCAGCCTCTATGTAATTGACTTATCGAAAATTAAAATGCTGTGAGAAGAGAAAATATCAACAATTATTCATAAATCATAATCCTTTCCTGTATGGCAGCTGAATATATATTACCATTTATGAGATTCAGAATCACCTCTGCGCCAAAATTAAGGGTTGGCTGAAAGAAAGGACCAAATCACTATTCCTGGATGTATTGCAACCAAATCAATGCTATTCTCTTTTGCAAACTTCCAAGCAGCCTGTTCAGCTAAGGTCTTTGCAAGAAAATACCACTTCTGAAAGAAAGCTAATGGGTAAAGAGAGAAGGGGGAAAACAAAAAGGACAAATCTAACAGCATAAGATACATATTAGGAAATAATAAAATTCAATTTACACACTTTATTCTCCTTGCAAAGAACTGGATTTGAAAACCAAGTTTCATCAATAACGACAGCAGGGGTCATAGGAGTTTCACTAAGTAACATTGCAGCAATAGAAGAGGTTAAGACTACTCTCTTGATTGAATGAACTTTTGCACATGATCTAAGAACATTAAGTGTTCCAATGACTGCTGGATCAACAACATCTGCCTGAAATATTGCAAGAAAATTTGAAAGCAGCTATCATACAGACAGAAGCAATTATATTGAACTGTACCATCAAATATTTAGTTATATTGCATGAAAACTAAAACAAATGTTTTAACTTAATGGGACAAACCTGAGGATTATCGCTCGAGAAAATCACGGGGGACGCAGTATGGAAAACTCCATCACATCCATCAACTGCTGAAATCAAAGATCCTTCGTCCAACAAGTTTGCCTTGAATAAATGGAGCCTTTCCTTAGCTCCATCAAGTTCACGCAAGTGTTCTGTCTTGGGGCTATCTATGGTGTACATATAATATCAGAACTAGTGAGTTCAATGAGGATTACCAGAATATTGAACCTATTTCTGAAAGTGAAAAATCTTTTGAGTGCTCTGAAAATTAATTACATTTATGATTCAAAGTTATCAACGGCCTTAATTCTGAGGGAGAACACTACAAACACGAAGAAGAAACTAACTAATAGAAATGGAATTCTATTTACTCTTGTCCATTATAAGTGGCTGGATAGTCGGTAAATATTAGCCATCAAGTGGATGTCCACCAATTATTTAGTTGCTCTGCTTTCAAGATTTATAAGAAGCCTAACAGTCCACTGCTAAAAATTAAAAAATTTAGGAAAAATGCTACATTTTTTAAGTAGCATCTCAATTTTTACCATCTCAAATCATTAATTAGATAGTAGAATATCCTAACAAGTAATTTGAAAAACTCTTCCAATCCCAAAAATGATGCCTTAAGCCTTAAGGAAATAATAGTAAATCAATCTTGACCATCAAATGTTAAGAACGCCAAATTTTATTAGATTCTCAAAAGTCATCAACATGAGAAAAAAATTTGTGGGTTACCACCAGACTAGTCTCCGACTCCAAGAATAGATAAAAGAGAGTTAAAAAAAAGGATTAAAAAAAAAAACTGTCGTGAGAAAGAGATACTGACTTGGGTCACGAACAGTGGCTTTGACAGTGTAACCACGTTGAAGTAAAAGCTTGACAAGCCATGAAGCTATGAAACCTGAGGCTCCAGTTACACAAACCACCTTCTCTTCTCCTTCTCCACTCATCATCTCTTTCTCTTACTGTGAATTTGTGCGAAAGAAAAGTCAAGGTAAAGTTTGAGCATTTATGGCTTACGTTTATGGTCCATTTCATTGTCTATTTATTTTTTAAGTAGCCCGTGTAGCATCATATGTTTACGTTTCCTTCCTCTTAATCCCGTTGGTTCATTGTCTATTTTTTCCATTTTTTTAAATTGTCAAAGTAGCCTTGATGATTTTTTTAATGAGCAATTTCGGAATTGCTTTTGGAGAGCCACCCGTATGATATATAAATTAATGAAGGTTTAATATTGTTTCTGTCTTATTTAGTTGCATTTGCTCATTGCAATCTCATCCCTGCCGGCAAAACAAACATAACAAACTTCACCCAATTGCTTTTTGCTTTCTCCTTAGAGACCCGGCTTGTTGGCTCATATTTGCATCTTAAAAGCTGCCATGGCCCATGAACAAACACATAGTTTTCTTTTACTTAAAGAACAAGTTATCAAAGAAATAAGCAGAGTTAAATGAACAGTACTACTGAAACATACTAGTCTTGAGGTTCAAAGAAGGGCAATTTTCTCGCAAAATCTTCAGAACTTCGTAACCCTAATATGCATCTGCAATTAGCTGCAGGAATCTCAAGAGCTGGGCTTGAGTATGTGCATATGTGAAATCTCTAACATTAAATCTATAGGGCAGGGTAATGTTTGAACTCCTGCATTTTAAAAAACTCACACACTTGGCTTATGGGGTATACAGACAGAAGCCGAAGCAAGATCTCCCAGGGCATTCAGATGAGGTATCTTTTACCTGAATTAGGGTCTTTTAACTAAAATCTCATTCATTGCACTGTCATGCTTGTAAAATATCCATGATTTCGTTTTCGAAATGTCTTCAAAACTAATCAAATTCTCACCTTTTAATAGAATGCTTTAGATTTGCTCTAGATGTGCGAAGGAGGAAGTTTATTTATCTTCGACACATATACAATCTTCTTAACCATACCAGCCTCTCATAACTTGACTTTATGCAACGCATATCAGCATACAAGTGGCAGATACTACTATGAAAGCAAATTGTTTGCTTGCAAATGTACCGTAATATTGTATAATGATAATATTTCCCATAACATAGTTTGGGATCTAGTGGACAGCTTGATCAACACCTGGTCACGTCTTGCATGATATGATTTTGCAATGATTGCTGAAGCAGGTGGATTATCAATCATTTGAACACAGCTGAAAAGGTAATAGACGTTCAAATTTTTAAGAGGTGGCGCAAGAAACCAAATATGCAACTATTCTCAATACTTTGCATCATTCAACCACTGAGGAAACCCTTCTCCTTCAAGCTTTCAACAGTATCCCTAACACCAACCTCCCAAGGCGTAAAATTGATGCCTAAACTTTTTGCTCTCTCTTGAGAAACTTTGCATGTTGGCTCATACTTTGCATCAAATCTGCCATCAGTAAACAGATAGTGGTTTATGCACTTAGAAAAAGTATGAAAAACACAGTGCTGCTGATACATACTTTCCAGCAACCAGCAGAGAAGGATAATGTTCATGCAGAAACTTTAGAATTTCATAAAGCTGTACCGCGCTTCCAACTAACAAATATCTTCCATTAGCTGCGGGAACCTCAAGAGCTCGAATTAGTGCATGTGCTACATCTCTAATATCAACGAATCTGTAGGGGCTCGGGAAGGATTGAGCACCTGCATTGAAAAAACCTCAGCCTATTTGTAATAAACTTATAAAATGGTGTCAAAGAGCATGATCAACAATATTCATGCTGCTCTATTGTAGCTGAATATTACCATTTATGAGGTTCAGAATCACCTCAGCACCAAAATTAAGGATTGGATTAAAGAAAGGACCAATCACTATTCCTGGATTTATTGCAACCAAATCAATGCCATTCTCTCTTGCAAATTTCCACGCAGCCTCTTCAGCTAAGGTCTTTGCAAGAGGATACCACTTCTGAAAGAAAATTAAAGTAGATTAACCGGTAAATATCTTGCTGCGATCCTACAGGTGAGTTAAAAGAAAACTGTAAGAACATTTACACACCTTATTCTCTTTGCAAAAAACTGAACTTGAAAACCAAGTTTCATCAATTACTACATCGGGGGTCGTAGGATTTCCATTTTGTGTTATTGCAGCAATAGAAGAGGTTAAGACTACTCTCTTGATTGAATGCACTTTTGCACATGATCTAAGAACATTGAGTGTTCCAATGACTGCTGGATCAACTATATCTGCCTGAATTATGGAAAGAAAGTTCAAAGCAGTTATCACACAGAGTTCTTTTGAACTGTTATATCAAAATTTAATCATATTGAATGAAAGTTAAATAAAAGGAAAGTAATTGAGATTATAAACCTGTGGGTTATTGCTCGAAAAAACTACAGGGGATGCTGTATGGAAAACACCATCACATCCATCAACAGCAGAATCGAAAGATCCTTCTTCCAACAAGTTTGCCTTGAATAAATGAAGCCTTTCTTTTGTTCCATCAAGTTCTCCTAAGTGTTTTGTTTTAGGACTATCTGTAGGTTTTAAGCATAAACAGAACTCAGTAAGTTTTTTTTTTTTTATTATTATTATTATTTTTGGGGTCACCATCTACTAATATAGTACAATCTAATGTCTACTGGTATCGTTGATACACATAGCTCAGAAATTTACTTCCACATATTGGAGAGATACAGGGACGTAGTCAGGATTTCAATCGAATTATGGCACATTTAAAATCGAATATGATCAAGTGTGAGATTGCACACGTGGCAAGCTCTTATTTTTGCGGAGCTGTGCTGTGGGCCCCACAACCCCAAGTAGGAGCTTGCCATGCACACAGTTGTGCTCCATAAGTCACACACCTGATTAGCACTTTATTTAAAATATAATGTAATTTTGAAAATATATAACATTAGAATTATAATATTCATTGATAATAAATTCACTTATTACAATTGTCCTTATCGAAGACTCATCAATCAAATTTCATGTGTTGAAAATAATGTAATCTACTTTCATTATCAATACGATAAATTTTTTTTTTTTTAATGTACACAACTAAGTTATCATTTAATTTGTTCTTAAAATCTTTTAATTATAGCAAAAATATTCATATAATGCAACACAAAGAGCAAATATGATTACACGGTAAAAATAGGGATATTGAAACTAGATAAAAGATCATCAGAATAATTGAAAAATTAGAATTAGCTAGACTTATAATGTTGAAAGACTACTCCAACAGTGATGAAGGAAAATGCTTTTGATTTATGGGAACTGTGATGAAATCCATCTAGTAGGCTTGGCAATGGGTCGAGCTTGGCCGGGCTTTGCCAAGGTCTAGCCCAAGCCCGCCACTCACTGCAGCAGCCCAGGCCCTCTATAGGCCCGTCCAAGTACTGGCTTTTTACAATTTTTTAAGATAAATTTATGTAAATACATGAATTTCTTTAATCAAGTAAATAGGTACATTAGATTAATTCTAATTCAATTTATACAATTTAATAACTAGCATTTAGTTTAGTTAATTGAATACATTTAGTAAAATTCATGAATTTATTTAATCAAGTATACATTATTTATTAGATGAATTTATTTAAATTCTAATGATTATATTTGTAAAATACAATGAATTTTCAATCAATTAAATGTTAGTTCTTTGTACTGTGAACACACTCTATAAATTAATAAATTATTAATTTATCAGATTAATTAATATCTCTCTAAATTAATAAATTTCAATGATTCTGACATTATTAATTTATAGAAGTTATATTGTAATAATCAAAATAACACAATTATGTAAATCCCATCACAACATAATAAATTTATGAATGAATTAGAGTTTCCTTTTAATTTTTTTGTTTTCGTTTTTTTTATTTTTTTAACACTTTTTAAGGAGGCCCATGTCCCGACCCGTCGTGGAATTTTCAAGCCTAAGCCCAGGCCCTCATGTGCCCGGGCCATTCTGTCCACCCTGGGATGCACATGCACTGTTCTAATCGGCTACTCCACTACCGCCGTGACATAAAGAAAGTACTTTTGATTCAAAGCACGGGAAAGAGTCGAGAAAAACAAAAAGAATTAAATTAATCTCTTTTGTTTTATTTGATTTTTTTTATTTTATTTTAATATATATAGTCTTTTGACTTTGTTAAGTTTCATACTGCTTCAATAGTTAATCAAATTATTTAGACTTAGACACTTAAACTAAGGACTACACGTAATCTTTAAAAGTTAACTAGGACACTTTCATAATTTTATAATTCACCTCGGGTATTTTCTTACATAATAAATAAAATATATTTTTTTGGTTAAAATCACCAAAAAAAAAAAAATTCAGCTGGGGCACATATGCTGGATCCGTCCATGGAGATATATACCCCCATTCTACATGCATATTTGTGGTAAAGGAGATAAAGAATCCTCATGGGAGCTAAAAACGGATGCCCTAGCAACGCTGAGGCACCCTCCTACCATTTGCTACAGGTCCAATGGCGACAGAGGTGCAGACCCAGTAAGTTGAATGAGCCAATCGGATAACAATAAAGCCCAGAAACAAGTTTAGGAAAGTTCCAAACTTTAACGTCAAAATAATGGATAATTAAATAAACAAATAATAACTAGTGAGAGAGAGACTGACTTGGGTCACGAACAGTGGCATTGACGGTGTAACCACGTTGAAGTAAAAGCTTGACAAGCCATGAAGCTACCAAACCTGAAGCTCCTGTTACGCACACCACCTTCCCTTCTCCTTCTCCTTCTCCTTCTCCACTCATCATCATCTTTCTTTCTCTCAAAGTAAAACTAAGCGTAGAGTTTAAAGCTTTCACGGCGATAATTCACAGGCCCATTTCCTTATCAATTCTGTTTCTTCGATATCTTTCTTATCTAATTGTAGTCGAGTGCGGCAGTGGGCTCCATGCATTTTCTTATATTATATACTTGTTTTGTCTGCACAAAGCACAAATTAAATTCCAGCTTTTCTTTGCCTTGTTTTTTTTTAATATAATATATATTAAATTGTAGAGAAAAATGATATTTGTGTGTGTGTGTGTAGAGAAAATGATATTTGTATAGAACAAGGATAACCTCTCATTTTGATTCACCTTTATTACGCTGATTTTGTCATATTAAATTGCAGCTTTGTAATAACACATCAGCCGACAATTTTGACAAACGGAGCGCACAGATAATAATGCTTTGAGAACGAGCATAAGATATAATATAAATCTGTTTGGTACAAGGTCCCCTCCTTTGCTCTTTCTTAGTAGTATCTTAATTTTTAATTATTTACACAAATTCAATTAATGAATGGCATATAAATTACCCCATCTATTGGAATATAAATTAAAAATCACAATTTCAACTAAATAAACATAAAACTACTAAGTTGAAAACAACAAAATATTTGTTAGGTGGTAGAATTTTCATTTTCCGTGATTTGTTTTTAAAAATAAAAACGGCAAAAAAATATATTTGGTTACATGTTAGAATTTCCAAAAAAAAAAAAAAAAGGAGTTTTTAAAATTATAATTAAAAGGTCAAGCCATGGATTGAAGGTATGAAACCTGAAGCTCCAGTTACACGCACCATGCATGTTCCCTTCAGAATTTGTGCCAGATGAAATGTAAGCTTTTATGGTCCATTTCATCCTATTAAGAAACAAGTGCGGCAACATTAATTTGTTTTCATTGTATTTTAATTGAGCAATCGCCTACTTGCTATTTGCCAGACGGCCTTATGACATATAAATTATGACAATCACTTGTTGATGCAACGTAACTTTTAATGATTACCGAGGCATGTGTTTTGAGTTGTTTAATTTACAAGACACCAAATAAACTTGTACGCAAATATCCCCCACTGATACAGCGGAGCTCACTTTCATTGTTCATTCGTCCCTCATTTTGTTCGTTGATAAGGTTAATTTACTTTCGATGCTTCTCCGTTGCTGCCGTTGCTAGAAATGGAGGAAGCCCTTCTCCTTCAAGCTTTCAATAGTGTCCTTAACACTCAGCTCCCAAGGCATGAAGTTAATGCCCAAACATTTTGCTCTCTCCTTAGAAACATGGTATGTTGGCTCATACTTGTAATCTTCAGATCTAAGGAAAGCAAACTCTTCAGAAATTTTCTATGTAATTGGAAACAGAACTTCAGAATCAATATTACTGTAACATACTTTTCAGGAAGGTGCAGAGAAGGGTAATTTTGGCACAAAAACTTGAGAATCTCGTAGTCATGTGTTACTCTTGCGACCATCGTATATCTGCCATTAGCTGTGGGTACCTCAAGAGCTTGAATATGCACATATACGACGTCTCTAACATCAACCAGCCTGTAAGGACTGGCGTAAATTGGAGAACCTGCATTCGGAAAGCTTCAACAACTTAATAATATCGTATAAAATGTATGATTTGTGTAGAGATGCATCACAAGTTACATACTGATTTTTTGTAATCCTTAATGTTTCCTGAATGATACCTTGTATGAGTTTAAGAATCACCTCCACCGAGAAATTAAGTTTCGGCTGTAAGAAAGGGCCAAGTACTATTCCTGGATGTATTGTAACCAAGTCAATCCCATTCTCTTCTGCAAATTTCCAAGCAGCCCGTTCAGCTAAAGTCTTCGAAATTGCATACCAGTGCTGGAAGAAAATCAGAACTAATTACCCAATAACGATGAATAAAAAGACAATGCGTAAACCATCTTGAACGATAATGTTGTCGATAATACAGATGCAACAAGCCAAGCCAAGATCCAAGGAGGAGCAAAACATGTTGCAGGTAGACAACACATCTTGCAAGAGACATAAAAATGTTTAGTAATCTGAACAGAAATTGACACACCTTCAACTCCTTGCACACATCTAAATCTGAAAACCAAGTCTCATCAACTACCACATCTGGCGTGAGAGGAGTTCCAGTGAATAAAATTGAAGCCATTGAAGAAGTCACAACAACTCTCTTGACAGAATCAACTTTTGCACATGATCTAAGAACATTCAGTGTTCCCTTCACTGCAGGGTCAATTATCTCTGCCTGAAATTGATTCATTCATACTCGAAACTTTGCATTGATTGAAATCAATAAAAAGACATAGTGGGTGAAGAAAAAACTAATAAGCAACTATCCAGTTAAATTAGTCACACGATTGGTTGATTTTGGAATTGTTTATTTTGATACATCACATGAAGGTGTTTTAAAAAAAAAAAAGATGGTCATGGAAAAAACACCTGTGGATCATTGGCTGAAACAATTGCAGGGGATGCGTTATGGAAAACACCTTCACATCCATCAACAGCACAGTCAAAAGATCCGTCTTCCAGTAAATTTGCCTTGAATAAATGAAGCCTTTCCTTAGCTCCATCGAGTGCAAGTAAGTGTTCTGCTTTATGATTATCTGCAAAATATATGAATAGAACTAGTAAACTTAAGTGTTGTGTCTTAGCCCCCTTGGGGCTAGCTCGGCTGGCTATGGAAGATCCTTGCACCCGCAGATACGGGAAAGGATGGTGTTCACTGGTGAGATTTCTCATCACCATCCAAACCTTAATTTTCTTTTTCTTTTTGAAAAAATGAAGGTGTTCTATCTTGTATTTTTCTAAAAAGGATACTTTTTTTTTTTTTGAAACAAGTGAAAAATTGAAAAATATTGCTGTTGCTAGCTTTGGCCAAAAACTTGATATTGGAATTTTTCACTGCAAATCAAACTCATAGACTTCTCTTGATCGAGCTTGTCGTGGGGGCCAAGGCTTATAAAGTAAACTAAGAACAAGACCAACCAAATAAATTAGTCATGCAAACAAAAGAACTACTAAACCCAGAACAAGAACACGAAAAGATACAACATCATCAAAATTTGGAAAAACTGCAGCTATCGAGAGAGAGAAACTGACTTGGGTCACGCACAGTAGCTTTGACAGTGTAATTTCGTTGAAGTAGAAGCTTCACCAGCCATGAAGCTATGAAACCTGAAGCTCCTGTTACACACACTACCTTTCCTTCTCCACTCATCGCCTCTCTCTGTGAAATTGTGTTCTCCTGTTACATCTGAAGGAGGACAACAATGACACGTATGCATCGTTCTTTAAAGCGGCAAAATTTTTGTGGAGCTGTCCCACTCCAGCGAGCAATAGCAATGGACTAGGATCCCTCCTAGATTTTTTTTCTTTCTAATTTATTATAATGAAATAAATAGTTTAGATTAATTTTTAATTTTTTTTATTTTATTTATAATTAAATTATTTTTTTATTTGATTTAAAAGACTAAGATACATTAAGAGAGAGAAAAAATTAGGAAAAAATCTTAATCCGCTAGCAATAGCATGATAGCGCTCTGTCACGTGATTGAACAATAAGTCCTATTACAGGCTTTAATGATATTTTAATATTAAAGGTAATAAATCTCATATTAATAATCCCAAAATGAAACCTAGTGTTTGTCACATGCAAAGTAATTTAGAAATGGTAAAAAAGCTCGGGTTGGTCAGGCCGTGAAGGGCCCGGTCCATGGTAAATGGACTTGGTCATAAGCTGAAACTTTAAAAACTTACAATGAATGGATTTAAATATGGGCTCATGACAAAAGTTCATGTTTTATAAATTAATTTTTTTATTTTATCTATTATAGGCTTAATATTTTATATAGTTTTCGTTTTATATATTTTATATTTTATAGTGTATTTGATTATTATTCTATTATATATTGAAAATTATATATTAATTTAAGTGTTTTTTACTTTTTTCTATTTAAAATTTTATTTTTAAAAAATTTGTCTAAGCTCAGGCTCGGCCCAAACTAATCCATCTAAGTTTGGACAGGCTTTTGGGATTGCTGTCCATAGCTTGGGTCTAGGCCTGAGCTTGAAAAAACCTGGCCCACACCCTTAATTTGCTACCCCTACAAAGCATCATTGGAATGTCTCACAATCTTGGAATGCATAAGTGGTGAGATAATCTCACACAAGTCTCTCTCTTGTCTTACTAAATTAATAAAATCCCCTTTTTTTTTAATTATTTGAGTTTTTTAAACCTCACATTTGGATACAACATCATCTTTTTTTATTTGCCTTTTGTCATTCTTAAAAACATATTTAATTTAGTACCTTTTGACAAGGTGTTCATTTTCCCTATCAATCCACTTCCGCTCCGCTTATGTTGCTGGACTTGTTGAGGAGGTAAATTTGGCAGATTACTAAACTTCAAACATATTTGCAAGATTTCTTTTATTTTTATTTGTTCACTGAGCTATGTGCAAGCCTTTGATAGCACGAATGAATTATGAGTTTGAGTTAATGAATCACCATACAGCTTATCTTACGATGAGTTGGAAAGCAAATTATAGCAAAAATACCATATAGGTACGTATTCCCATCGCGTTGAACATACAGATCATAATAATCATTCCAATGGTTCCTGAATAGAATCAGGCTTTACAATTAGAGATACAATTTCCTTTTTAATGCTTTGCATTTCTTGTCTGTTGGTAGCGTCGTTCAAAGAATATGGAATCCCTTCTCCTTGAAGCTTTCAACAGTCTCTTTAACACCCACCTCCCAAGGCAAGAAGTTGATTCCCAAACTTCTTGCTCTCTCCTTTTAAACCTGGTATATTGGCTCATGCTTGTCATCTTCAAATCTGCCATGAGTAAACATAGTTGTTGTTTTCTGAAACCAAACTCTCAATAAATTTCTTATTTTCTCCGATGCTGAAAAGTGTGCATCCTCAGTTTGCACCTTCCAGAAAAGTTAGTTTCAGTTAAAACTGAGGATGCACACTTCAGAACCTCATAATCATGTGTTACTCTTCCAACAACAGCAAATCTGCCAGTAGCTGTGCGAACTCCTGCAGTCGGAAAACTATAACAACAACTTAGCAAAATCTTACAACACAGTCGCAGTGTGAGTAGGGAGGTGTCAGAAGTTACAAATTTATTCTAATAATCCTCAATGGTGGTTGCAGGATATTACCAAGTCAATCTCATTTTCTTTTGCAAATTTCCAAGCAGCCTCTACAGTTAAAGTCTTTGAAATTGCATGCCACAGCAGGAAGAAAATCAGAACTAATAATCATCCTATAATGTTAAAAAGGAAATTTGGAAAATAACAAAAATTAATATTAAGAAACTATAACATTCACACACCTTCAACTCAATGCACACCTCGGGATTTGAAAACCAAGTTTCGTCAACTACCAAATCTGGGGTGAGAGGAGTTCCACTGTATAAAATTGAAGACATTGAAGAAGTTACAACTACTCTCTTGATATAACGAACTTTTGCACATGATCTGAGGACGTTAAGTGTTCCCTTCACCCCAGGATCAATTAATTCTGCCTGCAGTTGAGCCAATCGTACTTGCGTCTTTTGTATTGATCTAAATCAAGATAAGAAAATGCTGGGTGAGGAAAAAAAAAAAGAGAGAGAGAGAGAGAGAGACAAAGCAATCATTCAATTAAGTAATCAGAATTTACAAGAAGGTGTAAAATAAAAGAAAGTATATGGGAAGAACCTGTGGGTCATTTGTCGAAATAAATGAAGGACAAGCTGTATGGAATACACCTTCACATCCATCAACAGCAGAATCAAAATATCCTTCTTCCAACAAGTTTGCCTTTCCTTCGCTCCATCAAGTTCATGTAAATGTTCTGTCTTAGGATCATCACATATATGAACAGAACCAGTAAACTGAGTTCATCCCAGAGTAGCTTATGTGATTGGATGCTACTTCTTGGAATTCAACAAGAAGATTGGATCCTTTTGTAAGTGAAAAGTATTGCGTGTTGATTATATTGTCAATTTATAGGAGGAGCCGTAACAATTAATGACCGTATTGAAGACCAAAAAAATCTAGTTGAGGTGTTTTATGAACTAAATAGCAAACATAAAATGATCTCATGATATTTCCCCGAGGGATGCTCCCTTCTATCGAAATCAAGTACGAATTTATAATTTTATCGACTGTCTTGGCCATTGATCTAATCCAACTCGCAGTACTTTTAAGTTGAAAATTTTTCATTTCATAATCAAAGGCGCAGCCATTTTTTTAAAAAAACCTCAACAGAAAGGCACAAGCAGCCAAATCAAAAGAATTACCAAAACCCAGAATTAGAACTTGCTAAATTGACAAAATAACACAAGCGGGAAGGAGGGAAAGAGACTGACTTGGGTAAAGCTTCACAATCCATGAAGCTAACTATGTAACCTGCAGCTCCTGTTTCACACAACACCTTCCCTTCTTCACTCATTCTCGTGTCAAAGGAAAAGTTTGGGCTTTGAACACTTCACAGTTCCACATTCCACTTCATTTTTTGACCTTTAACTTAAAATAATAATATTAATAGGAGCAATAAAACACGTGCATGCATAATGAGCATGGGCAATGGCATCATTTGTTTTGACCTTTATAGATTCTTTAATATGTTTGGAATTTCAAGAACGACAAAACATGACAGCAATGCAATGAATTTTTATAATTATAATAAATTTCACCCGAGATTCATTGCGCAATTTTATGCGGTCGCAGAGCAGAATACAGCTTTTTTTTTTTTTTTGTTATTCCATTGTACCTCACTTGAATTATTGACAAGTGTTAGGTCATTATTTATAAAATTAACATATTATGATAAGTTTAGTTAAATTAAAAATTTATTTATTGTATATTTTGTAATAGAAATTAATTTATTAATTTCTTAATTTAGTGTAATTTCAATTTATTAAGAATATTTGTTTTCTCATTAGGAATTTTTATTTCCTAGTTTAATTAGGTGTCTAATTTAACAAGTCAATTAATGGTGGAATTTTATAATTGGCGCGTAGGATTTATTTAGAGCAGAAGTTGGTTCAAACAGAAAATTTATTAATGCTCTAGATATTCCTTGGGAGATAAGCAAGGCAGGAATAACTTTAAACAGGAAATTTATTTATGATCTAGATATTCCTTGGGAGACAAGCAAATGAGGAATATCAGATTTATTCCTATTCTGATTCATAGGAATTACAAGAGTAAAGAAATTCTTATTTGGAAAGAATTCAAGTCTTTTAAGATTTGCTATCCCTAGTGCTTATATAAAGAGAGGTGATTCACAATTGAAGGGTGACGCACAACACAGAGCATAAAGCAGAAAAGCATCAGGTTGTGTGATATATATTATCTTCTATATTCAAGTCTTGTAACGAAATCATTTTTGTTCATCTCTGCGGAGAGTCTATGTGGATCTTGGATCACTAGACATTGAAGATTTGAAGTATCGCTATTGATCACTTTGCGAAGTACCTTGAGGATCGTGGATCAAGAGGGGTAGCGGTTATTCAATGGAAGCAAATTCAGTCTAAGGTTGAGTAAGCTTGTACGGTGAGAAACTTAAGTGAGAGTCTTAAATTTGGTAAATCCATAGGTTGTAGCATCTCAACTTAGTGAATTACTTTTCATCTAGGCGTGGCCTCGTGGATATAGGATTGATTAATCCGAACCACGTAAAAATCTTCGTGTCTTTTAATTTCTGCAATTTATTGTTTTGTGGCAAAATTAATATTTTTTTATGCGGATGAACAGTAACCTGTGAGCAGTGACGTGTGAATGGTATTTTCTGAAAATTAATTTAGTTTAATTAATTTTGTGCTTTTAATATAATAAGGATAATTATAATGAAGATTTTTTTAGGTTTTGCTTTATTAAAGAATCTAATTAATTGAGTTATTAATTAATTAATTTTTTTTAGAGTTTAATACTGCCTACGTCTATTTAAAAATGGATCTAAATTCCTTTCAATTGGTATCAGAGCGGGCACTAATATTTTTTAGTGAGATTTTTGGGATCCTAGATCTATTTGTTTTGTAGGAATGAATCTACAAAGAGAAGGTGGTTCTCTTTCCCGTCCCCCACTCCTTGATGGGACAAATTATGCTTATTAGAAGCAGAGAATGCAGATCTTATTGGCCTCAATTGATGAGAGAGTCTGGAGAATGGTACTTACTGGATATACTGCACCAACTGTGACAGTAAATGATATTGTCAGCCCCAAACCGATCAACACATGGACGACTAATGAACTTAACAATGCAAGCTACAACAGTAAGAGACTCAATGCTATTGTTAATGGCGTTGACATGTACCAGCATCAATTGATCTCAACTTGCACAACTTCGAAGGAAGTATGAGATATTCTTCAAGAGACATTTGAAGGTGACAGTACAGTAAAACGTTCTAAACTTCAAAAGCTTACAACTAATTTTGAGAATTTGAAAATGAAAGAGCATGATAATATTGCTGAATTTAATTCTAAATTGCTTGCTATGGTAAATGATTTCTATGCTCTTGGTAAACCTCTTGATGAAGAAGAAATTTGTAAGAAAATTCTTAGAGCTGTGCATCCTAGATATCATCCTAAAGTTTTAGCTATTGAAGAGCATACTGACATTTCTACTATGACTAGGAGTTCATTGATAGGGAAATTAATTGTTTATGAGACTAACTATCTAAACGTACATTCTAGAAAAGAGAAAAGTGTTGCTTTTCAGGTTGAGACTCATAAACTGACTGAGACTGACAGTAATGATGATGATGAGGAGGATGCAATTGCATTCATTGCAAAGAACTTCAAGAAGTTCATGAAGAAAAAGAATTTCAACAAATCAAACAAGTCTACAAATTCTGTTCAGAAAAGTACATCTAACCCTAGTTTTAAATCTTTTGATGATAATAAATATGAGGGTGTTAAATGTAGAGAATGTGGTGGTATTGGACACATCCAAGCTCATTGTGCGAATACACTCATGAAAAAGAAAGCCATGCAAACTACTTGGAGTGATGATGACTCATCTAGTGTTGATGAAGATGATCTTGTTGGAGGACTTGTTGTGCACAATAAACTAGCAGAAGAATATCATGAACTGAAATCAAGGGAATTTGTTCCAGCTAATCAGTTGATATGTGCTTCTCACTTTAATGCTCTCGTTGCTCATGCTGATTCTGATGAAAAGGATGAAGATACTGATGATAACCTTGACAATCTCAATGTAAAGGATACTGCCTCTACTCTTAAGTTCTGTAAGAAGAGCTTCGAAAAGTATAAAGAAGCATGCAGAGAGAATGAGACTTTGCTTACTCAGCTCACTAACATCCTTGCAGATAAGACTAAATTAGAAGGCGAGGTAAGTCATTTACAGTCTTTGATTTCTGATAAAGATAATGAGTTGTTTTCTGTGTCCAGAGAATTAGAAAATAACAAGAAGTCTCTTAAAATGATGAATTCTGGAACTGAGAAATTGGATCACATCTTATCATTGGGAAGACCATTTCAGATCACCATGGTCTTGGTTATCAACATGAAAGTAATTCCAACACTCAAGGAACCTTTGTTAAAGCCACTCACTCAAATGCTTTGATATCAAAGGCATCTCCACAAGCAACTACGGCGACCTTTCATCAAAAATTTAAAAATGTTCATGATGCTTCTTCAAGTCATCATGGTAAGTATGAACGGTTTGTACCAACTTGTCATTTTTGTAATGTTAAAAGACATATAAGACCTAATTGCTTCAAATTTATAAAATATATGAAAAAGGCTATGTTCTTCAATTATTTCTATAGAAAACCTAGGATGACCTTAAGACCTAAGGTTGACACGAATGGCAATAAACCTAGAAGCACTTGGATAAGGAAGTCCAATTATAAAGCTTATTTTTCTTTTACTTCCTTAAGAGCTTGTTCTACTAACTTTTGGTACTTTGATAGTGGTTGTTCCAGACACATGACAGATGACAGAAGTGCTTTGATCAATTATCAAAATGTTGATCGAGAATATGTGATTTTTGTTGACGGCATGAAAAGCCGTGTACTTGGAAAAGGAACACTGAATGTGGAAGATTTTCCAAAACTTGACAATATTCTACATGTGGAGGATCTCTAAGCAAATTTACTTAGCATTAGCCAAATTTATGATCAGAACTTATTTGTTAACTTTGATAGGAACAAATGTCATATTCTCGATGTTGATGGAAATTGCATTTTAGAAGGACATCGATCATCTTATCATTGTTATAAACTGACTAGTTCAATTATTTACTATAAGACTACTTTTAATGACACAAATTCAAGTGTTGCAGGATATTGTGATGTAGATTGGGCTGGCAATGCTGATGATAGAAAACGCACCACAGGAGGATGTTTTTATCTTGGAAACAACTTGGTGTCGTGGCATAGCAAGAAATAAAATTCAATTTCTCTCTCCACGGTCGAAGCTGAATATATTGCAGCTGGAAGTTGTTGCACTCAATTACTCTGGATGAAGCAAATGCTTGCAGATTACGGTATGTTTCAAGATACTTTGACTGTGTTTTGTGATAACACTAGTGCTATCAATATTTCTAAAAATCTTTTTCAACATTCTAGGACTAAGCATATTGATATTCGTCATCATTTTATTAGAGATTTAGTAGAAAACAAGACTGTGTCCTTAGAATACATTGATACTGAAAAACAGCTTGCAGATATCTTTACAAAAGCCCTAGATTCCAAACGATTTGATTCCAAACGATTTGATTCCTTACGAAAAGCTTTAGGTGTGTGCTCTATGTAAATCAAAATATTTTTGCATTTAGATTTAAGTCATGCATTTATGCATTAGATATAGCGCATGTAGTTACAAGTTTTTAAATTTTTAAAGGTTGTTTTATGCTTCATTGATAAGTCTTGGATTAATAAACGACAAGCAATTTTTCATGTTTTTAAAGACTCGAGAGCCTTGAATAAGTTTTGATTAGGGTTATTTAACCTTCTTTTCAAAAGCACATGAATGTTAATTCAGTCTTTACTTTTACTCAAGGTTTTGATATTGACATGGTCTTTGTTGAGAATATTTAACTTGAGTTATGATTATTTACCTTGATTCTTATCTTGTCGTAAGACCACAAATATATACAAACACTGTGGTCAGCAATAGCTACCTATAACTTTTAAAAGTGAAGCTATCCTTGAGTAATCTGAGACTGCGTATCACAAATATGACAGAGGACGAACTACCATGAGAAGAAGGCTACCTTAAGAGGTAGAGTGAAAGCTCCTGACCATAGATATTTTTCTATTATCAACAAAGCTTATGGTATACTACGAAAAAAAAAAAGGTCTGTCAAAATCAAAATGGTCAAATTTGGAGATAAAGATGATAAGGTTAGTTTGACCAACTCTATATTTTATATTTGAGACTTTGACTATGAATATTGATGAATTTTTGGAAAAAATGTCTAGATTGAATTGCTTGCACACACACACACAAGCTTAAATTTTTATAATCTTTACTTATTTGAAGAAATTAGAGTCTTGATTTCATGACATAGTGCTTGTTGTGAAAAATCTCTTCATATATTGATTTTTCCCTTGTTCAAGTTTGTTATTCATGCATAAAGAAAAAAAGAAAAGAAAATCATCTTCATACATGCATGTTTTCATAATGCATGTGCATTATCATGTTTTTACATATTGATTTGATTTTGAGTTTAAAAGTTACACATGTTTGCCGCAAAATCTAAAATTTTAATTTTTAAAGTGCAGAAAAAAGTTTTTGCCCGTCACAAGTGAACAGGTTGCATTCTTTTGGTCATAACTTTGTCTACAGAACTCCAAATTCGATTCTGTAAAATTCTGCATACAGCTAATTTAATAAGCTTTTCAATGGTATATGGGTTGCATTCTAATTCCTTTCCAATCATTCCCAATTTCATTTCGAAGTTCATACATCTGCACTATGTCACTGTTTCAGACATTATCATGCATCTCATTTAATATTTGTATTTTTCTTAATATTCCTCATTTATTTGTGTTCGCATTATGCTGGATTAATGTTCCTTTACGTTATTTGAGGTTGATGTTGTCTTAAATTGGAAAATAATTTTATTTCTCAATCCTTTCCTTATGAACATATGATTTCTTCATTTTTGCACTCGGCAAGTTCATCTATATAAGGAAGCCTCTAGGATCATTATTTTTAACTCAATTTTCTTGGCTTCCTCCTCCTGATTTTGGCTGCTCCCGATTTTTCACTTTTGCAACCTTTTGGCAAAAGAGGGGAGTAATTAGTCTTCAATCTTCAATTGCATGAAGCAATAAGTTACGGGAGTAGTTTTTAAATTCTTAGGGGGAGTTTGTCTTTCTATTTGATCTTGCTTTTATGCTCAATGTTGCCTTACAATTTATTAATCAATAAAATAAGTATTTTATTTTCTTATCTTGATTTAGTATTTTATTTTAATTCTTGCCTTGTTTCTTTGCTAAACTAACATGCTAATTGCCAATTATTTTGGTTAGTTCTTTGTTATTATTTGTGCTTGTTTCAGATACATGTTTTAGCGCCAAGACTTTATTGAAAACTTATATTGGATTGCTTTTGCCACAAGGATGCCAAAGGGGGAGATTGTTAGGTCCATTATTTATAGAGTTGGCATTTTATGGCAAGTTTAGTTAAACTGAAAATTTATTTATTGCATATCTTGTAATAGGGATTAATTTATTAATTCCCTAATTTAGTGTGATTCCAATTTATTAGGAATATTTGTTTCCTAGTTTAATTAGGTGTCTAATTTAACAAGTCAATTAATGGTGGAATTTTATAATTGGCGCGTAGGATTTATTTAGAGCAGAAGTTGGTTCAAACAGAAAATTTATTAATGCTCTAGATATTCCTTGGGAGACAAGCAAGGCAGGAATAATTTTAAACAGGAAATTTATTTATGCTCTAGATATTCCTTGGGAGACAAGCAAGACAGGAATATCATATTTATTCCTATTCTGATTCATATGAATTATAAGAGTAAAGAAATTTTTATTTGGAAAGAATCCAAGTCTTTAAGACTTACTATCCTAACTGCCTATATAAAGAGAGGTGATTCACAATTGAAGGGTGACGCACAACACAGAGCATAAAGCAGAAAAGTATCAGGTTGTGTGATATATATTGTCTTCTATATTCAAGTCTTGTAACGAAACCATTTTTGTTCATCTCTGCGGAGAGTCTATGTGGATCTTGGATCACTAGACATTGAAGATTTGAAGTATCAATATTGATCACTTTGCGAAGTGCCTTGAGGATCGTGGATCGAGAGGGGTAGCGGTTATTCAAGAGAAGCAAATTCAGTCTAAGGTTGAGTAAGCTTGTACGGTGAGGAACTTAAGTGAGAGTCTTAAGTTTGGTAAATCCATAGGTAACATCTCAACTTAGTGAATTGCTTTTCATCTGGGCGTGGCCTCGTGGATGTAGGATTGATTAATCCGAACCACGTAAAAATTTCCGTGTCTTTTAATTTCTGCAATTTATTATTTTGTGGCAAAATTAATATTTTTTTATGCGAATAAACAGTAACCTATGAACAGTACTTGTGAACAGTGACGCTTGAACAGTGATGCGTGAATAGTATTTTCCGAAAATTAATTTAGTTTAATTAATTTTGTGCTTTTAATATAATAAGAATAAATATAATGAAGATTTTCTTAAGTTTTGCTTTATTAAAGAATCTAATTAATTGAGTCATTTTAATTAATTTTGTTTTAGAGTTTAACACTGCCTAAATCTATTTAAAAATAGATCTAAATTCCTTTCAACAAGGATCAGAAACAATTTCAACCTGTTGGTAGCGTTGGTCAGAAATGGAGGAAGCCCATCTCCTTCAAGCTTTCAACGGTGCCTTTAAGACTCAGCTCCCAAGCTATAAAGTTAATCCCCAAACTTTGTACTCTTTCCTTAGAAACCTGGTATGTTGGCCCTGGCTCACTTCAAATCTGACATGAGTATAACATGTATACTTTTGAATGCTAGATTAAAGAACACACAAAAATTTGGACAATACAACTGAAACATACTTTCCAGCAAGGTGCAATGTAGGATAATGTTCTCGCAAAATCCTCAGAACCTCATAACCTTATTAAACTTTACCAACTATTTAATTCTATATATTCCAAGGAGAGAAAGAAAAACAGAAAGGGATATGGGAAAAGTAAACCTGTGGGTCGTTAGTTGAAATAAGAGCACGGCATGCTGTATGGAAAACACCTACACATCCATCAACTGCAGAATCAAAAGATGTTTCTTCCAACAAAATTTGTCTTAAACAAATGAAGCCTGTCCTTAGCTCCATTGAATGCAAGTAGGAATTTTGTTTTGGGATCATCTGCGAAATTTAAAAAATAGCCAGAACTAGTAAACTCAATGTGGGCACTTTAAGTTCAACAATCAATAGTGACTCAAGTTGAAGACAAAAGCAATCAATTTTATCATAGCAATCAAAAGAACTACTGCAGAGATTACAGACTGACTTGGGTCCCGAACAGTAGCTTAACAATGTAACCACGTTGGAGTAAAGGCTTGACAAGCTATGAAGCAATGAAACCTGAAGCTCCTGTTATACATACCACCTTACATGGCATTTGAGGTTGCTTTCATTTTTGTTACACTGAATATATCATTAATCCTTAATTAAATTTGTATCGAAAATGACATGTAAAATATTTTAGTTTCATGTTATTTGCTATTAAGAACAATTTTAAACCAAATTGTTCGCTTAACTTTTTAAAAACCACTTTTTTTTCGGAACTTTTTATTTTTTTTAATCTTATAAGTCTCTTTTGTCTGTACACTAATCAAGATGTGGAATATTTCGATTAAATAAGATTAATTACCAACGATTTTCAATGGCTCTTTTGCAGACCATGAAGGAGAGGTAGGTAGAGTCAATAGCTCTAAGATCACATAGGATAGGTCCTAACTGCTAGGCAAGATCTTTGCTTTCTCCTTCACTTCTATGGGTAAATAAAGACCAGTTGACACCTCTTTTCAAAGATTGATTGTTCGATTTTCAACGGTCAATTAGACATCAACTTCTTTTTTGTAATATTACATGCACAACCTTAACAACTCTAATCTGAAAACATGTGCGCCTCTTTTGACTTTGTTTTTTTGTAAATTGTTTCTTCCTTTTTTTAAAAAAAAAAACTCCTTTCCTATGTATTAATTTTATATTACCATCTCATAAAATAAAAATCTTCAAAATATTATTAAATTATTGTAAATCTCAACTTACCACAATTTTATTAAGAAAATAAAAAAAAATTTATTAACCCGCTCGCCTCCATTTTTTCCTAATCGTTTGAACAAAAATAGAGATAAGTTCAGGGTTTTAATCATTTGGGAAGTATTTTGAAGATTTTCATTTTATAAGGGCGTAATCTGAAATTTACTATTTTCTTGTACGTAACATAATCAAAATTTCTTGGAAATTCAAGAATATGGGGACATAATTTATATATAAATATATTGAGCTGTTCCTTGGTTTGAGATAATTGAACCTTGAGAGTGCCTAACATGGGGAGATTGTCAGTACTTGGATTGATGTTAACAATGTTATGTGCCATAACAAGTGACTATGCTAGTTATGGTGCTACCCGCTTCTGAAATTGTTCTGAGAATGATTTAGATGCTCTTATTGACTTCAAAAATGGCCTTGAAGATCCTGAAAACCGGCTAACATCATGGAAAGGAAGCTACTGCTGTCAATGGCATGGAATTAGCTGTGATAATGATACCGGAGCTGTTGTTGCCGTCAACCTTGGCAACCCGTATCATGTAGTCAATTCTGATTCTTCCGGCAGGTATGGATTCTGGAACTTAAGTGGGGAGCTTAGACCTTCATTGATGAAACTCAAGTCTTTGGAATATTTAGACTTGAGTTTCAACACATTTAACGGTATTCCAATTCCTGAATTTTTGGGATCATTGGAAAATATGCAGTATTTAAACCTATCAGAATCTGGTTTTACTGGTGTTGTTCCTTCAAGTTTGGGAAATTTACCTAGACTGCAATATTTTGATGTTTCTGCTGAACCCTTTGCTTTAAGTGCTGAGAGTCTAGACTGGTTAACTGGTCTTGTTTCTCTAAAGCATCTTGCAATGAATCGCGTTGACCTTTCATTGGTAGGATCTGAATGGATTGGGATTTTGAACAAGCTTCCTAATTTAACTGAGTTGCATCTTTCAGTTTGTGACCTTACTGGGTCCATTACATCTATTAGTCCTGTTAATTTGACTTCTCTTGCTGTTCTAGACCTTAGTCTCAATCACTTCAATTCTTTGTTCCCTAACTGGCTTGTTAATATTAGTACACTTGTTTATGTTGACTTGAGTGATTGTGATTTATATGGAAGAATTCCACTGGGTTTTGGGGAGCTACCTAATCTGCAGTACCTGAGTCTTGCTGGGAACGATAATCTTTCAGCAAGTTGCTCTCAATTGTTCCGTGGAAGCTGGAAAAGGATACAAATCCTCAACTTTGCTTCAAACAAATTACGCGGCAAACTCCCTTCTTCCATAGGGAACATGACTTCTCTCACAAATTTTGATCTGTTTGATAACAACGTGGAGGGTGGCATTCCAAGCTCCATTGCTAGACTTTGCTACTTAAAAGAATTTGATTTTTCTGGCAATAACTTGACTGGTAGCTTGCCTGAAATCCTACAAGGGACCGACCTCTGTGTTTCTTCTAATAGTCCTCTGCCTAGTTTGATATCCATGAGATTAGGCAACAACCATTTGAAGGGAAAATTGCCTGACTGGATGAGTCAGCTTGAAAATCTTGTTGAACTCACTCTGAGTTTTAATTTACTTCAAGGTCCCATCCCTGCTTCTCTGGGAAAACTGAAGAACCTTACCAAATTAAATCTTCCAGGGAATCGACTAAACGGAACTCTCCCCGAAAGTCTTGGACGTCTTCCTGAGTTGTCTATGTTGGATGTTTCTTCAAATTCTTTAACGGGTATTATCTCAGAAATCCATTTTTCAAGGTTAAGTAAACTGAAATTCTTGGGATTGTCTTCGAATTCCTTCATTTTGAATGTCAGTTCCAGTTGGATCCCTCCATTCCAGGTCCAGAGTCTTAGTATGCGTTCGTGCCAGTTAGGTCCCTTGTTTCCTTCTTGGCTTAAAACTCAACAGGAGGTCTCTTTTCTAGATTTTTCAAATGCTAGCATTTCAGGTCCCATACCCAACTGGTTTTGGGATATTTCTAGCAATTTTTCATTGCTAAATGTTTCTTTGAATCAGCTACAAGGTCAGCTACCAAATCCTTTAAATATAGCTCCATTCGCAGATGTTGATTTCAGATCCAACCTTCTTGAAGGACCCATTCCTCTTCCTATTGTCGAGATTGAGTTACTAGACCTTTCCAACAATTACTTTTCAGGTCCAATCCCACGAAACATAAGTGAATCCATGCCAAACTTGATCTTTCTCTCTGTGTCAGGTAACCTGTTGAAAGGAGAAATTCCAATCTCTATTGGAGAAATGCAATTGCTTCAAGTAATGGATCTTTCAAGGAACAATATTTCTGGAAGCATTCCCTCAAGAATAGGGAATTGTACTTTCCTGAAAGTTCTGGACCTCAGTTATAACAATTTGTCAGGGGTGATTCCAGCATCACTGGGTCAATTAACTCAGCTTCAATCTTTGCACCTAAACAACAACAAACTCACAGGAAACCTTCCATCATCTTTTCAGAACTTAACAAGTTTGGAAACCTTAGATCTTGGAAACAACAGGTTTTCGGGTAACATTCCATCATTGCTTGGAGATGGCTTTGCAGGCCTCAGGATTCTTAGCTTAAGGTCAAATGCATTTTCTGGAGAAATTCCCTCCAAGCTTGCAAATTTAAGTTCACTGCAAGTGCTAGACCTGGCAGAAAACAATTTGACAGGCAGCATTCCTGGAAGCCTGGGTGATCTTAAGGCCATGGCTCACGTTCAAAATATAGTCGAATACCTTCTCTTCGGAAGATACAGAGGGATCTACTATGAAGAAAACTTGGTTATCAACACAAAAGGCCAGCAGCAAAGATACACCAAGGCTCTTTCACTCGTCACCAGCATAGACCTCTCTGGAAACAATTTACATGGAGACTTTCCCACACAGATGACAAAACTTGTAGGCTTGGTGGTTCTAAACTTAACAAGAAACCACATCAATGGCCAAATTCCTGAAAATATTTCAGGTTTGCATCAACTGGCATCTCTTGACCTCTCAAGCAATTATCTCTCAGGTGCAATTCCTTCAAGCTTGTCTTCGCTATCATTTCTGGGTTATATAAACTTATCGAGAAATCAGCTCTCGGGCAAGATCCCTTTCGAGGGTCACATGACTACTTTTGGTGCATCATCTTTTGCTGGGAATCCTGGTCTCTGTGGAGATCCACTTCCTGTGAAGTGTCAAGATGATGAATCAGATAAACGAGGGAATGTTGTTGTTGTTGAAGATGATAATGAAGATGAATTCATTGACAAATGGTTTTACTTGAGTCTTGGCTTGGGATTTGCAGCTGGAATTATTGTTCCCATGTTCATTTTTTCAATCAAAAAACGTTGTAGTGATGCTTACTTTAAATTTGTGGACAAAATTGTTGGTAGATTTTCTTAGAGTCCAAGAAATCCATCTCTTCCCATAGATCTTTTTGTATTATTATTTCTTGCAAAACGTTTAATTTGATTTTATGTTTGTACCATAAGAATCAATTCTTAATTACTCCATTTGTGTATAAAGCTTTAAATTTGCGAAAGGATTCTGAATTTATTGTACAAACAACTTAGGCATCTCATTAGAAAATCACTTTTTTTTTTAAATTGAAAATTAATGTTTATTTTGATTATTGAATCCAATGACCATGATTGTCTTTTAAACACGTAGAATTCATTATTCAATTTTTGATGTCGGAAGAGTTATTATCCACGTGGGCCACCTTACTCGCGCGAGCGTGAACTCAACTTCCATTGGCAGATTACCGTTATTAACCGCTAACGCCAATAAACGACTACCACATCTCAACTCAATGGGTAAATAATAAAATAATATATCAATTATAATATCTCTTTTGTCTCTTCAATCCAATGGCTCTCTCCACTTCAATCTTGTCAACTCCCGTCTCTGTATCGGTACCAATCGGTCGCCGTTTAATCAACGGCCGAAGTCATTCCCGTCTATTTGCTTCACTTAGCCCGTCTGAATCATCACCATCAACTCCAGCTACAACCTCTTCGAATAATGAAACCGCTGTAAGCTCTACAACTCCACCATCGAAACCCTTTGTCGAGTCCTCTCGACAGCACGATCCAAGCTTCAAATATGCGCTGGCGAACCCAACTGGCGACTCACCTCTCGGGTTTTTCGGGTCCACTGAGTCAAACATTGAAAGGGTAAACTATATTTTTTTAGTTTGCTTTATTTGATTTGCTGCTTTGTTTATGTGATGTAGGTGGCTTTTTCTTTTTCATTTTTTTTTGTGTTTCATTTTTTATTAGTGAATTATGAGCTTTAAGTAGTTGATCGCTTCTCAACATGTAAGAATTTGGAATATATATATATATATATATATATATATATATATATATATATATATATATATATATATATAATGTATGTTTCTTAATTGACCCAGATAGAATTTACTGTTGTGATTGAGAAAATTCGGGGAAATTTTGGTAATTTTGGACAGGTTGTTTGAAATTAAGAAGTACTAGGATGATCAATCTAGAAAATTTGGCCAAATCAATTTTGAATCGAAGAAATAATAGGAAGTCCTATCATACTTCTTCAGGGCGTTAATAGCTTTTGCATCTGATATTAGACGGATTGCCGAGTGGTGAATAATTTCCTTTGGTTCACGAAAATATATATGCAATAGAGCTATGCTTTGCATGAGTGTTCTGTCATAGATATTATAAGGTCATTGGACAGACAATCTACCCATGTCTTATTCTTGAGCATGTTTGAGAAGTGTTTGTTTTTTTTTTTTTTTCATTCACGTTAGGCAGGAGGTAGACGGGATCATGTTTTTTTGAGTCAAGTCGACTAATTGCTTGCTTCTTTTATATCAATAAGATACTTCTTTCAACTTTAGGGTGTGCTTAGGATTGAGGTTAAGCAAGCTACATCACTAAAGTGATTGGTAAACACTAACTGCTGTAGCTTAGAAGCTACGTTGATATGGTTTTTCATTTGTATGATGAAAATTTATTATATTATTAATAATTTTGTCAAAATTATTATTTAAAAATTATATTTATTACATACTATTAATTTTTATTTCATAGTTACAGGTTTTTTGCACAGCAGAAGCTTTAGCACCTTAATCCTAAGCAGGGCCTTAATCTACTGTGATAAAAGAATATTTTTGCTTTTCCATCATTGTGCAGCTAATTTTTGACTTCCGCTTCTTGGCGCTTCTGGCTGTTGGAGGTTCATTGGCTGGTTCATTGCTGTGCTTTCTAAATGTGAGTTCTTGTCTTCAATATTGAGCTTCTCATGTTCAACCAAAGGAAAAAAAAAAAGTGAAAATGCTTATCATTTGCAGATATCAAGATAATTTATTAGAGTTTTGCTATGAAGTATAATTGCTTAGTTACGATGACCTGATTCGACTGCAAATAGAACAAGAATTTTATATCATCCTGTCGGTCATAGACACACATGCTGACTACTACTGATCAATGTAGGGTTGTATTTATATTGTCGATGCATACAAAGTTTACTGGACAAGTTGTGTCCAAGGGATTCACACGGGCCAGATGGTTCTTCGATTGGTTGAAGCTATTGGTGAGAATCTCAGAGTCCATTTGAAAACCCTTTTTGATCTAGTCAAAATATTTGTAAGAGTTCTTCTTACGTGTTAATCATGTCAAAATTCGTTAGTGACAACGATATGAAAAAACTTGTACTACACTACAAGTGTAGTATCTCCAAATGAATTTTTTTATGCAAAGATTAACTGATTGTAAAATTTTATTCTCGATGCAGATGTTTATCTTGCTGGGACTGTCATGCTGATATTTGGGATGGGTTTGTATGGATTATTTATTAGTAACGTCCCTCCCAATGTGGCTCCTAATGTTGATCGTGCGCTCAAAGGATCTTCCTTGTTCGGAATGTTCTCTTTGAAGGTACTTTTTGTTCCCTTTGATTAAGAATCAACTTTAAGCATCTTGTGAAAAGTCATATATCGGTTTCTGCATCGTATATGCTTACCTATCAACGCCTATACAGTTCTCTGTAATGTACTGATCCCAACTCGCAAATCATTTATTCGGCCTTAAAACATATGCTTCTTGACAAACTGTTCGTTCTCACACATATCACTATTTTCCAGCTGTCCCAATTACACTGCTCAAGCTTACTGAATTAATCATTCTTATTGATTCATAGGAGAGGCCAAAATGGATGAAAATCAGCTCACTTGATGAACTGAAGACGAAAGTGGGGCATGTCATTGTCATGATTCTTTTAGTGAAGATGTTTGAAAGGAGCAAGATGGTGACCATAGCCACTGGCATGGATCTACTAAGTTATTCCATATGTATATTCTTATCTTCTGCTTCTTTGTACATCCTTCATCATCTACACAAGGGAGAAGCAGAATAGAGATGTCAACTATTTGCATAATATAATAAACTTATAGTATGTGAAATTGTGAATGAACAAACAAAAATAGAGCCGGGATCATGGTAGTGTGAAATACAAAATTGCGTTTGCCGGGAGTCGAACCCAGGTCTATTGCTTGGAAGGCAACGCTTATTGAAGATATTGTCATTAGTAACTTCTAAGAATCTATACAATAGATCATGTTTGTGTGGTCTTCATTTCTTGCTGGTCTAAACGTGCGACAGAAAGAAATGAATCTATAAAAGCTGGAATGGGAAAATATCTGATGGCAAAGTAGTAGGCTAGTAGCTAAGCTGGGTCCTTGTGCTTCATTGACAGCCTTGAGGCCCCATTTAGCTCCAGTGTGGGTAAGTAGTAACCAAGAGGGATACTATGTATATAATTTTCAAAGGGAAACATTCTTATCTCTTGGTACAAACTAGCCGTACAATCTATTATTCCTAACTTCGATGTGTTCGTGAATGAAAGAGGCTCTATACAATGTACGCTTTCAGATTGTTTAGAATACTTGTCTGTTGTAATTTTGTTAATGCAATGCCTCTAATCTGTCTAACTCTCTCCCTTGAAAGAGTTAAAAGTCTTCCTATCTCCTCGCAGGACACCGGAGTTTGTCCATCTATGCCGAAGTGTAATCTTAATATATCTGCTTCTCTTTCACTTAGCGTCTGGAGAAGCTCCTTCAACTCTTGCTTCATTAGCTGCTTCTGTACCATCCTTTCTGGAATTGTTTCATCTGGACCGGGTATGATATCCTGCGACAGATTGTGAAGTTCACTCAATGAGGCACAAGTGATAAAGTTATCATGAACTAACAGAGCATCTATATTTCATTACTCAGATATAAAATTCAAGAGAGATACCTGCAGTGTCATGCAACCTCTATCAGTTACAGCTCCATCCAATGAAATTGGGTGTCTGGTTCTCTCAATTGCAAGCCTCACGGTTGAAACATGGATGTTGAGCATTTCAGCAATCTCACTATCAGTAGGCAGTCGCCTTAACCTTCTGCTCAAGACATTGTTAGCTTCAGCAATTTTGGCCACCATCTCAGACATGCTCCCCTACACATGACAAGCTAACCATGCATTCACTAATTACCAGCTTACCTCCCATAACTCTAAGAAGGCTATTAGATAATTAATTAAATCTTCTCAATGCGATAACATATTAAGAACAAAATGTTTTATGAAGACACAGGGTCTCACCGGTAATCTAATAATTCTAGATTTGTTTGCTATGGCTCTAATAATAGCTTGTTTAATCCACCAGTAAACATAAGTTGACAACTTATATCCTCTCTCTGGATTGAATCTCTTTGCCCCTCGAAGAAGGCCTATGCTCCCTTCCTGCCAATGCCGAAAGATAAATTATTTTAGCCAAGTATTGGAAACAACACTAAAGTGAAAAATGTGTTGTAACCTGAATGAGATCTTTGAGGCTTAATCCTTTGCCTTGATAACCAGTGGCTATGGAGACAACAAGTCTGCGATAGCTTCGAATGATCCTCTCTTGTGATTCTTTTTCTTTACACAGAATCTTATCTACTTTGCTTCGTTTCATCCCTGTGGCCTTAGCCAACTGCTTCGAGAATGATTCATGTTCTTCAGCTTGTCCAACTGTTTTTCTAGCTTCTTCCAGGCTTGCTCCCTCCTGTCCGATTGCAAAGACTTTGAAATTAGACATCAAATTCAGCAGAATTTCCATCAAAATGAAGCATCAATTTTATCCTTATTTAAAAATAACATTCATTCAATATTCACATTATCTCTTTCCCTGTTGATTTAACCCATTGAACCAAAAGCTCAAGCTTTCTAACAATAAAAATTAAAAAAAAAAAAGGATTTCTAAGCAAATTTGGCAACTAAACTATAACCCAATGAATTATATATGAATGTGAAGTTGAAAATTAAACTACATCAATTGTGAGAAACAAAAAAGATACCTTGAGAGAGTAACAAATTTCAGCCTCCTCACTAGGGGTCAAATACAAATTAGACGTCTTACACTTCACCAAATTATAATCAAGTTCCCCACTTTCTTTATCCAAGAACTCACTCTCTTTCGTCCTTCTCTTTCTCCTGCTTCTCCTCCTCATCGTTTTCAACACACTCTCACATTCTCCATCATCAAAGCAAGCCTCTTCAGCCCCATTAGCCAATGCCACAGCATCTTTGGCAGTACGCACTGCCGCGGCATCAGTTGCTGATTCAATGACAGGGCGTAGTGCAAGTGCTTCATTGGTGACTAAGTTAATATTTACATTGTATTTGTTACAGCAAGAAGATGGAGAAGAGGAGGAGAGCGATGGAGGGGGGAGAGAGTGAAGGGTTTTGAGAGAAGGGAGTGTTGAGTGAGTTGGAGATGAAGAGCATATGCTAGTTATGGCCATGCATTAAGATTAAAGAAAATTGCTCTGCCTCTCTGCCTCTGTGTGCTTTTTAATTTGCTGGAGCGGATATGAGGATGGCAAAGCTTTGGTCCGAATGCGTTGGTGATGTTTGTCTTGAAGAAGGAAAAGATATTTTGTTGCTGGTTACGTCATCAAAAACTGCTAATAAGATAAATAAATACTTAATTCCAAAGGAAATGTTTTAGTTGAAATATCATATATAATAATACAGATTGGGTTTACAATCATTCTTGACTTTATTAAAATCACGAACAAAATAAAAGATCAAAAATTTAAATTTTAATACATAAAATGTAGTGCACTAAAGTTTGTATTTATTTTATTTTTTAATTTATCCCTGATTTTAATATAGTATAAGATCCTTGGTCGGAATATTTCTATAATAATATATATTGTTTTTGTTTTATTACTTTAAATCACAAATAAATTTATAATTATGTATATATTAAATATGCCTCGATATATGGCCAGTTTGGTAATATTATAGTTTTAAAATAATTGTTATTAACTGTGCTATAGAAATAATCAATTGTCATAAGAATCAACTAGATGTTTAGTAAAAATTATTTTTAAAAGTATTGTGAGCTTCAAAAGCATTCTTATATGTTTTATAAATTTTAATGCTAAATTGTTGTAAGAATGTAAATGATTGAATTAGACATAATGTTTAATAAAATTTATTTACACATTTATAAATATGTATATAAAATATTTGTTATTGTTTATAAGTAATAATTGATAACTAAAATTATATTATTAATTATATTTTTTATTTTGTTATCTCAATATAATATGTAATAATAATAATATTTTTAAAGTTAATGATTTTATTTCTTAATTAATAAGGGTAATTTTATATTTTTATAATATATATGAGGATGTATATTCTATATTGAATTGTATTAAGTATAAAACTGATTGTTAAAATTAAATTTTGAAAAGTTACTTCTTGCTTATTTTTTAAAATCAACTGTAGGATAGAAAGATTTTGCCAAAAGTGATTTTTGAAAAAAATTTAACAAACACTAAAGTTAACATTTAACTTTTCAAAATAACTTTTGAGCTTCCAAAAATAATTTCAAACCAACCCTAAGTTGATAATTAATGTTTTTTAAATTAATCAATTATTTACAACAGTCAAATTTCTGTTTGGAATTACTTTTGAGCCAGTTTGGTAATGCTATAGCTTTTAAAATAACTGTTGTTAGTTTTAATATAGAAATAATCAGCTATGAATAAAATCGGTTAAACGTTTAATATATATTTTTTTAAAAGTGCTATGAGTGTTAAAATCAGTCGTATATATTTTGTAAAACTTACCGTTAAACTATTGTAAAAATATAAATGACTGAATTTAACATAATATTTAATAAAATTTATTTACACATTTATAAATATATAAATAAAATAGTTTTAATTGTGTACATATAATAATTGATAACTAAAATAAATATTTTGCATTATTAATTTATTTTTTATTTTGTTATCTCAATATAATTGGTGGTGGTAATAATAATAATAATAATAATAATAATCTCTTAAAAATTAGTAATTTTATTTCATAATTAATAAGGATTTTTTTTATTTTTAGTATGTGTACGAGGATATTTATGGAATTATATTAAATATAAAATTAATATTTAAAATTAGATTTTATTCTTCCCTACTTTTCAAAATCTATTTGAGGATGGGGTGATTTTGTCAAAAATAATTTATAAAAAATTTTACCAAACACCAAAATTAACTTTTAGCTTTTTAAAATCATTTTTAAACATCGCATAAATAATCTCAAACAGGCCCGTTTGGAATTACTTTTGGGAGGCTTAAAAGTGATTTTGGAAATTTAAAAGCTAATTTTAGTGTTTGCTAAAAAAAATTCAAATTCAAAATCAAAGTTAACTCCTCCTACAGCTGATTTTGAAAAGCATGGAAGAAGTAGATTTTAAATTATAATTTTGAGAATCAATTTTATCCTTTAATACAATTTCATAAATATCCTTATAAGTATTACCTAAACCCAAAACTATCTTTATTCAAATTAGAAACAAAATAAATATTTCAATAATTTTTATTATAAAAAAATAAAAGAAATAAAATTAATATAGTATAAATTTTATTTTTAATTAAATTATTATAATGCACAATTAAAAATATTGTATGTACATATTTTTATATGTGTAAGTAAATTTCACCCTACATTATGTCTATTTTAGTCATTTGATTTTTTACAGCAGTTTAACAGTAAGATTTACCAAACATCCACAACTACTTTCAAAACTCACAGTACTTTGGAAAACAAAATTTACCAAACACTTAACTGATTCTCTTCATAGTTGATTATTTCTATAGTACAGCTAACAACAATTATTTTAAAAGCTACAGTATTACCAAACTGGCCCTTAGAAAGGAAGAAATAATCTCGATTATTGTAAAAGATTAATATAGTAAGAACATCCTAATTTTATTAAAGTGAGGATGTCACTAAAATATTAAAAAACACATATTTCAATACATTATAAACGGTATATTTTGTTTGTTCGTGTATTGAAATTTATATTTTTGATATGTTAATAATATCCTTACTTTATTAAAGTGTGTGTATGTATATGTATGTGTGTGTGTATTACAAAAACTTTTCAATTCAAATTGTATTAAAAAAAAAACTATAAGTAGTAGGGAGGATATTGACATGTCGTGCTATTTATATACAGGCAGTTGCTAATTTTTTTTATTTTGACATTGATTATATTCTTTTTAAAACTTAAAAAATATCTGTTTTACTCATATTTTAAAAAAAAAACAGACTACCTCCACTTAATTTCATAATATAATTAAGAAAAAACTATTGTGGGGTCGAACTCATTTTCTCATCATTACGAGAGAAAGTTCTAACCATACGATCAAAAGGCAGCTGGTAAGTTGTATTATCGTTTTCCATACGATTTCATCACATATTTATTATTTTTTTAATATTTAATAATCTTACCTTTTTCAAACGTGGCAGGAACAAAATGCCCTCTTAATTTCCCTCTTCCTTACTCTATTTTCGCGCCCTTTTCCCCAACTTCGGGCACACGCGCTTACAAACTCTCTGGGGAAGCCTAGCCTCGATTCTCATTTATCACGATGTCAGCCCATCGCAAACTCACAAATTTTTTATCCGCAATCAAACTTCAATTATCAGTTTACAAAATCATTTTTTGTTCTTTATGATTTAAAATAAAATAAATCATTAGTTGTTTTCTTCTAACTCGATGGACCTGCCTCGGGTAAAACGACTAAAGCTCTCCAGGTCCGTACACATCTTCTACTCGCAATTACTCTTTCTCTCATTTTGTAATTGCTCGATTACGGTCAAAATTTCACCTTTTGGTGCTCGTTTGCTTGCTTTAGTGTTTATAATTTCACTATTGTCTGATAAGATAGGGTTTCATTTTTTGTTTTGTTTTTCATGTTTCCGTGTGCTCTGTGTGAGTTAATGAGGGAGAAAAAAACGAATTTGGAAGAGCTAAGCGTCTCATCTTTTCTGTTTGGCTTTATTATATCACTTATTCAGTTATTCTTGTTTTTACTTTTATTAGGAGTTAGCGTTAGGGTTTTGGGTTCATTTAAAAAAAAAAAAAAATAGGCGTCAGGTTTTTCGTTGTTTGTGTGAAGAAAATATGGGAGAAAGTAACAAATTTGGGTTGAAATTGGAGATAAACGTAATGGGCTTAGTACCACTATTGAGCTTGTTTTGCTAAAGAATATTGGATGCTAAACTGAAGTGTTACATATGGTTGAATGTTCTGTTTCTTATAATTTTGCTTCACATTTGTTAAGCAATTTTGAGGGTTATTGATGTTTAAATGCCTTCTTTCAGAGGAGAGGATGATTACATGCCTGGAAATATTATTGAGATTGAGCTCCATAACTTTATGACCTTTGATCACTTGATATGTAAGCCAGGATCACGCCTAAACCTAGTAATTGGACCAAATGGTTCTGGGAAGAGCTCTCTTGTATGTGCCATTGCACTTGCTCTTGGTGGTGATCCACAGGTGGGTTGATGTCCTGCAATCTGTTTGATTGTGATAATTTATGTCTTCATGGATTACATAAAGTTGGGCCCGCTTTTGTAGCTTCTTGGCAGGGCCACAAGTATTGGAGCATATGTGAAGCGCGGAGAAGAGTCTGGGTACATTAAAATTTCATTGAGAGGTGACACTAAGGAGGAGCATCTTACTATCATGCGTAGAATCGATACACGAAACAAGTCAGAGTGGTTTTTCAATGGTTAGATTTCTACATTCTGACATGGCATTGCATTTTGCCAAATGCATTATCCCTAATGATTACTCACTGGCTGGTTTATTCATCAAGGTTAAATTAGATGGGATTTGTGGATCACATCAACAGTTACAATGGTCTACCCTCAAAATGCTAAGATGGTTCTCACTGCAAAAGGACGAACTGTTTTGGCTTATAATGAGAATTGCATTTGTGAATTTACCTTGCGTTTTTCATAAAAATGAAAGATCTTGCATGCAGAGTCAAATCTTTCTATGCTATTGGATATTGTCATTAATGAATTGCAGTGGTTGATGACTCAAATGGTTTTTTTCTTTTATGTGTTTATTTCTTCATTTATTATGTATGATCTGGGAATCTTTCTACCTATTTCCATGCTTGTATAAGGTGCTTTTATTATTATTATTATTATTTAATTCTTATTGGACAAACACTTCGCATTCATCTGGCACGATCCCTTGTATCTACATTCTTGTCAAAATTATATGCACAATGCAAGAGTGGTGTTAGCTTTTTCCAATCTCTCATAAGTCTATTTCTTGTACGTGGTACTGGGAAATTTAAGACTTTTTCAAGTTGTTTAACCAACTAATGGAGCATTTGAGCTATTGCTAGTTTGATTTATTTATTATTTATTTGTTTAAGGAAAAGTAGTGCCTAAAGGAGAAGTATTGGAAATCACTAAGAGATTCAACATCCAGGTCAACAATTTGACTCAAGTAAGTTTTAAGATTTGCAATTGGGACACTGCATCTTGTTGTTGTGCACTATTAATGTATAAAAGCATATTTGTTAGTTCATCTTGTTTATGTATGTTGTATTTATTCATTTATTTTACTTTGTGATGGGTTGTGTGTGTACTTGTTGCGGGCTTGGGTATTTAGTTCTTACCACAAGATAGGGTCTGTGAGTTTGCAAAGTTATCTCCTGTGAAACTTCTGGAAGAAACTGAAAAGGCTGTTGGTGATCCTCAACTTCCAGTCCAACACGGTGCTCTTGTTGAAAAAAGCAGTAGACTGAAGACAATCGAACGTGTAATGTTCTCAATTTACTGTTCCAAAACAATTGGATGATTTCATGCAGCTTTATACTATTGCTTAAGGACTTTTCTTAATTTGTTTTAGACTGCTAAGATAAAGGGGGACACGTTGAATCAACTCAAGGCCCTTAATGTTGAACAAGAAAAAGATGTAGAGCGTGTTCGTCAGAGAGCAGAACTGCTGGAGAAGGTTTTGAAATGCTCTAGGTTTTCTTCATCACTATTTTTGTGCTTGATAGCATTCTGGTTGATTATGCTGTCATTTTTAGGTTGAGTCCATGAAAAAGAAATTACCATGGCTGAAGTATGATATGAAGAAGGCTGAATATATAGCAGCAAAAGAGCAGGAGAAAGATGCCAAGAAGAAGTTGGATGAAGCTGCAAATACATTAAATGAATTTAGCAAGCCTATTGAGTATGTCGACTAGTTTAGCTGATAATGCTAATGCTTAAAATATATATTTATATATTCTCTTTTCTCAAAAATTTTGATTGCTTGAGAAATGGTGCTGACATTATTCTTGTTTAATAGTAATGTTCCATGTCAGGCTTGTTTCCCTCCCTTCTAGATCTGTTTTAAAGTTTTATCCTAAAACTACTTGATTTCATAGCTAGTGTTAGTGAAAATGTGTAAGCTTATTTCAGCATTCCACCTTTTGAGTTAATCTGCATACAATGTCTCTTTCCTGTTCCTAGAACCATGTCAATCTGCATTCTAGACGACTTAGTTTCCTTGTCTCTGTGCCAGGCTAAAGATGGTCAACTATTGGTCTATTTCATGTACCATTGTGACCATTAAGATGCCCAGAATGATATGCAACTATTTTAAAAAATATCAATTGCTTTTCAGTAAGCTAGCTATGTTTGGGTTTTTTTTTTCCCCCTTGGAATTCAACATTGCATATGTGGATTAATGAAATTTTAGGCTAGATGTTGGTTCTGCAAAGCTGTAGTACCAAGCACCTTTTCATTTGCAAAGTGAAATGCCATTGTAAAATCTTTTCTTTGCTACTCATATGATTGTGATGCTTTTCTTGAAATTTATTTAAGATGATGATATTCTTTTTAATGAATTGATTGGCTGCAGGAGGAAAAAGCAGGAGAAAGCAATACTGGATGGTGAGTGCAAAAAACTTAGCAGTCTCATCAACGAGAATAGCGAGAGATGTATAGATTTTTTAGAGAAAGTAAACCAAGTGGTATGTTTACTGCATCTTAAATTGCAAGAAAAAATAGCATCTTGCATGAACATTTGATTTTTTCTTCATGTTAGGGACGTGGAAGGCTGTTTTATGCTAATGCAAGATGCTGAATTTCTATAGGACTACTGTACAACGTGTCCTTTTTCTGTTTCTGATGTTTTCCATGTCCATACATTCTCATAGGGGGTGCAAGTACAAGATAAATACAAGGAAATGCAAGAGTTAAGGAGACAAGAACAGTCCCGTCAACAAAGAATCTTGAAAGCTAAAGAAGATCTTGCTGCTGCAGAGCTAGATCTTCAAAATGTGCCTGCATATGAACCTCCCCAGGACAAAATTGTATGTTTTGTTTCTAACTTTGATTTGTTACTTTCTTCTGGCAGTGCCTGGTTGGATGTGGTGTAAGTTGGCATCTTGGTACTGGCACAAAGCAATTAAAAGTATAGCTTAGAATTAACTCAAACCAAAAGCTGACATGATAAACTATTTTTTTAAAGCGTTTTCCTTTTTTGTTGATTGTGAGATATCGTATTGTAAATCCTACTAACATTGATTTTTCAGGGGATTTTCTCATTAATGATATATCCAACTCTTATTTGTTTAGGGTAACTATTTACTCAATAATTCATTGACTCAAGAGTACATATTATAAAATGATGATCAAGTTAGACTTAAAAGAATGAACCCTGGATGATATTCAACAATATGAAAACCACTATTTGGTATCTTTTATTGCAAAAATTTTGCTCGATCTGTCCTATCTTTACTCCTGTTGTTAAAGTATATTCTTTTGACCAGGAAAAGTTAGGTTCTCAAATATTGGAGCTTGGAGCTCAAGCAAATCAAAAGCGGTTTCAGAAATCAGAAAAGGAAAAAATATTAAATCAAAATAAATTAACCCTGAGGCAGTGCTCGGATAAGTAAGGTTCAGATTGATGTGAAATTGTTGTCCATGTGCCTTAGGAAAGATCAAGTTTCCTAATCCCATCTCTTTCATATACCCTTTTTAGGTTAAAGGATATGGAGAATAAAAATAACAAACTTTTGCATGCATTACGAAATTCTGGAGCTGAAAATATTTTTGAGGCCTATTCTTGGCTACAACAACATCGTCATGAGTTAAACAAGGAGGCGTATGGTCCTGTGCTGCTTGAGGTTTGTATGTTAAAATTTAGATTTTTTTAATTAATGACATTATATCTGCTTATTCTTATTCTTCTTGCTAGTACAAATCAGGTTAATGTCTCAAATCGAGCCCATGCTAACTACTTGGAAGATCACGTAGGGTATTACATCTGGAAGGTATGCTGAATCATTGTTGTTCTATTCAGTTTTTTTTGTTATATATTCTGCTGATAATTAAAAATAAGTGTCCTTGTCCTTCTTGCTTTTTTTATTGGGTTTACCATATTCTTATTTTCTTTTGAGCCCCACTGCAACGTTTGTAGCAAGAGTGAGAAATCTTATGCAAGCTGCTTGTTGAATTGTATACTGATTCCAACTATGTTTATTGCTTGAAAAATGTAGGAGTAGGAATTCAAAGGATGAAGAAAAATTGTTTTTCTATAAAATGTTTATAGACACATGAAACTGCCAAATTTCTAAAGATTCGTCAATCCGACTCGATAGAAAGTCTTTTCAATTGGTATTTTGACTTGAGAATGGGGGCATGAACAGTTATGTTATTTTGTTTTTCCTTAATGCTTGGACAAGATGTTTGTATTTCTATCAGTATAGAGCCATTGAATGGTTTATTGTTACCAGAATTTGGGTGATTAGGACATTTCAGGAAAAGAAAAAGGGGAAAGAAAAGAATGCTATAGAGACCATGTGTGAGATTTTGAAGTCTATGATTTCCGCTGAAGTTCTTCAAAGGATAATTCCCAGGATTCAAGATGTGGAAAAGGTGTAATGGTTCAAAAACACGAACACACTCTTGCACGACATAGGTAAATTAGGTGCAATTATACCGAGCATAGGTACTGGTTATTAGGTGCAATATACTGAGCATAGGTACTGGTTAGCAATGCAACCCTTGAAATATTTGATGTTGGAGTTATACTCAGCGTCTGCGTGCTTCTTTATGTGTGTTTGTGCACACGCAGAAGCTGTTATGTCCCTTTTTGTGTAAATAAATAAATTGATAATTTTTTATATCTTATTTCTTGGTTTATGATGATCTTATAGTTTCTCTTTCCGTAAAATGCTTATTGTTCTTCCAAACAAAAAGTCAACATTTCTTTCAAGGACACTATATATTATGGCAGTGACATAATTTTTCTTGATTTGCAGTCTTTCATTACTCAGGATGCTGGTGATCGGGACTTTCTGGCCAAACACCTGAAACCGTTTGATGTTCCTATCTTGAATTATGTGAGCAATGAGAGTTCTCGCAAGGAGCCCTTTCAAACTTCAGAGGAGGTACCCATAACTGAAGCCCTTATCTAGTATTGCCTTTGAACTAAAATGAGTAATCTATGGTATTCTCCCTTTATTATATTTTGCAGATGCGTGCACTTGGCATCTCTTCTCGACTTGATCAAGTGTTTGATGCTCCGCATGCAGTTAAGGAGGTTTTGATAAGCCAGTTTGGTCTTGATTCTTCAGTATGCTTCTTAAACTTCCCTTGCAGATATATAGTTCACCTAATACTCTGGAAGCCACTATCGTTAAGCATACGAAGTTAAATAATTAACTGTTTCGAAAATATTTGGTTTTACATTTTATTTGCTTTTCTTGCTAGTAACTACTTTATTTTGTCCTCAGTATATTGGATCAAAGGAAACTGATCAGAAGGCTGATAATGTTGCAAAGTTGGGAATTTTGGATTTTTGGACGCCGGAAAATCACTATAGGTGGTCTATTTCTAGATATGGGGGACATGTCTCAGCTAGTGTAGAACCTGTGAATCAGTCACGTCTTCTGTTGTGTAGTATGTTTCTATAAACCTTAAGCTGAAGTCCAGATCAAGAATCTTGAGCTTTTTCCAAGATGTCATTTTGTTTTTGGCTTAGGTGTGGATGGTAGTGAAATTGAAAGACTGAGATCCAATAAGAAGAAACTGGAAGACTCTGTTGCTGAGATAGAGGAAAGCTTGAAATCTATGCAGACTGAGCAAAGACTTATAGAGGATGAAGCAGCTAAACTTCAAAAAGAGCGGGTATGCTGAGACAGTATAATTTTTCTCTTTTTCATTTATATGCTAATACCAACATACTGTCTGCTTGTTGTAAATTTTTATTTTTCTGTGCTACTGAATATAAAATAATTGGGTTGGTTATTGGAATTTGTTTTTGTGACTACTTTACAGGAGGAAATTATTAATATTGTTCAAATAGAGAAGAGAAAGCGGCGTGAAATGGAAAATCGCATCAGTAAGTACATAGGATTTATTTTTATTGATACGTAGAGAAATTTTTTATTTATTCATCTTTTGAATTAATTTAGAAAATTATTTTTTACCATGGTGATTATAGATCAGAAGAAAAGAAAATTAGAATCAATTGAGGAGGAGGATGACATAAATACTGTTCTGGCCAAGCTCGTTGACCATGCCGCTGATCTTAATATTCAGCAGTTCAAATATGCCATTGAAATTAAGGTGAAATTGCATTTGGAGCCGTGTTTTGCTGCTCTAATTGGTCAGATAGTTATGATGTGCCATTGACAAATCTTTTGGAGATTTTGGCTGAGATCTACATGGCTAATTACCTTTTGGATAGTTTAGTTGGTACAATTATCTTATGTTTATTGTTTTCCTTTTAATTTTCAATTGGCGGACAGAATTTACTTGTTGAGATTGTTTCTTGCAAATGGAGCTATGCAGAAAAACATATGGCCTCCATTGAATTTGATGCCAAGGTACTTTCTTTATTAAATTGTTATTTCCTTGTCCAGAGTATGATTATGATATTAATATTTTAATATTTTTTTATGGCTTTCTTTATGGCTTATCATTTTAATATTTTTCCAGTAACGATCTGACACCACCTCTTGTGCTATTGATTTTTCTCCAATGTCCACGTGTCTATGTTCTTGTCAGAGAGCCTTTTCTTTTTTTACTTTTTTCGTACTATTTTTAAACAAAAGTCAATGCTATTTACACTAAGTTGAAAGCATATTGTAAGATAGGAATGCAATAGAGAATTGAAGCATTTATCAAACTTTTTTGGAGTTGACTTTTCTTTTAGCTATTTACACATTGTAGTAAGGGTAAACTTCAATTTACCCCCTACTTAGAATGACAAACTTCAATGTATCCCCTAAAAGTGTGAAAACATCAATTTACTGTTAAGAAGATTTTTTAAAAAAAAAAGGTCACAACGCGCCCCCCATATGCCATCATTTTCTGAACGAAAATGGGGAGGTAAATTGAAGTTTTCATACTTTGGGGGATAAATTGAAGATTGTCATTCTATTTGGGAGATGAATTGAAGTTTACCGTTGTAATGAAGTATGGATGAGTTTTTAAATGAACTTGAAGTGTTATGCCCATTTTTCTGTTCATAGTATTTATGCATGCAATCTTTTTTTTTATTTGTTAATTAATTTGGAATAACTAGGCAATTGGCATAGGGTACAGAGCTTTACATATGTTGGTAATTTCTGATTACTGACTTTCGATTTGTTGAAAATAAAATGTATTAGATAAGAGAATTGGTATTCAATCTCAAGCAGCACGAGAAGCTCGCTCTGCAGGCATCATTGCACTATGAAGATTGTAAGTAGTTATTTTTAATTCAGTTTCAGTTTTTTCTATTGCTAGAAATTTGTCGAAATTCATCTTGTATTTTTACATCGTTTTTAATAATCTGCATTCTTTTTGTTCAATATTCTAGAGAAGTACTTATATCATATTGTAAAAAGTATGAATACTTCATAAGAAACCTATCTCATACAAAGAAAGCAATATATAATGATGTTCTTTTGCTTGTATGATATAAAAGGTACTATAATAAGTCAAAGAATATTTAATACTATAATCTAAATCTCTTTTAATAACTAATCTCTTTGCTAAAGTTTGTTTGTGTGACTTAATTTTTCTTCTGCACTCTTATTGGAATAAAAGAAATATGCTGAATCAGTATTTATTTATTTATTTTTGTAAAATCTTTTCTTGTGTGCTTTTTAGGTAAAAAAGAGGTGGAGCATTGTCGAAAACGACTCTCAGATGCCAAGAGGCAAGCAGAATCAATTGCTTTTATCACTCCTGAACTTGAAAAGGAATTTCTTGAGGTTTGGTTACATGGATTGCTTGTTTAAAATAATATAATGAGCTTAAATTTTGTTCATATTCCTTGGGTTTCATTCAGCTTTGTAATTTCTGTGTTCATTGGACTGAAATTTTTCTTCCATTATTGCCTACAGATGCCTACAACAATTGAGGAGTTGGAGGCTGCCATACAAGATAATATTTCTCAAGCCAATTCCATTTTCTTCCTAAACCAGAACATACTGCAGGAATATGAACACCGTCAGCAGCAGGTACTATTCTTCCATCTTTTATATACTTACTTTTGGTAACTTGGAATGATGCTTCATTCAGAGTGCAATCACTTTGGCAGATAGAAGACTTATCCACAAAACAGGAAGCGGATAAGAAGGAACTAAAGAGGTTCTTAGCTGAAATAGATGCCTTGAAGGTCTGGAATTTTGGTTCTCTTCTTTAACAACATGAAACTATTTGTTGCCCTCCGCTATTATATTCCTATCTATAGGGTTACTGTTGTGAAATCTTGTAATTGGGAAGTTTAGGGTGGGCAAAAAAGCCAAGGCCAGCCCGGCTCAGGCCTGCGGGCTTTTGGCCCAGCCCTCCACATGATGCTCAGACAAGGGCTTAAGAAGAAAAGCTCGGGTTAGGCGTGACCCTCTATTTTTTTTTTTCAAAAATAAATTTATAAATTAGAATAATAAATTAAAATTTAAAAAAATTAGAAAAAAACCTTAAATTCCTAATTCATAAAGCAATAATGATTCAAAAAATCTAAAATTATAATACTAAACTCTCTCTTAAGCATTAATTAATTAAGAGAGTGCTTGAATTAGAGAATCTAGTATTAAAACATTAAACCTCTAAGCTTTTATTTGCTTCATTTTCTTTATTTATTATTTTATTTTGAAATATTCATTTTCTTTAATTCATTGTTGATTGTAACAACTTGTAGATTATTAACTCATTTCAAGCTTACAACAATTAAAAAAATTAAGTGAAAGCCTAGGGCCGGCCCAAGCCCGCAATGGGCCAGGCCCTTATGCTTCTTCTAAAATGGACTCGGGCCTAGGCTTGGAAAAGCCCGGCTCAAGCCTGCATTTTGCCATCCCTAGGGAAGTTGATATGAGATTCCTTGCATTCTTAGATGTTGCTAATTGTTGATTATGTTGATGTGAGGATTATTAAAGTAACATGTATAATTTCCCATGTCCTGCTAAGGGAGCTTGTTCACGGCTCACTCCTTTATTCTTACCTCCCATTTCCTTCTCACGTACCTTAATTTTGGGTTCCTTTGCAGCAATACTTTATCCAAATGCTTCCAGATTACTTTCCTCTAATGAATTCAATTTTCAACTGTCTCTTGCCCTAAACCCCATAATTAGTTATTAAATAAATCTCTGTGTATCTTTATTCACCAGGTAACATCAGTGTGCTTGTTTTGTGTTTGATATATGCCTTGATTTGGATTTACGTTTTTACTTGCAGGAAAAATGGCTGCCAACATTGAGGAACCTTGTTGCCCAGATAAATGAGACTTTTAGTCGTAACTTTCAAGAGATGGCCATTGCAGGAGAGGTTTCATTGGGTATTTTTTTTTTTAATTTCTTCATGAACTCTCGGTTTGTTGACTTAAATCTTCCTCTGATTCAATATTTGCCCCTTTCAGATGAGCACGAGACAGACTTTGACAAATTTGGAATACTTATAAAAGTTAAATTCAGGTGAATATGGCTTAGAACCTGCTATTTATATTGGCCCTTTCAATCTAATATGCCATGGTCTTGTAGTTACATGAGCAGTTTTATATGTGATGCAACTGTTGGCAGGTATTAGTTTGTTTCACTGATAAAATCCCATCTGGTTCTGTTTCTGGTTCCAATAGCCTGATCACATCTGGTTTGAAGAGGACCAGGATCTAGCACATATTAATCTGTTGACATTGTGCAGTTGGTTTGTAATGGAGTGGTTTTTTGCTTCTGTTTGTGGCTAGATGAGGATTTCTGCTCATTTACTGATGTTAGGTCTATTATTGATGATAGAATATTTTGATTTGTGATGCCTAATTTGTTTGATTTGTACTGCATTGGTTTATACTCTGACTCAGTTCCACATTGTAATCAGGCAATCAGGACAACTTGAAGTTCTCAGTGCCCACCATCAATCTGGAGGGGTATCATAGCAAATTTATTTTCCTCGTTAATAATTAAAACCAGAATAGTTTTTTCTACGGAATCTTGAAAATTTACTATTGTTTTTGGCTTTCTTAAAGGAGCGTTCAGTTTCAACTATCCTTTACCTAGTTTCTCTTCAAGATCTTACGAACTGCCCGTTTAGAGTGGTTGATGAGATTAATCAAGGTTAGTTGCATTGTTTTTGTGCTGCTACTCTCCACATAAAACACACAGCATATAGGAAAATTCATAATGGTTGCTGACCTCTTTCTCCAGGAATGGACCCCATAAATGAGAGGAAGATGTTTCAGCAATTAGTGAGAGCTGCCAGCCAACCGAATACACCACAGTAAGAACCCATCCATTTTTTTTTTTTTTATATATATATAACATCATTGCTGTAGCAATTCATTTCTCTCATTTTTATTGAAAAATGTGAATATTGACATTAAAAGTTTCTGTCAAATGTTTCTGCAGGTGTTTCTTACTAACACCAAAGCTGCTACCAGATTTGGAGTATAGTGAAGCCTGTAGCATTCTAAATATAATGAATGGACCCTGGATCGAGCAACCCTCAAAAGGTTGAATGCTATTTAACCCAGAAATGGTCTATTTATGTTATGAATATACTTCTTTTTTCTCAATGGCAATGTTCTTTTGTGCTGATTCAGTGTGGAGCTGTGGAGAATGTTGGGGCACTGTCACTGGCTTAGTGGGGGAAAGTCGATTCTGAACTCTTATATAATCAGAAATGTTAGCAAGCAACCCAGGACGGCTTGGATATTTCTTCTCAACGGATCCATATTTTGTCCCATAGTTTCAGTTTTGTAAAACGATTTGTACTTTAGGTATTCTTGGCTGTATATCTTTTGCCCTTTATACAGATGAATTTATTCCCGAATATAGTATTATAAATTATGCTTAGAAGTGTTTCTTTCCTTTTTAGCGTTGCCATTTTTATGCAGTGAACGATACTTTCTACTCGATATCTTTGGCCACTCGTGGAAAATTTGAATTCTATCGTGGATTTGACCAGAGGGCTTGCCCATGAAATAAATCATCAGTCATCAAATCGATGATCCAACCAAATAGGAGCGAATCAATGGATTCCATTTCGTTATCAAATGTGATCAAATGCCAACCAAAAGCAGAACTGGGAAACTGTCTTCAGGTGGGATAATGAACTTCTCTTCAAATTTAAAAAAACACACACACACACACCCACACACACTTAAGGGAAGACAAAAACAGAAAAATATTCGGCAGAATACCAAACAATTTTACAGAAAAAAAAAATTGCAGTAACAAAAAATTCCATTGACGATCAAAATCTCCTCACCTCACCATAATTCACTCTCCTACAACTTTTGCCAAGCATTGGCAAGCCCTGGCATGGATACCAAAGAGGCTGACTGTTGAAGATATCATTTACAAAATTTAGTTATGTTCTTTAGACATTTGATGGAAGCTTGTAATCCAGCATTTCTTTTATGTTTAATCGAATGGAAGGTCCCATTGATGAGCAAATGTAAGCACTTTTCCAGTACACTCCTTTGGCCCCTTTTGGCTTGTTTGCTTCAATTGATTTCTGCACCATCAATACAAATCCAATTTCCAAGTTGAGTACAACACAGTTTAAGCACTACTTAGCTCAACCAAGACAAGGGGTGGGAAGGAAGAAAGAGAGAGAGAGAGAGGGGACATACAACAGCAGCAAGGAAGTTTATGAGAAGGTCATCTTCAGAAAAGTCAGCTTTCCCAAAAGGTATGTGGACAATCCCAGTTTTATCTGCTCTGTATTCAACTTTTCCCTTTTTGAATTCTTCTATGGCCTGAAAGATTACACAAGGAACCCATTTCATTAAGCTACTGAAATTTTATCAGTTAGATAACAAAGTGCATTTATCATCATTTGATGTTTCCCGTATCATTGCTTTCCACGGCCAAACATTATCATTATACTAGTTGTTTCTACCTTTTCTTTAGTCACTGAACACTTCTAGCTCCAGCACCAAGAAACGTACACAATAATAATAATAATTTTCAAAAGAAAAATTGTGAACAGAATTATTTAAACCTTACCTGAGGTATGTTAGTTGTAACAGTACCAGCTTTAGGATTTGGCATTAGTCCTCGTGGTCCAAGAATTTTCCCTAGGCTGGCAACCTGATGCAAGTAGAAAAGGCTTTAACTGAAAATTCATAACGTTTATGCACATGATTCCTAGGAAAAACAAAGAACCGTCATCACCATGCATATATGAACGTACACCCATTAGTATCAATTGACAAAAATAATTGATCTAGATTCAGTTTAAGAGTAACAGGATGTCCTTGACAATAAATCCAAACAAGAAGCTTGTGGCAGTTACATTCAAGCAATTACATTCTGTGGATTGCTGAACTATAAAAGACCCAAATGGAGAAATCAATTATTAGGCTAACCACAATTTTTATTTAACCGACAAAGCCACATCCTTCTTTCACAGTTATAGTTCCTATCCTGAGGAATTCCTAGAATTTGGCAAATATAGAGCTGGGAGAGGATCCAGATCAGCACCTTAACCATCATATCTGGTGAAGCAATTAGCTTGTCGAACTCCATGAATCCTCCTTTTATTTGTTCAATCAAGTCTTCACCACCAACCAAATCTGCTCCTGCATTTTTTGCTTCATCGAACTTTTCACCTGAAATGATAACATAATGAAAACCAAGGGAATAAGTGACAATAGTTATCTTATGAACATTACAAAAGAGAAGCAGAGAACTATATAGAATCTAATGCTATGTCAATTTCAAATAGCAAAACTGACTCTGCCAATGTACAACAGTCAGATAGAAAATTCATTAGGATTCCTTAATGTGTATGAGAGGTTCAAGGGTCATGAAGGTACAACACCATCACATTAGAGCTAAACGAATCGTGCATTAGTAAATTCCTAAACTACCTTGAGCAAGAACAGCCACCTTAATAGATTGTCCAGTTCCCTTGGGTAAACTCACCTGCAACAAAGGGGTAAGAATCAAATGGGGACACTTTTTAAGTATAAAATCAAACATTAGCGAGACCACACATTTACATATCCCTATAATGCTGTTAAAAAGATGGAACAACTTACTGTTGCTCTAAGTTGTTGATCATTATATTTGGGATCAATGTTGAGGCGAAAATGGGCTTCAGCTGTTTCCGTGAACTTTGTACTTGACATCTGCTTTAACAAAGATATTGCTGTCTTCAAATCATACTCTTTCTTGGCTTCCCTCAAATTTTGGATTTCCAAGAATCTTTTAGACCTAGTCTGACATTTTGAAGAGCAAGAAAACATTAGAAAAGAAGGTAACCAAACAAAAAAACAGGAACAAAAAATACATACTCTGTCTCTCTTGAGAGGCAACGCAGCCTTGCCTTTCTTAGGCTTAGTTGAAATAGTAGCAGTAGCAGTAGCCACGTCAGCACCTCCCTCGGTGTCATCCTCCACATTGTCAGTGGCCAAGTCAGCATCAGCAGCGACAGCAGAAGCCAGCACGTGTCCAAGAAGCCCATTTTTGCTGTGTCTGAGCGCATACAAATCAAGCCACTTGCTGGCCCTCCTCTCCCCTCCTCTAACGTTGAAGCTGGTGCAGAGTGAGAAAGCCGCAGTCTTCGAGGGTTTGAAAGAAAGAAGAGACAGCGAGGGTGTCAGGTCTTGCGGGGCGGCGTATGTTAGCATCAGAGACGACGGAGTCGTGCTACACGCTGCCATTTTGTGGATACGATGATGTTGGAACCTCTTTGAGTTTTTTGTAATTTGTATATACGCTTGCTAATTGCTAATTGCTAATTCTATCCAGAAACAAGTCCGAGAAGAAGATAAGAGTGTCTGACTGTCTTCTATTCTGTTGGTATAATAATTTCTGCCAACGTAGACGGTAGACCATTAAATTATATGTACGGGTACGGGTTTTATTCTTGACAGGCTCGGGTCGGGTTACCTTCGTGTTTAATTATTGGGCTTCGGTCTTTGAAAGCCCCTATTGCTATTTTCATATCAACTTTTCTGTCAGGCCGAGTAATCATCAGTCAGATTCATATCTGACCGTCATCTACCTGCGACCTCACGCGCTCTCCTTCATACTCATCAACTACCCCATCTTTTGTCGCCGAAGGTTGACTTTTGCCTGTATAATTGTGCAACTGTTTTATAGATAAATACAAATTTTACGAATCTGTCCTCAAATTTCAATCTTACCTTATAAAGTCGCAAAAATAGTTTTGTTATGTATAAATAGCCAGCCAGATTTACGAAATTATTAAGTCGTTCTATAGTATAAACAACTATCTAAATAAAATATCAACAAATTTCTTATTTAATTAGTTGTAAATGAGTAATGTCGTACATATTAATTTTTTTGTCTCAAATTATTTAGTATTAATTAATTGGTTGATATTTTTTACAAAATCTAAGTAAATTAATTGTAACTAATTAATGAATATCAAATCATTTGAGATAATTATTTAGAACAAAAAATTTGAGATATATAATATGATTGATTGTAAATTATAGCACAATATTTTATACATGTAAAATTTAAGTATCAACTAAAATATTTATTTTAGTGTGTTAGGAGTATATGTTTCCAGCTAAAGGTTCTAGAGCTCAACAACCTATAGCTAGCTCAGCAGCGTGACTTGCAAGTTGAATAGTTAGTTTGCCAGCGTGGCTTAAGTTTGTTAAGCATTATACAGGTGTCACTTTATTATTTGTAGTTGATAATTTTGTTAATAGCTGAGGCTGTTACAATACTGTTGTATAAATATAACGCACTTATGTACATAGATAATATAATAAAAATAATCATTCTCACTCTCATTTTCTCTCTGTTTTTCTTTTCAAACAAACACTTTACAACTACGTTTCACATGGTATCAGAGCCACAAAATGGCAAATTCAATTACTACAGCTTCAACCTCGCTCTCGTTTAGCTTCATACAGCTTGTTAAGCTAGATCGCACAAACTATCTTGTGTGGAAAACACAAGTTCTTGCTTCAATTACTGCGAATGGTCTGGAAGGTTTCATTAATGGAGAAAAGTCTTGTCCTGATCAGTTTTTGCCTGCATCAGCTGGTGAATCTAGCAGATCTGAGATCACAGCAGCAAGAACTATAGAAAATCCAGAATATATAACCTGGAAAAAGACTGATAAGCTGATTCAGAGTTGGATGTTTTCATCAATGGTGGATAATGTGCTAATAATGATGATCAACTGTGAAACTTCACAAGATCTCTGGAAACGACTTGGTGAAATCTTCATGTCTCAGTCAAAGGCACGTTTCATGCCTCTGATGATGCATATTCAGAATACAAAGAAAGGATCAATGTCCATCAGTGATTACTTTAACAAGATGAAGAAGATCTCTGATAGCTTAGCCATTGAAGGTAATGCACTTTCATCAAATGATTTTATTATGCATATCCTTGGTGGTTTGGATGATTCCTATGAGTCACTTGTTACAAATGTGTTAACAAGGCTTGAGAAGGAAAAAATTACTGCAGAAGAATTACTCTTAATGTTACTTAGTCATGAGATAAGACTTGAAATGAGCAGAGGCAAAACTCAGTTTGATATCATGCATGATATGAGTGCAAATTTGCACAGAAACCTCAGAACTATAACAAGTCCAATAATGTCAATAATATACATGATATTGTTGGATTTGGTAATTCTTTTGGAGGATCTAGTAGTTCTTTTGGAGATAAGAATGTTGTGTGCCAAATCTGCTTCATACCTGGGCATGTAGCTTTCAAGTGTAAAAACAGATTCAACTATGGCTTTATTCTTAGACAAGGCATGGGTAATTCAAGTGGATTTAGGCCTGGATGTGGTCAGTTTTTTTGTGGCAATTATGGAAGAGGTTTTGGTAGAGGATTTGCTGGAAGTTTTCCTAGACCTGGCATATTTCAAGGTCATCTTGCATTCCAGCCACAAATGCAACCAAGCTTTGCATTTCCTCAGGGTCATCCTGGCTTCTATAATGGAAACTATATTGTTGGCATGAATATGGGCAATGGAAATCTGAATTCTCAAAATGCTTTTATTACTCAAAGTCCAAGTGTTGCTGTTCCTCAGCAAAACTATAATGCTCTTGCTGCTGCAAATCAGAATATTGCACCTTTGGCCAACTACAATGTTGTTGCTGATCAAGCTTGGTACTTAGACTCAGGCGCTACAAACTATGTCACTCAAAATGCAGGTATATTGTTATCTTGTTCTGCTTATAATGGTGCTGAAAAGTTGCATATAGGTAATGGCTTAGGACTCCTTATTGAGCATGTTAGCACAGCAGTTATAAACACCATCAATTCAAAGCATATTTACCTTTCTAATGTTATGCATGTGCCTGCAATAACAAAAAATTTACTCGGTGTCTCTAGCTTGCTAACTGATAATAATGCCATTATTGAGTTTCAAAAATCTGTGTGTTTTGTCAAGGACAAGAACACATGGATCATATTGCTCAAGGGGATTGCTAGAGATGGATTGTATCAAGTTGAAGGTCTCACCACAGTCTGTGCTTCCATTAACACTCATGCTTTGTTCTCTTCTAAGTCAATGTCTGTACTCAACTCCAAAAATGGTTTTATGTCAATGTTTTCTCAGTATATTCCATCTGATGACAAACATCTGTATGGTGTAAACACTTTTCCATTCAATAAAGATGCCAAAATGGCCTTATCTGTTTCTTCTTCTAAGAGTCTTAATTACAATAACTTGCATAAAAGAATGGGACATCCAACCATACATGCTTTAAAACAGGTCATGCAGCACTGTAATCCAACTTTTAATATAAACAAAGATATCACACCAGATTTCTGCAGTGCTTGTCAATTTGGTAAAAGTCATATGCAACATTTTCCTTCTGTTGAAACCTCAACTACACAGCCACTAGAATTGTTACATGCTGATCTTTGGGGTCCAGCTCCTTTACTCTCTTCCCAAGGCTATAAATACTATCTATCTCTCATTGATGATTACACTAGGTTTACATGGATTTTTCCTCTCACTGCCAAATCCAAAACCTTACAAACATTTCAAGAATTCAAAGCTATGATTGAGAAGAGTTTGTCTAGGAAGATTAAGTGCATTCAAACAGATTGGGGGGGTGAGTTTAGACCATTTACAACATATCTTGCTGAACAGGGCATCCAATTTCGACATCCTTATCCTTATGTTCATCATCAAAATGGCAAAATTGAGAGGAAGCATAGACATATTATAGAAACTGGTCTAACCCTTCTTGCTCAAGCCAACTTACCTCTAAAATTCTGGTGGAATGCCTTTCATACAGCCACATATCTTATCAACCGACTTCCCACAACTGTTCTCAATAACAAATCACCATTTGAGATGTTGTTTCATAAAAAACCAGCATATACTCATCTTAGAATATTTGGTTGTTCCTGTTACCCTTGTTTGAGACATTATAATAGTCACAAGTTTGATTACAGAACCAGTAGGTGTATCTCACTACATAGGATATAGCTCACTACATAAAGGGTATCTCTGTTTACATTCTTCTGGTAGAGTGTATATCAGCAACTATGTGGTCTTTGATGAGTCTTCTTTTCCTTTTCAACTTGGAGTTGATTTTTCTTCAGTGTCAAATACTTGTCATCAATTTTCTTCTGAGTCACATTCAAATTCCAGTAATTCTTCCTCTCAGACTGTGGTACAACTTCAACTGCCTCTCTATCAGTTTCCATTCAATGCAGCAAATGATCACTCCTCTGTATTTCCAATTTCTTCTCAACCTTTTCATATAGCTTCCCCTTCTCAACCAGTTTCTTCTTCCAATACCTCATCTCAACTGTCACCATCTTATTCAACTATTATTCTTTCTCCCAATCCTACTGGACATCCCATGCTTACCAGATCAAAGGCTGGTATTTTCAAGCCAAAAACCTACCTTACAAATTGTTTGTCTAGCCCAAAAGAACCACCTACTGTGTCAGTTGCTCTTGCTGATCCTAAATGGCACAAAGCCGTGTTAGAAGAGTTTCAAGCCTTACTTGCTAATCAAACTTGGGAACTTGTACACCCCTCACAAGTTGTCAAGGTTGTTGGAAACAAATGGGTGTTTCGGATTAAGTACAATCCAGATGGCAGCATTAACAGATACAAAGCTAGACTTGTAGCAAAGGGCTTTCATCAAACACCAGGCATTGACCATACAGAAACATTTAGTCCAATGGTGAAATCCTACACAATCAGACTTATACTAAGCATGGCAGTGGCTCACAAATGGGTGCTACGACAGGTTGACATAAATAATGCATTCCTTAATGGCTATTTGACAGAAGATGTCTATATGCAGCAACCAAAAGATTTTGTTGATCCAGCAAAACCTACTCATGTATGTAAGCTTCATAAAGCTTTGTATGGGCTCAAGCAAGCTTCAAGAGCCTGGTTTGACAGGTTGAAAGCAGCTTTAGTCAATCTGTGGAGTTTTTCTAATTCTCAGTCAGACATCTCACTCTTTTTTAGTCGACAGGATGGTCATCTTACACTTCTTTTGGTATATGTTGATGATATTATAGTCACAGGATCTAGTCCTTCTTTGGTTGCTCAAGTCATTTCTGTTTTGAAATCTACATTTGCCTTGAAGGATTTAGGTGATCTAAATTTCTTCTTGGGAATTCAGGTTACTCAAAATGCTGCTGGTTTGCATCTCTCTCAGTCTAAATATATTACTGATTTACTTGCTAAAGTGAGTATGCAAGATAGTACAGCTTGTGCAACTCCTATAGCTTCTGGCAATCCTTTAACTAAGAATGATGGTGTTCCATTTTCTGATGTAAGTTTGTATAGAAGCACAGTTGGTGCTCTGTAATATGTCACTCTCACCAGGCCAGAAATTACTTTCTCAGTTAATAAGCTAAGTCAATTTCTTAGTGCTCCTACAGATGCTCATTGGCAAGCCTGCAAAAGGGTGCTTCGTTATCTCAAGGGCACCATTAATCTTGGTCTTCAGTTTCATTCTTCTGGTCATCTGCAACTTGAATGTTTTTCTGATGCAGATTGGGCCACTGACAGAGATGATCGAAGATCAGTTGCTGGTTACTGTGTTTATTTTGGCTCTAATCTAGTTTCCTGGTGTTCTAAAAAGCAGGCAGTGGTTTCCAGATCGAGCACTGAGTCCAGGTATCGTGCTCTTGCTATGGCAGCCTCCGAGATTCTCTGGATTCGATCTGTACTTACTGAACTTGGTATTGTTCCTATCTCTACTCCTGTTATTTGGTGTGACAACCAAAGTGCCACTGCTCTAGCAAGCAATCCTAAGTTCCACTCACGCACAAAGCACATCGAATTGGATATTCATTTTTTACGTGAAAAGGTAGCTAATAAAAGTTTGCATATTCAATATGTTCCTAGTATTGATCAGACAGCTGATATTTTCACAAAAGCATTACCCTCTCAGCCTTTTCACTATCTTTGTTCCAAGCTCAACATTGTTCCCCTTGTTGAGCTTGTGGGGGGATGTTAGGAGTATATGTTTCCAGCTGAAGGTTCTAGAGCTCAACAACCTGTAGCTAGCTCAGCAGCATGACTTGCAAGTTGAATAGTTAGTTTGCCAGCGAGGCTTAAGTTTGTTAAACATTATACAGGTATCACTTTATTATTTGTTGTTGATAATTTTGTTAATAGCTGAGGCTGTTACAATACTGTTGTATAAATATAACGCTCTTATATACATAGATAATATAATAAAAATAATCATTCTCACTCTCATTTTCTCTCTATTTTTCTTTTCAAACAAACACTTTACAACTACGTTTCACATAGTGTATAAACCGATGGAAATTTTTTTCCCAGTAACTAATAATAATAATAAATCAATGGAATTTTTAACTTATGTAATTGCGTAGAGACTAGAGCGTGAGGGAAAGTGCGCGTGAAATGAAATTTTCTCGACTCGACTCAACTCAACTCAACTCAGTAATAAAGTTAGTTCCTCGACCACCACACAACATGACTTGCTTGATTCAAGTCAAAGACTTGTTCCGTGATCTGTCCAAAAATGGCAACCGCTTCTTTCTCTAACCTCCCAACACGCGCCGTTTCACCAAACTACCATAACTGCCACCAGAGATTTGTTATCAACAACGTCACCCGCCAAATCACCAATCCCCACTTCATCAATTTCTCTCTCACATGCACTTCCAGTACTCCTAATAAAAACAAAACTTACCGCCCTACTGTCATTTTCGCCTCGGGCGCCGGAAACGGAGGAGGTGGTAGCTGGGGGAGCAGCGGCGGCGGCGGCGGGAGTGGCGGTGATGATGATGATGCTCGTTTCCACTACCGGACTGAAGCAATCTTCGCTCTGGCAGAGGTATCATCTTTTCTTGTGCATAATGCATATGTATTTCATCGTAAGTTCAATGAGTATGTATAGATTCTATGTTTATACTTTACACGTAATTGTTCTAGGCGGGAAGGACGTTGGGGAGCTTACCGAAGGATTTGGCGGGAGCAATCGAGGCAGGGCGGGTACCCGCAGCCATTGTTAAGAGGTATCTTGAGCTGGAGAAGTCACCTGTATTTCGGTGGTTGCTTAATTTTGGTGGCTTCAGGGAACGCTTGCTCGCTGATGATTTGTTCTTGGCTAAAGTTGCCATGGAGTGTGGAGTTGGGATCTTCACTAAGGTTTCTAAATTTTCTAACCTCTGCCTCTACCTTTTTTAATTGATATTCCATTTTATTAATTAATTATATTATGTGGGCATTACAGATTTTCAATGTCTCTGAGTTGCCTGCTTTGCTGTTATGATTTTATCTGAGAATTTGATCTTGGCTTGACTCGACTTGTTGATGATTTCTGTGATGCTCTTCCTTGACTCCTCCTGAAATTTCCCTCTTATCTTATGTGTGTTCTGTTATTAAGAATTTAATGATGAAAAGTGCTGGCCGTGTGTGAATTCAACTTCACTTGGGCTCCTGGTTTGTTGGTATTTCTGGGCAGATAGTCCGGACTAGCTAGTGATCTATTTGGGGACTTTATATCGGGTTTTGCTAAATTAATCACATTATCCTGTACTTACTTTTTAAGTGACATGATATATATTTGGGCTTGTTTTAGAAGCTTTCTAGGATAAAGGTCTGTCTTCTCGTTTTTTTTTAACCATTGGAGGCTTATTTCTGATGTACAAAATGAAGTATTTGTATCGTGCTTCCTTTTCAGACTGCCGCAGAATTGGAGAGACGCAGAGAAAATTTTTCCAAGGAGTTAGATTTTGTTTTTGCTGACGTGGTATGTACATCATCTTTTGTGCTGTAGCTTTAATTTCTGCATTAAACTGAATGTGCCAGTAATCTGACACCCCAACTTACGGCTGGTTACCTTATTGTAGGAGAAAAATTTCTCCTAAAATATAGATGTGGGGCAGCTGCGCTGCAGTTATATTTGGGACAGGGAGTACAGAATTAAAAATTAGAAGCAACATGTGTAAACTTACCTAAGCTACATCTTTTCATGGTTACTAAATAAGTTTTGTTTCAGTGGATTCAGAACTCAGAAGTACTTCAAATTGTCTCCCATATTTGCAATATGTAAACTTTTCTTGTCATGCAGTGTATTTACCGCATGGCAAACATTTCATACTCCTTTTCTCATGTTTTCTTCTTATTGTATTTATTTTGGCATTGTCATTTAACTTGACTTTTTGTAATATAATCCATTTCTCTAATCAATAGATAATGCATCCTAGGTAATGGCCATAATAGCGGATTTTATGCTTGTCTGGCTTCCTGCTCCCACTGTTTCTCTTCGACCTCCTCTTGCAGTGAGTGCCGGACCAATTGCTAAGTTCTTCTACAGCTGTCCTGATAACGCATTCCAGGTTCTCGGCCCATTTTTTGAAAAATTTAGTTTCCATAAACAGTCATGACGGCATATAATTTGTTATTCACTTCTAAGATCTTTTGTGCAGGTGGCATTGGCTGGAACATCGTATTCCCTTCTACAGAGATTATGTGCAATAGTGGTATGTAGCAGATTGCTAAAGAAATTCAAGCAGTCATTTTCACAGAAAGTGGGAACTATTAGTAGTTTAATAGTAGGAACTGATAATAGCTCAATCTGTTGTGCAGCGTAATGGGGCGAAATTATTTGCAGTCGGGACCAGTGCCTCTCTGGTGGGTCAACAACTGAATATTGAATGAAATACATTTATTTTGGCCATTTGTAGTTTCAGTATATCTAATTGGATAATTAATCCACCTTCTCTAAACTTGGTGCATTTCTATTGTCCATCAAGAATGAATGTTTCATTATAAATTATGTATGGAGATAATGTGACCCTTGTATTGCTTTTGTCATTAAAGTTGTCCCTCTGAGTTAAATAATAGTTTGTGCATTGCTTATAGTTATCATGCAATTTTGAACTCTTGACTTGTTCCTTTCTCTGTCGACATATTCTGGAATTCTGGATGTAGTGGCATTTGACTTATACCATCTTCTTTCAGGTTGGCGTAGGCATAACAAATGCTTTGATTAATGCAAGAAAGGCCCTCGATAAATCTTTTGCTGTTGAAGCAGAGGATGTGCCTATAATTTCAACTAGTGTTGCGTATGGTGTTTACATGGCAGTTTCTAGCAACCTAAGGTAAAACTATCAGCATATTGTTTAACTTTCACCGTGAAGGTACTCAAAGTTTGTGTATATTGTGTATAAAATTATTAGCTAATGTCTGGACTATGTTTGAAAATATTATAATATAATGGTTCTAAGCACGCTATAACGGATCATGGGCATTCTTTGTTTAACAGGTACCAAGTACTTGCAGGAATTATTGAGCAACGGATTCTAGAGCCATTGCTACATCAACACAAGATTATACTCGGTGCAATCTGCTTTGCCTTTCGAACTGGCAACACATTCTTGGGGTCATTGATGTAAGATATTTCAAGCTCTCCCCCTAGTCTAGCATCATATTATAACTATCTATTGCATATTTCTTCATTTCAATGATTGAAATTTGCATATGATCAGGTGGGTGGATTATGCACGATGGGTTGGAATCCAGAAGATACGGGAATAGTGCATATAAGGTGGAGACAGCTTGGTTACTCTGTTCTTGTCTGTTAACCTATTTTTAATAGTTGTCGATTTTTAGATGGATTCAGAGAGTACAAAAGAATGGACAACTTTGAGTGCTGTTGGTTTTGCTTGTTTCATTCTATAAAGCCAAGGCCATGGTTATAAATTCCCAATCATGAAGGTTACAGAGAGTAGGAAACTCTGGAAATTTGCTGAATGCTGACTTCAAGTACTTATGTTAGAAAATTTTATTGGTGTGTTTGGTGAAGGTGAGTTTGGAGTAGAACATATAAAGAAAGAAGCCATTCTCCATGATAAAGATAAAAAAAAAAAAAAAAAAATGAAGCCATTCCAGTTCATGATAATGAGCTCCCTCAGCTTTCTATTGACATGTCATTTCCTAAAACTGTCAATTGCAGAATTCTATTTCTGAGATCTGCAGCTTAGTTACTACAGTAGATTGGTCTGCTTACATCCTCAACTTCAATAACATTTTCAATCACCAAAATTCTGTAGAGCACAGAGCTTTGTTAACCTATCTGATGTTTCAATCTCTTGAAGATGGCTGAGCTTGTGCAAGTCATCGGGTGAACGTTCCAGATTTTCACAATAGAGTATCTTAATGTATATAGTTTCAAGCGGTGTGAATCTGACTCTAGCTTTGGACACAATAAGTAAGTTTCCTCATGATGACAATGAAGGGAAACTACATATTGTGAAACTGAATGTGTTGAAAAGTGGCAGGACGTTTTTGTCCAATGATTCAATGTATCAGCTGCTGCAGAATTACATTAATATTAATAAGATGCCAATTGACTAGATTTCTCTCAACCCACTGAAAATTCTTTAGATGAAAACACACATCGGATCATCCCAATATTTATACTTGTAAACTCAGGCAAACTTCTCACTTTATTAGGAAACATTAAAATAAAGCAGCATGTTTGGGACGCACAAATGGCGGAAAACATTACAAATCAAGACACGCGATGAGCTGAAACAACAACCCGAGGAAATTCTGATGCAGAGATTATGTTACAGAACCAAAAAGGATTAAAAAAAAAATTGATGAACTTTGTGAGAAGAGCTTGCCTCAGTCAGATTATGGTGATGAATTGACCAAATGGCGGCAGGAAACTGAAGCATTGGAATTTTCGACAGATATACTTCAATGTTGTAATATGAAAATCCCGGACATGCTTTGTTTAATCGGTAGCAAGTACTTGCAGGAGTCATTGAACAAAGGATTCTAGAGCCATTGCCACACCATCATAAGATCATACTCACCGAAATCAGCTTAATTTACCATTTGAACTGGCAATACATTCTTGGGATCATTGACGTAACAGTTCAAATTTTGATGTTAGGCAAATTTTGGTGAGTGAGTCTGGAATGAAACATATTAAAAATGAGGCCATTCTAGTCCATGATAACGAGCTCCCTCAGCTTTCTACTGATTTCATTTTCATTTCCTTAAACTTCATATGTAGCATGCAGCTTTACCCATTAGAATTAGATTGCTCTGCTTTACATCCTCAACTTCAATAAGATTTCCATTCTTCAAATGCGAAAGTGTTACAGGCTTACAGTTGTCTTGATGCAATGAAGGACGTGTTTGTTAACTTACGAACAATTGCAATTAGCTAATGAGTAATGATAGTGCTCACTTTAATTCCACGAAAGAATAAATAAAAATATAAATATAAACGAGTATTCTTAAAGTTTAAATTAATAATAAAATGATCTAAAAGTGGCTTTTGAGGAGTTGACGTGGGGTCTTGGGGTGCATGTATCATTTTTCTTGGCAAATACATCCACTCTTTTAGATATTTTAATTTTCACGCGCATAATTAAGTACATTTGCCATCTCAAAAAAAAAAAAAAAAAATTAAGTACATTTGTTTTTTCTTAGATTAGATGCTGAATGATTGTTTATTTATACAAAAAAATTAACCTAAGTGAAATAAACCCAAACAATAGGGTTGTAAATGAAACCCTATTGATTGAAGACTAATAAATCAAAAACCCTAATTTAAAGCAACTGAAAATATAAAACCCTAGTAAAACTAAACAGAGCAAGAAGATGACGCAGAAAGGGAGCCTATTCAAAGGCCAACAGAAGAAGAAAACAGTACCTCCCAATCGCCATGGCAAAACCACTCAAACTCGCAAAGGTAATTGATTTTTTATATAATTTTTCTAATTAATGGGAGTGTTACTGTTGGTGACTTTGATGTTTGATTATGAAGGGAAGCGATTTGTGAAGCCCTCAAAGATTACAAAGGACATGGACTTAGATCGTGTACGTTCCACTTCTCTTACTCTCTGTTGTCGCTTTATGTAATAAATCCTAAATTTTAGAATTCTATTGTCTGTGTTTGTTTTGGGTATTTCGATTAGAAAGCTTCAATTTTTATGTTTAGATTAATTAGACTTTCGATCCTTTACAAGGTGGGAATACTTGATAACTGCACATGAATGATTTTGTCTTGTAAATTTTGTTAACAGTGTTGAATTCTTAGTGTGACTTTGTTGTGTGAACGAAGCCGCTGCATTTGTGCATCATTTACTTTGCGTATTTATACTTCTCTTCATATAGTTGCAAGGAATTTCTTCTCCAAATTCATTAGCTTTATTGCCCCACAATTTTTGAAACTCAAGTGTTCTATTGGTTTCGGTTTAGGCTGTTCATTGGGTTAGTGAGTGGGGTTTTGACTGGGTGTAGAAAGGGTGGGACTATATGCACTCTAAAAATTACTCTGGACACTCTATTGCTATGTGCACTCATCTACTAATTTTAAAAAAATGAATTATATATTGTACACTCTTTAAAGTACCAAAAAAGTCCTCATTTAATCCTTTTTAAATTAACTATCTTTATTTACTCTGCATACTCATGAAAACACTATAGACACTCAAAAAATTTCTCTAAATACTCTTTTATTATTAAAATTTATTTTTTTGGTTATATAATAAATATCACCAATAAATGAAGAATGAAAAATAACAAAATAGGAGCAGAACATGCGTTGTCTGGTGTCTCAATTTGCCAAGTTAAGAGTAGAAAGCAGTCTAGTTAATTGCGAAGGTGACGGTGTTGTGTTGTTGATAATACGAGAGAGCAAACTTAATTGTTTTTGCTTGCAAATTGCAATTAGTGGAGCTGAAAGGCAGGTCATATAATTACGAATGCAGATTCTTTAACAGCCATCTCACTCTTGCTGATAGTGCCCTTTCTTGGTCTTTTAATTGTCGTCGAGGAAGGGCATACCTCTTCTGTGATGTGGTGAATATAATGCTTGGACCTCAAGAGGAGAGGTTGATGCTCTCTGGCATGCACCCCGTGGAGGATATATTTTGGTGCTGCTTTGCTGTGGACAAATTATTGGCTGCAATATGTTGCTGCAGGTGACAAAAACCAAAAGTACAGAGAAGGGAAGTTTGTTCTTGAAAGATGGAGGATCGTTGAAGAGGTCACAGAGCAACCTAGCCTTGAAACCCGTATGTAATTATTATTATGTAAAAAAATATAGCAAAATAGGAGCAGCTAACAAAACCCATCACCAATGCAAAGAATTTTTCTTGAGTTTCCTCTGTAAATATTTGTTCAAGGCATTCGGAAGAAAAATAAAGTGTCAATAGTAATTTATATCACGGGTATTTTTGTAATAAAATTTTTTATAAAAATATGAGTGTTCAAAGTAATTTTTAGAGTGCATGTAGCCTCACCCGTGTAGGATGATACCATTCTCTTTTATGAAGCTTCACTTGCGCACTTTGTATTTTGAGATGCTCTGAATTGGCCTTTATTTAAGAATTAATTTTGAGAATGTGAGTTGATTGGGGGACATATTAACATAAACGAGTTAACTTCCGATTTTAGATTGTAGGTGGCTTCTCTTCCTTCTAGTTGTGTGGCTATGAAGTATGAACTCTTTTAAATTTTAGCGCTTGTTATCACGTTGATAAGCTTAGCATTATCCCTTCAAGGTTGCTGTTTGTTTAATTTGTGGATACCAAGATTTTAGAGGATGTAGGTAGGTGTATATTATTGCATTACGTATGTAGTTAAAAAAAATTTGCTACTGCTGGGTTAAACTTGAACCCTTTTCTTCTTATCCTGAAATTTGGTTACAAAAGAAGTATCTAAAGCTACTATGTATTGTTGTTTGTTGGTATATTCATCCGGTATGGATTTTGTATGACACACCATGAAAGACTGATAGATTACTGTTATGAGCTTTTGAATTTTCAGTTTCTTGCTCATTGTTTGCTTGTGTGTTTCTACCGAAACATGCAATTCCCCTAATTATTGTGTATCATCAGATTCAAGTGTAATGGCTGTTAAGGTATTAGGCGTACAGAATTTTATCATACTTTCTCGGACGGTATGACATATTTTCATAGCTGACGGCCTTTTTTCTCTCTTATATGATGAAATCAGGAGTTGACGAAATTCATAAACCACTGCAATGAGGTGAAGGCAGCCACTATGGCTAACAAGGAAGGTGGCCAGCTAAGCATTGTCAAACCACCAGTTGAGTCTTCTGCTACTGCTGATAACAAGAAAGATAAGCAACCAGAGACTGCAGAAGCGTAGATAGAGATATACAGCCTTTCTGGAAATACAAACTTAACTACCTTTAATGCTGAAGATCAATTGTGTTGCGATGTGTCCTTGTTCTATATTTCCGTTACCAGTTTCGGGAGCTCCCCAGCATGTTGTTTCTGCTTTGCTGTAGAGTCTCTGCAGTTTTGTGATGATGCCATACCATTACTACTAGAAATCGAATGTATTTTAATTTTATTTTAGAGAGAGATTCAACGGCATGGTGTTTGGAACTAAAAGTGCGTTGATAAATGAAGAAAGTTCATTGTAGTTCGGGCCTCAGAGCTTCAAAAGCCCATTTTGGTTACCTCTTCGTACCATTTCACAGCCAATAATGAGCAAACTATAATTCTCTCAACTTGCGTGACAAACAGCATTTTCCAACTACATATTCTAGTATTCTATTAGAAGCTACAGACAAGCTGAGGTGGATCCATGTCATCCACTTTTGACTATACAATAGTCACGTTTCTTTGACATCATTAAATTCCAAAATTAGGTTTAGTACTCATTCGCTTCCCAGGCACGTGACCAATTTTTATGTCTCAAGACTCCAACGGTCAAACAAATGGCACGCCTTGTCTCTCTTCGACACGTCACACCAAGGCTACTCTCCTCTTTTCTTTTCTTTTCTCGTCTCTTCTACTTTGTTCACCTTTTCATAACTTACACGAGGGGTAACAAACATTGTAAAATTGATAATATTTTTTTTCAATTTTTCATATTTTTTTTTATTATTGTTTAATTCATCTTCAACCATTAGATTAAAATATCGGTATTTAATTTTATAATATTTATTATTCCATCATCATGTAAGATAACAATTACCCTGCAATAAAGATACGAATTCGCCACAACAACGGACGAAACTCCAAACAATTTTTTTTTTCTCTATTAACAGTTTTTCAAGTCATGTGGCAGTGGCAGCTTCTGTTGCCGGTTGCCTGTATTTATTTTCTGGGCATGAAATGAATGTCGCATGCAACAGCAACCACAAAAATTTAATGCTTCCAATCTCATGTGATACTTATAGTGAATCATTTATATGATTTTAATATTCTTCTTTGAAATGTTCGTTTTCAATTGTGGTCCATTCTTCAGAGTCTCAAATTCTGCACTTACTCCAGCACCACATAGTTAGTTTTTTTTTTTTTTTTGAGAGGCAGCACCACATAGCTCTGAGTGTTTAGTTTGACAACTGAAAAGCAATTAATAGGTGGCACTTGTATAATTTTCTCAAATACCAGGCAATCAAAATTAAAAGAGTTAATTATGACATATTTTTTTATAAATTTAAAAAAGATGACATATTTTTTAAAAATACTCGAGCGAACGATAAATTCGTTAATTTTAACCGGAACAGTAACGAAAACAGTAACTTCAATAAAAAAATTACGTTTTTGCCCCTAGAGTTAATTATAAAATAAAATTTCTACCCCATAATAGTTATAAAATGATATTTCTATCCTTACAATTAGTTACAAAATATATTTCTGCTCCTATTCAATTATTTTTAATTTTTTAAATATAAAAAAATTACATCTAAGTCTAATAATTAACGGGCTTTTTTTGTTAAATCAATCAAATTTTTTTTAAATTTTTTTCTTAATGAATCAAATTTTGTTGTTAACTTTAATAAGAAAATTTTGTTTGATTCAATAAAAATTTTATATTTAAAAAATTAAAAATAATTGAGTAGGGGCAGAAACATATTTTGTAACTAATTGTAGGGATAAAAATGTTATTTTATAACTATTATAGGGATAGAAACGTTATTTTATAATTAATTTTAAGGACAAAAATATTATTTTTTATTAAAGTTACTATTCTAATTACTATTTCCGTTAAAGTTAACGAATTTATTATCCGCTCGAATATTTTTAAAAAATGTGTTGTTTTTTTTAAATTTGTCAAAAAATAGGTCATCCAGAAATAATTAACCCAAATTAAAACTACTCGCTGTGTTTTAAGGTGACAGAAAATATAACAGTTAAAATCATATTAAAACTTAAAAAAAAAATAATTTGTTTTCTGATTTAGTTGCATCAAATAATGGCAATTGGCAGGTTGTGGTGTCTTACACGGCTTGCAAAGTCATGTGAAAACAAACGAACGATGCCCGGTTATGATAAGGTCGGGTCCTTTCTCGTCCCTTTCCATTTTTTCTTTATCTTTTTCTTTTTTTCAAAAAATTTCCTTTTCACTTTTTTTTTTTAAAGCTCTAGAAATTTGATGATCCCATTCTTCATCATCATCCACAAAACCCAAATCATCACCTTAATTGATAATCCAATAAAATAATAAAGTATGGTATAAATTTAACAATTAATTCATAAATTTGTAAGTACATTCAACGAATGTTTCAGTTCAACTCATATATATCATCTATGCAGGGGAAGACTAATTTATGGTGACACTAATAAGTAATATTGTCTTAATAATTCATTATGTCAACTCCATTTACAAATCTCAGCTATACTGCAATAAATTTGATTCAGCTACTTATTTTCAATTATAAATGTTTGACTTCGGTGATATAAATATATCAATATTTAAAAAAAAAAAAATTGGTCTTTATATATCCTGTGACGTGATCATTGAGAGAAAAAAATTTATCAGAAAAAAAAAATTATGAGCCTATAAGTCCTATTTAGTATTGAGGTGTTTAATTTTAAAATTACACTTATAATAAAAAAAATCATAAAATAAAAATTAATAATACGTCGTAAATATAATTTTTAAATAATAATTTTAACTAAAAATAATGAAGATACCATAATTTTTTTATTATATAAGTAATAAATTAAATCAACTTTACTTTTAAATTATAACAATTAGCATTTACTTAACACTTTAATTCTTTAATTTTTAATTCGAAATTTATCATCAATCTTCAAGATATATCTCCCAAGGCAATTTGATTGAGCTGAGCTGCACCTGCACCTCAGGAATAGAGAATAAAAATGTGCTTTGGCTACGCGCAACACGTGCTAAATGACACATGCTGTGAAGTCCCACTCTCATTGGTTCGTATGCTCCACTCGCTGTTTGAATCTTCACACGTGGGTCCTGCCTTTATGGGGTAACAAAATTGTTATCCTTTAAAATATTTTAATTTATAACAGTCAAAAAAACTGAAAACATAAGTCCAAGAAAGCCAATAACATCACCGAATAACACAACACACACGTACAAAAAATCCAACAAGAAGAAAGACAACAGTAATATTTCAGAATTCAGACATCACCGCCGCCGTTAACCGTTGGCAGACTGACGTCATCACTGCCACCATGGGCGCCTCCGACCCTGTGAGCTACTACATATTACTTATCATGCCGTTCATAATCTTAAATTATATATAATATCATTAATTTGTTGCTACCGTTACGCTAATTAAGTTTAAAAAATTATGCGTTAGGTAGTAGAGGGAGAGAGTCAAAAGAAAGAAGAAGAAGAAGAAGAAGAAGAGGAAGTGAAGGATGTGGAGAAAGGAGAAGTGGTTGTTGAAGAAAAGGTGGTGGATAGCAATTCCAATGTTAATATTAATTATATTAATGATGAGCAAAGAGGGTTTAATGCGTCAATGTTGCAAAGATTGAACCCAACAAATCCTTTGAGGATTGTTATTAATGGTGGCAGAAGAGTTACAGCTCCAAGAATTGCTACTCCTCCACCTCCTCAGCCTTCTCACCCTCGTTCTATTCCTACACCTCCTCAGCCTTCTCACCCTCGTTCTATTCCTACATCTACTCCAGCACCAACTCCAACCCCTCCGGTAAGTTCCTTTTTTTTTTTTTTTAAATTTCCCTTTCTTTCTTTACAAAATTAATCAACTTTTGGTTATTAATATATTGATATTATCAAGAAATTATTTTTTTTTCTCTCTCCTTTTGATTCCACAGCAGCCATCACTAACTACGCTGAATTCAAGAAAATACACCAACAAAATATCTCTGTTTCTCTTTGTTCTGCACATGATTGTGGCTATTGGGTTAGTGGGTTTTCTTGTGTTCAAGGGAATTCAAGGGCTAATATTAGCATCTGAATCTATTAAAAAAAAAGAGAAAAGGGTGTTAAAGTATTTGTTGCCACAAGTTGAAGCCGCATCTCTTTTAAGCATTTCTCTTGCATTTTCATGGCAAAAGGCAGTCAGGGTTTGGCCTAAATTCATGGTTCATTTCATATTATGGAGCTCTTTCTTCATGTCGCTTTCCGCTGGAATTCTCCTAATTTGCTTCCAAAAGCCCGCTACCGATGGGGTTGGTGTTTGCTTCATTGCCTTTGCAATTGGCAATGGCTTGTATGCTTGTTGGGTTAGTCAGCGAATTTGGTTCTGTTGCAAGGTTCTGATTCTATCACTACAGCCCGTTTCAAAATTTTCTGATTTGAATCAACCCACTTATTGGATGCTTGGAACCGGTTTCTTGTGGATGTCTTTCTGGATCTTAGCTGTGGTTGGATCCTTGAATTTTTACTTTCCTCCTTTAATCATCATTGCATTGGTCTTGAGCTTGGCTTGGACTACTGAAGTTATGAGGAATGTTGTTAATCTTACAGTCAGTAGAGTGATTGCTTTGTATTATCTAAGAGGAATGCAATCTAGTACTCGATTTTGCTTCCAACGAGCCGTGACTCGGAATCTTGGAAGTGCTTGTCTTGGATCTTTGTTTGTGCCGGCAATTGAAGCTCTGAGAATTGTCGCCCGGGGTTTAAATTTACTCGAGGGAGAAGATGAGTTCATGTTTTCATGTGCACACTGCTGTCTTAGAATCATGGAATCCATCTTCAGATATGGCAATGGCTGGGCCTATGTGCAGGTAACTATCACTTCTAATTTTCCTTCAGAATTTCTACAGCGTGGACGTCAAGAGTATTTAACTTGATTTCAGATTCAGTAAAGGTGAAATTCTAAGTGTCATTCCCCAAAACATTTTATAATCTTTAAGAACCCTTTGATTAATTGCTCATGAGAATTTTGAATTGTTTGGAAAGTTTTTTGTTCAGTTGTATTATATACAGACCTGTCAACTCAGTTTTCTACTGCAAATATCTAACAAAATTTTGAAAGGAATACTGTTATAATCATTGTGGTCCATCCTCAATTGTATATGCAACTGTATTCATGGTCAATGGCTTAAGTTTATAATTTATAATGCTAACTCATCTTCTAACTGCTGCCTACAGATAGCTGCATATGGCAAAGGTTTTGTGCAGGCATCACAAGACACATGGGCGCTATTTGAGAGGCAAGAAATGGAACCCATTGTAGATTCTGACATGACCAGCGCAATCTGCTTTCTCACTGGAGTCTGCAGTGGTTGTATTTGTGTCATAATGACCGCTGCTTGGACTGCCAAAGTTCACCAACCGTTCACTGCCACCATTTCACTCCTCACTTTCTTTATCGGATACCTCATGGTTAGTTTCCCTTTTTTGACTAGTCTTATTGCGTTATTGTTTCAGCTTGGGTATTTCCTTAATCTCAATGACTGATTTGTTTATAAATGTAATGCCTCAGACCAGGATAGCAATGGCATTGCCCCAAGCCTGTGTGAGCTGCTACTATGTTTGCTATGCAGAAAATCCTGAAAACAGATTATTTGACTCAACAATCAAGGATCGTCTCTCCATGGTGAAGGCCGGCCGTGATGTCGTTGTACCGACACCTCGAGTACCGCACCGATTTAGAGAACCTTAGCTCATAAATTACACCATTATTTTTCCTTTTAAGTGTAACCAAAAAATGGTTAATTGAGCATGCTTTAAGAGATCCCTTTAAATGGGATATGATGGCTCCGTGTAGCCACTGAGGCTCCAGGTAAATTTATCAAGAATAGTTGAAGTGGGGATGATACTTAATAATGGTGACAACAAATTTTGATAGCGAAATTTCAACATTCGTGGGATATATTTTGATTATGGGAGAAATATGGAGAGCCCACTCAGAGATTCCAATCAACAAGGCTACGATGACAAAAGTGTCTTTTCCTCTGTATCATATCTCTTTTGCACAATACCTTTGAGATACTCGATGGTGGCAAGCCCCACCATTTATTTTTCCATTAACCTTTTCATCTGTAAATTTCCGCACCAACTTTATTTATTTATTTATTTATTAAATGCAATCTTGGAAAAATCTGCACGAGTTGTTGCAATTCAAAGTTGAAGCTCTCTCTTCCTTTAAAGTTAATGACTTAATAAATGAGTTTGTATTAGCTAAAATAATGCAAAGAGCATGCTGCGTGTTAAGTTATACTTTTATTAAAAGGCAGCGATTATGTTAGAGTTGTTTTAAATTAAAATCACCGATGATGACCATAAGATTATAAAGAAAAATATTAAATTTGTACATATTGCTATGATTTTACAGTCATTATCAATGGTTCGAAACTGAAGCAACTTAAATATAACTGGTTAATCCTTACTAAAATAATATAAGGGGTAATATTTAATTCACTCTCAAAAGTACAAAAACATTAATCTACCCCTCAAAAATCGTTATTTTTAATAGTTGACTAATTAAAATACGAAAATGCCACTAACTCAATAACTAACAGTTTTGTGGGGTTAACAAGGATAATTTTATTTCGCCCCTTAAGGCTTGACATATTTTAAGTTAAAAGACAAAAATAAATTTATTAACAAAAATCCCTCAAATAGTAAAAGACCTTTAAAAAATTAAATTAATTTTACTTATATTTTAATTTATAAAACAAATATAATAATAACAAATTTTATTTACAATATCACCACAATTAAAAAAAAATTATACCCTTATCTTGAATTTAAATATTTTATGAATATAAATCATTAATTAATTAGTTGACTTTTACCATTCAAAATACCATTTTACCATTCAAAGTATCTAAAAGACAAATTAACCCATAAAATTTATTTACATTTCATTACTAATATAATTCAATGGATTAAAAATTAAAAAATATATAAAATTTAGCAAAATTCAAAAACCAAAGTCTTAATCCTAATCCCAAATTTTTGTCGGTTTCTTTTTTATTAATATTATTTGTTATAAATTTTAATCTTCCTTTTTTTAAATAATAATTCTTTTTTTTTATTGAAAGTCAGTTTAGTATATTTTTCTTCCCAAACATGAAGTAGATGATGTTTGGTTTGAAGAAATGTGAGAAAATGAAAAGAGAGGAAAGTGGAGGAAAAGAGAGAAGAGGAGAGGAGAGGAGAGTGAAATATTTTTCTAATGTTTGATTTGTTACAGAATTATATAAATAAAGGAAATCTCTAATTTTTATGTAGACAATTTCAGCCTTAACAAGTGTTAAACTTTTAATATTCATCATAAATATAATTTTAAAAAATAAATAATAAATGTTAGAGAGAGAGTCTGGTCACAGGAGAGAGAAACGGGTCAACCCGATCCAAGAACCCGACCCAGCCACCGTTTCTGATTCCGGCCACATCACCGGCAATGGAAGGCACTGATCGAAACCTCAAGAGCCGTCCATCATTTCCCAGCTATCATTGCCGCCGAAAAACAACCTGAAAGCCGCCGATTGAAGCGTGAAAAGCCACGTATAAACTTGCCTCAAATCGGCGCGTTTTTGCCCTTTTTTTGTCTCGCCCTCGCCTGGGTTTTGCCCATCATAGCTGCTACTTTCATTTCCGACCATCCACAGCCACCAGGAGCCGCCAAATTGCTGTCGATCAGTCGGATCTGTAGAAGTTATAAATGTTCCTAAACATTTTGAACTGGATTTGAACAATATACATCCATTTTTTATTCAATTAGAACGTATTAATGTTGATTGTTGGCCGCCGAGTCCAACGGTACTAGCGGTGAGTGACACGCGCTAATGATGGCGGCGATGACGAAGGCGGTCCGACGGTCCGGCGACTGTTAAAATTATATTTTTATATTTTTAAATTAATTAAATAAATAATTTTATTTTATTAAGTTGTTTAAATCATTATTTAATTTTAATTAATATAAACTTATATATAATGTTAAATTGATAAAATAAAATTATAAATCATAATTATTTGATTACATTAAGCAAATTAAAAAGTTAAAGGGGTATTTTTGGAAGCTTTGGTTTCCAGCACAAGGGGAATTTGAATTCTTCACTCCTTGGTGAGGAATTCAAATTCTACATTATGATGAATATTAAATTCTAATAGAAATTAATTTCCTATATATTATGTCAAACCAAACAATATAAATAAAAAAAGAATTTAAATTACTTTCCTTTCCTCCATCTTCTCCTTCCAATCAAACATCACATAAGGGTAAAATGGTAATTTAAATGGTAAAAGTCAATTAATTGATTAATGATTTATATTCATAAAATATTTAAATTCAAGATAAGGGTAGAAAATTTTTTTATTTTAATTGTGGTGATATTGTAAATAAAATTTGTTATTATTATATTTGTTTTATAAATTAAAATATAAGTAAAATTAATTTAATTTTTTAAAGATTTTTACTATTTGGGGGTTTTTATTAATAAATTTATTATTGTCATCTAACTTAAAATATGTCAGACTTTAAGGAGCGAAACGAAATTATCCTTGTTTACCCTACAAAATTGTTAGTTATTAGATTAGAGGTATTTTCGTATTTTAATCGGTCAACGTTAGTCAACTATTAAAAATAACGATTTTTGAAAGATAGACTAATGTTTTTGTACTTTTAGAGGGTGAATTAAAGTATGTCAATCTAATAAGGGGGTAAGACGAATTTTACCCTAATATAAAATATAAAAAAAAAAAATGCAGTTTGTTAGGTTTTGTTGCAGAGACAAACAAGGCAAAGAGGAAGAAGTGATAGCAAATTACAACAAAGCTGATATGGGGTTTGCTCATTTTAAAATCAGATGCTGGTATGGCTTTTCCATAGATATTATTAGTTCCGATCCGAAGGAAAAAAAAAAATGATTTTAACACCACTTTCCCCCACCCCCAGGCCCCAACCCGAAAAAAAAAAATACATTAAGGCAAAATGATCTCCACAGTTAAAGAATGTGAAAGGAGAGAATAATAGAATACAGTTGAATATGACAGCCACCAACTACGACACTCCAACACAACTTTGTCCAATAATTGATGATCCGAGCCTTGACTGTAACATATACAATAATCATACGAGATTCATCTAGTTGGCTATAGCGTAATTAAAAAACCAAGACTTTCAACTCAAAATAAAAATTAAAAAAAAAAAAAGCAAGACTTTGACTTTTTACGTAGTTGATGTGATGGCTTGACACTTTGACGTACAATACTAAACTCTCTCCACAATCTTCTAGTGTCATCTACCCTTCAAAAAATCAAAGTTAACCAAATTCTGGTCATTTCAGGAAGGCCGCTTTGAAGTAAAGATTAACAAGAGTAGACACTCTTTGCCATAAGAAAGAAGTAATTTTGGCTGTTTGATATATTGCAATTTATAAAGAAATAATTTTTCCTGTTAGATATATTGCAATTTATTCATTTATCAATATATTATCTCCTAGACAACATATATTAGAAAATATAAAAAATGAAAATAAAAAATCAATTCACTCTTATCATCCCCAGACATAAACGCATAAAAACCCCACTTCATCAATCCAGAAACCACATAATTCTTGCTACTACTGAAAAACGAGAAATTTCGTGGAAACAAGAGGAACTGATTCATCAATTAAAAACTAATGTCCAATGAAGCATATTGCCATAGCACAACTCTTGCTGGAAAAAAGGAAAAGGCAAAAAAAGAAAGAAAGAAAGAAAGAAAGAAAGAAGAAGAGAAGTGGGGCAATGGGGTTGTGGCGCTACCAATGGACTGCTAAATAAAAATTTTTGCAAAAAGAAGAAAACACACAACAGACCACACAAGAAGTTCATCATAATAATTTAGCGTCAATTAGTGAACAAAAATAGCCATATGACTCTCATTCCAGTGCATTATTAAGCAACACACCACAAATATATAATAATCCCAATGATACTCCAACAAACCCAACAAATAACCAGCCTCCGCCTCTCTGAATATTTGTTTAACCTTAGTCAGCTCGCTTTTGAATCTGATTTCGTGCTGGCTTTGGAATCTGATTTTGCATCTCCTCTTGCCTCAGCACCCCTTGTCTCCGCACTTTTCACCTCACCAGAGCAGCAACCACCACCATGATGATGATGGTGGTGGTGATGTCCATGCTGATGACTCTGCTTTCCTTTTAGCTGCTTCCGCATATCATATGCATCCTCTCCATCAGCATAATACTTTGCCTCCACATCATGAATTTTATAACCTAAAGTTTCTGTGTACAAATTAAATGCTGCCCGGTTACTCTTCCTAACATGCAGTGAGACATACTCTGCTCCAAAAACCTGTGTCAAATCACTTGGAGATAAGTAATACAAAAACTTGAGGCACATACAACTTTTTGAATGTTTTGGTACTTCACAAAATCTTGCTTGGCAAGATTTCAACCAAATATAAAATAAAATAAAATCTTTCAAAGCTCTGAATCTTCGCATCAGTCAAGCTTCAAATTTAGCTTTCAAAATTTCTTTTACACTAAAAAATAGGCATCTCAAAAGCAATTTTTTCTAATCCAAAATTTACTTTCACAGGCTAGAAATCCACTTAGAAACATCAACTACACAGCTCTTAAAACTCACAATCCAATTTTAACCCATCCACCAACATGTTTCAGCTCTATGGACTGATTTGATCACCTGGAACTTCTCATAAGCCTAATTTAAATATTACATGATGAATACAAATTCTAAATTCTCCGATTTGAACCCAAAACCTCTTATACCACCCCAAAACAAATCGTTCATAAATTTTCTTAAAACTATAAACATAAAACTACAATACCTATACGATGATAAAGTTCTAACTTCGTCCTACAGTAAGGACAAATGAAAACAAAAAAAAAAAAACTATACTTTCCGGTTCAATTACATACAAACAACAACAAAAATAACAAGAGGCACTACATTTATTAAAAGTTGACCTGTTCCATAGCTGACTGTGCAGCATTCATAAGCTTAGTAGCCAATCCTAACTTGCGATGCGTGCGAAGTACGGCGAGAGAGGTGATGTGGCCATGACACTCGTTGCTTTCTTCTTCCATCTTAGCCAATACGTAGCCAACAATACGGCCGTTGTAATCTTCGGCCACGTAAAGCAGCTGCGGCCACGATAAAATATGGTAAAAATAATACTTCATTTGGTAATTTTCCGGAAGACAGAACAAATTGCAGGCTTGCATCGCAAGCAAATCGTCTACTGTCGCCTTGCGTATGCACACCATGGCTTCTGTTGATTTTGATCGACTCTTTTTCCCTTTTTTTTTTTTTTTGATTTGGGGTTTAGGTTTAGGGTTTCGTCGATTTGGTTTCCGGGGTGAGCGAGAAAAGTCAGCAAGCCAAGCACCGATGAATATTGACGATTTCGTACCCTCAATTGGGCCGCCAATTGGGCTTTTTACTTTTTCCAGTATGCGCTGTAACTTGCAAGAAAGAAAACAAACCGGCATGTCGTACGTCATATGGTCCAAACATGAATGCTGTTTATTCATTAATTAGAAAAGCTGCATCTCTCTAGTTAAGTCGAGTATTCTGTTAACATTTTCATCCGTCACCCTTTCAAGAACCAATTTGAAAATTCTTGATAGAAAGTTCAAAATCAAACCACCATTGTAGTCATTCAACTTATATCTTGATGCTTGTGAGCGTGGATTTCTTTTTTTTTTTAAAGATAAACAAGCAATTACTAAAATATTTAGGCAACGGTTGAAGTGTGTTTGCAATTGCTGTAATTCTACTCAAACTTTACAAACACTGAAATTACACACCTCAATTCAATCATATACAAACACTGCATTTACACACCTCAATTCAATCATAGCCTTGGGCACAAAGCTATAGACTATAGAAACAGGAAAGCTTGTATTAGTGTACAAGGACGAAATTGATGTAACAGGGCCACGGACCAAGAACATTTTTAAGCTGAATTCAGGCAAAAGTGTGTTGGTCTCAGTAGTTAAATTTCCATAATCTGATGTACTTGCTATTGTGTGTAGTGACAACTTTTTTCATCCCAACAGCCAAGCATGTAATGGGAGGTCGTATGGTTTTAGGAATTCTATCAATACGGCTACCTTCCGATAGCCTTCTTCCTTCAAATCTTTCAATTACTCCAGAGACTTTATTGGAGGAACTTGGTGCTGAGCCAATGTCCATTACACAACTTGATAAAGCTTCTCCAGTGTTCTGATCCAGAACACGTAGTACACCATCTATTCCACCAACCACCAACGTTGAAGTATCGTTTTGCAAGTGTTGCATAGAATATATAACATTTGGACTTATTCGAGTCTCCCATAAAGATTTCATTGTCCTGCACGATAAATACGAAAAAATCACTTGATGATTTTTTTTTTCAATTAAGTGATAATTAATGATCATCTCCACCAAAATTCCATGTTTCAAATTGCCCATACGCCATTTGTTTATTATAATAAGTTTGATTCATTTGCATACCTAAGGTCCCAACAAGATGCATATCCCGCTGTAGTTCCAGCAAATACCAGATGAGAACATGGGTTGTAACACAATGTCTTTATGCCTGTCAGGTAAGATGAAATAAAGTTTAAGTAACCACTTGCAGATTTTCATCAATGATAACTGTATTGCTTAGGACCAAAGCCAACTAGGGTTAGAGAAAAAGGGAAGAAAAGAAAGAAAAGGGGCAGGGAGATAGAATAAGGAGAAATTGAGGGTACGGCAGGCAAATGATATGACCTGTACAATCAGTTGATCTAAGGGTAGCTACCCGCTGATTAGAGGAGAGACCAGATATTGTGATACTGCCCAGGGAGGATCCACTAATAATTAACTGATCCTCACTCAAAGATAAACATGTTACTGGTGCAAAATGCATCCTGCAATTATGAGGAGATTATACCATAAGAAATCCAAAACCGTCAGAGTTAGTAGGTACAAGACTGTAGATGTTCAGACAAACCAGTTTATCTAATAAATAAAAGTCAAAATTTAACTATTAAGATATCATGGAATAAGGAAAGGAAAGAACAAACAATAGATAAATAAAAATTTGTGACAGCACGTACCTAATGATTCGAGAGCATTTCCTACTATACATGTCAAACACACGGGCAGTCCCATCCTCACATCCAACTACAGCCTCTGGATCAAAGTATCTGTAAGAAAGAAAGACACTTTCAGAATTCCAAAAGCATATCTTTCAATATAACAAACATTGCAGCGTACCAGTTTATAACCTATAATAAGTACTTAGAATGACATGGAAAGGGAAAACCAAAGGACAAGAGGAATTTCTATGAGCACTTCGAAGACAAGGCGAAACAAACAAATATATTCCCTGAACTCCAAAGTCATACAGTAAAGGAATTCTACATTACTACATTACCAAGTTGGGATGCTTAGAATGAGACAGTTCACTCAATATAAGGGAAAAATGGAATCCTGCTTTTGTCTTTCCAATTTAATACTTCAATTCTCTACCTTTTAAATACTGACAACATAAAAATATTTGACTAGCTTATTTATTACTTCGCAAAACTAAACTAATTCAATACATAGCATTAACATTTTCAATAACTATAATGAGAGCATCTGTCTACATACCGCATACATAAACCCTTCATGAATGTGCCTTCACGTGAGGGAAACACACTCCTTAAACCGTTGCGCCTCCATATGCATATACGTGTGCCAACCAAACCAACAATCTAGAAATGATATGTGACAAAAAATTAGAGATTTTCTCTGGAGCTTAAAAAGTTAATCCAAGCTGTAGATCTTAATATAAACATAAAAGATGCCATGTTGATTTAAGGTCAAAACCTTTGTCTATTCAAAGAACAGTACTGTATTCTTGCATGTTAAGCAATTGAAAAGGAGAAACGAAGCTACAGAGTCACATCTTACATAAAGGAAAGCAAAACATAAGGATTTGTTTTGAGTTACCTTGCTCTCATCAAAATCAAAATCAACCAGTGAAGCTGCATTTGGAAGTGAATACTCTTCCACACATTTGTATCCTTCCAGTGACCAAAGCCGCATAACCTGGGATGATTTCCAACCCAAATCATTAGAACAATGAAGGTGCAGAACAAAATTCAGCACATGGAATGCACAAAAGGTATTGGAATCTAACAAAAGTTTCCAGAGGAATAAAGCTGTCGCGAAATGTTAGAAGATGACTTTTTTATTCACATGGAACCTAACATATGAAACCCCGAGAATGTTTGAAAATTTTCTGTTAAAAGAAAGAGTTACTGTCTATGCAGAAAAGATTCATATATGATGGAATCATATCCACATTAAACATCCATACATACTGGATGTACCGAGCCAAAACAACATCGAGGTTATCACAATCCTCTTCATTATCAATTTTATTTTAGTTATTTTTTGATAGGAAACTGAATCCTTTTTTACCATCATAGAGTTAATCACAGATTCTAAGGAAGCGAAACTAAGAACTCTATTGAGTAGGCATTTGCATAAAATTTACATAAGTCATGGATAAACATAAAAATGGACTCTTAATTGAAATACAACAATCACGATAGTTAAGTACTTAGTTTACAGCTATCATACCTTATCACCTACACCAGTAAGAATCAAACCTCTCTTCATTCGGCATTGATCAACCCTAAAACACAGACAGATTAGAAAACAATACAATACAATACAAAAGCTCCAACACATAACTAAAACTAAGAATTAAAATTCAATAATTAGTTCAAAGCCCTAGTATGTATTTTGTAAACGCTGAATTAAAATTTGATACACAATAAAACAAGCGACAGCTGTTATTACCCAACTGAATGAGCTTTCCATTGATCAATATCAATTCGACCTTCTTCTAAAGCAAATCGATGCTGCTTCATAGCTAGCTCCTCCAAATGCAACCTCATCGAAGAAGTCGACGTATTCGAGAGGCCATGTAGCTTGCAATAGAGTAGTTGTAGTAACTTACATCTGTTTATAATGGCGTTCCTTTACGAAAGCAGTAACAAGCAGTATCAATTTGTTTTCCGATAATTCGCGTGATTAAGTTTAACTTTGAGTTAATAAGCAATTAAGAAAGATTAGGGGAATAGTCCAGTACCAGGACTTGCAAACGGCAGAACATCTAACGAGATCGAAGAATCCGAGAGATGAGAAGATTATACAGATAATGTCGCCGTTAAGGGATTCAATTGTCGCCCGAGGTTTCGAGCTTCTCTTCTTCGGCGGCGTTGACCGGCTACTGGACCTTGTGGGGTCCATCGTCTCTCTGCCCTTGGCGGTTGTGCAACTTAAGAGTGTGGCGCCAGAAACGACGATGGGAAGGAGCCCCGTAATTTGTTTGGATAATTTATTTAAAACCGGACCACTCCAATGGATTATTTTCAAAATCATTCTTCATTATTTTTTTAAAAACTTTTAGGTAGAATTAATTTAACGTTATTTTACTTTATTTAAATAAAAATATCAATTATTTTATATTTTATATTTTAAAAATAAAAATTGTTATTTTTAAAGAGTTTTAAAATGTTGCTCGAAGCAAATGTGGATAAATAAGAGTAAGAACTAAGAAAGAAAGGGGTTAAAAAGTAACTTAAATAATTTTTATACCCACGATCCTGGGCAGCACATAGATAGCCCCATACCTATCGAGCGATTAGGAACATGAGGACCATGGGAAAGCAAATAGTTGGATCATCTCCACCTTAGAACTGAGCCAACTAATGTGAGCCTTAGGATCCAAGTTATAAATAATTAGAGACACAAGGTTCATTTGGTATGTTGGATTGAATTGGATTGGATCATATTAAATTATATATAATACTATGTTATGTTTGATATAATATTAGATTGGACTATAAATAATAATGTTTTATATTATAATATTACAATTTACGAGCTATTATTATAAACTAAAATTTTGTATTATCAATTAAACGAATCAACCTCAATGATATTAATGAAATATAAATTATAATTTAAATAAATTTTTTTATTTTTTAAATATATTTATGATATTTATATTATTTATAAAAATTTATATTTTTGAATATTAATTTAATAATTAATTTATAATGTCAAATTGAAATTATAAAAATATTTAATAATTAAATAAATTAAAATAGAATTATAATTTAATGTGAAATTAATTATGATTTTTCGTATAATTTATTATTTATATTATTAAAATTAATATTTTTTATTACATTTATCACATATTAATATAATTTTAATATTTATAAATTATTATGTTTAATTGAGTTATCGATATAATCCTAAACTAACTAATCACATGGCCCCCCCTTGGGATAATTTCCTTAACAAAATTGAAATCATCTTGTGAGCTCAGGATAACATAATTCTAATACTTTTGATAGCAACAAACATGAGACTAGGATAAAATTTAAAAAAGAGTGGGACTACTGGCACTCCTCCAAAATACTCTTAAAACCCCTATTCTACTAAAATTACATTTAAGGACAACTGTAAATAAAATTAATCCCACTTATTATTTTCTATCTTTTTAATCTATGATCTTCATGTATTACCAAAACTCAAAAATAATATCTTGTAATACTTGGAACGTCTTCCACTCAAGTGATTAAATTCTCATATAATTAACAAATTTAAAATCTATGCCCAAGTTGAATCATTTGTCGCAACTCGATAATAAAATATTTAATTTAAGTTCTACTTTCTTTATGATCCAAAACCAATTATTGAATCAAATTTGCATCTCTCTCTCTCTTTTTAGTCTTCTCCGTACAACTAGTTTGCACAAACTTAAAACATTAATAATTTAGTTTTTCTTTCTCTATCTTTTTCCATATTGATTGTTGTTATTGTTTTTGGAAGTTAGTGATTGTGAGTTTTGCCGAGAGTGAAGGATTGAAAAGGAAATTTATTAAAAAAGGATATTTTTGGCATTAAATAAAATATAATTAAAAAAGGGGTTTTAAAATGATTTTAGAAGGGTGCCAATAGTTCAACTCTTTAAAAAAATAATCCAGCCCCCACTTTTAATCCTCCAACCAAATATACTTTTATTGGACAGAATATTAGTCTGAAGGGGAAGCCCCAGTCCGATTTTTCAGAAGTTTGGAATGATTGAATTGTAAATTTTTTTGTGCTTGTCTTACCCATACGCCATCTGCATTAATTGTTGCTGTTATTCATTTGTTTTTTGTTTTTGTTTTTAAAGAAACAAAAAAAAAAAAGAATGAATTCTATTAGTAGAGCTATATATTTATCTATCTATAGATAAAAGGTTAAAAAAATAAGATATATATAAAAGAATTCTACATTTCACATTTGCCAAACAAAATTAAAGCAGTGAAGCAAACTTTGCTAAAACAGTGGTATGCTGATGAAAATATATTATAGCTAATGAATGAAAATTAATCAAGTGTATCTAGAAGTATTAGGAAGAGGTGAGCCATCAAGGAAGTGCTTGACTAATGAAAGTGCTCTCTTAGGCTGGTAGCTTGGTACCTGATGCCCTGCTCCTCTTACTGTAACAAATGTTATGTCTCCTTTGTACACTTGTGTATATCCACCAACCTGTATTAATTAAAAAACAATGTCTAAATTGGCAAATATAATATATAAATAGACTACTCTTTGTTTTTCATTGTTCATAGACATTTGACACCAGAGGAAATTAAATATTAAATAAAAAAAGGCATAGTTTTTAATTTGAAAATTTACCTCCCCATAAAGGTACCAAGCATGCCATGGAGTTTTGATCGGAAGCTTCATCGTATTAATAGAATTCTTGGTTGAAGTAACTGGTATTCTTCCATCTGTATCACCACTGCACATTCCCCCCCCCCCCCCCCCCCCGATAAAATTCATATTAGATTTATAGCGATTCTTACATTCTTACTGTTGCAGTTCGATCTCTTAGTTTTGAAGAAACCATAACAACTAAAGCATATAAACACCCATGACTTTTTATTAATTTGGCTGCTAATCAATCATCATGAAAGCCTGAATTGATCAGGGGACCTAAAAGACAATTTCACCAACTACACTAATGAAACTTATGATTCCTACTTGCTAGTGTGTGATTCTGCACACTACATAAACTAAAGAATTAATGTGGATAATTACCTAAAAATCCACAGTCGAAGCCCATTTTCCATGAATTCCCGTAAAAGGGGAATAATAGTTGAGGGGCTGTCTTGCCATTTTCTTAAGATATCACTGCATGGCTCCCAGTCATGGTCAAGTTTGGTGACATTGGCATGCAAGGCTCGTTGAACATCAGGCCTGTTCAGATAAGCATGCACGTAATAATCGCTGCATGGATCGAAATTCGTTATCTGCACATTTTCATACAACACTGTTAGAGAAACCGCTTCACCAACGAACGGGATCTTGACTCTGAGACATATATATTAGAAAATCCGCTTGCTGACTTACAGAAGCTTTCTTGGGGCGGCCTGTGAGACTGGAGTTGGAGCACAGCGGGGCATAGATGTTGTATATGTCGAGATAGTAAGTGTTTTCCTCAGCTTGGTCGGTGGCTGCATTGCACTCATCAGACTGAGCAGTGGCATTGGGTGAAAAATCACAATACTTTTGGATTTGATATGCATTTTCATCTGAGATTATAGCATGGCTTTGAAAATACTCATACATTCCTCTAACGTCGGTTTCATCATTGATTACCGCATTTCCAATCTGCAATTAATTTGTAAGATCGATTATTAATTAAATTAAGCAAAGTATATTCCTCGTTAATTATGTATTTATGTGAGAGAGGAGAGTGATGTTGTAACCGTTGGATAACAAATTAAATGGTGTAAGCCAACGATTGTGAGTCATTTTGCAAAAATTAAAACAATATATTTAGATCAAATTATTGGCATTTAATGATACCACAATAATTTAAGGACCCCACGCCAGATGTTTTTATTCAAGTAATTAATTAATGCACATATGTACATGTGCCCCATCTCTGATTGCTACAAACAACTATTGTCTACATATAATGAAATGAAAGTGCAAAGCTAACTCACATCACATGGGCTAACTCTTCTAAATCTAAGTTTTAATCATTTCTGCTTCTTTGACAAGACCCCAAAACCGAAATTGTGACTAGATTGCACTCAATTCTTTATTTAATTGATGGAGAGAGATCAAGAGAAAGAAAGATATATAGAAATTAAAATCATATACCATGATTCCTTTGAGGTTGATGGTTGTTGTATTAGCTTTCTTGTTGTGATAGAGAATTGTATGAGCAAGTTGAGGCACATAATGGCCAGCATAACTCTCACCAGATATGTAAAATTCTCTGCCTTTGTATTCAGGAAACCTCTCAAGCCAATTTACCAAGAACATGTAATTATCTGCAGCTGCTTTTCTATCTCCGCTTTCATCATAATCTGAAGTTTTATTTGAGTAAGAAAATCCGACCCCGGCCGGCGACTCAAGGAACAAAACATTAGCAGCTTCACACACACACACATAGAAAGGAGTAAATATATTTATCTTACAAAATATTGGAATTTTAATGAAAAAAAAATATATGTATATATATTTGTTTACCATTATTCCATGAATAATGATTTCTGAATAATGATTTGCCGTCGCTGTGGACCCGAAACGGTCCAAGTTCTTGCATTGCTCCATAGGCAAGAGATGAACAACCAGGACCTAATAATTATCAATTGAATTACCTTGATGTTAATGATTATAAACTTATAATGTGTAGTCATAATTGATGAAGACATATAACTAATGGCATTAATTTTCAAGTTATCTATTTATAATTATGTATTAATTTATTGCATACGTGATAGATGTAAAATATAATTAACTGCCAAGGAAATTTAAGTAAATAAAAGATTATTAGTATCGACATTAATTTTTAATTATATTCTTTTAATAGAGCAATGGTCGCAACATTATGCACGCCGAGAAATCCTCCATGGGAGTGAAGTTTGGGATACGAAATGAGGCATAGCTTGCACACAAATTTGGCAAAGGTAATTATTTATTTATACACAACTATCCATATCATTTAAATATATAATTAAGACAGAAATTATTAATATGTTAATGTTCAAATAATATGAAAAACTAAAGCCTACTTAAGAGAAGAAGAAGAGGGATAGTCATGCAAAGATGCGATTTAGCAGAAGACATATGCGCACCACTTGGGTCGAAAGAGTGAGAATTGACTCAATACTTAAATAAATGAAATAAAAATTTAAAATGGAAATACAAAACTGTTGCTAACCCTATTTAAATAATTAATTGAAAGAAAAATATTAGCATCTTAATATTAAAATATTAGTCATGCAAAGATGTATCCTCGTTAATTTTGCTAGATGGGAATATGTGTGTGTGAGAGAAAAGAGATCGAATGAGTATATTGTCACTACCAAATCAATAATGAAGAGATACCAAATAAGATTAATATTTACAACTGCATCATGTAACATCACTGCTAATGAATAATGCCAATATTTTGGGGGAAATTCATGTGTCTTTTTGTGAGATATTTTCCATTTTCACCATTAAACTCCCAAAAAAAAAATCTAAAAATGTGATGGAGAAAGGTAGAGAGAAAAGAAATAAAATATATACAGAAACAAATCACTACATTGATGAATAAAAACAATTTAAATGGTTATTCTATTGTTTCTTGTAAGAAAGATTAAAGTTGTTGGAATTCACCAACCATAATATAAAAAAAAAAAAAAATACTGTTAGTAAATTGTGAGATCGATGAAGAAGATCAAGGCATCGAGCACTTACCTCCATTGAGCCAAAGAAGAAGAGGAGCAGAGTCCTTAGACTTGTGAGCTTCAACAAAATAATAATAGATTGCTCGGCCGGCTGATTTATCGACAGTCACATAGCCTCCGTACTGGGAAAATTCAACCTCAGGTTGTCCAGGCAATTTTTCGATTCTATCATTCTCTTTCAATCTATCCTGAGAATGAATCTTTGATCTACTTACGTTGTGAATTGTCTTGAAAAGACTCTTGTCGATACCCGAATATTCCTTCAACTTGGCCTTGTACAAATGGCCTAGTCTTTGTTCTTGCTTCTTGGCATGAGTTTCAGCTGTGTTACATGAAACAATTATGAAAAAGAGAAATGCAAGAAATAAGCTTGGTTGCTTCTCCATTGTGCTTCTCTTTTCTTGCTTGCTATTCAAAGAATTGAGAATAAGGTGTGTGTGTGTATATGTATAACAATAAGAAATATTAATAGCGCTCTTAAAAGCTAATAACAAGCTTGGATCCAAAATAACAGTAGTTGTTTAATTATATGGAATCATATACATAAGAATTATTGTTTTAAATGTTTTGGTTTCAACAACCAGGAAGCTAGAAAGCCATATCGTTAGATACAAATATGGTGACTTTTATTTTATTTTATTTATTTATTTTTTGTTTTTGGTATCGAGAAATTATGATATATATGATCATGAACAGTTAGCTTTTATTGACCAATCATGTTATGCCATGTGAGTGTGGTATTTAGGGATAGCTTGGTCAACTAAATACGCATGCAATTTTGTGATATAATAAAGTTGATAGTTTCTTATCGGTAACATGGTAATGATAATTGACAAGAGAATATTATTAGATGTGATTAAATTCAAATAGAATCATTATGGAGAAGTTAGGTATATATTCTTGTAATTCGGAGATTTTTTCAAATGAATCTTTATTATTATTTCATGATCTTATGTGAACTCTATTAGATATACAGATGGAGTGATCATGGAGACATGATAAGATAATTAAATTAATATCATATTATTGGATAGCAAGTAGAAATTATAAAAATGAATCTTTAATTTTTTTTTTCTTTTTCATTTTTTTAAAACATTGTTTGGAAAGTTTTATCATTTATGCATCGTCATGGAATGCTATTATATACAAATGCAAAACAAAAGGATTAAATAAAGCGAAAAAGAATAGATTTTCGTGATTTGTACGTGATTGCATGGATTGGCCATACGATCCGTATTTTTTGGATACTATGTTTGTTTAGAAGAATTTTTAGCATTGTTAAAGCCATTGTAATTAAAATGAAAATTAATTTTGTCTATTTTATATGTTTCGAATAATACTATAATATTTTAAATTAGTGGGGATACTTCTTGAATAAATGATTCCTCTTTAATAATTGTCGACAAGAAATATGACTAAATGGGGGAAAATTGGATTTGTGCTACTGTAGTCAATCACGGATGTAATGGGGCCTCTGAAAACTATATATATATATATTATTTGAAGAAAAACCGAATATAATTGTGTTGGATTTAAATTATAGAATACGAGTTGGTGGTACAGAACAGATGATTCCTTCTGTGGAAATATAGTATTTTTGAAGCTTACCAAAATCGGTTTTGAAGACAAATTGGCAATGTCGCAAAATTTTGATTTTGACTTTTGAAATATTTTCTAACTGCGGTATGGGTTTTGGTCTGTGTCATAACAAAAATTACATTGTTAAAAATAAAATAAGTCATGGTTACACAATTCCATTTAATTAGGAAAAAAAAATGGTATGGGGTAGTAGCCAAAGCTACACGCAAAATATGCTCGTTTAAATAAATTATCATTCAGATATAGGGCTTGACCAAGTGGTTTATCCTCGTATCTTTATAAAAATTTAAAAAAATGCACGGTTTTAAAAAATGATAATAATTTCTAAATGCTCCACACCAACGGTTGATTGTTTTTCTAAATGGCTCATATAAGGATGTCAAAGATTGGCTGGAGGAGTAGAGGAAAGTCGGCGCATTGAACCCAAGTGGAAGAAGATGTAATCCAATTTGCTATGCTAGTGAAATGACAAATTTACCCACATGACATCATCAAAGTTGTAACAATATGTTAACAGAAGTGGATGGATGCAAAAACATATAACTTCAGGTGGAATTCAGCAAAAAAAAAATAAAGATTAATGTATTTTTTAAAAAACACGAAAAAATAGGTGGTCGGTGGATAATCTCTCTTAAAAAAAATTATAAAATAAAAATATTATTTTTGTACCACCTTTCTTCTGTCATATATACATTTAAATACCATAAAATTTTGACATATTCTTTACACCACCATTGTTTTTAAACTTGTATCAATCAACCACTTTGACACTAAAAATAATCATTTTAGGCGTAAACGAATTAAAAGACTATTTTATTCTACAAAATTTTGAAAAATTAAAAAATTATAATTACAAGAATACCCATAAATGTAACAAAATAAATAAATCACAAAATTTAATATGTTAATTTTTTATAATTATAATTTCATTTAAAAATTATCATGTTAATTTTTTGTAATTATAATTTCATTTAATTCTTGTAAGTAAATTAAGTATACGGAAGTTTACAAAAATTAACATAAAGAGAAAAGCTCCCTATAATTATTGTAAACTTTCCTATAATTAAAATTAAGAAACTTCCCTATAATGTCGTAATAATATTTTATTAAAATTAATAATAATAATAATAATAATAATAATAATAATAATGTCGTAATATTATTTTATTAAAATTTATTATTATTATTATTTAAATGTTATTATTATTATTTTAATTATTATTAATTATTTTAATTATTATTTTTTATTAATATTATCATTATTAACATTTATTATTATTATTATTATAAACTAAGGGTATTTTAGTAACTTGAAACTATTCAATTTATTCCGATTCCGATTCCAATATAAAGTAAACACATCAATAGGATTTCAGCTTATTCCGATTCTGATTCTTACAGCTCAAGTAAATAACTTATTCCGATTCCCATTTCTTATTCCCATTCCCATTTCAACTCATTCTCATTCCAGCCTACTTCGATTCCAACCTATTCCGATTACTGATAAGTAAACGTAGCATAATTGTGTCCAAACTGGGTTTCAAGGATTTGGACCGTAAAATTAAAAAATAACTCAATTTTCATCAAACATTTCGAAGTACAATTACTAAATCACATCGATGAATTCGCACCCATATGGATCTCATACTTGATATGCAGCTGCTCCAATGCTTGATGCAATTCTAATTATAGGAATCAATTACCATTAAGGAGGACTTGGTCCTTAAAAAGTTGGCTGCAATAGAAGAGTGCACCTAAACTTTTATGCACTGCCTCTGCCATACAGATCTTCCATTAGCTTCCCCTATAACTCAGGCTATTGACTCTGTACCATCTCTCTCCCTCTCAAGTGATTTGCTCCAAAAACAAATTTGATTTTCCACATGATGCAAAAAGTAATTCTGCTGTTACTGATTATTTCTCAAATGTTTTTTAATTAGGGGATCTTGATGCTTTCAAAGTCAATGATAAATTCATTATCTTCCTAATCCGGAGAAGCCATAAAAATGTAGCACGAATTTGAAGCATCTTGAAACAAATTTTGACACTGAACCAACTGACCCAAAATTATCATTCTTCCATCCAATTAAAACTCCAAAGTCTAAGAAGTAACAACAATTATAATAACAACATAGGGCCAACAACGAATACTTGAACCAATTTATAAATGAGAAACACATGCCGGCTGCAAGTGCTTGCTTCGTTGAAATTACAGCAAACTAAACATGTACTTAGCTTTCACAATCAAAGACAGAGTTGCCCAAATATGATATGTACTCACCACCATTCACCAAAGTTGTAAATTGAGTGTAGTGACAAATTGCAAATCCGTACAAGCAAACCCAATTAAAATTTTCTTACTATGCTTCTTTTTCAATGACTTAACTTAGATGTAAATATTTGACTAAGATCAGTGGGTATTAGCTATTAATCTAGCCAGCCCAACAACCCATTAATTTCTCTTCTGTTTTGAAATACTAACGTACAGCAGCTTGCAATGCTGAAAATAGACGCCATGTTTTGTGACAGTGACAGAGATCCCAAAAGGACCAAAGCAGCTCCGTGAAGTTACTTGAAAGTCTATCCATAATCTAAAAGTATATGGTATGCAATTATTATATGATTAAAATTATCTTGCTTAGACTACAAGGCCAGGCCACAACAAGTGGACCCAATTGTCTCAAAGCGTGTATGACCAAAATTGCAAACAACAAAAGGAGACAAACAAGCACATAGACATAGCCCATTGGGTGGCGGCCAATTGTCTACTGGTTTTCGAATATTCAAAGGGCTAGCCGCGTTGCGAAAGATAAAAAAGATATTATGACATATAATATAATAAAAAAATATGAAGCGCACCAAAACTGATCGAAACCAAAATAAAGCATTCAAAGGCAAAGCTGCTCTTGTAATTTTATTTGTTAATTGTCATGGCACTCTTGGTAGAACGGCTTAGCAAATTATACTGCAAACTGGAGGGTCATCTTCATCTTCATCACAGCCATGAACCTGAAGCTTTACAAGCTTCTTTCCAAGCATTTCAATCTAATCTCTCCATTAGCTTGAACCAACTGTCATTTAACGCCAAACCCGGGTCAGAATTCTTCTCCTTTCCATGGATTCAACAATGTTTTGAGCTGCTACCGTCAATCAACAAGGATTTTGCAAAGCTGGTGGTGGATATTGACTATCCGATGAGCAAATGGGAAGCTGATGCTGTTGAGGAGTATCTCAACTACACCTTGTGTTTGTTGGAGCTTCTCAATTCAATTACCTCCACTATTTCTCATCTGGGACAAGCACGGCTTGCGCTCTCTCATGCTTTAGGCCTTGTTGAGAAGTCCCGTGCTTTGGCTATCAAGCGTTTGAGCGCAATTCAAGTGAAGAGTTCAAGTCCAAGTAAAGAGTTGAAGGAGCCAGAGAACAAGGAAGGTGACGAAGCGAAGGCTTTTACAAACAAGGAAAGGGTGATTCACCAAGCTTTGATTGAAATAAAGAGCATCGGATTCTGGGTATGTGGTGTTATCTTGGCTGGATTATCAGGTGATGCTAAACACTTCTTAAAGATGAGAAGAAAATCACAAGGGTTTTCAAATTCTGCTTTGAGCAACTTGGATTCAAGTATCTGTGAAGTTATTAAGGGTAAAGGGGGCGTGTTGAAGGAGGTGAAGGAGTTGAATGATTCAGCTGCTTGCCTTGCGGCTGCCGCCGATGCTAGCAAAAACCGAGGTGTAGCAGAGGAATTGCAGAGAAGATTAGACGTGTTCGAGAAGCTGCTTGACAGCTTAGGGAAGGGTGTTGATCATCTCTTCTCAAAGCTTTTGGCTGGAAGAAATGAATTGCTTGATGGAATTCGACATCATAACAAGTAAAAATAATTAGTTGTATTTGTAGTTACAAACAATTATGTAACTTTCTTTCTCTACTATGCAAAAGAAATATGTTTTATTATTTGTACATAAATTATAAGATTTCAATTTCTCTTTGTGCAAATATGTGTACAAAAATTTGCAAGTTCTGTTCAAACGACAAACACTTCAGCTGTAGAAGTAGAGCAGTTATGAAGGTGTCCTTAATAATTTTTAGTTTGTTTATAAAAACCGAGGCAAAATCCATGTTTCCTGGTCTCACTCACCACACGGAACATGAAGGATAAAGTTGCAAGAAAAGACAATGGCCATTTTTGTGAATCAAGCGAAGAAAAGGAGGCCTTTGGAAACTGTTTGCAATCTTCTCTGACCATTACTTCAAAACATGGTAAGAGTAACTACAACATGTTTAATCACCACCACCTAAAAAGCTTATAATTTCTCCTTACAAAGAAACATATGCACCGCCACTGTCATGATTTTTCATTTTCGGCCAAACTTTTTGGTTCAGAAAACTGCTAAACTGTGAAAAAAACCATTCCATTTCTGTTGTTTCTATCGAAAGTAAAGGAGAACCTCCAAGCAGCAAAGTATCACAGCACGCCCAATTGGCTCCCGGAGTCGTTTGAATTGGTTTCTCTTTCAGGTGCCTTCCTCTTGTGGTAAAGATTGCTAGGCAGTCTAGGCAACACAGAGAATACGCATTAGACTAGAGAAAATGGATGAATGGCAACAATTCAACAAAAACAGCCAATTTCAATTCATCAGTTACATGAGAACGCTAGTTGGAAAAAGAAAAAAAAAACAATTTCCAAGGGAATGTAACTAGAAAAATCAAGAACTTTACATCGATTCTGCATAAAAAGAATCTCAGTTACCTCAAAAGATTTGACGTTATATGTATTGTCTAAGTTGAAATATATTCAGTTCTTCAATTATCTTCTAATGCACAATGACAAAAGCGAGCAAGGGTTTCACAATTTAGTTACAGGTTGCATTTATATGTAGGAAAAGTAAATTACCCTAAATGCAGGGTGGTGTCTGAATCTCCTTTCTCAACTGCGCTATCTGAGGCAACATCAGGGGTTGCAGAACTGTGGTTCATAAGAGAATTCTTCCTTCCTAAAGGATAGTACTCAAGGTATGCTGGGACTGAGCATTCAGTGGATGGAAAGAAACCTCGAAGCTCCTCAACCTACCGTGCCCAAAAGAAAATTTAAAAAAATCAGATTACATGTGTACTTATAAAAGAGTAATAAAATGAAAGAGACTTGTCTACACAGAGAATGATATATCTTGCCTGTCTACGCAAAGTTTCGTTCTCCAGCATAGCCCTCTGTTCCTGAAATCAAGATATTAAAGAAAGTGATTACTCATAAGCAGGAGGAAAAAAAAAGAGACAACTTCATTAATGTAAAGTGATACCATGAAAGATGCAGAATGCTGCCACTGATGGCATCAAGCCCAAATGCATAATAAGTTGAGGTTTTTTACATTAGATTCAGAAAACTGTTGGTTGTATATCTCAGCTAATCATAGTTCTTCTTTCTCTCTTTTTTAAGTATTTGATCTCAGTCAGATCTAATAAAGACATGCAGTCTTAATCGAATGTACCTGTACTCTTGATTGCTCCAGTTGCTCCATCAGTAATTTCTCCTGAAATGGTGAAACTTCAGTCATGGCCTCTTTAATTGTGAAACTTAACTACTACCACTGAATCTGGTAGTTTTCCATTTGCAGGCAAATGCTGGTTTCAAAAAGCAAGAAAGAGATGAAAGGAAAATTATTTTAACCTTTTTTGCCTTCACCACCAACAACCCTTCACTTAGATCCTGTTCGAGGAGCTGCAACTCTTTTAAGCTCAAACCATTCAGGTCCTTACCTAACAGTCGTCTGCCATATCAGAGCAATGATCAGCACATTTATATAAATGTGGACAGGCAAGTAATTCTCCAAAAATTCTAAATGTTGAACATACTCAACTAGAATAAAAGACTTACAACTGCTTCGTTTGTAGCTTTGCAATTTCATCTTTTAGACCATCCACCTCCTTTGAGTCTTGCATCTGTGGAAAAAAGAAAAGAACAGTTGGAAACATCAATCACAAAAATGAATTTCTTATCATAACATTAATCACAAAAATGAATTTCTGATCATCAGAAATGGATAATAACAAAAGCTCCCTGTGCCTCGCAATGTGTCCCTTATCCCATTCCCCTTAAACAAGAAGAATATAGCAAAATGGACCTTTATGAAATATAAATTATTACCTAGTACGAAAAATTCTACAAGAGCAGTTTCTGAATCAATATGCCACAGTGAAAGCTAGAGCCTAGAAGCAATTCTTTCATGAATGCTTCATTTTCAAGATATAGAATTATCTACCTAGTGCCATAAGTAGAACCAGATTTCACAAGTGCAATCATGTATCAGTTAGTACCTCTGTTTTGTATTCTGCGACAGTGGCCTCTGAAAAATCCAGACACTTGTTATATCTTGAAAGCGTTCTCTTCATACTACAAAAATAAGAAGAAATAAAATAAGTCAAATCTTCTTTAAAAAGAATGAGACAAATTCCTCCTCTTCTGTGTGCAGCCACCTTTCTCAAGCCTGTTTCTGAGATCCTGAAGACATTTTAGGCGATCTATGATCAAATTAGTTCGCATTGATTTTAATATTAACAATTCAAGCCATCTCCTCCAAGAAATGCCCCACCATCACTCAAAAGACAATCGATAGACATGATAAGAAATAACGTTGAGAAATTTCCGAGTAGAGTTTATCAATAGAACAGTTCTGACTGAAGAGCATACAATTTCTATTGCAGTGAAGTACTAATTAACATGTATAATAATTTTAAAACAGCAAAAGACAGAGAAAGAGGCTTAATTTGTTCATAATTGTTGCACAAGATCGCAAATTCCTACAGCAAAATTCTTATTAACATAAGAATTTCTCAAATAAAATCCAAAAACACATACAACAATCTAAGCAATTTTTCCTTAAAAAAACCACAAAGAATCTTAGTAAACTTTAAAAAAAACCGACACAAGCAAATTAAAAAAATATTACAATTTATAATTGCACACGCAACATTGTTATAAAAAAAGGCAAAAAATGTAAAAGCTAAGAATTTCTCAAATATCAACAAGTATAACCAAACACACACATGCAACCAGAAAACAAAACCCAAAACGTACCCAGAACTCGAAAACTCAAAAAGCTTGCCAGTGCTTGAGAAGATAATAACGGCAACCTCAGCATCACACAAAATAGCCAATTCCTGAGCCTTTTTGAGCAACCCAGCTCGTCTTTTAGAGAATGTAACTTGCCTACTGTTTGCGTTTTCGATCCTCTTTATCTCTATCTTGCCTCTGCCCATTTTTTTTTTTTAATTTCTCCTAATGATCAAGAAACCCAGAAACAAAAGACCCAACAGAAACCAAAATTACTTCTCTTTGTCACAGTTCATAAATTTGTGTCAAATGTCTTAGGTTCTTGTCCTTGTGAAACATTTATGAGGCAATGGATCGATGTAAAGGAAAAGAAAAGGGTTGCCAAATTTAGAGATGATAAAAAGTGAGATTTTTTTTTTCAAATAAATAAATATATATATATATATATATATATATATAAAATTTTATTTAAGCGTTTTAAGGCTAGAAACGGCAAGTTTGCATGGCTGATGGCGCTGTCTGTTTGCTCTGTTTATTCTATTTTAGAGTGTTTACTGCATTTGCATGCATTGATTCCTTATTTGCTTTTGCCACATTTGGAGTGTTTGGGTGCTCATGGGTCCCGTCTTTTGTGGGCCCTACTTACCATTTTACGACTTGCTTAGGTATTCTGTGTGGGTCCCACTTAGGGCAGTTTCAATTCAAAGACTCTGTTTTATTAATTTGGTTTAGTGATGTGATTTTTTATCACCATTATCATAGTGGTTTCAGTGGCCACCTGTGGCAGCTGATTCTTTTGCTGCATTCAAAATGGGGCTTGGGATTTTATTATTTTTACTGGGTTTTTCTAATTTTATTTTGTTTTATTTTGTAATATCTAATCTAATTATATATCTGTTGCCAGTTATAGTAAAAGGGTACTGGCACACTGACAATTTTAGAAGGAGGGATTTGTTTTTTTACTAATTCTTTTGCCTGATTTAGAGTGAGAGTTTTGGTCTATCGGGGTTTTCAGGAACCAAAATGGGTTTTAGTAAAGTAATTTGCTAATTTTACAGTAAGGGCTATTTTGACCAGTTTTGCTGGTTTTGTAGGGTGGTATTTTTGGTCTATGGAGGACCCGCATTTGCTAGATTTGGCAAAAGGTATTTGACAATTTTAGAGAAAGTTAGTGCCAATATTATATTCACATACCTTGCTGTTTTGGTAAAGGCATTGCCAAAATTAAAAGAAGGTTGATCTTTTACTATGTTGCTATAAATGGGTGTTTGAGTTTCCATTTGGGCTTAAAATCTTTTCTAAATTTAGTGAGGGATTTGAAGAGATATGGTCAAGATTATCAAATTTAGAGCAAGATAATGACTTTGCGATTACTTGTTGCCCTTTCTGAAGGATGAAATGGAAAAGGAAAACATTGCTGTGTTAAGAGGTCCTTATGTGGAGTTTTATATACATGGATGCCATCATTGAATTTTCTTCGTGAGCAAGGAAAGCCTCGTTCTGTCACCATAACAGATAGATAAATAGTAATATATAATTTACTAGACTTGTTTTATATTTCAACTCTTCCCATAATTCAATTGATGTTTGGCCACATTCATGCTAACGACCAATATGCTAACGATTAACTTAGAATTGCAGTGGCTAATGAAATATTATGCTTCTACCATAAGGACGAATAAGTTATTGACTAAAAAAGTAATTTAGTGTTTGATAAATTATGTTGTTTGAAAATAATACATACATTTGCTAAATTTTATTATATAAATAGACAGTTTAAATTGCTTTATATTTACATATATACATGTATATATGTATGTATGTATGTCTTTTTAATGGATTTTGGGTGAGCCAACTGACTGCGTAAAATCCACTAAAAACAATTAATTTTATTTTGGGATTAAGGGGTACCTCGCTGAGTTGTAGAGTGTAGGCTGTTTGGCTTTTTAATGGAGGTAAGTGGATGAAAGGTGACTGTTAACAGAGAAAGGTTGAGATTTTAAGGGAAAGCTTTGAGGAGTGCCTTAGACCTGCAAAACCAAGAGAATGAGGTTAGAGGTGGGGTCGGTGGTGGCCGGCAACCACACTCCGATGCTCAAGTCAGCAACTCAAGCTTTTGTAGAGTGGAGAGCTTGCAAGCTCTCTGAAAAGGGAGAAAGAGATTCAAGAAGAAGGACATCAGCCTTTTATGATATGTGTGTGTAATGGTGAAATTCTCATGTCAAAGAATAAACTTGATTGTCCTCTTATAATGCTGATGGGGTAACTTTATTAAAAAAGTTTACTTTAAGCTTCTTATTAAAAAAAAGTAACTTTACTTTTTAAAGTTGTTATTAAAAAATGGAAAATTTATGAAATAAGTAGGTTTAAAAAAAATTTATCAAATACTATTTTTATCAAAAATTTTGAAATAAATTGTTTATAACACTTCAACCTCGAATTCAAACGGTGCCTAAGTTGTAAACCCAAATGTGATGTTCATAATTGAAATCTAACATTTTATGTTGATTTAAAAAAAAAATTGTAGATGGTAACATACTTGGATTGAAAAAAAAAAAGAAAAAACTATAATGAAATTGCCATCATAAGTTTACCAAAACTACTAACGTATACTTCTACAAAAGAAAAGCTATATATTTATTAATAAATTCTTAGCTATTCAATATACTACGCTCAAGTCATCAGTTTCCTAGGCTTAAAAGCGAGCAAGAGTTGCTCACGAACTTGATAGTTGATATTGAGTGATGATCTAAAGCTCATAAGTCATTCCCACTTTGAGCATGCGTTTGTGAGGAATATCAAACACTTTGTCACTTTGCCTCAAATTTTTCTTCAAGAAACTGTATGCATAATCTATCATAATCCTCTTCGCAATTCTAGCCCCTTTTGCTGCAACCACTTCATTCTCACCAATCAAGTGAACAACACCAGCTTGCCAAGCCTTATCAACTGTCTCAATCTCCTTCTCCACGGCCTCTTTTCGATTCTCTTCACGAATCATCACATCTTCATCAGGGTCCCTCTCTCCATTATCGAACCCATCAGCCGAGTCTTCAACATTCGATCCATTGTTGATAGCTTCTTGATAGAAACTATAATCTTCTCTAATAAACTCCTTCAATTTTTCAACTAATATTCCCTCAAAAGGATCTTGCTCGTTGCGGATGTCCATGTATCCATATCTTGCAACACAGCGATACATATTAAGCTCCTTCGGTTCCACTCTGCGGAAAATGAACCGTTCTTCCGGTGAAACCTTGCTAATAGGTAGAGATTTGATTGAGACGAATACAAGGACGAAGTGCAATGCAGGGACATTCTCAACATAATGCTTGAAGATGGGTGGCACACCATGTACAAGCTCGGAGTAGAAAATGGCAAGTCCAGGAATTCGACTAAAGTTTGTGTCAGCGACTACTTCTTGCATCTTCCTTGGAGAAATCTTGTTCTCAAGCTCATAGTAATACTTTCTCCGGTACACATTGTTCCAAACGTACATTACAGTCATTAGTAGCGCGGCAAAAGCCAATGGTAAGTATCCTCCTTGCGCAAATTTGTAGAGAACTGAAGTTAAATAGATAAACTCGACTGAAGCAACGATGGCAATATATAAGATTATGAATATTATGTGGGATTTCCAGATCATTATCATGACAAGTACCAGGAAGCACGATGTCAATGCCATTACGAATACCACAGCAAGCCCTGTATTCATATTCGTATCTAGTTAATTAAATTCATCATCTGTTTCAAATGTCATTACTAAAAGAGGCTGAAAGAAAAAAGTCAAAAAATAAGAGGCAGATTGATTACCATATGCATTGTTCATCTTTTCAGAACTCCTGAAACCAAAAATAACACCTACGCAAGCAATCATGAGTAGGTAATTGGCCTCAGGAACGTAAACTTGACCTTCATGTTTAGCTGATGTATGCACAATTTTGACTCGGGGGAAGCATCCTAATGCCAGGGATTGTTGGATTATGGAGAACGTTCCTGATATCAAGGACTGACTTGCAATGACTGCCGCCAATATAGCAATCACAACCATCGGCCAATATAGAGGATCTGAAATGTTTCACCACACACCCGGCCAAATTATAATATACATATATATAATTTGTAATAATTAAGGAGCAATTAATTAGCTAAGCAATGCGTTGCATATAAGATATAAATCAACTCGCCTGGCACGGATTTGTAGAACGCATCGGTGGCGTATTCTGGGTGCTTTACAAGCACAGAAGCTTGTCCAGTATATTGCAAAACAAGAGCAGGATAGACCACACAACAAGTGCTAATTTGTATGGACAGAACAGTGAAGTGGCCAACGTCCGCAAATAATGCTTCGGCTCCTGGTTTCATTCATTCGAAAAAATTATAAAATAAATCCCTAACAATTTGCCAAATTATGATGCATCAAAATGATATTAGCTAGAGAGTACCGGTAGTGCAGAGGATGGTGCCACCGAGAGCCATCCAAGCTGCTTTCCTGTTCCTTCTGAAATAATCAACGATGTACCATGGATTTATAGCTCTGAGTATGGTTGGATCGAAGTGTATGATATTGTATAGGCCGATGCAAGCAATTAACACGAACCAAGTGAGAAGTATGGGAGAAAATGTGTATCCTATTTTCCCAGTTCCAAATCTTTGAATCATGAAGAGGAAGACCAAGATGGATGCCGCAATCCAAACAATTTTATCTGAATACAAAGAAAAATTTGGAATTCAAAGTCCAGATATTATCAAAACGCAAAACATGTGCACCTGAGAATTCTTATCAAGTGAAGTAGAAATACCATCTGTGAGTGCGGGTGTAGCCTTTTTGATGCCTCCCACAGCTGATAAAACTGGCGGATCAAAGAGGAAGCAGAGAGAGAATTAATGTAGTGTACAGTACTTTAATTAATGTACTGTACTTTTAAGGATGAAAGTAATTAAGTTGCAAGCCAAATACCTGAGACACAAGGAGTGAGGATACCATCTCCAATGAGCATTGAAGTACCAAGCAAGGTAGCGAAGAATAGGGCATACTTGGCAAAGCGACTCTTCTCTAGCTTGGACTTGAGTCCTAATGCCATCCTCGTACGTTTGCTATCGCCAGGCAACTCAAGCTTGAAATTTGACACATCGCAATCCTCAGCTTGTTTACTTGGGATCAAACCCACGTTGGCATATCGGCATATCAAAGAGTACAGAGCAAATGTCCCTCCTGTAAGAAACGGGGTCAGGTCATGTTTCTATTGTAATAATTATTATAACAAACAGTACAAAGCAAAATAAAGAATTTAATAGAAATTAAATTAGATAATGTTGATGCAGAGCAGTAACGTACCATCACCGTTATCGTTGGCGTACAAGACGATGAAAACGTACTTGATGAGAGGAATGATGGTGAGGGTATATAATATCAAAGAAAGAACACCGAGAACGTCATTTACATCATCGATTCCATTTGGGAACGTCCCCGATAGCACGTACAGTGGCGATGTGCCTACATCTCCATATACTACCCCTATGCTCTGGAATGCTAGTTTCAGTATCGTCCCCCAGTCCATTCCCTATTATTAATTTTGCAAAACAATATAATTAATCACTAAAACGTACGTATATGCATGTTAAGTTACAATTAATTAATTAATTAATTAAAACCTTGGAGCCACGTCCTCCAGGAACCTTGTGTGATTCGATGTCCCAAGAGCCATGGCTGCTAAACTTTCTCAATGAATGCTGCTTCTTTGTTCCCTTCTCCTCTCCCCTGAGATTTTCTGACATTTTTTTATATACAGAACAGAAACGAGATCGACAACAGTTGATTAGTGGAATACTAGTTAATGAAAGCTCGCTGGAGTGACTCAGGCTTTTATATGGACAAAAAGAGAATGTAGTATAATGTGAATCATTGGGAATGCTGAGTTGTGATCCCAGATATTTTTACCATAATCAATCTCAAAATTAATGCTAGCAACATTTATGGATATTTGTGTTTTGTTTTCAAAGTCTTCCATTGGAAAACGGCACAATTTAATACATGAAAATTCCCACGATGCTTCTGTTGATTTTGATAAGGATCGATATAATTTAATATTTTCTAATTCCCAGCGAATGTTAGGACTCGATTTCTCCTTAAATTTAGGGTAATTTTCTTCTAATCTTCGTAAGGACCTATCTCCAAATCGTGTCATACTAAAAGAATATTATGAATAACAGAAGAGTTTTAATTTATTTTTAATTATAATATTAGTGTATCTCTGACTATCATACTAATATTTTCTAATTGTAATATATCAAATATTGTATTAAAAAAAATTTGTGATTTATCGTCGTTGCACTTGCATTGGTGATAAAAATCAACTTTTTCATCCTCATTTTTTCCTATTTTGGTGTCCGCGTGCAATCAGCGTTTGATATTAAAATTTAAAATTCTGACAATTATGGATTTAAGCGAAACTTTAATGACATGCCGATATTAAAAACCAAGAAAATGAAAAAAAAAAAAGCCGTGTCAGTTGTAAAACTAGTGACGTTTGAGATTTGTATTACTTCTTGTCTTTGTTAAAAATATATATATATAGAGGCTTAATTAACAACATAAAAAGTTATTTTTTATTCTTATTTTTAATCAATACATATTAATTGAACTTAAATTAATATTTAATAATGTGAAGTGATGTGTCATCCATAAAATAGTTGATAATTTTACGCAGCTTCCAAGTGATCAGTTATTTACATTATCTCACCATCCACTTAACAAATATCACATCATTTGGGATAAATTTTTAGAATGTCTAGCACTACTCATATTTAATTAAAAAAAGATATTTTAATAAATAAATAATTTAAGTATTTAATTCATGATTATAACATTTGTTAATTATTATTATATTCAAATTTATTTTAAATATTTTAAAACTAATTTAAATTAGTGAATATATATATATATAATATTAATTTATTAATATTTATGATTGCAAAATAATTAAACTTAAATTATTTTATTTAAATAATTAAAAATAGATACTAGTACGACATAAAACACACGTTATGAAAACGTTTATGGCAAGTTAATATTTGATGAAATAATAAACGACAGGTCATACAGCTTTTATTCCGGAGTAAAAATTTTACCACTTGTCATCTGTGCTGAAAAAACAAATAGGATGTCATACATTATCCTAAATTGTACCTGATGTTATCTATACTTTAAATTTATAAACCATATGAACCACATAATTTAGTTTACCCAATCGTGTTATGATACTTCTATTAATTTATAGTTGTATTAATAATTCTTAATAACAAGAGGTTTGAATACAACGAGACTAACATAAAAGCATTCACATCTGTTGTATGCACACGTAATGTAACAACATAATGAAGCCTGCCAACTCTAGCGAAAATGATTCGGCAATTAATCTTATCATTGGCCCAATAGACGACCCAATTCCAAGGAACCATTATTCTACTTTCAAAGTTAAATTCAAACCCAAAAGAGTAAATGATGTTTGTATTGAAAAGAGTATAAAAATTACAAAAGATTTTAAAAAAAAAAAGAGTTTGACTTGTAGTGATACATACATTTTTTTTTTAATAATCTTGATATTTGGAACAGAAAAATTGCAGAATTAAATTAAACCATTAAATTGTAAGACTTAAGTTTCTATCAAACCAACTGGATCTGCATATATATAAAATATAATCAATTGATCTAAAGCTCACAAGTCATTCCCACTTTAACCATGCGCTTGTGAGGAATATCAAACACTTCCTCTCAAATTTTTATTCAAGAAATTGAATGCATAATTTATCATAAGCCTCTTCCCAATTCCGGCTCCCTTGGCTGCAACCACTTCACTTTCACCAATCAAGTGAACAGCTCCAGCTTCCCATGCTTTGTCAACTGCTTCAATCTCTCTTTCCAGTGCCTCTTTTTGCACCTCATGAATCGTATCCTCATCCGAGTCGTGAGCAGTCGGAGAGAACTTGTAATCATCTCTAACGAACTGCTTCAAATTTTCAAGGAGAATTCTCTCGAAGGGCTCTTCCTTATTTTGTACATCCATGTAACCGTATCTTCCAACACATCGATACATATTAAGCTCCTTTGGTTCCACTCTACGGAAAATGAATCGTTCATCCGCCGGAACCTTGCTAATAGGAAGAGATTTGATGGAGACGAAGACAAGGACTGAGTGCAATGCAGGTACATTCTCCACATAATGCTTGAATATAGGAGGGATGCCCTGAACAAGCTCAGAGTAGAACAAGGCAAGTCCAGGAATTCGACAGACGTTTGTGTTAGCAGCTATATCCTTTATCCTCCTTGGAGAGAGTTTGTGTTCCATCTCATAAAAATACTTCCTTCGATACACGTTGTTCCAAACATACATTACAGTCATTAGAACCGCAGCAAAAACCAATGGCAAGTATCCTCCTTGATCAAATTTGTAGAGAACTGAACTTACATAGACGAGCTCCACAGAACCAATTATAAGAACATAAGAGATTACATAAAGTATGTTGGATTTCCAATCATTATCATGACAAGTACCAGAAAGGATGATGTCAATGTCGTTACAAACACCACCGCAATCCCTGCATTAGTAGCAGAATGAATATTGTGCACGATTTAGATTTGAGTGTGAATAAAGTAGAAAATTAAATATTTGAGCCGTGGATTAATTACCATATGCATTGCCAATCTTTACGGTTGTCCTGAAACCAAGAGTAACTCCTATGCAAGCAAGCATGAGTAGGTAATTGGCCTCAGGAACATAAACTTGTCCTTCATACTTAGACGAAGTATGCACGATTTTGACACGAGGGAAACACCCCAGTGCAAGGGATTGTTGGATTATTGAGAAAGTTCCTGAAATTAGAGATTGACTTGCTATGATTGCTGCCAATACCGCCACCACGAACATTGGCCAATACACAGGACCTGATTATTATTTCACCACATACCCATATATGTCACTACTTGATCAAAACATAAAGAAACGGGGACAATGAAAAATGACAAAAATAATTCTTTACCTGGTACAGACTTGAAGAAGGTATCAGAGACAAGATCAGGATGCTTGCGAAGGAAGGAAGCTTGTCCGGTATAAGCCAAAACGAGCGCTGGATAGACCACACTGCAGGTGCTGATTTGAATCGTTAGAACTGTGAAGTGGCCAACGTCGGCAAATAATGCTTCCACCCCTACTTGTTTTATTTTTTTTTTTAAATAAAAAATAAAAAAGCTTGGAAGATTGTTCAAAGTATTATTTAATTACTTTATATACCAATGGCTGGAAAAAGTACCTGTAGTACACAGGATAATGCCACCAAGGGATATCCAAGCAGCTTGCTGGTTGTTTCTGAAATATCAACGATGTACCGTGGATTTAAAGCTTTAATTATCGTTGGATCATACAACGCGAACCAAACAACAAGTATTGGAGCAAATGTGTATCCCACTTTGTCCGTTCCAAGCTTTTGAAACAAGAAAAGGCAAACCAAGATAGCTGCTGATATCCAAACAATTCTATCTGTTTAAGAAGAGGAGGCAGGCAAATTTTAGTAAACAGATCATGTGAAATCTGTTAGTTTAGGCCACAAGATTGCCTACAAGTAACAGTTAGGAGGTCAAGGCACAATATTACAGTTTCCAGTTGCACGAGAAAGTACCTTCTGTGATTGCAGACGTGGCTTCCTTGATGCCTCCCACAGCTGATAAAACTGCACCTTTGTGTTAATAGCAATAAAAACAACATGGAAATCTCTATTAGATTAATGAGTTTAAAATTTAACATGATAAATCAAAGAAGTGGTGGAAATTAACCTGAGATACAAGGAGTTAGGACACCATCCCCGATGAGCATGGAAGTACCGAGTAAGGTGGCAAAGAATAAGAAAAACTTGGCAACCCAACTGTTCTCAAGCTTGGACTTGAGACTCGATGCCATTCTGGAACGTTTATTGCCCGGCAACTCAAGCTGGAAATTGGGAACATTGCTGTCCTCGGCTTGTTGACTAGGAACCAAGCCCACATTAGCATATCGGCATATCAAAGAGTAGAGAGCAAATGTCCCACCTAAATGTATATATATATCTCATCATCATCACACTTCAAAAAAAATACACATCCTCCTTCTGATCTTATTCTTATTTTAGTTTTACATCAATTAAAGAGAATAATTATGAACTGATATCCATCTTACCATCACCATTGTCGTTGGCATGCAAGACGATGAACACATACTTGATGAGAGGGATCAAGGTGAGTGTATATAGAATCAATGAAAGCACACCCAGAACATCATCTACATGGTTGATTCCATTAGGAAAAGTGCTTGAGAACACGTAGAGAGGCGACGTACCAATGTCTCCATACACTATGCCAATGCTTTGGAATGCTAGTTGCAATATCACCGACCACTTCATAGCCTTGGAAACAAAACAGGAATTTAAAATTATATAAATTGAGTTAGCTTTCAAGAAATTAATAAAAGTTTATTGGGTTCTAGCTGATCACCTTTGAGCTACGGCCATGGTAACCAGAAACCGCACCGGATTCAAGGTCTAATGAGTCATATCTTTGTGGCAAAAGTTTATTTCCTTTGAGATTATCTTGGGAAAGAGCAACCTGCCTCTCTTCTGATTCCACTACACCAGAGCCTGACATTACTCAAAACTGATCAACGGACGTTGGAGTCAGAATCAGTGTTTATGTGTGTATGGATATAGAGAAACAGAAACTAATTAATGGTGTGAGCTGTAGCCTGTAAGCGAGAAATAGTCTTCCCATTTTGGAAAACGATAATAAATTTATTGATCCCATAATTGGAATGTGAAGATACACATACATAGAGAATTTTGAAAGACACTGAACCAACAGACCAACCAAACCCGATGATCTATATTTATTTACATTTTACAGGTTATAAATTACCCGTGTACTTAACCCGTAAAACAACCTATATATCTATGTATCTATCTATATCTATATATATATATAAAGCTGGACCTTAGAGTGATGAGGTAGCATCACCAATGCTTTTCTTCTTATATTTTCTATTATTTCAGCCCTCATTCTTTTTTTATCTTTTTATATTTTTTATTTCTATTATCTCATAGGCCATGTCTCTTCCTCTTCCTATATAGATTCAACAACTATTATGACTCTTCCTCTTCCTTTTCCTCTTTCTATATACAATAAGCATGCCTATTGTAACGACATGGTCGAAACTCGACGCAGCTCTTTTTCTTCTAAACGCGCCCTTCCTTCTTCTCAACCATCCCCGCCTTCTTCCAATAAACGATCCAAGGTTCTTTCTTTTTAATTTATTGTTATTATTATTTTTTTTGTTTTTGACAAATTTATTTATGCGTGACTTATTGGCTTCTTCTTTGTAATTTAATTTATTATGATTCAGATCCTTAATTGCTTGTGCATGATGCTTAAAGAATTGTTATAGCTATCAAATAAAATGATGATGTATCTGATATCCGAGCAGAAGTTTTGGCCCAACAGAGAGCACAGAGGTTGGTTCATCAGGGAGAAGGACAGCCAGTTGACGTGGATAATGCTTCAATTGTTGCAACTTTTCCTGTTGATTTTCGTGAAGAGGTGCGCATTTTTTAAATTTTTCTTTAAGTTACTAATCAATCTGCAATAACCTTTCTGCTTTTGGTGTTATTCCAGGTACTTTTGACTTTATCAGAAGCTGTTTGTCTGTGCTGCCTTCTCCATTACTCGCTGAAGCTCAAATGTTAAGGGACCAAGCAATGAATCATTATCAGGCCTGCAGTCTTTTTGTAGGAAGCCACAGGCTAAATGGTCGAACTACTGGTTTGGGGCTTGACAGGCTGACAGTGATGAACAAGGGTGTTCGGGTTACAATAGGTCGAAGAGCAGCTTCTGCTATTGCAAATAGCTTGAAAGTGAAGGAAATTGAAGGAGAGCCTCTTCTGATGTAAATGCATTGAAAGCCTTGATCCAACTTTTATGGTTAACTCAGGTAAAGCAATATTCTATTTTACGGTTAATTGGCAGTGGGATACTTGCAAATTTTTTTTATTTAGTAATATAAATATGTATCAATCATTGAAATTAACAAACAAATCATTGTTTAGAAAAATAAGGAGGTTGGTTGGGTTCAGATGATGAATGGAGATTGCATTATGCTAATTGCCAATAAATGAAAGATTGTACTCTGTTCGATCTGGACTCTAATCAGCTTTTGTTTTTTAAAAAACAAAACCTAGAATTCAAATGAAGCAAAGATGGTACATGTGTTAATCAGTTGAGATGATGATGATTTAGTTTGTGCTATATTCGGTATTCTTCAATTATCTTTTCATTTAAAATATTTTTGTTCACTTACATGTTCAATTATCGGCTTGCTTTCTTTAGATGAAAAGCTCTTGGCTTCATTTCTGAATGTCATGAGAATCTCAGAATTGTGATATTGAAAGGGTTTTTTATGCATTGATGTGGAAGTAGGGCGTGTAAAATACAATAAAGTATAGATTTTCTACTATTTCTGGTTTATGCTAAAAGAGTCCCTTGCGTGCTATATGCATGTTCATGTCTTTGTTTGATATATATATGTGTGTGTGTGTGTGCTTGCCTGGTTCTTTGTTTGTTTTAGGGGTTAAGGCCTCAATAGTTCAATTTTATTTTTTTTATCAATTATTAATTATTGATTTAATTAGCAGGATATTATTTAAGCAACAACTAATTTTATTGAAGTTGAACTGATCTGATGTGTAATTTGTTGATCAAAGGTAATTTTCTAAGTAACCATTTTGACCTGAAATTGGTTTGCCAGTAAATCTTGATCTTGGCTACTAATGATCTATCATGCTTTTGATTGGTTAATTTCCAGCTAGCTACAAGATGCAACATAGAGGCAACACTTGGAATGACTTGCTGGCATCTTGGGCATTTTATTAGCCTGAATGCAGACAAATGGAACCGCTTGCCTAAATTGCCTAAAGCAGTATTCAAATATGTAGTGAGTTGACTTTTCTACCAAATACTGAATGCTACGTAGAGCAATGTAAATCATCTTTGATCTGTGGGCATAACTAATTTTTTGTCTTTTTCTTTGATTTTGCAGATTAAATAGGATAGGTCTTTAAGTTTGTTCCTCGTTGCCAGTATTAGGAACAAAAGAATAATATAGAGCCTTGTCCTTTCTACGTGTGAGTCTCATGGATCAAATCACATCTGGCATTTGTTATATTTTCAACATCCATTGGAGGGCCAGGATTTTCCAAATACAAAGTCACACGAGTCACTCATTTGGAAGGTCGAAACCATTGATATATGGGTCTTCATACTCGATGAGCAAGTGAAACTCATGCTTAAACTCCATACATCAACAAAACTTACCCTTTACAAAAAGTCACTAAAAGACATCACTAAAAAAACAAGTTAATTATCTATATATATATATAATTAATTTGAACTCTAAAAACTAAGGAAAGTAAAAAGTCCATTCATTAAATTATTAACACTAAAAAAAATAAGTTAATTAATTCTATATAATTAATTAATTTCAATTCTAAAAGCTAAGGAAAATAAAAAGTCCATTCATTAAATTATTAATGAGCTTTTTATATTCTCTATTATTATTCTATTTCTTAATTGAAATATTAAAGATATTTGATTCATTTTTTTTATGGAAGAAAGTGAAGAGTTTATTTATTAAATCTTTATTTAATATAAGAAATTCAAAAATGTTTTAAGTTATCAATCTACCTATAAAAAAGATGTCTAGCCTATTCAATTTTGCCCAAGCTACTTCTCTTCTTCTTCATATTTTCTCTGCTAAACCTAGGAAATGTTAATAAACTCAATTCTTTCATATCCATATATAAATGCAAAACCGATTAATGTTTCATTAAAATTCGTAATGTATATCCAATTAATTTGGTTTAGTTTTCTCTAAAATCAATTTTTTTTCTTCTTATCAATATTGATCTTTTCCTTCATTTTTTTAAACCGAGATGTTGAAAATGGAGCTTGAAGAAACTTTTTGTTACCTGATTATTCAAGCTTTTATCAATTAGCAATCAGTAAACCTCTTAACTTTGTTCTGATTTATTTTAGCTTTCTTTGTGAGAAGCTGATGGTGCTTATTGGCTTAAATACAGGGCAGTCACTTTTCATCTGATCCACTGCTGAAATACTCTTCTGTGACCATATCAAAGTCTTATAGTCACAACTATTCTCTGGTGACCTTGAGAACAGTAAGCATAAAACATATTTTGAGTGCACCAAAATATACTAAGTTTTATATTTTTATTTGTTCTGTTTTTTTTTCCTGTTTTCTGGGCATGCTTCTTTTTCTCAACCAATAGTAAGGAAACAATATGATGTCAGACTGCAGGTATATTATTCAGCAATAGGATCATATCACTTTTGAATGGCATTGCTCTACAACATAAGTTACAGGGATTTAGGAAATTTAGGTGACTATAAACTTCGGAGTTGGTATATATTAGTTGAAGCCATAGAAAATTTAAATCAAGCAATAGATATGTTATTGTGATTTTCCAAGATTTTAAGCATTTTCATTTCCTATAATACTGTTGATACAACTTGGTGGTTGAAATTGTAATATTCTATTACATATTATTATTTTCTATTTTATATCCATATTAAAGACAATGATGAATAGTATTTAATTAGTAATAAAAGAATCACTTATTATTAATTCGTTATATTTTTACCTTTAAATTTTTTTTTTGTACTTAAATATATTTAATTCAAAACCTCTTCGTATTATATTAATATTTATTAAAGAAAAAAAATAATACTAAATTTTTTTTTTAAAACTGCGCGGTTTTATTTTTTAATTTTCTTAGTTAGAGAAATCGTTGGCGGGGATAACTTTCACTCAACACACGAAAGACATAAAAAGAATTTTCCATTTTTTTAATGCGTACGATTCCCGCGTACTCTACCTGCTTAGTAAGAGAGAGCACAACTTCAGATACGCATTGATTTGATTTTGAATAGGTTCGTATGGATTACAACGGCCGTAAAAAGGACCCTTCTCTATTTTTCTCTAATTTATTTTGACAATAACAGTAATGTCTAATGTGCGCCGCTCTAGCGCCACTTGTCCAAAAGGTTACAACAGTATCATCAACAACCACCATATCCAGTAGCAGTAATACATGACATAAGATAGCCAGAAAATAAAAATTAAAAGATGGGAAATCTCAGTTATGTAAATCACAAATTCCACTAATACAATCCAAAACCTTGAAATCTTTAAATATTCAGTTCCAAGGAATCACCATATTGGTTTAAATGCTAAAACTATTAAGTCAAAATAAACTTCAATATTAACTCGCGACAAGTATTCAAGTCTGAGTTTACTTAACTAATGATGTCTCTCTCGTCGGGATTCGTCGTCTTGTTCAATCTTATTTTTCAAATCAAAAAGCTAACTGAACAAGTTGGAACATAAAGATAGAGTAACACGCACGTTACAAACACTGTAGGAATGCCTAGTACTAGTTCTGAGCCGTACAAGAGGAGACTAATGGTACAGACCATAAGGGTGCATGTTGAAGTTTGTAAGCAGAGCATCTGGGAGCTTCACTGAAACTTGTTCCCTACAAAATATCATCTTCCAATGTATAGCAGGGTATATGATTTTCATCTGCTTCATTCATCTTTTTACACACATATATAAAGTGAGAATCTGGATCTTCCAAAACAAATTCTGCTGGAAGTTGCCCGTCATCAGTGATGGGAACAGGTTCCAGATATGATTTCATCGAAGAACTACACCCTCCGGGCTTTTCAAATCCTGGTCTTGCTGCAAACAAATGAGAAAACGGGTTGTTAAAACAGAAATTATGAGTCCTTTCCCTCAACCTGAAATAAATTAATTAAACAACAAAAATCAAGCACCAACTGAAAGCAAGACGGAAGCATAGATCTCAAGGTACAACAAATCCGTGGACACCAAGAGCTATTCCATTTCCTCAATGACAAAAACATCCATATTATTCCTGCTGTGTAATGGCAAGAGCCCTCGTAAAAATGGTGCCACAGAAGTGAAACCAATTAGGAAATAGAATAAAAATCCTGTGCAAAACTCAGACTCCGAAGATCTGAAACCAAGAACATGAAAAGTTGGGACCGGACTCTCCGTCTTGCCATTCACTTCGACAAAACCACAAACTGATCTCGTCTTGCACATTTATATTTGATACGAGTGGCTGTGTTTACCAACCAGATCCACAGCCATGTATGGTAATGGATCTCGTAGGTGCTTCCACCAGTCCTAAAGACATTATATGTTGTCTTAAATCTCACTTCCAGAATTTAAAAAATTAAAAATCAGAATTCTAATAGGACTCCAGACTCCTTGATATGAGCAAAGCAGAAACAAACTTCAGAATAAGATATCAACATACACATCAATCAAGTTGGTCTCCTTAAATCATCTGTATTTCATTCGCTTAAAATATAAGATGCATTGAATCAAATTAAGCAACAAGTAGAATTATACCTAAAGATGAATTATACACACACACACACATATTGGTTTCATTTAAGGGATGATTTATCTAAAAGCACTAAAAGGTTCAGATACTCTCAAGTGATTAAAATCCTTTTGAATGATTAGGTGAAAAAATATTGACAGCTAAAGGGAAAAAAGAGAACTTACGTATTATGTACAGTTCAATTTTCCAGTGGTAGACCTTCCGTTTCAAATGATTCACTCTTGCTTTTGGGTCACCATAGGTTATCTGTTGACAGCAAATTTGAAACAAATCACATATATACAATGAGGTAATTAAAAAATTACCGAAATAAAGTTATTCTTTAGGATAATCGTTACCAACATATATATCCCTCCGGGTTTAAGAAGCCTGCAGGTGAAAAAAGAATGAAATTTAGCTGAAGATATAGAAATTGAAGACACACAGATATGATGAAGACTAGCAGAACAGCTGAAAACGAATACACCTACCCCTTCCCAGGAACACAATATAATGAAACCAACAATGAGATTAATCTAATTTTATGATTAAGAAAAGTGAACCTTAAATATTATTGACAGTACAGATCAAGATCATCATAATTACATTTCTGGTAATTAAGCCTACAACCTGCTCACTTCTCCCAGCATCCGAGAAGCACTAATCGGAGCATCGGTCCCACACTGGAAATTATAATCATGAGGAAAGCATTAAAAAAACACAAAATCCATATCTAAAAAGGGGAGAAATATATGAAGTTGCTAAATAATGAGTAGAAGCAAGCATAAGAAGATATGTATACACATCGTACCATCAAAGAATCAAGAGTTCCTAGATTTTGGATAAGGAATCCACGAGTGAAGATTCAGCCGCAAAACAAAGTATCACCAACATACCAAAAACTAACTTAACATCAAAGCCCACAACTTAAAAATGAAAAAATGAATAGATAATATAAAATTAAAAGCCATACCTTTATCAACAACAGCATCAAAAGACTCATTTTCAAAGAAGCTCATGTCCCTAACATCCATTTGCAAGTCTATTGAGATAGACAAAGAAAACAAACACAAAAATAGCCATGGTTACTCCAGGGAAAGGGGAAAAATAAATGTAACAGGAAATAGTAACAAAGTTGGTAAAAAGGGGGTACATTTTAGCTGAGGGATTTTCTCATATTTCATTTTCATCATGTCAATAGCCACCAAAGAAATATCAATGTTCACTATATCTTCGTATCCATCCTTCACCATGTCCTCTGACATCACTACAAAGAAATTAAAGAACTTTCCGTTACAAGCAAGATTCATCAAACAGTATCGAGAAAATATTAAAGATTCAAACTATCCAATAATTAGATAACATCTCAAATGTGCTATTCCGAATTTGCAAGAATCCAACGGTCCAATTAATTCAAACCCTAGACTCTCAAAAGAGAATTCGTAATCACAAACAAACTCCAATTCCTCCCCATTTTCCCGCGTTTTCTAAGCAACCAAACAGAACAGTCGAAAGCAATTCAAATATTTAAAAAAAAAAAAGCCACGACCAAACAAACAGAGAAATTAAAAAAATAAATAAATTAAAAAGGGAAGAACAAAGACAAAGTAGAAGAAATAGAAAAAGAGGCACGGAGTGTAGGAGATATTACAGGCATTGCCACAGCCGACCATGAGGACGCGAGAAGAAGTGGGGATATATTTGCGAACAAAAGGACGAAGAGCAGAGTAACGCTGGTACCAATCGAAGGAGCCGCCCTCCTGCACGTATCGCGCGTCCCAGTAGAGCGCGTCGCCATAGTTGTATGTGTTGCAGCTCGACACGTCCCTGTACATGTTTGATTTGGTTGGTTTGGGTGAGTCGTCAAGAGCGCTAGCGAACAGACAGCGGAGGAAGAGGCTAGAGAAACAGAACAGGAGTGCAATGGTGTGTGATGCTGCGTGCGCGCGTGGTACGTGCCGTGCGTGTTGGTGAATTTTGTTCGTGTTTGGGTTTGGTGGTGGGTCTAGAAATGGGGGTGAATGCTGCTGCTGTTGTTGTTGGTACTTGGTACTGTCAACTGTGCCACTATTAATACGATGAAGTCAAGTCAAATAAAAAATAAAAATGGTACAAATCTTAAGTAGCCAGAGATAATGGTCAATAAATCACTTTTTAGAGTAAAAAAAAAATCATGAAATATTTCAAAATATAAGCGAGGTATTGTTTACGGATTTCTTTGAGTCTATTTGGTAAATATTATTAATAAAGTATTGTTTTATGTTATGATAATTAAAATAAATCGTGCTAGACTTTAGGTAATGTTTGGTTGATAGGAGAGGAGGATGGAAAGGAGATTAATTCATATTTTTTTATAATTTTTTTTGTTTGGTCGGTCTTATTTAACAAGAAATCAATTTTTAGAGGAACTTAAAATTAATGAAACTGATGAATTTTAATTCTGCACCAATGGATCTAAATTCCTCACTAATTTTAAACAAAAATTCCACATCATCCTTTAAATAAATTAAAATAACATACTAAATAGTTTAATCGAAATAATTTATATCTATTATTTAATTAATTTAAAATTATTAATATTGAAGAACAGTAACAGTTCACCACCGAGCCACCGCCATACAATCGTCTGAAAACCAAGGACCACCACTGTTGATGTGATTTCTTCATCAATTTTATACCGATCGAATTGCCAATAGCCAATCTACAACTTTAGGGCAATGAAAACTGCATTATATATCTTTTTTGAGCTCAAATCTCATTGTAAATATTTGAGACACCTTTCTATTTCCAACAATATTGTAACTTTTTTGAATAATTTTATTCCTCAAATGAGTAGATCGTTAGTTCATGGTCATTTTGATGTAATTTTGGCACGAAAAACTCTATTCCGGCAATGATTCAACTGTTGTTCGGCAGTGATACGACGGCTCCAGCAGTTTTTCGGTGAGGTTAAATTGATTATTTTTATTAAATAATCATTAATTTATAAAATAAAATAAATTATTTAATTAGTTATTAGGTATTAATTAAATTGATTTTTAAATAATATTAATAATTGTAAATACAATATTCAACTTATTTTTTTAATTAGTTGTTTAATTCTTAAATTAAATTATTCATAGTTTAATTTTTTAAATTGTATTTGTAACTAACGTTGAAAGTTTAGTATGTAAGGCAAAGGATAAGCCAGTCCAAGAAAAAAATTTGTAATATTCTGTTCCTTTAAAATTTTATGTTAAGCCAAACAATCAAATTTAATTTCACTCACTCTTGATCTCCATTCTTATCCCCTCTTCTCCACTCTACTATAGTCTTCTCCTCTCATTTATTCAAATCAAACACCGTCTTAGAGTACTTGAAATTTGTAAGGGCATGTTTGGTATTGTTTCTGAATTGTATTTTCTGAAAACAAAAAGGAAAATAAAAATGGTGTTTTGCAGTCGATGTATTTCGAATTTAAGTATACATTTAGTTTCACTTTATGTATCATGTATTTTAAAACTAAAAACAATAATATGTGTTCAGTAGATACAATTGAAAATAATAAAAATAGATAGTATGTATTCGGTAGTACGATTTCTAAAAATAATTTTTACTAAACATTGAAGTCATATTTATAGTTAGAAAATAATTGTTTAACTAATACATACACCCACATACCATAAGTAATTTAAACAAAATAATTATAAAAAATTACACGAGGATAAATTTTTAGTATTAGCATTAATAAAAAAAAGTTTTACATTGCTATTGTTTTTACACTATAATTAAGATATATATTACAACACATATGATTTAAACAAACTAATCATTAAAAATTATATGGTAGACATCATACATTACGTGCGTAATCATACCACATAGAAGTTGTAATTCTATCTTTAGCAGCATTCATCTCGACGATACTTGCTGAAGAAAATTAGAAGATGAAGAAAATTAGAAGATGAAGAAAATATCAAGAAAATATCAAAGGTTTAAGGTGAAAAAGGATGAGATGGAGTAAAGAAGTTCACCATAATGAATAGCAGTATAAAGAGATTAGGTTGAGATAAGAAAAGTAGAGTAAAAGTTTTGGAAAGCGTGAGATAACTATTTTATAATTTATTCTGTAATTTATTTTATAAAATATTTGAAACATTTTCAAGCATGTTTAAAACTTATAACGGTGAATAAAGTTTATTTAACTATTGTGCTTAGTACTTTGGAAACAAAAACAAAAACAGGTGTTATAAAAGGGTACCGAACATGCCCTAACTTTTTTTTTTTTATGATTTTGTAATCTTCTAATGAATACATTAAAAAAAAAAAAAAACTTATTATGATTTTGTATGCTTGCACTGCCTCGACATAAAAGGCCTGCCTTGTCATTATGGGACAAAAAGACAGGTGTTTATTGGTAAAAGAGAAGTGCTAGCCATCAAGAATGACGCTAGAAGGGCATGAGAAATGGCAGCTTGAGCTGCCGTTTCACTCCCAACTATCGCCATTCTTGATTTAAAAAAAAAATTTCGGCAAGAAGCATTCTCGCGCTATTCTCGTGCGCTAATTGCCAAGAAACATTTTTCTTTGTAAAAACTCACACGGCAAATCAAGCACTCCATGCATTCCGCCACCTGTCCTAGCTTAGCTAATACAAATAAATGGATCCGAATGTACTCTCAAAGATTGTTGCTAGTCACCGCGTGCAGTTGATCAGTTGATTGACAATAATAGAGGAAAACAAAGAGACTTGTAAATCAAATGGAGAAACGAGAGTAAACAAAGAGGCTGAGAAGGACATGGACTTCCTTTAATGTCACTGAATCACGTTTCAAGACTCTGCAGAAACGTTGAGGATTCTATTGATTTCTACACCAAAGTTCTTGGCTTTGTCTTGATTGAGCGACCTTCGGCTTTCGATTTCGATGGTGCGTGGCTGTTCAATTATGGCGTTGGAGTTCACTTGGTGCAATCCATCGACGAAGATAAGTTGTATGCACCTGATTCGGCCCACTAAAACCCCATGGATAACCATATCTCTTTTCAGGTACCATATATACCATCAATTAACAGTGTATGAGCTTTCAATCAAATTCATAATCATATTAAAATCAGAAATAATTTTAAAAAATAAAATAATATAAATGTTAATATATTACAACATAAAATATATTGTATCATTTTTTTTTTATCTTTTAACTAATACATAATTCACCTTTTTCTTTTCTTTTCAATTTTGTTTTTATTTGCTATTGTGTACTATATATATCACATAATATATATGTGTGTGTTTGGTGCATGCATGCAGTGTGAGGACATGGAGGCGATTGAGAAGAGATTGAAGGAGTTGGACGTCAAGTATATTAAGAGAACGGTGGAGGACGATCAAAGCGGAAATGCGATTGATCAGATGTTTTTTTGATGACCCTGATGGATTTATCATTTATGATCGATATTTGCAATTGTGAGAATCTTAAGCTTGCTCCTGCTGGCAGACATAATCCGCCGCTTGATTTGGCAAATGATGTTGATGCTGATGCGAAAGCCAATGCAAGGCCTATGATAAGGAAGAAACAGGGGGCATGAACTTGCACAAGAGTAATGCTACACATTCCAAATTTTTTGTCACAAATAACTATTCTAAATGATTTGGCATTCATTAATTGGTTATAGTTCTTTACAAAATTCAAGTTAATTAATTGTAACCAATTAATAAATGCCAAATCATTTAGGATTGTTATTTGAAACAAAAAATTTGGGATATATAGTTTTACTGCTTACAGAAATAATACTTGGTTATTTAAATTAATTACACCATGCTAGCTAGTAGATTTAATATCATGCATTAATTGTTGTGTCCGATAAATTTAATATCATGCATTAATTGTTGTGTCCGATAAGGATTTTGTTCATATATGTTAAAATATTTATGTTATTTAGGATATATATATTATTTATTTGACATCTAAATTTAATAAGGATACAAATATATAAGTACATATCTTTTTTTTAAGTTAAAAAAAATAACTTAATATTTATTTGTAATGATTCAAACAAAAAAAATAAATATATTACTTAGATTTAGACATTCAAGTTTATTTAGAATTTAGATTAATTTAGGTTTATAACAAAATAACAAACGCCACCTATACCTATAAGTCAATTTACAATGCTTGACAATCGTATGCATGACATGATAGATAAATACTTAACACGTGGTGGTTTGAAAATTATAGAATTGTTTTTTTATTTATATTTTTTTATCATTAAGTCTAAGGGTAATTTATTTCTCTACTTCTAATACATATGATCAATATTAAAATCTCAAATTTTTTATTTTCAACACAAGAGATTTACTACCTCAGTTAGATGGTACTCACAAAATGTTGTCGTATAAAATATAATATAAATATTATATTTCAAATTTCTAAGGGTAACATTATTCTAAATATTAACTAAAATATCTTTTTATTGTAAGTAATATTTCATTGGAAGCATAATTGAACACAAAAATGAAAACTATAAATTGTAAATTTAGTTATCTTATCCACAAAAACTATTAATCTACTAATTTTTTAACCATTAAAAATCATTTTAATTTGTTTCTAACCTAAAAAATGGTCATAAATAACCAAAAAACTATTTTTTTACCCCCATATTATAAATAATTTTTGCACCCACTAAAAAAATGAAACAAAAAACTAAGTATTATTTTTAATGTAATTTGTATCTAATTTATTAAAAGAACAAAATCAAATAATGGTGGTAACGAATATGAAGTGAAAATATAAAATGCAAGACTTTGTAAAAACACAGCACATTCAAACTATGGTAAAATGAAACGGTGGCTATTCCGTCGTTCCATTAATCTAATTTTCTAATTCGAAGTTAAAACCTTAAAATACACGCGTCGTTATTTGATTCGAGAGACTGTCATAAACGCCTGAGTTCGTTTATTGAATAGATCGTCTGCAAGTGGTCTTACTAAACCCTTCCTACGCTTCATCGTACAGGTGAGACTAATCATACTTTGCACCCTCGGCTACTAATGAAAGTACAAAACTATCCTCAACGGCTTGGTGCAACTTACAACGGAGAAGCGCAAGCTAAGTGGTAACATATGTCCCCCTATCAGGAACGTAGAAATAAAACAGCGCAACACACTAGAATTCTCTCTCTCACACACCACAACACACTCACAAGTCACAAGGCCACGGGGGAAAGAGAGGGATAGGCAAAGAAGAGATCGAGTGTTAGCAATTCCTCTCTTCTTAAAATCAGATCAAATTAAATCAGAAACCCTAATAAAATTACAAAACCAAAACTCATTTCTTGGATCCACTCTAATTGTCAATAAACAGATCGAATTAGAGTAAAATTAGTGTGATGGCATGCATAAAGGGGATTAATAGATCGGCGTCGGTGGCGTTGGCGCCGGATGCGCCTTACATGGCGGCGGGAACGATGGCGGGAGCAGTTGATCTGTCGTTTAGCTCATCGGCGAACCTTGAGATCTTCAAGCTTGATTTCCAATCAGACGATCATGATCTGCTCGTCGTTGGCGAGTCGCCGAGCTCGGAGCGGTTTAATAGGCTTGCTTGGGGAAAGAATGGATCCGGCTCTGAGGATTTTTCGCTAGGGCTTGTTGCTGGTGGGCTCGTGGATGGGAGTATTGATATTTGGAACCCTTTAACTCTGATCCGGTAATTTATGTTGTTTTTTTTCCTTTCGCGAAAAGTTGTAATTTGGTGATTGGATTAGTTTTGTTTACAAATACTGGTACTTTTGTGGGTATTTTATGAAGTAGGTTAATTGTGGGTGATGATTTGTTTTACTAATGAAGGGATATCAGAGGCTATGTAATAATTATTGCACTTGTAAAATTAGAAACGAATTGAAAATTTAACTTATTAAATCGATCTAGTACTTGTAGTTTTGCAATGTTAAGCATTGGAGATGTTTATTCTAACATTAGGAAGTGGAATGAGGATATCATAAGAAACCACGATATAGTTTCTGTTGTGATTTGTCAGGTCAACCTGCTGAATGAGACAACAGTTGATTTTTACTTTTAGAGTCATAAAGATTTCTAATGCTGAATTCATTTCCCCATGTTTCCGTTTGTTTTTATTTATTGTTCATTTTGGTATTGTCTGTTCATGTTGCTAAGGTAGAGTTTAAGATATTGATAGCTGCATTCTTTTTTTAACCTAAACATGTAAATTAAACTGGAGCACTAGTAATATATATATACTTATGGAATTAATTTGCTGCTCACGTGTAATTTTTGCCCAGTTCCGGGGAAACCGGTGGAAATCCTCTCGTTGCTCATCTGTCAAGGCACAAAGGACCTGTGAGTTTCCTTTTTCTGAAAAGCCTAATTTATTTGGTTGTTAGACTTGGCCACGAGATATCTAATGAAGTAATGTTTGGATGGTGAGAGTAATTCTTTTATTTTTTCTCCATTTTCAGGTTCGTGGTCTTGAGTTTAATTCCTTCACTGCCAACTTACTTGCCTCTGGTGCTGATGATGGTGAAATCTGCATCTGGGATTTGTCAGCACCAGCTGAACCTTCTCATTTCCCGCCTCTCAGGGCACGTAGCGATCCTTGTTAATTAATTTGCCATCATATACTTCCCTTTTGCTGCTTACCACTTTAAAAAGCTTTTCATTTGACTTTTCTGTGAATATTGAATGGTAACTGGTAAATAGTATTATAGTAAAAATTGTAGTACTGTATGAAGAGGTGGATCATATCAAGAGGTATTTGACGAGCACATATCATGTGTTACCTGCATTTACTATAGTATAAGTTTGATTATTCCTTTGTTGTTATTTTTTCTTTTTCCCAGTTTGGGATAAAATTGCATTATTTTACCTTGTGAGGCATCACTGCCTACAAGACTGTCCTAGAAATATTTGCTTTCCTGAGACAGAATCTTTCTTTCCTTTAGTTATGTCTTTCTAAATCTTTCAGGGAATTTGACATGGTTTGTGCAATATATGCGCAGGGTAATGGTTCTGCAGCTCAAGGTGAAATTTCATTTGTTTCTTGGAATAGCAAGGTTCAACACATTTTAGCATCTACTTCTTACAATGGGACAACTGGTGAGAAAAGAAAAAGACTTTTGATTTATATATTCTCTGAGTTTTCTTTTTGTCTAGGAATATTGAATCTATGTTTTATATATATATTTGTTTTCTCAGTGGTTTGGGACTTAAAAAAGCAAAAACCTGTAATAAGGTGAGTGATTTTCATGTTTGCTGTCTTAGTTTTCTTATCATTTTTTTCTTGATTATTGTCCAACAGTACCTTTAAGATAAATTAATGTTCTTATGTCGACTGGCAGCTTCTCAGAGTCAATTAGACGGCGGTGCTCTGTTCTTCAGTGGAATCCTGATGTTGCCACTCAGCTTGTTGTTGCATCAGACGAAGATAGTTCACCTTCTCTGAGGGTAATGGCTTCGCTTTTGCAGAGTTATATTGTTTTTTTTTCTTCTTCTAATAGAATTGCTTTGCAAACTATGTGAATGTATAATGATGTTTGCACACAGCTTTGGGATATGCGAAATACAATGTCACCAGTAAGAGAGTTTGTGGGGCACACCAAGGGTATGGCACTCAGCAATATGATTCTTTATTGCAAATTTATTGATATTCTACCAATTTATGTATATTCTTGGGATGTTACAACTATGTACTTTTGATTGACAGTCAATTTTGGTTGGCTTGATAAATGTCCAAAGCTTTTATGATGCAACATATCCCCTGTGGCTGCTGTGCATACGCCTATTGTAACACTAGTACTATGCTTTCTTGATGTACCTGCACATGGGTTTAAATATCTGATATTTTGACTGGTTATCCAACGCCAGGTGTAATTGCAATGTCCTGGTGTCCAAACGACAGCTCCTATTTGCTTACTTGTGCAAAAGATAATCGTACTATTTGCTGGGACACAGTCAGTGGCGAGGTAAATTTGGTAGTCTTTAACTTGCATTGAATATGTTTGGAATAACTCTTTGTATATTTGTTTGGCTTCTTGTTCACATGTCAACAGTAATTTTTTCTGTGTTGACAGTTTTCTTTTTTATTTTTCTTAAAAAATTTTGATGCAGATTGTCTCTGAATTGCCAGCTGGCACCAACTGGAATTTTGATGTACACTGGTATCCAAAGATTCCTGGAGTGATATCTGCATCATCGTTTGATGGAAAAATTGGAATTTATAACATTGAGGTATGCTCTATTGTGTTTTTGTAAAGATTTATTTTGTTAAGCTGTTTTGGTTTTCTGTAGTGAATATTGTCAGAAAAGAAACAATGAGAATGTTGGACATTGATTGAGCTTGGTTCTATTGAAGTCCACCTATTATTTTCTGAATGTGAACAATGTCTAAGAGATTTATGGTCATAATCAGCTGATAGTCTTTGCCACTTGTATCTTTTTTGGTGAATATATTCGTTTAGGCACTTCATTGGAATGTGTAGATAAGGCTGGCTTGCATTCCCATGCATGGCTAGAAAGAAATGATAAATTTTAGTCTTAGCAGAATTGTACAAGCATAGAAATCTAAAGCCAATTGAAAAATGAGATATTTGTCATACTCTATTTTTATTATTATTATTATTGTTGTTGTTGTTGTTGTTGTTGTTGTACTTGTTTTCCTTATTTGTTTCCCCTCCTTAACATGGTAGAGATACTTTATTCTCCTTTGATGGTGTTGTCGGAAGCATTTTTTTGGCCTTAATTCTCCATGCATATTTATGTCTCTCTCTTCAGGGTTGCAGCCGGTATGGTGTTGGGGATAGCGATTTTGGTGCAGGTAATCTAGTTCTTTGTCAACAGTTGTTACCTATTTTGTGATATAATTGACTGTTATAGAGTTTGTGGATTTTCAGTTAGCTTTTAATTCAGAAATCTGTCTCAAACCATAGGATGATGTTTTTGGCTCCATTGCTATTCTGGCCTTGGCATCCATCTATAAATTATTAAATTTGACTTTCATTTCTTCACAAGTCATCTGTTGGAGGTGTTTTGGAGAATTTTACTTTTGACATATCTTCTAACATGCTTCAATGCAGCACCTCTGAGAGCCCCAAAATGGTATAAACGTCCAGCTGGGGCGTCCTTTGGATTTGGAGGAAAGCTTGTTTCTTTTCATCCCAAGTCATCTGCTGGACGTACTTCGGAGGTAATATTTTTGTGAGTTCTCTATACTCTTCTGCTTTAATGACAGTTTTTATCATCTACTTACTTATCTTCTCCCTGTTTCCTTGTTCAAGGTTTTTGTACATAACTTAGTTACAGAAGACAGTTTGGTCGGTCGCTCGTCTGAATTTGAAGAATCAATACAAAATGGGGAGAGGTCTTCATTGAGAGCTTTGTGCGAGAAAAAATCACAAGAATGCAAGTACGTCAGCAGCTCTGAGACATGCAGCTTCTTTTCTTCATTTTTTCTTTTCTGTCTAGTGCTTCAAATTAGAAATTGACATATTGACATCTCTCTTCGTTTGACTGTTAAACAGATCTGAGGATGACAGAGAAACATGGGGCTTCTTAAAAGTTATGTTTGAAGACGACGGAACAGCTAGAACGAAGTTGCTTACCCACCTTGGTTTTACTTTATCAACTGAAGAAAAAGATACTGTACAAGATGATCTTTCCCAGGTAGTAAATGCGATTGGACTTGAGGATTCAGTAGCAGATAAAGGGGCACATCAAGATGATAAAGAAGCCACCATCTTTACTGCTGATAATGGAGAAGATTTCTTTAACAATCTTCCAAGTCCAAAAACGGACACGCCTGTATCAACTTCTGGTGGTACTTTTGCTGTTGAGAGTTCTATTCCTAGTACCGAAGAACTAAAAGAAGAAGCTGATGGAGTGGAGGAGAGTTCTGATCCATCGTTTGATGATAGTGTTCAACGTGCTTTGGTTGTTGGAGACTATAAGGGGGCAGTTGCACTATGTGTATCTGCAAATAAAATGGCTGATGCTTTAGTTATTGCTCATGTCGGTGGTGCTGCCTTGTGGGAGCGCACTCGAGATCAATATCTCAAGATGAATCATTCACCTTACTTGAAGGTATCTTATGCTTTCATGAAACTGTTAAGTCTTTACCTTAATAAACATTGGATTTGTACTATTGTTTATTATTGAATGTTCACTTTGTACTTGTCATTTTGCTTTCAGGTTGTTTCTGCAATGGTGAATAATGATCTGTTGAGCCTTGTGAACACCAGGCCTCTGAAATTTTGGAAAGAAACACTTGCTCTTCTCTGTACCGTAAGTATTTTAATCGCTGCAAGAAGATGTAAACTTGTGATTGTGTGAGAAGAGATTGCATGGTACATGATGTAGGACGTTATTAGAAGATTAATAACGCCCTACATAATTACCTTCTTGCAATTTGTTGGTATTTTGTTTCTTCTAATGTTCCTGATAGCATAAATGCCAACAATGCTTGAATAGTGGAATGGAATGAAAGTTCATGACTTGATCACTCACCTCTACTTGCTGAAATGCTTTTAAAGTTTGAGTGGTTATTATGTATTACCTATTAGGCTGAATTGTTGATAAATATACCTAGCAGATGATATGATCTACTTGACTTGATTTTGGTCATATTGCTTTAACTTATACTTGCACAAGCGTATAAATCCTGATTATTACCTTATTATGTGGAGAAAACAGACCATTATGATTAGTTACTGAAAAAGAATTTATCACGTTTGAATGCTTGAAAATTGGTCTTGATCTTCGAGTTGTATCACTCAATATGTAATTCTTGTCATCATGATAAGCAGTTTGCTCAGAGAGAGGAATGGACTATGCTTTGCGACACGCTTGCTTCAAAACTATTGGCTGCTGGTTATACACTGGCGGCAACTCTTTGTTATATATGTGCTGGGAACATTGACAAAACAGTCGAAATTTGGTCAAGGAGCCTGGCAGCTGAGCATGAAGGGAAATCCTATGTTGATCTGCTTCAGGTTAGTGTGCAGCTTTTACAAGTATATCCAAACATGTCTTTTGTGTAGAAAGTAATTAATGTTGACATAATATTTATTTGTTTAGGATTTGATGGAGAAGACTATTGTCCTAGCTTTGGCAACTGGACAGAAGCGATTTAGTGCAGCTCTGTGCAAGCTTGTTGAGAAGTATGCAGAAATTTTAGCTAGTCAAGGGCTTCTAACAACTGCTATGGAGTATCTCAAACTATTGGGGTCAGATGGATTGTCACCTGAACTTTCGGTCTTAAGAGATCGTATTGCTCGATCTATAGAACCCGGTAAGGACTTCGGAGGATTTCATTTTAATTAATTGATTATTTATTTTTTGTATGCCAACAGGCATGATCCCATTACTGGTTTCAGTATAACCTTACTGGAATGAGGTTTATCGTATAGCCTTGTGTTTTGCTGCCCATTGTATTAAGTACCTCTGATGGTTTCTTCTGATTTATTGTCCCAGAAATAGAAGCTGCAGCTATGGCTTTTGAGAACTCTCAACGTGCACCAGTGCATGGTGTTGATCAATCCAAATATGGCATGGTTGATTCTTCTCAGCAATATTATCAGGTGAGTTGTCAGGTTTTTGTATAATTTTTTTTTACTAGTTGCTATTTGATTTTTCGCTGCCTTGCTCTTGGACAAAACTTCAATTATTTTCTTGTGTCTTGCTTTAGGAATCAGCCCAATCACCATTGCATCAGAGTGTTCCTGGAGGTACGTATGGTGACAATTATCAACAGCCATTGGGCCATTATAGCAATGGAAGAGGATATGGTGCTTCTGCTCCGTATCAACCTGCCCCCCAGCCTGGTTTATTCATTCCACCTCAGACAACTCAGGTACTTGGAATTATTTTTTTCATCTTTCATCTCTTTATCAACCTTAGTCCGAAAATGTTTCTCTTGTTATTTGGAACGTTTGTGGCACTTAAAATATAGCCTTTTATTATCATGCACTAGTCTGCACTAAGATTTGTCGTGTTAAGGGGTCTATTACTTTTCATTTAATGAAAAATGTTTCATTATGTTGAAGTGAGCTTTATGAGTAATTATATTTCATCTGTTTTCATTGTAGCCTAATTTTACTGCTCCCGCACCTGCTCCTGTTACCTCCCAGCCCGCTATGAGACCCTTCATTCCTTCTACTCCTCCTGTGCTGAGAAACGCAGAGCAATATCAGCAACCCACATTGGGTTCTCAGTTGTACCCTGTCTGTATAAGTGTATTTAATTTCCTTCTTTTTGTCAACATTGTTCTCTTGACTGGCAGACTGAATATCTCTTTGAATGAATGTTTCAGGGAGCTTCTAATCCGGGTTATCCTGTGCCTCCCGTTTCTGATGCACGTGGCTCTATCCCATCACAAATGGGGGCTGTTCCAGGCCCAAAAATGCCTAAGGTTGTGGCTCCCACACCCACTCCTACGGGATTCATGCCCATGAGTGGTTCAGGAGTTGTCCAACGACCTGGCATGGGATCAATGCAACCAGCCAGTCCTCAGCCAGCACCTGTAAAACCAGCTGTAACACCTGCAGCTCCACCACCTACAATACAGACTGTTGATACTTCAAATGTACCTGGTAATTTTTTCTTCAACTTATTTATGAGGTTTAATCCCACTGCTCCATATGCTCTGATAATCTCTTCTTATGCTGTTTCTTATTAATCTGCCTTGTTTTTGCATGTTTTCCTCCAGCCCATCAAAAACCTGTCATCAATACATTGACAAGACTCTTTAACGAGACATCAGAAGCACTTGGAGGCTCACGTGCAAATCCAGCAAAAAAGCGGGAAATAGAAGACAATTCAAAGAAAATAGGTGCTTTGTTTGCCAAGCTTAACAGTGGAGACATCTCTAAAAATGCTGCTGATAAGCTTGTTCAGCTCTGCCAGGCTTTGGACAATAACGATTTTGGTACAGCCTTACAAATCCAGGTAAACCACTGCAAGTGGAAATAAGATTATTTACTTTTGCCGACTATTCTATGCTGAGTGTTGGAAAACTGAAAATGAGATCGAAGCTTCAATTGTTTTTGTCTTTCTGCCTGCAACAGGTGCTTCTTACAACTAGTGACTGGGATGAGTGCAACTTCTGGTTAGCGACATTAAAAAGAATGATCAAGACAAGACAAAATGTTAGATTAAGTTGAGAAATCTTGAAATCCTTGGGAGATTCATCTCCAGTTTGAACGTTTGTCACATATTTGGCCAACTTGCCGGGGCACTGATCCTTTATTCATTGTACACACAAGAACTGCTCCCCAGGTTGCTACTACAGGATTTTGGTTCTCTGGTTTCCTTACAAAGATATTGTCTGGCTTTTACATCAATGCTTATTTCTGGATGCAGTCTAGTGAAGATAGTTTTCAGAACACCAGTGAACTCATCGGTGATTTGTTTTTCGGTTGATATTTTGTAGTATTGAGATAGAGTTTATTTTTCCTCCAATTTTTTTTTTTTTTTTTTAACTTTCTTTTCGCCCCAACAAAGTCCATTGGTTATCCTTCGTTACTTTTCCAGTTGATCTGTTTACTACTACCTCCTTGTTTGATATTTGCATGGGCAACATTTTACCAACAATGTTTATTTTTATGGACGGACTCTGGAAGCCTCAATAAGATGCTTATCGTTTAGTTGAGAACTCTGTGTTTCAATTTTTTTTTTTATTTTCTTTTTTTTCCATCTGACAGTGTTTCGAGAAAGACTTTAGAATTGTTTATGGCTCAGTACAGTTTGTTTAATTAAAGCCTATTATTGTGCCGAAATGTGTGTTTATAAATTTCAACTCCCGCAGCATAAATCGTTGAATGGAATGGAACGGAACTTGTTTTGAAAACGGAAACAATTTTAAATCAGAAAAGAGATTCGTATGCAAGAAGCCAAAGGTGTGGAGACAGGAGAGAAGATGACAACAGGAATTTTTGTGCTTTTGACGTTTTCTTTGGTAAATTTTTCTCAATATGATAAGATATGATGACACTTTCTCTCTTTTCAAAAGTGGCACTTCTTCTCACGATTATAAATAATTAGAAGTTGTAGCAGATTGATCCGTAGATTATCCCCTTTTTTAAATTGTACTTTGGTCAGACTTTGATATTATTTAATTTCATATATATATATATATATAGAAATATTTTAATTAGAGAATTCGAGATAAGTTAATAGATTAAAAAAAATAGATTAAAAAAAACAGTATATTTTATTCTGTAATATATTAAAATATGTGATTTATTACTTTTTAACTCATCTCTGATTTTAATATGATCGAAATCTCTAATTAGAAACTCAATGAATATCCATATATGATTATACAATATGTAAGATTTGTCTAAGCAGTTAGAAAAGGAGAGGCACATGACTTCAAATTAGTGAACTGTAAAGCCTTAATTTATGGAAAAAAGAAAATATCAATTAATTTTCCTGCTTGCTTGCTGCTATCCACTACAGACCATGTCCATGTCACACATTACATTATTTTCTCCTAGTTTTTGAAGTTTGAAACCAGCTTCTTCTTTGTTTTAATAATTGAGTACAACATTATGCCAAAAACAAAATATTGAGCACCAACTTGTCTCTATCAACTGGTTATTTTGGCTGCAACAATATTTCTAGCCATATGCAGTTAACTTGGTGATTTGTGTTGTCCCTATCTTTCTTGGTCTTGCACCCGATAGAAGGTCACAAATGCCCCATCTTATGTTATTATTCCGGTCAGGTTCTTGATTGATTGTTTTCAAGAAAAATGAATTTTAAGGTAAGTGGAAGCAAGCAGAGAGAGTCTTCAATTCAAGATCTCAATAATAATATAACATTACTTGTTATTGACACAAATCATAGAAACCTACAAGTTAGCTAATTACAGAAACACCAGCAACAATTATGTTGATTCTGAATTTTCTTGCCCAAGTTTGGTAATGTAATGATGCCCTGCATCAAAGCAATTTTAGTATTGATAGACTAATTTGTGTCACATGTATTGGTTACCAACCTCATTAACAATGATGCTAGTCATGTCACGTGTTATGCAGAGAGAAATTAAAATTACTAAAAAACATAACTTGTACACCAAATTAAAATAAGTAAATAACAAAATCCAAAGGTGAAGCAAAGTAACCCTTTAATCTTCAAGAGTTTTTCCAAGGATGTTGTTCCTATTTCAAGTTGGTGCATGACAGATAGGAGTAGCACTAATGTCAAATGTGATGCAATTCTAGACTAGAATACACAAACAAGAGCAAACTATTTAGATAATGACAACAATTGTAGCAGAATGCATTGCAGGTGTTTGTTTTTAATGTTGTTTTTGTCGCCAATTTGTGGTTATGTGAGATTGGATAAGATCATTCATTCATATGCTCCACATTTGCTGAAAACCAATCATATAACAACAATATAGCCAGTTCTTGATAATGCATAATGGATTTTATATATCAGTTTCAGGAAAGTTGGGTATCCTTTATCCTGTTAACTAAATCAAACTATATTTGAATCCCTTGTGCAAAAACAAGATACAAATCATTCAATATCTACCGCTCCAAGGGCAAAATTAATTAAAGCTAGAGATGGGTATGACAATTCTGTGTACTATAACAGCAAATTCAAAGAACAAAAATCAGATTAGCACTCAGCTGCTGGATTTTGAATGAGCTTTATGTATGTATGAACAACAATTTCTATCATACACAAGCTTTGCACAAGGAAGATGAAAAAAAAAAAAAAAAAGAATTGGCAACGTACAAGGGGACATCAGCTATGTCCATTTGACCTGGATACATGCTCAAATTGACAATACATAAACAATTTAAAAGAAGCCTGAAAAATGAAAATCTCCAAGAAACTGGATACGATGAATGCTATGTGCAAGCAAGAGAAGCTTACAACCACGAGCTTCTCTCCATTGCCAAACCACTTCTATCAAACTTGTTCAAGGAAACTAAATATTGTTGGCTGTCCGAGAACTAAAATCTATACGAATCATTGCATCATCTCTTCCTGAAAACAACTCTGAACCATCCCCAATAGATAGGTTTCGCCTAAAGCGAGAACCTCTACTTTTGGCATTGCCATAAGCACGTGACTGAGCTCTTCCTTTGTTAAGATATCTTCCACTACCATGTCTTGAACTGGAAACCTGTTTTGCAGACATCATGTTGGGTTCAACACCATCAGCCTCTCCCTGAAATTCATGCTCCTCATCCGTACCAGCCATGAGTTCCATCAAATTGCTTCTCAACCCCAAATCTGAATACACTCTCCGTGAGTCCCTCATTGCCATCGTACTCAATTTACTATCCAGCAGATCCAAATTTTCTCCTCTAATTCCACCTTCTTGGGTTTTTCTAATTTCAACTGGGCGCCCCACAGTCTCTACCATCAAACATGGATTGTTAAATCCATTCCATGAATGTAGAGGAACCAATTTACTCAACCCAGTTAACCAATCAACAATCTCCTTCATCGTAGGCCTCCTCTCCCTGCAAGACCTCACACACCTTGCGGCAATAACCGCTAACTGCTTCCTAACAATATGATCCTTAGGAGGTGGAATTCGTGGATCAAAAACTGAAAGAATCTTCCCTTTCTTTATTAATGGAGCAGCCCAATCCACAATGGAAGGCGGTGAAAACCCAATATCAATGGCTTTTCTACCACTAATAATCTCCAACAACAAAATCCCAAAACTGAAGACATCAGTTTTTGTACTCAAATTATCAGGAGTCACATAACATGGATCAAGGTACCCGATAGTCCCAGCAGGTGGAGTTGATCTAAGCCTAAAATTATCAACACCACACCTTAAAGCTAACCCAAAATCACCTAATCTTGCATTGAAATTCCTATCAATCAACACATTAGCTGATTTTATGTCTCTATGAATAATAGGTGGCATTTCTGAATGAAGTATCTCTACAGCTTTAGCAACTTGTAGAGCTAATCTTATTCTCCTGCCCCAATTCAATGGCCTATTATTAGAATGAAGAACATCGTATAAAGTACCATTAGACATGAACTCAACAACTAATAAACGATCTTTAGAGTCATTAGAAAAACCTAAGAGATTCACCAGCCGCGGGCTATGAATCTTTGACAGGATTTCAATCTCATTATCAACTTCCTGACTGATTTCTTGATTCTTAGATGGTTTCTTGATAGCAACTTGACGTCCACGTAGCACAGCCTTGTACACAGAACCATGACTGCCCTTTCCCAGAAGCTTCTGCTCAGAGAAGCCATTGGTGGCTGCTTCAAGATCACTGTAATCAAAATGCTGGATCTTGATGGGTTTCTCTTGCTTTTGACTAGTTTTTGAGGACTCTGTTTGATGGGTGGCAATAGAGTTAGAATTTGTGGAGATTACGGAAATGGCTGATTCTGCTTTGCAAGAAAGGTAACCCATCGAGATTTTTGTAATTTTACGAGATGGGTTTGTGAGAATTTGATGTTTTGATAAGAAAAGAATCAAAAGATTTTACTACGTGTGAACTCAACAAGAGCTAAAGCTAAAGCTACAGTTTTTAAGATTTGGGTTGTGTTAAAAATTGAAACTTTGAGTTGTGAACAAGTTATTTGGGATTCAAATCAGAAGAGGGAACTGCCTTTAATTGTATGTGTTGTAAGAAATTGAGAGGGAGAGAGAGAGAAGATTGATGAACTGAACAGGGAGCCCACCAAAGTAGAATCTCTAGGCTTCTTACCAATTTGTGAGCTTTGTTTTGCTTTATTTATTTGGTAAATGAAAACAAATAGGTAAATTTAATTACAAATTTCAACCTCAAGTCAAGGCCAAGATCATGGAAAAGTAAAATGAAGAAGAAGAAGAATCAAATCTTGATATGTAAGTGTTTAGAAACTACTTTGACTTGGAACTCCATTATTGAGAAACTTAAGGGGCGAGATCAAAATAAAAATAAAATCTCATTTTGGAGATAATGTGTTACTCATGTGCCTTAAATACCAAAAATACCATTTATCTAAAAAGTATAAAGTGGAAACTACTTGGAAATATATATTCAACAACTGACTGACTATATTTTGTGTTAAATAAAAGATAATACAGGGAGAGAATAAGTAGTTGAAAATCACAGAGATTTACCTTTTATCTTTAATAGTAATTTATTGAATGGCTATTTTTGTAATATAAATTATTTAATTAAAAGATGGTACAAAGAATATTTTTATGTTTTAAATATCCCCGTCCTTTAATTTTTTTTGTAAGGATAAAAATGATAATTCCACGTTCTATTAAAATTTCCTTGACAATCAGCTATGGCCAAGGATATAAGAATGAAAAATTAAAATACACTGTATATGAGCATTAAAATTTAGAAATAATATTTGGTTACTTTATTTTTAACAAACAATAATATTTGGTTACTTCATAAAAAGATGAAGGGATTATTTACCCAATTGGAAACATAGTTTTGTTCCATATTATGACTTCTCTAGATTTATTTTCAAATTAAATCCTTAAATCAAAATTTTCTTTTCACTTGGACTAAATTTCTTATTTAAAAATGCACATGGTAAAATGCACTTTTCTCTTATTATTTTCTCTTATTATAAGAATATATGTGTGTGTGTGTGAGCAACACGATTATGTTAGTACTATTAATTCATCCATTCATTTTCATATACTCAATATATGGTGAGCACTGATACGTATTGAATCATTAATTATGAGGTAGACTTTGACCTAATGTAGCTTAAATTTTTAAACCATGCCCGACAACTCCCGACTAATGTTATAATCATACAAACTTAAAACTATTGGTAGATTTTTTATTATAATGTCGGTGTTGATCGTAATATAATTTAAAAAGAACATTGATATTTGAAGGTGGGGGGTTATCAAACAAAAGTAACTCCATGGTCCTCGTATTTGCATTACACATGTAGTCCGTCTTGCCACTCAATTTATATTTGTAATATGTGGTTATTGGACCCCAAAAATGTGCTTTCATAATAATTTGGGCACCAAACGTTTCCCATTTCACCCGAAACCGAAAGCTATGCCATAACTCCCACGGCATTGGCACGTGAGAGTTCAATATTTCTTAATTTCTATTGGTTATCGACCTAATATAGACAATGGATTGTCCCATCCGAATTATTAGGGTTAGGGTTTTGGTTTTGCCAACAAGACAATACTTTATCAACATTTTTCTCAATGCATGGGCATGGCTACCGCAATCATTAAAATTAACGTTCACCCAACATTCCAACTGATTCCATAACAGGTCAGAATACAGTTTTTTTTTCTTTTTTTTCATGCTCAACTAATGGTTAAATTTGTAATTGGCATGCGATTACAATAGTGGGTTTATAAAGCCGATAAGAAAAGAGGCTTAAGTAATTAAGTATTTCTTGGGATTTTTAAACTAATGCGGATAAGGAAAGGTGTTTGATAATTTCGGAGAAAGGCCAGATAGTAAGATTTTGTGGGAACTCTAAGAAGACAGGGCAGTAGTCAGCTTTCTTTCTGGCTTACTAAATAAAACAGAGTCTACTGAACGTTTTTTAGATGCTGTTTTTGGGTTATTAAACCCTGCTTTTTACTCCGAATACGTTTTCAGTCTCCCCCTCTTTTTCATACGATGGATATGTTTAGAGGGCTTTCTTGGACAATCAAGCTTCGTTAAGTGTCACAGGCCCCAAATAATGGGCCATAACTTGGAATTAGCGGTAAAGCCCATAAAGATGCAAGTCGGATAACGACAACTTGATGGGCCAAGAAATTCTCCTCATTGCAGATACTGCCCTTAGGGCCTGGTAGAAATTACTTTTGAGAGACTTAAAAGTGATTTTGAGAATCTAAAAATTAATTTTAGTATTTAGTAAAAAAAAATTTAAAATTATTTTTGTCAAAATCAGCTCCTTCTACAGCTGATTTTAAAAAGCAGGGAATGAGTAGTTTTTAGATTCTGATTTTGAGAATCAATTTTATTGTTTAATACAATTTCATAAATATCCTTATAATTATTACCTAAACTCAAAACTATTTTTATTCAAATTGAAAACAAAATCAATATTTCAATAAATTTTTATTATAAATATAAAAGAAATAAAATCAATATAGTATAAATTTTATTTTTGATTAAATTATTATAATACACACTTAAAAATATTGTATGTATATGTTTTTATATGTGTAAGTAAATTTCATCCTATATTATATCTAATTTAGTCATTTATTTTTTTATAGCAGTTTCACAATAAGATTTACCAAACACCAACAATTACTTTCTAAACTCACAGTACTTCTGAAAACAAAATTTACCAAACACTTAACTGATTCTCTTCACAGCTAACTATTTTTATAGCACAGCTAACAGCAATTATTTTAAAAACTACAATATTGCTAAACTGACCCTTAGACTTAGGCTTTATTTGAGATTGTGGTGTCTTAGCTTCAAAGGCAAAATACTAGTTGTCAAATAGTGTAAGTGATTGGATAATGCATTAACAAATCTCTATCTCTCCATGTGTCAAATAGTGAACAAAATAACCAATTTAAACTTTAATATTACTATAGTAGTTACATGAGAGGACAAGTAGGGACTAAACCTACCTACTAACAAGTAAGCATAATCGATCAAGGGAAAATTAATTATTTGTCTCCAATTTATAGTTGAGGGAAAATCGGTAACTTCCAGGTAATAAAGATTTCTTCATTTTCTTAGGGGTTGCTTTTTCCAATAAACGTTGGTTACATTTCATACTTGGATGGTAGCTCAACCTTATACTTTCTAAGGAGATCCTATCCCACAGAAATGTTCTTCAATGCCCAACTTATCAATTTATTCAGTAAACTACTGGCGGCTCATGTAGCCCATATTAAATTAATTATATTATGGGGCGAAGCAATGAATCTATTTGAACTGGCTCATTTTATATTAGAAAAATCCATCTATGAATAAGAATTAATTTTACTTCTCCACCTAGCTACTCTAAGATGGGTATTAATTTCAGTTCTATTTAATGGTTCTCAGCCCAGAACGAAGCTTTTTGAGTTTCGCTTTCTTCGTCTCTCTCCATCTCTCTCCATCTCTGTATATGTTCCTGTAACTAAAAGTCTGAAACTATGACTTCGGAGTGCAACAGAGCAGCTTAGAAATTTTTAGCAAAATGTTACCAAAATGCCCTACAAAAGTAAATCTTACTACAAAAGGGCTCTTGAGTGCAGCTACTATTGCTACTCACACTGTGACATGTACAAAGCAAAATTTTGGAGCTGGCATGGACATGACCAATAGCCCCAATTTTATTATTTACTTTTTTCTTGTGTAGAAACATTATTCATCGTTGTTGTGGTGGTGATTAGTGAAGATGAAGTATCGGAAGAGGGGAAAAAAATGGATGTTCTTTTTATGGGCCTGGATTGTTCAATGGTTGCACTACTGGGTAGGGTGCTCACCTCTTTAATTTGCTTGTTATGTGTTATCTTTTTTTTATCCATTAAAGGAGGTTGCAAAAGTTATTAAAATTGATATAGAAGGACGAGAATTGAACATCCAGGAGTGCAGTGCAGTAGCTATGATGATGAGTCGAAGAATTGAGGAAGGAAACCAGTGGCGAGTGGAGTGTTATGTTGTGAAACTGAGGAAATAAAGAAGACGAGAGTTATTAAATAAAGAAGAACGAGTGAAGTGTTAGTGCTAGAGTAAAATTTTTATTTTGTATTCACGTGATCTCAAAAGCATCTCAAAATTTTTTTTAATTTTTAAACATTAAAAATTCCTATACAACGCTAGTCAAGAGCTTTTAGTTTTTAAATATTAAAATTCTTGTACTCAACCAGCCATTTATCTTAAATTACGAGAGCACAAATTTTAAGACGAAACGACACTCCCCTCTCGTTATTTTGTGCGGGGTTATCTCGGTATCTTTGGTGCTGAAAAGCATTTCTCTATCATCATTGCTGCTGCGTATTTAAAATACAAAAGTGACATATGAAAAGGGATATGTGGTCACTTTTCCTAAATCAAACAAATGCCACATCACATATAATATAATAGGGGGTACCGTTTAACAGTTTCACGGAACAAATTCAAACACAAAGTGACAAATGAAATTAGAGACTGCCACTTATCCTACATATATATAGTCAATGGGATGATGATTCCTATTAGTTTAACTCATAAATAAAAAAACGATGTGCTCAGCTGCAAATCTCTGAGGCAAGATTTTTTTTTTATTTGTTTTTCTTTGTAGTTAAGAAAAAAAAAAATTAATTGGCCTTGCAAACGCGTACAAAACTTGACGAAACATTTCTCAGGAACGCACCCAAAGCCGCATACTCTTCAAACGCCCTTTCATCAACTTTACAGCGGGTAAACTGTGGGAAAAACAGCCAACAGCCAGTAACCATCACGAATCCAACGGTCAACGGACCCGATATTATCCTCGGCAACCGGAACCTACCGGTAACTGCTTTCTTCAAAGCAATTTCAACCGCTAAACAAACCCCATGCAAAACGAAGAACCACGTGACTTCCCACGTGGGTTTCAAGGCGGCGCCGCGGCACAAGTAAAAGAAGATGAGCTCATGCATGAAACCGGACACCAAAAACGTGGCCAAAACGGCTGGGAGTGGAGCCCACTTACGACCGGTTACACGCGTAAAGATGTGTAGGGTGGGTTTGTATACGGTAGGGCGTAGGATACCGGTGACCATGAGGTTCCATCTCTTGCCCCAAAAGTCTTGTAATGAGGTTGAAAGATAGGGCTCCTTGAATTGAGGCTCCAGTTCTAACCCTAGTGTGGCTCGAGCCATGGCTGCACTGAGGGCTAACGTGAGTTCAAGGGAAAAATACATGTGGAACGAATAGACAAGTAAGATGAGTTTCGGATGAACAAATAGAATATAGTCGCTGTATTCATAAACTAGTTGTAGTTGAACCATAATGGCCAAAAGCAAACCCTTCATTGCATAATTGATAGGCCCTTCTCTAACTCTAGGACTAGGGTTGTTATTTTGATGAGATGGGTTAATTGGTCTGTTGTTGTTGTTTTGGATCTTGATGGGGAGACAAGAAACAATTACAAAATGAGGAAGAGAGATTGGTGGATGTGATGACAAAGGGCCTAAGCCAAAAGCAAAGAGTAAGAGCTTGAAATTGGCAAGCCAAGCAATGAAAAATGCTGTGGTGCCACCAACATGAACAGAATTGAGACAAAGCGGAAGATAAAGAAAGAGACATACAATTGGGATTAAACAAACGAGTCTTTTGATGCCTTTGGAGACCATTTTACCGATGGCATAGCAATAGCATAAAGATACTGTAACTGAGAGCCATACCTTTATCAAGTTTTTCATCTCACCCTCCATTGATCTTGAATGTTACGTTCGTCTTTTAATTTGTTCTAGGTAGAAGAAGGCTACCCTTTCTTTAATTTTTTTTTTTTCTTTGGGATCCAAGAGTCATGAAAGCGGACCCTATGGTATTTTATATTAATTAGTTTAATAACTTATAAAACACCATCATTCAGCTCCTGATATATAAAAATTAAGTAACGTTCACTCTTCTTTTCTATTGAGGCAGGCTTGAAATTGTCGAAGCATATACAGTATGTCTAATCTAATTAAGAAGTTTGATGATGATTGGAGGGCATATTCTGATTTTTTAATTTTTTTTTTTTGGTATTAATTATTATTGTTTTTTTGAATAATGAGCACCATTACCAGGGCAACCAGGGTTATAAATTAACCCGGAGCCGGTCTGGTGCGCTTTCATTGAACGGTTGGAAGCGAATAAGCCTCGTACATCTTTTCTCACCTACTAGTCTTTGACTTTGTGTTTTTTGATTGGAAAATGATTTTTAATAAACCCGTGCTAACGATTCTAGCTTTATGTTTATGTATGTGAATTCTGGTTTTGTTTCTTAATAAAAAAAAATTATTAAAATAAAAACACAAAAATCATTGTCCCTCCTTTCTCAGCAGCTTTCTCAAATATATATCATTATTTATACTTTCAAATCAAAATCAAATCGCGAATGGGCTCGTAGCCCATTGGTAACCAAGGCACTCAAGTTTCTTGAATGCCAAATTTCTTTAATTAAGTATGATTGAGAAAATTAATTTGTAATTCGTCTGGGTAAGTGTAGTAATATTGTAGTCTCAGTGTATTTATCTACTGAAATAGCAGTTATATATGTCTGATGCATGATCAGTAAACTAATGTATAATCAGCCTAAAATAAAATCAAAATCAAAGTCAAGCAAATTGCAGCTTTCAATGTGTTACTAGGTAGAGCTTTCACCAATTTTTTTAGACATAATCGTTGAATCTAATCTATGTGATAGTTCTCTGATTCAAACTGGAAAGGTTTCTAAACAACTAAGATGAAAATTAAGAAAGTGAATAAGTAATGTTCTGACGATTAGTAGTTTGACGATGCTGATTGGAGGAAATATTCTGACTATTTCTCTTTGCCTTAAGGTTTCTCAAATTTATTCAATTTTTGTATTTTTTTTCTCACTTAAGATCAGTCTTTAATACTATTGTTGGACGCTATCTATCAATTCATTTTTATTTTTTTTTATTAAGCGGTTTATCTCACATACTATCAAACCCAGAGGCTGCAAGTAGCTAAGTACAAATTTTTACACGTCGAAATTCTTTTAATACTATCAAGACTCAAGAGGGGTCTATTAAAGTCTGTTGAACCCTTGTCTATCGCTTAAGATACCAAATTTTGCAGGACGATTCTCAATCGGATATTCTAAAGGAGGCCATTGGCATACTGTAACTTAAGCAAAATTAATTTTGACAATACAAGTCAAAGAATGATTATTATTTATTTACCTTGGCATAATCTTATTCAAAATGGATCAGTAGTACATATTTATTAAACTTGAAATTAACAAAAACCGAACGGACAAGTATGTCAAGGTTAATAAGGAAATTAATGCATAATATCTAAACATACATATCATCATTATCAACACAAAACGGACATACTGTATTTCAATGAATAATATCCAACCGAGTTTTCTATTTATTTATTTTTTTCCAAATATACGATCCTCATGTGTTATTACTACCTAAAATGGATTAGGAAACTAAACTGCATTAGGAAACATAACCGTTTCCTTGACAAACAAGGAATCCTTTGCCACTACGAAAGTAAATAAATACAACAGCTGCTCGATCTACAGATTGCTGCATGCTTTACGGTTCCCGATCAATTAAAGAGCAAAAAGGAAATCAATGGAAGAGGCAACGAGTTTCTTGTTCGATATGTGGCAGGAACAATGCACAGATGTTGCTCCACCAAAACCAGATCAGCCGGCTACCTTTTTTGTTAAGTTGTATGTTAATTTTGTTGTGGAATATCTTCCACATCGCTGCCACATGAATGTCCGCTCAGTGAGGAAACAGACTTTCTTGCTCGAACTACTCTGCTTGATGAAATCAACATGGTTCATGATGACATGTTCATCCGTATGTTAGAGTTAATGCCACTCGCTGAAGTTGATAAAGGGAGCATCAAAAATATGGTTGCAACGAAAGCTAAGTTGATGGACAGTGACCCTCGCAATACTGCCCGTGGTTGCATACCTGTTGTAATGTCGCTCAGGGTCTTTTACAAGAAACCGTACACTCAAGGTTTAGAACTTGCTTGGACTGAAAGATTGGGGAGATCAATTCACAACAGCGTGCCAGCTTTAGAATCAGCTGTTGGGGATTTAGATAAGGTGGTTTATGAAAAGGGTTCTTGCTTGGAGGACCAATGTGCCATCTGCTTGGTAGGGTTTTGTGACGGAGAGGAGATTACTCGGTTGCCTTGCTTCCATGATTTCCATGGAGATTGTTTAGAAGCGTGGCTGAATAAGAGTCACTTGTGTCCATTCTGCCGGTTCCGTTGCCAGTTTGCCGAAACACAGAGGCCTTCTGGCCACGCAAGATCCTCAAATCAAGGAGGAGACTTGGGATGCTATACCGGCATCGTGTTCCTGCAGTTCGTACTAGGCCCTATTAGAAGAATAAATGACAATTCCTTTGTATTTTTTTTTTCCCTCCTGTAGTTGGTATCGTAGAGACTTAATTAGAAGGACTTTCTTTCGACAAACACATGAATTTTTCCTTCCTTGCATCTATCTATATATATTTAGTGAGAATGTTGCACCTTCTGACGTTTCTGGAAATTTTCTTTTTGTACTCTGCTTGTTATGGCATGCACTTAGAATTACTCTGTTTCTGTGTTCCACAAAATTTGCAGATCTCCGTGTGGCGATGCAATTTAGAAAGACTAATATGTTTATTTAAAATGTATTCAATCACAAAATTAATAATAACAATCGCTGGCTTGTTTTGTTCACTGGACAATTGGGTTCTCTGTAGATGGTGCTACAAGTAGAAAGAAGTTTATTTGAAGCGCCAACTTTATGGAGCCAACAAACATGAAATGTTGAGAAATAACCATCAAATCAACCATTTCTGTTGCTTTATACAACCAATGTTCTTCACTATTGAGTGAAAAAAGCAAGGGTTTATAGGGATGGCATTTCCGCCTAGGTACCTTATGATTAACTTAGCACATCAAATTAACTTACAACGTCGAAGGAATATTGCCAACACCACGGATTATACCGGACAATTCAAAGAGGATTCAGTTTCCAATCAATTTGCAAGTGACCGCAATCAAGCACTTTTTTCACTCTACCTAGAGCAGTTTGCCTGTGTTGCAGCAGGTGAAATGAGCTATCTTCACTCTTCTTCCTTTTACGGGGCAGTTTCCTCGAGATGCTTTTCCACTTTGATTCAAACTCGCAAGCTATAAGTAGAAGATAATATGCTAGAGAATCAGTGGCATGAACCATTAAATAAGAAGATAGCATCAGAGATCAAATTGTAAGTAGAAAGTCAAGAGGCTATTCACTGCATCACAATCATTGATGGAATCCTACCACCTAAACCACAATCTTTGCATATAATAAGAAGGATTAATTCCTTCTCAAAAAAAAAAAAAAAAAAAAAAGAAGAAGAAGAAGGATTAATTCAGGCAGACACTTCTACCCTAACAGTGCTTCCACTACAAATGACTGTTATTATAATTTTGCGATTGAACACATTTTTATTCAATATATAGCTTTTTCCGATAAATTAGAATTGAATGAAAATATCCACGATAATCTGACCAACCCAAATATTTGCTTCAAACACCGTGCATATACTATCTTCAAGAGAATTTCTTGAATATGCACATGAGAAACTTTGATTTCTTTTCATTTCGGACATTCTACATCGGTCACTATTGAAGGAAAAAAATTACATTGTCATAAAGAGAGCTGCGAATTTATGGAACATCAAACCATCATAATTCTAAGGGCACGCCATGTTCACAAGCAGAGCACAAAAAGAAAGTTTCCAGCAACATCAAAAGGTGCAACATTCTCAACAAACTTCAATTTTGAAGATAGTGTATCAATATATGAGATGATTACCATCACTTTGGTCATGGAAGCCCTGAATTATGCATGCAGGAACCCATGGCCTTCCTGCTCGGGATGCTTTTGCACCACCTCTAAGTTCACCATTATGTTGTTTCAAACTGCATAAGAGCTTCCAGTTTTCAGCAAAAACTGTCAATGTAACTACTGCACTAATGATAAAAAGAATAAAATATCTTGAAAATTCAGAGTAACAAAATATAATCAAATTACAACATTAAGCATGAGCAACGAGATTCTTTACTGAATAAAAAAAAGAAAAAAAGAAATACAAAACACAATCTACCCATTTTTGGGGGGTAAAAAAAGGGCAAAAAGAAAAAAGATTCAATTTTTTTTTTTTTTGAGAAGGAAAAAAGAGTCAATTTTAATGTGACCCAGAAAAGCATAATTTTTCGAACATGTTTGTTTGCAGATTTCCTTGTCAAACACATAACAGAATTTACCCATTTTGAAGACGAGAAATTGAACTGCCCGAATTATACCCAATCAAAAGGATTACAACAGCTGCATCCTTGGATTACAGAGAATGAAATCATAAGAACAAAATTTTAGCACGATTTTTCAGCCAACATAAAGTTAAACAAAATCCAAAATATTAGAATCATACAACATTCACATTCAACGAATTATCGGATACAAAAATCTGACCAACTAAATTAAAAAAAAAAGTTCAAATTTCAGATTAGGCCCAGATGATCATTTTCTGTGGCCATAAGGAATAAAGAGCCAAAAAAAAAAAATTGCAGCTTACCGACGAGAAAAATTTGTGGTGGTGCCGACGTAGGTCTTGATCGGAGGGTTGGTGGAGATGATAAGATACACACTCCATGACCATGAGTTCGAATTTGGAGTCGGTTTTGCCTGTGATTGTGATCTTATTGGTGTTGCGGATGAAGATGATGATGGTAGTTTCAAAGGGTTGGGGTTTCGATTCTTAACAGCGCGAAATGTCCCCGATAATGATATTAATCCCACCCTCATCTCGTCAGATTCAGAAAAACCCGTCGCACTGCTATTTTATAGTTTGTCAGGGCCGTTAGTCTGACTCTGACCGTTGGCGCCTTTAAAATTCTGTTACCTCTTTTCTTTATTTTATTTATTTTTCTCTTTTCGAATGAAAACTGGACTTATTCGATAAATTATTAAACATCGAAACTACACCTTCTTTTTCTTTCTCATAAGAAAAATATTGGTTGCTCCAGATTAAAGAGATTTGAAATTCGTATTCTTCTAACTCCATGATTATTTTGGAAGAGTTTGGTGTAAACAATATAGAGAATATTCAAAAGCATGAATGATGATGTATCCGTGATATCCATGCATTAACAGGATGACGTGGTATACAATGAATGCGTCTATTGAATGATCTCTTTTATATGATACATTTAATCTACACCATTCTTTTTTCTTACAAAGGAAAAGTTAGCTCAGTCATGCAGAAGAGTTCATTTCTACTTTCCTGAAGCGAGATTTGATAAAACAGCCAATCCGGTTCCAGAGTGAGAACCTGGATCCATAGATTTGGACTCTAACTGATTTCTTTGATCCTTCTCTTATAAATTCCAAGTCCCTGGCAATGATGTACTGAACGTTTTCTTCATCATCAAGCAGTGGTAATCCCAACGAACCCTGGGACTCCAAGTTTTTAATCCACCCACGTAGTAAGTAGTTCACAACCTATAAATGTGATGATGAAGCAAATGTCAAATTACTAATCAGAAAAGCTCCCAATGAATGCAAAGAGCAAAAAAATGCTGGTCCCATCAAGTCCTACGACAATTGCTTGTTTTCTTCTCTGGTTATGAAGTGACATTACGACAACGCAACTGAGTACTAAAATTTCTCCCCAAATGAATTCCTTATTTTCTTTCAAGTTTTCCTGGAGATAAAAATACTAATATCACCAATTTACTTGAAGGATAAAACTGTTCACCAGCATACCCTCAATGCGTTCACTTCTATTCACACTATATTCTTAAATTTCTATTACCACTATTCTTGCCAATATGTAAGACGATGTTATTCCTCTTTCTTGATTGACCAAATTATCAACTATACATCTCCACAACTTGTCTAACTCTATTTGTTGATCTTGAGGAATTTAAACTAAAACGATATCACAAAAGACCTGACATCTACATTTGCAATACAGCAGAACAGCAAACCTGTAAGACTTTCAAGCTAGTCACTACTTTTCACAATCAAAGGAGAAACAGAGAGCATACCTCAGGAACTTCATCATGAGGACAGTGACCAGCTGGGCTGATCTCGTAGTAAGGAGCTTCAGGTAGCTGCCTTTTCACCTGAAGACCCCATACAGGCTTCACCCAGGGGTCTTCTTTTCCATACATGAGACAGATGGGAACATCATTCATCTGACACCTGCAAAGGAAAAGGAACTGGAAGTCCTTAACTTGGAGCAAGAACAAATAGGGAATGCATGAGTTGAGCAGAAGTTCTTTATATTGCAGTTGGAGATTTTGGTACTACCTACCTAGATAAAGCTTCCCTGAAGGATAGTTTCCCCTGAGGAGCAAACATAATCGAGGCAAGTGATGCTGCCGCAGCAGGATGTTGGGTTGTCTCAAGGATACGAGTGAACACTTTGTCGACTTTTGTAGAGTGGTCTGCATAAACCTGTTTAAGCACCTCCGCAATACTCTGAGGATCACTTATTTTCTGCCAACTAAAACCACAGAAGAAAGCAACAATAACTTTGAGTTTGGAAAAGAAACAAGGACTTTGCTTCTTCCATGGAACACAAAATTAATACTTAAACAACATATGACCTAATTGGCCAATCAATGGAATATCATACATGAATTCTATGAGCTTTCTCACACTTGCAGGCAGAGGAAATGTTCCAGACCATGGAAGTATCCTTGCCAGTCTTGGAGACCTTATTGGATTAGGTAAAAACCCCCAAAAAGGGGTGGCGTTGAGCAATGTAACACCCTTCACCAAGTGAGGGTTGCATGCAGCAAAGTTAACTGCAACAAATCCTCCAAGTGAGTTCCCCACAACATAGACGGGTTCGCGAATGACCTCTTTTATGAAATAACAAACCTGATCCTGCCACAAATCCACCGAATAGGCAAGCTCACTTGCCCATGGCTGAGCTTCATCTCCGAAACCCCATAAAAAGTCTTTCTCTTCTGTGCTATCTCCTTCCTTAGACTGCGGAGTAGGATCCTCATCCGGCAATGACATGCCTTGCCCAAGAAAGTCAATTGCCCACACTCTATAATCCTTTCCTAAATCTTTTAGTTGCTTCTCATAATGAAAAGAACCAACACCAAAGCCAGGAAGAAATAGGACAGGCGGGGAATTCACATTTTCACACCCAGCCTTCTCATAATGCACATTAAATTTAGGCTTCCACTCCCAGAAATAACTAGTTATCTTGGCACCACTTTTACCATTGTATTCATCCGGCAAGCCCGGAATTAAAACCTTAGGTTTCACTTCCCCCTCTTTTGGGAAACTACCTGCATCCTCTTCCCCACCAATTACATAACCATCATAGTTCCCATTCAAGACCTGTGAATTCAGATTTCTGAAACCTTGAACTGCATTTAATGAATTAGACCCTTTCTCACGATCAAGATTCTTTGAGAAACACCAACCACTAATAGAATATCCTGAAAAGCCACTTCTAAAGTCAGGCCTAATACACAAAATTCTGTGTTCTCTAAGCGACCGGAGCTTTGATTCGCACGATTGTGAGGTTTTCTTGTCTAATTTCCACCTCAAGTTCACAACTTGGCAGCTTGGTAGGCAATTATAAGAGAGAATTTCCATGCCCAGATAAAATTTTTTTTTCTGTTATGATCAAGCAGAGCAAATACTTCAGCAAAAATTTAACTCTTCCCATTTATTTGGTTGCACAAGAATCAGAAGAGGAAAAGAAAGCTCCAAAAAATAGCAGAATCAAATCAAATAAAATTCTCAGGCCCAATTCAACAGAATATCATACTTATAAAGTTATCAACCAATAGACAGCTATTAGAATCTTAATTTCCTTCTTCCCCACTGTTTTCCAGGCAACCAAACACAGCTTCAAGAATGATAAGAAAAGAAAAACAGGTATGAATTTAAGAAAAATATAAACATGACTGCCCAAAAGGGCAAAAGATTTAAGGTCACAAACTTGTTAAAAGCTGATTCACTACAGCATGCAAGCCACTATAACTTGTTAGCAGATCAAGCATAACTAAGCAAGTAAACAAAAACAAATAATTAATACTGAACAACATTGAAAAAAAAAATTTTAAAAGTTCCTTTATTTATTTAGTTTTACCTTTAGCTTAGAGGTAGAAGTGTCGTCAGAGGTTTTGCAAGACTGGGACGAAACTATATACAGAGAATTATACAGTTTGCTTGAAAGCTTCTTTTTCCTCCTTTATAAGAAAATTGCAATTTTTCGAGTGAATTTTGGAAGAGTAGATGACTATCCAACTAGAAAAATCTAGCATGCTTCAAGTACTTGTACCTCGTGATGTAAATGCTTTGTATTTTCTGCTGCCATTTATATTTTTCCATGCAATTTTTTTTTCTTTATCTTTTTTTTTTTTTTGTGAATTTTATTTTTGGGATCCACGTGTTCCCATCCTATATTTGTTATCGCGTTCCTTTCAAGAAAAACATTTTTTTTATCGTTTATTATTCTTACCATTAAAAATAAAAATAATGCAACATTCATCAAAATAAAAATATTCATTTTCATTCTATGTGAGACAGCACATAAATTTTTTACTTTACTTAATTTTTTATTTGTTGAATCTACTCAAGAATCTAAAGTTAAACCCTGATTTTACTGATTTTAACTCAAAATTAAGTCACAAGGAAAATTTTCAGAGTTTAGAAGAAAGAGCATATGTATGTGGCACATGGTGTTTCAGAGACTAGAAGCTTTGAAATTTTTTTTCCGGAACCCTTAAAAGGTGTCACCGTGACGTGGATGTGAGAGTGAGACGGCCAAAAACCGGTGCCGTGCGGACGTGGCGTAATTCTGTGATGGATAGGCTGATTAAAGATTTTTTCATGCACTGAGGGTTTCAATTTTAAATTTAGGTGGCGTTCATTTTTTAGATTAAAGTGAGAATTTTAAAATTAGGAGTGAGAGTAAATTTTTTATTTGCATTAGAATGGAAGTATGAAATCGAAATCGGAATCAAAATCCAATTATATGTTTACTTTGTCTTAAATTTGGAGTAAATAATTTCAAATTATAATTTTATCTTTATTCAAAGAATTGTAGTTTTTAATTATAAAGTTAATAAAAAATAAATTAGTAAAGTAAACTATTTATTTTATTATTAATTTTAATTATATAAATTAATAATAATTATTAATATTCTTAATTATATAAATAACAATTTTTATTAATTTTAATTTTAAATTAAAAACAAGAGCAACATAAATGAAACATTATTATTAATAAGATAGTACAAAATTAATATTTTTTTTAGAATAAACTAGTTGTTGTTGTTGTTATTAATGTTAATGTTAAATAAATATAATACTATTAAAATTAGATAAATATAATAATATTATTTTTAAGTAATTTTAACTTTAAATCAATGTAAATTATTATTTTTAACTAAATATAATAATATGACATTTAAATAAATTTAATATTATTATTTTTAAATAAATATAAAATTATTTTATTTTAATAAATATAATTATATTTATTAAATTAATTTTATTTTAATAAAAAAAAAAGTAAAATGAAAAGTTCTACTCTGAAAATAAAAGGGGCTTATAGGATGGGACTCCCACTCTCCTTCTTAAATAAGTAAGTAAACATACCTTAATACAGCGGGCCAATCCAAAGTTAGTCACTAGTCCAATCGACAAAAATTGGATGACAAAATGGCAAAATCATGAATTTGGTTACAGATAAGTTGAATCCTGAAGAGAGAGTTAGCTGTACGCAAAAGAAACCATCATGTTCACGTTAAGATTGATAGTCGAAAGTTGAAATTTTTGATTTTAACATCTGTTGTTGTTCAGACTTTCGTTGTCAATAAAATGGGAGCGGGTCGGTGGAACAAATAAAAGCTTCACAACTGATTTCTCAAATTTAGGAAGAAGCATACGGGCCAAGGACTAGCAGAAAATAAAATATTAAAACTTAAAAGAGCCCCGTCTTCGGTAGTGTACAAGCAATGATTGGTAACAAATCCATGGCCCATATGAGACGCACTCCACCATGTCCAGCCCAACACACACTTACATGTGCTTCGACGCAGCGTTGGGCCGTTGGCATAGAGTCCTTTTTTTTTTCTTTTTTTTTATTTCTATAATGAAACAAATGATGATTTGCACCCTCAAATATCTTAATCTTTGTAAAAATTGAATTGGTAGTTGATTGATGCCGCATGAATGAATTGATTGAAAAACAAAAATAATTATATGGATCATGTGATTATCTGTTTATATCAACTCAATACGTACAAATTATTTTTAATTGTATTATTATTCATAATGAAATAAACTATCTTCAAGAACTCTTAATGGTTCAAACTAAATGATTGAGTCTGGAAACCAATAAATTGATTTTCAATGTTGGATAATGATTCCCCGACTTGGAAAAGTAATACATACTCATTTTTCTAATTACATTAATCTAGATAGTCCAAGCAAGTCTTCACCATCCATTATAAATTGTACTTCTTTTGTATAATGAAGGGAAAGCCTACTTCTCTTTGTAAAATGTAAATTTGGGCAATTCATACCTTTTTCTCTATATTTTTATCACAAGAAGGTTAAAAAGAAAAAATTCATTGAAGTGTAATTCTTTAAATCTTTTTACCGCTTTACTATTGAAATAGCGTTGATGTGATAGACAATCAGATTAATTGTCGTAACATTAACATACCCAGACACGCACCAAAAAACCTATAGCTTATAACAAACTATCCTTAAATAAAATGAAGCATTTTACATACTTTATATATATATATATATATATATATATATATATATATATATATATATATATATTGTTCAAAGTATGGGAATATTTGTTAATAGCAAGTTCATGTGGATCTCTCAATGGTCAATGCTATAGGTTTGACATAGTTAGAACTACATATCAACTCAATACTATTATAGTGATAAAATGGTAAAATAATAATAAAAAATTTTGATGGAATCTTTCAATCATTAAAAAAATATCAAAATATTTGTTAAAAAATAGGAGGGGGAAAGTAGGCAATCCCTCGAAATTTCCTTAAAGTAAAGTAAAACAATTCTACTTACTCGTTCAAAATAAATTGATGAAATGACAGGTAAAACGGTTAGATTAGGCCATCTGTTTGTACAGATGTTGACTTAGCATTCAATTCTACTTGTACGCCTAAAACAGATAAAAAGCTTTAAAAGTGCACAAGAGGTGCTTATTATTCACTTCGAGTAAAATTTGGCCTCACAGGTGAATCCATCATGGTTCCGGAGCCAGAATCTTACCCAAAATAAGGTAAATTTTGCTAATGAAATCTACAAACTAATGAGCATTCCAGATTTTTCTACCTGTGCCCTTTTTTTAAAAAAAAAAAAATTTGAAGCCAATTGTCTGCCATCTTTCCCCCACTCAAAGCTTGGATTCCCTCCAGTGGTTGTTCAGTCGTTTCAACATCAAAGGTCCTGCCTTATTAGCTTTTATATTTCTTGTGAAGAATCTCCATCTGGGTGTTCTTTAGATTGCTCAAAGAGTTGCTTTTTTGGTTATATTATAGTTGAACCATTAAACTTTGTCCTTTGAAATTTGATTGAGTCTAGGGTTTTCCTCTGCTTATTAGTCTTGAATATCAAGTGGTATTAGTTAAGCATATATTCTTGAATTATTATATCTTTTCCAATCACAGAATCCTACTTTTGGTAATGAAATGAGAATTCTTTGATTGGGTTCAATGTAAGTTTAATTAGTTTTTCTTGGTCCAATAAGTGAGAATTTGGTGTTGCAGATAAACTGCTTCTTGTGTAGCTGCATATAGTTTTTGTTTGTAGTTATGAAACGAAACATGGATGATGGAGAGGTGGAGCTTTCAGATCATGTTCTGTTGCTAAATCAGGAGTCTCATAATTCAGCATCTGTAGACTCATTTCTTGATGAATTTTTGAAGAACACAAAAACGTGCACTCACACTCACACTTGCAACCCTCCTGGCCCAGATGCAGCGCATACGCATATATGTTACCACACTCACACCCAAGTTATTGCATCAGAAGAAGATAATCACTTGAATGGTAAAGAAAACTCTGTTTTGAAGCCAAGGAGGTCATCGGGTAACAGAGAAGCAGTTCGTAAGTATAGGGAGAAAAAGAAGGCTCACACAGCTTATTTAGAAGAGGAAGTCAAGAAATTGCGTGTATTGAACCAACAACTGGTTAGGAAATTACAGGGGCAAGCGATTCTTGAGGCAGAGTTCTATAGGCTTAGAAGCCTTTTGGTAGACTTTAAAGGAAAGATTGATGGTGAATTGGGTGTTTTTCCATACCAAAAGCAGTGTAATGGTGTTACTATTTTGAAGGAAGGTGATTGTGGTGTGCAGTCTAATGGTGAGACAGCTGGCCTACAGTGTCAAGCCGAGCTTCCGTGCTTCCATCCACAAGCAGGGTCATCATCGCATGCTGGAACTGATGGAAGTGAGAAAATGTTGGCATCAAGGGGAGGAAATTGCCAGCCTGCAGTTATAGATTGTCAAGCAAACACATATGATGTAGTGAGTGCTGAAGGACTAACCTTGGATGCAGATGAAGCCTTGGTGTCACCTTCATCTCAAGCTGAATTAGCAGACTGAAAGGTTTGTAAGTTTGTCTTTGATCTTCTAATGTAGATAATTTGCTCGTACACTGGCTTCCTATATACCATCAATGTTGTTTATAGTAATACTCTGATATAGAGCTCAAAGGTTGAGTGTCACTCTAGAATACAGAACATAGGCTTTATTTTGCAATACAGCTTTAGAGCCGTAGTGGGACCTGAGTACTGGCCATACTCAGAGGACTGAACTTTGGTTTTTGACATCGATGGAACTGCTTGTAAAACGCCTCATGTAAAGAAGTACTTTCTTGTTTCTTTGGTCTATCTGTATATTAAGGTTATGAATCAACTGCTGCCGGCTTGGGGTTATTGTTTATCAACTCAAAAAATAAAAATAAAAAAAATTGAAAATTAAAATTGGCATTTTTCTGCCCACTTGATTACTATTAATAACTCTTGCAAAGTGTCTGACTCCCTTTGATAATTATATTTGGAGTAGTGCTAGAGGGAGAGAAAACCGAGAGAAGAATGAGAGAATTTCACTCTCTCTCTCTATGCAGTTTACTCTCTCTCTCTTCTTTTTTAACACTAATTCTCTCGGCTTTCTCTTCCTTAAGCATTTTTGTTATATTTATACATTGCCTACTTGTGTGTCAATCATACAAATCATCTTTGTATCACATAGTGGTGGAAGATAAATGAATTATGAATAGGTGCAAGGTCAAGCTACATTCTGAGAAGTGAAAACTAATACAACTACTTGTAAGATTCACGTTTCTGAGTTGATTTTTTTTTTGTTAATTAAATGAGGCTATTGCTCAAGACTACAACTTATTTGACATAAAATTATAATTAATATTTACAAATCAGATTGTTACTGAAATTAATTTACATTAATTATTATAAAGTACTGTTTAAATTTTAATTCTTTCTAACTCAATTATTAAATAATTAAAAAAAGAAATTTAGTCTTCGTATTTGTAATACAGGAGACTCGATGTAAGAGCATGGCTTCTAAAGGCGAAGTGGTTCCGAGTTTGAGTTGATACTTGATGTTGAATCTAAGCAAGAAAAACTATGCATGATAGATAGGGTATCTCAGACGGTTAACCGAAGAGATACACGAAATACACAGCTTATGCTAAATTGTCTGAAAACAAACTTTATTAGCAGAGACAGACCATTAACTGAAGACTAGCAACGGCTAGCTATTTGATCCATAGATGCATTTGCTAATTATGCTAGACTGGGTTGAGGCTAGTGCCAGCCTAGAGCCTAGCGTATTATGCTACATTTTCCATTTTTTGGGTTTCGTTTTTTGAGCGATTGGGCGGGCTATCAAAACGACCTAGCCCAAAAAAGTCTACGCCAGATGGGAAATTGGGCAACGCGCTTCAAACGACACGTCGCTGAAAGACCTGGTATGAGAACGACATATCAACAAAATTTTTAAAATCATTACAAATAATGACACACGTTGTACATTTCTTCATATTGGTCCCAATACAAAATAATCCTTTGGCTTTGTCTGAGGCGGTGAAACAGAAACACTAGCAATCAGGGAAGAGTAGATAAACATGATATTTGAAAATGAAATCTAATAAATTAGGAAAAGATAATTTGAATCTTTTATCAAACAACCATAAAATACAAGATGATCCTTTATTCAAGTAACTATTTATAAATTAAACCGAAGAAAACTGGATGAAGCAGACAAAATGCGGCCATGCAGAGTCACATCCACGAAAGCCACATTTCTTTTTTATTTTTATCTCTCTTTCTCTCTCCGACTTTTATTCATTCTCAATACAAATACTAAGAGGACCCCATATGATATGAATCATTCACGCCTGCAACTGCACCATAAAATTTCATTGAACTGAGCAGGCACATGGGTTTCTCTGGATTCTTCTCTTTAGCTTGTCCCTTGCCTGTTTCTTTATTCTTTCTTTCTTTCTTTTTTCCTTTTCTGTTTTATCCTAGTTTTCACTGCATGGTTTCAAGCATCTTTCTCTGTCTGTCATATTTTTTGATTCAGTAAAAACTAAGTGCCCAAAAATTAAAAATTAAAAATTAAAAAAAAAAACACAGCTTTATCTTTTGTAATGATTCAGCTGTAAAAGGATTCCTTTTAACGATGTGTGTTTTTATTGCTCTTTTTTATTCTGAAAATTTATTGTCTTTTTAGATTATTCTTCTGCTTTCAGAGTTACTATTCTACTAGGTTCCCGTGATCAACCTAACAAGAAATGACAACCATTTTATTAACAATATCTAATTAAGTTAAAACCTTTGGTCTGTCTCTTTAGTTGTAATTGTAAGACATTTATTAAAAAATCATGGGATTGGTTAAGAGTCCTATTTTATTATTCACGAATTTTATTCACACTTTGAAAAGCTTATTGTAGTAATCATTTAGCAGGTTCTCTTCTCGTCCGGATGCTTTTTATTTTCTTAGAGTTGGAATCTATAATACTTTGACCACAAAATTTGCTTTACACTTTAATTACGTTCCAAATTTTTCATTACAAGACCCAAGTTTTTTCTTTAAACAAAAATCCTAACTCACGAGTTACACAATAAAGAATTGAGATTAGTAACCAAAAAAAAAATGACATTTAAACAAAACTTTAAGACTTGTAATGATTAATATACTGTACATATTTTCTCATATATTGTTGGCAAATATTTGTTTTTAAACAACTCTATGTTCAAAGAGATGTATGGCTCAATGTGAAATTTATGTCTACTTTTAATGGCAACCTTCCTAAGACTCGAGTACTCCTAAGTTCGAACTTAATAGATGCATGAATTAATAGGAAAAAAATAAAAAAGAGGTTGGTCTCAATGTTAATAAAAAATACACGTTTGTACTTAAAAATAAATATGTATAAATAACATTAATTATTAATATTCATACACTGTTTAACTTATTAAAGTGTTTACTTTAAAATGTAAATTTAAGGAAAGAGGGACCAATTAACTTGTAGCCCATTGGTTTTTTTAAGGTCTTGGTTCGAGTTTTAATTATGATTGGGGTTCAAAATTTTCTTAATTAAGTATGATTGAGTGAAATTAACTTATAAATAATCTTTCTCCTTCTCGAAATGTGAGTAGAGCCAATACGTCATTTTAATGTGAGAGTTATTCGTCTGAACAAGTGTTTCATATAATTTAATATAATATTATAGTCTCAGTGTATTTATCTGTTGAAATAATAATTATAAATATCTGATGTAGGATAGTTATAAAAATCAGTAACTTGATATATAATTAATTAAAAAAAAAAAAAAAAACAAAGATGGACGGAGCCGACAAAAGGAGTTCTAATTAATAAGTGTATGATGAGTACGTCAATTGTATCGTAAAGACGCGGTAATTATAAAATTTCTTATAATTATAATAGTATTCATCAAATGAAAGGACTCGAAAAAACGACAGATTATGGCATTTTCTGAAGACCTTGATGATTTAACATGAGTGCTCGATCGCATACATCTTTTGATTTAAAAGTTGTAATCTTGTTGTTGCCTTTTATTTTTTTTTTTTCAAAATTAATTGAGTCAGCTACAATCAACAAAATAATGATAGCCAAAGTTTCATAATTTATCTGCTGTTGCTATTTCTGGAGAACAATCAATAATTAAAAAAAAAAAAAAAGATTTAAAAGAGAGACAGGAAGGTTATGGGGACAGAATGGGACTATATCTTGTATGATATATTTTTTTTTAAATTGAAAAATGTCCCAAAACCGAATAGGAAAAACTCAATCATGCAGGCAACTTGTTAATTTGCAGCCTGTTAGTGGGACCATTTTAAAGATATATTTAGTGTACATTTCTTTTTCTTTTTTCTTTTTTTAAATGATATGGTAGTGCAATGCATCCCCTACTTAGTGTAAAGTTCAATATTTCTTTGAAGATTGAAGTGGACATTGCCTTCGCCAACGACAAAATTAATTAAATTGTCAAAGTTATGCTTTTCGTTCATAAAGTTTTATTCCAAATAACTCACTGCTATAAACGTCAGGTTTCAAATTTTATGGCAAGAATTTCTTTAGAAAAGAGGGGCAACTTTTGTAATTAGAGATTGCTAATTTTTTGTGATGGAAGTTTCAAGTTTATAATTGAACATCTTACAAGGGTTAAGTCGTTTTATATCCATTTTTTAAATTAGTAATTATTAGTTATATTCTATATTTTAAATATGTTACGATTTAACTAGAGGAGTTTTTTTTTTTTTTTTTTTTTTTTAAAGGATACAAGCTCCACATTTGGTCCTCCATTTTTTTCTTTTTCTTTTCTTCTGAGGGAACATATAGGTCCATTGTTACCAATCATTGAATAGGAAGAGAATAAATAAACAATCCAAAGGTTGTTGGATCACCAATTGTATATAAAGAGCTTGCTATGTATACATCTCACTTTTTCCGAAAAGATTAGTCATAAATAAAGGTATGTAACCATCATTATTTATAATTAAAGGACTTTGACCAACTTAAAAACGTAATATGCTAATTAGAGAACCAGACACTCAAAAAGGATCTGCCAAACTAAATGGGGTCAAAGTGGATTAACAACTTCAATATTGTTGCCTAAGTAATTTTTTCCCCCTTTTATATTGCTTAATTATATTTTAAAATAATTGCAAATTAATGGGGCATACATTTGCATGTTTGGAATTTATTCATATTTATACTATAACACTACTTTTATCAATGTTTTTTTAATTTTTATTTTGATTGATATTACCACGTAACTAAAAATCAATTCAAAGTGAAAATACTATAATCTCCAATGCAAAATATACATACTTACATACATAATACATATATATATATATAGAGAGAGAGAGAGAGAGAGAGAGTGTTGTGAGAACTTAAATTTTTTTTTTACACATTAAGTATTAGTCTTCAGTTTGGTACTTTTACATCATATATTAAGTTATCCTATTATTCTTTTAATTTATTTACTTACATTATATTCCTAAAAAAAAATTATTTGAAACCCACTCGATCAAACATTTTTTATGATAGTAAATTATATACGTATTACCTTGTCTTTTTAATTATTTGTACAAATTTTACATAATATGTGCCAATGATTTTTTTTGTTTCCCCTCTCGATCCAAACATGATCATTGACGCATATTATCATTGATCGATTAATATACATATTATGATTTAACTAATGCTTACGTGCAAAACATGACACGTGCTTGCAATCTTATCAATGTTAGTATTTACATTTGTTGGCCCAATGTGATTTAATAGCAACTTGTCCAAAACAAGAGAAACAAGCAGTAGTCAGAAATTTAATTATGTTAATTTAATACCATGATTATTAAGGTTTACTTAATTAAGATAGACTGGCAGCATCTTTGTCCAACAAAACATGCATGCAACATCGTAATTTGAGGGGAGCTAGAACAATAAAGCTCAATCATGCAGGCAAATTTCAATGCAAGTAGCAAATGTTAGAATAAAATCTTTTGGTTGATATTTATGTTGTATAATTAATAATCAATAGATAAATATGCATAAGCGTACCTGAATCCGTAACGTTAAATTGTTCTCTATAATTGTGTGGTTCGTGTTCTAGATTAACACGTATATTTTAGAGAGTCCTTTAAATCTATTTCTGATAATAGGATGTAAAAAAAAATAGAACGTTACGTTTGATCTATGGACCATAATTACTTATATAAACAATTTTTCTTATTACCTCTAAGTATTTCTATTTCAGTCCATTATAAAAATCAACGGCAAATAGCAAATGGCCTACCTATCTTTTCATTTCCACTCACATAGTTGCTTTCCCAGGGGACATAAAATATCATGTCTCTCTTCTATTACTGCTTTGGGACTCAGTATATTGTTATTGTTACTCAATTTGGAATCTTGACTACTTCTATTTCTCTTTGTGGTTAGTAAGTTGTCTCTTAATGATTTATTTTTATTTTTTTTTTATTTTGGGTAGCATGCAAAGCCACTGTTGAAAAATAATCACATTAGCTGCCTTTTCTTTGAGTTTGGTAGCCCATCAAAATTTGGGAAGAAAAGTTTAACCAAGATAAAAACAATTTTATGATAATTACCTTTGTACGGATATCGATGCTTCATGCAAAAAGAAATAATTAAAGAAACTGTATAGGAGATTATGATAAGAACTTCACTGCTCAATCAGGAGAAAAAAACAATTAATGCCCATGATTTATATACATGGCAACACTCATCAAAGCTTTGATTGCTATTAATTCTGCTTCATTTGCTATAAACAAAGTGATGATAACGAGGGGGCAACCACTTGATACTTGATATTTTAGCCGATCATGCATAAAAAAAGTATTTATACACATATAAAAAAAAAGATTAAAGAGAAACGTTGTTTTGTTTACATTTTCTGCCTCTGATATGAAAAAAAAAAAAGAAAAAAGAGTTGTTAAATTTTATGTCCAAGAGAATATTAGCACAGTGGAAAACCACTTTTTCTTGACAACAGAGAACGGGACAATCAATTAATAATATCATATCCTTTTTAATTGTCACACAATTAGTTCTATTCGCTTTCAAACGTTCTCATAGAATACAAATTAGTCGCAGCCATACAACGTACAATCAGGGCCGGCCCGGCCCTAGAATACTGGCCCTTAGGTAAAATTTATTTTATGAGGTTTTCTTACATTCAACAACTTTAACACTCAAAGAAATATAAAAAAGTTCAAAATTTAATTAATATATAACTATATCTTAATTTTTAACAATAATCAACAGGATCCGAAGAAATTTCGAAGAAAAAAAATAATCAATTCAAGAAACTATTTTTTTTTTTCACTTCAAAAGTGAACCAATAAATGTAATAATTTTCTTTGTAGAGATGTGCGCAAGAAATTTCTTAATCTAAAAAAAATTAAGAAATTAATTAATTTTTTTCTTGAAACAATAATAATGAATGAATTAACAGTTTAATATTATTAATTATAATTCTTTAACATTAAGATTATAATTTATAGAATATGTATTAAAAAATTTTAATTGTAGGATAATTATTAATTAGAGAGAGGTTTTAAAAAAAGATTTTCCTATTGTACATAACTTAAAAATTTATTAATTTAAGTATTATTAGATATGCACTAAAAATATGTGGTCTTTTCAAAATACAGGGCCTTAGGCGACCGCCTAATTCGCTTATGCTTAAAGCCACCCCTGCGTACAATATATTGTTTATGTTGATGAAAATAATTTTATATTATCTCATAGAAAAAAGTATAGTATCACTCAAAATTAATAACATAGTTTAATATATATATATAAATATTTTAATTAAAAATTCGTGACTATATTAAAATAAGAAATAAGTTAATAAATAAAAAAAACATAAATTTTAACATAATATATTTTATTCTACAGTATTAAATTAAAGTGCATACATTTACACATGAGAAATATCATCGATGCTATTCAAAAATCATAAACAACAAATTGTATAGGTGGTTGGGTTACTCGTGGCTAGAATTGCTTAATAATTACAAGGAAAAAACATCTGGCTGCATGGGCACCCGCATGTGAGCGGCAGCTAAGTAAGTTCTTACTTTTCACTGTCAAGCTGGGGGGCCACTGAGCTTCTTTTTCATCTTTTATTTCTTGACCACGTTCAAATCACCTCGTTATATCTAACCCTAAACATGAAAAAAGGCGAAAGAAAGTGTAACATTTGATGATCATGAGTTGGGCGTTGGGGTGAGAGAGAGAACGAGAAAGAGAGATTCAGCTACATATGGCTATCATATTTTATTTAAATTTGCTGTGGGCGCATCTAAAAAGAGGACAAATGATAAGGGTTACATATGATGTATTCAAATATAACAACCATGCTCTACTCATACAAAATCCCAACACCTTTTGTTATTTTCTAGCATCAAAACAACACTCAACAAGTACTCTTCCTCTTTCTTCAATTCTTTTATTATTATATATAATCATTATTATTATCAATTGTATAATTAGCATTATCAAGCTGGAGAATGCTATGAAGCTAAATACAATTGATAATATATATGTAATTGCTTGTGGGACACATGGCCGCAAATTAAATGACCCAAGTCAATATATGATGAACTCAAAATAAATACAAGCCTTTTCTCTGTTTGATTTATTGAAAGCTAAGCTTTTATATCAAAAAAAAAAAAAAAAAGTAGCAATAAGATTGTGAGTGAGAGATGTAGGGCCCAAGAGGAAGGGACTAATCAATTGCACACACAGGGAGACATTGACTGGCTTCCATGTTATACGTATTGTAATAAAATAATAAATTAACCAAAAATTCAATCATTTCTACCGATTTTGGCGCGTGTGGATCACATAGCTAGAGTTGGGATTGGGGAGTGAAAGCAAACGACTAGTTTCATTTTAGATTTCATGTAATTTATTTAAACAGGGGAAAGAGAAGCGCAGAGAGTAAATATTTGTGTCAGGAAGTTAGGGGTAAGAGAACGTGCACAAATTAACAGATCTAGATCCACTCCACGGTCCACACACACACACTCTGCCACTGCGACCCCGTCTTTTTTTTTTTTTAAATTCCAAGGAGAGAGACTGAGAGAGTTTTTATAGCCTTGACTGACTGCAAGCCCACTGTTAACTCTTGCTCAGACCCAGCAGCTAGGCAGTACTGAGTGTGAGAAGTAATGAGAAGCAGGCAGCAAAGCAATTGATGGTTCCCTTCTTCAGCCACTGCGCTGCAATAGCTTCTGCTACTACCATATAATATAGCTGCTGAGAGTCTTCGAAAGTGGGCGGTGGTTTATCCATGTATACTTAGGCTTTGGCTATTGTAGTAAATTTCCTGAGATCAGATAAAAATTAAAGTGCTCTTGGTGGTTGGTCAAGGTTCTCTCACGGGTAAGGCCGTACTCTCTCAGTCTCATGCCCTGAAATTTTTTTTGTCAATTTTAATTTTGGTACAGGAACCGAGGGATAAGTTGTAAATTCTCCCCTTTCCACTCCCCACTTGCTATTGTTAAGTTTGCTGTATAAAGAAATTCAACTACCAAGATTTTTGCTTCCTTTTAACAAAGGGCAATTCTCATCAGCATCCATGCACTTCTTAATATTTTTCAACAACTTTTAATCACCAAACCACACGAGAATACTCTCTCCCCTTTCATCAACTTTCTTTTCGTGTGACCTTTTTCTTTTCTTGGGTTTTGCAGGAATAAGAAAAAGAGGAGAGACACTGCAATTCTACTCACTCATCATCATGGGACTTGGAGGAGAAAGTTTGGTAGGTAGGGCTTGTTGAGAAAGAAGTTTTACTTGTAAAGTGAGACCTTTCACTTCATCACTACCCTTCTTACCCGTTAGCTCCAGCTTAGCAGCCTTAGCTCTAGTTCCTCACTCACTCTCACTATTCTAAAAAATTAAACCAAACATTTTGAAGGACTTGGGGTTGGTGTAAAATCTACACCCAACCCAAATCCCCATCATCATCATCGCTTCACCATAATCATCATCAATCATCTAAGGTTGTTTCTTGCTAGCCATGGATGGTTATGAGGCAACAAGAATTGTTTTCTCAAGAATTCAAAACTTAGACCCTGAAAATGCTTCTAAAATCATGGGTCTACTTCTCCTTCAAGACCATGGTGAGAAAGAAATGATTAGGTTAGCTTTTGGCCCGGAAGCACTTGTCCACTCAGTGATTCTCAAAGCTAGAAAAGAGCTTGGTCTCTCTTCAAACTCACCTAACTCACCTTCAACTCCATCTTCCCCTTCTCCTTTTATAGCAAGGCAAAACTCCTCTTCCTCTAGGCTTCTTGGTAGCAACAATCTCCCTCCTCTCGCAATACCAAGTGGCACTTCTTGGAGCACTGCTGTCACTGATCTCCCAAACCCTGATGACTTGATTCCTCAAACCACTACCACAATGAATTCTTCAGCTCTGCCTTTTTATGGAAATGGAACTGGAAGTGGATCATCTGATGTTATAGATGAATTTCAACTCCATGATCAACTCTCTTTCCTGAATGAAAGCTCCCAAAATCTTGGCAACAAAAACCAAGATTTGTTCTACCCATCACAGATGGACTTATCATCAAGCCCGCCAAATGATGCTACTGATTCCATGCTTTTCCCTTCGTATTGGGGAGGAGGCTCCTCTGTTCACAGAAGAAGCTGCTCAGTGAGTGATGTTTTGGGCTCTTCTTCTGATGATTTGAACTCAGGACTTGGATGGAGGCCATGCTTGTACTTTGCTAGAGGCTACTGCAAGAATGGAAGTAGCTGCAGATTTGTACATGGTGGAGAAACTGGTAGTGGAAATCTGATGGGTTCTGATGTTGCTGCTACTTTGGTTGGTTCACCTAGCAAGATGGAGTCAATTGACCATTGCCATGAGCTTCTTAGATCTAAATCTGCAGCTGCTGCTCAAGTACAGCAACAAAGATTAGCTGCTGCTTCTCAGCTCATGGGATCATCTTCTTTTCCTTACTCTCCGAAAAGCATGAACTTGTTTCTCCAGCAGCAACAAAATGATACTCAGAGGTACTTAATTAGTCCCTGATTAATTGGCCGGTCAAAGCTCTGATAATTTATGTTGTCAAGTTTCTAATTATGAAAAATGCTATAGGGCTGCTGCTGCTGCTTTGATGCTGAATGAGGATATGCACAAGTTTGGCCGATCTAGGCTTGAAAGAAACGATTTTCCGATCAACGGCGGTGCTGGAATAGTGAATCCAGCCTCAAGGCAAATTTACTTGACTTTTCCAGCTGATAGCACGTTCAGAGAAGAAGATGTTTCAAATTACTTCAGGTTTCTTGATGATTCGACGTGTTAAATTTATTAGTTTGTTTCTGCAAGTTGAAAGACTGAGTTTTTTTTTCCCTTGTTGTTTTTGAAGTATCTATGGACCTGTGCAAGATGTGAGGATTCCATATCAGCAGAAGAGGATGTTTGGATTTGTCACTTTTGTCTATCCTGAAACTGTTAAGATTATTTTAGCCAAAGGAAACCCCCATTTTGTTTGTGATGCAAGAGTGCTTGTTAAGCCTTACAAGGAGAAAGGAAAAGTTCCAGACAAGTACAGGCACTTGCTCTCTTCAATCTCTGTACTTTTCATTTTCTCTTTGGATTTTATTTCTGGTTGTTCACAATTCTTTTGAGTTTCTTTCTTTCTTTCTTTTGAAATTAAAAAAATAAAAAGAAGATACTTTGCTTATTTATTTGCAGGAAGCAACAGCAACAAGTTGAACGAGGAGAGTTTTCTCCTTGTGGAACCCCAACTGGGCTTGATTCAAGAGACCCTTTTGACCTTCAACTTGGTAAGAATTAAGAAGCCCCCAAAAAAAAAATCGTTTTCATTCATTTCATTGCAGTACCAATTGGATTTTCTTTAATTTCTGGCTTTTGTTGGTCTTTCCAGGAGCAAGAATGTTCTATAATAATACTCAGGACATGCTGTGGAGGAGGAAAATGGAGGAGCAAGCTGATTTGCAGCAAGCCCTGGAGCTTCAAAGTAGAAGATTAATGGGGCTACAACTTCTTGATGTTAAGAAGCATCATCATCACAGGGCTCTTTCTACTGGCAGCCCAATTCCTTCCCCAACTCACTCTCCCAATATTTTCCATCAAAATCTTGTCTTTCCTCCACTTCACAGCAGCAGTACAGAACCTCTACAAGGTACAAATCTTCATTTGTTTAATTTTTAGATGAAACTGAAGAGACTGAGAATTTAATTGATTTTTTTTTTTAACAGAGAATGGTTCAAGCCCTTTGCCTGTTGCTGCTGCTGAGAAGCATGTTGCAAATGGCAAGGAATTCACCATCTGTGAAGAAAATGTCAATAGAAAGGATACCTCCCTCGATGGAAACAATGCTGTGCCAGAAAAGTAAGAATCTTTAGCTTCTTAATCACATCTGCAAAACCCAGTAGTAGGTGAATGTTGTTCTTTACCTTACATTTTTATTAAGATGATTCTGTATTAGATCATGCCAGGTCTTTTTTTTTTTTAAATTTTTTGTTTTCTGTTTGAACTTTTTCATTTGACTTGATGTATAATTATTATTTTTTCCAATTGAATCTTGTGGCAGCTTGGAGCACAATCTTCCGGATAGCCCCTTTGCATCTCCTACCAAAGGCACTGGAGAATACTTTTCAGCTTTCTCAAATAATGCCAATGGGACCGAAAAAGATGCCGCAACATCTTCTGCCAACAATAATTTGGTTTCTTCTAACTTAACCACTGCTAATGCTTCTCTAGACATGGCGTCTTTTAAATCTTTTAACTGTCAAATGCCCAGGTAAAAAAGAAGTATCCCCCGCCAAATTGTTACTTCATGAATCATCATCAAAATGCCTGAAATTTTGGTTCTCTTTTGCATTCAGGTTCTCATCTGGGCATGGAGCAGCTATAGGCATGTACACGGGCACCGGTGGACCGACTTGTCCGGTGGGAAATTAGCTTTCTTCTTTTACTTGGGTAAAATTCAAATCATTAACTTTGGATTCTCATTCTCGCACTACACAATGAAACAAATTTTGTCGCCTTGTATTGACATTTGTTGGTTTGTTTAACAGGAGAATTATGAAGAATAACCAAACAAACCCAAAAAAAAAAATACAACTTATATCAGAGAACTTATATCAGAGACGACTGTAGGGAACCACCACCGCTGCTAATCCTACCACCATCGTCATCTTCATCCTATATGTTTCGTCATGGGTATTGGGTACTATACTGCTGCTACTTACTACCATACAAATTTGCATACGTAAAAAGGCTGTGAAGGAAGTGGGGTCACCCATTCCTTTCTTTGTTGTACTATTTTTGTCTTTAATTTCAGTAGTTGATGAAGTTTGGACCAAAGGTTAAGAAAGAAAAGAAGAGAAAGAAAGAAAGAAAGAATACAAAAGAAGAAGAACCATCACAGTCAAATGTTATAATTTGTAGCTGTAACTTATTTACTTCCCTTGAACTGTAATTTTCTCACTTCCCTTCCCTTCCCTTCCCACCTTTCTTTTTTTTTTTTAAATTTTTACCACTCCTGGCTTTCGCAGAAGGAACAGAGAAAAAGCCCTTATTTAGTGTTAGTTTGTTAGTCTTTTTGTACAGCAGAAGCAGAATCCAAAGAAGAAAAGAGAGGTAAAAGCACTTTGTGACTACAATGGTTTTGTTTGCTACCCATTTCGGGTAAAAAATGAAAATTGTTGGGAGTTTTGGGTAGCTTCTTGGGTACAGAGAAAGGGAAGGTTGGAAAAGAAATTGTCCATTTCGGTTACAAAAGTATCATTGTATTGTATTAGTTGTTTAGATAAAAGAAAAAAAATAGCCAAAAAAGTTTCATATACTTTTGTCAATGGTCCTGTGTGGGACTTTTTTTTTTGGTTTAAAATTTGGTGCCATTGTTGAAGGGCAAAGGAGAAAGGGCCACAAAAGCACAATATCACATGGTGAGCTGACACTGCACGTGATTGGTTTTTCAGTAATCTAACAGCAATTCAATGAACGTGCCAGCTTGCTTGTGGGTCGTGGCCAGCACCAATTGCTATACGCTAGGTGCTGCCCCCATGTGATTGATGCCACTTTCTCTGCATAAATTATTTGTACATTGGGTTCGGTCCCTCCTTATTATTATTATTATTATGATATATTTTTTTTAATAAATCATGGCCTCTTTAAATATTATTACTCCTCTCTGAAGGCCCTCTCGAGTCAGAGTCATTGGCAGGAAAGGACACAGAAAAAACACAAGAGCACAGACAGAGATCTTATTATTTATTAAAAGAAAAGTCGATTGTGATGAGCGCACACACGTATTGACAAAAGATCAGTGTTGGGGTGCAGGAATCTATTGGGTTCCGTTCCGTGCTTTTGTGCGTGTGTCGACACTGTTGCGTTGCCTACCCTTTCTAACTTTAATTTACTTTCTTGAACTCTTTTAAGGCTTTTTAGCATTGGGTTCGGTCCGTAATCAAAAGCTTAAAATTGGATATGCACAAGCAAAGCAACCTGCTGACCGACCCGAGGCTGCAGCTTTCATGTTTATTTAATAATTAATTTTAAGACACGTAGACATAGCCACATAGGGCCGGTGCTGTGATGGGCCAAAATTTAACCAAATGGTGCGTGCTCATTGGCTGAGTTAATGACTTGTGTCTTGTTTTTAAATTATTACGAGTCATAATTCCAGTTTGATAGACTTAAGATTTGTTTTGTCCCCACTAAGAAATGTTTATTAGGAGTTAAAATGGCTTACGGTTCCTGATAATAAGTGAAATGAAAGCGATGGACGGCGATGTATTTGGATTTCATTACTTGCAATCTTTGAATTGGGTGGATACACAATGTATGTGTTTGTGGCGGCCTGCTTTCCCGGCTTCTCTTCTTTCGGCTGTCATTTCAATCTTTTCTTTCTCTCACATTTGATTTGAACATATTTGTTCATTCAGTTAAGTAATCATTTAGGATGCCAATTGCCAATCTGCTATCTATACATATTTTTTCAAATGAGCGGTTGGGCGTAAATCCACCTTTTCTTTTCTTTTCTTCACACATTCATATATCACCGATTGAGGTGGTGGATCATCATTCCAGCCCCTTTATTTACTAATTTAGTTATCTTACACACGATGGGACACCAAACATTATAGAATTGAGCAATATTTTTTTTCAATTCTTCATAAATTTTTTTTATTATTGTTCAGTACATCTTTAATTGTTTAATTAAATCTAACGATTTTTAATTCTGAAATGTTTGTTATCCGATTACGTAAGCTCACGGTTACCTTTCTTTACATAATAAATCGTATGAATCGTAAAAAACAACAATGAGGATTGGTTGAGGTTGACCGATGGGGTTTTTATACGAATTGTGTAGAATCATATTCATCAATCAGAATCGAACAATGGAAATTGAAAGGGAAGAGACGTTTTTGCTTTTCCTTGTGTTGTGTGAGGGGGAGGGGGTGAGTGAATGTCACACTTGCATGTGAGTGCACATGATGATAATTGATATGATCATATCATCATCTATGCCTCTATCCCTATCCCTGTGCCTATGCCTATGATAAATTACTTTATAGTTTCAACTACTTTTCTACATGTGCATGATAATTAATTTGTACAATTGTTTAGACAAGGACACATCAGCTGAGCTGAGCTTCTACTATCATGCAAAGGCAGAGACAAAGGTAAATGCAAATGGTACAATTAAAGTCATGAAAAATAATTATCATAAAATATCACTCGCTGTTCAAAAAAATAAACCCAAAAAAATGGTGAAACATTACTTACTACATTCGCAATTTCGCATTATTAAAAAAAAAAAAAATATATATATATATAATAATAATAATAAGGGGGAAAAAGAGAGCTTGAACTCAACAGTAAACTTGCAATCCCAAGTCCCAAGTATTTTTCACTCAAGAGTCACGGTCAAATGCCAATGGCCATCGGTTAAACGATTACTGCTGGTCCTGGAATCCCAAAAAAAAAAGAGAAAGAAGACTTAGTTGTCTTTGGATTTTTCATTCGGACAGGCTAAAGTAAATGTTATGGGCTTGTGATAGTTTGGGTGAACATCATATTGGGCCAGATTTTTTGGACATTGTCGCTGTAAATTAAGCTATATGATATGACAATTGAATTGAGCGAGCAGCGATCATCAACATGGAGAAGAATTTGACAAGGCACTAATAAAAATGAAAAACGAATTATTATCATTTTCATTATTCTTAATCTAAAATTAGGTTAAGTTATGTTCAGGACAGGAATTTCACCGGGCCACGAGTTACATGGACTCTTTTTCGATTGAAATAAAGTTGTGCTTGATTGAAAATTTTAGTTTATTTGGTATGTGATTTACCTGGTTCTGTTGTGTAGTCTGAAGAGTAAGGTACAAAAGTATATTCAGCCATTGATTGATATGCCTTAAATAAGTTCAATAAGAGTAAGGTATAAAAGTATATTCTAATATATATATATATATGTATATATTAGAATGATTGGTTCTCCATTAACTCATTTCACAAGGGATTCCCTTATTAGCTAAGGTCCTCTAAGTGAGTTTAGCCAATGGTTCAATGCAAATTGAATATCAACTTGATATATCTTTACCTTTCAAACCACAGCCCATAATGATTGCCCAACACAGTAGATTGGATCCACCATAAAATACATATATTATGGGTTGAACTGGGTCTTTGGGCCTAATATTAATTTTTAAGTAATAGTGAAATATATAATACTTTATGTATTTGGCCAAAAAGACTTATATTTCAATTAAATTAAAAGAAAATAGTCCATACACTGCCTAAGTATTTCAATTCATTTTTTTAGCAATTATTTGAAAGTAAATGCAATTCATTTTGAGCCCAAATTAACATTAGGGATTAATTAAATTCTCTTAACTCTATTATAATCCCACAATTATATGAGTATACTCTAATCATTAATCTCAAGAATGAGGCAAAGAAATATCAACTCCATGGATCAGAAGGCGAAAAAGTGGTTGACAATTTTAATTGTGTTTGATAACATAAAATATAGAGAATAGATTTTTGAATAAAACATAATAAGAACATAAATATTAGAAATTCATTCATTAATTTATAATATACAACTTTCACTAAGTATTAAATGTTAACATGTAATTGGCTCAGTCAAGTCAGTTTTGCCAGTTGTATTTGCTGTACGTATATATATGGATGTATATATATATCGCTCAGATGATCTGTCTCTTAGTTCCCGCCATTCACGCCAGATTTTGAACGTTTCCACTTTCAATTCAACAAACAAAGCTTGAAACATGATACCCCTAATCACTAATCACTAGCTAATTAAGCTAAAGCCTAAAGCAAGCTCTCGTTCTTCTCTGTAAACTTTTAATGTTAATTTGTTCGTAAAATTAAACACCTATACATATATATATCAAACTCAAACCTAGGCAGCCACTACATCTTCGTAATTAGTGAATAAGGAATATGGAAAATTACTTGAAAAAGAATTTCGACGTGGATGCGAAAAGGCCATCGGAGGAGGCACTGATGCGATGGAGATCTGCTGTTCGACTCGTCAAGAATCCTCGCCGCAGGTTTCGTATGGTCGCCGATCTCGCTAAGCGTGCCGAAGCAGAAAGAAAGCGCAAAAAACTTCAGGTTTTTTTTTTTTTTTCACTTCTATTTAATTTTGATATTATATGCTGTTGGATCTTGCAATTTCCATGCTAGCTTTATTGTTTGATAAATGTTTTCATCATCTGATCTATCCAAACCGATTCATCTTTTTCTCTAAACTTTTACGTGTCTATGCGCTCGTGCTGATCACACATGATGAATTCGAGATTTAGCGTATAATCTCTCAGGAAAAATGTTAATGCACACATGATGCCAAGACTGCATATCTCTCTTTTCTTTCCCGTATGAATGTGTGTTGGTATCGTTTAATACGCATCCAACATCAGTGTAGCGTAAAGAGATAAGCCTTCACTTTAAAATATGTAGATATATATCCACACCTAAAAATGATTAATTACATATTTCCAATCATTTATTGGTTTCACTTAAGAATCTGATCGATTTGTTTGCTTCGTAATGATTCCATAGGCAACAAGAAATGCTTAGTGCCAATATTGGCAATACTTGTAGTATGAAACGAATTAGTCAAATTCAGTAGTTGTGACAGAGAAATAATTCATCAAAGAAGACTATTCAAAATTGAAAATCTCAGTTTATGTAGTCACCTTCTGTAGTTTTATTCTTCTCGCATGACAATTTAATTGTTCATTCATCACCCTCAACTGTTTTTGAGTAAATTAGGAAGAGGTTGGGTGGCTAACGGGTTGAATTTCTTGAATGACATCAAGCATTCAATGTTTCAATTAAAAGTACTATCCATTATCAGGCGGCCAATGTGGCGACTAATGGGGTTCTTGCATTGGCATTTGGCCGGCTTCAATTTTCAATTCGCTAAATTCTGAGAACTTGGAAACCACTATAATTGTATTTACTACAGTACTAAAGTGTATTGTATAGACCACTATAATTCTTAGAACTTGGAAACGTTCAATTCCGGTCTAAAATTCATATCCTTAGGGTGTTTGGGTAGTTATACCTTAAAAACTATGCTGATATGATTTTTCATTTATATGATGAAAAATCTATTATATATTTAATAATTTTGTTAAAATTATTATTTAAAAAATTATATTTACTACATACTATTAACTTTTGTTTCATAGTTAGAATTTTTTTTTTTCACAACAGCTGTAACTTAAAAGATATAGCACCTCAATCCATCCCAAATGGACCCTTATATGATAGAAGCGACCGATGATGTGTACAAAGAGTTATACATAAACACGGATTTTATATTTTAGTGAAATATATTCTTTTTTACTCTTTTAATATTTTTGTGTAATTTTATCATTTTATGTGCAACTTTTTATACCCATGTGATTGTTGAATCCAGGCTGCTGAATTTGGCCTAATATTCACAGACTATTTAACCAATTTTGACTTTCTTGAATGTTGCTTTTAACTTCAGAAGCTATAAAGTAGATTCTTGGTAACATGGATTTATCAATTCTTCTCTTGTTTCCAAGCGTGGAAAGTGCCAGTAAAGTAGTAGGAGGGCTTTAACTTTGATAGAAAATCTTTCAGATATTTGAATCCTATTTTGATCTTTAATTTTATAACAGTAAAAGTGATGCCATGCTATGTATAAGATGTAGGTGGCTTCAGCCTTCAAGATATGTTTATGAATTCAAACTTTTAACCTATTATAGGCGCATAGAGGACAATGTGTTATAATTAATGTTGAAATCGCTGACGATGACCCAAATCCGGTGTACCATTTTTTCCCCGAGTTGGAAATTTATTGTGGGACAAATGCAGGTCATTCATTGAGTCAAAATATTTCTATTATAGAATGAAATAGAACGTCATAATATGAACTATCCATACCAGTCAATTATATTCTTTAAATGGAAACTAGATTATCATTGTCTTCAACTTGAGCTGACATTCAAAGAAAATGTAGAATATACGAGAGATTGGACAACTGTCCAGGAACATTAATTTAAACATTTGTATATTCATTTACTATAAATAACAATTTATTTGGTAGTTTTCAAAATAATATATCGATGACAAGATTGTATTGAGTTATTGTAGGAATTTTTTTTGTCAATGTGCAGTTTTACTGTGTAGAAGTTATTAGAAAGAGCTATTCACAATCTTGTTTATCTTTGACTATTATGAGTTACTTTGTAGAAGTTATATCCATGACAAGATTTTATTGAGTTATTAGGAATTGTTATATGTTTGCAAATGAAGTGCTGTGCTGTGGGTGTAAAGCAACAGCAGGTGTTGCATTTCCAGAGCAAAGCTGAATGTCGAAATATAGCCTTAGTTCATTCGCTTGGTTTGCTTTTCTGCAGTTCATAGCCTTGTGTTTGTTTGGCAGGAAAAGTTGCGAGTAGCTCTTTACGTGCAAAAAGCAGCATTGCATTTCATCGATGGTATGGTCTCATCAATTCATGAATTTTTAATTTATCAATCTTCTTGTTGCTTTTCCAATTTGCATACTTTCTACGTAATGCAGCTGGCAGTCGTCCAATTGAGTACAAGCTCTCCCAAGAGACCCTGCTAGCTGGTTACGGCATTGAACCTGATGAACTAGAATCCATTGTCCGATCCCACAACAAGAAGGCTGTGGAATCCCATGGAGGAGTTGAAGGCTTAGCTAGAGAAGTCTCAGTGTCTTTGCATGATGGCGTTGTCTCTGAGGAAGTATCCAATAGGCAAACTGTATATGGCTTCAATCGATATGCTGAGAAACCTGCAAGATCATTTTGGATGTTTGTCTGGGAAGCTTTACATGATTTGACTCTCATAATTCTCATGATCTGTGCTGCAGTTTCCATAGGTGTCGGTATCCCCACTGAAGGCTGGCCAGATGGTATGTATGATGGGCTGGGTATAGTACTTAGTATTTTACTTGTAGTGATTGTCACTGCTGTTAGTGATTACAAGCAGTCGCTGCAATTCAAGGCCCTGGATAAGGAGAAGAAAAACATAATTGTTCAGGTGACTAGAGATGGATACAGAAAGAAAATTTCTATTTATGATTTGGTTGTAGGAGATATAGTTCATTTGTCCATTGGGGATCAAGTTCCTGCAGATGGGATCCTACTATCAGGTTACAACTTAACAATTGATGAATCTAGCTTGTCTGGTGAGACTGAGCCAGTGCACATAAACAGAGACAGGCCTTTTCTTCTATCTGGAACAAAAGTTCAAGATGGCTCTGGCAAAATGTTGGTGACTTCAGTTGGAATGAGAACTGAATGGGGAAGGCTGATGGTTACTTTGAGTGAAGGAGGAGAAGATGAGACGCCGTTGCAGGTGAAGCTTAATGGGGTTGCTACTGTAATTGGGAAAATTGGTTTACTTTTTGCTGTGCTGACATTTTTGGTTTTGACAGTAAGGTTTTTAGTAGAGAAGGCACAGCATCATCAGATTAAAGACTGGTCTTCAATTGATGCAATGAAGCTTTTGAATTACTTTGCCATTGCGGTGACTATAGTTGTAGTTGCAGTCCCTGAAGGATTACCATTGGCAGTAACACTAAGTCTTGCTTTTGCAATGAGAAAACTAATGAATGATAAAGCACTTGTTAGGCATCTTTCTGCATGCGAGACAATGGGTTCTGCTAGTTGCATTTGCACAGATAAAACAGGTACATTGACTACAAATCATATGGTGGTGACCAAATTATGGATATGCAATGAAGCTAAAACAATAAAGAGTAACGACAATGAAAAATTGTTGAAGCCCTCAGTCTCTGACGCAGTACTTAATATCTTTTTGCAGTCTATATTTGAGAATACTGGCTCAGAAGTAGTTAAAGATAAAGACGGCAAGACAAACATTTTGGGTACTCCAACTGAGAGGGCTATATTAGAATTTGGTTTGATTTTAGGTGGTGATTCGACAGTTCATAGAGAGAGGTCAGCTATAGTGAAAGTTGAACCTTTCAATTCAGTCAAGAAAAAGATGTCAGTGTTAGTATCTCTTCCTAACAATGGAGGATTTCGCGCATTCTGCAAAGGTGCCTCAGAAATAATTTTGAACATGTGTGACAAGATTATTAATGCTGATGGGAAAGCTGTGCCTATTTCCGAAGAGCAGAGAAAGAACCTAACTAATGTGATAAATGGTTTTGCTAGCGAAGCTTTGAGAACTCTATGCTTGGCATTCCAGGATATTAAAGGCAATTCTAAAGCAGAAAGCATTCCTGAAAATAATTATACACTTATAGCTGTTGTTGGAATTAAAGATCCTGTTCGCCCTGGAGTTAGAGAAGCTGTTGAAACTTGTTTAGCTGCTGGGATTACTGTGAGAATGGTCACCGGTGATAATATTCATACTGCCAAAGCCATAGCTAAAGAATGTGGCATCTTGACTGATGGGGGTTTGGCAATTGAAGGAACGGATTTTCGTAGTAAGAATCCACAGGAGATGCAGGAGTTAATTCCAAAACTACAGGTTCAGTATATACATTTTATAACTTAAAAGGTTTTCTGAAAAAAAAAAATCTCTGCACTAATCCTTAAGACTATGTATGCAGGTTATGGCTCGATCATCACCTACAGACAAACACATATTGGTTACTCAATTGAGGAACGTATTCAAAGAAGTTGTTGCGGTGACTGGTGATGGCACCAACGATGCTCCTGCTTTGCATGAGGCTGACATTGGACTTGCAATGGGTATTGCGGGCACAGAGGTTCATTACTTTCCTCATTTTGTAGCTCTTGAATTTTCATATTTTTTACTTGATATCAATGGCTAAGCAGTTAGCATCTTATTCCTGCAGGTTGCAAAGGAAAATGCCGATGTAATCATAATGGACGACAACTTCACAACTATAGTGACTGTTGCGAGATGGGGTCGTTCAGTGTATATCAACATTCAGAAATTTGTTCAGTTCCAGTTAACAGTCAATATTGTGGCTCTCATAATCAATTTTGTTGCCGCGTGCATCACAGGTTTTGATCGCTATTGTCTTGTAACATACTATTATACTAGTTTAGACACTAGATTGATGATGAAGTTGACTAATGAAAATTATTGATCTAATTTTTCAGGCTCAGCTCCTCTTACTGCCGTCCAATTGCTTTGGGTGAACATGATCATGGACACACTTGGTGCATTGGCATTGGCAACAGAACCTCCACATGAAGGTCTGATGCAAAGACCTCCTATTGGAAGGAACGTACATTTCATCACCACGACGATGTGGAGAAATATCATTGGCCAGAGCATCTACCAGATTATAGTCCTTGGAGTCCTGACCTTCTGTGGCAAAACGATTCTCAAACTCTCCGGTCCAAATGCTACTTTAATTCTCAACACCTTCATATTTAACAGCTTCGTTTTTTGCCAGGTAATGTTTACCGATTCAAGCTCATTGTTTTCAGTTTTCACTAAAGCATGGCAACATTGCGATCCAACTAAGACTAGACATATTTGCTATTGTTTGTGTGCTAGGTATTCAATGAAATAAACAGCAGGGACATGGAAAAGATAAATGTTTTCCGGGGCATTTTCAGCAGCTGGGTTTTCATAGCTGTCCTGGTTGCAACAGTTGGTTTCCAAGTCATAATAGTTGAATTATTGGGTACTTTTGCAACAACTGTACCACTTAACTGGAAGTTATGGCTGGCTAGTGTCGTGATTGGAGCTATAAGCATGCCTTTTGGTGTTTTGCTCAAGTGCATTCCTGTTGGGACCTGCACACCAGCGGCCAATTCCAAGCATCACGATGGTTATGAACCATTACCTACAGGCCCAGATCTTGCTTGAGGATATTAAATCGAACTTAGGCATGAACTACAGAAAATTCAAGTTTCTCAAGGGTAATACAACAAAATATCACGATTCCTTTTACCTTAGTTGTTCTGCAGGTTCTCCTTTTTTTTTTTTTTTTTTTTTTTTTTTTGGGCTGATTTTTATGTTACCAGTTTTAGTTGCAGTTCAATACGATTTTGTTTTCAGATATTTTCATTTGCTATTGTCAGAATTCCCATTTTCTTCTTCAGAAACAATTTGAAATCCTGATTAGTCTATGAAATTGGCCTGCCAAGTGGAGTTACAAATAAGATCCATCTGGCTGCTCAATTTAGTGTACACAAATGAATTATAGAAAATGGAACATTCAATTTAATTTCACGACTTACTCTCAGTCAGAGAGTCATCTATTAATCTTCAAGCCTGATAAACACACATTTCAAAGTTTCATGAAAAAAGTTGTCCCTCCAAGAATATTTTAGTAACATTCACACATCAAAATCGATACCAAATCTTAGGATTAGGTTTATGCATAATCCAAAGCTACAAAATGCGTGAGAAGATGACAAAAAACTAAAATTCTCAGTAGAATTTTGAATAATTTTCTCTAGCAGCTCCACACCTCACGTTGATATCTGCACAAGTAACATTCTTTTCAATGCTGCTTGTTTTTCGTTACCCTCCTCTGTTCTGAGAGCACTGGTTTGCCAAAATATTACTCAATGCATAATTATGAATGCTCAAGGCAGGAACATGTCCGGTTTCCTACTAATCCTGACAGAACCATTCCAAGAAAAATTTATATTAACAGTATAACTCATAGCATGCAACTTGGTCAAGACAAGGTGGGATCTACCAAGATAGCATAACAGCCTCGTACTGCAAAATTAACAGGATGTGTAACTCCAAAAGTAGTTAGCTTTAAACTGGTAGCCAAGCTCCTAACCAAACATCAAAATCCAGCTTTAAACAAAAGTAGTTAGCTTTAAACTGGTAGCAGGCTCCTAACCAAACAACAAAATCAAGTCTCAAGTGTCACAACTCCACCATCAAAGTGACTGCCTTCAGCACTTTCAGAATGGCTGACTTTTTAGCATACAATAACCCTAAAGAAAACAAGTTGTAAATGTGCTTCTCTCAAATTCAGCGAATGATTATCTCATTACCAGGATTTGCAAAGTAGGAAGAAAAATTTTCAAGAGTAAACGGGATTAACCTTTACATCTATACAACAAAATCCTCAAAACATTTTGACAAGTTCATGTCATTATCCAAAGCTACAACAAAGTTAAATGTAAAATATTAAAACTAATCAAGAGATCTTCTAGCGAGATGATGGCTCAGCAGGTATTCTGACAAACAACTTGCTTATATCTTCAGTGACAACATTGCTCCTGGCATGCCAAATTAAACAATCAGCAACAAAGTCTTTTTCATCATACAATAAGACTAAACAACTATATCAACAAAGAAGAAATTGAATTCAAAAGCCCAATCAACAGCACCAAGATGGTCTAGACTCTAAACAAAAGTATGCTTGTAATTGTTGTGTTTCTTATCAATTTAGAAAGCACAAGCACCGATTTTTTTTCCGGTTTTCGGTTTGGTTTGGGTTAACCTTAAAACCGAACGGTTTAAACTTACGAATCCGATCGGTTTTGAAATTCGGTTTGGTTCGGGTTAGTGAAAAAGAAAAAAGCTTACAAAATTATTAAAAAAAAAAAACCACACCCAAAGGCCGAAACCGATCAAAATGAAACACCCAAAAGCCAAACAAAATCAAAGCATACCCTAAGGAACTCATCTCTCAATCTCTCATCTCTCCCTACTGAAGATTGAAGCTGCTGGTTCCAGCTGCCGCCAATAGCCTCACGAGCCGTCGACAGCCTCTGAGCCTCAGCCCATGACAGCTGCAACCGCCAATAGGCTTACCGCGACAGCCTCACCCCATGTCAGCCTCATCTCTCTTCTCTAAATCAGCGTCAGCCCACAACAGCTGCACCATGGCAGCCTCAATCGACCACAGCACCTCACGACAGCAACCCACAACTGCAGCTCACAAGTCACGACAGCAGCCCAAGAGTCCACGATAGCAACCCCAGCAAACCAGCCTCAATAAATCAAGGTAAATTAATGGATTTTGTTGCTGCTGATTTGTTCGTTTGTGATTGAATTTGAAGCTGCTGATTTGTTCATTTGATGAATGTGAACGTCTTAAATATTAACTATAGATTGATTTTGTTGAATGGTTAGTCGGTTATAGAACAGATTCTGCACAAAAACTTTGACTTGAGGTAGCTGTTGAATAGTGATAGTATATTAGATTGATTTTGCTGTTTTGCTTTGTTCATTGTTTACAATAGTCGCTGCAACTGGAATTAGTAATGTGATCCGAAAATTGCAACTCAAACCGCATTGCAATCCGAATTAACAACTCCAACCCGAACCGAATCACGATCCCGAACCGAAATAATTTTTCAACCAGTTTGGGTTGAACTCTTCAACCCGAACCGAAAACCGGGAAAACCAAACTGAAAAAATTGGTACCCTTTTATATATTTGACAATCTGTGATTCCATTTCATAGCAGCTTTAGATTGAAAGTGACATCAGCTCAACTTCAAAAATGCCCTAGATTGGCATGCCAATTTAAATTAAATCTCCCAAAGAAAAGCAGGAGTGAATGGAGAACAAATTCATCACTTCAAAAATAACCCAAACAATGAAAAACATGTCTTCTAACCACTATGACTATGATATAACAAAAATCAAACATTTATAATTAAAAAAAAAAAGAAAAGAAATTACCCTAGACTGGCATGCCAATGCAAATTAATTAAAAGAGAATTCTCCTAAAGAAAAGCAGGATTGAATGGAGATCAAGATCATCATTTGGATTATAAGGCAAACAATGTAAAATGTGTCTTGCCAGTTCTACCAGCCACTATGATACATTATAACAAAAAGGAAAACTTTATTATAGAAAAACAACAATAATTCTTATTCACATTAAAAGAATGATACGACTGACCTTCCACTAAGCTGAGGCGGAACTAGCAAGCCACCGGCAGTATCTAGGACATTCTTGGAATTAGGCAAGCTTCCTCTGGGAAGTTTATTGCGACGAAGAGTGGAGGATACGCCGTTCGAATCTCTCTTGCGCGTTGCGTTTTCAGCCATCGCAGCCGCAACTCGAGAGGCGTGGTCAGTTCCTGAAGCCACAGGCATAGAGGTCGTATTCAAGAGAACAGAAGCGTCTGGAAGTTTCTCGAAAGCCCGCGGTGGTAATGAAGGCTGCGGCGGCGCAGTTTCCGGCCGTTGATTTGAAGTCGACGATCCAGATTTTCTACGCGGAGAAATGAGAAACCCTAGAATTAGTTGAATATAATTATATTGAATTTTAAACGAAAATAAAAGAGGAGAAGAGAAATTACCGAGGAGGAGGAGAAGGCTGATGTGTAGAAATTTGTGGTTGTTCGTTAGGGTTTCGTGATTGTTCGTCTTTCTGCTCTTGTTCTTCGGCCTCTGATACGTCGTCGTCTGAGGACGAAGCGTAGTCCACCAAAGACATCTCTCTCTGTCTCTTCGTAACCTAGCTGTCGCTGCCAATTCTGGCTTTCCGGATTTGTCTCCCTGACACCGTTTTCAGATTTTTGTTTTACCTTTTTAAATCGTTTTCAGAAATCAGAAAGAGTATCATTGACAAACGCTGCCGTTTTCTACAGACCGCCTAAATGTTGTCGGTTTTTACATTTTGAGCCAAACGACGTCGTCGTTTGAGACAGTGCGTATTATTGTATTGGCCCTTCTAAATTAAACGATGTCGTTTCAAAGAAAGGAAGCAATGGTAAAAAATAAATAATTATTTTTGTACAAACTAATATAACATTATATTATAAGTTGACTAAAAATAAAAAATAATAAAGATAAATTATGTAGGTCATATAATGTTTTCATTCAATCAATTAATCAACTATATTATGCCGCGTTAGTTTGTATAAAAAAAAATATTGGGAAAATGTTAATTTAGTTCTTATATTTTGAATTAAATATCCGTTTAGGCTTTATATTTAAAAAAATACCTCAAGACAACCCTATTGTTAAATATATTACATTATTACCCCTTCTTTTTCTTTACTTTTACAGTAACATTCTTACAAAAATATTCTTGGGAATATTAATAAAAAAATAATAATTTATCAAATTAACTTTAAAAGTAACATAAAATTTACACAACTTTTTATATTAAAAACTTACACAACTTTTTACATTATTAATTTATTTTTAAGATTAATTTGGCAAATTAATTTTTATAAAATAATTATTAATAAAATTATTGCACATGTATAAAAATACTAGTTTTTTCACATTAATATTTATTGGTTAATTTATTAATAAATAATTATTGATTAATTTGCTAATTAACGTTTTTAATAGATAAATTAATTAATGTTAAAAATATTATTAAAAGAGTATTATTATAAAAAAAAGCAAATATAAAAATAAAAATATATCATATTTAACTGTAAAAATGTTTTAAGTCATTTTTTTAAAGAATAGCATCCTCCATTCCTTTTCAAACTCCTTTTCAGTTTATATATCCTCTTAATTCCTAAAATAGCTTTTATTTGCCATTTTTCCTCAATAAATCCGTGTCAGAAGTGATGGCAATTTTTCCCGTTGGGATGGGATCCTGCCCCATTTAAGATGAGACTGGGACATATTTTTACATTCTAAATTAAAGTAGAATGGGATTGGGACAAAAATAAATCCTACTTTTAATTTTGGGACGGGAGAAGGATCAACTATAAAATCTCGTCCCGTCTTGTATATCCCATTAATATTAAAACTATTTTAAAATTTTAATTATTTTGTAATTTTAACTTTTAAAGTTGAATTAAAATTAAATAGTAAATATAATAAAATTAGAAAGTGAATTGTCAGCTAAAAATCACAATTAAAATTAATAATTTATAGTAGTAGTAACCATACATAACCCAGTCACATTAATGATTAGTTATTATGTAATTATCAAAATATATTAGTCTTACTCTTACCTTTCTTTATTAATTTCTATAGGTTTATACATAAATTTAAAAGTGCTGTTAGAAAATGAAGGTTTGTTGTCAAATGAAGTGGAAACTGGAATTGAAGTCAACTTTTGAAAGTTTTTATTAATTTTTGGTTTTTTCTTAAAATTTTGAACTCATAATGATTTGATTTAATATTGAAACTTTGAAATTTTAATTTTTCTTTTGATGTTGGTCCGATTTATTATTATATTGTTGAATTATTGGATATTTTAACATGACTAAAGTTGCTATATTGAATTATGATGATCCTTAAAAGAAAAAAAATTAAATTTTATTTATTTATTCGAGATTGTTCGGGATAATGGAATGGGACGAGATATTTAACGGGACAGGACTGGGATAAATTTTTGTCCCAAAAAAATGACGAGACGGGAATGGGACATTTTTTTATCCCATTTGCATATATGGGACACTGCCCAGATTTTAACCCTCTCTAATATTCGCCACTCACATTTCGTAAGGGAGAAGACTACCTTCACTCAACTATTTCATAGCTGAGGAAGGAAATTAAATCCCCATAATTGGTTTTATGAGGGTTCGAACACTTGCTCTCACACATTGTAAAAGACAATTAATAACAATTAACAGCTCAATATTTGTGTCCTTGCACTTAATTTATTATTTGTTTTAGGGTTTATGTTTTTTAATTTATGGCGTTCCATTTCAAAATAAATATGTATAAAATATGCACAAGGCTTGGTTGTTCTCTAACATTCTAATAAAGTTAGTAATTTATGAAAATTTCACAAAATTATCTTTCCTACAAAAATAAATTGTTAATTCATACTCTTACTCCTTTACAATTAACTTTTTTTTAAAAAATTTTTTTGTAAGTTTTTAGAGATTTTAGTAGAGAGAGAGTAAGAGAAAAAAATCATATGTGGATTTAATTAGATAAGATTCTACATCTAATACAATTTAAAATGTAAAGGATAAAATTATAAATGCATAACAAGAGGGGTTTTATAAGAAATATAGTGGGGGTGCCAGTATTGTCACCATTTTTTAAAATATAAAGACTAAACAGACACTAACGATCAGTATACAAAATTTTTTATACAAATTGATGTATTAATCTTTAAAAAAGAAAAACAAAAAAACAAAAAATGTGTCAATACACTATTAATGATTTTCACATGGCCCAATTTATAAATTACATTGAATTTTATATATTTTTATTTAACTGTTAAAAATATAAATTGACATATCCTTATAAGAAAAACTGGAGCATTAATCTACGATATGTCAACTATATAAACTGGCAATTAAAAGACAAGCTTCCTTAAAAACTAAAAACATTACAATGCGGAAAAAAATTATAATCCAACAAAATAAATGTTTACAAAAGAAATTAAAAATAAAAAAATCTCTTGTTCCCCTCTATAGTCCCAAATTAAGGACCATTTGAGATTGTTTTTGGGAGGTTTAAAAGTGATTTTAAAAAGCTAAAAGTTAATTTTGGTGTTTGATAAATTTTTTTAGAAATCACTTTTGACAAAATCACCACATCCTACAGCAGATTTTGAAAAACAGAAAATGAGTAATTTTTTAAAATTTGATTTTGAGAATTACTTTTATAATTAATACAATTCCATATATATTAAAAAATCTAAAATTATCCTTATTAATTAGGAAATAAAACCATTAACTTTAAAAAAATTATTATTATTACCAATTATATTGAGATAACAAAATAAAAAAATAAAATTAATAATATAAAATATTTATTTTAGTAATCAATTATTATATACACAATTAAAAATATTTTATAAACATGTTTATAAATGTGTAAATAAATTCTATTCAATATTATATCTAGTCAATTCCATTCTTACAACAACTTAATAAAAAGATTTACCAAACACACACGACTGCTTTTAAAATTTACAGCACTTTTAAAAACAAATTTTACTATATGTTTAACTGATTCTCTTCACAGCTGATTATTTCTACAGCACAGCTAACAATAATTATTTTAAAAACTACAGTATTATCAAACTGGCACTAGAACCACTATCTTGACAAATTTACAGACACGGGGGGACACCAAATAGAACACAAATAGCAGACAGATATTCGTCATCAAGGCAGCCGTCCAAGAAGTGATGGTCTGTAGAAAACATGAGTTTGTGCAATTTCGATACGATCTCGTGGATCGTTCATGGTTTCGTCTCTTAATGCTTCGAGAATTGCCTGTATTGGAGACTCCCTGAAAATTTAACTAGCAGTATCAGATTGCGCGCATCTTGATTATTATATATACTAAGATTTGGATATAAGAAAAAGCATCAGCATACACTTTTAAGAGTAGATATACTTTATCAAAATACCTCTAGCTTCATGGACTAATTCACCTCAGAAAGTGAGAGAGAGAGAGAGAGAGGGGGGGAGGGGAGGGGGCGAAGAGAGAAAGAAGAAGAAAGAGGTTAGATACCTTATTATAAGTATCTTATATAGCATCTTCAAGATAGGACATAGCTCCACAGGTGCTACAGGCTTGTTTTCTTCGGGATGTAGGACGCTTAAGGAGGACTGGCTTAGCAGCTCATAAAATGCTTTCACAGCTGAGATACCCTGCAGTCGAACAGGTGGGAATTAACATTGTACCTTGGTAAGATAGAAGTAAAAAGAATGGAAGAAAACAAAAGATAAGAGAGCCAGGTAAAAGAAACTCTGTTTCGTGTCACCTCAACTTTCAATATGATTCATGCTCAATGGGCTAAAGCTATCACCAAGTTGAAGTGGTCAAGTCCCTACCTGAATCATACCCTTGCCCTTTATGCTATCACCCAAGTCAAGGGTCAGTTTCCCTTTGGCCAACTCTTGCCCATACCATGCATTACGACCTTTTAAAAGGGTTACGTAAGTGTCAGCCAACAAAGGCCCAGCAAGTTTTTCCGGCTCCTCTGCCAAGAGATGAGTGATAAATACCATCTCGGATGTACAGTGTGCAAAGTAGACAGATTTGCTGGTGGCACTCTCATTGGTTAGTGCTGCTACCATTCCTGTGGAATGAGGACTCCAAGTTAAATGACAACGCTTGAATTATATAACACCACAAAAGAGTTCTTGAAAAAATGCAGTTTACAGTTATTCTGGCTGAGATAAACTTTTAATAACATAGATACAAAGTTTGAAGCTCAACAATTAGTTAACCATAATTATTTAATAAATAGACAGACATTGACATATATGAAATGGGGCGGGCCTTGTTTGATCCAAAAATAACGTCGTTGCTCAACTGAATCTTTAATGCCCATGTTTAAGACATCATGAGAAAGTAAATCTTACCAGCTCCAATGGCATAGACATTCTTCAAGCCACCCATGACCTCATGAGTAACAAGGTCACCATTGTCCCAAACTGTAAAGTGGGGCTGCCTCAAAAACTTTGCTAATGGTTTCCTCCATTTTTCAGCTCCACATATTCGAGCATTAGCATATTCTTTGTTGTAAATCTCTGAAGCAATATTGGGTCCTCCAAGATACAGAATGTTCTCAATAGGAACTCCAGCTGCGAATTAAAATATGATCAAAGTAAAGATGAGTAAAATGTTAACGCCTATTCAAAGATATCACACAAATAATGAAAAGTGGAGCGGAGCCCCGGGAATGGAGGTGTGGGGGGTGTTGGGTGAGTGAATACAAGAAGATGATAAACAAAGTTTACAACTAAGTGGAATTGGAAGTGCAAGGACAGACATAATATTTGTTCTTAGTTATTTTGAAGTCGACATGTCGGGATTCTGAGATGCAGTCTCTTTATATAACATTAACTCATCTTAAGTCATCTCACTAATCACATGCCATTGAGAATCTAGACTTAATTTCTTGCAGGCATTAACCTAAGAAGCCATCAAGTAAAAAACAAGTGTCTATAGGGGAATTTCTCCTCTATCTTTGGAAACGTTATACCCAAGGATAGCTTTGCTCCACAGACCATCCATAAAGAGAAAATGAGGATCAAAGTATAAGATTCAATTAAAAGCAAATTATTCTTACTTGCTCGATTGATCATTTGTGTAGGAGTTATTATGCGTGGTATGGCCTCCAACTCGGCCTCTACACCTTTTGCTAGAGAAATGATAACTGGCACCGTAATTCTCTCTTTCCAATACCGACTAATCTCTTCAAACACCTCCCTGGTTTCTGTTGAAGGCAATCCATTAATCACAATATCTGCATCCCACACAGCTTCCTGCAAGTTTGTCACAACCTTCAACGGACAAATTGGAGTATCAATCATATTCAAGCAAAACCCATCTTTCAATATCTCATCTGCATGCAATGTCCTATCACCTAACCTTGCCTCAACATACTTCAAGTATGCACAACGCCTAATTAGTCTCCTCAAGACATCTTCTCTTGAATTGATCACTTCAAACAAGTGCTCAGCCGTGGCCCTATCAACTGATCTTCCAGGTCTCCTCCATATCCTAATAAGAACCTTATCTCTTAAATAACCATAACTATCTTGCAACATAGCAGTGAAAACACTACCCCAGGCACCTGCCCCAACCCCAACAATCCTCAAGGGATCACCTTCTGCTTTGTCCATAAGACGACGAAGCTCATCAAGCCTCTCCTCTAAAGAACCATTGGTATGATGAATCAACCCATTTGAGGACACACTATCATTCACTACTTCATTAGTTTCAACCATCTTCACCAATAAACAGAACCACAAATCCGCTCTGATATATATTCAAAACCTTTACAGAGTAACAATTCAGACCCAAAATAAAAATAGTAGTTTCTAAAGTTTTAATCTTTAAGCTTTAACTAATTGAAACAGATCATAAAACAACCCACTACAGATTTTTAAATGGGTTGTGTACTAACTGCCCTTCAAGCAATCATACGAGCTCAAACAGCAAAGAAAAATGAAAATTTGATTTCCCTAATGTGTTGTTCAACAAAATCCAGCCGAAATTGAGCAAATAATAAGTCTAAATTTCTAGAACGAAGCAAAAAAAATCCAAAAAAAAAAAGGTGTTGCTTTAGTTTACCACATGGGTATTGCAATTCTCGTGTAAATCATCAGCAAGTACTAAGAATGCCCACGATTCAATCAAAGCATGCAAAAAAAAAATGTTGAAAGTGGACGGAAAGTGCAAGGCAAGCAAGTCTTGTTAGCTTCTTCAACGCGTTGACACGGATTTGAGCTTCGTATTTTTGTGCTTATAGTTGTAACATCCATACAATGAATTCAAAAAGTTTCGATTTTTCACGCGATGGTCGTGAAATACCAAATGGGAAATGGGTACTTGAAAGAGTTGAAACCCGCGACAAAAATATTGCATGTCGGTTTTGCGCATGTGGCATGTCGTTTTGTTTTAGCCTACATTTCTAGAAGAGGGAACGGTTGGTGATGTCATAATTTACCCAATTAGATCATTTCTTTTTTCTTGCCTTTTTTTTTAATAAATAAATTAACATTCTCTTCCAGAGTCATTGTTATTAAAGATTTAGAAAAAAAAAAAAATAGAGAGAGAAAGAAGAGTACATGATTTATTGAGGATTTCTCTATGATGCTACATATATTTTTACAGAATTGATTGTGAGATTGTTGTGTACTTTTAGATTTAAGTATTTTAATATCAGCCATCCATTTGATATAATAATTAAATAAATAATTAATTAAAAGATAACAGATGGTCTTCATATTGCAGATAAATATATAGGTTTTTTTTTTCTTTTAATTTTACATTAATCAAAAGATAGAGAAAATGACGACAACGAGAGGTGAGTCGTTGGTGACGAAGCTGGCTACTTTGGCAAAGTATGTAGTTTTACCAGGGTCGCCTCCCCAACATGGTTCCTCCTCCAAGTCCCTAAAATCTCCTAAATAGGTTCTTTATTTATTTCACCCCTTTTTTAGAGTTAGGGTTTTGCAATATTCTGATTCTTGGCTTTCGAATTTAGTTGGTTATGTTTGATTTGATTTATCTATTAATTGGAGTGAAAAATCAGAACAAGTTAGCTTAGGGAATTAAAATTGACTAGTAACCTGTAATCCTAGTTAAAAAAAAATAGAGATTTTTTTTTTTTATTTGTATTTGTATTTTACGGTCGCATGTTTATATTTCAAATTCTAACCAGTTAATGGTTGTGTAATCCAATGATTTATTAATTTGTTTTGGTTTTCTTTAAATTTCTTTTTCCCTGGGGCTTTTACGTACAGAAATTAGACACTTGATTTTTCCTTCTACACGGGCAAAAGATTCAGGGTTATGAATGGTGCAAGAGGATAAAGTTTATTTGAATAGTAAAATTTATTAAATGCTGACTTTCAAATAAAAGAGCGTGAGAGATAATAACTCAATTTAATGTGATAACGGGAGAAATTATATTCCATAATAACTCTTTTTTCTTTTCTTTTTAAATTTTACGTAACCTTTTTAACTAGTTTGTTAATCGGTTACAATATTATTAAGTAATAAAAAATTTTATTAATAAAAATAATTTGTTCCATTAATTAAATCTAATGGTATACATTTATTACACTATTGATGTTGTAAAAAAAAAAAAAAATAACAACATCATAGAGTGACCCTTATATTGACCGAAGATTTTTCTGTTTTCCTTTTTCCCAATTAAATTAATTTTTCTTTTAAAGCAGCTGTGACCAAACGTCAATCTTTTAACATCTTGCTTTAGTGAAATATTTATATGATAATAATATAAATTTTATATTGATTCGTGTATGTTACAAAACCTCTAATGAAAATATATTCCCAAAAATATCCATTTTATTTGAAACTAAGTAAAAAAAAATGAATAAACACTCTTACGGACTCAAACTTTTATCGTGAGAATTTAATAAAATTATTTTTTAAAATAATTATCAACTCATTTCCATCATCAACGCGAAATAGCATGTTTTCAAGGGTCTCCTTTATGAGAAATTCTAGACTTTTAGAATACATCATAAGTAATATAATTACTTAATACATGTATGACATATGTATTTATATTTTATATAATCACCTGATTCTTTAAAGTAAATATATATATGTCATAATATCACTTGTTTGTTATATAACTGACATAGTACCTCATAAGTATTCTAAAATATCTCCTCCTTTATTAACTTAATTTTAATAATTTTTTTAAAATATAAATTTTACAAAGACTACATATATATAGTTCTTATCTAGTCCGAGATTCTAAAATGCGGGAGAGTCTAAAAAAACTCATAAACCGTGAGGTTTAATAGACTTAAAAGTTAAAGTGTTAAAATCACACGTTTTATATATTTTTTCATATTTTCTCGCACTTTAAAATACCAGATTGGAGTATTTCTATATACACATACATATATATTAGAGAAATAGAGATAATAGTGTGATCTTTTTTTTTTAATGAAATTTACTTAATTAGAGTTTGATATCTTAAAAAATATTTTAATAATAACTTGAGTAGTAAGATTTTTTTTTTCTCTTTCTTTCAAGGGAATGTTAATAATATTTTAATAATAACTTGAGTGCATCCTTTAAAAAGAAGAAGTAAATGTCGGCAATAATCACTCTTATAGTTCTTCTTACAATAATATACTGCTAATTAGAATTAGCGTTAACTTAACATTGAAACGGCAATAAGATATGACCAAAATATCCTTATATCACATAATCAGGTGACATTACAATTTTTTTTTTTAAAAAGGAAAATTATCTGCACATAGAAATTTGATTCAAGCAAACCTTGAGAAACAATACATCCCAACCCTAAATAACAGAAAAACACATATAAATTTAAATTTAGTACAAATTCTTCTCAAATATAAATTTTATTTGTTTGAATCAGATTTAAGCGGTAAGAACTATCCAATTAATTCGAATTGAATCCTAACAAAAATTTAGTGAAAACATTTAGAATTTTCTTAACTTTTGACATATCTCATTTATTATATTTCGATTTAATTTGAACAATCAATCGATTCTGAAAATGGTTCAATTTTTTTAGAAATTTATAAAAGCTTCGTTCATTGGAAACTTCCCTGGATCTTTCTTTCTCCTCGCTTTTTCTGCTTTCGTGCAAGAACAGGAAAATAAAATATTCTTTCAGTGATAAAAAAAAAAAAAAAACTGATTTGTGGTAACCGTAATTTTATCAGGGGTAGTGAAGTATTTTGGCCAGTCTATTTGCCATAGAATTGTAAAATTTATTGATGATAAAGACAAAAGTGTAATTTGAAGACATATTTGCTAAATATCTCTTATTTTTGGTTACAGATGATAAGAGTGAAGTTTTGTCCCAACGGATTTGCTGTTATTCTTGGATTGATGGAAGTTTCACTTCTCACTGAGTCACTGGTAAAACCTTCTTTGCGTTACGTTTTAGCAGCTTAATATTTATCTTGGACAGTGCCTCGAATGCTTCCATTTTCAAAATGCTTAAGACCCATATAAAATCTTGTTTAAGAAATTGATACGATGGCAAGAAATAACACTCTTTTTTTGTAAATGGTTTCCTCATTCTTGAATTGGTTATTTACAATAGTATGAATGGATGGATTTGTTTCCTAATGAATGAAATTTAAAAGGACGGAAGAATGCATGTACTATGTTAGTTCCTTTTATACAAAGAAATTTTGAGGTTGTGTGATACAGTAAAATCTCTATAAAATAATATTGTTGGGACCGAAAAAAAATATTATTTTAGCGAGATTATTTATTTATCGATAAATGAACAATTTATTAATTTATCGATAAATGAATATTTATTAATTTATGAATAGTTTTCTTAGTACATGCATTATTCTTTTAACTAAAATTTATTTATGAGTTATAAATATTAAGATTCATGTATAAGTTATAACTAAGATTTATATATTGAGCATATTTTGAATTATCCTAGTGAAAATGATGCAATGATGGAATCTATTATTAATGAAGGGATTATTCAAGGGGTAATGGGTACATTTGCTGATGATGATCATGATCCAGATGACAGTTATAGTTTATTAAATATTTCCGCAAAAGAGGCTTTTCAAGTAATAAGAACCTTAAATTTCTACTTTCTACAGCAAGAAAAAAATATGTCATATGTAGTGCATGCTTTACAAAAAATTAAGGATAAATCTGAGTTTAATTTAGGAACAAAGAAAAAACAAACAACTTCATATGTATATTTTATAAAAGAGTTGAATTGAGAAATGTAAGTTATCAAGAAAAAAAATCCTTAATAATATGATTTTTTTATGTTGTTTATTATTAATATTTTTTTATATTTGATCAATTATTAATTTATATTTTCGTTGGGCCCTTAAGGATTAGAAAAAAATTATTATTTTATTTATTTAGCGAAATTATTATTTTAGTACACTGGCCCAAGTCGGGACAGTAAAAATTTATTATTTAAGCAAAATTATTAATTTATCGAACATTTATTTATCGAGGTTTTATTGTATATTGTGCATGTCTGGTTGCTTTGATGAATTGATTCTGCAATGACGTGGCAAGACATTGTTCGCTTTCGGCCTTAACAAGGCCAACACGGTTTTGTTTTTGAGCCGCCCATACACCCCAAAATGTATTTCGCCAATTAAGATGTAGATCACCCCTTATATACCCAGCATCTCTCCCGTACTTTATCGATATGGGATATGCCTAGGGTGTTACATACACCCCCCTTAAGGACTCAGCATCCTCGTTGAGGTTTGCCCCACCATCGTTCAAGAGGACACACGGAGCCGTTCTGATATTATCTGCCACCACATCATTTGACACTTGTGCATCTTGCTCAGTCAGAGCAAAAACACGTCCTTGAATTTTTTGTTTCTTTTTCTCGACATCATCCGCTTTCTTATTTGCAGTATCCTTTCGTCTTTTTGGGCAATCTTTAATTGTATGTCCCAGCTGTCTACACCCAAAGCAAGGTCATGTCTTCCAAAAACATATTCTAGAATGGGTCCTACCACAATGCTCACACGAAGGAATAGTCTTTTGGCCATTGCCACCACTCTTTAATATTTGATGCCCATCCTTATTATTATTCATTTTTTGCCCTTCTGCCCCTTTCTTTTTGTTCAACTGCTCTCGTAGCCTTTGTGATTCAAGTACATTCCTCTCAGCAATGGCAGCACGATCAACTAAATCTGCATATGATGTCAGCCTGAAAACTGTTAACTAATTCTTAATGTTTTGCCTTAGTCCCTCTTGAAAGCTCCTACATCTGCTTGCCTCATTAGCAACTAACGTTGGTGCAAATCGAGACAAAGCAGTAAATTCTTGTTCATACTCATCAACGGATCTGTTTCCTTGTTCCAAATTTAGAAATTCAGACTCCATCTTGTTCCAAACACGTACAGGAAAGTATTTCTCTAAAAAGGCCCTTTAAAAAATATCCCATGTTATCGGTGCTCCTGTCAATTCAGCCCTCAGTAAACGAGCTTTGGCATCCCACCAAAGATCAGCTTCCCTTTGTAACACAAACGAAGCAAAAATTACCTTTTGATCATCATTACACCCCATAGCAACAAATATTTTCTCCATTTGCTTCAACCATGCTTTAGCTGCTATAGGGTCCGTAGTACCCTTGAACACATGTGATTCTAATCTTTTAAATCACTTCAAAGTCACCACATTTCCATCACCGTCTTGGCGATTTTGTCCTTGCCTTCGCTCTCCACGTCTAGGCACACCACCACCGTGGGTCAATTCTTTAATTAACTTATTTTGCTGCTCAAGAAGTCTCAGCATCAGAGCCATTGAAGGGTTAGCTTCCTCCGCAATCCTTCGTATGGTTGGGTCACCTTCATTGCTAGCACCAGGTGCTGCCATTAAGCCTGACGATTGGTTCTAGTTGGTACTCTACGTGACTTTTCTCTTTATGTGAAAGATTCTAATTTAATTACGAAGAAAAAAATAAATAAATAAATAAATAAATAAGAAAAATAAAAATATTAATAAAAAATAAAAATAGTAATAACAATAATTTTGTCTCAAATGTTTATAAATAAATAAATTCAATTATACTACTCGATATCACAACAAACAAACGAAACTTAGCGGTTCGATCAAAATGAATTGTTGTTTTGATTAACTAATTATTGATGACTTGACAATGAATTCCAATTTGAATCGACAAATTTGGTCTATTTTCCACATTCATAAGAGTTTGGCTATGTTTCTGCTTTACAAATATGATATTTTCTGGGCATTTCTAATAATATCAAGTATTATTCACTCACATAAATAAATCAACTCTTACTAACTTGGTTCAAACTAATTTGTCAGGAGTCTATAGAATCCTAAGCCTTCATATTACTTATGATCTGTAAATACTTATAAAAATCTAACGAAACATATCGCTCTTTCAGTACGCAACGCTAAACTTTAAAAGAAAGTCTGCAGAATCCTAAACCTTTTCTCTGATACCAATTGTAATATCCCATGCTAATTTTGTGTGGTTCATCATCTTGTTTTATGATATTAATGTCTTCCTGGAGAATTAATTAAGCCTAGAATTTCTATAACTACAAATAAATCTCACAGTGGAAGGAAAACTAAACTTGAAAGATTTCTTAAACTTACATCAAATAAACTAATACAGGAGTTTATCTCCACTGATACACAACTCACAAATAACAACAAAGGAGTTCATCTCCATTGATACACATCATTTTCACAAATTATAACTAAACATAGAAATTTTTCAAACATTGCACAAGAAACGAAAATAGAGCTTCACATTATACTTCTAGAGTTCAGCTTTTACTCGCTTTCGTCTGAAAAAAAATGAAATTGACAAGGGGTAAGCTGTCATACTCAATAAGTAGAAACATGCATAACAAACATAAAGGTATTTATGCTCAATATTTTCAATAATTCAGTTTAGCTTTAAGTTTAGAACAAACACAAGAAATTTTATATAGAAACTAAGCTGAACACTATTTTACTTAAAATAAATTTCAAATGAAGCAATCCGAGCTAAATTCAAATTCAGAAACATTTGTCGTTTCAAAACACATTGGAAAACTTATATCATGTCAAAACAAATCAGAACATATATCATATTATGACATATCATCTAGAAGGCTCACGTCAGATAGTGTCACCTGCACCCACGGTGACCCGGTATAATTTAGAACAAATAATTTGCGCAACAGAACAAAATTTCACTAGTAAAAGTTACTAGTTTCTACCGATGACCTGGTCAGAACAGAACATATCATATAAAAAATAACTATCGACATTGAGCCAAAACATTTAAATCACATTCGCAAAATACCAACTTGAATCTCATATAGCAATTTGCACGTGGCACTTCGCAGCAAATTGGCCCTCGAGAGGTGGCCTCTGTACAACTTACACTCTTTAAATGCAAACTTTTAATTCAAACTTGTTTAAACTTGAGCAAAGATCAATTAAATATTTATTTCAATTACATTCACAGATTTGCAAAACATATAATTTGTAGAAAGATAACATTAAGAAAACAAAAGAGTTTGTCATGGATGGGTTTACTTACCTGAATCCAAAGCAAATCTTAACCTTTCACTTACTGATCCGAAACATCACCAACACATCTTAAAATTGAAACATATACTGATTTATCACTAAATCCATGTAGAATAAATCAGAACCTTAACTAAAACCCTTATCACAAAAGAATTACCTAACTTCTACACAACAGTCAGCAACCAAAATATAATTCACATGCTTAAAGACCTTAAATAATTCTAATACTTTCATAATTTTGTCTTCACATGTGAACTAATTAATCCACAAATTTCAGATTTACGAATTTTCAAATGCTCAAAGGTCAATCCTGTCAGAATCATCCTTCAGTACTTAACACAGATGGTCTCAACAATTTAGCAATCCAAAAGGCCACCAAAAATCATGAAACTTTACAGAGAGACTCGTCCATATGTGTCTTTAACTATATCCAAAATTTAGATTTCTATCCTTCATATCTACAAAGTTATAAACGTACCATTGCTTAAGGGTCAAGAACAACAACGCCCAGAAATAGATTTTCTTCCTAACTTCTTTCAGATTTTAAGTTCCTTATTCAACACTAAAATCTATGAAAATTAAATTAACCATAGTCTAATATGAAAGAATTTACTTCAAACCCGAAATACATTAATTATAAAAGAAATAAAATCAGTAAAGAGACAATACTAGAAATTTCTTAGATATCCAAACATCAATAAAGATCAGAAGTTCATATTTCATACTCAAACTAATAAAAGAATTTATTTATAAAAGAATTTATTTTATACTCAAACTTCTAAAAGGATTTACTTACCGTAATCAATGAAAGTAGGAAATGCTCAAACTTCTCAAGGGAATTTTAAAGTATGAAAGAAAAATATAATTTTAGCATATAAAGAGAAGTTAACGGTGGTTACAGAAGTGGGAGAAGTTGAATACAGATAAGATAATGGGAGGTTACTGGACTTTCTCAAATAAATTTTAATTTTCAAAAATAAAATAAAAATTACTTTAAAACTATATAACATACAAAACTAAAATACATGGGTGTTACATTTGATGCAGGCTCAATCATTGTTGCTTGTTAGTTGTGTTGAGCCTAAATTCATGGAGGCATTGGAGGAAAACCAGAAATGTGAAATGAAGGGTGGGGTTTCCTCAATTTCAGGCAATCTCCAATGTGACATCAAAACTAACACCAAACCACCTTTTACACTATTTTTGGTGTAAAATGTTTCTTCAATGTAACACTAAAACCAACACCAAAATGGTGTTATGAATAGTATTGCACTAAATATGGTGCAATACTATTCATTTGGTACTAGGGACAAAAAGTTCCAAATATTCTTATTACTTTTTTTTATTTACATATATGTCGTATTTTATATAATATTTTAAGTTATTATTTTTTTTTGTTATTATTTTTATTTCATTTTTTAATTTTTGAATATTATACTAATATTTTAAATAAAAAATATTCAACACAAAAATTAATAATAAAAATAAAATGCCAATAACATTAATTACTAGATTACATATTAAAAAATTAAATTAACACAAATTAAAAAAGCTACTACTACTAGCATAAATTAAAACAATTATTTAATAATCTGGGAGATCATTATTAGATCCTCCAATATCATCAAAATATTTAATAACTAGAGTATTATTATTGTTATTGTATTTTTCTATATTAATGTAATGTTTAATTTTCATAATGCACTAATTTAGTTAATTAAATGCAAATTTAATAATTTTCTATATTTTTTTTATTAATCGATATAAAATTACTTATTACTTAATTATCTATATTAATAGTAATATTTATTGTGTTAATTGAATTAATTCTTGAGAATTAAAAGAATAAAAAGAAGAATATTCTTTTTGGTGTAAATGGGTTGGAGATGAAATGGTAATTTAGTGTGAAAAATGTACATTTTTTGTGCTGGTGTTACACCAAAATGGTGTTAAGCATTGGAGATGCCCTCAGAGGTAACTCTTTATTCTTGTCCTATTTTTGAAGTAGCAGACATCTCTGATATTGTATCGGATGGCTTTCTAGTGTATATCTTATTGCAAATCAAAGCTAATTGTATGGTTTTCAGATAAATAGAACATTCCTAATCTTCGTGAAGTATGGCTTCCAGATTATGAGTTTTAAAACATTAAAAAAATGAGAACTGGAGTATGAGATGTTTGAGTTTTCAGAAGACATCTCCTTACTCTGAAACAATGTCTTGATCAGTCATTTATTATTTCAATCCAATTAACATTTTTCAAATCTGCAGCTACTCAACAGATTAATGGTTAATGAAATAGCACACGTTTCATGGGCTGTGATAATATGTCACATGAATACGTTTTTAAAAGTATATATCCAATTTCTTTAACTGTATATATTCACCAAAGTGATTCCATCTTGCATGGAATATGAAAATTTACTCGTATGAAAGTATTGTTTTTACCACTGTAGTTAACATTTTAGTTTCAATCAGATCAGTGAACTCTCAAGGCGTATCATTGTTATAGCTAGAATTGTTGTAGTCAACATGGAGTTTCTTATGTGTTCTGTGTGCCTTATCAAAATTGAAAGTAGTTATTCCTGTATGCATCGAATAATAAAACTTTAATCTTAATTTACTGCTAAAATATCGTATAATAATCATTGGAATTCGCACCACTTTAAATTGGTACGAGCACTCTAGCTGCTTATGACATTCCATTGACTACTGGATGGTGATATGTTGTCCTTCATGGGGCAACCTTTGCTAGTTGAAAGTATTCTCGGGTTCTGATAAAAGTTGTAAGAGCTAGATTTGATTTACTTTTTAGATTCTCATTGTGAGTGATTGATAATTCACATACTTTTGATTTTTGAAGCTATGCTAGTCAATCTGGCACTGATGAAATTTTTGAAACTTTGAGTTGAAGTGCTTTTGACAGAAAACGAGACTTTTAGATGGTGTCTGATTTTCTAACTGAGTCTGCTGTTTGCCATCAGAAAAGCAACATAAGGAAAAGCAATCTGCTTTAAGGAAATAGGTATATGCTGTATAAGTGAAGTGTGCTTGGTAAATTTATCACTTGAAAGTTCAAAATTAACAAGCAAAATCATTGATTTGGACCTGCAATTTTCATGCAGATATATTACTACATCTTACATAATAAAGACCATTAACTTAATCTTCTTGGGATGTTTTTGCTATTCCTTAAATATAATATAAATCCATGAATAGGATTAATAATGATAAATCAACTACCATCACATGCATACCCTCTTTAAGGTAGGTCCCTTGTGAATATTCTCAAACAGAGGCCCTCAATGCTCAATGGTTACTGGAGCTTCACTTTATCTTGTTTCAACTGTGGTCTTCTGATATTTACTGATAGCATGAATGGTTCCAAAAAATAGAGCCAGGTCCTGGTTCAATGCATCTAATAATCTTGGAGGTGGCCATGTGTGTTACTTGACTTTTCATTTGAAATCGTATTGTACGGTGACTAAAAAGAGGTAAACTGTGAGCTATTGATTGGCATTAACCCAACAGTTCTGACAGAGAGATGCCACAGTTTCCTAAATACCAAAGCCTTTTTTGACTTTACTTTTTATGTTAGATATTTTTCCTTTGTGCTGATTGCTGATGTTGGATGCATGTAAAGTTAAAACAATTTCAGGAATGATTTGTTACCTTGATAATGGTTGCTCAACAAGAAAGGATAAAAGCATCATGGAATTTTAAGAATTAAGAGCTGATAAGTTGGATTTCAGTGAGACATCCTAGGTGTGGTGTTCACAATGTCAGAATTCACCTGTATGAATTTCCATTTTCCTTCCTTGTACATAAATTTCTACAATTCTAGACTGAAAATTTTCGTTCTCTTAAAAAATTAATGTTGCTGAAAGTATGCTCAACAATCTGGCAACCACCTCTTACTTTCTGCTTAACTTTTTATTCTATCCTCCAGAAAGATAGTATTCTAGATTATATATTTAATTTAATTTCTTCTCCTTGTTCATGTTGAGCATGTGGCTCTCAATAGGCAGTTTTGCCAATTGTTTGATATGATAAAACTGAAGAAATAATGGGAAAGTATAGGGATCTGACAATGCACTGCTCTAGAATAATTGCTTTTGATAGGATTAGAGCTTGAATTGCTGCACAAGTTGTACCTCAGAACTAGGTAGCATGAACGGGATGAATGCCTTTTTTATTATTATGATTATTATTATTATTTCGCCATGGTATGCTTACTTGGGAGTGGTAAGTGAGGTGGGTTTTGTTGCATTTAAAGCCTTTACAACCATTGCAAGTTTGAGCCTTTGGCAATGAGCTTTTTCTGCAATTTGGTGCACATTGAAATGACTTTGTTTCACCAAAAGGTAGAACTAAAATAATACGTACACTAAATTTTAAAATCTTTTCAGTACAGTATCATGTTGTTACAGGGCATGGATTATTTGGCAACAAGTTGGACGCTGGTAGAGAGTGGTTAATATCTGTCTGAGTGATGAGGTAAGTCCCATGGTTAATCTCACTTGTAATTTTTATTTATTCTATCTAGAGTTTTTATGTACCTTTGTTTCTTCTACCTTCTGATTTCTTGCTTCGGGCTCGTTCATGTAATATAAGGCGTCTGTACATTAGTTTTAGGTTTATAATAATCCTGTATAGGAAAAGATTTCACATATTGTCTTGAGGTATTGGACTTCTCAGAGAGAACCACCAGTCTTTGGACACAAAATCAATAACACATCCTTTCTAGGGCTGCTTTTTTCTCCGGCTTCTATAAGTCTACTTGGTAATTCATATCCAAAATATTTAACCTATTTTCTATATTACAAAAAAAAAAAAAAAAAAAACTGGCTATTCCTTGAGCCTCCTCATCACACTTACAATTTTTGAGAAGGCATGGAACTGTTATAGTTTCCAGGTTACAGTATTTATAGCTAAGGCGTCTTCCCTGCAAGTCGTAACGCCCCGTTTTTTCTTAATAAAAATAATAATAGTAAAATATGGGCTGGTATCATGAGAGAGGCATCGCCTTTTGAAATATTCTTTGGCCAGGAGCAAGTATTGCCAAAGGGTCATAAGTAGATTTTCTTTGGACAAAGACTTCCCATTGTGGGCCAAAGTGGGATCTCCACTCATCTTGTGTAGTGTAGTGGGGCAGATATTGCTTCACTCCAAGACGTGCTGTTTCACAGTATTCTAGAATTCTTTTGTTCTGAGTTAAGATGTGTTCTAGGCCATCATTTCCTTTGGAAGATGGAACTGCAGATGAAAGGAATGCCACTAGGTAGAAAACATCTTCTTCTGGAATAACAACAGAAGTTCTGTTGTCCCACCTGAAATCAGAATTGACAAATTAATCAGTCAACAAACACTTTGAGAATTTACTGAGATTAATGTCAATTTTCTTATGAACTATTACTTTGATCTGTTAAGCGGGTAGATGAGGATGGGCCCATTGCTTGTCTCTGCAAGGATATTACCAAAGACTTCCTTAGCAAAATCATGTATTTTGCTTTGGGGGATAAGAAGATTGAGCCATGGGTGAGGAACTTCCCACAAGCCCTTTGACCGTAGCTTGACCTCGGACACATGGACCCTGTCTAAGAACTCTATAAATGAAACTTCTGATAGGAAAAGTGTTGATGGGATGTAGTTTAGTACAGACAATGAGGATTCGACTTCCTGCATGGGTTAAACAAACATATTTATAAGTATCCTGTTTTTTATTTGTCTGTTATTATTTTGTGTGTGTGTACATTGATGATTTAAGAATTAATTATTTAAGTGAACAAATCCGCCAATTGTGGGCCATCACACCTCACCTGATTTATTAAATCCTTCTCATCTTCGTTGATGTATTTGGCTAATTCTAGGCAGAAGAGAGTTCGTCCATCTGACTTGAACTGGCTGGCTTGTACTGGGTCTTGCGGGTTGAAGGATGATCTCCAATTATTTAGGAGACCATTCCTTTTTGCCATCACAAATCCTTCTATATAATCGAACGTTTTTTCTGCAGATATCAAATACTCCTGGTCTCTGGCAAATGTAGCAAAATCAGAGTACAGTACTCTGATCCATTTCACCTGCTCAATATGGAGAATTGGGTTACAAGAATTGGTATTTTATACAGAACCAGAGATCATATTATTTGATAAGTCCTTAGCCATGGTGACAATTTGCTTTTACCATATTGGGTGCTGGTTCTAGTGATATCCTTGCTCGGGTTATGATGCCAAATTGACCTAGTCCTCCTAGAACACTGTGAAAGAGCTCACTATTCTGCTTCTCCGAGCAATTTATGATCTCTCCTTTTCCTGCACTCAGTTTCAGTCCATTTTCCAGTAAGACTTTGATACTATGCACAGGATTTTTGTTTTTCTTGGAAATTAAACTTCTACAAAGACAAAATTCATTGAGCAAAGTTGGCATCCTGTAGTTTCAGTTACAAATAAATAAATAAATGAATCAGATAATCTTTAGTATGGTTTACCATTTTTCATTCGTTGTCACTTGACCCAGGCCTGGTTGGATCATGCAACTTTTAACATAATGATATATATATTTCTTTTCTTGATAATGCTTGGACATACCTGTAACAACCTCCAGCTGATGGACATTACTTATCTGAGGGCCATGCCGAAAGGCCTGCCCACTAATCCCAGCATTCGACAGAGTACCACCTACAGTTAAATGTAGGTAGTCCGTCCAAGATTTTGGTGCTAATCCGTATTTCACACTTTCATGCAGGATATTTATCCACAATTCACCCCCAGAGACGTCCACATAGGAAGAATTTTCAGCATAAACCTGAATTTTTGGGCCTTGGAGAGATTCCATGTTGATGACAACACCTCGATGGGCCTGTGCCTGGCCCTGGAGTGAATGGCCATGCCCTCTAGCTGCAACTGTCAGCTCTGAATGAGAGCCCATCTCCCAAATATGCTTTATAGTTGTGGCAATGTCGGAAACAGAGTTTGGATGAAGTACTGCTGATGGGAGGAGCTGATACCTATTGCCAAAATCTCTGGCTGCATTATGAACTTCATCGAAATTCAAATGTCCATCAAGGGTGAGTGTTTTTAAAGAATAAGGTATGCTGGAAAAACATAGGTTTATTTTAACAGTTATGCAGCATAGGAACAAGACCATGAAGCTTCTTATGAAAAGCATGTTGTTTTGTCTGAGGAAGCTAACAGCTGGGTATCTCATTTATTTGCTGGAAGAGATGGGAGAAGCTAGAGGTTGAAGGTGTTTAGTCTTGCAATTCCAGTTTCTTAGAGAGGAGAAGCAGGAAGGTGTAGAAGCCAAGGAAATGAAGGGTTTTGGAGGGAATTTAAAGGAAAAGGTTTGGGTGGCTGAGTCAACCTATTTTCAGTTGTGAGAATCCGTATGAAGACTGCCTACTTGGGTGGAAGAGTTTTGGGATTTTTCTTTTTATTCTCCTTTTTGGGATCTTTGTTTATAAGTTAATAACAGAAGCATAACACATATGCCAAGTTGAATGGAAAGTCACAAGCAAGAAAGATTTCACAAATCTTTGCACTTTTTCCAACAGTTGCAACCACACACCCGCCTTTTCCACTAAAGACAAAAGTTCTCTGAATTTTCTCATCAACCATGTTAAGGATCCTTTTCCCATTTATAGTAAAAAGCAATGGCTTTGGCCGGAATTAGTATTTCTCCGCCTCTGATGACAGGTATGCCCATACCTATGTCTGATGCAGTGTGTTATCCTTGAATCCATTGTTGTCATGATACTAGCATCGCGTATCTACTTTCAGATCGGATGAGAGTGACTAGCGGGCCAGCATTGATTCATTTGAGTGAGGAAAAAAAAAATGGCAGGGCGGGGTATCTAAGGGTCCATGGAACTGGTGAAGTTGATATGCATGTGTGCTCTGTGGGGAAGGAGGGCTACGACTGGTTGTGCTGGGACCTTCTTGGGCCAGTCTGAAAAAGCTAAGGAATTTGAAGAGAGAACATGGGGATGACAGATCGGTGGAAGCACTGAAAGACTGCTCTTTTTTTCGAATCTACTGTTATTGTTTTGAAGCCTCAGTTCCCGGCAACTGGACAAGTCAGTATGATTCTATAGTTTACTTATGGTTCAGTTTCATTTAAATTGTTCAGTGCAATAATTGCTTTTGCAACTTTTTCTAACAAGTTGCAAATGCATATATGGCAGGGGATTTGCAGCTCCAAAGGTAAGCATCTCACTGCACTATGTTTTTTTCTTTCTTGTGTAGATTTTCTATTATCTTTTTTGAGTGTGGTTGGAAGATGACATTGAGTCCCTTGAAGATTTGATATCCGATGAGTGCTCCTATTTGTCCATAAAACAAGGTTGCAGAGGACTACTCTCAGAGTTGTAACTTAATTGTAAGGGTTGCCTTAAATATTTCTCTGCCCGCACAGGCATGCAAACATGCATGTACATGACAATGTGTCATATTATTATTTATATAAAGTAAAAAAGGAAACTTGGATTCTTTCAAAGCATAACTTAAATGAGTGAATCTTGTCAAAATCTCATTAGCATTGATAATTAATGATTAGTCTCTGTGGTGTGGTGACTTGTAAAATATAAAATATGCTGATAATTTTGGATAGATTTAATTTGCACTTAATAAATTGTAGTGGGATGGTGTGAATGTGTTGAACTTAACCGTTACATAATTATTTCTTTTGTGGTTAAAAGCCTAATCTTGATGATTTTTGCTTTCTGGAAGGAGACCGACCACTAATAAAGAAATCAAATCAGATTTAACAACATTCGGTAATAATTTTGTAGGCGTGCCCATTGCACAGTGCCACATATGGTGGAAGCCTTTAGCGTGGGGCCTTCCTGTCCGTCCGATGCTACGAAATTTGTTGGATCCAAAAAATCACTTCACTCTTGTCAATTAAAATTATTGTAATTAATCTTCAATCTTCATACATTTGTCATTCAAGGGATTGAAAGGGCGGCTGGCTTGTTGGGACTTGAGAGTGCTAACCAATTACTGATCAATGATCATTAGCACTTTCCATAATCATCACGCCTGTGTTGGTATCATTTTATCCAGAGAATGACACGTCGAATTAATGCCATGTCAGCCCTATCACGAGCATTCCATTGGCTAGATTGAGATTGAGTGTTGGCCAATGAGAACAAGGCAAGTGGGGGCAAAAGTTGATGGGCTAAGAATGCCACGTTGAGGGGGTCACAATGGTCGGTCTCATCATACTGTCAAAATTTTAAGAACAAAGAATGTGGGTTAGCGGGGTTGGTAGGGCACAATTTTGATTTAGGATGATAAAAACTATGAGATTATGCAAAATAATTATAATTATCCTGTCCCCTATCTATTCCTACTTTCATCCCGCTCTAATCACTGTCTCTTTGTCTCTTGCTGGCCTGGCCACTGGCCACGTCCATGAGGTTAAAATTTAAAGTTATAATTAGAATCTCTTAATATTATCATGTTTTGTCGTGATTGTGATAAACTTTATTTATACATTATCAGCCAAATGACCAAAATAGTGAAGTCAAAATGTCACTGCTGACCAGGAACAAAACAAAAAATATCAATTCAGTCTCATTAAGATTCTCATATGTTAGAGTTGATTTACAAACAATTATCTTGTCATCGGACTTTAAGAGAGTAAGAGAGTTCATTGAACGCGGTGAATGCAACAACAATTGCAAGGACATCATGAGGACTGAAGAGAAATGTCATATGATATATATAGGCCCACGCATCCAATTAAATAGTGGCATTTTTTTTTTCTTTTATTAATATCTTCACCTGTAAATTGTAAATTGGTTGATTCTAGCCAATGTGAATAATGTGTGCGTTTGTTCAATACATAACTGGATGGAAAAACCCTTGGATTGGAAGGAGCCGTGTTGGCAGAATAGATATAGATAATTAGATATATAGAGATGCTCCTCTTGGCAAACCCTATCGATGAAGAAAGCAAGAGAAGGTAAACAAATTAAACCCATGGATGAAGAAATCAATTATGAACGGTGTCTTGACTAAATTAAACTTTATGAGTGATTGATAGATAATTAGATATACATACTACTCTGTGATAATTAATATTTCTCTATTCCATGACAGGTTTTTAATTTAATACTCTCTTTTGAATAATTTTATCTTGAAAGTAAAGAGAAAGTGTTTTCTTGCAACACTTTTGAGGTGTTCCCTTCAAAAGAGGAGATGAACTGTCCACCATCAACAATAGGACTTACGTTACTCAGCAGTCAGCACCTAATATATATATATATAAGCCTACTTTCTTACTTAATTAGCAGATAGCTTTGAGTTCTCCAGCAATAATTTACATATGGTAACATTATTTATTAGAGTTTGCTTTTTCTTTCCTTTTTGTAATTTCTTTTCTTTTGTCATATTCCCCTTTCGATTGTGTCCCATGATATGTGAACGACTGATCATTAAAATAGCATCAACTAGCAATGAGATTCCCCAATATCATGCTAACAATTAGCTTTCGCATGCAATGCTTTCATCAAGTGATAATTAGCTAATTAATTAATTTTTTCTTTAAAAAAAAAACCATGCAAGTATTGATATGTATATTATAAGCTCTAAGGTTCTACAAAATCCTAATCATAAGTACTATTGGTTGGATAGACCTTGCGTTACTGAGGAAATTAAATTAATTTCAAGCACTGGTCGGTAAATTCTGGGTGCATGAACCCTAGCTGTAATGTCAGTGTTAAGTTTTATTATCATTCATCAAATACTTATGCCATATTTCATCTGTCCTCATGCACATCATGTATAATTAAAGCTTCAAGTCACTCCAATAGTACTATTTCAGTCATGTTAATTAATTAGGTAAGGTAGCCACCCCCATCTCCACTAATTAACAATATTGTATTGTATATTCCGCCAGGCTAGGCTTTTGTTTGCAAAGTGTTAAATCCTCTCCTTGAAAGTATGGATTATATATAATCTAATGAATGCTTTAGCTTTTGCCCAAATCTCATAATTAGGTTGAAGCCTACGTTAACTTGAAATGATCAATTCAAGATATAGTACTTGACGACCTCCTTCTCCTTCAAGTTAATTTGTACTAACTTATCTCAAATTAACTTTATTTGTCACAATTAAAGATGCAACAATAATGTTAAATGATAGTAATATTAAAAAATTACTTTCGGCATCAAAAGTTTCAAGAGAAGACAAATTTTTAATTTTATTAATTCTTTAAACTTTGATGGTTCTTGAGGCAGCTACTAAGTTACATTAACTATAACTAGTTTATCACAACCCCTAAATTATGTGAGTGTTAACAACTTATAGATACAAAGAAATTATTTTTGGGTTATTGTATATTACAGCTAATATAATTTAACAAGACTATATTTTTGAATAATTTTTAAAGTAACAATAGAGAGTACATGTCAAGCTAAGATAATATATATATATATATATGCTAAAAAGATTGTGTCATCGAAATTACTACAATTAAGAACGTATAAAAATTATTAGACGTAGATTTTGCTTATTTAACTGTTTAGTTACTATTTTTTAAATGTTAGTTTTAGCACTATATATTAAGTGACAAAAAATTGACTTGACCTAAAAGAGTTGAGTTACTATTAAAAAACTGACTTATGAGTTGAGTTACTACTTTGTGTCATTTTAGTCCATCTCCCCACACAAAGACTTTTAAGTGAACATATTATGATATTATGTTGAGTTACTGTTTGACATAAAAATTTAATTAAGCTTAAAGGTCAATAGTATTTAAGCTTATTTTAATTTCTGAAAAAAAAAATTACTTTAAAATTATGCACACCCATGAAGTCGAATATACATTTTAAACCATGAGACGATAATAATTATTGATTTCTAAAACTTTGCCTCTAGAAGATTGAAGGTTAATAAAATTCATTGAAAGGATATTGATTGGCTCGATAGAATGAAAGAGAAAAAAGATCAAAGAAAAAGAAACTTAATGATGATAAGCTAGCCACATCCAATTAAAAGTATGTGGAATCTTCAAGTAGGAAATAAAATTAAAGGGAGAAAAAAAAAAAGAGATCCATAAATGACCCTTCTTCTTCATATACCCATCGGCCGTCACCCATGTGTTTATAATAACAACTTTTTTTCTTCTTCTGTTTGCTGCCGTTGATTCTCCATTATCAATAGATATTATTAATGTAAAGTTATTACAATAATGCATGCAGCTTCATGTAAAGTCCCTCTCATGACAAGAAGTGTAGAACAGTATGCAGTATTAAACGCCGACGATATTCAGTTGTGTTCGAATGTCTCATATCTTTCGTCATTAGCTTAATTAAGCTTTTATTAGACTGAGCTAATTACTTATTTAGCTAGCCATTACTCTAATGATCATTTTAATTAAGCTTGTGTTATGAATCATGCACGCCATATAATCCAGAAACAATAGCAATGTGGTCCTAATTTTTCAACACTAAAAACGTTTCAACCTTTGAATACATTTCATTTTCAAAAGCTAGTCTCAAATTCAAGCTTCGTCTTAAACTGCAAGCAATATCTAGGCATTAAGAATGTTCTTTTGAACAAGACCAGTCAAATTTAACATGTCATTAGTTTTTTGTTGGTCCATGTACACATATGTTCATGGTCCCTAATTAAGTTTGCTTGTTAGGTCTGACTCCAATGAAAAATGTTGGGAATTCAAGATTATCAATCGATGACCTCTTGAATATATATATATATATAACCTGTGGTTTCAATACACTATAGCTTTCAAAATAATAACAAATTTTTCAGACTTGTAAGCCACCAAATGCATGTGGAATTAATTATTATTTTAGCCTAAAATAGAAATAAGCACAAGCAGCGGCGGTGTCAGGAATTTATCTAGTAGGGGATAATTTCAAAAAGTAATTTAATTTAAAAAAATGATCAACAAATAACATATACCAAAATAAAAATATATTAAAATATTTAATTCAATACACTTATAATTGTTTTCAATGTAGTTTCATATGTTGAAAATATTTAAGAATAACCTCGTTATCAAGACCACAAAATATATCTTTCTCTATCTATATAACAAGACTATCATTCAACCATTAATTTTATAATGCTGTATAAAAACATTGATATTTTAATTAATTTTAAAATGTAGCAGGATTTTATAGTAAATTAATTAAAAATATCAAAATAAATTTAAAATTTTTTTAAAACCAAGCAGCCAGGAAGGCCCTGCTAGCTACAACGCGGCACCGCCACTGAGCATAATGGAAATATGTTCATACTGGCAAGCATATATACAGTTTCCTTTTTCATCCCATATGCCTATCACCAGCTCATTTTATTTATTCAGTTCTAGGGTTATGATTGATCTTCACCACATGTTGTAGCTAACTGATTCTTCAATATGTATACAAATAAGGTCAATATTGTTACTTTGCACGAAAGAAGAAGTAACGGAAATGCCAAAAAAATAAAAAAAGGAAAAAGGAAAAAAAAAAAAAACCAATAATGCTCGTGCATTTTATAGCAAGCAAAAAAACAAATAAGGAGTATTTGAGTCTTTTCAAAATTTCGGATTTTATTTATGCCCTAGGAGACCAAGCATGACGTAGAATTAGGGTTTTAGTCAATTTTATTGGTTGGATTCATTTAAGCCATTGCCATCAAAATTTGTTGTATAAACCAAATTAAGGCAATCAAATCGTCTTGACTCTTCAACCCACTAAAACTATATGGTCCCAATTCAACACTAGCAATTAGCACATCCCTCTCAAACTTTGAATGTCGCCATAAGCCAAGTGTCAATTAAATATATATGAGAAGGGTCGCTTTCTAAATTTAAAAGGAGTAGTCTTACAAGTTTGAAATTGATGGTTGCCTTAGACCTCTGAAGTCTGAACAAACATCTATAGCTGGATATGTTCTTTCAACGATTTTTTGCATGTATCGAACATGAATCACTTGTTTTAGATTATTTTATAATTTGCTTCTTTCAGAATCTCTTGCGCCATCAAAATTAAATTTTTTCCTCTCTCACACAAGTCAAAATTAAGTTGTGCAAGCTATAATTGTCGGCCACAATGCATATATTCTGAAAATTCATGTGCTGCTGATGTATACTTAGTTGGTTAGGTCCATTTCCAATGACCAAGATCTTATTAAAGACCCTCTTGATTACAACTATGGTGGTTTGAATACACATTTTGTCAATGAAATAATAATAATAATAATAATGTCAGTGTGAACATTAATTAAAAATCTTTAACCCCATTACTTTGTTTTAACAAGGTCAATTGCTTGATTTTTTCACTTATGTTATTAATTAGGGTTCCGATCAAATCTTTGGTTATTGAATTTGAATTTATTAGACCCCATGCTGGTTCTTGTGGCCGATGACCAACATTTTCTTTGGTTTTACTTCAATTGAAAAGCATCCGATCAGTTGCTTGAAAACTTCGTTTTATTGTAGCGTCAATGTGTGTAATAGATACTTCTCGGCAGTTCGTGATGGCCATACAAAATTTAGTGGCCACCAGTCAATACTTCTTTGGTCCCAAATTTCTTTCTTCTGTTGAATATTATTCAATGTCCTAAAGTGTTTTTCATCATTAGAATTAAAGCTACATCTATTAACTGTTCTCAAAGACCATACAAACACTTACAATTGGAATTTTTTTATGTGAAGATAATGAGGGTATGTATGTAATTAATTAGTAGTTCTTTTTTCTTGCAATTTGGCATTTTCGCCTCATAATTTTTACCGTAGTTTGTTCAAATTCAAGGATAGAGCCAGCCTGCGGCAAGCAGGGTTGATTAAAAAAATCTCTTAAATTGCATTCATTTTTCAAGTCTTTTTCCCCTTGAACTTGCTAATATGTCCCGTTGAAATTGTGACCATTTAAAGTGTATTTGTTGTGAAATTTGCCCCGGTCGATTCACATCTAAATCAAAGTGAATAGAATTAACCTAAAAATTAATATCTTCAAACTCGAACGTGCATAAAATATGTGGATAAGGATGTTACATTTAGGCCCTTCAAAAGGTGGATTGGGCTCAAACATGGACTCAGAGCCCATTTTACTTGTTGAAGCCCAAACAAGCATCATGTTGCTGAACATAGCATTTTTTCAGTGCCCAAATCTTCATGAGCAACGTGATGAATATACAATTCAAAAGCTGTTGTTTATATTTGATTATTGGGAACACATGAAATGTAACAACTGGGATATTGCTCTTGAGCAGACTTAGGGCATGTTAGATTGTCAAATAATCACTTATTTTACAATCAAACATGTAAATATTTTTGGTAAATTAATTTTAAAAGTGATTATTACACAATTTGATTCTTAAATAATCAATTTTTGTATTGACTCTTAAAAGTAGGAAATTGTAACTTTTCAAAGTTGATTATTTGATAATCTAATTATGAGTTACTGATATGTCACTTTTACCCTCTTTAATTATTCTTAGCCCCAAAATAACCTTGTGTCAATATATAAGTTTAATTAACTTATTAATTATGAAATATTTATTTGAATTTTATTAAATATCAAAATATAAAACTTAAAACCAGAGGTCACTGTGGCCGTGGAGAGCCACCGTCCGTAGACATTGAGACTCAAGCTTATGAAACATTACCAGCACCATAAAACTCAAAATCCGACGATCTATCCAACGGAGCGAATATATTCGTCCACGACGCTTTGGTTTCACGACTGAGATTGCTAGAACCTTCATCACAAATCAAGCGTGTAGCAGGATTGGTCATTTTTAACGAAATCTAACGCTATATTTGAGTATATTATGGTCTTGGGTTTCGATTGGTGCAAGCGGCATTGATAACGGAGCTTTTCTGGAGGGATATGAAATTTTGACCACCTCGTGCGGTGAACTTGCTCACTATTTTTTTATGGTCATGAGACCAAGGGTCTTATCAAAGAACTATATTCCAATGATGATGGCCGGTGATCTATTTTCAATTTCTTAGCAAGCATTTTTTTAATTTTAAATGTGAATATAAACACAATTTAATGTTAATTAAATTTTTGAAACAAGAATAGAAACTAGAAAGTTAACAAAACAATATCGTATTTAATGTAATGATTTAAAAATATAAATAAAAAGTTGAAAAACATAAAAATATTTCTTTATCGAATAATTTGCTTTGAAGTAAATTTTAATTGTTTTTAATATAACCAAATGATATCATTAGTTCATTTTGGTCATTTCAATTTACACATTTCCTTTTATGATTAATTTACCAAACATGCATGCCAAATTATATGGTAAGTGATTAAACATGTATTAGACTATTTATAAAGTTGATTATTTCCAAATCTATCCTACAATAGATTATTTGAGAAGCTAAAGCAATCTCAAACATACCCTTAAAATATTATTCTGAAAAGCTTTGCATGTAAATGAAATGTTAATGATTTGATGAGGGAGCAAAATGCATGTTATGCAACTGTTAAAACCGTTCAGATTATTATTCCTAAATACGCAAAAACTTCTAAACATCAAGCCAACAAATTTAAGTAATTAAACAACCACAATGCAAGATCATCTGAAGGCGCTTTGTCGATCCCAATTCAGCAATGAGCATTCTGAATCTAAGCTGAGGTCGTTTGCTGTCCTTCTTGATTTAATAGGACCTGGAACATTCTTCAAGCTTGGAGACCTTTGCTGATATGCACTAGGCCTGCCAATTTTACTATAACTAGGCACTTCACTTGCAAGCGAAGACAGCTTATTCTTACAAGGTGAATAACTTTCAGAATAAGAATCAAAAGTTCCATGTCTCATCTTTGGTGAGCTTGCTTTTGCCTTGGCCGATTCTGTTGCGGCCATGTAAGTTGGAACAACAGGAGAGCTAGCAAATGATTTTTCATCTCCAAGTGAATTTTGCTTCCTGTGAAGTGATCTTCTTGAAAATAATACGGGAGAATCCAATCCGTCGATGTGATATTTTGTCTGCAGATTTTTCAATCTAAGCCCTTTCCCTCTATATTCTTCTCTAGGATTTCCACTCGAAGTTGTCCAAATTGAGTCCAAATCTTCAAGTTCTTTACTTTTCATAACTTGGGTATCAACCCATTGCTCTAACCAATATCTCCACCTTCCATTAACCTTGTTCTGTTCTGAATCAGCTGACTTCTACACATATTTTCCTTCCTTTAGTGTAATTCAATATGCAAACCAAAAGGAAAATGAAAATTGACTATCGTAAGAAGTTGAAATTAATTACCCGGTGGCTAAACGCATATTCCTTGATCCTCTCTCTTTTGATAGCAGCTTCTTTCTTGCTAAGAAACATCGCGTCTGCTTCCTGCTTTGTCAAAGTGCTGTCATCCCACCTCCTTTGGCAGCTCGAGTCCATCTGAACATTCAAAAGCTTAAGCTATTAAGTGAGGGCTCAGCATCAGTGGTGCAGCAACTTAATTATTTTTCCCATACTGACCCTAATTATCTTGTCTCTCAAAGTTTGCAACTGTTTGTTTTCATCATAATGCCAACTGCCTGCCTTTTGGTATCTCTTCGCGCAGACCTGTGACTGGATATTCACAACAGACTGCAAGCACTTGAGAGTAGTGATTGCTTGGCGTCTCACATTCCTGCCCCGAATAAGTGCTTGGAGCTTCACTATGCCCTTCAATGCCCTCAATGCTTTCCTTGCCTACAACACTTTCCACATGAATTTGCCAAAGTGTGCAGTTTACGATAACTTAATAGACTGATACAAGTAAGAAGCACTGATGATTGACAATTTCGTAAAAGAGTGTGAATTTGCAAATGTATACTGAAAGAAAAGCTCAAAAATAGACAAAGAAACTCACAAGGTAACCTCGGAAAGTAGATTGAATCCTTATGGCTGCAATTTGGTGGATCTCCTTCTCACATTGATGAGTTGATTGAGTAACATCCAATTTAATTTCAATTGACGAGTCTTCTTCTACTTGTCTTTCGCATCCATTGGTTGATTGAGGCGTTCCAGTAAGCCTCGCAACCTCAGCTGCAACGTAAGCGTGTTTTATAGCTGCTTCTGCGGCAGCAGCTGAGGCAATGGCCACGGTTACAGCATGCTTGCTCTGCTCTTCCTCTGCTTCAATCACTGCTGTTCTGTCATTCGACGGCAATGGCGTCGCTGCCGCAACAGAGGCAAATCTTTTGATCCCTAGCCTTCCAAAAATGCATCTCCTTCTCTTTTCCTTCTGTTGTTAATCATAACATCAGTATCTTGTCCATGCAACTGAGCATCGATTTGAAAGAAAAAAAAAACTACCTTTTCAGGGTCTGAAATAAATAATCTCTTTACTAGACTGAACCAGCTCTTCTTCTTAGCCATATTGAAGAAACATTAGTCGCCTGTAACACTTAAGAGATTCTAAATGATCCGTGCTTATGTCACATCATAATATCAGAATATCAATGTAACGCAATCCAAAAACTTACCCCTTTTCCTGAAATGTAGAGTTGATTCAGTGAATGAAACAAGAATCACCGCTTCATAAAGATCTACTTCTTTGGAAACTGAAAAAAAAAATTATGGTTTCATGAATTTGAGAAGATTTGAGTTAGTTTCAGATCAGCCATTGTTTATTGCAACAATTACCAAGACTGATGGTGGTAAGGCAGAAGTTTCATCTCAGACTTTTTCTTGAACAACTGAAACCACAGACACCAAAAAGATTGTTAAAAAAGTCATTGGTGTGCGAAGATAATCCAGCTGGTAGTGGAAATGTTTCTAATATCATTTTCAATAATTCATTCATGCATTCATATTTTTCATCTTTTCTATGATGAGTTTCATCATCTTTTCAGCTTGTGGGCCTTTAACCAAACCAACGCATAGAAAATATCATCAGTACCCATTTTGTATTCATGAAGAGAAGAGAAAACTCAGAATTATGAAAAAAGAAACATAAAAATAAAATAAAATGCTTTTAAACTTCATGGGGCCTCCCCATCTTTTTCCCACCTTACTTTTCTCACTTCTAACAGACATGTTCAAATGTCTGTTGGGTACGAAATTACAGGACTACCCTTGACTGAGAAAATTATAGCGTCCAAGAGCATCTCATGACATATTGACATGTGATGAGGACTAGACCGGAACCAATGACTATGGGTGCCATTTTAACCGAACCAAACCGAACCGAATCTATTCAGATCGGTTCCATTTCAGATCTTTAGAAAAGTGAATTAAATTGGAAAAAATTTTTAAAAAACAAACTTGACGAACTGAATTCAATTTTATTTATTTATTTATTGCCGCAAAAATGAGTCGAACTTGAAAATGATCACCCAACCTTGCTATTATTGCGTTATCATCATGTACAAACAAATGAATGTACAATTGATTCTTACTCATAAACTTAAGCTAGCTTAATTTGAGATCGAATGATGACTTTAACAAAGCATGTATCCATCTAAGACTCTGTTGTGGTTATGCAGTGTAGATGCTAGAGTTGATGAGTGAAGGTAATCAATTATGTCTATCTTTATCAGAAGGAACATAAAATTATTCCTCAAGAAAGAGTAAGAACAAGGAGGAGGAGAAAATATATGGGGGGGCTATTATTGAGGAAAGTGGAGGGGATGTCAGAAATGTGCAAAATGATAAGAGAATGTGGAGATGAAAATAAAGCAGCCTTGCATCGTAAGGGAGAATGACAGCTGTTGAATTGTACTCACATATCATTGTACTGTACACACTGATCAGATCACTGCTTGGCTTTTCCTTTCACAAAAAAATTAAACAAATTACCCCCAAAAAAAAAAAAAAAAAAAAAAAAAACCACTTAGATGGAACTCGCATGGAAGGGTCAAATCAAAACTTGCAATCTGAAAAAAAGAAAATTATGGGCCTATTTTAAGAAAAGGTCAAAAAAAAAAAAAAAACACCACCAGGCTGGCGTAAAAGGTAAAACGACAGAATGATATGTCGTTTAAAATGTTTACGTCTTCATAGGAAGTTTAATGATAAGTCGCAGGTGGGATATGCTCGGGACGACACATCGGTTAATAGTCTCCAAAACCACACTCATCTTTAAATTGTTAATTGTCGCCCCAACTTGAAAGTAAGTGCTCAAACTCAAACATGGACCTAACTCAGAATCTCATTGGTAAATAGATATCTCTCTCGTGCAAACGTTAAATTTTAACTGTTCGATTCTTTTTCTTCTTTCGTTATTTTCACAGAGTCCTTTCTCGTACGAATCTAATTTTATGAATTAAATAAAAAGAAAAAGTTTTTAAGTTTTTTTGGCGCATAGAATTGCGATGGGTAATTGGAGAAATCGACCCCATCGTAGATTTTTCTATCGACAAAGATCGCCAAAGACGCCTCCTTTATATTCATTTGACAATGAGCCTTCTTATTCAGGTATATTGCTTTTTAATTAATGTAACTTTTCAACTTTCATTTTTTTATTCTTGATGGGTTTAAGCTAAGATTGATGATTGTGTCGGTAGTTTTTGTGAAATTTGTTTGCAAAGATTGGAACTTTCAAAATCAATTTGGGATTTGAATTCGGGGAATTGATTGGATGATAAACAAAAATAATAATAATTGCATTGTTCAAAGAGTGAAAAGAATTCAAATTAATGTGATCTTGATTGTCTTTATCCCATTGTAGGGTTGGTTTGTTTCTTAGAATTGTAAGGGGCAATTGCTAATTGCAGTACTTGTATGTTTTTTTTAGTTATTTGTGAAATGAACATTATTTGTGTGATTATTTGAAATAAATATCAGTGTAAATGTTGATTGGAAGTAGTATATAATAGTGTATTTTTATCTCAAGTTTTATTGCCATGGAATAATGTGTAATATGTACTGGATTGATAGCACTAGCATCACTTCCATCTTTATCTCTGCCAATTGTTATTTAAGCAATAAACAAGTGTTGTTTTTTAGGTTTCTTCAACTTGATTAGTGTTTGGTTATAAGAGAGTCTTTGGTGTCTTAAATGCCGTAAATTTTGGCTACGTGATTTGTTTTCATGATTGAATGTACTATATGGCTTAAAATCAGTTGTCTCTTTTATTAGGATGTTAATTGGGTGGAATACCTAGCTTTACGGTTTCTTAAAGTGCATTGACAGCATTATATTCTGGATTGTCAACAGAATCATTCTTTTGCTTTGCATACGTTTGTTGTGGTTTCTTATGCAAAATAGGTACAAAATTGGTGTGCAATTATGTTGGTACTTGCTTTCTTCCTAATTTATCAGGAAATGATAGTGTATCCATGTTTATTTCATTCTTTTTTATTATCCTGGTCAGTTCCCTTCTATGTATTTTTGTACGAGAAAGAGGCTTTATCATACCAAGATTTCATGTGTGGCTAGATAATTAAATGGGACCTTTTTGGGTCCTTTATAGGATTTCTATATAATAGGTGACCATGCTATTCTCTTTCCCCTGTATGATCTTTATTTGCTTTTTCAATGATATTTGTTCTTCAGATTCTTATTTCTTAACTGCATTTCTAACCTCAATAGGGTTTTGCAATGATGGGATACCTATATGGGAGAAGAAATTCTGTGCTTCAATTGGGAAGGTACCGTGGCAGAAGATTGTGGAAACTCAGAAGTTTATGTACAACGACAATGTACTAAATTGGGACGACTCAGCTGGCAAAGAAGCATTTCAAAATGCAAAAGAACGGTTTTGGGCACATATCAATGACTTCCCGTGTCACATCTCTCTCCCTGATCCAGATATTTATATTGATGAAATTGATTGGACTGCTCATATTGATCCTGAACTGATTAGGGACCTAGAATCTGTGTACTTTGCTCCTGATGATGGAGAAAAAGATCCTAAGGTTTGGCGTCGATTCAAAAGGTTGAGAAACTTAGCATCTATTCCTGAGAAAGAGTGCAATGGAAATTCTGGTAGCATTAATCCTGGGGAGCATACCAATAATAAGGAGGTTGGTGGAGCTCTGAAGGGTAAAGCACAGAGCTGGAATCAGTGGGATAACAGTAATGGTGATTTGAAGAGTACAAAAAAGGGTCATAATCCCTGGGAGAGCAGTTTTACTCAGGGTAATGATGTTGTAAAGGATAAAACATGGGGCTGGAAGCAGGGGGATGAGAATAGCAATAGCAATGATGTAAAGAGATCAAATGATGATGATAATCCCTGGGAGCGTAGCTGTAGTCAGGGAAATGAACCAGTAAAGAAAAGTACCTGGGGAAATTATGGTGATAAATTATGGGGATTGAACCAGCGGGCAGATCATGGCAACCTATTTAGATATTGCAATAATGGTGGCATTCCCTGGGAGCGAAGCTGTCAGAGAGTTGACCCTGTAAAGGATAATAAAGGATGGGGTGATTCAGGGAGTAATTCTGAGTGTTGGAGGCAGCAGAAGTCCTGGAAGCGGGATACAGGTGACAATCCTTGGAACCCCAACTTTTCAAAATGTACCAGGCCTCCTAAAGATATGGAATTGGGGAGCAATGCTTGGAATAGAGGATGGAGAGCTAATGGGGGTGATTCTCACGGTTGGAAACAATGGGGCAATCAAAATAATGAGCCCAAACATTTGGAGTTTGAAAGAAGTGGAAATTGGGGAGCCTGGAACAGGAGTTGCAGGAAGAGGGAAGGTTCTCATCTCAGTTGCTACAAGAGCTCCGGATACCAGCAGGATTATGATCAAACTGGAGAATATTGGAGAGGCAAAAGTACTAACAAGAGAATGCAGTTTTGCACTTAAGAGTAGCCACTAGCCAGTGACGTCTATTAGGCTTTTGTTACCCTGCTGATTATCATTGATGAGGTGACCCTTGTCTGTGGATGGCATTTTGTGAAGCTGATTCTGCAGAAATCTTCAAGCTGTGATATTTTTTGGTTTTTTGTTTGTTGCCCTTGATAGGGGCTAATTATGTGTGCACTTTGTTCACACCAGAACCGATAAAAATGTAAATACAATTAAATGCCCTTTTACTTGTGGAAGAGTATAGGGGAAGTCCTCCTATTCTGTTCCGCTTATCTTTAATTAATTGGGATTGATGACAATGATTGTAGTATCATTGTAGCGCGCGTAAACGTCTGGTACAAAATTTTATAGAATCACGTTATTAAACTTTTTGCTTTGTATGACATGTCGTCGTTTTGTCACTCGTCTGGGTGCTGCTGTTTGAATGTCATTGGGGTCTCGTCCCTGAAACCAAGAGAGTGCGTCTTAATTTTAACCGAAAATGCCGCCACAAACCCCACAACGACCGCCAAAACCCTACTTCTTCTACGGCCACCGTAAGCCTTCCCAAAATCGACCCACCGTCTATGGCGGCCTCTTCTCCAACCGTCAATCTCTCCGAAAACCAAACTCCACATCTGAGCCCCACCAATCACAGCCGTTTAATATCCAAAAATGGGACCCACACTACCTCACCAATCGAAGAACTCAATCTCCACCGTCCGATCCCAAAACCTTTCAACTGCAACGCCACCTCTCACCCATTGCCCGCTTCATTACCGATGCCTTCCGCAAGAACCAATTCCAGTGGGGCCCGCAAGTCGTGGCCGAGCTCAGCAAACTGCGCCGCGTCACTCCCGACCTCGTGGCAGAGGTGCTAAAAGTCGAAAATAACCCTACACTCGCCTCCAAGTTCTTCCACTGGGCGGGTAAACAGAAGGGATATAAGCATTCCTTCGCTTCGTACAACGCTTTGGCTTACTGCTTGTCTCGGAACAACTTGTTTCGTGCAGCTGATCAAGTCCCCGAGCTGATGGACTCGCAAGGTAAGCCACCGACTGAGAAGCAGTTTGAGATTTTAATTAGAATGCATGCTGATTGTAATAGAGGACTCAGAGTATTTCATGTGTATCAAAAAATGAAAAAATTTGGAATTTTGCCGAGGGTTTTTTTGTATAATAAAATTATGGATGCATTAGTTAAGACAAATTGTTTAGAGTTAGCATTATCGGTTTACGAGGACTTTAAACAACATGGGCTGGTTGAGGAGAGTGTTACTTACATGATTTTGATCAAGGGATTTTGCAAGGCAGGGAGGATTGCGGAAATGTTAGAGATTTTGGAGGAAATGAGGGGCAATCTGTGCAAACCTGATGTCTTTGCATACACGGCAATGATTAAGGTGTTGGCTGCGGAGAGAAATTTGGATGCATGTTTGCATGTGTGGGAGGAAATGAAGAAAGATTTGGTTGAGGCAGATGTGATGGCGTATGTGACATTGATTATGGGGTTGTGTAAAGGAGGGAGGGTGGGGAGAGGGTATGAGTTGTTTAGGGAAATGAAGGAGAGTGGGGTTTTGATTGATAGAGCAATTTATGGAGTTTTGATTGAAGGGTTTGTGGGAGAGGGGAAGGTCGGGAAGGCTTGTGATTTGTTGAAGGATTTGGTTGATTCAGGGTATAGGGCAGATTTGGGGATATATAATTCAATCATTGGAGGATTGTGTGGTGTGAAGCAGTTTGATAAAGCTTATAAGCTCTTTGAAGTTACGGTTCAAGATGATCTTGCCCCGGACTTTTCAACCGTGAATCCATTGTTGGTTTGTTATGCAGAAATGGGGAGGATGGATGACTTCTTTAAGTTGCTTGCTCAAATGGAGAAGTTGAAGTTTTCTGTAGTTGCTGATCTTGAAAAGTTTTTTGAGTTTCTGGTTGGAAAGGAGGAAAGGATAATGATGGCTTTGGATGTGTTTGAAGAGTTAAAAGGGAAAGGTTTTACCAGTGTTCCAATTTACAATATACTTATGGGGGCTCTCCAGGGGATAGGGGAGGTGAAGAAGGCATTATATCTCTTTGGCGAGATGAGGGGTTTGAATTTTGAGGTCAATTCTTCGTCTCTTAGTATTGCGATACAGTGCTATGTTGAAAGTGGGGATATCCTGGAGGCATGTGAATGTCATAACAAGATAATCGATATGTCTCAGGTTCCTTCTGTTGCTGCATATAATTATCTAACTAGAGGGCTCTGCAAAATTGGAGAGATTGATGCAGCGATGATGCTAGTTCGCGATTGCTTAGGAAACGTTGCAAGTGGGCCCATGGAATTTAAGTACGCACTTGCTATTCTCCATGTTTGTAGATCCGGTGACGCAGAGAAGGCAATAGAAGTGCTAAATGAGATGATGCAAGAAGGTTGCCCTCCCGATGAAGTTATGTGTTCTGCCATTATCTCTGGTATGTGCAAGCATGGAGCATTGGAGGAGGCAAGGAAAGTTTTTACAAATTTGAGAGAACGCAAACTTCTATCGGAAGCCAATACAATTGTGTATGATGAGATATTAATTGAACATATGAAGAAAAAGACAGCAGACTTGGTGCTGTCAGGATTGAAGTTTTTCGGTTTGGAATCCAAGTTGAAAGCAAAGGGTTGTAAACTGCTCTCAAGTTGAAATCGTGAAGCCAGGTACACTAATTTAATATTTCTACAGTTTGATTTGCTGCTAACCTTGCTTTCACCTGTGACTGCAATGAACACAAGCTGATGTATGCTATACCCTGCCTTCCCCTTTGGCATGTGTTGATTTCGAAAATTCAAGGTTGCAAACTTAAAACTATGTGAATACAATTCTATTATGAGAGAGAATCAACACAGAAGACAGCAGGACTTTAGAAGCCAGGTACTGGTCCTTAATTTTCTTTGCTGCTACGATTACTCATTCGGCATAATTTTCTTCAAGTAAAAACCTTATTGCCTGCTTCAGGGTGGGAATTGAGGGCTCTGCCACATCAGGAGATATTCCTGATGATCAATATGTAATCTTGGTCGATTGATTGACATCACCTGATGACTTGATATGGAGCAGAAGATAATTTAGAGCTTGTCAGAAGTTTCTGCGGCTGAGCCTGGGCTGATGTGGTAGTTAAAGATGGATAATTGAGGAATCAATTCATTACCAGATTCTTTTTGGTTCTCTTTGGGGGCACCTTGAAATTGGAGTGTGTTGCTGTGTAAAGTTATTGATGAATATATAATTGCTTGCAAATTTGTTGTAGAATTCAATTGATTGTGTGATTAGTTAACTAATAAGATTAAGATTCTGGTCTGGTATACAAAATTAGAAACTAAAAAGTAAAAACTTCAATTAAAAAAGAAAAAAAATAGTAATAAATAACAATAATATTTTAATCGATGAAATAGATTTTTTTTTTTTAATTGAAAATAGTAGGATTGATTACAGACAAATGAAAGGCCACTAAACTGCCCTCTTGGGCCGGTTTCGGGTACGTGGAAGCGCAGGTTCCAGTAATTCCTCCTCCAAGAAAACTTGATCGTCGCCGTCGTCGTCTTCTTCATCATATTGTTCTTCTTGTTCCTTCATTGCTTCATTGATTATAAGCTGCCCCATCATCATCAAATCATGAAGCGTCCAGACCCAGAGACAGATATTAATTGATAACATGTAAACTAGAATAGAAAAGATATGCCTACCTCCTCAAGATATTGTCTCTCAAGCTTATCGTCGAGTTTGAGGGCAGCGAAAACAGTGAGGGCCAGCAAAGATAAAGGAAGCACGAAAGCGAACACGTAGCTGCTACTGCTGGCTCCCGCTCGTGTCACCACCTTCAAGTTCAACCCTCTGCTGCTCCTATTACGATCGAAGAATTGCACGTGCGATGGGCCGAATGGCGCACCTTTGCCTTTGGGGGCAGCCGTGCCGAGTGCCGGAGTGGGAGTGGTAAAAATTGAGTTGAACATGAGCAGACTCCCCATCATTAAGCAGCCCTTGGAAGGATTGAATATCTTCTTTAATTTCTTTCTCCTCGATTCCTGGTTTATTTCACTGGGAATGGATAATAAAAAAAGAAGAAGAGGCCTTTTTTTTTTTTTTTTTTAATTTTATTTTTGGAAAAAGGAAAAGAAAAAAAAAAAGGAATAATTAAAACAATCTCCGTTCCGTTCATTTCTCGGACTTTGTAGGTCCCTCAATTTTGAAGGTCACTTTTGCAAATATAAATCTGTTTTTCGGTTGGACAGATAACCCATTCTTTCCCTCAACAACAATAATAACATAACATAGTCATAGAGGGAAGGTGATGACCATTGAACACTTTCTTTCAAGTTTCATCGCCTGCCTTTCTGAAGAGAAGATTATGATTTGGCCATCATCTCTCGGTCTCAGCATGCTTTCTTGATTCTTCTGAACTTCAACTTTTGCTTCAGAAACAGCATGAACAAAAGAGATAATAATTAATCCATGTTAATGCATGCTTTATTATATCATTCCCAGTGCAAATAACACTATTATGTGTTGATGCAGAAATCTGGTTCAAGCAGACACTAACAACCGAGAACACTTTCCACTGATTTCACCTGCGATCACAAAGAACGATCAGGGGGCGCCGGATTTCTTTCAGCAAAAACTCTCCGACGCTCAAGTCAGTTCTCGATTTCTTTAGAAAAAACTTGTGCCACAACTCTCGTAGCTTAATTCCAATTGCTTTAAACAAAGATCCTTTTATTGCTATCAAAGTGAAACGAATTCAAAGAGCGAAAAATCTAGAATCAGAGAGACAGGGTTTCGTTCCAGTGAAATAAAAAAACTTATCTTGATTTGGATTTTATGGGGCTTTTATAAGCAGCCGAAACTATCGCGTCACCATCAATACTTGGATTTTAGTGGGTTAGTTGAACAGTGGATGAGTGCGCCGGTTAAGAGATGGTTAGTGGGTTGGTGTTGCAACCGTTAATGGAGTGGTTTCACAACTGTTAGTGGGTTGGCTTCGTGCCCACATTCTCCGGCCAAGTCTTTAGCTGACCTGGTTTGGGTCTCTGCTCGTTAGTTCCTTGGTTGACCATAAGTATGTGACTAGCTACCAGCCTCCTCTGGATCCCCCACCTCGAGGAGTCATTCTAAGCCAAGCATAACTCATTCTGCTCAAGCCTGCACCTGGTCGTATTGTTTTTAGCCCCAAACATTATGTACATACACATTCAGAACTCGACAAGTCTGCCATGTTAATGCATGCTACCCAAGTTCCTGCACGATATCAGTTCAAAGGATATCAATTATGCTTCGCTTCATCCGTTTTAATGATTAAATAACTCAGAGCTAACTTCCCTAAATTCCATAGCAACATTATTCATACATATTTGTTGTATTCAACAGCTGTATCAGTAGTATTGGGCTCATGTTTCTGGTCTTCTTTCAGTAACAAGAGATAGTCCTTCATCAATCATGATAAACACCTGTATGTGATGCTTCTTCTCATTTCATTGGCAATGCAATCAAGAGTATTCATGGTTTACTTTACTGTTTATTGTTTTAAACCGGAAAGACGAGCAGCCTGATAATAAAATTGCGGTGACACGGAAAAGATCAAAGGCAAATTTGGAAAAGAAAACAAGGACACGCTTCCCACAAAACAAAGCGATGATACATCTGATCTGAGTTATATATATAGTACAGCCATGTTGCCAAATTTTCATTGACAAAGAATATATTAGCTATAGTCTCTCCGTTTCTACAAAATTAACCACAATAAGAAATGAAATTCCCCTTCAACTGTGTAACTGTGGTTTCTATACATTAGAACTACAGGTCAAATCTTATGATTACAACATCTTCAGTGTACCCAAAGTAGATATATAACCACAAATTTCTTGTAAAAATGTCCACCAACGCTTGGCAAAAGATCGGGAATAACTAATTGAATGATAGAAGGATACACCACTAGAAGAACCTGCTAACTCTTTCTTTTTTCATCTCCTGATTCCTCCCTTCGAAGCAAATTTAGTCATAAATGGCTATCCGTCTGGGCAGGAAAGAGAAAGAAGCAGCAGTCGCTCCAGGTAAACTGTCATGCTTCTATCACAAGATGCTCATAATTTATTCCTGGGGGAGGCAATGGTGGTACAGCTTCTTCATGAGACTCGGCTCTAATGTTCAAGACCTTCCTAACAGTTGCCTGATTCTCTTTGCTTCTAACAACCTTTCTTGAGGGAAGCGACTCAGACGCAGCAGCTCTTGAGGAGTTACTACTTTCAATGGATGCTAAAAACTTCTCTCTTGAGAGTGTATTCTGGGCGGATGCAATAACGGAGCTGAAAATGCCCGACTCCCTTAAACCTTGTATTATGACCTGATTTCCCAAAAAAAAAAGAGAGAGAATGTTTTACCATTTCAAGATACGAATGTCTATGCCATTTTAGTATCATTTTAATCTCAATTTCACCCCTCTGCCTTAATCATTTTTGCATTATCTTCCCCCTCTTAGTCTATAAGTGAACATTTCCAGAAAGTAACTTCATACCCTTTTTTTAAATCTTCTGGGATCCTACTTATTGAAGTTTTATCTAAAAGACACCATTAATCCGTTATCCTGCTTACCATGGGAGAATATATGCGCGTTAGAATACCCTTCCTAAGGAGTTTTATTTTTAGGTCCTTGTCACCCCACACAACATGTTCATTGTACCTAGAACAGAAACAAAGGCCAAAAAGTTGGTTATTCATCAAATTAGAACAGTAAAAGACAGAGAAAAGTATATGCCAAATTTATGGCATTTGAATTCATGGGAACAAATGAATTTAAACTGAAACAAAACATGAAGAGAGGAAGAGATACAATTAGTTTCAGCATCTAAGTATTTACCAATTTAGCATTTCCTCCTCGGTTGCAGTTGAAGCAATTATGAAAGCCTGCAATGCATATAAAGTTTACTTAAGGGAAGAGTTCTCAAAAGGCAAAAAAAACTAAAACAAGCCCCAGAGCTTGTCAGCAATGAAAAGGAGAAAAATAAAAAGATAAAAGAAACATAAACAAGGTGCAAAAATAGAAGGCACCGAACTCACCGATCTATCAAATTCCAGCATGAAGCATCTTTTCACATCCTCCTTTGTAGGCTTGCAGCCACATCGATCACGTCTGGAGGTCAGGTCTGAAAATTTGGCATATGTATAATGTAGAACAGCAGCCTCATCCAATTTGATCTCGCTGACAATAATAAGAGATAATGTTATTGTTGTAAAGAAGACAAAGAGATAAAAAGGGGGGGTAACACTTTTTTAAACTAAACATTACCCAATTTCCTTAAAAATTGTGGGGGCACAAAGAGAGAGGAGGAGGTAAGAAAAGCACTCGTAATAATTCACATCTGATAATTATCCAATGGTGCTTTATACAAACTGCTATCATCATCAATACACATGCACACAGATATCTCCAACCCAGCTTCACATGTAAACTAAAATATTTGAGCACGCGTGATAAGAAATCACTTCATGCGTGCAAGTGTGACAAGCAATCTATGTGCATGCACCTGGGCATATATGCATCATTAGATCAAGAGAGTAGTATTTGTCTCTGTACAAGACAAACGAACTACATACTTTGGGGTTTTCATATAGTTGTGCCAACGATGTGCACCATTAGGCCGGAGATGATCACGTATTCGAGCAACTGATTTCCCATTTCCATATGTCAAGAAGTAGTTAGGGTTACCCCGAGTGGATTCCTTATACATGCCAAAGTATGTGTCCTTCGGAAGATGGTCATAATTCTTTTTGAACATTGATACCTGTTCATGCATACACATATAGAATAAGATAGTGTTCAAAGAATAATAGCCACGACTCTACACATTTGAAGAAAGTTGTCACAGCAATGGTAGATAGAGTAGTATTAAACAGAAGTCCGGTTTGTTGAGCACGGGCAAACTGATAGACATACTGAACAATACAGTCCCAAAACTTATAATTGTGTCAAACAGTTCAACTTCAAAAGTTCAACCTACTGAAATAAGTTCAGCAATAAAAGAGAATTACCTCACTAAAAGGATCCTTGATATCATCCCGTTCAACACTGCTCTCCTGAACACAGAATGTTGCCATTACTAACAAATATCAAGCCAAACTACAGACAGAGAGAATGAATTGGTATTCTCTTAAGTTGCCTAATCAATATCACCCCTAATAGCACATCTAAGAATATAAATAAATTCACTCACATAATTTGGAAATATGACCATATCCACATTCCCAGGCACATCAAGTAGCAATTGCCTCAATGAGTACTCACGAGCACCAGCTGGATGTATTAATTCGTCAGTGTCAAGATGAAGTATCCAGTCCATGCCTTCATCCTAGTAATTTGTTGAGCAACGGAATAAAATGATCAAAGACAAAATAAATATTCATCCCTCAAGAGCTAAGAACAATAAAGAATATTGAAATACATGAAACAGTATTTGTTCATAATGCATACCCTTGCCATGACAATAGCCATTTCCATATTGAGAGATTGCTTCACAAACAGCTCATAATTGCAAGGTTTGTAAAAGAAACTTGACAGCCATGTCTCATTCCAAATACGACTAATGGTCAAAAAAGAAAACAGAACAATGTCAACCAAAATATCCCGCAAGAGATAAAAGAAAGAATTAAATTGAAATCAGTGCAAGTAAGAAGACATTTATACTGAATAGGAAAGCCTAATTTCAAACCTTTTAGCCTGTTGCTCTTCTAGCTCTTTTGTTCTGTATATCACTTTTACTCCCTAAGAGAACAACAGAATTGGATCAAATTGGAAACAAGCAAGTACAATTTAAAACAAAGGGGAACAATAAAAAAGTTCAAAAAAAAAAAAGGGTAAAAAAAGAAAAGGAGAGGACAGAAGGACTAAACAAAATAAGTGAAAGAAGAGGGGTCATATTAACTCACAGGAATAGATTCCAGAACTTTAGATACTTCAGGAGATGCAGCCTTCCCTTCCACGAAAAGGAAAAAGGTTGTGACTCCAATAACCTTGTGATAAAACATCCAAGGCAGAATCTGGTCCAAGCCAGCTGACGTACTTGTTGTAATACAAATCTGCATAATGGTACAAACAACCATCAGCTTCACTGTGAAAGATCAACAAAAGTAGCAAATTCAACAGATGAGCAAAAGACACAAATAGTATATCCAAAATTAACAGTTTGAGCTCAAATGAGCCACAATTAACTACCACTAACCTATATCTGAAATTCAACAAACTCTAACAGTGTGTTTGTAGCTGTTATGCTTTTGCTTAATTTTGAAAATTGAGAACTTAAGGCGTCCGATAAAAACCCACATTTACCTGCTGCTAATATTAACCAACTACTGTCTTGACTATTTCAAACAGCACCTCGATCTGAAACATAAGCTTAATTTACACTGATTTGCTGCTAACCAAACAACATTACTAGTATTAAATCTCAATTTTTTCTATTAAAAAAAAATCCCAAATCCCAAATCCCAAATACAGATCAGTCGCGAAGATCGGCAAATCAACCAAAACCCATAAATTAAATAGTAAATTAGACAAATCCCGCCAGAAATTGATCAGCATAGAAACAGATCTGAATCAGTTTCATATGCTCAAAAACTGAAAAGTAAAAATCAAATAAAGCCATGAAAAAAGAAAGAAAGAAAATACCTTGGGTTTCAAATTGGGCTCGAAGTCAAGCTTCCAGTCTCTATAATAAGGAAAGGAAGGGGAAGCGGAGCGTGCGAGATTAAGGCAATCGGAGGAGGAAGAAGAGTGAGGTTTCGGGGAGAGAGTAGACGAAGAGAGCTCCATACCGGGAAAGACCTCGTGGTTTTGCAAGCGGGACCCATGAGGGGCCCACCTCGACGTGGAAGAAACAGCGGAGGTGGGATCAGTGAGACCATTGTCTCCTTTCCATTGGAGGACGAACGCCAAGAGAGCGAGCGAGAGAGGGAGGAGAGTGAGAAGCAGAAGAAGCCTCGATGTGAACGACGATGACGATGACGATGAATACGACGACGCGGATGATGAGAGGAGTGGAGTGGCCCGGTGCTGGTGCTGCTGCTGCTGCTGGTAATAATTTCGCATCGTGAGATGAGATCTCTTCTGCTCACAAAATTCAGAATTCAGAGAGACCTCAGCCAGCCCTCAGCTGTGTAATTAATTAAATTAATTCGTCATTTGGTGGCTTTGGGCTTTATTTTTCATTTTTTCTAATTCCTTAACTTAAAATGGAAGGAAGAAACCATTTTTCATTTATTTTTTTAAGATTATTACGTATTATCTTTTTATTTATTTATTTATTATTATTTTGGAGTATTACATTTACACCCTTACAGCTCACGCTCGTTCTCCATTGCTGTCGAGTTTACTAATCACGTTTTAGATGGATTGACAGACACTTGGGCCCGTTCGGTATTTTTTCTAAATTTATATTTTTTAAAAATAAATATAATATTTTATCATTGTTATATTTTAAATTTAAGTATGTGTTTTATGTATCTTGTATTTTAAAATTGAAAATAGTAATATGTGTTCGGTAGACATAATTAAAATTTAAAAATAATAAAAATAGTGAATACGTGTTCGGCAGTACCATTTTTAAAAATAATTTTTAATAAATATTTAAGTCATATTTATAGATAAAAAATAATTATTTAACTAATACATACACAAATATACCATAAATAATTCAAATAAAATAATTATAAAAAATTACATGATGATAAAGTTTTATTATAGCATAAACAAAAAAAGTTTTACATTGTCATTAAGATATATATTACCATACATATGATTTAAACAAAACAAATATAAAAAATTACATGATAGACATCATACATTACTGTGTGTAATTATGCCGCATAGAAATTGTAATTTTATCTCTTATAGCATTCATCTCTGCGACACATCCTACTAGACCAATCAGCCTTTTCCTCACCATCAACATCATGTGGATCCATATCTTGTTACAAAAAAATTAAAAAAAATAACATATATCAAATATTAATCAAATTAAAGAAATTGCTCATAAACATCCTTAGCTTAAACAAACTAACATGCACAATATGCACAAAAGAAGATAAAGAAAAAACACAAACAAAAGAATTATTAAGAGTAAGAAAGCACCATTATGCCTTTCAGGAAAAAAAAAATCTGAAGTTCTCACCAAATATTGCAAATACTGATTACAAATTCATAATTCAAGCTTAAAATTGAATGAACTTTTGTTCAGCCTACCAATTGACCTTGTAAAGCTACGAGGCCAAATGGATAAAACATTGTATAGCTAGAGGCCAAATATTCTGCTTTTATTATTTTGTTTTTTTTCTGCATATAACCAAACACTTGTCAATCAAATTCATACCATTGTAGTCAATGGGAATACACGTAAAGAACTAAACAAAGGTGTCTGCAATTCATACAGGAAATAAAATCAGGATCCGTGGACTTTTGACTCAAAAAAAAAATCAAAAACTCTAAGAAAAATGTTCTTCCCTCTTTCACACAATTCTCATGAAAGCCTTTCCAATCAAATATCAAAATGAACTCCTTTTGCGGAGCCACCAAGCACAAAATTCTTTAACTCATTGGACAAGTATCCTAGGACCTACTCGTTATTGTTTTTATAGTAACCATTTTATTTTTTTTAAGAATTCAAGTGTGAATGAGTGGTACAAAGAGCAACTTTATATATGTTGTAAAAGAAGTTATAAATTGGCTTGAGAGACTGCATTATAATTTGGGGAGCAACACCTACTATTTTAGGCCGACTACAATATGTTCAACCAAACTTGAAATTGGCTCATTCCTTTTATTTATTTCAAAATTCTGGGCTTATTCATTTTTTCACCAATTTGTTCTTGACAACACACTTTCTACTTTTTAAGTTATTTCTTACCCTTTTCACCTTCAAGCCTAACATATGTCCCCAGTTACTTTGTGATTACAACTTTACAAGCTCCGATTAAGAAATAAAAAATTACTTGAGTAGCCGATCATGCGATGTAACATGTGTTAGTGTTTCTGCCTTATAAACTCAATCATACTGCCTTATTCCTAATTTCTTTCCTTCTTATATTTCTCATATGGGTAATAGATATGTGTTTCTTTTCTCACAAATCAAGCCAATACCAAATCGATCCCTTTTGCTAACAAATCTTAAAAAAGATACAAACATCCAATTTGCCTAAAAAACTGAACGAACATTTTTTGGGTCTAAAATAAACCAAAAAAAAAAAAAACCACACTCAAAATTTACCCAAATAGAAAAATTGAAGAATAATACCAGCGAGCAGAGAGAACGGCAGCAGCAGTCAAGATTGAGCAGGGATGGAGCAGCAACTGCGAAGGCGGAGTAGTAGTAGCAGCGGAGACAGAGCAGCAACCGATTTTGGGCAGAGAGAGAGAGAGAGTTGTGACGGTAGATTGCGGTTGACGAACGAGGAGCAGCCACTTAGACAGAGAGCTATACAAAAATGAAAACAAAGATTTGAAAATGTTACCGAACAGGCCTTTGAATTCTTTGCATTCAACCTTACCAACATATGTGAGAAGAAAGTGACTTACCTCCTACTCATTGATAGTTTCTGAAATTTAATTAAAAAAAATTATAGGTGCACATATGTGTCATTATTATAAATTGTCATCTTTTAAATAATTACTTTATTGTTTCACTAGTAGATAGAACCGCGCTTCGCGCAGCAATAAAAAAAATTTAATATTATATTTTTTTCTTGCTTTGCACTTGATGAAATTGATAAAAAATATGAATTGTTTTTTTTTAGATGAGGCAGCCTTAAAAATATGAATTTCATGATGGAGATTTTTGTTAGGGGGTTTTAGATAATTTCAAAGAATGATAATATTATAACCCGAATAATCTTTATTAAACTTATACTAAAAGAACAAAAAAGAACTTTTAATAACTTCATTTATTAGTAAAGTAATAGATTATATTAATTAATAATTTAAAACTCTTCAATTAATTGATAATGATTATATGAATAAAAAATGAATTAATAAAATCATGATTAATAAAACCAATACAATTATAAGGGTGGATTAGCGAATATATATATATATATATATATATATATATATATATATACACACAAACATTACTTTTTATCATTTTTTATTATAAAGAAGATTTGTTTGTAGTTCCTGGAAAAAAATTTTGAAGATTAGGCTATAATAATAGTGTCATGAATAACGTGCAGATTGAAGTTGTGGATCTAGTATTAAAAAAAGAATATAATACGTGTATTCTACACTTGATGAAACTATACAAACCAATACCTCTTCAAGATAGGCAACACATAAAATCAATTAGCCTTTGCAATCCCTGTCACAACATACAAACCAGTACCCAACAAAGCAAAGTTATGAAAAATTGACAAAACTCAGTAAATGCTTTTATAATTGAAAATAAGAACCAAAGAATAGAACATGCATCCATTTACCAAGTACCTTGATGTAAGCTTCAACATTACGTATCGTTTCGTCGACAGGTTGAATTAACTATGCAAACAGCAGATTGGGAAAAAGGAAATTCAACAAATCAGTGTGCAATACAAATACAATTAAAAAGCAACAACTAAATTTTGATACTCATAAGAGTTCACAGTGCATTCTTGCAATATCAATTTAAATGAAGGCCAACCAAGAAAAAACAATAAGATAATTATTCATATGGCTACAAATGAAGAAGAAGAGAAATAGTTTGGACAAAATTGAATAGGTTAGGCATTATTTTCGTAGGTAAACTTGATAACGTAAAAGTCTTTTTGAATTCCCTATATTAAATAGACATTTAGTAAATAAACTCTTCACTTCATCTTCCCTCAACAAAAACATTAATAATTTAATGAATGAACTTTTTTTTCTTAACTTTTAGAATTCAAAATAATTAATTATTATATAGATATAATTAATTTATTTTTTTTAGTGATGCTACATCAGTTCTTCTAGTCCTTAGTGATGTCACATCACCTCTTCTAGTCCCCAGCTTTATATATATACAAGCAGCCTCTTTTTGGGTGCAAGATTCAGCTTATCAATTGGAAGTTCCAAAATATTATCTTCTGCTTCTTCATAATCATCACTGTCACAGCCATTGGACTCAAAGTTTTTGTTACTCAAGTTCAGTATTTTCCCTGCCACTTTTTTTTTCAGTTTGATAGCTGCAGCCCGCAATGGAGGCGATTGCGCTATCGATTTTAATTTATAGCTTGAAATCGTCAACTTTTCAACTTCTGTGTTTAATGAAAATTAATAACGGTACAAGTCTCAAAATTGGGGAACTCCTTATTAATGCTTTAAATGCTTTAAATGATATTAAGAATTCGCAAAAGTCACCAATAAACATTATGGCAAAAAAAAGAATCAAAACACTAACAAAAATAAGCCAATTTATGAGATTAAAGATAATATGGAAAGAAGAGATATGGTGATGCCAATTTACAATTTACCTAAAGATTTTCTTTGTGTTGTATTTTTTTGTGAAATGAATTACGTGGGTTTTCTTCATTCTCTTATGCTTTAGACTTGGTCCTTTTTTTATTTTTATTTTTTGGAAATCATCTCCTTGGTCATCTGAACTTTCATTGGAATCAAATTTCCTCTTCAATCCTTTCTTGTTCTCTTCTTGATGTTGTTTCCTTGAGTCCTCTTCTTTCCTCTCCGAGTTGTTCAGATTACTGTGGAAAATATCAGTAAATGTGGGCGGTTTAGCCAGATCTCTAGCTCCCTGGAAACAGTAGAAGAATGAGCTTTATAACAACATTTACCCAGAAATGCTATTTGTCTCCACAACATCAGTTTGATCCCAAATGAATAATCAAGCATTAATCGTTGAATTAGTCCTATTTAAAACAATTCAACCACAATTCTAGAACCCAAAATTTCTCTGATCTTGAAGAGAGATAACCCCTAAAAACTCAGCCAACAGAGGCAGCTCTTTGAGAGGTAAGACATATGCTCAATCGGATTAAAAACGTTTTCAAAAGCTGAAGAGCTTCAAGTTTACCTGAAGGGCATTGTCGAGATTGTTAGAAAGCTGAGACAGAGTGTGAGCAACAGAGTCAAAACCCCTTAGCAGAAGCAATGAATCCTCCTTCAATCGCTTAGCTCTACTCAAATCTCATTTTATGCTACATAAAAACAAAAAAAAAATAAAAATTAAAAAAAAAGTCCCACACACCCATCGGGTCTATTTTTTAATCTAGAAGAAAGTTCACACATAAAACATTCAAAAAGCTTAAAACTGTTAACTCACCTCTTGTTTTTGGCCATTTAATGCTTTGTAATTGCGATCCTCGAGAATTGAATCCACCCGGATGCGCAGATTGCTCCAATAACGCTTATCTGAAGATGGGCTGTACAGCGGAGAAGTACCCATGAAGCTTGTAACCTCCCGCAATCGAAATTGAAGAAAGTATTCACCATTCTTAGAAACAGACTGCAAATGCAAAATCTAAATCCCATCAGATGCAACAATAAAAACAAAAAAGAAAAATAATAATCAAGCATTAATCGTTGAATTATTCCTATTTAAAACAATTCTAGAACCCAAATTTTCTCTGATATTGAAGAGAGAGAGCCCCTAAAAACTAAGCCAACAAAAGCAGTTCTTTGAAAGGTAAGACATATGCTCAATCGGATTAAAAAAGTTTTCAAAAGCTGAAGAACTTCGAGTTTACCTGAAGGGCATTGTCGAGATCGTTAGAAAGCTGAGACAGAGTGTGAGCAACAGAGTCAAAACCTCTTAGCAGAAGCAGTGAATCCTCCTTCAATCGCTTAGCTCTACTCGATTCTCCTTTATTCTACATAAAAACACAAAAATAAATAAATAAATAAAATCCCACATTCCCATCGGATCTATTTTTTAATCTACAAGAAAGTTCACACATAAAACATTCAAAAAGCTGAAAACCGTTAACTCACCTCTTGTATTTGGCCATTTAATGCTTTGTAATTGCGATCCTCGAGAATTGAATCCACCCGGATGCGCAGATTGCTCCAATAACGCTTATCTGAAGATGGGCTGTACAGCGGAGAAGTACCCATGAAGCTTGTAACCTCCCGCAATCGAAATTGAAGAAAGTATTCTCCATTTTCAGAAACAGGCTGCAAATGTGAAATCGAAATCCCATCAGATGCAATAATAAAAACAAAAAAAAAATTTTGGAAACGGTTGAAAGAGAGTGAGAAATGAGAACAAACCTTCAAAAGAAGCTAAACAAAAAATCTGGTATAAATAATAAAAGAAATGTTTCATGCTTATAATTTATTATTATTAATGGTTACGTAATAAAATATATATAGGAAGAGGAAGAGACCTGAACTAAAATAATGGAAATATAGAAAGATAGAAAAAGGAAGAGAGACATGGACTGAGATTATAGAAATAAAAAATATAAAAAGATAGAAAGAGGAAGAGATATGGGTATTAATGGTTACATATTGTTTAATCTAAATAGGAAAAGGAAGAGACATGGATGAGATAATAGAAATAAAAAGATAAAAAGAGGAAGAAGGCTGAGAAAATAGAAAATATGTAACAATAATTAGGAAAATAATTGTGTTTTTAATGTGGATGAAGAAGAAGAGTATTCACGGAGAGAAAGAGCTGTGAAATTAGATCTGGATTTCGAGAGGGCGGTTGAAGAAAAAGAGAATTTTGTTTTATAATTTTTTTTAATATGATCACAGATATTCCTCAATTATTAATTATTATAATTATTAATTATTAATGTTTTCAATGTTAGGAATCCCAAAAGTTATCATTATGTAACAGAAAATAGATAATTAAAAAGATAGAAAGAGAAAGTGGCGTGCTGAGAAAATAGATAATTAGGAATGAAGAGCATTGGTGTTGCCACCTCACCTCTTCAATCATCAGCTTTATATATATATATAGATTGTCACCGGTGGCAGCTTTAGTGCTAAGCAAATTAGGTAATTGATTATTTTGATCAATTTTAATAAATATCTACACATAATAATAAAGAGAGAATTTTATCTCTTGAAAATTCTTATAGAATTGATTATTTTGTATATATAGTAGATCAAGTTATTTCTTCAATCTCTAATGGATTTGAGCAGTTTCAATTCTATGAAAATATTTTTGGATTTTTATTTAATTTTGAAAAATTAAAATCATTAGATGATGAAAGTTTAAAAAGTTGTTGTATTAATCTTGAAAATGTCTTGAAATATGATATGTTTTATGATATAATTGGATTAGATTTGTTTTCGGAATTAAAAGTTTTAAAAGAAGCTTTACATATAGAAAGAAATACTCCACTTGATATACTTAATTATATTAAAAAAATATATTCTTTTCCAAATGCATTTGTTGCTTATAGAATATTATTGACAGTACCTATAACTATTGCTTATGTTGAGATAACTTTTCTAAATTGAAGTTAATAAAATCTTATTTAAGAACAACAATGTCACACGAAATATTAAATGGATTGGCTATATTAACTATAGAAAAATATTTGTAGCTAAATTAGAATATAAGATTTTAATTAATAATTTTGCATCTTAAAAAGTAAGAAGAATAAATTTTAATTGATTTGTAATTTGCATCAGTGATGGCTTGTAGCAAAGATCATAGCACGTAGGAGCAATGATTTAAAGTTCACGAATGAGAGAGATTATGATTGTGGCTAATGAAGGTTTAGAGTATCTTAAGGAGGTGGAATTTGTGAAAGACAAAGCTAATGTTCTTGTGGAAATAAAAGATATCTTTCCTATTATCCTTTTTTTTTTTTTTTGATCTTGTTGATAATTTTTGTAATTCAAGATGTTATTGAATATAGTTGAATTTTGAGCTATTTGATGTTCTTATAAGAGTTATTTTAGCTATTTAATGTTCTTGTGAGAGTTGATATTTTAATTCAAAATATTTAAAATAAAATCTCGCCTAAGGCCCCCAATTAATTAGAGTCGGTCTTGATTGTCACATTGTATGAGAGTCAATTCTTTGACTAGGGTGTGTTTGTACAATATTTTACTTATAATCTAAAATTATAAACAAAGTGTCGTATAAGCTCCATGATGTTTAAGATATATCATGATATATCATATAAGTATTACTTCAGAATAAAAATATTATGGGAATTTATCTTATCTATATTTTGAATATATAAACGACATGTTTTATATATAATAAAATTATAAACAACATGTCATACATGAATTTTTAATTTACTAATATAAATAACTTTTTTGATATATTATCCATGTGATTTTCTTTAACTTTGTAAATAACATATATGTCGATTTGTTTTAATTAAGTGTATGTTTAGTATAATTTATCTAATGGTCAAAAGTATTTATTTAATCTCATAAATTCTTTTTAAAATTTTTAGTATTATTTAATTGTATTTATAAATAAGTTATTTTATCTTTATTACTAAAAGTTCAAAGTTTGGGTTTCTAGAAATAGATGTTGTAGACCTTATGTATAGAGTTAAATTTTCTAAAATATGCTCAACTTATTTCACAATTTTTTTTTATTTATTTCATAACATAATTTTAAAAAATTTATCAATTAAAATAATTTTACAGTGTTTAACAAAAAACCTAATTGATAGCTAAACATAAAAAATGTTTTTAGTAAAACCGCTATTTATATAATTTCTATTAATAAAAATTCTATTTAAATAAGTTATAATTAAAAAATAATATCAACGAGCCTTATTTCGGATTATAATTTTTTTGTTTTAAATAGTGTTTATATATATATATATATATAACACGACATCCAAACATCGCCCTAATCCGATCTCTCAAAAGAACAAAAACCTAACCCCAAAAATCCAAACTTGAAATTGCCTTTTCCCTTGTATCTCTCTGATTATTCTTTACACAGTCGATGCTCCGTGTTTGTGAGCTCATACGAAGAAGAAGAGGAGAGAGTTCGTTCATTAAATGCTCTCGCTCTTCTTCGAAAATTCATCACTCCCTTTCAATCTGTTCATGTCTTCATCAAACAACAACGCCTCTCTCTCCGTCTCTTCTGGGTGTTCTCAAACCCTAGGTCGTTTTGCTTTTGATTTATTCTCTATACCTGTCGTTTTATTTGATTTCTCTAATATTTGTCAAAATTTAAGATTTTGTTCAAGGTCTCTGGGTGATTCTAGCGTTCTGTCTCGTTCCGAATATGAGTGATAAGGTCAGTAATTTGTTTGACTTTGTTGATTTATTTTTGAGTGATTCTAAGGTCAGTATTTTGTTTAACTCTAGTGATTTATTTTCGGCCTTTTAGAATTTAATTGATGGGTTTTGGGATTTTTTTAAATTGTTTGTGGATAACATGTACTAGGTTGCTTGTTAATGAGTTTTTTAAAAGGTGCACTCCCTTTTGCATTAAGGATTTTGGGATTGATTATTTGACTGACTTATTGCCTTTATGTGGCTTAGTAGATGAAAGAGTTGGGCTTTTATCTGCTTGTATCGTGCAAATTAGTTCTTTTGTGAATTGGAATTTTGAAACTTACCCCTTCAATCAGAAAATTGTTGGTATGAGCAGTGAGTAACTTTTCTTTTCTTTTTGGGTTCAAGCATTTACTTTTTTGGAAGCATTATTTATCAGGAATATTAGTAATTGCACGCATCAGGAATACTTGTTGGTTTATGTGTGGAAGATCTTTGACATTATTGCATCAGGAAGAATAGTTGATTTACACGTGGAAGATCTTTGACATTATTAATGGTCTACTGCTTGTTATTGGTTTTGTCCTGGTCCCCATAGATCTATCGTTGATCGATTATTTTTTTGTGGTCATTCACTATCTTCATGTTTCTTTTGCAATGGCAGTTATTTGTTTTCGGGTCATTTACTGAAGATGAAACCAGGTCATGGCTGCAAAGCCAATCATCTGGGAGTGTGAAAAAGCCTGTTTCATCCGGGAGAGCTGAAAAACCTGCTGAAGATAAAGACTTGCAGTTTGGTTCTTTGAATTTTGGAACTGGAAGTTCTTTGGCTGGTACAACTGGTGAACCGAATGGAAAGTCAGTTGTTGCTAATGGGCCAGTTGTTTTTCAGCCCTCAACCACGCTTAAGAAGGATGATAAAGTGAAGAGTGTAAAAGCATCGAACGATAACTACTTGGGAGCTGTAGGATGTCCAAAAGAAAACGGACACATTAAAAATTCTACCGATGGTCCTGCCCTTAGTAATGGTGTGAAGCATTTGAGAGCAGATGGTATTGATTTTACCTTGTTGCACCAAAATGCAGGAGGTCATGCACATCCATCCCCAAGTTCAAAATTTTATGTCCTTTATGATGGAAGTATCGATGGCAGGGATCAGAATGGGGCTGCCTGCAACTCACCAATTTCTGGTTCCAAAGAGGTGTCCATGAAGGCAATTAATGAGCCTGTTAAGTCTGTTAAAGACTTACTACCGCGAGGCTTAATCAACTCGGGGAATTTATGTTTTCTTAATGCAACTCTACAGGCTCTGTTGTCCTGTTCCCCTTTTGTTCAGCTGTTGCAGGAACTTAGAACTCGTGACATCCCCAAGGTTTGTCCCTTTTGATGCATACTGAATATGTTCATTTCATGACTATCAGCATTGAAGCATTTCCTCATTGTGTTTTTTTCTGTAGATTTTTTTAATCTTTTGAAGTTCAGAAACTAGATTTTTCTTTTCTTTCTCTTTTCTTAGGCACGCTTCTTGTTTGCATCATGTTGACAAATGTTTACCATTTTGTCTGTGTTTTCTTTCTACTTTAGTTGAAAAAATGTTTTGTAGAACTGAGTATAATGCACAGCAAGTAGTAAATGATAAATTTACATGCTGTTATTATTATTATTATTATTATTTTTTTTTTTACTAATATGTACTTTGATTTGTTAGGTTGGATATCCAACATTATCTGCATTCGTTGGGTTTGTCTCTGACTTTGACACGCCCTCTGGTGGAAGCTCAAAAAGGAAAAATATTGCTGTTCTTGACATTGGCAGGTCCTTCAGTCCTTCCATGTTTGAAGCTGTTCTTAAAAATTTCACTCCTGATGTGCCAAATAGCATATCCGGTAGACCAAGGTTTGCACTCTTTCTGCAGTAATTTAATTTTTGATTTGATATTTTGAAAGTTGGTTTCTGATGTAATTTTCATTCTCAGGCAGGAAGATGCTCAAGAATTTCTTAGTTTTATCATGGATCAAATGCATGATGAATTACTCAAGCTTCAAGGAGAGTCTACTAGTAGCAACAGAGCTAAGTCATCTCTAGTCTCTTCGGCAGAAGAAGATGAATGGGAAACAGTTGGCCCAAAGAACAAATCTGCCGTGACAAGAACACAGAGCTTCCTGCCTTCAGAGCTTAGTGATATATTTGGAGGACAGCTGAAAAGCGTGGTGAAGGCACATGGTGGGCCAATTTCTTATGGGCACAACTATGACCTTTTTCCTTAGTGTTGGTTTTGTTTAGTAATATTTGCTGTGGTTTCATTTTAACACATCTTTTTATTTGTTTTTGCTGGCAGGAAATAAAGCTTCTGCAACTGTTCAACCATTTCTCTTGCTCCACGTTGATATTTATCCTGAAGCTGTGCATACAATTGAGGATGCTCTTCATCTGTTTTCTGCTCCAGAAAATCTGGAGGGATACCGTACATCATCTACTGGAAATGTACAGTAATTTTACTTCACTTTATGCTTCTTGCTGATATTTTTTGGTGTATTTGTACTTTTCATGATTTTTCCTGAAGGAATACAAATCATCTGCATATAATTTGTGTGGTTTCTTTTCCATACCATAAGCTTATAATATTTTTTAATTGCTTTTAGTGAGACAAGTTATGCTTTTATATGTCTCTTCTTTTTCTACTTTCTGGTGCACCTTATCTAGTTGGATGTAATTTCGTGTTTCTTACTAGAACTATTTAGTTAAATAAAGTATTGTAATCAACATTGCTTAAACTACTAAATGAGTTCGAGAGCCTTTTCATTGATCCTGTAATGCATGTATGAGATGAAATGCATGATTTTGACATTTTGTCAATCTCTTTACAGGCTGGTGTTGTGACCGCCAAAAAATCTGTCAAGATACAGACGCTTTCAAAGATTTTGATTTTGCACCTGATGCGTTTTAGTTATGGAAGCCAAGGGAGCACCAAGTTGCATAAATCTGTCCGTTTTCCTCTTCAATTGGTTCTGGGTCGGGATCTACTTGTTACTCCATCTGCTGAGGTAATGCAAATCCTTAATGTCTAAAAAAAATTAATTAGTATCATTATCTTTTAATTTCTGATCTGTTGACATTTCTCTTAATTATGAGCTATATTTTGAGCTTCTAGGAACTCAAGTCCCTCTGTAGATTTAAAGGCTGTGTGGTAGATGGAAGTTACAATGTACATATAAAGGTGAATCTATCTAGCTGATTTTTTTTTCCTTCTGCTTTCTGTTTGCAGGGTCGAAAATATGAACTTGTTGCCACAGTTACCCACCATGGAAGAGATCCCTCGAAAGGGCATTATACTGCTGATGCCCGGTATTTTAATGACCAGTGGCTCCGTTTTGATGATGCCTCTGTGACTGCCATTGGGACAAGTAAGGTATTGCACGACCAGGCATATGTCCTTTTCTACAAACAAGTTTAGAAGATTGCACGATTGTAAGTTACAACGGGAGAAAGGGGAAGCAATATCTGCTGGATTCAACTCGATTACAGTAGCTAAAATTGTTTTCTTAAATTTACAAGTAGTTTTTACAATTTTGTTAATTGTATATGAAAGATCACAACAGTTTTACTGATCTTGTGATATGAATATGAAAATGAAAATGGGTTGAAGTTCTTGATTAAGTTAAATTAATGAAAGCTTCATTTTGTTACTCAGTCGTTATGGATCTGTGGCTGCCATTAGCATAAAATGTTCGGGAAGCTATGAACAGGAGTTTGTTTACATGCAATGAAAAAACAATGTCATTTGTAGAATGGGCAGTTTGTTTCAAGTAGAACAATGAATAAATAAATAATGTCAATATGGATTGCGAGCAGAGTGATATGGATATTGAATTTCTCGCCGAAGTTTATGAAAGAGCTGACAGCACTGTAAATATACTCGTGAGTCGTGGCACAATACGAAGATTATGCGTTAGATCCAAGCTCCTTTTTCGGACCCGTAGCCTGATATTGGGCATAACCTTTATTTCCTCATTTCGAAAGTCCAAAATCTCATTTAAAAACTTAGTAATCCATTTAACATTTTAACTCTCAATTTTTAGAATTCATCCAACTGTACTTCTTAAGCTTATACAATGAGAAACTTCTTCTGTGTGAATGAGACGGCCAAACAGAAAGGAAGTAGCTTATGATGATGGTCGATGCAAAGCTTTAGCAGAAAACAAAAACTCCCTTCTCCGATTTCACCATCTTTTTTGCGGGGGCAGATCCTACAATTCTCTCAAGCTAAGACATCAAAACACAAGAATCAAATTATTATCTGTGCAATTATCAATAAAGAAGTAGATAAAGAATAACAACTAGGGCAATTGTTCATACAACCCGAATTTATCGGCCAGCACATACATGCATTCATTATGAACATATCAGGAAGGAAAAAGATACATACCCGGAGCATATCAAAGCGAGAAAAAAGCACCGTGCAAGTCATGTTATGCGACCCTTCAAGCATGTTAACAATCTGCAATAATAATTTTATCAGAACAAATAAATAATATAAGTTTTCTAAATACACATACACACAATCAAGCAGCTCAGCAAAATTGGGGGTCATCAGTTTTGCAGATATCATGCTCACCTCTGGGTAAAACTCCTTCCTCTCTGGGAGAGAATAGATTATCAAATTTTGAATTCCACGAATCTACTCGCAAGTAAAAGCAAATAGATGTGTTACAATATACACCAATCTATACAAATGCCACTAACGCTTCAAGAAATAATTAGCATTCTGACAACGAGAGGAGAAAATCAGTTTAACCTTGTATCTGTGGTAAAAATGGGCTCTCTCAGTGTAGAGAATCATCTTTCGCTTTCCTTCGAAAAACCAAACTCGTGCTCGAGATATATCACTTGCTTCTGTGTAACTAAAGAGCAAAGCTAGCATTAATATCATATTTGCAAAATACTGGAAAGCTTACACTCCAACTCCAAGCTTTCGAGGAAAATGCATTAAATAATTCAAATGAAAAAGAAAGAATAGAGCTTCTTACTCCCCAAGTAGGCAGAAGGATGAATTCTGTGACTTAAGAAAATTACGAAGACGAACAAATTCAAAATAAGAACTGATAAATAGCATAATCCCCCCCTGCATAGATAGATGAAAAAGGAACCGCTGAATTTAACAATAATTTAAAAATAATGTAAATCAGCTAAAACACACCAGGATTCATCTTTCAGGTTTCAAACACAATTAAATACCTGAATTGAATCTTTTATCTTCGGGAACACCTGCATCAAGAAAACCATTCTTATAAGCATCTCTTAATATTTGACTAAGGCTTAAAAAAAGTAAGTTTGCATTGATAAATTATATCCAATCTTTAAGGAGCCTTCCTGATGGAAGTCCATTTTTATCCTCAGCACATTAGCCTACTCTCATTAGAGCACAGTATATAGACACTAACTAGTATATGTTGTTCTCATTCCGATTCTATGTACCATATGAAGACACCAATTTTAATCCTCATAAATAAGTTCCTAACCCATGTCAACTTGAATTATAATACAAAGTTTGAGTTCAAAATCCTACCTACGTCAGCACAAGTAGGACACTTAAGTTCAATCAGAAGGAATTCGAATGCCATTCTAAGATTGGAAGTAGACCAAAACAAGAGATAAACCATACAACACATAAATTGTAACATGACCAACCCTAATGAGTAATTGACTACCTATATCGAGATTTTTATTCCAAAAAAATAACTAATCTACCTTCTTAGTAAAATACTCGAGACGAGCATCATCAGCTTTTGCTATTGAGTCTGCATTAAATCGTTCATAAATCTGTCAAATTAAACAGCAAAAATATGCATAAACATTATGTAAGTCTCAATATCAATCCATATAGTAATCAATGTTGCTTGAAAAGGATAAATGTGTAAGGATTCTATTTTGATAGAAACAAATCCAGAAACAAACACCAGGAAAACTAGTAAGACTTACCTGCCGCACGTTGAGTAATACTTTAGGAAGAACACCTTTATATTCACACGCCAATTTCACCTGTAATTTTAACTAGTCAAATGGATATTTCAGACTTTGAAAAATAACAGAACGACATAAAAAGAAGATTTAGTTTGTTATATGACATAAGGATACCAAATTGTTTTCATCAGTACTCTTAGAGAAAAGTGAAATTTTAGGCTTTTTTATATTTTCCATCCTCATTATATGAACTAAATGGAGGAAATGGGCACAAATTTTGCATTTTTCTTTAGTAACAGTAATTTGTGCTTTTAGGCAGTATAAAACCAGCTCAATCACGTCAAGGCAGGCATTTTAAAGCATCTCTAAGAAACCTAGTGCATGCGTGGAATAAAACATATAGAAACAAAACAAAGAATACCTACAGACCTTTCCTTGATAGTTGGTGCAACGGTGGTTAAAAAAAGCATTGATCTAGTGCATGCGTGGAATAAAACATATAGAAAACAAAACAAAGAATACCTACAGACCTTTCCTTGATAGTTGGTGCAACGGTGGTTAAAAAAAGCATTGATCTCTGGAACAAGAATGTAGAATAGGTCAGAAATACTTATTTTTCATATATACATTTATGCAAAAGGATAATTAAAGAAAGTAGACTTGTTGCACTGCCATGCACTTTAATAGAGCACAGAAATGATAAACATAAGTTGGCTGAGAAAAACAAAAAGTTAAAACCAGATAACGGCTTTATTACTTGGTAACCTTCGAGTCATCATACATGAGAGGCTAATTTAGGTTGTGGAAACTACTACTACAAAGTAATGGCTTGATCTGAATTGGATGATTAAAATTTCAATTCCTTAAAAATTCCCCCACACATACACAGAATTGCAAATTTATGCAAAGCCTGCCTGGATAAAGAAAATGGGGACTCGCTACCTGGGTTAGGATGATAACCTAGGAGCACTGTTTGCCGATAAAACCTTGAATACCCATCCAGGTACCTAAACATGAAATACAACATTCAGGAGTCAATTTATAAGAATAAATGACTCCAAATCATTCATCTACTCAACTTTCCAGTTCAATAGAAGTAAACAAACTATTATAATCCTACAACTGCCTTGAAATGCCGGCAATAAGTCTGGAGTCTTTGCCATAATAATAAGAAGTTTCAAAACAGAGAGGATAAGCTTTTCAAACAGAAGAAAGTTAATTTGTATCAAACTTAAATAAATTATTTACACATACCACTGTCTAATGCGCATAACATCAGTTCCATGCTGCTTAGATGGTATATGGTTCAATTGCTCAACAACTTCAATCAACAAGGACCAATTCTGGATTTTGTTCATCAGAAGGGGAAGATAATTTTTTCAGAAAATGAATTAATAAAATGAGGAGTAACATTGTACTCCATGTCATAAACTGCAAAAGCAAATATTTCAAGTAAATCAGTATATTACGATGTATACCTGCATTGATATTATGTCTGCATGATCAATAATAAGAACCTGTTGACACCAATTAAACATATCGTCTCCATTAGCACAAAAGGAACTGCATAAGCCAACCAGAAGGAAGATAGAAAATACAGCATTTATACTCCAAAAAAGATTTGCACCTCAATAGAAGAAAGATAATCGACATCTCGTTCCTTGTTTTTCTCAGCCTTCGTGATTTTCTAGCAGAAGCGAGTATGTTATTTGATTTGTTAAACAAGTTATAATAAAAAACTCTGTTAATTTTTTAGTGGATCAACATGTGAACAGAATCATGCGTGGAAGTTAAACCATCTAAATCAGAAAACAGAAACATTGCAGCTTTGAGATTGCATGAAAAGGGTGGATGCTTACTTGACGTAAATTGACAGGAGAAGCTACAATCATGTCTGAAGTGTAGAAATCATTGTATAACTTTATGCTCTTCCTGAACAGAACAAGGAAAAATTATGACAAAGACATCTAGGAAATGAGTAAAATGCAAATTCATCATCTCTCTACCAAAATAAACAATGCAAAATTTAAACTAATTGAAGGAAAACAATTTTAATTACTTTTAAAAGTAAACATCAGACCAAATTAAAATTGAAGATCCTAGTATGAAATAGATACCCAAGAATACAGTTTCATTCATGATGCGAAGATGTATTAATTATCTTTTCCTTGGTCAGATACATTTTTGTATGTATTAATTATCTTTTCCTTCGTCAGATACATTTTTGTAATTCACTTCAGATTGCACAACAGAAATAGATGATACACAGACTAAACCAACCATAAAAGTAAGGTTAATAGTTTTCTTTGAAGAAGAAACCTCAAATAGACCACTGGAGTATATTAAAGAATTCTACCTTGTAAATTTAATGCCTATAGAAAAGTCATCATCATTATTCCCACCAAAAAGTATTTGATAATCACTAGGCTTGGACTTTTGAGAATTTGACTTCCCAGTGCCACGGATATTTTGTGATGTGTCATTGTTGTCTTTTTCTTCTTCCTCCTTTTTAGTTCCAAATTCATTAAAGAAACGGTCAATATGCTCCACATTTACCTGAGGAATTGATAACCCTTCAACAGTTGTCATTTTTTTTCTTTAGCAAATAACAAAATATGCCGAGACTAATGCTAAGTAATATCCAAGGCATTTTGCAAATGACTACTAAAGCATAAATAACAGAAAATAAGAATACCTTGAAAGCATCGGGGGTCAGTCGTATTAACCTCTTAACAACATTTAGTGCAATGCTTTTCAGCGGCAATAATATCAAAACCTGCCACACATATTTGAAACTTACGTTGCTAACTTAGCAAGCAATCTACATGCAGTAGTACAAACCGAGCAAACAATCTAGTAGCATTCAGTAGGTTATGGACTACTCGACATGTTACTAATGTAAGTCTCAATTTAGTGTCAATAGCTATGTGAAAGACTGCTCCAATAAAGTAACTAGGACTATTTCCCCAACCAATAACACAGTGAAAACTGAAATGTAAAATAAGGAGGAAAAAGGAAAGGAAAGAAAACAAAATATAAATTGAAGTTTAGATGCCAACCCAGTCTATATACATGGAGGCCCATTTAACAATTACCATATCAAGTGTAAAGATTTTAAAGAAGAAATGCGGTAATCAAGACAAGTCCCATAGGAGAAAAGCAGAAAAAACCACCTTAGGACGAGTAAATCCTCGATCAAGGAATGTATCACCAATAAGTATTCCCTCCTTAGCACTCTCTTTGTTCTTTGCCACCTTTGTGTCATTCTTTGTTACAAGATCCCTAGTTCTAAAGATATGATTCAGCTGCAAGACAATCTCATTATTTTATCATTATAAATAAATGACCACTCAAAATTCTAACATTTAAGGGCAAATGAAATTTCTCAAAGACAAGGGATAGAAGCATGGACGCACAGAATGCATAAGGTACGCATCTGTTATGTTTGAATCTTCTTCCTGGCCTTTCAGATAAAAAGGTTTCTTGTTAGAGTGCAGTATATCTCGGTAGCTGTTGCCTAAAAGAGAAAAAGAGCATATTACCCCCATAATTATGAAATGGATCCAAGCTGCCATATGCAGGTCCATTAAAAATTAATATCAAATCTAATTGCAGTCATGAATTTTTCTATTGTGACAAAATGCCAAAGTATCAACATCTATTACCCTATACTATAAGAACAGGTAACAGACATGACTTAGTTACAACAAAACATGAAACTCAGAAAGTTTAAACACAACTTAAGCAAACTCATAAAGCTATTTGTCACCAGCTGCAAATCCTACTGTTTAATTGTATTACCTAAAGGTAAACAACTGAATTTGACACAGACACGAAGAAACATCAGCAAGAAACATGACAGACTTACAAGAACACTTTCATAAGGCATACTTACACAGAGAAAAAAACCTTCTTTGTTTGGATGAATGGAAGTCATTGCCTCCAGATTTATTGTAAATATCCAACCAGTGCTTATACAACTTTGGTTTGAGACCATAATCAGAATACAGATTATCATCCTGCAAAAAATAATGAATTACACCAAAAGTTTGTAAAACTGCAGAACAAGCAGTTCCAATGTAGCCAGCACTTGACTGTAAAGAATGAGGGAGAGGAAGAGTATGCCAACAGGTTAAGCTTTAACAATTCAGACCTTTTGGCCATAATCTCATGAAATATAACAAATTGAGGATCTGCCACTATAGCCACAGAAACATAGGGAAGACTCCAGCAATTCCAATGGTATATTCAGACATGGAAAGAAAAAATAAAAGAAAAGGGCGTCTAAGGGAGGCATATATAATTTAAATTAGAGTCCCAACAACCACATTGATCAGATCAAATTCATTGGAATAGAAATATATATTTCATTAATAAGAAACAAAAGAGACCAGTAGTAAGCAAAACATTACAAACAAAGAAGAAAGCAAGAAGAAACAAAAGAGACCAGTAGTAAGAAAAACAATACACACAAAAAAGAAAGCAAGTTGACCATTGAAGTTAGGGACAATCTGCATGACCGAAATAGATTTTTCTACGAGCTATACTGCACGGCTATTTAAGCAATCAATTCTCCCATTATTTTGCGTATAAAAAGAAGATGAATTCTTTCACTAGATGGATGATCAAATAATGTGAAGCAGATCAAACTAAAACAGATTGCAATACATACCTTAAGGAAACACTCTCCTGTGCCCACCCACTTGCAATTTGACATATCAACAGCAGGTACCTCCCATTCATATTTCAATTTCTTCTTTGACAGATCATCAACCTCTTCTTTTGGCAAGTTGTATCCAAAGTGTTCATGAAAAGAACTGCATGATGAAAGTTATATTCAATCCTTTAGAATGACAAGCTAACAAAAGAATTAGAATAACCATGCGTTAGCACGATTAGTAAAAGTTATCTTAATTTTAAATGAAGTGTAGATACTATGGTAGAAATATGAACTAGCATGAAAATGTGTAGTACTAAAAAAAATAATAAATAAAAAGGCAAAAATTCAAAATAACATAATGCAAATAAACCTTGCATGTACTGATGCTTCTGAAGAAGATTGACCGTTGAGACCCAAGTCATGCTCTTCATCTGCGTCAGAGGCCACAGAATCAGCATCTTCATTCTGCCCTCTAATGCCAATGCTGCCAGGCTCTTGCAGTGTACCTTCTGTTGTATGATTTCTAGACTCACTATCAGTTCCTAAAGACAAGAATAAACAAGACCAATGAAATTCAGGACGACAAAGTATACCTGTAGAAAATATAATGCAACTCATAAACGATTAAAAACTATACATTTTACTAAGAAACCATATGTTGTTCCTTACCTTCACCACTAATGTCATCCTCCTGCTCAGACTCACTAAGAGATTCAGTTCCACCCACTCCATCCTCTTCTGAATCACTTCTACCTTCTTCTTGTCTTTGTCTATCAATAAAACGCGCAAATAACAGTTTTAGTTTTGGTTTTTTTTTTTATCTAAATCAATTTTGGAAAAATGCTTGACAAGAGAATTAACTATCAAAGACTAAAGCAAAATTAATATTACAATTCATAATTTTAGCGCATGTTTAGAAGGGCAGCTAAACTGGGTGTACCATAAGTGAATGAGACAGCTATAAGCACAGACTATAACAAATTAATATCTGTTACATCTTACCTCATCTTAAATGCATCAGCAACAGATTCACTGCTTGAACCAAGTTTCATCAGCAAATTATCATATACAGAAGACTCTTTATAAATTACTTCCTCAACTGCACCACCACTGGATTCTTCACCAGATGCTTCCTCTGCACCAACAAGTCATCAAAAAATTGAATAGTTTCAAAACTTGGCAGACACAAGTAAGTGGTTCCACAGAGTGTTTTATTAACAAATGATAAATTTAATAAAAACCTGAGGAGCTTGGAGATGGGCTTTGAGCTACGTTCTCTTCTTGTATTTTCCTCGAACGCTTATTTCTGTCGAACTTGCTTGACATCTTCCTGTTCTTCAATCCTGCATCAATGTAGACTCATCAAACTCAACGTTAAACCAAATGACAGTTGATAATATCTAGAAAATAAATATAAAAAAATTAATATAACCCCGAATTCAGAAATATTTAGTTCTAAATTAGGATCATAATTTTATATGGAGGGTAAGTGTGCTCACTTCTGCTAAATGTACAAATTCATTTCTTTCCCGCATTTTTCAGCAGACGAACAAAAGGGAAAAAGAAAAAAGGAATTTCGAACTTTTTCAAGGCCGATTAACTTGAAAATTAAAAAAAAATACCTCGTTTTGTACCGAATTGCTTCCCCATCGTAATAAATAATTAGGGTTCTTTTCAATTTTAACTCGGTTTTCTGATGTTTAAGCGAGAGATAAGAGAGGCTAGCACAAAATTTAAATCTTAAACCTCAGTTTCTAGGGTTTTAGCGCGAGAATGCGATCAGGAAGACGAACTGAACCGGGTTTTCTAGTTCGAGTCGGTTCGAGCCCATCCAATGATAGCCCACTTAAGATTTTAAAGATAGCTTGGGCTTAGGGCTTTTCCGTTTGAGTTGGACTATTGGCACCTTCAAAATCCTGATAAAACCTACGGATGACAAAATTGGCCTGCAAAACTAGCCCATTGCGGGTAATTTGTAAGTTACAGACAGGTTTAGTATTTCAAACTTGAATCCGCTACGATTACGAGTTGGATTTGATATTGAGAAAAAAATCCGCTAGATACTCCTATCCGCCAACCCATATTCTTTATTTTAATTATTTATATTTTTAATTTGAATCATAAAAATTACATTAAAAATTAAATTATAAATGTATATATAAGTTAAAGTTTTTAATTCCTAAACCTAACCTATCTAATTGCAGCATATATACCATAAGCTTTTAATAAGTATAAATTTATAATTTTCAAGTTTTTTATTACTGATATTTTGTTTTTATTTGACTGAATTTGTTTATTTTGCTTTAATGGCTTGAACCTAATAATTGCTTATTAAAGTTGGGTTTTTATTTGTTTAATTTATTGTTAACAGCAGTTATACAAAATTTACTTGTTAATATTGTAAATAATACTTGTATATTAATTAAAAGATGGAGCAATGCATTGATATTAGTGATGATTATTTGCCTACAACATAAATATTTTGTGTTAAATTAATATATATTGTATTTGTGTTAATGTTGAAGTTTTAATTTCTTATTTACATTGATAAAATTAGAATTGAGCATTGTATGTGGATTTTTTAGGCTTTATTATAAATTTAAAATTTGAATTATGTAAATTAAGTTTTTATGTATTATTAAAAGTATTTTTTAATATTTTTTATTTTAAATGAGAAAATCCACAAGGTTGTGAGTGAGTTTGGTAATAACCCCACTGCAAGTTGCGAGCAGGTTTGAAATTTAAATTTTTTTGTTGGATGGTATCCATTGCCATCCCTAATTCCTTTTTCAAAATTACATGTTTAAGCTTAATCAAAATTACCATTGAGGACAAAGTCTGGGTTAAGCAAACCCCTCTTCTCATGATCTCATATCTCATCTCATTATTCCGCCACGGCGCCGCGGGGGAGGAGGGGGGGGGGGGGGGGGGGCGGGGGAGGGTGGACTCAACTTGTCTGTCCTTGCATGTGCCCCTCTTCTACAGCCTAAATCAGTACGATAACAGGTTCTCACCAATGACCAATTCTCAGTATTCAGTTTTGTACTTCAAATAAAACTATAAAGTCTTAATGATTATTCTGTCATCTTATTTCGAGAGATAATCTAATAATACAGAATAAACTAATTAAAATTAGGATGAACTTTAATGATAAAAAATGAGACAGAAGGAAAAAATTACAAAATTATTGTACAAGTATGATGGTCAACAACCTCAGCTATGAAATATTGTTTGTGACATGATGGTGCATTTTTTAATTTTAGAGCAAGAAGGTTCTTGCAGGCAAAGTTGAGTGAAAACTATAAAGGAAATGAAAAAGAGTTCATAGAAGATCAGAACAGAGAACAGAAAAGCCAGAATAGTTTGCAATAAGCTCCGGTTGGGTATTTTTTTTTGAACTGATTATACATCAGACATTTGTAAATGTTATTTCAGCAGACAAATACACTAGAACTACAATATTACATTAAATTCTTTGAAACATTTACCCAGACGAATAACCCTCACATTGAAGGGACGTATAGACTCTACTCGCATTTCGCGAGGGAGAAAGACTATTTACAAGTTAATTTCACTCAATTATGCTTAAGTGAAGAAATTTAACCCTTACATTGAAGGGACGTATAGACTCCACTCGCATTTCGCGAGGGAGAAATACTATTTACAAATTAATTTCACTCAATTATGCTTAATTGAGGAAATTTTGAGCCCCAACCACTCAGCCATAGCTGGAACTCGAACTTAAGCGCTCAAGTGCCTTGGTTACCAATGGGTTACAAGCCCATTGGCAGCTCTGGTTGGGTAATTGTGAACAAAATAAAGATAAAAAGACATAAGGGTTGTTTTGGTACTACAGCGTGTCATGAGTATTATCAAAATTTTAAAATTTGTAGTGGGGTATTTTTTTTTAAATAGGTGTTTTACAAGGACTTTTGAGAGGTGCTAATGCCCAATAGAATCACTCTTCCCGTTTTGCTCGCACTGATATCCGGTTGTGGCCCATTGAAGACCCACTGTTTTTCTAATCGGCTAATAGCACTTAGATCCCTGAATTTTGAATAAACCACACAAATAAAGACATAGTTTGTCGCACTTTTACATTTCATTGGTTAATAGTTAAAAAAAAGCGAACTGATAATAGATTTACTCATGCATTTTACACAATTTTAAATATGCAGAAACCAAAGATGGTTGTTATTAAAGATAGCAAAAGTGATTAATAATCATAATATTTAACCCCAATTGAAAATGTTTCTTTCCAAAAAGTTCACTGCCCATTGCTTTAACTTTTTTAATGGTCCCTCAAAATATTATACCTACAGATTCCGAAAAATGGTTGTAAAATTATTGCATCCCTTCAGATTTGAGGTATTGCTTTACATGGCTGCTTAATTGATTTCTTCTATAATATATTTTTAAAGCATGTTTTATCTGTTACACAAAAGGCAATGGTGGTCCAATTTAGACTGCATTCCTTTGTATTAAAAGAACAGCAGAGTGGAGAACAGTTGCATTTTCATTTACTCTAATAGTGCGTTTACTTGTCAGTAATCGGAATGAATTTACTCTAATAGTACGTTTACTTGTCAGTAATCGGAATGAGTTGGAGTTGGAATGGGAATGAAAAATAGGAATAAGAATCAATTGTTTACTTGAATTGTAGGAATTAGAATCAAAATGAACTAGATTGCCATTTATGTGTTTACTTTGTATTGAAATCGGAATCGGAATGAGTTATTGGTAACAAATTACTAAAAAGTCATTTGTAATAATAATAATAATAATAATAATAATATTATTATTATTATTATTAAAATTATTGTTAATATATTAATTAATTATAATACATTATCATAATAATAATATTGTTAATAATTATAATTAATAATAATTATTGTTAATAATATAATATTATTATTTACATTATTGTTAATATATTAATTAATGATGATACTTTATTTTATTATTATTATTATCATAATTAATTAATATATTATTATAATTATTATGATGATAAAAAGAATTAATAATAATAATAATACATTTTAAAAAAATCATCATCAACATAATCAGAATCACCAGTCATCATCTTCGTCAACAACATCATCGAAATCGGAATCAAAGATCATCATCATCAACAAAATTATAATTAAAATCGGTATCATTATCATCAACATAATTAGAATTAAAAATCATCAACATTATCATCAACAAATATATGAAAATCAGAATAAAAAATCATATCATCAACAAAATAAAATTCAAAATCGGAATCATCATCAACAACAACACCGGCAACAACAAATCATCACCATCGACATCATCATCATCGTTAGAGCATAACCATGGCTATCGAAGACGAATTGGAGAAGAAACGGCTGGAGCTCGACATGGAGAAAACTGAGATGAAACCGAGAGAAGACGGACAAATGGAGACGAAATCGCAACAGCCGCTGCTCCACAGTCGACGAACTGACGACGACAACGATGACAGCGACAATTGATTTTGGCAGCAACGGTGAGTTTGGCGATGTCGGCTGGAGCTCAATTTGGGTAGCAGTGGTTAGGGATTTGATGCAGTTGGTGTTTTTTTTTTATTTTGGTATTTATATTTTTAATTAACTAGAGGGTATTTCGAGAATTTAGAAATTTGAATGGGGGCTAATTTGGGTCTCCAGGGAATGGGGAATCAGTCTCCCTTAAATGATTCCCAAATTCGGATGGGTTCCACATTCTTGATTTAGATTTCAGACGTTAATTTGTGAAGTCAACGCGGTAATGATTCTGATTCTGAACTCCGATTCCCGAATCTGGAAAGTAAATACACCATAACACTAAAATACTACAAATACAATTTTCGATATTTTAAAGACTCTTTTGAGCAAAAACCATTTATTCTTTATGTTTCTTTGTGGCTAACTTGTTTGCATTCACATAATTTAAGTGTTCTTTCCCCTTTATTAGGGTCTTGATGGGCTATAGCACCAAAATCAATCTGTCGGTTCACTGCTTGTCGGCTCAACAAACCAAGATCTTTGCTTTAAGATGAGTTCAAGATCGAAGAAATGTTCATTCACCCTATTCTCAAGGCTTTTTGTGGTCCAATATCAGGAAAAAGAAAAATGGCTCTCAAACCAACAGGGTGTTGGCTCCACTGGTAAAGGAGTTCCCTTAAGTGATTAGAACTGGGTGTGCTTCTTAGTTTGAGTCGCAGAGAAGTCACCCCTGTTGGGAGAACCTATGCCTCCCGGTTAGAGCGGGGATTTTTAGTCTAGGCTATGGAACGGGCTTAAAGGTATCTCCTACAGTTGGGGCTTACTCAGGATACCTCGTGACAAAGATAAAAAAAAAATGACTCTTAGTAAAGAGCTTTCATATAGTCATAAATTTTGTACAAGTTCATAAATTTTGTACAAGTTAATGTGATGTGGATTATGAAATATTGTAATTTAATCAATATATTAATATCATATCAATTTATACAGGAAAAATTTGTAATTCTATCATTTTCATTAATTATAAATAAGAGTAATGTTTGTTGGTTAATTAATTTTTTAATAAGCCTTTTATGTGTACTCTTCCAAAATTGGTGGGGTAGCAGTGTCCTGTTGAAGGTAATAATGCCATGTTCTTGGTTCCCTGTCCCAATTAACCTGATTAAGATTATTACTTTAGTCCTTAATTAGTAGCAAAGCACATGATCCTAATTGTCAGAAATCATAAATCTTCACTAAACAACAGAAAACTTCATCAACATAATCATGTGTAACTGCAAAATAATATATATTTTATTTTTCTCTTTTCTTTGATGATTCCGCCAAACGCTTAATTACAATTGCTTAACACGTGTGAAAAACAAAGACTGTATGAAACTCAAAAGCAGAACTGCAAGACAATAACTCAACCCAGAAAAGTGAAAAAATTAACCAAAGTGTTCTGAGGCCTGTATATGTTACAATTTGAAGATCATCAACTATGAACACGAAAAACAGACAATGGAAGCACCGCAAACACATAAAAATGGAACCAATGCTTCAGAAGTTACAAAGTCACAACCATGGAAAACTTAAATTCCTAACATGAGATGATGGACTTTTCTTCCGAATCTGATGTTGAAGATTGCTTTGGCACCCACCAAACTCTGAGACTTTTATCCAGGCTTCCACTGTAAAGCAAGAACCCGCCTCCGACGGCGTTAGGTGAAGCTTGCAAGCATTTTACAGGCCCTTCATGGCCAGTAATGACCCCAACCCTACAAAGTTTACCATAAGCCTCTCTCTTCCATATCCCGATACTCTTATCAGCCGATCCACTACACAAAAATTCACCCACCAAACATACACACAACACAGCCATTTCATGTGCTTTAGTCTCACACGCCAATTTCCACCTCACGATCTCAACATTCCCTTCCCATCCCATCACAAATCCATCTGATCCACCACCGTAAACCCACTTGCCATCATCAGAAACCACCACTGAATTCAATGATACATCCTTATGACCTTCCAAAATTCCCTTCAATGAGTGACAGTGACTCTTACCTAATTCTTTGCCCCAAGCCTTAATCTTCCCATCAGCAGAAGCTGAATACACAATCCCTTTAGTAGCAACAAGCCCATTTATGGCATCATCGTGAGCCTTAATTGACTCCAAGCACTTCAAATCAGCTACCCTCCACACTTTCAATGTCTTATCCCATGAACCTGAATAGATCAACCCATTATAAACCGTCAAACAAGATATACTATCAGCATGTTCAATCCATAATCTCTTATGATGCCTCCGAGTTTGCACATAATTGCTCTGCTTCATAAACTTCCCCAAGTAATCCTTAGTTGTAGGCAAAGTATCAACAAGCCTAAACACATTCTCCGAGCTTCTTGACACCTTCCAAACCCTAATCCTACTATCTTGATGAGCCGTAAACACTTTGTTTCCCACCGTTACAACCGCTTTCACCGATCCATCACCTTGTCCAAACTTGGTAAACATCCTCAAATCAGGCTGCTGCCACACAATAATATCCTTGCCTTGAGACGCACTCAAAATAAACTCCCCACATAAAGCCAAACAAGAAACCGACCCGACATGGCCAGAAAGAACAGCCAACGATCGGTATGATTTGCATGGTATCTTGTAATCAACTTGTTTCAGAAACTCAAAACTGTGAGTTTCATCAGCCACGCTGCTAGTAGTGCTATTGCTCCTACTACTCCTGCTGTTGCTGCTCGTACTCATGCTTCTAGTAGATGATAATAGTGGCGTTGATAGTGTTAATGTTTCTTGCACAAGATGATCCGCAAGAGCAACCATATTGATGATGAATTGAATTTGTATACAGGAATTAAAAGAAAATTTTGCTTGCAGGAGCGGAGACGGAGTTGATAAAAGAGAGGAGGGGGCACGGATTTCTTGAGGGAAAAGGGCAAGAGTTAATTAATTTTTTAAATATTGCGTGGGGGATTGGTGCAACGGCTACTTTGAAAATATATAAACACAAGATCATGTAAAGTAGGTTTTATGTGGGAACCACTGTTACTGGCTCTTTCTTTCTGTCTTTCTTTTGTTTCGTTTTTTTTTTATAATATTTAGTCGAATAAGTTAATGCGACAGCGTTTTTCTGTTAGATGACCAATAGATTGGTAGCTTTGTGTTACGGGTGGTTCCCTCTCTCGCATTAAGATTCAATGCTGAACTTAATTTTTACTCAGTATTAAATTAATGATAATGATTTATTTTTTGTTTTTATTTTTTCATTTTTATTACTTAACAATCGTTAATTCAATGTTCAATTCCCTCTTATTGAGTATTTATAATAGTTTGATATATTTTTAATAATAATAATAATAACAACAACAATAATAAAAGTAACAAAAAAAAAAAGTAAAAAGATATATATCATTCACATGGGGTTTATTACAATCAATGAATTACGGTTTTTGGGTTAATATATACGTCTCCTTGTATAACAAACTTAGTTAATGTAGGTTTTCTTAATATAATCAATTTTAAATTGGAATTATCAACTCAATTTTGAGGTTGTTTGTTAAACATCTGAAGTCGGAAATTTTATTACTTTCAGATATTTTTTAAAATATGTTTGTTTATTTTTTGTAACTACCGATTTTCAGACATATACATCTAAATAGAAAAAGTAAACTTTTGTGACTTTTATCTGAATGAAAAAATATCTGAATGACAAGTAAATATTATATTCCAAAAGTATCTCTATAAAATAACTTATTTCCTAAACTATAAAATCTAATCATTTTTTTTGTTTTAATATATAATGACATAAATGTCAAATAACCAAGTTTAAAATTTTTTTAATTATAAAAACAAACAAGATGCCACTTATATTCGTATATTAGAAAAAGAAAAATAAGTATGTCATTCAGATTTTCGTATTCAGACCCATTCAAACTTCAGAAAAATTCAGATCCATTCAGATTTCAGACAAAAAAAAAAAAAGACCAAATGCTACCTGTCTAATTTATTTCTTATCACATTCTAGTCACTTTCTAATGACAGTCGCACCACATTTTTTTTTAAACTCTTAACTTTCTTATCTAATCGCGTTCACATTAATTTAAGATATATTGATAATGTATTTTTCTTACAAAAAAATCTCTATATAGCAATACTCGTATAGAAATAATCTCCATGTAGTTATAAAAAATTTTTGTTCCTCATTTAGGTCAGTTATGAATAAGAATAAATTATGTATTTTAATAAGTTATAATTTTTCAAAATCCCGTTTTAAAGAACTTACCTTCACATAGTAATAATTGTCTATAGATTGCAAAAAATATATGCTATATAAAATTAAAGTTTTAAGATATAATAAAATAATTAATTATTTAGACTTTTAAAATAACTTTATATATTCTCACCACTACAGAGATGTATCATATATGCACTAATTTTTTAAAATTATGTATATCTCTGTTATCAATATCTATATATTATATTTGACATGATCCATTAATTAATTATTAATGTAGCGCGTGTTATATTATATCACTTGTCCTAAAGATAATTAAGTTAAAATAATAATTTTTATAACTACTCCTCTATTAAGTTATAATCTTTTTATAGTAATAAAATTAATCTGATCTCAACATTATTGCTATAGAGAGTTTTTACTGTATAATTAATTTGATAACCTTAGATTTGAGTGGACAATTTGGATCAAATTAAACCTATATTCGGCCATTTTCCTTTTACTGCTGAACACAAGTTATCGACGGCGGACTCTTAAGATTAAACACTCTGTACACACACTGTCAATCAGACAAAATCGATAATGCGGTTTTTACAAAGCATAAGACTTCGGGCATTTTTTCCTTGAAAGTTCTGGCGCACCAAATCTTTGTCTCTGCTATCAAAGACAGAAAGTGCTTTGTCAGAACATTTTTGTTCGTTTATAATCCACCATTATCTCCACAAATGAAGGTTAAAAAAAAAAAAGGGCTGCTACATTTAGGTTGAGTGCAATTAATTTGTTAATTAAAAGAATAATATCGACTAAAAAAGGTTTTAGAAACACATTATTGGACGTTAGACTGATTTTTTTTTTTAATGTGCCACCTAAAGTTTGCAACTAGCTTTGATAATTGACTCCATTACGAAGGATAAAATTTATCAATATTGTTTTTGGTATCAATTTGTGAATAATTCTTCAATAGACTAAAGTGTTCGGCTAAGATAAGAACAAAAGAACATTAATTAATTAAAACAAGTTGATAGAAGAATATGTCTCCGATGATTAGAAAATTTATTTAGTTAATTATTAAGGATTAAAAGGTTATTCAAATAAAACAGTCCTTATCTTTTTAACCATACATGCGTGCAATGTACCAAAACTGTATTGTTTTCTATACAAGTATGCAGTTGAGTTAGTAAACTGTAAATAATATCTTTGTTTTAACATAAACTAATTGATTTGATTTGATGATAATCCGTCACTTGTCACATCATCAAATTCAAATTTACTTATGACACCTTAACATAATTAGAATTGTATTTTTAGCGAACTATTATATTTAATTAGCTTGTACATATAACAATATATTAATTTTGTAGTACATGTTGCGCCACTCAATCTTTAACCGATAGGTTAGAGTCTCTTTAAGGGAATTCGTGTGTCCTTTCCAAAATAAAATAAAATTGAAGTGAAGATAAACATCTCTCCCACTAATTTGTAGTGCATGTCTTTAGCTTGTACAATTATGAGTACCGAGTTTATAATGAGCTATAGATAATTTTAAAAAAAAATTTGAATGCAATACTTCCTTTAGTTTTCTTCTACAAGTGTGAGTAGTTGGATTTGGTAGATACTTTATTAATAGACAAGTCATGCATTCATGAAAGTTTGACGCAAGTCTCAATATGAATCTGGGGAAATCCAAAATTATTAGGTCAAGCAGTAATCCATCTACTTCAAAATATATAATAAAAGATGGGCATGGGAAAATTCTACACTTTCATGTCAACTGTCATGGCTTGAAGAAAGCTCCAAATCTTTTACTCCGAAGTTCACCAGCAAAGTACTTGTGAAATATATAGTTTTGTTGTATGGTTAGCATATAAAAGAAAAATATCAACAGAACTGTCTAAGGAGGTTGCCTTAAGAATCAATAAAGTGACAACTGAAAACTATAGTTGAAATGTACTTGCACATTCTTCATAATCATGCACCTTCCTGCCTACTTTGAGTTCCAAACATCTCCGAATCCTTAGCATTGGTACCATTTCCAACAACCACCCCAACTCTACAACATCCATTAACAAGCCGCTTAACATGACTACTACAACAGTCCAACTCAACACCATCACCCTAAAGGACTCCTCAGCCATCCACATCCTCCAATCTCGCAAAATCCACCAATAATAGCGTTAAAACCAAAGCAGTGAAGCATCATGCTCTAAATACTCCTCTCTCATTTCTTCCACAAAAATTCTCAGCTTCTCTCATCGTCCCCTCCTCACAAAACACAACCATCAAAGCACAATAACTAATAGCACTCCAAACTTCTGCTGCATGGCACTGTCTGTGCAGTCTGGACTCACATAATAGTGTCACCCACTCACACAGCACTGTCAGCAGGTCTGCTTAATCCACAACTTGAATCGATATCTACAGCAAGTTACAGAATTATGTTATGTGCCTGGTTGCTAAGTATTTGCTCGCTGAAGCATTTCTGCCGCTGTGAGGGCCTCGTCCCTCGAGAATCACTCATATGGTTTGCTGTATAATTTTGATGAAATGCACTGTATCTATGCTGATATGCACATAAGGCACGCTCATAATTGATTGCCCAGATTGCTCACGCTGTAATGCTGAGTTCATGGAACCTAATGGTGAAGTTGGTCAAACTACACAACAGAGGACCAATGCCAAAGCTGCAACCTTAAAAATAAACAAGCAACGTCACGTGATTCTCATTAATTGATTTTCTTATTCACGAGCACCCAAAGTAACCAATTGTTCCTTTTCAGCAAATGAATCAAATTACCTTACAATTGCATTCTAAGAGAACTGAAGCACTTCATGGACTCAAACAAAAACGCAATAAAGAGTTTAATCATTCAGCAAATGACACATCCTTTATTTCATAGATTAAAGCATTTACAAAAGTTTCAGTGAAGTCGGTTAAAACTATACAGTGATAAGAGATGAAAAATGAACAATACAACACAAATGCAGATGCAAAGCTTGTATGTAGAAATGCAACTAGCTAGAAGGTCAATATTACAATAAAAAACTCATCAGTCTGAAATTTCCTTCAACGAGGCTGATGAATGCGCCGCATGGCAGTGACTTTTGGGCCCATCACACACTTATTAGCCAGCTTCTTCCCACAATACTTGGCAGGGCCCACTGGGGACTTCGGCCCTCTCTCCTTCGAAGGTTTTGATATATTCAAGTTCTTTAACAAAGCCTTCGCGTCCACCCCATTTCCAATGCCTGTAATCGCAATCATAAAACAAAATAATTACAATTTCTTTTCTTTTTTTAAGAGGATTTTTTGTTGTAATCAAAATTTACAAACCATCGAGATGCACTCTTCCTTTCTCGAAACCCGATAAATTTTTTTCTGTAGACTCTACAAACAGATCAGCGCCGTCGATATCAGGGAGCTCATCCAGATCCGAGTAATCGTAGCCGTCGAAACTGCTGGTAAAATCATCTTCTTGGTGCTGACTCAGCCAGAAATCACGGAACAACGGCGAAGTCTTCACAAGGTCCCACCATTCCGGCGAAAAATCCTCCACTTCACTAAACGCAGCGGTCGGTATAAATATCGGTGCATTCGGATTCAATCCTGACCTTCGATCATCCACCATCCCCATCGCCATCGCTTCTCAAAACTCTGAAACCGATCCCAGCAAATTACGAACGAGTCATACAGCAATGTGGTAAACAAAAAAAAAAAATCATCATAGCCTTCCGATCTAGAATGTTCCACTCACCGTGATATTTGATTCTTCTGTTCAGTTCAGTCACGAACAGACCACTGTGTAAGTTGTCGCGTAGACAGACCAGGCGAAGTCTAAAGTACGTCTTATATAACGAATAACGTTGGGCAAGCCGGTGACTCAACCGACAGGTGTACATTTAGGTTCATGATTGTATATCGGTGATTTGGACGGTTGACAGGGAAAGATGGTGATCGGACGGTTAGCATGAAGTGATAGTGGAGATATTTTCGATTACTTTATTGATAATCTTAAGGAGTCGAGAAAGTTCATCCAGTGGTAAATGGCGCAAATTTTCTGCTAAGGTTGGGCCAATAAGATATGGGTTTCCGAGAGATATGGGCCGAGTACAACGGGACATGGCCCATGTAATTTTTTAGTTTAAGAACGTCAAATTTTAAATACAGAGGGAGTAGGGCTGGCGCGTTTTTGCTATCTTTTTTGACTCACTCTCCAACAAATAAAAAACCCTAGCATTTGAATTTGATAAATTTTCGTAAAAGAGTGAATTAATCGAAATGGAGAGCCAGAGGCGTGTTGTGTGTCCGGAGAACGAGGAATTGGCAATGTACATGCTGCAGAAGAGGCAAGAAATGGCTGAGAAGCCAAAAGGTTTATCGGAGAACATCGACATGACTCTGTCTAAGGCTTATAACAACATTTGCGATGCAAAGAACCCAATCAAGACTCTGAAAGACTTGTCTCAAATCAAGTACGTGCAATTTGTTCTTCTTGCAGTTGCATTGTTTTTCTTTTGAATTTTATCAATATTGTCAATACATCTATCTTCTAAATTACAGGGGTGTGGGGAAGTGGATTCTCAAGTTAATGCAAGAGTTCTTTGAGACCGATTCTGGTGGTTCTGAACCCGAAGACTTGACCGCCAAAGGTAATCTAGTCATGCTTTGGTGTAGGAATTCATAAGGAAAACTTATTGGTGTTCTAATTTATTTCTTACCTTTAATCGTTTAGGTAAGAAAAGCAAAGCAGTGAAAACTAAAGGAACCAAACGGTATATGCCACAAAGGAATTCTGTGGCATATGCACTGTTGATTTCTTTATACAGGTAAAATAAATGCCTCTTTTACTTGGTAAGCGATTTTTGCATGAAGTGACCAAGTGTGATGAGCTATGAGCTGAATGAATATTCTTCTTAGGGGAACTACAAATGGGAATGAATTTATGCGTAAACAGGAGCTTATTGATGCAGCTGAAGCAAGTGGGCTTTCTCGGGCGCCAATTTTGTATGTTAATTGATTTTATTTTTCAGTTTGCTTCTGTATAAACTATTGTGGAACTCGATTTCTGTTGAAGGTTTTTAAGTCTTCTGTTTATGTTTTGTTAGGCCAGAAAAGGGAAAAGGTAAACCTGGGCAATTTGGAAGTTCTCCTAGGGATTGGTATAGTGGATGGAGCTGCATGAAAACTTTGATAACTAAAGGATTAGTTGCGAAATCAAGTTGCCCAGCCAAGTAAGTTTTCTTTAGTTTTATCCTTTTCCGGTACCTACTTTTTACTGGGAATTGGGTAGATTTTGAATTACTGCAGTCTGCAGGGGGTTCATGGATGAGTGCCTGAGTAATCATTTCACTCTGGTGCTGGAAAGGAAATATAATTTCACTTTTCTAGACTTGATTTAGAAAGATGACATTTCAAATTCGATCATAGTGTTGTACTATTTACAGACAACCTGTACTTTTGCAGGTACATGCTCACTCAGGGAGGGCGAGAAGCAGCACAGGAATGCCTTAGCAGATCTGGTTTTGCAGATTCTATCGAGAATGTGGTCAATGGAAAGGATTCTGATAAGAACGAACGCAATGAACTGGATTTGGTGCTTGCTCATCCTGATTCAAATGGAGAAGTGGCAGAGTGTTTTGTGTCTTTGAGTAGGAAGGAGAAATCAACTGATGTTCCTTTTGAATCTCTTGAAAGGGTTTGACTTCAGCTTGCTGTTACAATTATCCATGCTTTAGGTTACATATTTCCTGGCTGGACAACTATAACTACCATCGCATTGTCCTTTATCATTTATGAATCTCACCCCTCTCCTCGTTTATAGGAAAGCCTTTGGTCATAGTTACTCTTTTGACCGCAGAATCAAGATTTTGGTCTCTGATAAACATTTTATAAATCAAGGTTTTTGATAGGTCATTTTATCCAATTCAGGTAGTTTATTTCATGGATGCCACTACTTTTAAACTAGTGGTTATGGCTTATGCAATCTGCATCATATGTAAATATATGTTTATTCCTTTCTTTTAGGCTTCTTGTAGTTTTAAAGTCAACCCCTCTTCTCCACTCTTCTGCTTTCCTTTTTGTTGGGTAATATACTTTATCTTCTGATTTGGATTTCCCCATCTTCAGTTCACACAGATGGGATATTCCAAGGAACAAGTTCTTCAGGCATTTAGTGAAGTTTCAGAAACCTCCCAACACAAGGAGATCTCGTCTCTCTGGCCTGCTGTTTTATGTTGTCTTCGAGAAGATGAAGTGTATGCTCTGCATTCAGAGTTGCACAGTGTAAGAGAGGATTACAATGCGGCATCAAGAACTTGCATTTCTGCAAATGGTAATGAATAAAAATGAAGTTACAATTCTCTTATTAGGATATCTGGACATTCTTCTTTAAATGAGCCTTTTGGTAAACACTCAGGTCAAGTAGATCTTGAAGGAAGTTGGAGTAATCAAAAGGGTTCTTGTTGTGGTGGTGGGAATGTGCCACACTTCTCTAATGGCTCTACACCAAACTTGTCTACCTTGAAAGCTTGCTCGTCATCTGTAAGTGAGCCTTCCAGAATTTGAATGGATGTCATACTACCCTGTGCAATGAAAATATCTTGCATTTGACTTAGCATATATATTGATAATACCTAAATTCAGGCACCTTGATTCGATATCAGTACAGAATTTTGGTACTTGTACTATTCAAGTAGCACTCATCAATATCAGCATGGAAAAAATTGCTTAATGTCTGCATAAAGATGTATACTCTAAATCACAATATACTTACATGCATGCTTTATTGAATGCTATAAACCAATGTTTGCTTAAATTCAAAATTCCCCTTTTGGGCTAAATCTTTGAATCTATTCTGTTGAACTTGAGAAGCTATGTATCTCTAGAAAGTCACAATTCTTTTAACCCCATTACTTGAGATTGATGTGTAGTTCGGTTTAGTTGAGTTTACGTAAAGAATCTAATCATTTGATTTTATAAATAGCTTTATATATTATATAAAATCGCTCATAATCCTACTGAATTGGTTTTAGGATTATTCTGCAAAAAGGTCAAGGTTAGATGATCCAAAAACAAGAGTGAATCTTTTAAGTGTACCACCTCTAAGCTTTGGGGAGAGATTTGAGGATGCATATGATGTAGTCTTAATATTAGATGATCGGGAGCAATTCGCTGTTCAAGGGTTAGTAAATCCAGATTCTTTTCCAGCTTGGTTTTTTCTTGGCGTTCATCATGTATTGTTACTTCGGTTAATGCAATATATTTTCTGGGTTTTAGGTCCCGTTCCAGGAGAATTATTGAAAATATCTGCTCTCAATTCAAGATCCAAATGGAGGTGAGTTCTTAATAGTCTTCTATATTTTATTCATAGTTTTATTGCATAATAATGGGGTATTGGCATTTGATTTTCAGGTGTGATTGCTGAATATATTTCTGGAATCTATTTGTGGAAGTAGCGCAAATTATTATTTTCTCTTTAGCTTTGTATGTTACTGTTAAACATGTTTGGATATCTGAAAACTTTGAAGTAACATATATTAAAGTTTTTGTTATTTAAATACGTGCCCTTTGATCCAGTGGATTACTTTTGCAATCCATGATCATTTGACTATTAGTGATAATGTGAAATGATATTGTATTCTTCAGAGGGTGATTGTGGACAGTATCCTTGTTATGGCTTCAGCCTCATGGTTTAGCCTTTCTTGAGTGTGCTGTATGCAGGGTTGGCCTTCCTTGAGGATGATGTCAGAGGAAGGTGAATCTGAATTTAGTGGGTCATGTACTTTCTGAAAGCTATAACAGTCCAGAGATCGTGATTGGCTTATAGGCACTCTGATACCGGAGAGATAATTTGTATATGATTTGATCATTGTAATTATAGGCCTCCTTATGTCAGCCTGGGCCTCATCTTGATTTTGTTCAACTGCTTTAGGAATTCTGAATTTTATATTTTTCTTCAGCCATCCATTTGATGCAATTGATGCTTTTTTAAACAATTACCATACAACAGGTTCGGCGTTTACCAGTAGGTGATGGAATCTGGATAGCTCGCCACAGACAAATTCAGAGTGAATATGTTCTAGATTTTATTGTCGAGAGGAAGAAAGTTGATGATTTACGCTCTTCAATCAGGGATAATCGCTATAGGGATCAAAAACTCAGGCTTCTGGTATTCGCTAATATTCAAATAACTCGATTATTTGTTTCATTAGCACAACAGTACTCACTTTCTTAGATAATATATTTGTTGGTTTAGTTTCCTAGCTGAAGAACTCTTCTAATCTTCTTCCCTCTCTATATGAACTTTAGCTAGATTGACGGTAATGGTGCAAATTTGTTATCATAACTCATCTTCAGCTTATGAATGTGATTTGTAATATGTAATTGGACTTTTTTTCTTTACCCTGCATGTTGTAAGAGATGCGGACTTAAAAAGCTGATATATCTTGTGGAAGGTGACCCAAATTCTTGTGAAGCTACTGAGAGTATCAAAACAGCGTATGCATTTCTTCATCAATATTTTGATTCCAAAACCTTGTCATGTGACTTTGGTGTTTAGGACAAGTAATTAAGTCAAAACATTTTCAGTGAACAATTTTGATTAATTTATGCAATATATAGTAGGTTTATAAAATCATAATTTCTGACTTAGATGCCTTTTCCTGATATCAGAGTCAGGACTTCCAAAATTCTGTTCCTTTCCATCCTCCTTAAAGATAGAATTCAGGCAATCGGAATTCTCCTACTTATTATGAATCTGATCCTATACGGATTTGTCTAACTGTGGGATATGCAAAAGCTACTGAGAAATATTACCGTGTTTGATTTTTGAAGATTTTCATAGACTACACTCTTGCATTGGCTTGCATCTCATTGAATTCATTATTAGTTCTAAATCATGTTGTTACCTACTTTTTTGTTACAATTAGCTGAAGTTTTTCAATGTGTACTGGTTCACTCTTGAGTATTATGTTTGGGGCAAATGGTGCCAACTATTTTCAGTCCAATTGTGGGTGTTCTCTCAGCCTTAAGTTTAGATTTCATTGTTCAATTTTTGGCCTTCATCTCCTTTTCAGTCTCATTGTTCAGCTTCATACTTTTGATATTAAGTGCATGCAACTTCAATTGTGATAATCATATCCTATGCAGTTGTTTTACAACGGAGATTCTGGAGGGATTTGATGTACAGAGAACTAGTGGTTTAGCTGATACATTGAGGAAGTACGGTTATATTACTCAAGCGATAACCGAATATTATAAAGTAGAGCTGCCTGAGGACCAGCTTAAATGCACTGCAGTCTGTCCTCCTTTTGATGAATTTCTCAAAAGGTGCCAGGATCTGGATAAAATGACCGTCAGTGATGTGTTTGCAGTTCAGCTTATGCAGGTAATGGTTATTCTTATAAGAAGGACTGACAATCCCTTTACTGATGCAGTATTCATTGTCATTAAGTTGAATTTATTATTTGAAAAACTCTATAAAAGTAAACATGAATATTGTTGTTTTCTGAAGAAATGGATGTTTATTACATGTGTAACCGTTAGGTTACTAATTTGTTGGTTAATTTTTGCTACTTAATGATTGCAGGTGCCACAGGTAACAGAGGAGATTGCTATTTCTGTTTTGGATTTGTACCCTACACTTCTATCTCTTGCTCATGCTTACTCTCTTCTTGTGAGTCCTTGTGTCTGTTGTTTATCTTATCAGTATTGGTTATTATTTCTGTTCAATTTTCATGTGATGATCAAGATAACCACTGAACAGAATCCTTTTATCTATTTATTAATTATTTTCTTATTTACTTTGTTACTAATTTCTGTCCGAAAAGGAAGGTGATGTTTGCGCGCAAGAGGAGATGCTGTGGAAGCAGAGTAACAATGCAGTCAGTGCAGGTGCTAGTAGAAATATTTTCCAGCTAGTTTGGGGCAAGTGACTATCGCTGAGACCAAAATAGTGGTGAATTATATGCAATAAGGTGCTTGATCTTTGTGGAATCAAAAGTATTCTTTATCATCTGTACTATTGTCTCATGTTATGTCGTACATTGTAAATAGGATAACTAAGTTGCATGTTTACTCCAGCAAAGCATTTGACATCATAAACTGACTCTGTTTTATAAAAATCACTGCAACTTGTGCATTAAATTGTGAAATTAGAGAAAAGCACACGTTCCTACAATGGAACAATATTTATATCCCGCTACTAATACAGAGGACGTTGAGGTCTGTATGCAGATTGCAGAATATGATAAAACTAATTGTTTAGTAAGAAATTTTCTATATGAGAATGATCCTCTGTTATCCACGGATGCGGTACGACATAAATCCAGTTCGTTTCACTTCATATCGATCTATTCTTCCTTCTAATAATCCGGAAACTGTCCTCTACTTTTCTGGTTTCTGCATTTACCAACTGCAAAAGCAAAGAAAATGGGTGAGGCTTTTGCTTTCCTGTTTATTAAGTTACGAGTACGAATTATGAAGTATGAACCTCTAATTGAATCTCTTGCTTTGTTGCATGCCCTCGTAGATAGCCAAACTCAGCAACCCTTGACAAACTCCAAGTGGCCTGTCAATGATTGATAGATATGTTGAAGAAGTGTTCTAAAAGTTGACTTAAAACAACAAAATCTTAAAAAGAGAAGTAAGTAATTGCACACATTGTTCTTATTGAACTTGTCTAAACTGAAGCCAGCCATGCCGACAATTGCATGCACCGGTGCAGTGTAATTGCTGTGATCGTATGTGTCTATTCCGTTATCATCTTTCGTAGGCATGCCCATGCATTTGTTTCGAAAAACTGAACAAGTTCTCTCATAGTTATGAACATGGCCGAAGAGAACCAGATCAACCTGTTTCATTTAATCAGTATTGTATAGTCATAGCAATCAAAACAATCCAATTTCTTCATAATTGCAATCCTGATTAAAACCTTACCTTGTTCTTCAATAGTAACGGTTCTACTGAATTTACAAAGAGTTTGTCGACACTCCAGAGTCCGTCTGAGGAACTATACATGGGTCGATGACTGCAAGCGGTCGATGACAAATGTCAGAAATTTGAAAACAAAACAGCGTGATGTAATCAATTAATGCACTTTAACTTACCCAGCAAAAATTAACCAGGGGGTTTTTGATCGATCAACCGAAGCCAAATCCTTTTGTATCCATTTATACTGAAAAAGAGCATGGAGTCAGATGAGTACAAAACTACTCTTATATATAAGGAGATTAGTTAGAAGATTTAATTTGTTACAGTTTATTACCTGCTCAGAATTTAGACACCAATCATGCTCAGTCGATATTACTGTGAAGTGAACACTTGCTTGTTCTATAGAGTACCAAGGCTTATCCTTTGATGGAGTTGGCATTGGAAAATATGTTTCATAAGGAATTCCACATTCTCCGCCCGAATCAGGAGTAATGTAAACTGACCCTGAGTCTACATAATCCCTAAAGGAAGATTGGGAATGAGAAATATATATACATCTACATATATATATATACACACACACACACACACACACACACACACACACCGTATACATATATAAGTAAGCTTCAGATCCGCCGAAATTAAAATTCGAAATGAGTTTACAACATTGTAAACTGTCTTTTTCACAACGATGTAGATTAGTCCTCGACTTTAATCCCCAGATTGGAAAACTTTCATACAGGTATAGTATTAACATCTCAAAATTAAAGATGAATCAACTTATGTATGTATGTATGTATGTGTATATTGCTGCCTTTTGTGGGCCGGAAGACTCAGTAGAGATACCTCTCGTGGTTTCCTATGGCGGTCATGTAAGAAACTCGAGAAGCCACAGGGGTAATTTGGTGAAGGAAGAAATCCCATTCAACTAAGAAGCCAGTTGCATAGCTTATGTCTCCAATGTGGAAGATGGAGTCCACACTCCCATTATTTACTTCATCGGACATCGCTTTTACCACTGAGAGGGATCCTGGCTGCATTCACATATATAACTAATTAAGTTTCATTAATTAACAAATTATGTGAAAAGTCATCAAGATTAATAATTGTAATTACTACTATATATACCTACTATGATCTCCAACACCAACCTGAATGTAGTGCTCGGTAGAAGCATCGCGAGGAGCCTTCCCCATATCACCATAGGCAAGAAATTTCATCTCATCTGATCCTCCGGCAGGTGGAGTTCTGAATTGGATTTTATCACTCCAACCAACTGCTTCACTGCATGTATTAATATTTATACATGTGGATTAATGCATGTTCTAGATCCTATTGGTCGATGTTATTCTCAAAGATATTTTTGTATACATGAGATACCATTTGTACTCTATTATAAATACATACCTGCCATATCTGTAAGAGACTGTACTTGAAGGCTGAAGTCCTGTCATCACTGCTGTATGGATGTAGCCAGGATCATGCCACCCAAAATCTTTGGCTGGACTTGGTAAAGTGGAACCTATATATATATATATATATATATTTTATGATCATTAGGAACGTACTATACAATAGTAACTTTATTAAGAAACTACATATAGGTACATCACATTTGCCATCATTTTTTATATTTTTCTTTATTTTTAAGTCAAGGGACAGACTCACTGCACATATTGTCTTGTGTGAATGTTGAAACTTCTGATGTTTGAGTTTTTCCGTCATCACCATACTCAACTTGTTCAGGTTCCTGATCCCCACTCACCCATGTTAGTCTCATCTGCATGCACCATTAACAATATTCATTATGTACTTAAAAACTTCAAAATCAAACAGCTTACTTTGAGACCATTGATCTGGATCATATACATTACGAGAAAATTAGGGTTAATTTCTTACTGATGTTCCAGTGGAATCAATGCTGGAGAGATGCCCATATAATGGCTTTTTAGGGTTAGCAAAATTCACTGGTTGAGTCCTGCTCAAGATGCATGGAGTGGCAAACCCACCAGCAAAAAACACAAATTCTATGTCTGTTCTGATGTTGATAACATGAAAACTTATCGATCCACTGCAAGTCGTAAACTTGCATTTTCCATTTCTACGTTTCTTGCATTCCTTCCTCTTGCAACTTAAATAGTCCGGATCTTTGCTCATGAACTGTGCCTGCAATTAATAATTAAGAAAATGGATGCAAATTTATTAGCGTTTCTCATTATTTTTTTTTAGATCTATGTTTATTTATGACTTGGAAGGCATTTTCATCTCACCGGAATTCTCCATGCATGGCATGCGTCTGGTTTCATTTATTCGAGCAGAGCTGGGAATCAGGATTTTTGTTTGCTAGGGGCTATAATGTAATTGTTCCGGATCATAAAATTAGTGAATACTACGGAGCCAAACAATAAAACGTGCCTTAATTCAGTTAGATTTCAGTTTAACCCCTTATATTCACAATTTTTTTTCGATTTAAGGGTCAAGGACACATAGAGACCTCAAGGTAGATCCTCCTCTAATTTGAAACTTCCAAGTTATGTAAGTAATTATCGAAGTGGATTTATTTACTTATATATATATATCTACTATCATAATTTTATTACTATTAGGTGCAACTTAACTAATCGCGAAAAAATTTTTACATTTAGCAATAGGAGTTGGAGTTGATGTTTGGTAAGTGGGCTCTTATCACCATCCAAACGATAGGAAAAAATATAATAATAATAATGATAATAATAATTTTGTTGCAATAAAGGTGTCTGCATTATTATTAGTGGGGTGGGGAGAGTGGTCAGTAAGGCCGATGGTCAATGGTCACCCAACTCCAGTAGCGGACTCAGCCAGCTTAATACGGGGAATTTAATTCAAAAATTTCAATTTAATTTTGGGGGACTTTTTTTTTTTATGTTTACTTAAATAAATTTATTTTTTTATTTTAAAATTTAAAAAGAAATAATAATAAATTGAACAAAATTTGCATAAATATTTAAATTCTATTATTTTGTTATTAAATTTAAAAAGTATAATAATAAATTAAAAGAAATCTCTATCAAAATCTTAAAAAATAAAATTGTGTGGTTATAAAGATTTGAACTAAGGTCTCTTGGATCCAAAAACTAACTTTTACCACTGATCCACTAATAGATTATAATAAATAAGTCTTGTGAAATTTTTTTATTGTCTTTTTCAGAAGAGATTTGGGACCATTTAAAAGAAAAAATATTTACTAAAGGGGGGTTTAAGACCCTTCTGGGCCTTAACTAGATCCACCCCAGCTCAACTCCATTTAGTTTCAGGCACATTCCTTTATTGACCACATTCTATTTGAAAATATATATATTGCACTACACATTCAAAAAAATAAAAATAAAAAAAGAAAAGAAGGGGGGTGGGGGGGAATTACAAGTGGAAGTCGAAATTAGAGCAGGAAAAAAAATATTAAAGAAAAAACCTAAAATTATTAAGCGATTCAAAAAAGATACAATCTTGGATATTCTTTCTATGACAAAAGAAGAAACTTGAACCTTGGAGAAACACTGTATATAATTTTTTTTTTAAAAAAAATGTATATTTATTGATTTGATATGTTGCATATAAACAGAGGCAACATCGTGCGTGCGTATACATCTCTTTATCTTTACTCAGCTACTTTATCTTGCTAGCTATTACGTGAAGGTTTTAGTTTCTTAAAGGTTTATTTTGTTAATCAATTGATTAATTGGTTAAATTAGTAATTACTATTCATGCATAAAGTAATCAGTAGGTGTAATTGAGAAACTGCAGCCACATGGTAATTAATTAATTACTGACTGAAATTAATAGAAAAATATATGCATGTTGTTCAAAACTAAAAACTAAAAGATAGGCAATAGCCCGATGCGTAAGCCGAATTTGATTAATTGAATTTATTACCTTCACAGGATAGTGGCAGAGAAGTGGAAGCTTGCTAAGATCACCCGTCTGCGCGTATAGAATTCCATTAAAAGGACAACGTGAAACACTGCATTCAAAATAAAATCAATACTAAATATTAATTAATTAGAATGAAATCGAGTGAATGCATGCATAATTTTGTGATGCATATACAATCAATTAATTCTTACTCGGAATGAGAAGGTGAGATCATGGCAACCCAATCATTTTGTGAGGGATGCAAAACTCCGGTAACGATTACCGTGACAAATTCTTCATCGGAAAGATTAGAACTTTTGCTAACATTGATATTTAGAAAAGGGTTCCGAAAAGGGCAATCGGATAAAGATTTTCTGTTCAATACCCTAAAATTTGATATTGCTGTGTGGTTGCGGTGCTGATCAAGAGTCGAGTTGACGATCACCGGAGATGGAAACGGCAGTGAAGAAGAGAAGCCAAAGAATACGCAAATGCATGAAATTAACATAAGCTTCGAAACAGGAGAGCTAATCGAGGGTGAGGCTTCCATTAATTGGAGTTGCACAGAAGGAAAGTAGAAAGTTGATTTTACATTCATTCTTTGAGTTGAGACTAAACAAAGCTTACGGTTTTATTCTTTTCTATTTTCCTCGTATAAGGGTTGTAAATAAATTGTAATTGACAAAATCTTTAATTAAGAGCATTTGTCATGCATGTGCATTATTTGGATTCAGTTAATTATTTAGGCCTGGGGCTTATCACTTATTATTTATATGACGTGTGGATTTTGATTTCGTGACGTGAACAAGTTGATTAATTAATTTCTATAGATCGACAATATAAAGATATATGGCTTGCTATTTTGCTAAACTGAATTTGCTATTTGCCAAACTGAATATTAATATATATGTCACCTTTCTACTTTTTGTTTCATGTATTGTGTGGATTTTGCTTTTATATATCTATATATATATATATATATTATTTCCACTAATTAATGTTCTCTTGTCACTTGGAAGTGACAAAATCTTATTGGAGTACGTATGTGTGGTTTCGATTGAACTAAACTTTTAGTCGGTGCGCGTTTAACACAAAAATTTCTTAGAATTAGTTTGAAGATAAATTAGGATGCCAAAAAATAGTTTTTAATTTATGATTATGTATAGTATGTTTCTTCATTATAGAAATTTTTGTGCTAATTAGTGGTTTTAACACAAATTAACACATAATCATTAACACAAAATAGAAGTTAAATCTGTACAAGAGCATCTCTTCATATATATACTATTATCTTTTGCACTCATTTTCTTATTAGTTCCTTTCTTCTTCTTCTTTTTTTCCATTAATTATATCTATTTTGCTTTGGTGATGCGGAAGCTGTCCTCAACTTTCCTTGTATCTGAATTCACAAACTGCAAAAATGAAGAAATTAAATAATTAAGAAAGATTTTCACAAGTCACAAACATGATTAATTGATAACATTATACATGCATTAACACTAATTAATTAAAGTTTAAACACCCACCTCAAATTTCATTTCTTCCTTTTTGGCATTCCCTCTTAAGTAACCAAACTTTGAAATCCTTATCAAACTCCAAGTGTTATCAGCCTGTCATTGGTGGAGGATATATAAAATAAAACAGGATTTATTTGCCCACAAAATATATAAAAAAGAACAAATAATTAATTATCAAGCAGTATTAATTAGAAAATTGACTTGACCGATTAAATTTTAATTTACGTACATTATCTGGGAACTTGTCCAAAGCGAAGCCAGCCATTCCAATTACTGCTTGCAGGGGAGCACTGTAATTGCTATGATCATACGTGTCTATCCCATTTGCATCTTTTGTTGGCATTGCCAAGCAGTTTTGATTATAAACTGAACATGTTCTTTCATAATTATGAACATGGCCAAAGAGTGCAAGATCAACCTGATAATTTATTTTCCCGCGTCAGTAATTACATATTTGCAAATTAATTAAGCAGCTGTAAGAGCTTGTTTGATGATCAGTAAGTAATCAGGCTGAAGATGAAGCTAGCTGTTACCTTGTTATCAAGCAGTAATGGCTCTACAGCATCGACAAATTTCTTGTCCACACTAGACGATAAAGAACTGTACATTGGCCTGTGCCTGCACAGTTTTGATTAATTGCAGATGTTGTACTTAATTAATTAATTAGTAACTGGCTAGTTATATTCAAATGCAAATTAAATTAATAGCTTACCCGGCAAAGATTAACCAAGGAGTTTTTGATCGATCGACAGAAGCCATATCTTTCTTCATCCATTCGTACTGTTTAATTTTATAAGTAATTTCCACAATCAGTACTGTAAAAATTAACACGCATGGGTAAAATGACCGCATAACCCAAAACAGTAAGTAAATTGAAGATTTTGTGGTTTTTTTTTTTGGGCTTTGTTTAGTTACCTGTTCAGAATTTTCTGACCAATCATGCTCCGTTGACATAACAGTGAAGTGGACACCAGCTTGTTCAATTGAGTACCATGGCTTATCCTTGGCTGGAATTGGCATTGGAAAATAAGTCTCATAAGCAACGCCGCATTCGCCACCTGAGTCGGGGGTTTCATACACTGATCCTGATGAGCCTAGGTAATCCCTGAATCAGCAACAATTAATATAATTTGCTGAGTGGATTAATTAATTTATAATCATGCACGAGTGCATTATTAATGAAATTAAAATTAATTAATTACCTTTCATGATTTCCAATTGCAGTCATGTAAGCAACTCGAGAGGCCACGGGGCTGATTTGGTGAAGGAAGAAGTCCCATTCAACCAAGAAGCCAGTTGCATAGCTAATGTCTCCAATGTGGAAGATGGAGTCCACACTCCCATTATTTACTTCATCGGCCATGCCTTTGATCACTGAGAGCGACCCTGGCTATATATATATATATGAATATAATAAGAGTTTAAATCTCATCAATTAGCTAGCCCTAGCCTACCTATATATGTGCTGTCTGCAGTATTTAATTAATCCATTTTTTTCAGGTCTCTTTAGTTCTAGTAATTATTGATTAACCATATTCATTAATTAATTCATTTTATTTTATTTACACACACACACACACACACACACCTGGATGTAGTGTTCAGCTGAGTCATCGAGAGGAGCCTTTCCCATATCACCATATGAAAGAAATCTGAGTACTTCTTCTGATGATCCTCCAGCTGGTGGAGTCTTGAATTGGATTTTATCACTCCAGCCCACTAAATCACTGATCAGTATATCAGCTTATTTAATTAAAACATATATAATTAACATATGTCACTGAATCACTTCTTCTGTACGTCGTACATGCACTATTTCAGTTTCTGAGATGCTATATGTATATATATACTATATATATATATGTATATATACCTTCCATATCTGTAGGAAAAGGTGGTTGAAGGCTGAAGCCCTGTCATCACTGCTGTATGAATATAACCAGGGTCATGCCACCCAAAATCCTTAGCTGGACTTTGTAAAATACTAGCATCTATCAATCAATTTCATCAAATTAATTCATTACCGCAAAGATTAATTAAAGCACTTCAGTAATTAATTAAAAGTTCATGATCATATATAATTATGTATAGCATCATATCAATTAATTGAAAACATGGAATAGAAATTATCAGGCGAGGGTTCTCGTATTTTAATTTACAACGCTCATCCGACACTTTAGTAAAATATATACGAGAACCCTTATTAGAAAAATACTCTTGAAAACAATATGCATAACGAGTTACTCAAAGCAAATAATCATTTGGAACTCACTGCACATATCATCTTTTGTAAATGTTGAAACTTTTGATGTCTCTGATTTTCCATCTCCATATTGCACTTGCTGAGGTTTCTTATCCCCACTAACCCATGTTACTCTCATCTGCAACATTAACATTTAATTTTATAGTTAATTAATTAGATATCTTCATATTTAATCACTTATTTTTTTAAATTTGTTCGTAATATATATATAATTACCGATGTTGCAGTGGAGTCGGTGCTTGAGAGATGGGCATATAGTGGGCTTTTAGGGTTAGCAAAATTGACAGGGTTGGTCCTATTCAAAATGCAAGGCGTATCAAACCCACCGGCGAAAAACACAAATTCAATGTCAGTTCTGATGTTAATGACATGAAATTTTATGGAACCACTGCAAGTTGTAACCACGCATTTGCCACTGCTATATTTCTTGCATTCTTTCTTCATGCAACTTAAATAGCCTGGATCATTGCTCATCAACTTAGCCTGCAATAAATAATTTTCACGCTTAATACAATGTTTAACTAAGCACTTCGATCTGTGTTAATTAATAAATGAATAATAATGTTATTTCTACAAAGTAATTAAATTAAGGAATTATACCTTCACAGGATAATGACAAAGAAGAGGAAGGCTACTGACATCACCAGTCTGCACATACATAGCCTCGGCTGAAAGACAATTTTCCACACTGCATACATGTAATTACTAACTTCATATATATAAATTTTAAGACCACATAGAGAATAAATTAACCAGAAAAATATTAAAATTGATAACTTCCAAATTTACAAGCAGGGTTAAGATTCTTATATAATTACTTAGAATCAGACGGTGAGATCATAGCAACCCAGTCACTCTCTGCCGGAACCAAGACTCCGCTAACAGTTACTGTCACGAATTCATCATCTGAAAGATCAGAACTTTTGCTAACATTTATTTGGAGATAAGGGTTAGAATCTGGACACTCTGATAAAAATCTTCGGTTCAATAAACGAAACGGCGATATAGCCGTGTAGTTTTGATGTTCAATCGCTGAGTTTAGAACCCGTGGGTGCAGTAACGATGATGAAGCATAACAAGGAAACAAGGTGATGATGAACAAGACATCAACAAAAACCTTGTACCTATACAAAGTTAAACTTTTAGCTTCCATTATTGAAGAGAATAAATGAGCACTACTGAATCTGATGATTAATTCTAAGGCTATATATGTAGTTCTTTTGCAATTGATCTGTCATTTTCTTAATTTACTTTATATATGTTTGACAAGATTTGTGTTGTAAAGATCACTAATAGTTGTCATTTTTGGACAACATAGAGATCGATGAACATGATGGAGAATATTACGTGGAAATTCCGGTTTCTTGATGTAACAATTAATGTGGTATATATATTAAGGGGACTCTTTGATACTAATTAACTGTCAATTTTGTCTTTCATACGGGTTTTGCTTTATTGTGATCTTACGATATTTCTTAATTAAAATGCCATCAATTTCATTATTGGGCTTCTTTTTATATACTTTTTCTTTTTTTTTTTAATTACAAGCATACTGATATTTAAAATTGAAAATCTGCAAAAACCGGTTGATTAGCTCTATGATACATAACTTACAGATACAGTAAAATCTTTATATAGTTCTATTTTTTATAGAGATAACCTCTATATAGCTATAAAAAATTATGGGTCAGCCATAAATAGGAATAAACTCCAATAATTTATAGTTTTCTAGATCTTGTTTTAAGAAAGTTAGCTTCAAAAAATAATAATCATCAGTATATTATAAAAATATATGCGATGTTATACTAAAGGTTAAAGATGGAATAAAATATTTTTCTAAAGTTACTTGGGATAATTATTTATTCTTTAGAATTGTTACCAAATCATAAAATAATGTTTATTGAAATTTCATTAAGAGAATGCAAACATTTAAACTTTTAAAATAACTTTGTGTATTCCCAATCATATAAAATTAATCTGGTTAATACTTTACCTCTATATCATTTGGACCAATAATTTTTACAATCACAATATCACACTTCTATTAAGTAACAACTTTTTGATTATAATAAAAATAATGTCCCTGTATTATGACTATAAAGATAGGCTCAAATCAGATATAATCCACTTCTAAAGATTTTGAAAAAAAATCAATATTCACTGACATTAACAGAAGACTCATTGCCTCTACATACAAGGGTGAAAGGAAAATGATTTACTATAAGACTTTTAGGTGGTTCTTATTATTGCCACTCGGTCAAGGGCCGAGTGGTTGGGTTGAGAGGGCAGCAGTTCAAGCCCCCACAAAAGCATTGTGGGAGCTAAGAGTCCTTCCTCAATTATGATACATAATTAAATGAAGGCAGTCTGTTCCGTTACCAATATAATTGAAGTAGACGTTTTGTAAGATATCAGTAAGAGTCTCATGCAGGCGCGGAGACAGCATATCGATTGACTGGGGGCTTATTCAATGGCAATATAAAAAAATTTAAAAAGTAATAAATCTATAAATTTGAAAGATTTATCATACTTTAAGATATGTTTACAATTGTCCTTTACTAGTTTTCATACATTGATAACGCTGCATTACAACTTTATTATCAATATTATTAAATAAGTATTTTCCTAATAAGCAACCAAACTATCATTCATCCATTGCTCTTCCATTTGGCTTTGTAATCGATTCTTCAACAAACAGTCAATTGTGAGTTATAAACAATAAAATAAAAAGCAAATAAACTGCTAATTTGTACCTTAGTTATATTGAATGAAGAGATGAGGGTTTATTTGAAATTTGGAGGAAGGAAGAGACAAAGAGTTGTGTGCCATTGTCACTATTTTTTTGCTTTTGTAGATGGGAAAATAGAAAGATGGTTTAGGGGTTTTCTATGGGTGCTGGACAGGTGGTGGAATTGAGAAACGAAAGATTAATAAAAGATTTTTTTATGAGTTTGTGGGCTATTTAAAAATTAAATTAACATTAATATTTACAGGCTTGATTTTAGTTTGCAAAGCCCATTTCTTTTGATTTGTATTTAAAAATTTGGAGTGTAAGAGTATAATTGTAAATATATATTTGGGGCTTGAGTATAATTTATTAAAAACTTTAAGCAAACTCAATTAATCATCATTATTTTTTTTTCAGTGGGGGCTTAAGTTCCCACTTGTCCTTTAATAAATCCGTCTTTGGTCTCATGTATATATAAGTTATAGTTTGATTATATAATTAGTATTAAAAATTGGTGATTCTTATTATTATTGCTGTTGGTGTTGATTTTATAGAAAGTTTCGATGATATTTGTGCTAGCAAAAAGTTAATAAACGAAACCTTGCTTGTACCGTACGTAAGAATAACCGGCTTTGCCTCTTCGGTGAAGTGAAGCAACTTTTAAGTTTGGGTGTGTTTGGTTGAATTTTCAATCGTCTTATCCTAATTTTAGTTACCACTTAGTAGATAAATTAATGTTAATAAGCTTCTCATTGATTATAAAATATATCAGTATAAAATATACAGCTGGCGATTGTTGGGCTTTGTCTGGGCTCTTATTCAAACTATCAACGAAACGACAAGCTGTATATTCAGATGGCCTAAGCAAGAAAGTGGGCTTAGGCTTCAGGCTAGATATGCATTTGTGAGATTTACATAGGTAGGCTTTTAAAGTAAGTAACCGGGGGACGGTGATCAAATTAGATTTTGTGATTATACCGTGCTCCGGGCCGAGCTATCATGAGTTCCTTTTCTTTGTCAAAATTCTAAATACATGATTTTTTTTGGAAAAAGGCTCTGGGTCAAATCCCAAACTAAACGCACCGTTTGCTTTCAGCAGAAAACGCATCGTTTGCCTTCACAAACAAAAGCACCGTGCGCCGGTTGCCTCCAGCCAAGTTTTCTCGTTCCCATTATCGATTGAGATCTCCAGCCACAATGCTCCCCACAAATCAGCCATTATCGATCGAGATCTTCAGCTTCTTCATCCATGGGCTGATCAAGCTTCTGATCGAAGACCCACATGTTGCCCTTGTTAGTCTCACTGTCTTCATCAATCTCCTCTCTAGCAGCCATTCTCAATCTCAAACTCGGTTTCAAATGATTGTTTATAGATTAAACCCACAAAACTTTTTCAGATTATCCCCAGTTTCAACATCCTAGAACTAAAGCAACTTTAAATCTAAATAATAAAAAGTCAAAAAACTTATTCCAATTTGACTTATAGCCAGATTAACGAATTGAGAAATCTAGGAGGCAAATTGACCAAGAGAGGGAAGAAAGAGGGAAAGAGGAAAATGAAAGGACAAAGCAGAAGTTAAATCCTCAGTGCAGATAGCTCGCGTGAAGAAACGTGATTTTTCCTTTGCTTAATTCTCAAAGTTCGCGTGAAGAAAGTGGCCCTTCCATTTTCCAGCGCGTAAAAAAAAAAAAAAAAAAAAAAAAAAATCTTTAAAACAGCGTCGTTGTGGGAAGAAAGTCGCTCATCTATTGCTCCTTAAAACGGCATCGTTTTCTCAAATTCGGGGTTTGACCCGGAGCAAACATCAGAGCTGTTTTTTTTTTTTTTGGGTTCAGAGAAGAATAATAAATTAAAAATCAAACAAACAAACAATCAAAATACGTACCCAACATAATATAAAATGCAAGTGATGATTCAACAACTACTTCCTAAACGAACTGCTTTGATTGCAAGTTCATGACTATATAATATTGTCAACTCTCTGACCTGCAACTGATCCCAATTTTAATAGTGTCGCATTGTTGGTATGCCACCTTTTTTATTCTCCTTTTAAGTTATAAAGAACTCCCAAGAATCTCGGACTCTCCAACCACCCACCTGAAAAATATTTTGTGTTAAATTAGAAAAAATTTCATCTAAATAATTCAATAACATATATAAACTAGTATAATAGTCAAAATAATCACCCGGCAAGTTCCATGTTTCAACTTTTTGACAATCATTTATCCATTATATTTATAGAACAAGACAGCATTCAACATACATACATGCATTCATTCATTCATTCCCTCCCCTGGATGCATTTATATTATAATTTTTTTCCCTTATGATTATGAACAGAAATGCAAGAAAGAGGCTACTATAAAATAATGAAATGATCCTAAAACAGAGTTGTTTTCCATGTGAAATTCTAGACCAATACACTCACGGATCTACTTCTAGACTTTCTCATGTTCTTTGTTCAACCAATCCAGCCTCTACCACCAACCCTTTCTTTAAAGTCATTCCGTCAACAATACTTTCCAAAGGAACCTCTTGAAGTTGATATTACACAAAAAAAAAATAGTTAAATAAACAAAAACTTAATTTGTACGTTAAAATGTTTTCCTTCAATTTCATCTTCAACCGTATTAAAAAAAATTACAAGAGAATCAAATAAAATATAAAGAAAATATTATGAGAGGTGATCAAAATGTCAATATTTTGGTTTAAATATTTGTATTAAAACTTAAATCGGGTATAGTTAGGAGGTCTTCTTACACTTCTCTCAATTCTAAAATCTACTTTTTTTTTTTTTTTTATAAAGAAGGGAGACATTCTCCTCTCATACTTATAAAAATGATCACCAGTCATTTTCACAAGAGATGTGGAATAATCTCAAAAATCTTAGACAACCCTTTTCTCCCTATTAAATTGATGGTAATACTAATTTTAATTGATCTTGAGCGTCTCTGATCAATTTCAAAAGTTAGCTTAAAGAGTGAAGCTTTCCTCACATTACTACTCTTTGCTAAGTTCAAATTAGTATTTTGTGGAATGAACGTGGTGGTTTAAGGTACTGAAGGCTTGTCTAATTTCAGTTGATAACGTTTGTGGGGAAAACATTTGATTGATAATTGCAGTTAGTTAAAAAAAAATGATCGATAAATAGCTCACGTCACGCACGGGAAAAGGCGTTGGCTAAACACAGAGATATGGCGCTTTAATTCAACGGTCAAGAACGTATTATGTATGCTTGAAAGTTGAAATCAACGGTAGTACGTACAAAGAGCTCAAGACACTTTGATTATTGCAAGAATTAATTAAATTTGACATATTAATAGACAAAAAAAGAACAAGGCTGTCAATTTCATTTGTCGTCTTTTACTTTGATTCTATCAGTTAATAATGGTTCAACTTCAATCTCATAGCCTGTAGATTCTCTTTCATTGCTTGATGCTTATATATATACAATATAGCTAGTTAGCTTCCTCTCAACTCTCTCCATTTTCTCGAGAAACAATCAACATGGGTTCTGGGAAACAGAGATCGTATTCGGATTTGATTAATGTTGGCATCATTGTTATTTGTTCATGTCTGTTTGTGGTAAATTCAGAGAGCGATGCTACGTGGAGAAGACAGCCTGTTAAAAGAAGGAGCTGCGACAATGCGTATGAAGGGAGATGGGTGTACGACGAGTCGTATCCTCTCTACGATTCATCGGCTTGTCCAAGCATTCGCAAAGAATTTGATTGCAACAAGTATGGGCGGCCTGATCATCTTTACTTGAAATACAGATGGCAGCCTGATAACTGCGACTTGCCGAGGTATTCGTATATTTATTTTATCACTTATTCACCCTCCTTCGCTTCCTCTTCCCACCCAATTATGAGCATTAGTCATAATGTTATTATTTATGATGAAACTGCGCATGTAATCGTAATGATTGCAGATTTTTAAATTTTAATTGCTATTTGGGATTTGAAAATGGAAGTGCATCGTCTTCGAAAAATCTCTTTACATTTTATCATCGGTCACGAGAAAGAATTTCGCCAGTAGGGAAATGGGGAAAGCAACTTATAATAATAATAATAATAATAATAGGCTACGTTTTAAGGGCTTGTTTGGCTTATATTGCCTGTGTCTTCTTCGGTCCTTCACGCTCCCGGAGAGGCACAAAGTTGCCACTTGCCAGTGCCAGTCTAGCAGTGAATAACAATCTGACTTGTCGTCCTTTTCTTCATTATTTCAACGACAAATCTAGTCTCTTTTGATGAAATGTGAAAGTAGTTATTAATCTTAATAATTGAGACAATGGCTCAATGCCGCTGAAATAGTTGCCCATTTCTCTTTATGCAGATTTGATGCCAAAGATTTTCTATGGAGATTGAGGGGCAAGAAAATTATGTTCATAGGGGACTCAGTGAGCCTGAACCATATGCAGTCACTTCTGTGCCTACTTCAAACTGCAGTACCCAATACCAACATTATCAGACAGTCAAATGATACAATTACCTCAGTGATATTTGAGGTAACTGAACTAACTATACAAATCGTTGTGAATTTTGTTCAGAATTGCCTTGCAAAACCTTTAACAGCTTTGACTATATTTTGCAGGACTATGATGTTTCGGTGATGCTATTCCATTCTTTGTACTTAGTAGACATACAAGTAGTTGAAAACGTTGGTCAAGTTCTGAAACTTAATTCCCTTAAGAATGGCAACGTATGGAAGAACATTGATGTTCTGGTTTTTAACTCTTGGCTTTGGTGGTACCGCAGAGGACCTAAGCAACCGTAAGATCAGCTCAGCTCCATCAACACAGTTTCAGCTATATTAATGTTCTCGCATATACATATAAACAATGTGTAACCTGAAATTAACGCATGAGCTTTTGGTACAACTTTTGCTCTCAGATGGGATTATGTTGAATTTGATAACAAGATTCTAAAGGACATGGACCGTATGAATGCTTTTCGTCAAGGGTTAACAACATGGGCAAAATGGGTTGATTCAGATGTTGATACAACAAAAACTAGAGTCATTTTCCAAGGAGTTTCTCCATCACATTACAGGTCAGTCGCATATCTTGATTGCTTTTTCAGTTTCTTATCAAGTAGTTTCATCATTTTGGTGAACATTATTATTATTATTATTATTTGGTTATATATGTGCGATTAGTGGCACTGAGTGGGATGAACCGGGAGTGACAAACTGCGCAAACGAGAAGCAACCAGTAATTGGATCAATGTATCCAGGTGGTTTACCGGAGGCAGCGTTGGTGGTGAAAGATGTTTTAAGAACTATCAAGAAACCAGTTCATTTGCTTGATATAACAACTCTTTCACAGCTAAGAAAAGATGCACATCCAAGCTCCTTTAATGGCTTCAAGGCAATGGATTGCACCCACTGGTGTGTTGCTGGACTTCCAGACACCTGGAATCAACTTCTATATACAGCTCTCGTAAACAACAGTTGATAACAGAAATTGAGACACAAAAGTTGAAACCAGAAATTTATACAGTATAGTTACTGAAGCTAGCCAGCTCATTCATTTTCTATCTCTGATGAATGATGCACCGAATGGCAACATGATGTTACATTGATTTTAGATCAATTCATTTAAGCTACTAGATTTATTTTTTGTCTAATAAAATATCAATTTTTATGAGACATACTAGCTGATTCTTCCTGCAAAGAAAACATTATTTATTTACAGTAGAGATGGGTGGAATGGAACACAATCATTCTTTTCTTCAAGTTCAAGGAAGCAAACGCTTTATCTTTAAGCATAAAAAGCCAATCACCTTTGCATGCGCCAAAATAATCAGAAATGATAACTTTGCATTGCATCAAAGTTTCCCCTTTCTACAGCATTTAAAACACAATAGTTCTTGTTGTTTATTCACAAGTATTATTTTGGAAGAATTTCAATATGCCTTCTTCTATCAGTTACACTCTCTTTACTATCTTTTCAACATTTCTCACCACCAGTAATGGAGCTTTCTGTGAAAAATACATAGAAGGAATAGTGATAAAACGTGTCGAGAAAACAACTCACCTTCACTTCTATTTCCATGATATTGTTAGCGGCAAGAACCCAACAACTGTCAGAATTGCAGGCCCCCCAAACGGTACAGCTTACAGCTTTGGAAGTACCGTGATGATTGACGATCCCTTAACAGAAGGACCTGAACCGACGTCAAAGCTAGTCGGAAGAGCTCAAGGAATGTATGCCATAGCTGCCCAACAAGATGTTTCTTTACTTATGGTTATGAATTTTGCTTTCATGGAAGGTAAATATAATGGGAGTAGCATTAGCATTCTTGGGAGAAACCCTGTTATGGATGATGTGAAAGAAATGCCGATTGTTGGAGGCAGTGGATTGTTTAGGTCTGCTCATGGATATGCATTGGCACATACGATAGTGTTTGATTTCAAGACAGGAGATGCCATTGTTGAGTACAATGTTTATGTAACATACTATTGATCAGGTTCATATTGGGCTAGCTAAAATAGGAGGCATGAATTTTCTTTCTTGTTAGTAAGATGTCCACCTCTAATCATGTCAAATTAAACTGATAAAGTTGTTAGATTTTATTTATTTCGTGGATTACTCAAACTGTTCCAATAGTTTAACAGCGAGAAGCTAAATCACACACAATACACAAAAGTTCCTTGTTGAGAAAATATTAACAACAAATCGATAAACAAATAACAAAGAGAAAAAATTTGGAACAGAGGATGAAGTTGTTCAAACCTTTCCAAGGAAACACTATGCAATTGCAGATAAAGTAAAACACAAGGTCCTTTGTACAGAAAACAAGAAAAATGGGGGAAAAAAGAAAAGAAAAGAAAAGAAAGTAAAAAACACATTCCCTGCATGGTCAATAATTTCAATCTTACCTTCTAAATCTCCAGGCAGATACAGAGAAGAGGGGTCTATCCTGCCAGCAAATAACTAAACATCCATTCTCTTCTTTGATCTTATAACCATCATAGCCATAGCTCAGCAACAACCTCCTGGCTTGCAACATACCATGGTAGCTTAAAGGCACTCTTCCAAATCCGGCTAACTCAAGCCGGACAATCCATTTCTCAAGCTTCTCGTGCCTCTCCCTTCTCTCGGTTCCTTCACATGCTATGATATTCTTTATTTCTTCTCCAAAGAGCATCTTCTCAACTTTCTGCCGCTCTATGGATGCTCTTGATACTGTCGACTCCAAGCAATCAAACATTGCAGCATAAAAGTTCAGTGCTTCCATAACCCTCTCCATTAAAGTTGGCCCATTATGATTTGATTCCTGTTCAGTTACTACCATCACTTTTGGTGAGAGACTCCAAAGGGCATTTAAAAAGCTCCCCATCTTTGGGGAAGCAGCTAGAGACAGGGGGGTTGATGCTGATGCTGATGCAGAATCAGGGCTTGGGCTAAACATAGGGACAGAATCTTTCTCAAGCCACTCTCCTAGTGTTCGCCGGTTCATATGCAAGACTCTTTGCAAGTGACTAGAACTTGAAGTTCTTGATGCTGATGGTGAAGTCCTCCTAGGCATCTCATCGTCAGTTGCCAAGAGGGAGTGCATCTGAAGGACAGAGCTGACTGCAAGAGCTTCTCCTGTCTTACGTAAACTTTCAAGATTAACGTTTTCCAATTTGCTTACAATAGGAATGAATTGAAATGGAATGTCCAATTTTTCAGCTTCCTCTGTCAACCGTAGAGCCATTTGTTCTAGCACCTCTTTCTGTTCATGAACACCTGTAATCCTCAAATGGGGTGGGCCTTCCGGCCGTGCACTTAATGTCTGCAGTAGGTTGATCCATTGGGCAGGTTCAAACGAGTTCAGATCAATAATGTGAACCATCTTTTCTCCTTCCATAGATTCTACAATGGCTTGATTTGTTATCACATATGAAAGTTTTAAGACGGGGCAAAGCTCAAAGAATAACTTTTGAACGATTATTTTTTCAGTTATAGAAGATATTTTGGTTGAATTGAGGGCTTTGTGCAGTCCAGGCCAGGCTTTTAGCATTCTGTCAGCAAGTGCCTCGGTAAAATATGCAGCAATCCGCTGCATGGTATCACCATCAGGAGAAGCAAGGTGGGAAATTTGCTCAAGGCCAATATTTGCATTCTCAACACTGCCAGCAGCAACATGGTTAGCACAGGCAACAAGGAGATGGATCAAACACAAGCCTCTTTCTTCAGATTTCAGCTCCCTAAGCCATGGATATGGTGATCCGAACCCAGGTGACAGTGACATCATAGAGAAGTACTGGAGGGGTGATGATGTTACAGATGATGCTCCGTCCTCTTGAACCATTCCTGCCATTCACAATAAAAGCAAACTCCTTTCCCTGAAATGCAAAGCAGAGAATATATTCAGTCAGAAATAGATCATGTTGTTACCAATCAAATCTGAAAGACACTAATAAAGGAAAATGAAGCATGGTTTAATTTCTCAAAAAATGAATAACAACAGTCCCAGCTGAAAAATCACTAGTAAAATGTGATAAGTTCAAATACTTGTCTACTATCTTCTTTTGTCAGTGACTAAGCAAAATTATTTCAGTATCTTATTATCTTAATTGAGAAAATAAGGTAGAAAAACGAGTGAAAAAAGAAACATTTAACTGAAAAGGAGTAACACAGTCATTTTTCTTTTTTAATAATGTTTCATTTAGTAATCATCCGCAAAACCACACGAATGCTTAATACAACTAGGCCAATCAGTTGAGTGAAAAAATTCCGCATTTCTACTCTCGTAATGTTATTTTCTAGCTTTTCAAACACTTTTCAGCAACCAAAAGTCCCCAAATGAATAATGTCCAAAACAAAAGAAAACTTGCATCTTTTGTAAAAACACTGAGCAAGCCGCATGTACTACTTTAACAATTCTCCAAACTAAGTAGCCAAAATCAAGAAATATCAACAGGACTCACCAGAGAAAGCTCAGAAGCTCCTCTTGAGAATTACAAATGAAACAAAGCAGCAAATTCAAATTCCCAGCTGGGTTTTCAAGTTTAGCAAAAACCCAGAGAAAAAGTTGCAATCTTGGTGAGGCAAACGCAAGTATCCTAATTCCTCAAAGTGGATTAAGAGATATTAGATAGGGTTCGCGGGCTAGGGTTTTGTTGCAAAGTGAACGAATTGAAATTAAAGCTCTTGTCTTGAAGGACTTTTCCATGGCTGCTTTGACGACAACACAAGAGGTTGTTTTTGTCTTCATTGCTTTGTTGTCCTTTGGGGGATCAGAGGAATATGGAATTTCTTGAAATGCAGCACAATAGTGCACAAGCACAAGCACAAAAAATGAAAAATTGTTTTGTTTCATTCTCCCGTTAAAAGTTCATTTTATTTTATTTTATTTTATTGTCATTATGTGAAGTGGATGGGAATAAGAGCTGGCCTAAATTTGGTATTATGCTGAAACACAACATCAATCCATACATGCCCCAACAAAACAAAACAACAGTCTTGCTTGTTGCTTAGTGGGTGAAAGTGGGGATTGCAAGGAAGCGCTTTACAGGTGCCTCCAAATCCATTATTTGTTTTCTTTTCAGTGGCGTAGACCATCCACTTGGTTCTTACTTCTTTCCTCTTACATTAGGACAAAGAAAAAAGAAGACTGGGGGAAAAGCCAAAAGTAGATTGAAGATTTAACTTTAGGACTGCATTTTTTGGTGGGAAGTCCTAGAGTATCTATCTAACAAATAAGCCCATTTGTGTTTTTTTTTTTTTTTTAAAATATAATAGTACCTAATTTCAAAAGATTAAGCTTACAAATCATGACAAAATTTAGGATTAGTGATTAACCACATCATCCTGGTTAATGATCAGAATCTGCTAGTGGCATATGTTGGCACTCAGTCACGCACTAAGCAATTTGTTTGTTCTCTTCTTTCTTCTGCTTTTCTCTGTTTTGTTAATTTACTTTTGGTTTTGTGGTGGTCGCTTTAGTGGACAGCACTTTCCTATGTTGGCGCTTTCATGATATGTTTGCACAAATTCGGTTAAATGGGTGACCTTCTTTTCGCAGAACAAGACCTTCTTCACCTCTTTAATGGATTCTCATAAGTGCTTCACCAATCTAACTTTCAGTGCACAATTCATGAATGAGTCAGCTATTGCGTCAGACAAGTAGATAACAAATATGAACGACCAAATCAAAGAATCCATCATTGTTTTTTCTCAAAACATTAGCAACAAAAAACCAACTTGTATTTTCTTTGCTGTGAAGCTATACATGTGATGTATTTTGTTTGCATTTATAAATGGCGATAAAAAATATGCAAGCCAAACAATGCCTGCTAATAAACATCTTGACTATGTATAATTCTTCAATCGCAAATGAAGTAAGCAAGGTGAAGATGGAGGAGTGTGAATTTGGATTATTGAATCGAATCTATGCAAGTTCACTACATACAAAGCAAATGTTTGCAAACTATCAGGCGTTTCCGAGGTTTGATTAATTAGCTAATAATATAAATCACCGAAAGAGAAACAAATTGGCATTTTGCATAAAAATTAATTGTCATTGTCTTTAGCAGTACCATCGTTTGTAACAATGTTTATAGGTGATGTTTTCAAGGAATGACTTTTTTTTTAAGGTAGCTTTGCGGCCGGGCATTTTGTTTACGGTGATTCTTTAAACTCAATAAGGTTATTGAGAGACAAGTATAAAATCCTCTAAATTTCAGCTAAAAGTTGTCAGATTCTACGCTGGGGAGAAGAAATTTGACAGGAGAATAGAAATTTTATGAAGGAGACAAAAGTGGTGGCTTAATATTTAATTTCATAATGGGGTTATGTCACGGGCTTGGAATTGCTTGAAAATTTTAACAGCTAGTGTATTGTAACAAAACATGGTTCATATTTTAAATATGGTTATGAATAAGTCAGCTACGGTTCATATGTTATATAAAATAAATGAGTCAGCTACTGTGTATTGAAATAAGGGTAATTTTCACTTTTCACCCCTGAGGTTTGGCGTATCTCTACTTTGATAGAAAGTATCAGTGTATTTCCACTTTCCTCCCTTAACGTTTGTACACCGTTTCGTAGATTCCTAATGGATGAGGGTAAATTCGTAATAACTCATTTACATTCCAAAAATTAAATTCAAAAAATAAAATGCTGAAGCTCCAAATTATCATCCAACGTATCTATTGCTACATATTAAATCCAGCAGATTTAAGTGTTTCTTCGCTTTCATCAAATCTATCCATCACAAAAACAATTCTCCTTCATCTAACCAAAACCTGTAATCCTGTAATTTGGCTAAAAAAAAAAAACAGATGAGAAAAGAACAGGTGATGAATCAAGGGTGATGGCATCGAGAGTCGCTTGCAGTCGGCGTTAGAGGCGACTGTTAGTCTGTCACTCAATCTCATAGAAGGTTAGTCTTTGAGAAAACTCTTTGCATGTTAGAAATCAATGATTGGCATTATTTTGTTATTTAAAAATGAAAATGAGTTTATTAATGTGTCGAAGAATCTGCATTGTTGTTGGTGATGTTTGTGGATTAAAATGAAAATGGGTCTGTTGATGTGTTGAAGAGATTGCTCTGCTGCAGGTGTGTTTTATTAATTAAAATCAGTGTGGGTTTGTTGATGTATTGAATAAGCTGTTGGGGATTTTTGTTGATTTAAATGAAAATGTGTTTGTTAATGTATTGAAGCTGCTGCTGGCATTATTATTGTGAATTTATTTATCTAATTGATGAAGTTATGAGCTAACAATATTATTTGATCAAGTTTGGGGTCTTAATAGTGGAGTTGATATTCCTAAAAGTAATTTATAATTATGAGAATATGAAAATTGAATGGCATGGTTGAGGTCGGGATTAATCACAATCTTACATGTTTCTAAAAAAAAGGAGTAAGCAGCAATCGATTTGAAAGTAAGACTTTAGGCACATGTAAGTGCAACTGAATCAATCATTAGTTGATGTCTTGTAAGTTAATACTAGCATATAACTTAATGGTAAGTAAAGCTATTTTATGTGTATTGCTGCCTATCAAAAATGTTTATGTTGTAAATTATCTCCTTTTAGGAAATGGAATGCTTTTGCGAGTTATTTGGTGAGGGCTATTTAACTAGCTCTAACAGATTCCTTCATGTGCATTAATTAGCTTAATAATTTATTGACCCATATCCAATGCCTATTCTTCATTTCTCTTGCAGTCTAGCTTTATGAGTGTGTGAACTTTTGTTTTATGTTTCAAGACTTGGGATTAGAAGTGTATAAGATTCTACATCTTTATATCAAAGAACTAATATGTGTTAATGTAGTGCGACCTAATTTTTATTAGCTTCTTAATTTGCGAGGATGTTTGATAACCATCTTTGACTATGATTGCCAACATATAAGCTACCAGCCTACTACATATTGTATCTCAGGAATCACAATAATTTATTATTGTAATATGGTGATTTTGAATCCCAACTTGGTAGTGTCAAGAAAATATACCCATGTTTATTTATCTTCATGTTTTGCATGCTTATTTAACTTATTAAGTTACTTTCAGTTTTATCAAGTTTTTTAATTCAGTTATTTCAGCTGAACTTTGTTCAATTGTGGTTAACTTTAACTGAGCTAATAGTATTGTTTGGTCAAAGTAAGTTTGACTTCATAAACTTCATAGTAGATAGTAGGATTGGGTACAATTTTGGGTTAGACAAGCCAAAAATCATATCAAGTAATTGTGTTGCGTACTGATTTGGTAATTGTTAATATTTCTTGGTATGATTTGAAACATTAAAAAGCAAAAATCAACTGTAGCTAGTGTTATTTATGTTAATAATGGAAATTCACAAGTACTTAGTTTATTAAACATGATTAAAAAGTTAGGTTCTTTGTTAATGAATTTTCTTTCCTTGAATTCTTGATGGACACTTTTTTTCAAATGACATTTTTGGTATCTTTGGATCTTACTCTACAGAAATTCCTTAAACTCATGCTACCATTATTAATATTCGGACTAAGTGCTAGACTGCTAATATTATGATGATGATGCCTGTTATAAAAGTGATAAGTATGGCAATAACTAATTGTAACATTGCTAATTAATTCTATTTGTTCTTTTATTTTGTTGACTTTATTGTAGGTCATGTTATTTCATTTAATTATTTTCTCAGTTTCGTCTAGGTGAAAATTTCAGCTTCTAGACCAAGCTCATCATCCGGCAATTTAGTGAAACCAAGACACAATGGCTCATAAATTATTGTTGCTAATCCAGCCATTCAGGTGCTTGCCAATCCTAGATGAGAAAACTTTCAACATGGCACATTTATTGTTGTTGATCTGCTTGATATATTTTGACCTTTGTGAATCCATGGTTGATTCCAGTGTTTACAACTTTGAAATTCAATTAAAAGTTGAGCTTTGATTAATTGATGAAAGAATGTGTAAAGCTTGAGAGGCAAATGAAAGAAATGGGAAATGTGTTTTTTTAAATCTATTTATTTATTTATCTTTTGCTTGAAAATGTAACAATTTACAGCTAGCAGAGTAATTGAGTTGATGTAACAATTTACAGCTAGCAGAGTAATTGAGTTGTATTTAATTTATTAATTTTTTTATTTTTTTATAAGCATTAATTTTGTTTATTTTAATTATTTTGTAATGTAACTGTTTTCTTAATGGTATTTTGCCATTTCAGAATTACTTTACCTTTTAACGCTAAAACACATTACAGCGGTCTACAACGATCGAAATTGTAGCTTTCTGTTCTTGTTTTTAGCTGGAGGGGTACATATGTCTTTTCACCAGTCAACAAACAGTCAACAAAATGTTCTACAAATGCCGGGGGAAGAAAGTAGAAATACGCTGATACTTTTTATCAAAGTGGAGATACGCTAAACCTTAGGGGAGGAAAGTGAAAATTGCCCTTTGAAATAGACACGGTTCATATTTTAAATATAATTATTTAGCTTTTTCATTTAATAAATTTAAATTTATTAGATATTAATTTATATTATATTTATTTTTTATTTTTATATTTATATTTAAATGAAAATTTTAATAGAGTAATAAACCTAAATATTTAATTAATAAATCATAATACATTACTTTACTTTTATTACATAAAATCATTTTACTTATTTTACTTTAAATATGTAAAAAGTATTTTTATTTTATTTAATCATTTATTATTTACTAAAATACTAAATTTAAATTAAACAATTATATTTGACATTAATAAATAAAAACAAATTTATAATTTAATACTATATTGTTTTATAATAAAATATAATTTTATAATAACTAATACATAGACATAAATTATTTTATAATATAATATTATTAATAATGTAACATAATATTGTAATATTTTATTGTTTAATAATAGTGTATTATTACATCATTAATATATTATAAAAATTAATAAATAAAAATAATTATGTAATACTTAATTTCAAAAATTAAAAATAAAATAATAAAATACTGATACATTTAAATAAAATATTAAATAATCAATTTGACGTTAATACAAAATAATATTATTTTATATAATATAGTCCATACTACATCAAACATAATATTGCATTATAACTTAATATAATACACACTAATACAATATATCATAATGTAATACAGTTAATATACTGTAATGTAATACAATGTATTAAACGCGTCCTTAATGTAAGAGAAAGCAAGGTGGGGATAATAATACTTATTTACTTAACATTTTTATTGTGGTGGTGTATGTTTTGTTTTTAGCTGAATGTCTTTTAGTCAAGATTGAATAGCATATTCAAATTTCCAATTGCATTAAGTTATATATTATAAAGAGTTTGTACTTTTAACATTATGTGAAAAGATACTGCGTTCACAGGCATGATCGCATTACTCAATAATAAAAGGTGAACTGATAATTCTTATGCCATGTACTAGTAGTAGTCTTAGTCTAGTACACCACCCAAGTCATTACCTTTAAGAACCATGCAATGCGACTATATTGCTCTAGCCTTAAAACCCGCTTTCAAAATGTTAAAAGCAAAAGATTAAATTAGAAAAAAAAAAATTGTAAGGAGAGGTATTTGCACCTTAAAATTTATTACGACCATCCATTTATTTTGAACACCCAAATGATAAATTTTAAAAATTAATTTTTATTCTACACATTCTTTCAAATAAGTGGTGTTATTTCTCTTTGTTTATCTCACCAACCCCATTTCTCAATCAACCCAATTTAAAGTTTTAAAGTAATCATTCTCTTTCAATATACCCCATGTAGGCAAGTACTACATTATTTTTACCCTTAGTGTCAAAACTTAGGCGAGTTTGATCCTCCACGTAGTGGTGCAATTGCTGTTGCAACTCTTGGCGAAGGTGACGGGGCAACTGCGGCCATCACAGTTTTGGCAAGAATTCAGTACCGAATACATAATTTATGAAGAGTTGTGGAACTAGTACTTTGCATATTGTGAAGTTTAGAGATTCTACTTAGCAGAGGGAAATTGAATAATTCTTCTATAATTAACAGCCCATGCTTGCTTTTCCACAGCATTCAGCACAAACTAAAACCTTGAAATATCTACAGGTTTTTAAAATTCTAGAAAGCAAGAAGTTACTTCATAAAAGATCTTTTTTATTTTTATTTTTTAAGTCCTTAGTATGCCTAAAAATGACTTCAATGGTGGGTTCATTCCCATAATATCTCAAATGGGAAGAAAAAAGATATTAAAACTCAACTTTATTTATGTTTAATTTAATTTTAAAATTAAGGACTTGTTTGTTAAACATTTAAAGTTGAATTTTATTAATTTCAGACTTTTTTTTTATAAAAAAATTTGCTTATTTATTTTTTGTAACTTATATATGATTTTGCAGACATTTACACTTGAAAATAAAAAAAAAACTTTTGTTACTTTTATCTTAATGAAAAAAAATGCCTAAAATAGAAAGTAAATATTATATTAAAAAAATATTTCTATTATATATACTTATTTCTCAAACCATAAAACCCAATAAATTTATTTGATTTGACTTATGAGAATATAAATGTTAAATAACTATATTTAAGATGTTTTTCATTTGTAAAAACAAACAAGATTCTATTTATATTCAGATATTAAAAAAAATGTCATTCAAATATTTGTATTTAAACCCATTAAGACTTCAGCCAAATTAAGATCTATTCCAATTTTAGACAAAAATAAATAAATAAATAAACGTTACCTAAAGTAAGAACTCCTATTATCTTTTCCTTTGTAGATTTTGCATTTTTTCTCTTTCCATATGTTATATAAAGGATAATGCCCATGCGTTGTAAGTAGGTCAAGAAAGAACATTTGGATCTAATACAACAACGCAGGCGTGATAAATTATTAAAAAAATTTTAGGCAGTTTTTTAGCCTTGTTGCTATTATTTTTATCGAATCGTATCTCCCATCGCTACTTGTTTTTGGACAACTAAATAATTCCTTGAGAGAGAAGTAATAAAAGCAATAGAAGAACAAGGAACAAACTGAATAGGACTAATTCCTTGGTTTTTCTATTACTTTTGTTACTTTTCCATTTGTTAGATGTATTTAATCCTTTTCTTGGAGGTTTTAGTTATATCCCTCTTCATATGTAATTCTTTTAATTTAATTTATTAATCTACACGTAAGGAAGTTTCACCTAACCCCCTACCATTGGGTGATTTAAAAAAAAAAACACCAATTTCGAGAGAGAGAGAGTTACAATAAAAAAAATTCTACACCTACGAAAAAGAGAATTACAATAAAAATACAATTTTATTTATCCTTTTTAGTAATTCTATGTAAGGAGAAAAGAGAAAATACTATAAAAGTGATTAATGAGGGCTGATAAGATAAAACGAGGAGTTAAATATCATCACTCCTTTCAAATACTAAAATTACTCTTAGTTAAACTTTATTGATTTATGTATTTTAATTTTCCTCTTTGCATCCTTACTATACAAGCGTTCATCACATCTTAATTCGACTCTTTTTTACCATAATAGAGGTCTTGATCAACGATAAAAATTCGATTTGACCTGACGGTTCAATTTATGTTTATCTAAAAGGTGAGAGCGAACTGCCGTTTCTCTCAACCTTCTCTCAGCATTCTCTCACAATAGCAGCACTCTTCTTATAAAGAAGATAAAAGTAATTTGTAGAAAGAAAACTTATTGAGTTTTTTTTTTTTTTTTGAGCGGGATAACTTATTGAGTTAATTCTCAAATTTTGTGATTGATCTTAGAAATTTCTCTTTAATAAGAATATCCATTCCCCTCAATAATTTGAAGTTTTCAATATGCCCACGGAGATGAGTATTTAACCTTATGCCGCCATCCATCGTCCCTGGCGCCGCGTGTCAATTCTTCAAGCCGACGGCTGTGATTGATTTACGTTTGAGGCAGTCTTTTTATTGTCAGTTCCTGGAAATTGCGCCATTATTTTAGGCCGCCTTAAGTTTGATTGCGTAATTGATTGTTCGTAAAATGTTATGAATTAACAATTCAATCGGTTTGAGAGCACCTTGGATTTTTTTTAACTTTCCAGTTTAAACCCGTTCTGATGTAACCCAGCCGAAACGAAGCGGAAGTTTCCAATTCGGTGCGATTCGATTTGTTACGAAGCTCGCAAACACCGACCTAAACCGGTTCGTCCCTACTCCTAATTGGCCCATTAGGTGGTATACAAAATTTAATACGACCTGATTATTTGACATGAACCCTATACGAATAAATGAGTTTGGATCATTAAATTTGATAAGATTATTAAATGGATCAAATCTGAATCGACACAATTATTTTTTTGTATCAGGTTAAGATTAAAATTCTTAACTCATTTATCCCACTAACGACACGATTATATTTTCTATTTTAAATTAATTTCTAGATCTTGTTATTAAAGCTAAAATATTAAACATGATTCTCATTTTTAATTTTTTTTAAAGAATTGACATATACATAGTAATTTTTTATAAAATTTTATATAAATTTAAATTTCAATAGTATAAATATATACTATTTTAATATGTGTATATTAATATATAAATATTTAATATAAATTTTATTAAATATTTAAATACTAAATGAGTTATTAAATTATTCATTTATTTTTTATATTAAATTTAGTTCTTAATATTTTGATATAATTATTAAATTTAAATTTGACACGACACAAATACGACTTAATAATTCGTTTTGCCAACTCTGGTTATTATTAGCATTCCTTATAATGCGGTCAAACCCGCAGAGTCCAAACCCGTGTGAGAGTCGGGCCTATGCCGGTTTAGTTTTGTTTTGAGAGAAAAAAAATAAATTTCAATTTCTTTCTCTCGTTCTCCCTGCCATGTCCAGATTCTCCACAGTCCACACTGCTGCTTTAACAAACGATACCAATTCCACACCGCCGCTGCCGTGCGACAGCAGCTCCACCACGACGCGACAACTCCACCACGACCGCGCGACAGCAGCTCCACCACGCGTCTGTCTTCAGTTTTTATGCAAGTAAATTAGATTAGTGTTTATGTCTTTTAATTTTATTTTTTAAGTTGAAGAATACTATTTAATTTCTTCAGTGTCTATGCAGTAAGTTAGTAAATTTTGTTGATTGTTTTTCTGTTATGGATTCTTATGAAATAGTGAAAATATTAGCTTGATTGGGGAGTTGTTTATTGAATGGAGGAGTTTTGTTTGGTTCTTGAGAAACTTCTGGATTGGGAAGGAAGAGAAAGATAAGGTTTTGAATCAGTTGCTTTGATTGCTTCTACGGAATCAAGTTGAGTTTTGCTAAGATTTGAATTTTGAATGTTTTTCTGTTTGGCTTTTTTCGAAAAACCGGGGAATATATGCAAAATAATTTAAAATTGAGACTTTTGAAGTTTTGATAAAAGTGTGATAGTTTTCGTTTGCGAAAAACTTGTTTAGCTAGAGCATTTGTTTCTTTTTTCTTTCCTTTACTTTATGGTAACTAATTGGAGATTGAGTTCAGGATGATGATTTTAGAATGGGATTTGGTGATTGGCCACTGGATTGAATGGGTGTGTTTGGTTGCAGGAGAGATTTCATTGCCTGGATAAGGTTGGATCCTTTGCTTGTGGAAGTTGTAACTGTTCTTGAACCATTCTTGTCAAAGGTATGGGAGGATGTTTCTTCTATGCTCCTATTTTGTTTTTATAATTTTGTGTTACAATTAAAAGTAGAAGAAAATCTCAAGATATGCTGATGTTGTTAATTGATTTGAAATATATGTCATTTGGGTGGGTGAGAATTAGGGGAGTTTGTGATACAATTGAAGGTGATGTGAATCATGTTATTTGTTAAAAATCTTAAGTTGTTCTTCTTAGATAAACCTCATCACGGAGAAGCTGAATATATATGGTTTTAAGTAGACAATAAAATTTTGGTAAATCATATATATGGTTTTAAGTAGACAATAAACTTTTGATAAATCCTCTGATAAGTTTCTACTTAAATAGACAAATTTTCAACTACCGAGGTTTGTTTGGCCGGGGGGACAGGGGTATGATGGGTTACTGTATTTTGCTGCCTGGATTACAAGGAATTGGGTTAGTAATAAAGGAGCCATGTGAGAACTCCGGAAAGATGGGGGTGTTTACTTATCCTCCGAAGGCTATTAAAACTAGTTGCAAAACATTTTCATAAAAGATAGGATTGTGTTTTCAATAATAGAATGAATGAAGAAATGTTTTGTTTTAGGGAGGGAATGTTAGAACAAACATTAGGAAACTAAAATAAAGTGAAAGCATGGTTTTGGCTTTTGTGGGGGTCTGAGAGAAATGCAAGCTAGCTTCTACAGTCTATACACATAATTATATAGCGGAAAAGAAAGTTCCATAATGGTGATTGTTGCAGACACTTTATGGCTGATTATAAGAGAATCTAATTCAGTTGGGGATCATGTAGTGTAGCATATATAGCTTAGATATGATTTTTTGGTTTTACTCATAACAGTAGTTCTATAGCTCTGAAACCTTTATCTTTTCAAAATATGTATGGAAGTATTGAAGATCATGATTACATTGCTGAACAACTTTCTTCGATGGGACTTTCTGTGGATGATGAACTTATGGACTTAAATTTAATGGTAGAGAAACCTTCAAATATAAGGGTTTTCAAGGCATTACGAAATGGTCGTGACTGTAAGTTGGCATACGTTAGGATGCTTTTGCGTGAGCATGAAAGGAGAGGTGGAGGAGGTGGAGTTTGATAAGGGAGTATAAATTTCTAACTTAACAATGATATTATGCAGTAGTATTTTGGCATTTGGATGTGTGTACTTGGATTATTTATCACAATCCACTTTGTTGCAACTATTGTATCACTTTATTATTTTGTGATTATCTTATAGTATGTATAAGCTTTTATTCTATCATCCTAAAATGACTTTTGACCTAATATTGTATGTTTTTACTATTTATCTATGTTGTGAGATTAGAGAGTTCTTCTTTAATGGACTAGAACTGTTAAAGCAATTTTCGGGATTCAGCATAAAGGTAATCACACAACTCAATTTTTTTATATGAAATTTTTTATTCAATAAACTTTTTTCTGAGAAATAGAGAGGCAAATACCTAGTCAATTGTATGAGATTATGCATTTGTGTTTCAGTTTTGTGAGCTAGCGATGATCAATAATAATTGTTGTCAGAAATTAGATTTTATTTTATAATTTATTATTATTATTTTTGCTTTTGGTTGTGTAGATGGAAGGGAATTTTGCTAAAGAGCTTTACTCTGAGAGTTTGCAGTTATCAAAATTAGAATTGGATCCTCCTTCGAGTACCAATCGTAAGATATAAATGACTTTCTTTTTCGTCTTATCAATATTAAAGTTGTATTTGAAATGCTTTTCAATAAGTTTATAAGCTAAGTAAGCGGCTTCTGAATTGGGATGTGAACTAAGAGAAAACGGTTTAATTCTTTAGAAAATTGAAATGCATCCAATTTTCTTATGTTTAAGCATAGAATGGTTAGGTGTAAAGTAAATTGCATGTTAATGTTGAAAAAGATATCTCTGCGTGCATGTTGTGATGGAAAAGTTCCCTTTTAAAGCAAGACATGCAATGCATTGCTTAATTTCAGGTTGTGATGGAGGTGATTTGCTGGATGGTGATGATGGATCTCTGTGGGGTGGCTCTGATGAGGAGTTTGATATAGAGACTGATTTAGACAGAGAATGGCAGAGGAGACGTGATCAATTCCACACTGTATGTTAATTTTGTTTTCGTATTTTTCCTGTGTGCAAATGTATGATACGTTTCAAACCTACATTAATATCATGCTTGATAAATTCTAGATTGGATATCGTGATGGACTTTTAGCAGGGAAAGAAGCCTCTGCACAAGAGGGATTTAATGTGGGCTTTAAGGAGTCATTTCATTCTGGATACAATTGGGGTCTTGTTAGAGGTGTTACCAGGTATGCTAATAAGAAAATGAAAAAATTATACATACAAGTGGGATGTAGCTTAGCATAAAAAATTTGAATTTCTTGATTTCATGAGGGATATATACATGTATACATGTTTTGTTTAATTAGATTTTGGTTTTTCCTTCTTGAAGTGCCCTGTTTTGTCTTCCTAATGAGCTGAAAGAGATGTTGATTGAAACACAAGAGAAAAGGGACAAATTCCAGAGCTTGTATGAATCTGTGCATTCTCTTTCAACAACAGATGCCCTTAAGTTGTTTCATGATGATATATTGACGAAGAAAGCAATGGAACATAGTGAGCATGCTGAAGCTGTCTCCGATGTAACAAGTTTGCAAAATCAAAGTTCAGACTGCAGTCGCCTAGAGAATCACTTTGGAGAGCTTGAATCAATTATTCTTGAAACGCCTGCGATTCAAGTACATTTAGAAGTTCAAAAGTAGTTGGTGTCATTGTGTAATGAGATTGTGAAATGATAGTTCATTTAGAAGTTCAAAAGTAGTTGGTATCATTGTGCAATGAGATTGGGAAATGATAGTTCGCACCGGCATGTAAATGTGGTAATCTGCCTACAGTAACTCAGTAAATTTTGTAGGATCTCATTATTTGAAGAAAATATTGTTCCATTCCATAATCTGTAACTGTGATCTTGTCAGAAAAACTGGGACTGATATTATATTTATGTGAAGGGTATTGAATCGACAGTAATACACCTGCATTTACAAATCAACTCAGTAAATGTGGAAAATATAGGCATAATTGATAAAGACGAAGTGAGCAAATGAGCAGAATGATTGATTTTCCCTATTGAGAACATTGATGGTGAATTGACTGTAGCCGAGAATCATTTCATTCTAATCCAATTTGCCTCTTGTTCTCGAGTGCCCGTTCTTGCATCTTGAAACTGAGTGTTGATATCTTTATGAGTAATGCTACATATCTCAAATTTTTTGTCTCAATTACCTATGTCAAATGATTTGGCATTCATTAATTGGTTGATAGTTTTTTACAAAATCCAAGTGAATTAATTATAACTAATTAATGAATGTCAAATCATTTGAGATAGTTATTTGGGACAAAAAATTTGAGATATATAGTATTACTGTATTCTTATAAGTTACACTTGAAAGAATTGGAGTCGGCAACTTCAATTACTCGATGCATCGATTCGTCAGTAGAGAAGTGCGAATGGTTATTAGTCAGACATAAACTGAGTTAATTTATAACCATTAGTACATAATGACAGACATTCATTAATAAATTATCATGGTTTGGAGGTAAAGGCTCCCCACTAAAACAACAACAAAGGATAGATTTATAGCATCCAGTTGAAGAAACTAGACACCATATTTTCTACTATTATTACACATTACTGAAATAGACACTCTTCACTTTAACCACTTAGAAGAACCAGTAACTGTATTTGTAGTTCTATCTTCCTTTTCACCATTGCTCCATCCAGTTGATTTTCCTGTATGTTTGTGAAGCAGCATACACTTAAAACATAAGTCCGGCTAACTTGCATGGCCCTCGCCTGCATTCAAAATAACATATTGAGTCACAAAAGAGTAGCATATTTAATAAATATATGAGAAAGGTCCTAGAATTGATTTTTCTTGTTTACCTGAGCTATCACAATCAGCTACAAGCTTGCATTGGTCTTGCAGGAGCAAAGGTTGCTGAGGAATGCCTGAGATGTGTGTCAAAGTTAGGTACCGGGATGACTGTTTCGAAGGCTTCAACTAGTAGTGCCACCTTCCTCTTCCTAGCAGGAGCAAGTTTGGTGACTGCCTGTCTGAGTGCATAATCAACCATCCATTCCTCGGAATTTTTCCTCTCATCCGTCATCTGATGCTTGAGATCCACTTTTTCTGCCTCTGGATCAGGAACCACAGGCAGGAAATTTGGTTCTCGTGGGCTGAAGTTCCTCAATTCCTCCTCATCAGTGGCTGGTCTCTTGGATCTTATTGTCCATTTTTTATTGCCGTCAATGATTGACAATTTATGGTTGGACTTGCTCTCTAAGGGAAGTGAAGTGCTCTCCAATTTTGGGATGGTCTCAGCACCGGTCAGAAGCAATGTTTCTGTTGTTTCTGACTGACTGCTGTCTTCGACTTCCATTTTCTCAACTTCTCCAACAGCACTCTCAGCCAAGCTGATTTTATTCATGCTTGAATCACTCTCCTCAGAATCCAAAATGTTTTGGTTCTCAGCAACATCTATGCCCTCATTCTTGCATTCTGTTTGATGCTCTTGATTTCCAGACGGAATGATTTCATCAACTAGAACTGGACAGGTGTTACTGTCTTCAGCTGAGTTTACAAGCTGGCCGGGGTCGATGATGTTGAGGTTTTGGTTGTCATCTATGTTTATATCATCTTGATATGCTTCAAACAAATCATTAGGAACTTGGACTCCAATTGATCTTTTGGTAACAGCAACTTGTTCTTTCTCTTCCATGTGATCTCCACCTTCGCAGTTAGGTTTCTCCTGCTCCAAAGCATATTCACCTATGGCAACATTTTGATCAGTTTTTGAATCTACATTCTCCTGGCTTTCACTGTAATCTTCATCTGTTACAACCTGATCTGTTTCATCTGAATTCAGGAAAGAATCAGACATTTGTTTCTGAAGCCACTGATCCTCAGGAGTATAGTAGTTTTCAACATTTCCAACTTGAGGACCAATTCCAGGGATTTCATTCACTGCCTCAGGCATTATGCTCTTCTCCTCAATAGAAGTTTTTGGTTCCACAATTGGATTCTCTGTCCAAGCAGAAGTGATCATAACCCCAGTCAAATGAGTCTCAGCATCCTCGGTGGTAGATTCTGGATCACTTTCAGACACTTGGCCAGATTCAATGATCTTCAAATTCTGGTGTGTGCCATCCACTTCACAATCACTGTCCCCTTGTAGTGTCTCAGAGCACGTACTTTCGTCTTCAAAGATTTCATCAGCCTGAATCTTCTCGCTGCCATAATCAACAATGCTGTCCGATTTGGTGATGGGTTCACCATGCAAATCATGATTGTCGATGTCCGATGAATAACCATCATCAAAATTCGATTCATTCTCATCTTTCATTGAATCATCAGCTTCCGTATCAATCTCTAAGGTAGGAAACTGACCCTCCTCCCACTCCATATTGCTAGATTCAGAAGTGCTACCATTCTCTTCACTGCTGTCATTGCTTTCATCTTCAAATTCACTTCCAACATGAAATACTCCTTCAGCTTGAACTGCATTTGCTGAGTAGTCTTTATCTGGATCCTCAACTTTCTCTTCTTCAGGAATCCCCTCCATGTTATCAGCTCCCATAGAAGCAATTTCACTGTGTTGTTCAAGATTTTCCTTGAAACCAATCTCAGACCGCGGTGATCCAGCAGAAAGATCCTCGGAAATTTGTTCTTTATTGCTCTGTTCCACTTCTGCTTCATGAAAATCTCCATGAATGGACTCGTTATTCTCTACTTTACTTTTAACACAAATTTTAATGAAAAAATCTAAGCCCCCTTCTTGCATAGGAGGAGACCAAGGTGAGCTATCCAAATCTCCTTCTGAATATGCAGGTTTGTTATAAAAACCCACCTGCCCTGCATCAACTCCTTCCATTTCTTCACCAGCTGGCTTCACTCCGCGTGGAGATAGAGCTTCCAGCTTGAAACTTTTCTGTGACTTCAACATTCGCCTTCTTGCCGACAAGAAGCATTTCAATGGCAGCAAAGGCTTATGCTGATGACCATTAAGAGAACAATAAGTATACGGACACACCTTTGTAACTGAAGTTCCTTCGACTTCAGTCCCCCCAGGATTAAGCACAAGATAATCCGGGAACTTTGAGTCCTTCAGAGCTGAAGAACAAGTAGCTCTCTGTGCATTCAAATCAGCACAGAGAACAACTCTAGAACATTTTTTAGAACCACCTCTCACATGCTTGAAACTGGGGGTCTTTGTTAAAGTCCTCACCAGCTTCAGACTAGATGACTTTGTTAAGCTTCTAGCTGGCTTATTACTAGGATCTGAGCAAAGTTTTGATTTTGAGTTAGTAGAGCTTCTCCTGGAACTCACCTGGGAACTTTCCTTTCTTGCCTCTGAACTGCTGGTAGCCTTCATGTAATTTGGTGATCCATAAGTTGTTCTTACAGGAGTCTGCTTCTGTGGAGTTGCTGTTGCTGCTGTTGTTATAACATTCAAAGGAGGTGGCTTTCCAGGCTGTGAGATGTTTTGTTTCAAAGTGGATGATGATGATGATCTCAAGCTCCCGATATCTGATAGCTTGACTGATCTTGACCTTTTCATTTTCTTTTTCATATCAGGGCCTCTATTCTTGCCATCCTGGTACTGATAAGATGATAGTTTCAGGTTTGCCAACCGCTTTTCTGATTTAACATGATCAGCTTGGATTCCAAGCTTGTTGGATACCTTTCTTTGCACCATCTTCAAACAAAAACCCGAACCTGAAGCATCAGCAAAAAGGACATAAGAACTAAGGTTGGTTTTCAGGTTTCTTGATTCCTGTGGATTGTTTTGGTATGAAAACTACATAACAAAGAAAAGGAAAATGCATTGAAAGTTGGAAGGGACAAAACAATATGAGATTCTTTTTGGTTTCCTAGATGATCAAATTTGAACTTAGCGTAACAGATAACAGGTGTGGTTTGGTTTGGTTTGGTTGCAGAAATGGGTCCCTTTTGTTTTAGCATTTTCTGAAATGAATTATTACATTTGACAATGGTATTCTTTTGCATACGGCACTGATTTGTTTCATTAGTCTGAAGGAGTTTTAAATTAATGTGTGATTAGATGTCCTAACCTATGTTTGTGCAATGACATAACTACCCTTCATCATATGGATAATCTCTGTCCCCTTGTGTGTGATGCATGACATATAACCTCTACCAATACGGCCATGATCCAAAATTTGGCTGCATTGACACATACCCCCCATATCAGCTTGTCCTATTAAATTAACATTAGATTATGAAAATGAAATCGATGCATCTGCATAAAAGAGCTTCTCATCAACTGTAACTTTGTAATTGCAAGGGAAATACATATGGAAAGTACTTTTAATTATATGGCAAATGTTTTTGTTGATGCCAAAAACACACAATTTCAAAGGGCCGTGTTAGGGTATTAATGTAATTTTGGTCGACTCATTTTCGGCTTGTTAAATTAAGGGTAGACACTGTGGGCTAGGGAACCCACGAATAGAGGAAAATGGCCGGTAGCACAGAAGCACTTTTAGAAAAGACGCAGCCAAGAGTAAGTGGTCGGCGAAAATAAGCTGCTTTTGTGGGCCCAAAAAAGGTCCAATTAAGCACACGCTCCTCTTCTTTATTATCCCCATTGAGAAGGATATGGCCGACCTCCCACTATTAAAGAACAAAAAGTAAAGAGAGAGAAAAAATTTTGATAAATAATGAAAGAAATAACCCAAATTTCCTTAATCTTTCTTCCGATCATGCCACCGGCCTTTTGCTATTTACATTGGGAATTAAAAGGTCAATCTCGTTTTGACGAAACCCAAAAACTAATTTAAAATGTCGGTTTAGCTTAGGTTATTGTTTTGATTTAGACAGATTTGGATCAAATAGATTATTTAGATTGTGCGCTCTCTGATTTCTTGTTTATCAATCATATTGGACTAAATTCTGAACTGCATTTTATCAATTTAGATTCTGAACTGTATTTTATCAATTTAGCCGACAAATAATTTGAAATGGAAAACTATCTGCCTAACCCAACGAGTAGTTGGTTGGACTTTGGGTTTGAGGCATTAGACAGTTCAAAACTTCAAATTATTACAATAATCTAAGCAAATAATGATGAACATGCATAATATCTCATATTTGGGCATATTATATGCTAGTATGTGATAGCAACTTTATTCTATCCACGTCCACTTGCTTTCAAAATTTGGATCAAGCTTAGCAATAACCCATATTCTTACTTTTCATAATGGCCAAGAAACTCCTCTTATTCTCTGCTGGTTCTTGACCATAAAGTCCCAGTTACTTAACCCGAATGAGCTGCTCTTTTTGAACTTTGAAAATTTGGTATGCCTATTTTTTATTTTGACCATTTGAGCTTGCCCTTTACACATTACTGATTTCACCATCTAAGAATATGCTATTAAGAACTTAAAAACACATTCAATTTCTCTGCTTGTTACAATCTTGGCAATGTTAGTTATTGCACGAAGGAGCGTTGTGTGGACAAAAAACCCAGTGGGATCAAAGTGCAAAAAGAAACAGAAACACTACATGTTTAAGCATCAAAATGTGAATGAGTTTCTGCTTCTTCTGCAGTCATTTGCCATGGAAAAGGAGTACAAGCTATCATGGCGCCACATGCTGTGCATCAGAAAGCCAGCTTAACTCTTTCATCATGTATTAAAATATTCACATGAAATATAATATCCCATGTTATCTTGTTTCCCGTTAAATGATTCTTGAAAATTTATCAAGTTTCGAGTTCCAAGCACAGATTGTTTTCTTGTAACAATCCAAATGATTTGTACCCATATGAGCTAACATACCAACCGAGATTTTTGTCCAATTTTTCTGAATAATAAAACTTTCTGGGAATTTTTTTTTTTTTTTGGGAAATTTTTGGTCATCAATGACTTATCAGATTCTATGCTATCCATAGCCTTTAACATGGCATGTTTATGCTATATATACATGGAGTGGTTGATTATATGTGATTATTGAAAAGCTAATCATTGACAAATGAGAAATATAATTAAGGTGACTACATTGAGATGAGATTAGTGGAAATCAAAGCAACTTTATCAAAAAGAGAGAGTTATGTGTACCTTTCAAAGATTTAGACATTTCAGTACCATCTTTATGCTACAGTTTATATCTTTTGATAAGTAATCAATTTCAGTTGCTTTAACTTGAAGGATTTAACTTGAAGGATCTTCTTGCAAAACTGCTTTCATTAACACGTGTGGGCATTGATCTAGAAACTAATTTAGTTCAATCTCTATAAAAGCACTTATTTCCTTGGAGAAAATTAATGATTTTTATTTCAGTATATCTCTAGACCAATTATTCTATTTGTTTGTATCAATTTTTTATATGCCATTTGAGCTTAACTGCTTCAGGCCCCTCTATGAAAGTCATTGGAAAATAAATAAATTGGATTTTTTGGGGACCGAGGTGGTGTCAAATAGATGTATATGATTAAATAAGTGCAACATAGCTATATTGGAATTATTTATGAATTATTCGCAGCGGCTGAACATGACCAAGGATGTCACATGGATGTCTTGGATATGCTTAATTATGAAAAGATGTTTAACCACTAATGACAAATCTTTTTTCATAATAATTAGAGCTAATTAAACTTGATAAATGAAACATGAAAGTAGCCTGGAGAACATTTTACTGATTTTCAGGAGGCGGTGAATCACTTTTGGTTTGAAAGATAACTTAATTTAGAGCATATCATGTACCTGTAGCATAAACTTAGTGGGCAACCGACCAACTCTTCTTGTTTCTCACTTTCTTGCAACCCAGATAAGCAGATCTCGAGGTTGCTTAGTTTGGTTAAAGTATGACTTGAACTTTACAATAATTCAATCTTTTACAGCACAGCTTTTACATAAATCAATATAAACATCTACAACATATGTTAAAATCATTGGAAAACTATATTCTAGAGAGTGAACTCAAGCTTATAAAACAGGTAATATGAAACATCAAACTGATAACGTGAAACATAAAGTTCGAAACATTAAGATCAAACTAGTAATATAACAAGATTGGAAACTTCTGAGCACTTTAATTGATTGAGTGTATCTTGATTGAGTGTATCTTGGTTGAAAATTGTTAGTTCTATATTTATTAACTTAATGAGGGTTAAGGATGGAGCAGGTAAACAACAAATCTGGTACTGATTGCTCCATGAAATTATGCATCAATTAGGTAGAAGCTTTCGAGTATTTTAAATTCTGTCCACTTGAACACCAGCTCTTTGGGTACAAATGAATAACTTGTATACTATACATTTTGAGGGGGAAAATGGTTAATTGCATCATTGTTGCAAGTTAGTTCAGAAATTTATACTTACTTTCTGTACAGCAATGAGTAGAATGACAAAAATAGGAGAAGCAAGAAAAATCATGTATGGGAGGGCTTGAGTTAGTGCACCTTCTTCAATTCCAGCCTCTTGGAGAGGGTATTTGGTTTTATCTTCAACAAAAGCTTCAAAAAAGTTCTGGTAATCTGCGTTCTTGGCACTAGAGCTTCTAACCTTCATCATTTCCATAGCCTGTGAATGAATTAGTATTTATTAAGGGAAGTGTTACTTAAGTGTTGAAGAAACGATGCATCAGCAGTTGAGTTTGTTCCAACACGAACAATCAGGCAAGAGCTGAATAATCATTATTCATCACATCACTTCACATGTACCTGAAAGCTGAACATAAATTGCCGAGCTCTCTTGCTCACTAAGGCATTTGGGTGAGATTGAAGCTTCTCATACATAATTCGAGCCTCCTTTGTTCTGCAAGCATGGCGACTGATATAATATATACCCAGTTCATAAAGTGAATGGATATCTTGAGTATTGGCAGATTGAGACCTAAACTAAGAAAATGTCGCACAATCTTAACAAAGTGTCATATCCTTATCTTAGCAACCTAGTTGTTCTGGTACATTTGTTTAGCAAGCAGGGGCAACAAAGGTTTCAATTTCATTTTGACATTATTTATGCTAATTTCAATAATTATAATCCACTGCTATACCTACGAAGAGAATCCTGGCAGATAGACCACTGCAAGGCCGCTAATCCATGAAGTTCGCTCTGCACAAGCAAAATACTTGATGTTAAATTAATAGAACAAGGTACGGAAGGTTACAATATTGTTTTGCTAGAAACTAAAAAAAGCAGTTTAAAGAGATGATGAATTTTGTCCTCTCTACCGAATACCTAGTAGAACAAGCTACTAAGACTGTGATATAAAAATCCAATTCCTGTAATGGGAGTTATTTCAGATGAATGCAACAGCTCCAATATTTTTAACATAACTAAGGTTCATAACTTCAGTAAACTAACCTTGAACACCATTTTATTCATAACTTTTTCATAACAGGGCAAAGCTTCCTTTAGCTTCCCCGAATCCATCGAGGAGTCACCATCCTTCAATGCCTATATTTACAAAAACCAAATTAGCAAAGAACTTATTTATATACTAATGTTACAGAACTGCATAATTTACAGCCAAAAAAGAAGTCAGAATAAGTGAATGGTTACAATTCCTAATAATGGTACTGAATGTTAAAATCAAAACTTAGGTTTTCTTTATCTCCATAAATTACAAAGAAGAATTTTGTTAGAAGAGTACCTTCTCACATTCAGATTTCAGCTTTGGATCAACATTTAAGCCAACATTCTTCTTGTAGGCAGCAAGTAGTTGTCTAGTTCGCTCTTCTTTAGCAGCTCTAACTTCAACTGTTTCCAGAACATCGCCAGGGCGAATTGTTCTTCCACCTCCAAACTTAATACAGAGCGAGAAAAGCATGTTAAATATGACTTATCATCAGAAAACATCCCTAAATATTGCCAAGATTCAGAGGTAACATCAATAATTCGGCAACTACAGATATAAAAAGTTGTTGCTTTATTCAACCACAAAGGATAGCATATTCATTCATCAATCAGGGGCATCTTATGCTCAACTGTCTTCAATTTCAAAGAATTTCAACCTACTTAATACCTTAATGCATAAAGATTAAAAAACAAATTCTAATTGTGTTTGTTAACAATACAAGCACACACATTTGTCTGAACAAGTCCACAAAAAATAAATACCGTTTTTGAAATATTGCCAGGTCTTGGAAAAACTCCCCAAGTAGAAACCTTTGGCTTGTAAAATCCCAAATCTTCTTCTTGTTTTGGCTCAGGCTTCAACACAGTTGACTCCCCAAACTTGCTGGTGTCCCCAACAATAATCTCCACTTCAGGAATGTCGCCTTCTGGAAAAGGATCAGTAACTGGAACCAACCCAGCTGGCAGTCCCCTGCCCTCCTTCTTATCCGCAAAATTAAGACCCATAAAATCAATGCTTGAGATCTTCAACCCTTCTTTCTTACCACCAATCTCGTTTGGCACATTGCCCCTACCTTCCCCTTGGAAGCCTAGAAATTAATGCAAAAATTCAGCTAACAGCAACATTGCACCTTAAAATGTGAGACTTTTTATCAATCAATGGAATCGTCATAATAACAAAAGTAAGTCCAAGTAACAACCTTGCGATTATTCATTGCATTAAGAAATAAAAACCAAACATTGTTCGTTGAAAATTGTAATACGAGAAATAATAATAATAAATTAAAAAAATATCAATTCCGTCACTGTACATGTGCCACTAGTCACAATGGTACTTGAATTTGTGCCGTTCTGAAACCTGACAGCGTTTTTGTTCTTCTTGTACTCTTTGGCTTTCTCCACTGCAACCCTTGCAGCATCCTTATCTGGGTTCGATTCTTTCAACTTCTTATAAGCCTTAGCTTTTTTAAAAGCGAGCTTTACAGGGTCTAGTGAAGCTTCTGGTTCTGGTGAATTTTCAGAAGTGGGCTGCTCAGATGCTTCAGCATTGTTTGATGATGCGTTCAGAAAGAACGAAAGCTTCAATGAGCTCAGCTTCGGATTTTGTTTTGCGGACGAGACGCTTTTGTTTTTGATGGTGCTGACGGATGAGAGCCATGATGGTTGCAGAGATGCCATGGTTGTGCTAAGGTGTGTGTGCCAAGACGAAGCGAGTGGCCTTGAAACGTTGCGTTTCAAAAAATCTTTTCCAATACGTGTCAAAATTATATAATTACTATAAAATTTAATAAAATTAGGAGTAATTATCTTGTGGCCACCACTTATTAAGTGAAACTTCTGTAAACTATTAAATTTTAAAATTATACTTATAAACCAGTTACTTGTCAAAAAAACATCTCCCACCCACCTTTTTGTTAACTCTGTTAACAAAAACATGACGTCAGCATGCCATCATAAGGGTAATATTGTCATTTAGTTAAAAAATAAATATTTAATTAAATAAATAACATCATTTTTATTTATAAATAAAAAAATTAAATAATACAAAATCTTATATTTAATTAATTATAAATAATTTTTGTAATTATTGTATTACATGGGTAAAATAGTCTTTATGCAGAAAATCACTAACGGCAATTAACTTTTTTAACGGAAAAGTGGTTGGGAGATATTTCTTTGAAAAATAGGTGGTTTATATATACAATCTTAAAATTTGGTGGTTTGCAGAAGTTTTACTTAATAAGTTATGGCCACCAGATAATTACCTATAAAATTATTTTAGGAAAATTATCAATCATATACCCTTAAGTGACACTTTTATCAAACTTGCTACAACACTTTTCACATATATCACTCTTATATCCTAAGTTGTCAAAAAATTTTTGGCGTCTACCAATCCGTTACGCATCGTTAGAATATACTGACATCATAGGAGTAGTGTGGTCTTTTACTATAGGAGAAGCTGTGATAACAAACAACATGTCATTTTATTTACAGAAAATGACAACATTTTATCGAACTACATGTCGTTTTCACTGTAATATTATAGGATGACATGTCGTTTAACTGTAGTACTATCAAATGACATGTCTTTTCATAAAAAAAAAAAAATAGTTAAACAAGAGGAAACACGCACAACACACACGATTGGATCTCTTCTTCTCTTCACACGCACACAACACAAAAGCAAAGGGGAAGTCGTTAGCACACCATCACAGCGACAACACTTATGATCGGAGGCGGCATAATAGACGCAGATGGAACTCTTAACTTATATGACTAAGAAACTCTTTAAGAAAAATTATCATACACGTGTAAGTGTGCTACCGGCTGTCCATTTGCTTTTATGTTGTGTACTTGTGAAGAGAAGAATAGAAGAAGAAATCCGGTCGTATGTGTTGTGCTTATTTCCTTTTGTTTAACTGTTTTTGTTTTGTTATCAAATGACATATCATCTAAAAAGAATATATTTAACCGACATGCCATTCGATAATATTCCAATAAAATGATGTGTCGTTTGTAAAAATATTGTCATTTCACTTAAAAAGAACGATATGTCGTTTTTTAATCACAGCTTCTCTTATGTTTCAAGGGCAAAATTATTATTTTGTCATATTTCTGTTAACATTCTAATAGAGGGTAATGGATTGGTGGATGTTAGAAATTTTTTGACAACTTAAGGTATATAAGTGATAATATATAAAAAATATTATAGCACGTTTGATAAAAATGATACTTAAGAGTATAGGACTGATAATTTTTTATTATTTTATCAAACGAATAATCACTAACGCTTCATCCAACTAGTCTTACCACCTGACCGGTCCGGCCCAGCCCATTTATGGCTTGAACAAAATCAAACCGCCTTCTCTTTCTTTTTTTTTTTTTTTGGTTTCCAACAAGAATAGGCACTTGAATTTTCAGTGAGAGTGTTCGTTCGTTCGTTCGTTCATTAGTCATTTACCGGCTCAGAACCAAATTAAAACCCTAACTTTTCTTTTCTTTATTTTATTTTTCATCAGAAAATTTTTTCCTCTCTTCTACAGAAATATAGTATTAATGACAAAGGTTTACGGCACGGGTGCCTACGATTTCAAACGGCATCGGGTCGCCGAGTACCCGGTGGAGTTGCCAAGCCAACAGGACGACAAACCGGTGGAATCAAAGCCGGGATCAACACTTCCAAGCTCTATTACTCTCTCCGAAATCCAACGCGATAGGTTAACGAAAATCGCGTCGGAGAATTGGCTCAAAACCGAGAAGCCGTTTGATGCCGAGCTTGTGAAGGAGATATATAGGACGGAGTTGACGGTTAAGGAAGGAAGGAAAACGGTGCCGTTGCATAGAGTGATGATTTTGGAGGTTAGTCAGTACTTGGAGAATTATCTTTGGCCGAATTTTGACGCGGAGACGGCCTCGTTTGAGCATGTCATGTCTATGATACTCATGGTTAATGAGAAGGTAATAATATTTTTTTCTTTTTTTTTCCTTCTCATTTTAAAGCTGGATATATAGTTATTTCTTATTCTCATGTTTCTTTTTGTGAATTTGTCCTTTGAAAAATATTTAGTTTCGAGAGAATGTGGCAGCTTGGATATGCTTTTATGATCGAAAGGACGTATTTAGGGGATTCCTTGAGAGGGTTCTTCGTCTAAAGGAGGTTTGGTGAATTAACCCCACGGTTTTTATTTTTAGAATCTGTGTAATTCTTGTTATTTTGTCTTGAGGTTTGTTTGAACTGCGAGGAGTCTAGGTACACTTACTGAATTTCTTATATCTAAAATGCGGTTGCAGGGAAGAGAGTTAAGTATAGCTGAGAAGACAAATTATCTAGTTTTCATGATTAATACATTTCAGGTATGTTAGCTTTGTGATTATGCTTTTATTGTATCGTAGTTTTGTGTTTGTTCGTATATGTACGGTATCAATGAAAATTATTGCTTGTATTTTTAAGAAAGTGTAGAATTGAAACTACACTGGAATGTACAAAGAGATCAACTGATGTTAAGTTCATTTTGTCTGGAATTTACTATGTTTGAATAAACTATGTCGTGCAACAGAGTTTGGAAGATGAAATTGTGAGCAAAACTGTCCTGAGATTAGCTAGTTTGCAGTCCTGGCACAGTTTGTCATATGGCCGTTTTCAGGTAGTGTATGGTAAATGTTAGTCTTATTTCATGCTAGATAGAAAGTATCAGACTCCAGTCTGATGAATAATTTGAGACTTTCTCTGTAGATGGAGCTTTGTCTTAATCCAGATTTAATTAAGAAATGGAAGAGGGTGGTAAAGAGAGAATCTAAGGAGGCTATGAAGCGAGGAGAGCCTTTTGACCCCTTATCAATGCTTGAAGTGAAATTCTTGAGAAATCAAATTGAAGAGTTTCTTGAGGTACTGATATGCTAAAATATTAGATTGGTATCTTTCTTCTTCTTCTTTTTTTTTATATGTATATTTTATTTTTTAAAAAATTTCAGATGCTCAAGTATTTTAAAACTAATATGCTTAACCCCACTTTAATGTTTACTAGGTACTTGAAAACGAGGTTTTTGCTCAAAAGCACCATGTCAATAATGAGGATGATCATGTTGATGCTAATGGTTTTGTGCAATCTAATGATGCTTGTGTCTTGTACTGTGAGAGGTTTATGGAATTTCTTATCGATCTGTTGAGCCAACTGCCAACAAGAAGGTATAATTCCAGCCTGAAGTCATGGTCTTTGCTTTTTACAGTTATTTTGTGAAGGAGTATTTTCTGATCGGTTATATATTTGATTCGTGTCTTCAAATTCAATCAGTTTGGTATTAAGACTTAGTTGGATTGTGTTTTGAGTTTTGGCTATATACTTAAGATGTCTTCAACTGGTTTTGTTTGATTGATTTCATGCCAAGATGAGCTTGATTAGTAGAGGAATATTGTCTTTGTTCCAATTTCGATTGCTTAATTTACTTTCTAACATCTTGTTGCCAACTCTTTCCTATATGCTTTTATTACTTGTCAAAGGTGAAACTTGATATAAGTCTATCATCTCCTGTTGTTTTTATTCCCTGATTTGATTTTACTCTCTCTGTCTTCTTTTTCATTCCTGGGATGCAGGTACCTTAGGCCTCTTGTGGCTGATTTAGCTGTTGTTGCCAAGTGCCATTTAAGTACGCTATATAGACATGAAAAAGGAAAACTTTTTGCGCAATTGGTTGACTTGCTACAGTTTTATGAAAAGTTTGAGATTAATGATCATGTTGGCAAACAATTGACTGATGATGAGGTGCTCCAATCTCATTATGATCGTTTCCAATCTTTTCAGCTTTTGGCATTTAAGAAAATCCGAAAGGTTTGTTATTAGTACTTATGTTTAATCTGTGGGCTGCCTCACTTGTAAAAAGCTGGACCTATGGATTTTGAGACCAGTTTCTTCTTGTTCTGTTTATTATTTGCAGTGTCTAAAATTTGCCCTGTATTGTTGTAGTTGCAAGAACTTGCTCTAGCTAATATTGGTTCAATTCACAAGCGAGCTGATCTATCAAAGAGATTATCTGTACTCTCCCTCAAAGAGCTACAAGACCTGGTTTGTTGTAAGGTTAGTTGATAACCACTTTATATGTGTGTTTCAGTTTATGCTATCTGCTTCTAGATCTTGCTCATGCCCCATGTCTTTAAAATTTCTCCTTTTAGAGACCAATGTTGGGCTGGAGTCGGTTATTGTATGGATTAAAGTTGTTCGGGGAAATTTTTGCTTCACTGAGAAGCGCTGTCTGATGTTTTCGTCCATTGACACTTGTGCTAAAAACATAAAAAAAGAAAAAAAAAAGTTTTTCTGGTCAGCAATTGTATTCACTGTACTCATTTTTGCATTTTTTTCCTGAATGAAATGAGCCCTTTGAATCGTGTGCTAATTTAGAGTCTGTAAATTCTTCTCTGCTGATGGATTTATTTATTCATGCAGCTCAAACTGTTGTCAAATAAAGATCCCTGGTTAGATAGCTATGATTTTCTTATTGAAGTTATGGTCTCCTTTTTTGAGAAACAGCAGTCTCAAAAAGAAGCCATAAATGCCCTTCCTTTATACCCGAATGAGCAAATCATGTGGGATGAAAGCCTTGTTCCTAGCATTAATTACTCTGGAGAAGGATGTCTTGCTCTTCCAAAGCTTAATCTACAATTCTTAACTCTTCATGATTATCTCCTCAGAAACTTCAATCTTTTTCGTCTAGAATCAACGTATGAGATTCGCGAGGATATTCAGGAAGCTGTACCACATCTCCTTGCTTACATTAATAATGAGGGAGAAACTTCTTTCCGTGGATGGTCAAGAATGGCTGTGCCAATTAAGGAATTTAAGATCACTGAGGTAAAGCAGCCAAACATTGGAGAAGTTAAGCCATCATCTGTGACAGCAGCAGTAACTTTTAGCATCTCGAGTTACAAAGCACACGTGAGATCAGAATGGAATGCCCTCAAAGAGCATGATGTTTTATTTTTACTTTCTATTCGCCCTTCATTTGAGCCTCTAAGTGCAGAGGAAGCTGCAAAGGCCAGTGTGCCACAAAAGCTTGGCCTTCAATGTGTACGGGGATGTGAAATTATTGAGATACGTGATGAGGAAGGAACTCTCATGAATGATTTCACTGGAAGAATTAAACGTGATGAATGGAAGCCACCAAAAGGAGAACTTAGAACCGTAACTGTTGCTTTGGATACAGCACAATACCACATGGATGTCACAGATATTGCGGAAAAAGGTGCTGAAGATGTTTATGGGACGTTTAATGTGTTGATGAGGAGAAAACCTAAGGAAAATAATTTCAAAGCAATCTTAGAATCCATAAGAGATCTCATGAATGAATATTGTATTGTACCTGACTGGTTGCACAACATATTTCTGGGCTATGGAAATCCCTCTGCAGCTCAATGGACTAATATGCCTGATTTTCTGGAAATGGTGGATTTTAAAGATACCTTTATTGATTCCAATCACTTGGAAGAGTGCTTTTCAGATTATAAGGTTGGCATTGCTTTTCCTTCGACGCTGATAATCAGAAACTGATGGTGTTTTTCTGTTTTAATATTACTTTAATTTAACCTGAAGAACTATGTGGCTTAGTAACTTCCTTTTTTTGTTTTGTGATTTTTAGGTTTCTTTCGTGCATCCAGATGGTACAGAAAACTTGGATCCAAGGCCTCCATTTCGAATTAGGCTTCCCAGGACACTGAAAGGCAGCAGTCGTGCACTTCCCGGGAGTAAGAAATTAACCTCTGACTCAATGAAAGTTGTCAATATGGTGGATGCCTCTGATGAAAACGATCAACTTACTGTTGAAGCATACACCCCACCTGATCCAGGTCCTTATCCCCAAGATCAACCAAGGCAGAACTCTGTCAGATTCACACCAACTCAGGTGCTAGGCCACTCGTTCATGTCTTGACTTCCTTTTCCTTTATTTTGTCGTAACTTCATTCTTTTAAATTGTTTTGGGGAAGTTTCAATGATCGTTTATTTAATTGCTTTTGAAGAGGTAGCAATCATTTATGGTACCTCTGTACTTTGTTTATTTTTTGGGCAAATGTTAGGTTTATTTTTTTGCACTGTATTGACAGAGAATTTACTATAACATTCTTTTTGTTTTGTGCACTGTATGTTTCACTGACAGAGAATTTACTATGACATGTATGAGGTCTTATGTTGATATGTGGTCGAGTTTCAAACCTTGAATAGAGAACAAATGTTGGTGTTAGCATTACCTTTTATATCATTGACGCTTATAATTTTCTGTATTTACAGGTTGGGGCAATTATATCGGGCATTCAACCGGGCCTAACTATGGTCGTTGGCCCTCCTGGTACAGGAAAGACTGACACAGCTGTGCAAATCTTGAATGTTCTTTATCACAACTGTCCTTCTCAGAGAACCTTAATTATCACTCATTCAAATCAGGCTCTGAATGACCTTTTTGAGAAAATTATGCAGGTAATTTTGATTGAATTTAGGACTAAATATATAAAAATGACCAATGTTTCCTCTAATATTCTGTAAGTGAACTTGGCATTTGTGGTTTCCCTTATTACTGAACTTTATATTTTTTACACTTAACCAGTCAATCACAAATTTGTTAATGCATGACGTGAGTTCTTTTCAGAGGGATGTACCTGCTCGCTATCTTCTGCGTTTAGGTCAAGGTGAACAAGAGCTAGCAACTGACCTTGACTTCAGTAGGCAAGGCCGAGTCAACGCTATGCTTGTAAGACGCTTAGAATTGCTTAGCGAGGTTGAGAGGCTTGCAAGATCTCTCCAACTGCCTGAAGATGTTGGGTATACTTGTGAAACAGCTGGATATTTTTGGTTGCTTCATGTGTATTCCCGGTGGGAGCAATTCCTTGCTGCTTGTGCAGATAATGAAGGTAAACCAACATTTGTAAGGGACCGTTTTCCCTTTAAGGAGTTCTTCTCCAATACCCCTCAGCCAATCTTTACTGGGGATTCATTTGAGAAAGACATGCGGGCAGCCAAGGGGTGTTTTCGCCATCTTAAGACTTTGTTCCAAGAGCTGGAAGAGTGCAGGGCATTTGAATTACTCAAGTCAACTGCTGATCGAGCGAATTACCTAATGACAAAGCAGGCAAAAATTGTGGCAATGACTTGCACTCATGCAGCGCTAAAGAGGAAGGATTTTCTTCAATTAGGTTTTAAGTATGACAATCTCTTGATGGAAGAAAGTGCCCAAATTTTGGAGATTGAAACTTTTATTCCGATGTTGCTCCAGCGACAGGAGGATGGTTATGCACGTCTCAAACGCTGTATACTGATTGGTGATCATCATCAGCTCCCTCCTGTTGTGAAGAATATGGCTTTCCAAAAGTACAGTCATATGGATCAGAGCTTATTTACAAGGTTTGTTCGTCTGGGTATACCTTATATAGAGCTTAATGCTCAGGGTAGAGCTAGGCCAAGCATAGCCCAGCTTTACAACTGGAGGTACAGAGATCTGGGAGACCTACCTTTTGTAAAGGAGGAGCCACTCTTCCACAGAGCTAATGCGGGATTCTCCTATGATTATCAGTTAGTGGATGTTCCTGATTATAATGGAAGAGGTGAGAGTGCCCCTTCTCCCTGGTTCTATCAAAATGAGGGAGAGGCTGAATATGTTGTTAGTGTCTATATATACATGCGCCTACTAGGTTACCCTGCAAATAAGATATCAATATTGACAACTTACAATGGCCAGAAGCTTTTGATTCGTGATGTTATCAACAGGAGATGTGTTCCATATCCCTTTATCGGGCCACCCAGCAAGGTGAGTTTCCATTTAGGTTTTATTAATCAGTGGAGGCATTGTAAGATTGTAATGGTGCACATTTTGCATTCACTCAGCTATATTTGTTCCTCAAATTGTAGTAAATTTATGCTTTATTTTTTAATATATAACTGGTTTTCTTTATGTTTGCTTTAGGTCACTACGGTTGATAAGTTTCAAGGTCAGCAAAATGATTTTATTTTGCTGTCTCTTGTGCGTACTCGCTTTGTGGGTCACCTTCGTGATGTTAGAAGATTGGTTGTTGCTATGTCCCGCGCTCGGCTGGGTCTGTATGTGTTTTGTCGACGTTCTTTGTTTGAACAATGCTATGAGCTGCAGCCTACTTTTCGGCTTCTGCTTCAGAGACCTGATAAACTTGCACTTACCATGAATGAGAAGACATCATATACAGATCGTTATGTTGAAGACATTGGAGTTCCCTATCTTGTTAGTGGCATTGAGGATATGCACGCTATTGTTGACAGCTTATTATATCAGGTATATTCTCTTGTTTACATGACATATATTTGGTGGTGATAGTGCGTGATCGATGCCTGATTTGACAACTTATTCATAAAGTTTGTCAGAGGACCATCTAGTGAATACAGTACAGCTCAACCTTGAGATGGTTAATCTTGGCTAGCTTTCTTTGAACATCTTTGTTGCAAATTGGGTTCATCGTGTGTGATCATATATCTCATAAGCTAATAAACTAACCAAATTAGCCTGAAGAACTTGACTAGCTCCATTTTTTCCGAACTCCTGTCAGGAGTCTCATTACCCCTGAAGTTGTAGGGGCAGGTCTATTTTTGCTTTCACCCGTAGTCTGAGCTGGTATTGTCTTGATAAGTCAAATTGATGACACCATTTTGCAATTTCTGGTCGTATTGTTGAATTTTTTGTTCCGGTTGTCTTTGACCAGTTATGTAAGATCCTCTGAAAAATAAGTGATTGTTAAAATTATTCCTGAAGTTTAATCCATGAGTTTATTATTCTTGTTGGCAGAGGCATTTAGCGATCCAAAGTCAGTATGTGGCTTATTCAGGAACCACGGATGCATATGCATCAGAGGAGCAAATTAGCAATCAGAATTCGATTCTCGAGCACACTGCTATGGACACTGATATGCCAGCATTTGCAAATTGTTCTCTTGGGGATACATCACATGGAAGCCAGTCGGAGGAAGCTACTGAAATGAATGGTCCTGCAAATGGGGAGATACCTCTTGAGAGCCAATTGAATGGTGACAAGGGGTCTGAACTTCCTACAAACGACAAGAATGGCACACCACTTGAAAGCAATTCAAATTAGGCAACTAAGATGGAGTAGTATAATGTAACAGCGCAGCCTATCAAGGTTTTTCTTCGAGCAGTTGCGGAAACCCCAGGTCCTGCAGGAGAGGCAGCTGGCCAACTCAATTGGGGCAATATAATCCTTACGTAAGGGCCACCTTATCCAACTCTCTGGCATTAAAATACGTTTCAATTGTGGGTGATTATCATAAAGGCTTCCCAGCATATCATAAGATTGCCGTTAGATTGGTAAACAATCCAATTATCACCCTTCTTATTGTAGGAGTTGAAGTGTGACTGCGGTCTTAGAACCTTCAAAATTATTATAACTGAGCTTTAGCTGCATCATGCTGTGAGAAAGATGGAAATTGTTGACAGTTTTTATATTCTGTTGAATTTTTTTATTATCAAAACCCAAATGAGTGATAGTTAGCTGTACGACTATTATATGAAGAAATTTTGCTGTAAATTTGTATCAGTCAGTTTCAATAACATCGCTGCCAATGGGACTATTGAATATCCGATTATTCAGCATGTCGACTGTCAAGTGAATATCACAATGTGTTATTGGGAAAAAAAAAAGGTAATTTTTTCCTCGAAGGAAAATTGGCGTGGCTCTCTTGTTGATCCCCAGCCAGAGAGATTGATTTCTCAAAATTTTTGCTTGAGTTGGACGGGTATTTTATAAATTATTGCAATAATTGTAGTGTGACAAAAAAAAAAAAAAAAAAAAGAAGAAGGGCCTGTTGACGGCCCAAGACTTGGATATTTACAATGTTATTTGCTTGCACTTTTTAATTAACTCGTTATTTTCATTATTGCCTTATTAACACCTAAGTTTGAATCTTTTGAGAGAAGAGGGATAAAACATAAATTAAAAAAAAAAAAAAACCTTCGCTTCGCTCCAACGATAAAGTATAGTCTTCTTAAGATAGTTTTGGGTTCGAACTCCATTCAGTATTGTTTTGTCTCAATTTTCTTTATCTAAGATTTTACGTGGTATTAGAGCGCTCCCGATCTTGAGAAACTGTAAGCTTCCATGCTTCATTGGTCAGAATCTTCACATACAAAAGATTCCAATATGGCTGATTTTTCAGAATCTTCAAATATAAAAGACTTGGACTTGGATAGCCCCGAAGCTATACTTGCTTCACCTCACCTCTTCTCACAGGGGACAATTACAGCACATGGATTCGTGCGAAGACTATGGCCTTACGTGCTGAGAAAAAATTAGGATTTGTTGATGGGACCGTCGAAAAACCTACAGGTTCCTCTCTAGATTTTAAAAAATGCAACGATGCAACGATTTGGTTAGTTCATGAATTCTTCACTCCATCGCTAAAGAAGTTGCCAATAGCATTTCGTAAGTACAATGCACATGAGATTTGGATAGATTTACAAGAAAGATTTATGCAGATGAATGCAATGCACCAAAGATTTACCAGTTGAAACAAAGCCGTATCAGCACTGCGGCAAGGGGACACTCCTGTTTCAGCCTATCAAACTAAGATTAAAAATCCTTTCGGATGAGTTGAACTCTCTTATCTATTTAGAACCATGTTCTTGCGGCCATGCCGAAGCCTCAGCAAATCTTTTACAGCGAGATCGAGCTATGAAATTTCTTCTAAGGTTACATGATAGGTATGATCTCCTTAGAAGTCAGATTCTGCTTGTGGATCCATTCCCTTCTCCCAATAAGATACATTCTTTGGTGCGCCGAGAAGAAAAACAAGAGAGTGAATCCTATGATTATTATAAAATAATTGAGTACAAGATCATCACGCTTGCTTTCCTAATAGAAAGCGTTGACTTCTTTGACTACCGAAATGGCTTGCAAAGACAAAGACGGCACCAATTACATGAGAACGTGGTCTTTTGGTCGCCGAGGTGCTGCTGCAAGTAATAATAATAGAAGTAGTACCGCTCAGTTAAAATCTCTGTCTTGGTCAGCAGCGAAGCAACTTCGTGGTTCATGCCATGTCAGCCAGCCAATCTGGTGGCGCCACGAGGGGAGGAGGGGGGCAGGCTTCAGATTTGGATTTGCGTGTGGTCGTAAATACAAATGCTGTTGTGGTTTTACTAATTTTGTTCTCCTCACACCGTGCATGCAAACTCGTAAATTCCTGTCCGTCGTTTCTTTTTTATACCATAAAAATGATATAAACAGTAAGCTTAAGCTGGGGACTGGGGAATGGGAATACTATTACTTGCTATAAAAGAGTCGATCAGTTACCAATAAGATGTTGGCTCCACTGACAAAAGAGTTTTTTTAAATGACTCGAATTGGGGAGTCGCCCTTGCTGGGAGAACTTGTACCTCCTGGTTCGAGCGGGAATTTTTAGTCTAGGCTATAGTACGAGCTTAAAGGGGCCTCCCACGTAGGGATGGCAAAAATATCTGGGCCCGACCCGGATCCGGATCGGGATCCGGATGCAAATGCATCGGCAAAATCGGATGTCCGGATCTGCATTATTTTTTAATTAAATAATTTATTAAATTAAAAATAAATTAAAAAATATATAAGTTAAATAAAAAACATAATATGATTAATTAAAAAATTATATAAGTTAAATTAAATTAAAAATTTTGTTTGGATTCACATTATTTTATGTGGATTTGTAGTGTTTTTCTAATTTTATTTGTTAATTTGTGGTGGTAGACTTTGATTTATGTTATTTTTTATGCTTAATTTATATTATGGTATTTTTATTTGTGGATTTATAGTGTTATTGTATTTATTCTAGGCATTGAATTTTTGATTATTTAATTATGATTGGATTTTATTTGATTTTATTAGGTAAATTTTAAATTATATTTAAAATTTTGAATTTAGCATTATGCAGATCCGGATATCCGGAAAATCCGTTCACAATCCGCACAAATATTATCCGCATCCGGATCCGCACATTTTTTTCGGGATACGGATCTGGATCCCAAAATATTAATCCGAATCCGGATCCAGATCCGGATTTTACCATCCCTACTCTCACAGTTGGGGCCTACTTAAGATACCTCGTGGCAAAGAAAAAAAAAAAAAAGAGTCGATCACTTCTTACATTTAACTTACTGGGAGAAGACACTGGACTCAGTCTCAGTTATAGCCTATAGCTTTATAGGGGTTACACAATTCAGAATCAGCTCCCATGCAATTTCATTAAATTTAGAATATCTATGGTAAATAAAAACCCTACCTTTTTAAGAGAAATTTTAGAATACATCATAAACATCATGTTAATTATACAAGTAAATAATATTAAGACATCTATACATTTACTTTAAAAAATCATCATACAAGTGGTGATTATATTAATTTCAATTATACATGTAATAGATGTATCAATTCATCAATTGATTGTATTATTTTTTATGTATTCTAAAATTTCTTTATTTAAAAAATCTAAAATACATCACAAATACCATTCCTCCACTTTCTACGCATTTTCGACATGGTAACCCCTAATATACTTTAATCAAGATACAAAGAGTGCAAATAAAAATGAATGTTTTACACTTGAAAGGGGGTCTACGTCCAACTAGATACAAATGTGGGTATGGGCTAAGTTAAATTAAAGCGAATCCCAGCCTTTTAAGTCAGCCCCAACACAAATAATGGGCATATGACACTAAAGCCCAAACACGGAACGACGTGCTGTAGGCCAGTTCTCAAATGCCTCAGACACAAATTTTTTCACTCATACACTCTGATTTCTCTTTTGAAACACAAATACTTTGGGAGCAACAAAAATTCTATAAAATCAGATTAAATCTTTCAGCTCAAGTATTTTCAAACCAAAATCCTTGGAAATATAATTCCACAGAGAAAATAAAGCTCAGTATCATTTTAGTGGTTGATTGGCTGTCAATCCCCAAGGAATTTTCGCTTCTTGCTTGTGTTCATGTAAGGTCTGATTACCCACTCGATCTGGGCTTCACTCTGATCAACTGTTCCTAACTTTATCTGCAACACAACACAATGAAAACAAATTATTGTGTTACGCATTTTGTCATTGCTTTCACAAAGCAAACATCGCTCAAATGACCTGATGTTACCTGATAAAGCCGCAATTCAAACCGGGGACCAATTTCCTTCAGCTCAAGAGACTTTGGGCCTCCTTGTTTTTCATATATATGATGCCTGCCAGTTTGCAAGACACAAATATGAAACTTTCGTATTCACCATATATATGCATAAAAATTCAACTAAGATACAGCCAAGACAAGCATCTTTGGCACTGCAACAGCAGAACAACCTGAATGAAATATAGTCAGACTGATTTGCAAAAGTGATGATGCGTTTGGTATCAGCCTTTGGCACTGGAAATAGATGTTTTAGAATGTTTGCTGTCCTTTCACCTAGCTATCAACAATTAAACAAGAAATCCACATATTCAATATATGGCCAATATGAATCTGCAAGCAAATAGTGTCAAGTTTGCAAAATAAAATTGGCAAGAAATGAAATTCTAGAATACCATAACAATCAAGTACGTCATTCCAGCAGAGTGGCCAAATCAATATCAAAAAGAGGTCAATAAGATGAAAAAACAATTAGAATGCCAAAGATTCTCACATCAATAACATAACCATATTGAATAAGTTCAGAGTAATTAGTGATGCCTATATCAACAAATTACTAGATCCTAATTCATTTCCAAGACTTCAACCCTTACAATAATTATGTCGTCTTAGCACAATAAATACATTTCTAGATAAGTTCAAAAACAAGAAATTGAGAAACTTATTGCAATCCTAATATAACCTTCCAGAAAACTTCATTCGAAAGAATTAACTATTCATGTCATGTAGCAAGCTAAGCTAAGTACTATGGCCGTAGTCACAGTAAGCACATGAAAGCAAGACCTCTTTGTATGACTAGCTAACTTGAAAAGGCAACTTATATAGAATGAAAGTATATTATACAGTAACTAATTGATTTCACCACAAAGATGGGAATACCTTGGTTTTGAAGTTGTCAAGAATCAGATGTGGGTAAGCCTCAGGCATTGTACCAATGGCTTTTCTGTCCTTAATATCATGTCTGGTAACCTACAGGCCAAAAAGTAATTAAATATTTGGGGAATGAAAAATAGGCCAAAGCAAATGTCAATAAAGCACAACACTGATCAAACTACTTACCACATTGAGTAATCCAAAGTAAGCAGTTGGGCCAAAAGGTAGATGACATATGATTAACCCGTCTGGCACACCACGGTGCTCATGAACCAACACAACATCTGTAAAATCATGTGCACGACAGGTTTCAATAATTTCAGATATGACCTGCAAGTGGAAAAACCCCATGAATCATCTCATATCTTCTACCATATTAGTTTCACACCCCAGCTTATACATTAAAAAATAAACCAACCTGGCCACCACGATTCATTCTTTGTGCATTAGGAAAGACAAACTTCAATTCCTGAAGGAACATAACCAAGTGAAACACAACCAATGATCAAACAAACAAACATTCAGATCACCTACAAAATAAACAATAGAATAGCTAACAATGGTGGATATGCATCAAGGACCAACCTTTACAAACTGTGTAAGAGGAGCACTCGGATCCCTTGATGTAGTCAGCAAAATTTTAGGATCTCTTTCAGTCGCATTTGCATATTCATCATCAATGTGGCTCCTTGGGACTAAGTGTCAGCAATAATAGCAATAATAAGAATAAACATATTATCATCAAATTTTTAATACAACAATTACACATTTAAAAAAAAAACACTAAAAAAACTTTTTTTTAAATTTTTTATACAGAAAAGTAAAACATACTAGCTGTATTTTCATCTTCAAGATCGATTTCTTGGCGAAGCGCAGCCTCCTCGTTCCTCAGCTCAGTGGGAATCGGCTTTCCCTCTGCAATTACACAAAAATCAAAATTAAGAACATAGACTAAATGAAGATATATATTTTTCATATATGCATGTCAATTTAATTTAAAAGAGAGAGAGAGAGAGAGAGACCAAGAGAGACCTTGCAAGGCTTCCTTGATTTTGCGCTTCTTCTCATAAAGCAAGCGTTCTTTGCCTTCTAAGCTCTTTCTATATAAGTACTCCCGTCTCAATCGAATATTCCGACGCAACATCGTTGCGGAATTTGGATAAAGACCTAATTTTTATGAAGAGCTACTGAGTGTTGTCGAGGTTTATGCGAGCCAAAGGGTTTTAGGGTTTTATGGATCAGACAGAAATCGTAAAAGTTCAGGAGCGACGACGTTTTATCGAATTGGGATTATATCCTCGAGATCCCTCAATTTCTACGCTTTATTCAATAATAGAATAATGGATAGGGATGGTAATGGGCATCGCCTGGGCTTGCTATTATCAAACTCACACTTGCACAAAATTTAAATTATTAAATCCACCCACAATCCGTTGCGAGTTTTAATTTTTTTAAAAAAATCCGCACGCTGTGGGTTTTGATAATTACCAAACCTGCAATGGTACCCAGTAGATTTTTTGCGAGTTCTCACGTTTAAAATAACAAATGTTTAATATATAAATTTATAATAATAATCTAAGATTTCACATAATATAATCAATTCTAAATTTAATCAATGTAAATGAAAATTTTAAATTTCAACATCAATCTAAAACAATTTCTCAAATTTAAGTATGAAATACATAAATCCATAAAAAAAAATTAAGATCTTCAATTCATTCATCGCCATTAACACCTATTAACATAATTCCTACAACAATGATTAATATTAATATTAAGTTAAAGATTGATATTAAAATCATGACAGAATAATGAAATAATCCATACATTAATTTAAAGAATAATAGTCCATACAAAATTATAATAAGTATCTAATAATACATGTATTAAGTTAAAGAAACTTAATTCCTTACCTCATCAACAATATCTTCATCTTCGGAGAATTTGTTTCTCCACTTCTTTAATAGAAGAATGTGCATCTATAAGTTTATCAGAAAAAAAATGATTATAAGTTTGTAATGTATAATGCGATAGATATTATATTCTATTGAAATAAAAGTACATTTTCATACCATTAAATTCAGCACACAACCAATTTTTAGGTTACGATTTTGGATATTAAGGATTGGCCACATGTTTAACCATTTATTCATTTATATATTTTTAAGTTTAAATATTATTTTAAATTAAAATTTAAAAAATTATAAAGGTGCGGGTTTGGCGGATACCCGCATGAGTATCTGGCCGATTTTTGCTAAATACCAACCCCTCCCGCAACCCTTAAAATTACCTGCAGCGGGTGAATTTTGATGGGCGGTTTTGGGCGGGTTTCCGGGTTTGCGAGTACTATTGCCATCCATAATAATGGAAGCTCGTCATGTGCGAAGATGCGCACTAGAATACTTTTCTTGGGAGTTATTTTCAATCGAAAGGGAACAAATTATTATTTTGTTTTTTTAGACTAATAACTAATAGGATGGAAAGAGAATTTAAATAGTTCTAAGTTAAGAAATGATTAAGCTCATACGAAGTATAGATTTAAGGGTTAATTTTGGACCACTCTCTTGTGAATTGATTATCTTCGCATAATTTTTTTTAATTTTGAAAACTTTAATTTATCCCACATTTTTATTAAGAAGATGAAAAAATTCATCAACCCACCCTATTTTTCCATTATCTGATGAATAAAATGAAGGGTAACTTAAGAATTTTAAAAATAAGGAGAGTCATTTGAAAATAGTAAATTTACGATGAATAATCTAAAATTTACCCTACATTTAATTAACAATTTAAAAAGAAAGAGAATATATGCTAATCATTCCCTTAATGAAAGTTCACGCATGGAATTTATGCTTATGAAGCATTGATCTGGAGAATATAAATTTGGACTTTGATGTTCCAAGATGCGTGTAGAAACAGAACATCTGGATGTCAGAAAGAAAATAAGAAAATGAAGCAGGCCCCATATGATAAAAATAAAATTCCTTCATCTCCTGCATATATATTTACGACCATCCAAAGGCATACATGCTAATAAGTTAAAGACATATAGCTTTTCAGTTCTGCAATGTCATCACAAGTTCCCAGATCAGGTGACAAAAACCAGCCTATGATGGACCATGAGCATGAAGAGGCACAAAGAAAAGGTGACAAGAACTGCTTAAAGTTCATATTTGTGTATACAAAAATCATGGAATTTTTTTTTGTTTTTTCTTTGGTTGTTTCAATGATAGGAGCTGTTTGAATTAATAAGTTATGTGCCAAATATGCTCTCAACAGGCGGGAAGAGGAAATGTTCCATGTGTGCAAGAGGTTTTGCACGTACCCAAAAGAAAGGAAAGGATAGGAGTTTTATCGAAGGATGGTAAATTTCAATTCCTAGCCAGAAACTACTGCATTTTCTGTGGTGTGATCGATTTACCAGATGCTCTGTGATGTGATGATCTTATTTTTGTGTTTATTTTTGCAGCCTTTTTGCTTTGTGCTGCTGCTGGATTTGTGATGCTTGCTTTGATGTAACTGTTGTTGCAGGGTAAGTAGCAACCAAGATAGCTGTGCAGTGGTTCCCCAGATCAAGGTCATAAACTCGCAGCATGCAACTTACTTTAATAAAAACCTATGTATTTATGTATAGTATTTATTTCTCCATGATTGACCATTTGTAAGTATGAGCTTCAATTATAGAATAATTTTGTACCTGGGCGATTTATTCAAGAAAGACATGTAGGAGCATGCCTGTGTACATATATATGCGGACGACTCAGAAATAAAGGATTTGGACCAAATGAAATTGTGTCTTCACTAATGAGTATGTTTTTATGAAGATGTACATTGAGTTGAGCACAAACAGGAGTAAAAGCCTGGCAAATTCTGTTCTTTTGCATATAATAAGGATCATACAGCAGACAAAAATGTAACTTAATTACACATTTAATGCAAAATCAAGGGGAAATGAAAAGATTTAGACAAAGGGGAAAAGAAATTAAATTCACAATGTTGCTTACACTGTATGATTTGTTTCAAAAGTAACTGGATTGAGCTTGCAAGAGTTCAAGCTGTGCCAATAACTTTGCAACCGCTGGCTTCAATCTGGAATCACCATTCTGGGCTAAGTCAATTAACACAACCTGAGCAGACTCTCCATATTTTACTCTGTGCTCCTCAATTTTAAATATCCTTTCTAATATCCATAGTGCTTTCTCTTGAGCCTTTGCATTACCTGATTCTAAAACTTTTATGATGGCCTGAGTGCCCGAAAGTTTTGCTAAGTAATTGCTTCCACTTTCCCAAGTTTCGTCTTGCAAGAGAGTTGCAAGAGCACCAAGCACAGCTTCATCAGCTTCCCTCTCTTTACCTTCCAATACTTGGATTAAAGGAGAGACAGCCCCTGCCTTGACTAAACAAAATGTACTTTTGACAAAGCAGTAGCCATCATGAACTTCACAAAATGCATCTGCTGAAGGAGGGACACACAGCCACCTGGCTTTTTTGGACTTCCGAAGAGATAGTGAATTCTGAGATAGCTGAGCCAGTGAGCTTGACGCACTACTTTTGGCAATCACTGATTCACTTGACAGCAACTTCACAAGCAAAGGAATCACCCCATGTTCTACTGAATACTGCTGCAATTTCTTATCAGAGGGAGCTGTAAATCGAATCAATATACCCGCAACACACTCTGCTAACCATGGGGTAGAACGAGTTTTAGTTATAGGACTTGAAATTACTGTAGAGATCAGAGTAGGCAGCAAATTTGTCTTCTTAAGTAATTCTGTAGCTTTCTTGTTACTGACGGGTAAATTGCTCAATATGCCAACTGCTGCAGCTTTTTCATTCTCGGATGTTGATGATGATATAATGTCAACAAGAATGTTAAGATAAGTATCTCCTAGCTGTTCTGATAACTCCTCAGATACATCTTTAGAGAGAGTGCAAACCAAGTTCAATGCAGCTGTCCTGATGTTAGTGTTGGTTTCCATAAGGAAAGGTAATAGAAGATGAATTGCACCATTTTCCTTCATCTTTATTCTAACATTAGATGCACTAGAATGTGCAGCAATGCTATTGAGCGCATGTAAGAGATGATACTGGATCGTCGGACTGCAAAGATTCAAAAGGGAAAGCATCTGTTGAGCCACATCTTTATTGACAAGTATAGATTCTGACTGAGCAATTCTTGCAAGAATTGCTGAGGCTGGCTCCCGAAGAGTCATGAGCACAGATGTGACTGAGAAAAGGAGCTGTAGCAGAGGTGCTACAATGCCTGAACTAACCAAACGTTGTATATTTTCTGCCAATAAAGACAAATTTTGCAATGCATTTAAAGCAGAGAGCTTGGCTTCAAGTTTTCCAACCTTAAACATTCTAACAAGAGGTTCAATGGCCCCATCCTCTCCAAGGGAAGCTCGACTTTGGTCTGTGAGTTCCATCCTTGAAAGTGCTGTTGCCATGAGGATCTTACTCATGTCTGAGCCTGCAAGATGTAGTACTGGATGGTTCCATAAGACAATAAAACCCCTGAAATTCACAGCACTCAAAAATTCGATAACTTGTATATTTTAGTTGTATTCAACGTTCAGATTACCCAGATGGAAAGGTCGAGAAAGTGAGACTCTTTTGCCTAGCTAGCCTTCATTTGTATTTCCGCAACTAGTTCTATTTTCAGAAATCAAACTAGAAAATCCAACTTCTTTCAGGCAATAGGCTCATAATAACGCAATAGTTTTTTGCAATTACATCATGCCGTAATCTATTAACAATACCCCAACTAGAAACTGTGCTACCTCGAGATTCAATTCAAGCAGACAAGCATTGAAAAAGGGAAGAGGCACGATACGAACATAAATCATACGCAACTAATAAAAGAAGAATTGTAATTACCTTCCTTCAGATACTGCACCAATGGCTTAAAGTAACCGGCTTCTGCCATATGAAGCGCATTCTGAGTATTGCTTGACAATGCATTCAATAACTTCCCAGCATCATGTGAAGCAACTGGATCATTCCCACTAAGCATGGAAACTAACATAACAATGCATCCCTGGATTCTGCCTATATGCCTCCAAACTGCAGGAAGTTCAGAAAGATCCAGTAACAGTCCCACGGCTTCCCTTTGCTCTTCCACATCCCTTGTCAAAGACTTCACCAATACTGATAATGACCCAACATTGGCCATCTTCTCCTGAAAACTACAAGAAGTTAAGATAACTAACAACTAAAAGAACTTCCAATATCTTACATCAAATAGACCACAGCTGTAATAACAAATATAAATCAAATTCACATATGCTATACCTTGTAGTCAGCATTTTCTGATGCTAGGCTTCTTAAAATTTGAATTATAATTATTCGATTGTGGGACTTGCTTGAACCTAACCGATTTAAAAGAACTGAAATGATTTCTGCTTCATTCATCCATTCACTATCAACTGTTTTAGCACTAATTAGTTCTCTCAATTCCAGGAGAGCAAATTTCAAATTTTTGTCATCCCCGTGCTTGAGTTGCAACATAACATCATCAATTCCAAGGCTAATTCTTTCCTCCACAATTTCTTGTATTTCCTCCTCCATTTCAATTGCCTTTCTGGATTCGAAGTCACTAACACACCCGGATTCAAAACTTGGTCGTGGCGTCTGGATTGGACTTGAACTTAAACTCTTATCAAACCTAGCATTCATCAACTCTCTATGCAATGATCCAATCTTTTCTTTAACATCTAACTTGAGTTCGACACTTGCAAATAGCACAAGGCCTAACGATCTCCCCATATCTTGAGTTAGATCCTCCATTTGCTTACTTATCAATCTTGAATTGGAACTTTTTATTAAAGAATTGGCTCGCCTAAGCTCTTTTTCAAGAGAGTCAACAGCTTTTAGAATAGGAGCTGTGGCCATGACTTTGTCATTGTCTTCTACATGATCAAAAACAGGGCTGAATTTCTCAACAATATCAGCAAATTCATTGAACATATCTATCTCATACTCGGAGTTTCTCGCAAGAGAAGCTACCTCTTCACTCAAGGCTTGTAGCTGCTTTACATGCTCCAAGAAACTTCTACCACAAGTTTCTTGCATTTCGTGGAAAGATAATATTAAAAACTTGAACCAAAACCAAGATCGCGCAGGATTAAACAAAGCAGAGAGAGTAAAGAAGGAGAATTTGAAAAAACTGACAAAAGCTGAGACAGAGAGCGAGCAGAGGTAAGAAACTAAAAGCAATTACTGCTGGAAAAATGATTAACCGTCGAAACTAAACAAACTCCTACGCATACTAAAGAGATAGGTAGGCATAGCTGAAACGTCAAAATTGAAGCACAAAAATAAAGAAACAGAACCTGATCAGAGAAAGATAAAGAATTTGTCAACCAGCTGACCTGGGTATTTCGCACGGGACGGGAGAGATACAAGAAGAGAAATGAAAGAAACTAAAGAATATGGAAACAAAAGGCTATGACTTGTAATTTGTTTAATGCTTCAAATTGTCTTCGTTCTTTCTTGTTAAACTTGAACAAGAAACGTAAAATTTAAAAGATTTGAGTCTTTATCTGTGAACGCAAGTAATGTGGGAGTTTCTTGTTGGAATTATATGGGGCAGAGTATCAACCGAACCGTGTTAATTGTTAAGTGTCAGTTGCCTCTGACTTGTTATTTGAAATTAATGAATTGATGTATCCATACGAAGACCCAGTCAAATAACCCCAACAGGAGTTGAAGACCCAGTGTGTGTGCTTGTTTCTCTGCCCCCAATTTACATTTACATTTACATTTGTTGTGCGATTTGAGGAACCACGGTTCAAGGATAAGGACTATTTATCGAGTATTAACATTTTCACTCCGTGCATTTTTTATAATCGAATTTGGTTCGTATAAAACAATTTAAATCGATCGCCACCCCTATATTAATTAATTTGAACTCCAAACTCCTGTTGGTTTTGAGATATTATGGGTTAAATAAAAATTATAGTTGTGTAAAAAAATTATAATTATTATATAAAATTTAATAAATTTGTGATAAATATAATTTTTAAATAAAAATAATAAAGTTTTATAAATTTTACGTACTATAAAATATTATTTAACTTAACTTTCGAATTACATAAATAAATATTGGTATGGGAGTTACACAACTACAACATCAAACAATATTTCGGTTGATTTGCTTTCAGTCGTCAAATTTCATAATATATGTACACGTAAACTACTTAAAATTTACTAAATTAGGTCTCTAGATACTCAAATTGTATTATATATATACATGCATATTTTTATTTTTTGAAAACATGTGACTTAAAAGTCAATACCCAAATCAAAGTGAGTCAATTAGTATCATCGTGAGAGTAAAACGCCACCTGTGGTGAATATAATATATATATATAAATTGATTTTACGAGACACGTGTTTTTGGAAAGATTTTCTCAACTGTGTCATTACTTAAAAATGTTTAGCAGATTTGACCAACTCAATGGTGGGAAGGATTAGGGCGGCAGCTGGCAGCATGATAGTGGCTTTAATGCCGTAGTTTTCATTTCTTCTTCCTGTCGCAAATTGCAAAATGACGTTATGATTTTTAATGGACCATGAAAAAGTGAGTACGTGCAAGCCAACAGTCCAACCCAAAGTCTTCTGACAATCTCTAAACATTAAAAGGATTGGGCCCAAAAGGGCAAAGGACTGGGCCCAAAGGGCAAAGGACGAGGATAGAAAAGAAATTTGATTTTGTAAAACGATTTTTTTAATTCACAAAATTGTACTTCTTTTGACTTCCAATTATACGTGAATGATTTCCGCTTTAACAACATTGCTTTAAAATATAAATAATGTACGGATACTGTTTATACACTGTTTTTGTGAAAGAAATTAATTATAATATTTATAATTTAGTATTTGCCCTACTTTAAGAGTAAGTATCACAGTAATATATGTATGCAGTTGCTTTTGGAAAGCAGATAGCTAGGAAGTTTATAGTTATTTCTTACCCGATGAGCTGACATTAAATTAAAATCATGTTTGGTTCTGTGTTTTTAAGCCATAACACTTCAATATACAGTACCTAGGTTTGTCAAAGAAAGATTATAGAATAATTAAAACCTTCAAAAAATGTGTGATTGAAGCTGCCTATAGGAAAAATTACAAAAAAAACTTATCTAATACTTTCTTTCTAATTAATTGATACAGTAAATTCTTAATATATATACACATATATATATTAGGATTAAATTGATCTTGATAAGGATGAAAAATCAAGGGATAAGGATGACAAACTAATTATTGTATTTGCAAAAACTAATTACTTTAGACGTTACAAAAAATATTTGATCAAAAATTTAAAAAAATTATTGAAACCAAATTAATTAGAAAAATGATTGGATAGCCACAAAAGACTGGCAAAAACACATAAAAAATGACGTCGTCTTGGGTTTTGGGTTTGTTTAAAAAGAAAATCAAACTCACAAAAAATGATGTTGCCTTGAGTGCATTTTTGTTAGCCTTTTGCAAATACTTAATTAAGCCAAAAATTAATTGAAACTGAGACGTTTCTTTCTAACACGTGGCGAAAGAAGATATTGGCGTTTCAAAACTGTAACATCATATTCGCAGTTCTCTGTTGTTCAATAATATTGAACCTTTTTCAATAATCTGCAAAAGTCTACAGGTATATTCAAATATTACCACTAATTTTGTTAGAGTTAACCAAATTTTAATTATGCATTTAGGTGGTTGTTTGTTTCCATGTTCAATTTCTTTCAAATGGGGGCATTTCATAATTTCATTCCTTGTATATTTTCGGATCAGCAGCATCAACTTGATCAACAAATGCAATCAGTGCAGCAGCAGCCTGAGATAGAAGAGATGATTGCATGTGTGAATGTATTGGACGATGCATTGCTTCCTTGCTTGACGGAATTAGATATCAATAAAGCTCTTGTGCCCGATTTTGAAGCACCATTAACAGATTTTGATGAGCCGGCGGCGGCAACGGAGCTGCAAGCCCCGGATGATTTTCCTCCGCCTCCTGATCATCAGAGTTTGTAAACTTGTCCTCCTTCTCTATTACTGTTTATTTATGTTCGTTTTATGTTTGCAGAAATGCGACCTGCATGTGATAATATATTTGCTCTTGTATTGTGGCCTTTTGTTGCAGATCCACATAGACATACTAACATAACATGGTCAGATTTTATGAAATCGAACATGTACGATGATCAAATACTGAAACAAATACATGATGCTTTTCATTTGCTTACAACATCAGCTGAATGAATCAGAAAATCTTATATAAGGACGGACTCTCTCTCTTCCTTACGCAGTTTTTGTGAAATATTGAAAGCTCTTGCCGTTAAGAAAAAGTTGATAGGTGTTTGTTGAACATCACAAGCTATTTAATTATTAAAAGTTCTTATTATTTTTAGAGCTTTATTTTCGATAAACAGTTGTGAAGAAGCCAAGGCATGTAAGTGTTTATTGAACATTTTGGCTTGGAAGCTAAAAAATTGAGCCTAAAGTTGACTTTTGATGAAGCTATCTAGGAGAGAAATGGCAGGCCTCATTAATTGATTGAGGGGCTTTAGCGATTCATATATATGTATGATGGAACATCCTTTTGGTGGCAATTGTTTCAGCTGATGTGGAGAAGCATGCTAGAAACTTCATGGAGGCTGCTAAAAAGCTTCAACAATATTTCATCTGTCTGCAGCGTAACAGCAAGCCAACGAAAGCTGAAACACTTAAAAGGGTAAAATCAACAAGGCATTAATATATAGATATATGGTGTCCTACTTTACGCAGTATAATCTTTACTGGGCGTTGGTTAACATTTTATTCTTTTTAAACAGGAGATTGATGCTATGGAAGAAGAGTTGAAGATCAAAGACGAGCTTGTTCAGAAGCAAGAGAAAGTGATCCGAGGGTGGAAGAAGGACTTGAGAGACGGATTGGACAAACACAAAGCTGAGCTAGAGAGGGTTTAGAGTCGAGACGAGAAATTCTAAAATACATTGTAGGCTTACAATGTTGAACTTAACAGGCTTTATGATGTTGTTTTCATGGCGCATATATGTATAAGAGTTGAACTTAATGTTTAATTTGTTACATTTTTTTATATATTTTTTTTATAATTAATTCAATTTTTATTTAAAAATATAAACTAAATGAAAACTAACACAAATGGGTTCAAATAAATGAAATCGAAGCTAATATATACTTCCAATCAAGATTATGTAAATTAAGATGTTTCCCTAATCTAAACTTTTATCTGTATTTATAAAAAAAAAAAAAAATTAAGGGAGAATGTGTATATCGAGATTATAAGTGAGTGATCTTATTAAAGAGTTCGATTATTGATAATTAAAAATAATATTAATAATTACCAAGAAAGCAAAAGACGAAATAATGATGGACCAAAAAAGAGAAGAAAATAAAAACGTGATGTAATTTTTATCACCGAGCATGCAAAATGCAAGGCTGACACGTACCACGCGAGAGCTGGCAAGCCTCAGTTTCTATATCTCGGTCGCTGGCAAGCCTCTTCTGATTTCAATCAACTGTCGAATCTCGATCGGTTGAGCTCTGGACGCGTGAAAATGAACCCAGAAGGGCTTCTGGCATCTGCAGTGATCAACATGGGGCTAGCCTTGATAATTCTCACACTCTTTTCAATCCTGAAGAAACAACCCTCCGTTGCCCCCATATACTACGCTCGCCGTCTCTCCTCAACAATTCAACAAAACAATCGTAAAAATATTCCATTGTTATTACTTGAGCATCATCAGTCTCTCACTAGTACTCTCTCCAGAATCCTCCCTTCGTTTTCTTGGATCCCTCGTGCTTTTCGTGTTACCGAAGAAGAAATCCTCCAAACCAGTGGCCTTGATGCCCTCATCGTCATCAGACTCTTCAAATTTGGGTAAGTATTATACATCCTTCTTTCTCAATCGATCCAAGTTATTGAATTACTCTTCAAATTAACGTGCTACAGTATATACTTATGCTTGTTAATTTTGCATGCAGTATCAACTTCTTTATGGTTTGCTCTCTCATTGGATTTTTGATACTTCTTCCAATTAATTATTATAGCGAGGATGTGCCTGGTCGCTCACCTAGGAGCCACCGTTTCCTGGATGCTTTTTCAATTTCTAATATTGGTAATGATTCTAACAGGTGAGAGGTACGTTGTTTCAATTATCTAATTACTTACTAATATATACTTACTTATATATGTAATGATAGATCTTTCTCTTCTGCACACGTTAATTTTGTATATATTTTGTTAAAATTTTCAATTTTTCAAGAAGTGAAAATTGCTCAATTACACTACGCTCAATAAAAACCTTACTCGCTACAACTGGTCAATTAACTAATTTATTAACTGAATTTCTTCTTTTGGCCTATATAGGCTTTGGGTGCATTTTACATGCTTATGGTTTGTATCTTTCTATGGATTATACCTTCTGTATAAGGTGAGTTTAGCTATCAGCTGATAGCTAGGTTTTCCTGTTTGATATTATTTTTCGTTGAGGAGCACTTAGCATGGCTTGTTACAGTTAATATGCACAGATGTATGGGTCCAAGTTGGCACAATTTTGATCATGTTTCATCTCCAGGAATACAATGAGATTTTGATTAAGAGGATCCAAAGACTAAGAAATACCAGGCGTAGGCCTAATCAGTTTACTGTTCTTGTTCGTCAAATTCCTTTCTGCGAGGAACACAAGGCTCGTGGCTGTTCTGTTGAACACTTCTTCTCTAAGCATCATCCACACAGTTACTATTCATACCAAATGTTATACAAGGGAAAGGATCTTCAAGATTTGTTGGTGAATTTTGAACAATTTATTTAATATATACACCTGTTTCTCCTATATATGCAGTTCTGCTAATTCTGCATGGCCTGCATTATGAGCATTTTGCAGTTTTCTTCTGTGTGTGCGGGTCACAGCTGTTCATGCAATTGCAAGATTTTCTAATATTTGTGTGAAACAAGTAAAATTCAACTTAAGTGACCACTATCTGTTTTCAAATGGGTATTTATGCTTGATCTTACAAAGAAATGGACTCTTCGTACTCTGAATACATAAGCTGCATGTACCCTTTTTTAATATCATCTCCTTGCGAAATAAAATTGTTTCAATTTCATGTTTATTTCAAAATTTCAACAGACACTCGCTTACAAACACTATTACATGTAGAACCAGTCTAGATATATTACAAGGAAGATAGAAGATTTGAGGGAGAAACCCAAGGAACATTATAGAGAGCCTTTACTCTTGGAGGCTATGCGAAAAGATATGGAAGAGATAGCCCTGCACGAGGAAAAGCTTCAAGAACTTTATCAAAAGATTCGTCAATTACGGGGTGACAATATGCTCAAAGATATGGTAAACTCTTAGTGGAAATAATTAGCCTTTTCTCATTCCATTAAATGTCTGAAAATAAAAATTTTATTAACACAAGATTGGCTGTGCTTTCACCTGCTTTGTTACATATGTATCTAGTGCCTGCTCTTCATAAGCTGTATTTGATTTTCTTCTTACTGTTATTCTTTCGAGAATATCCTTAATATCATTTCCATATTTTCCTATGTGATCGGCAACAAAATTTAGAGAATGGTGCAGAATCATATGTAGGATTAAACTCTCTCTGTCTTCTATGAGAAATATGAAGAATTTTCTCAAAATCATGGCAACATTCTGGTGCAAGTATCTTTGGAGATGATTATAAATCATCTGATGCAGAAGCTAAGGGTCCCCTTATGGTTTGATTAATCATTTCAATATATTTTGCAAAATTTAAAAGTTTGTCCGACACTCAGATGTATACAACTATACAGCATATATAATTACGCTGCTGCTGGCTGCTCTGCCACTGCTCATGCAATAGCATGGATGGTGCATAAAGTTTTGTAAATGCGATTATTCAAATTGTTTAGCTCAAATTTTGCAGGAGTTGCCAGTTGCCTTTGTTACATTCAAATCGCGGTGGGGTGCTGCCCTAGCTGCCCAGTCCCAGCAGCATTCAAAGCCACTTCGATGGATCACTGAAAGAGCTCCTGAACCAAGAGATGTATACCGGAGGAATCTGGCAATATCATATAAAATAATGCCGTTTTACAAAATTAGAGTTATATTTGCAGCATCTCTTCTCACAATTTTCTTCACTGTACCAGTTACAGCTGTTCAAGGAATTGCCAAATTTGAGAAGATAAAGAAATGGTTCCCTCCAGCCATGGCTATAGAGTTGATGTAAGAAATCTTGATTCTCTGTATCTCCTTAAAATTTCATTATAAATATGGGTTAATTTTCTATAAGCTGATTCTAAAACCGCACCGGAACAAAAAGAAAAACAATCTAATAATAATGTTTTTGTGTATTAACTTCCCAACAGACCAGGATTAAGCTCTGTTATGACTGGTTATCTTCCAAGTGTCATTCTTAATGGCTTTATATACATCATTCCCTTTGCGATGCTTGGCATAGCTAAAATAGGTGATTCCATATCAAACAGCAAGGTAGAGATAAAATCCTGCAACATGGTTTTCTATTTTCTGGTGGGAAATGCGTTCTTTTTGAGCTTGATATCAGGATCCTTATTGGATGAAATTGGAGAATCTGTTACTGATCCTAGGGACTTCCCAAGTCATCTGGGCCGGGCAGTATCCGCTCAAGTAAAACCTCCAAAATCACTAACATGCATTGGGCTTTGTTAACTTGAAGAGTTCTATTTAGCAAATTGATCTGACAGGTTTCACAATCAACATTCTCCAGGCAGATTTCTTTATGACATACACCTTGGTCGGACTTTCAGGATTCTCTTTGGAAGCTCTTCAGGCAGGCATGCTATTACTGGACTTCATAAAGTCACATACATGTGGCCGATCGAAGGAGAACCCTTATCTTTATTCACTACCTTACTTCAGAGTCATCCCCTTGGCTTCCCTGTCAATTCTCATTGGTTTAGTATATGCAGTCGTTGCTCCGTTGCTGCTTCCGTTTCTCGTTGGCTACTTCTTTCTTGGCTATGCTGTATACGTCAACCAGGTAATCAACTTTCCGAGCACAGCATTGAAAATTACAATGAATCGATTTCTTCAATTCATTTTGCAGATTCAAGATGTATATGAAACAATATATGATACATGTGGGCGGTACTGGCCATACATTCACCATTACATATTTGTCGGACTCATTCTCATGCAAATAACAATGATTGGCCTTTTTGGGCTGAAAATGAAGCCGGCGGCTTCCATGGCCACATTTCCACTCTTATTCCTCACTGTAATGTTCAATGAGTACTGCAAAATCCGCTTCCTTCCAACATTTGTCCGGTACTTCCTCGAGGTATATACATTCTGATTTTATCATTCTTTATTTGCCTAGCTAGCTTGTACATTCATTTCTCTATGATGTTGGCACAACAAATTAATTTGTGGAACAGAACGCATTAGAGAATGATGAAGTTGATGAAAAAAGAGGTCAGCTTGAAATTAATTACAAGAATGCAGCCCATGCCTACTGCCAGCCTTCTCTTCAGCCTCGGAACGCAGTGTCTGAGAAAGTCTAGATTCTTGAATACTTTCAATAAAATTTTGCTATGTATATATGTTTATAGTATGTATATATGGTATGGATGCCTTTGGTTGAGGGATAAAAAGTTTGGGATTGGGTTATATTCTTTAAATTTTAATCTAATTTTATGTTCGGTACAATTCATCAGATAAAAATGAGTAAGAATAAGAATGGCTCTTACTCTCTGTTCACTCTTTTTTCCCCCCGAGGTCTACATTATGATATTATTAATTTAAATTACAATTTAGATATCCATTATTTTTTGTTATTTAGTTAACAATTTAAATATTAACTTAAAACTTTTATATTTATTAATAAAACAAAAATATTAATTCGCTAATTTTAAATAAATAATACTTAAACTCAAATTGACATTTAATCAGATGAAAAATTATATTAATAAATAACTTATTTCATGATATAATAGTCACCAACTAATTGTTATACATAAAATACTTAAAATTATCTCTATTACTAAATTTAGATTATCTAATATCTATATATTGATTTTTTTTTTTTTGCCAAGAGTTTTAGAAAAGGTAAGGGCTAAAAAATTTATTTTAGTTTTATTTATTTTTTACCTTTTAAGAAAAAAAATTATTAATATTCAATAATATAAAATAATTAGAATTAAACAAAGTTTATTTAAATAATTCACTCAATTAACAATTCAACGTTTCATTTATGTGCTGAAATTATAAAAGCCATAATATACATGTTCCATAACTTCTTTCGACATATCATCTTATAATTAATTTAAACACGACAAGTTATATAATATTTATTCTAGAATAAAAGTTTACTAACATATCATCGATGTGCTGAATCTATAAACAACATGTCTAGCAAATTATGCAAATTGTAAAAGAAATTATCTCTGTTTTGAGGTGTAAACGACAGGCCATACATGTCATCATATTTTTTAATTAATGTTTTTTGGTCTTATTTTAATTAATGTTTTTGATATGATGTTTTTTAAAATAAAAATTTGCTTAGTAGGTTATTTTCAAAATAGTATATAAAAATGAAAACAGTAAAAACGCATTTGATTGTTTGTCTGAAAATGTGAAAAATAATAAAAAAGCGTTTGGTTGTTTATTTGAAAATATAGAATTTTTTATAAAAAATTCTCTTTAATTTATTTATATATTTTATCTTTATTATTATAATTTTAATCAAAATGAAATCAAATTTTATTTAACAATAATAATTTTTAGAAAACCCTCTCACAATTTATTGAGTTTAAGAAATTAAAATAAAATAAAATAATAAATGTAGAATTAATTAGAATTTAACAAAATAAAAATTAACACTACAATTATATTTATTATAGACATTTAAGTAGTTCATTTGTGCTAATTATATTTTACGGTAGAAGAAGAAGATAAGAAGTAAAAGTGGTGTAATGTAATCGTAAAAGTGTTGGTTTTTGTGAAAAAAAAGATAAGGTGTGGGTAAAGTAGAATAAAGAATAAATAAAATAATAATTTAATAAATAATAGTGGTGGACCCAAAATAGCTTTTGGCCTTTATTTTTTCATGTTTGGAAAACTCAAAAATTGTTTTTCTCATGTCTTCTGCTAAAACTCAAGCAGTTTTCCTTACAAAAGATTAAAAACTAAAACTTTTCATTCTCTATTTTATTTTTTTTAGTGTTTATCAAAAAACAGCTTAACCAAACATATTTTTTATTTTTCGTTTTTAAAAAATAAAGAACACCAAACCATAAAATATTACTAACCGCACATTTAAAATTCCTTATTTTTTAGATTCGGTTCGGTTCTCTGGTATGGTTCAAAATTAGTAACCGATTGGTTTTCCTTACAACTTCAAAAGGTGGGAATATATATATATAAAAGCAAAAATAGAAATCCCTAAATCCTAAATTAACAAACAAAGACTCAAACGGCCAAACCCAAGCCGTCAGCCCGCCGCGTTAGCCCTCCGTTCGTCGTCCTTCAGCCGCACCGGAGCTGCCTCCATTGATCGTCAGCCGCGCCGACTCCCTTCTTCTCTGCCTCGCTTCGAGCCGGACCAGACGCTCTCGTCGCTGCTCAGTTTCTGATTCTGCAGCTGACTGGGTACGCCATTGCTTTCTATTCTAATACGGTTCAGATTATTACGAGTGTTATGGTGCCGCAAAACATTATTTATATTAAGTTTCTTCTTTTCTGCAGATTCGAATCCTTGAGATGTTGCTTGGCAAGGTGCCTGATGCTTTCACATTTGCACCGAAGCACAAATCCAACGCTTATGAATGAGCAGAGAATTTCTTAAGTATATGTACAGTTCATTAGCTCATGGATGAATTTTGATGGTGGGTTCAGTAGTAAAAAACTGCTGTTCAGATCCATTTCCGTATTTCAGTTCAAGTTAAGTCTTTCTGCTAGATGCAACTGACAACATTCTCATCTAGCAATTTTGATCACAATTTGTTATTGGAGGATTTCGAATTAGCGTTAAGCATCGCTTGCTTTCCTTTCATTGCAATTTAATTTGGCCATCAGTATCCCAAATTTTCAAACCCCGAATTTCGAAATTCGGTTCGGTTCTGTTTAAAAAATTCAGACCCGTTTGGGATGAAATTTCAGCCCGAATGGGTTTTAGCGCCAACCGAAAACCGAAATGCCTCCTCTCGCCCTCGCAGTCACTCACTGTTTCTTTGGCGTCTTTATTAATAAGGGCTCAATCACCGGCTTAAAAATAAGTAAAAGAGTTTCATATGTCATTCTGAAATAGATTGAAAGTTTCAATCTTCTTAATGTTCGTTTGATTTTGCAGGCCAAATACCAATTTTATAAGTCTCACACTCCCTGCGGATCACTAAGAAGAGTTTCTTCCTTTTTCCATTCATGAAGTTTGTGAGTTTCTCTTTTTGTCTCTTTAACTTTAATACAAATATGCAACTACTTGTGAGTACTATATTAAAGTTTCTCCCTTCTTTTTTTTTGGGCTTAACATAATAATTTGCTTCAAACTATTGCAGACATGTTTGTGCCAAGGTGGGGGTTTCAATTTCCCACCGTGCCACATGCTCAATGTGAGTGGATTTCAGATCTTATTTGATTGCCCATTGGACCTTTCGGCACTCACAATCTTTTCTCCACTGCCAAATGATTTTTATGAAGCTATATGCGAGGAAAATACTGATTCTCAAAAGAGGCAGAAGGTTGAGAAACCCCTTGGCGCAAATGATTTGATATTTGCAGAACCATGGTACAAAACTGTGAATAATTTACACTTGTGGAATGTTTCTTTTATTGATGTTGTGTTGATATCAAGCCCAATGGGTATGCTTGGATTGCCGTTTCTCACTCGAATGGAGGGCTTTTCAGCAAAGGTAACGAAATATCTTTCAGTGCTGTTTTCTCATTGCTGAATTCAGTAAATGAAATGGATTTGTTTGTATTAGCTTAGACTGTGAAATTAGTTTTGGTTTCAATTATGACCAGATATATATAACTGAAGCAGCAGCAAGAATTGCGCAGCTTATGATGGAGGAGCTTATTTATATGAATATGGAATACAGACAGTTCTACGGACCTGAGGAGTCAAGTGCCCCACAATGGATGAAGTGGGAAGAGCTTGAACTGCTTCCATCTGCATTAAGGAAGATAGCTTTAGGTGAAGATGGGTCAGAGCTGGGGGGTTGGATGCCCTTGTATAGGTAATTGATGCTTCCTTTGTTAAACTTTGAAATTGTCTAGTGCTTCATTGTGTTTGCTGCCAAACTTGAACTGTGTCTTTATCTTGAGCTGATGTTCAATACAGTCAGTTCAGGGCAAAATGGTGATGGAATTTTTGATGACGAATGGCTTATTTAGCGCGTTTTGTCAAATTTCATGTGTACTTCCATTTACTGATTGTAACTTACTAATGCCAAATTTAATGTGAGGATGTAATAGATGGTTCTTCTCAGTGCAGCTCATGTGAAGGATTGCATCTCGAAGGTTCAAACACTTAGATTTGGAGAAGAAGCTTGCTACAACGGGACATTGATCATAAAGGCATCCAGCTCCGGTTTAGAAATAGGTGCTTGCAATTGGATAATCAATGGTGCAAAAGTAAATATAGCTTACATTTCTGGCTCCAATTTTGCTTCCGGTCATGCAATGGATTTCGATGACCGTGCAATTCAAGGTAGTGATCTAATATTGTATTCAGACTTGTCATCTCTGGACTCGACAGAAGATATTGATCAGTCAAGTTTCAGGTGCTTTTGAACTTCATATAATTGTGTGTTTGGATGTGGCTTTTCAATTCAGAAATTGATGTGATTGTGGAATTGTACATTTCATATCTTATTTTTCATACGTCTCTTAACAGTTCCTAGAATGATTTGATTGAAAATTATGGCTTTGTAATAACATGTAGTGATGATAACAACAATTGGGAAGAATTGACCAATTCCTTAAGCAATTATGATGAGAGTTTGGAGGAAATGGAGAAACTAGCTTTTATTTGCTCCTGTGCAATAGATTCTGTTAAAGCTGGCGGTTCAGTCCTTATCCCTATTAATCGGGTTGGAGTCTTTCTGCAGCTACTGGAGCAGATAGCAATATTCTTGGAGTGTTCAAGTTTGAAGGTGTATAATCAACCTTTTTTCTTTAAGTTATTCGATACACTTTCATATTCACAGACTTTTTTTTTTAAAAGTTATGGTTGCATGGGTAGATAGGGGAAATCAATTCAGATTCATGTATATATTGAATATCACCTCCTTTTAGATGGGTAAGATTCATATTAATGACAGAGGAATGATGGATGGATGCATTGGAGGAGAGTGAGAGACTCACTCCTAGGAGAAAATTTCATCTGCATAGTCTAACTTACAAGCATATTTAAATCCACTCTGCAGATTCCAATATATATTATCTCTTCCGTAGCAGAAGAGTTATTGGCATACACTAATACAGTACCAGAGTGGCTATGCAAGCAGCGGCAAGAGAAGGTAAATCTTTATCGTAGCCTTACAGGTGCATAATTTCTTGAACTTATTATTGATCTTAGTGGTGCACATTTAGATATTGCTTTTTGTTGTAACAGCTTTTTTCTGGTGACCCATTGTTTGCCCATGTCAAGCTCATAAAAGAGAAGAAGATCCATGTATTTCCTGCAGTCCATTCGCCTAAACTATTGTAAGATATGAACTTGTCTGTGTTAGTATTTCTGACTAATGTTAGAACATGCACTTATATCAATGTCTGCCAAACATGAGTGTGTGACATTAATTAGGCATCGTTTTGGAAGATATACAAACACATGATCTGTGTGGTAATTCTGTAATGTATTTATTATAGCAACTGAGATTATTTGCATAGGATGAATTGGCAGGAACCATGCATCGTATTTTCTCCCCACTGGAGTTTGCGGCTTGGTCCCACCATTCATTTGCTTCGACGCTGGAGTGGTGATCATAACTCTCTACTTGTTCTCGAGGTGCTTTTTTGTTCCCTGGTCTATCTTCCTTAGGAAGTGTGCATTTTTTTGTGTTTGTTCTTTTTCTTGAACTGTGGAGGAAGTAATTCTTTTGGGACATTTCAGTGGATGATATACTCAATTTGCCTTTTGCAGAATGAATTAGATGCTGAATTAGCCTTCCTGCCATTTAAACCAATATCAATGAAGGTTCTTCAATGTTCTTTTTTCTCTGGAATAAAGTACATTAACTATCTTTCTCCTTTCTTTTTTCATATTTTTTCCTGATGTTTCACTTGTGAAATTACACGATTTTCTTTTAACAACTAAAAGGGCAATCATGTAATCTTGTAGTTTCCATTTCTTAGCTATTTTACTGCAACTCTCTCTTCTTTTGTAGGCTTCAGAAAGTTCAGCCCTTATTAAAGATACTGCAACCGAAGTTAGTTCTGGTATTCATCTAATTTCTCTATTAATTTATTTTCACATTTCATCGACTGAAAGCCAAATGTAGTCCCATTTACTGTCTAACAATTTTCCTTTTCTTTTCAAAATAGCTTCCAGAGGAATTGAGGACTCGTGTCAGTTTTTCAGATGTTACTTCATTCTCAGTCTCCCACTATTCAGAAAATGAAACAATACATATACCAACCTTGAAGGAAAGTGCAGAGCTAGAGATTGCAGCTGACATTGCTTCCAAATTCCAGTGGAGAATGTTGAAACAGAAAAACTTGAATATCACGAGATTAAAGGGGAGGCTCTTCGTCAATCATGGGAAACATCAGTTGCTCTCTGGAAATGAACCAGGGGACTCCTCACAGAACAGGCCATTTCTACATTGGGGTTCACCAGATCCAGAAACTCTTTTGGCCGAGTTATCCAAGATGGGTATTAATGGCTCTATTGAACGATGTGTGACAGATGCTGAATCAGAAGACGGTTTCATTGTAAAAGTCCAAGATCCCAAAAAGTCTCTGATTGAAGTCCGAGCAGGAGTTACTGTTATAAGTGCTGCTGATAAAAGTTTAGCCTCCCGTATTGTCAAAGCTATGGAAAACATCTTGGAAGGCATCTAAACTTGACGAATGAGGAGTCTCAATGTATTTGTGCATTATTTTTGCTTGAAGATTTTAAAGAGACTATAATACACGTTTCAGAAACTAAAACATTTTAGCAATTATATAAAACATATGTACTACATTTTTACTTCCTTGAAATTTCGTTGTGTGTGAAGTGAATGGACAATAAAACATCTTACACGCACATTAACAAATCAATTTATAACCATGAGTAAAGGGTTCGAGTTTAAAGTTCAAACACAGTATTGCAGCTATTAACAATCTAAACATTTAACGCACTCCGGCAACTATTACTCAGAGACCGCCGACACAACCAATTGAAGGCCTTGTAGGAAATCATAACCGATATGTGTATCAGGAGAATGATCAGAATTTTGATCCAGTCAAGGTGAGCAAGAAATCTTGGTAATCTCCTGATGTATCTCCAATAATATCATCTTCTAGGGTATTTTTGTACATGATAGGGTACACTTCTTTGATAAGCTTCATGTCAACTTCAGCTCGAGTTATTATGGCTCTGTTTAGTGCAGCCTCATCTGTCCCAAGTCCCACGATCGAATTTCTGATAACCTGTTCACAATGCAATCAACAAAAACACTTCATTCCCAAATTTTATTTGAAGGTTTATGATCAATTACAAATTGTGACACAACCCAATAACACAAAACAAGTTACATAGTTTTATGAGTGTGATTAACGAAAAAGAAAGAACATTAAGTTAATGGGAAAGTTTTAAATCATTTGGGTAAATATTTGTCATGTTGAATGCATGTATATATTGACCATAAAGGAAAGCAAATTACCTCTGCAAAGTGTCTTTCCGGGCACCTTATGCACAAGATGACCATTTTCATTAGAGATACCAAATCACCTTTGCCAACACTACTGATGTCCTGCAACAGAAAACAAATATCTAGCCGCTCAAGAGAGTGGGGAAAGAATAAAGGAATCAGAGAAGAATTATTCACAGTTAAATGCAGAAGCTGAACCTCGCCAATAGGACTTCCATGCATTTCTTCATAGCGTTCAAAAGTTGCTTTAAGCTGAAAGAAATTCCTAGCGGAAAGTATATGCACAAACTGATCATGATCTAATTGCTTTGCTTTGATAGCTTCATGCAATTGATTTGCCTCTGAGGTGGCTGCTTCTATATTAAGTAATTCCTTATCATATCTGAAGGAGCTCACTAATCTCAGCAGAACCTACATGATACCCACACTTTGAATCAATATGATGTTATGAAACCTCTAGGATCCTAACCGAAGGCAAGACTGACACAGTCTTTAGAAATATGGAATCCATTCAAGGGTCAAACAGGGGCTTGTATGCAAGTATCTTGTGTTTTTGAATTGAGTTTGCATTACCTTTCTTAGGGGCATAGAGACTACAGCTGTGATGTCTTCTTCAATTGAACAATCAAAGAGAGCACAATAGGCCTGCCTCACTGCTGCCAGATGGTAAGGAGACGAAGCACATGATATTTCCACAATCACTTGTAGGTGCTTAACACCTGACTTGCTCTTCTTCAACGCTTCCTTTGCCATTTTCGCATCCCTTTCTGCAGTATCTAATGTCCACATAATCACCGCATCCTGTTTCACGTCAAAAGATCTAGTAAATAAAAAAGCAAGCAATTTTGTCTTGAATTTCAGAAATTTAACCGGAATCCTTAACAGAAACGAACATACCCAGATATATCATATATGCTTGAAAGATTAAATTAAAGGGCGTCTCCACATAATATTAAGCACTATACATTGTATTAAATTGAACTAAATGAAATACCCGAAATTGCACATGTGATTAAAGTATCAATTAAATGAGAAAACAAGCAAATTCTTACCCTAAAATCACCAGAGAGTTCAGAAGTGATATTATCAATGAGGGATTCATTGTAAAGTTGCTGATAAGTCTGTCTAATTAGCTGCCTTTGGCTCGCAGTTCTTTGGCCTAATACCCATGTAACTGCCTTCTCATCAGTTCCAAGTCCTGCACACAAATTCATTCCAATAACAAACAGTTCACATAAACTCATGACAATGATCACCATAAATATCTTATAACTCTTCATCATTGAAAACAAAAACAACCGAGAAATGAAAATGAGAATTTTGATAAACCATCGAAAGCTTCTTTGAGTCTCTTAGCGTCTTGTTCTGGGGGAGGAACAAGATCTGGCACTCTTAATGTAGACATCTTTTTTGTTCTTCTCAGATCGGCTTTTTTTCCCCCCGGAAAGTGTGAGAATAAAAAACCTGACGGGAAACTGAGATGTCTTTGAGTTTTCGATTGTTTCGTCGGGTGAAGTTAATCTTTCTTCCGTTTAATCTTTTTTTGCTGTTCAGTTTCGGTTGAGCTTCCCTCCTAATAATAAGCTTGGATTCAGCAACTGAAGTTTAATTTTCTGATTGGACATTATTACCCCTGCTAGCTAATGGCAGTCTCTCACTCACTTCCAACGGAAGCACTTTCAAATTCCAATCTCCAGGATGAGGGCCATTGGAGAAATTTTCAAACTTTAATCTTCTTACGTTAATACCCTCATCTTTTGGTATATTTGCATAAAAGTCCCCTGCTTGAGTTTCTGTAATTTATGTTCAGAACCACATTACATCACAAATGTTCTGATATTTACGAGAACATCTTTCATTAATTATGTAATGACATAATTAAGATATATTCTTAAAAAATTTTTAAAAAATAATTTCACTAATAAACATGGAAAACTCAATAATCTAACTCCAAAATAATTTACCCCTAAACTATTAAAAAAAATTTTTTAATACGTAATTATTTTATTTTATATTCGGTGGTTATATTGAGCCTGACTAATTCGAATTCAAAAAAAATTATTAAGGTTTTTCATATACTGTCTGTATTAACTTAACAAAATTGCATTGCAACTCAATTAGTCAAATTCACTGTAAACTATCATTTATTGTTTTGAATATGACATTTGAACACATCAGTTTCAATCTTCTCTTTAACTGCTATGTATTTGTCACGACTTGGGAAACAAAAATATGCAATAAAACTTGACAATTGGGTTTTTAGTAACGTAGGCTTGGGAAAATGCTGGCAAATATAATAATAAAAAAAGTATCCGTGCAATTATGCAACCACTTTTTATGTGAGTCACTCATTCTTCAAAAGGATGACTTTATAGGATTTTTTTATTTTTTTATTTTTTGATGATAATAAATATTTAAGAATAATAGAAAGATCATAGCTGTATGGTTTGGACTCTTATTAATAATTATTGTATACTGTCTCCGTCGTAACAACTACAGGAATGCGATAGAACCCACGAGGATGATGTGCCTTTTCCCATGTGATATTTTATGTGTCACATTTTAAAAAGAGAAAATTCTTCAATACAAAGTATTATTTAAATAAAAACTAGTATAGTTAGATGAAATTCGATCAAGTGTGTGCAACTAACTGCACATGTGGCGAGCTTTTATTAGAGGAACTATGTTATGGAGCCATATGTGCAATCGCTCGTCGTATGACCGTGCGCACTAAATCATTCCTCTAATTAGATATATTTATTCATAATTCACGAAAATTATTATAATTTCTGTCTACGTACCAAAAGTTAGCGACAATAGTTACACATGCCTAAATAAAATGATAGTGAAAAAAAAAGGCATCTCTCTTGTTTGTATCTTTTTTGGGTCCTCCTCATGATTTTATAGCATAGGTTGTTAATGGAAAGTTTATATTGCACAGATGGAAAGTATTTCCATACTGATGTGCCTTTTTTTTTTTTTTTTTTTTGAGAAGTTGATGTGCCTCTGATAAAAGAGAAGAGAGAAATAAAATAAAATTAATAGAAAAATAATATAAAAATGCTTTCATCTAAAATGATATAATCATTCATTAATCGAATGACGTGAGCCTTAAGTGGTACCAATAGTTTGTGTTATAGACCAAACCAACTCAAAACATGTGAATATATATATTCCAAATTATCAGTCTGATCATTATCATTTTGTTGTTTACCAAAATGTGAACTTCGGATGAGTCTTTTTCTTGCTGGTTAATGTTACAATCATGAGAAAATTTGGTTTCCCATTGCTAAATAAGACATAAGAGAATGAAGACAGCAGATCCAAACACACAATGAATTGTTGATGTGATTCTATCATTTCCTGTTGATCGTTCAAAATATGATAGCCACATGCGAGTGATCTTAGAAACTTTGACATTGATACATCATAAAAAACAATCTTTCGTTGTAAAACGCATCAATATTATCAAACTCAATCAATCATGCTTTTGTTTAGCCGTCGAATTTTCTTATTTCTTTTTTGTTCTTTTTTCCGGAGACTTGAGTTTGCCTTGGGAGAGTGAGAGGGATGTAGAACCAATAGCTAATTGCCAGAACATAAAAATATCACTGATAATAAATATAGTCAGATATTGAACAACTCATAAAAATTATAATTAATTTAATTATTATAAGCATCACGTTTATCACGAAATTGCATAATATAAATGTACCTACCTACTTTAATATTGTCACTTTCCCCATCACATGACATAAGGTTTCGGATAACATACAAATTAATTACTTTGGGAAGAAGAATATATCCATTTTTATTTACCCGCCCATCCATGCTCAAAAAATGAATTAAGATAATAAAAGAAGGGTGTTAGCTACACGCAAATAAAAATGTCGCATCCAGCACATAATAAATTAACCTAATTAATCTATAGTCACCTGATACCATCCATTAACTAGACAATAAATTACTTTTCTTCTCACATATGTAGATCAAAGTTTAAATGTCCTATCTGCATATATAACCAAGAATTAATTTTCGAATGGGTATAAACAGCTGAAACAACAGAAGAAATAAAAATAAAAAAAATAAAATAACCTACAAGTCTAACTGAGTTGGTGGAGCCCTCATAGCAACCGGCACTGACTCACTTCCAATGGAACAAGCACTTCCAAATTCCAATCTCCAGAGTCAGGGCCATTGGAGAAATTTTTGAAACTTTAATTTTCTTGTGTTAGTACCCTCATCTTTTGGTATATTTTCATAAATGTCCCCTTCTTGAGTTTCTGTAATTTATGCTCAGAGCCACATTACATCACAAATTTTCTGATATAATTAAGATATAATTGGCCCAGAAAGAGAGAGGTCTATTTTTAAATATTTTGGAAAAAATAATTTCACTAATACACATAGGAAACTCAATAATCTAACCCCAAAATAATTTACCCCTTTATCAAAATAATAATAATAATAATAATTTACCCCTAAACTATTAAGGTTTTTCTTACACTATATTAACTTAATGTAAGTGATTGCAACTCAATTAATCGGATTCAGTGTATAATATCATTTATTGTTTTGAATATGACATTTGAACACATCAGTTTCAATCTTCTCTTTAACTAATATGTATTTGTCACGACTTGGGAAACAAAAATATGCAATAAACCTTGACAATTGGGTTTTTATATAAAAATAAAAATAAGAAAAGTTTCCATGCAATTATCAATCACTTTTTGATGTTATTCTTCAAAAGGATGACTTTATAGCTTTTTTATTTTTTTCTTTTTTGATGTAATTTAGAATAATGGAATTATGGAAAGATCATAGCTGTATGGTTGGACTCTTATTAATAATTATTGTATACTATCTCCATCGAAACATCTAATGAAACGCGACAGAACCCACAAGGACAATGTTTCCTTGGATTGTGTGATTCATGTGTCACATTTGAAAAGAGAAAATTCTTCAATATAAAGTATTATTTAAATAAAAGCTAATATAGTTTGATGAAATTGGATTGTGTGCGCGACTGCACATGTGACTGCGTGCACTAAATCATTCCTCTAGTTAGATATACTCATTCATTATCCACGCAAACTATTACAATTTGCCTACCTACCTACCAAAAGTGAGTGACCACAATGACACGTGTTTAAACAAAATGATAGCAAATAAAATAGGCATCCCTCTTGTTGTATCTGGCCTCATGATTTTATAGCGTGGGGTAGGTTGTTGATGGAAAGTTTATATTTGCATACATGGAAAGTATTTCTATATTGACGCGCCTTTGATAAAAGAGAAGAAAGAAAAAATAAAATAAAACTAATAGAAAAATAACATAGGAATGCTTTCATCTAAAATGATATGATCATTCACTAATCGGACGATGTGAATATTAAGTGGTATTAGTAAACTACATGTTTGATGAATTGAATTAGAAACTCTATCAAACGTCACAATCAAACCTTAATTAGGAACATCAAATAGTTTGTGTTATATAACAAACCAAGTCAAAGTATATAGTTTCTCTTGCCAATTCACAAAGATTCAGTGTGACTATATATATAATATAATCCGTATTATCAGTCTGATTATTAAACAACTAATTAATGTTGCTTCATTATCATTTTGTTTGTTTACCGGAATGTGAACTTCGGATGAGTCTTTTTCTTGCTCATTAATGTTGCAACCATAAGAAATTTTGGTTTCCCATTGTTGAATAAGAAATAAGAGAATGAAGACAGTAGATCCAGAAACATAACGAATTGTTGATGTGATTCTATCATTTTGTGTTGATCATTCAAAATACGACAGCCACATTCGAGTGATCTTAGAAACTTTAGCATTGATATATCACAGCAAATTAATTAATAAAAAATAATCTTTCGTTGTAAAACGCATCAATATTATCAACTCAAATCAATCATGCTTGCTTAGCCGTCGAATTTTCTTATTTCTTTTTTGTTCTTTTTTTGGGAGACTTGAGTTTGCCTTTAGAGAGTGACAGGGATTAAGAACCAATTGCTAATTGCCAGAACATAAAATATCACTGATAATAAATATAGTCAGATATTGAACCACTCACGTTTATCACGAAATTGCATATATAAATGAACCTACCTACTTTAATATTGTCACATTCCCCATCACATGACATAAGGTTTCGGATAAGATACAAATTAATTACTTTGGGAAGAAGAATATTTACCCGCCATGCTCAAAGAATGAATTAATAAATAAAAGAAGGGTTAGCTACACATAAATAAAAATGTCGCAACCAGTACATAATAAATTAACCTAATTAATCTATAATCACCTGGAACCATCCATTAACTAGACAATAAATTATTTTTCTTCTCACATATGTAGATAAGAGTTTAAATGTCCTATTTGCATATATAACCAAGAATTATTTTTTGGATGGGTATATTAAAATAAAAACAACTGAAACAACAGAAGGAAAAAAAAAAACCTACGAATCTCATTGAGTTGGTGGAGCCAATGAATAAGTTAGATGCTTTCATATATATATATATATATAGAGAGAGAGAGAGAGAGAGAGAGAGAGAGAGAGAGAGAGAGATTGGATTTAAATTTAATGATGACAAGTTAAAAGATAGAAAATAATAAATTTTAATAGTGAATTTCTAATCAGGAATTCCTGATTATATTAATGTTAGCAATAAGATAAAAGACAAAAAAAATACATACTCTAGTATAGTGTGTAATATATTATATAATATATTTCTATTTTTTAACTTATCTCTTATTATATTAAAGTAAAAGATCAGTTACTACATAATGATTCTATATATGTATATACACACACATGTATGTATGTATATATGTAAGTATATAACGTTCGAACATTTGTATAAACTAAGAACAATTTAATTATCCCACTTGTAGCCAATGGTGGTCGTGAAGTTTGATATGATGCCATTACTCTTATCACAAAGAAAGTCAACAACGGGAGGTCAATGTAGATGAAATAAAATGATAACGGGTTAAAATTATATATTCCACCAAATTTTGGAGTAAAATGAAAAATATACAAGACTATGATGACTAACTGCAAAAAAAGACTCCTTAATCAAATAAATAAAAGGTTACATAACTCTTCAATATATGCTTTTTAATTTCCGGCGTTATCCATAGATTGTTTTTTATTCAAAAAATTAATTATATCCACTGTTACGTTAACATTGTACTTTAACAGTTTTCACACTTTTAAAAGCCACATCCCACATGCAATATTACTCAAGTAAAATGTCCAAAACAGCCTTCCAGGTTCATATAAATATGGCATTGCAAGTGATAAGGGTCACCAGACCAAGCCAGTCTTGATCACTCACTGCAATACTTCTTCATTCAATCAACAACAATATGGCGGAAATCGAACCTCTTATCAAGGCTTTCTCAGGTTTCTTGTTTCGTCATCTTGATTTTATTCACTTTAATTCTAATCTTTGTAACATCCCATTTTTCATTAACTTGTGTTCAAATATCATTTTCCTGATCCATTCTGTAGCAGTTTTTGTTGTAAATTATGTTTGTAAAATGTTGACTTTTTGATTATATCAAAAGAATAATGTTTAATTGCAGCTATATGCATTGTGGTTGAAAGCAAATACTTATTGAAGCTGTTTGTTAATTTTGTGATATAAAATTTAATAGTTGGTTTTGAAAAATAATCAATGTACGTATGTTCCATCAGGGCATGGAGTTGATGAAAGGACAATAATTTCAGTACTGGGAAATTCACAACCTGAGCATAAGCACGCCTTTAGGAAGGAGAGTGGATTCTTCACGGATGATGAACGGCGTTTTGAGCGTTGGAATGATCATCATGTCAAACTTCTCAAGCGTGAATTCAGGCGATTTAAGGTACATTTTACATTCATAGAGAATTTGAATCTTGCTTTCAAGCCTTGAAATTTGAGATTGATAAGATTAAGGGACTAAGGATCCCCTTGCCCTTGTGTGGTGGTTAGAATGCTGTTATATTGTGGGCTATGCATCCTTGGGAAAGAGATGCTCGGTTGATTAAGGAGGCACTGATAGACGGACCACATTCAAACACTGTGATTATGGAGATTGCGAGTACCAGATCATCAGATGAGTTGCTTGGAGCAAGGAAGGCCTATCATTCTCTCTTTGAGCATTCAATTGAAGAAGATGTTGCATCCCACATCCATGGGAAGGAGAAAAAGGTGCATTACATTTCTAGCCTAATTGCATCTCATGTGTTGATTAGAGAATATAATCTTCTCCTCAAATAGAATCTTTGTGCTTTGGCCAGCTCTTGGTAGCACTTGTGAGTGCATATAGGTATGAAGGGAAGAAGGTCAAAGAAGATGTTGCGAAATCAGAAGCCAAGGCACTTATTAGTGCAGTCAAGAATGCTGAAAAGCTCAATCCTATTGAGAATGACGAGGTAGTAAGGATTCTATCCACAAGAAGCAAGCCTCATCTCAAGTCCGTATTTAAGCACTACAAGGAAATTGCCGGCCAGCACTTTGAAGATGTATGTTAATAGTCCTTTAGCTGTTGATTTTTCCGTCTTATCAGATACCCTGCAATTGGATGGCTCTAATTTTGTTATTGAAAGTAATTTTCTTAGTAAAGCAAACAGCTTTGATTAACCCCCCGTTTAATGCTTTGTCTAGGAACTTGAGGTTGACTTGATATTGCAAGCAGCAGTGCAATGCTTAATTACTCCTCAATCATATTTCAGCCGGGTTAGCTTACATTTCTTTTTCAACTTTAATTGGTATTTTTATTTATAGTTGTTTCATTTCATCATTGGCTTTTTCTTCTTTACCTTTCAGGTATTGGATGAAGCAATGAGAAATGGCGCCAATGAGAAGACTAAAGAGGCATTGACCCGAGTATTTGTGACCCGAGCTGATGTAGACATGAGAGCGATCAGTGATGACTACCAGAATCACTATGCAATTCCTCTGGCTGATAAAATTGAAGATAAGGCCAAGGGCAGCTATAAGGAATTCCTGCTTGCTTTGATGGCAAGAGGAAATTGATCAGTGACAAACACAATAACACATTATCGAAATTTAGATTTTAAAATTTTTCAAATATGGATTTAGTTGTTCTGTTGTTTCCTTAATTGTTTTCAATGGAATGTCATGTTTCCATTGAATGTGTCTGAAAGATTGTTCCTTATGTAAGAGTTGTGTTACCATATTGAGAACCTCAATAAATCAGTTGTTTATATTTGTTAGCTTCAATATTTCTCTCTTCTGACTGAATATGATGCTGCACATCTACTGATATTGGCTTCCCAGTAAGCAGCTTCTCGGAAAGTTGGGGAGTAGGATTTGTGGGTACCATAAATTTTCTTCTTTTTCAGATAAGTACAATGTCATTATCTTAAGTTTTCAGGCTCAGCATTCATTTTTTTTTTTGAATGAGGCTCAGCATTCAATGTGAAGCCATTGTGAATTCTTTTTTCTTCCTTAAAACATCAATAACCTTCAGAAAATATCAACACATTCAAGTAATACAAACTTGAAATACATATTGATAACAAGGATACTGTCACACTGAATAACACGGAAAGAAGAAAATACACACCACAGAGAAATGAAAAACCTGACAACTGAAACAGGGACAGAAACAAACCAACCAAGTCCTAGCAAGCAAACCACCATTATTATTTCATGATAAAACAAGCTGAATAAATGCCCATAACTCCCAAGTTTAATCTGCCTATCCAAGCAGAGTTAAAAGGAAGGCGTTGTAATCCCCAGAAGTGTCCTTGGCCACAGCCTGCTCAAGAGTCACGCTGTTCCTCTTGTAATAAACCTCCTTGATGACCTTCAAGTCCTTCTCTGCCCTGGTAACAATCACTCGAGTCAGTGTATCCTCGTCAGTCCCAGCCCTCTTGATTGCATTGCGGATGATCTTAAGCACACAGAGTAAGAAGATGTGATGAATTGAAATCAGATATATTGCTGTAATATGAACAATTTTGTGAGGTGATCTCTAATCGTACCTTTTCATAGTACTTGTTCGAGTTATTGATGCACCGAACGGCTGTGCGTAGTGCTGCTGCAAATTCATTAACTTGATCACCTTCACATAACAAGCTCTGGGAAAAGATCATCCAACAAATATTTAACAGTCAATTTCAGCACTCAGGACACACTAAATTTTACACTTGAAATCTCAAACAGACTCCAATTTTACGAGACCTTGGTGATGGAAGTACCAGAGTCATCTCTGTAGCGATTGAAAGTTGCCATGAGCTGAGCCTTACTCCTTGTAGTCAAAATCCTGATGACGTCTTCATGATTAAACGCCTTATCCTTGATAGCATCCTGAAGAATATCAGCCTCTGATTTCGCCAATCTTACATTAATCTCACTACCATCGTACCTAAACACACTGACCAAGGCAACCAAAAGCTGCAAGGAAAAAGGAAAAAGAGTTTAATTGGATTGTGAATGAAAGTATCGGACGATGGAAATGAAAATCATATTATCAAAGGCAAGTTACGTAAATATATATTAGATGAGAATACATGCCTTGCGGATATCACCAGTGGTATGAGCAGCCACAGCTTCTTCCAGAGACAGCTTGTAGCGAAGCTGATAAGCCCGCCGCACGGCCAAGAGCTCTTCAGGAGAATGAACGCACGCAATTTCAATGATCACATGATAATCAGGGCATGCTTTCTTTATAGCCACATTTGCTAAAACTGCATCACGATCCGCTGGTTCCAATACCCACCGGTACACGGCTTTCTATGTTCACATATATAACAAACATTGCATGATGTCATATATATATATATAGAATATGATCAAAAGAGTGACGGCATATTGGAACATACTAGTAAATATATGTATATATATAAAAGGTAAAGACAGGACAATGAATTGAGGAAACCTCGAAGGCACCGCTGAGTTCAGACTCGAGGCGCTTGACAAGGTCTTCTTGATAAAGATTCTGATAAGCAAGCCTGATTTGCTGCCTTTGCGCTGCTGTTCTATGTCCCAGGATTGAAATTACAGCCTTCTCATCAGTCCCCCACCCTAACAAAAAAGTCAAACAAATATTATTAATTAAATACCGTAATTAATAATATCAATTACCATATCATAATTATTAAGATCATTAGCGATTATTGACAATTACCTTTGAAGGCCTTGTAGAGAGCTTCAGCATCTTCAATACGAGAGTGTTGGACAGGAGCAACAAGAGTGGCCATTTGCTGAGTGCTTATACTAGTGTTTGGTGTTTCTTGAGGAGGAGAAATGTGCGAGTATTTGTCTTAACCAACAATTAGGCTTAGCTTAGCTGCCTATTTATAATGCTTTTGAGTTTTGAGTCTTCAGATTAAAACACCTTGATTATCTGTATTTAATATTTACTCTGCATTGGAATTGACGCCAACTCACGTCTATTGTGCATTCTGTGAACCGTTAGACGTTACCTTATTTCTGAACCAATCACAAAAATTAATTTTCCCTATAACGCTGTAACTTGTTTTGCTAATAACAAGTGATGTAGCTGGTGTTAGGTGATGGCGTTTACCGCCTGCATGTTGCCAAAAGTAAGCATATATGCCGAATTCTTAGCTAGCCGCCGTCCACATCCCAAATTTTTTATTTTAAAAAATTATTTTAAATAATGTGTCGTTCATTAATTGGATAATGAGATGATACAATTATTTTACTTAGATTTTTTAAAGAATTGTTAACTATTTAATAATGACACATTATTTTAGATGAAATTTGAGATAAAAAAATTTAAAATATCTATCGTTACTCCTTTAACTTGACCTTTTTTATTTTGTATTTAAGGAAAAAAATAATGGCTGCTTTTTCCTTTTTTCTTTCAAATATTAATTAAAAAGAAAACAAAACCATTACCTTATGAGATTTTCTTTTGAACCTTTGTTCAGTTGTTTCTTCTCCTTTTTTTTTTTTTTTTAATTTAACTTCCTTTGTTTCCCTTTATCAACTACACGCAAACTCTCTAGACTTCTCGTATAAAAAATTAAAAAAAAATAAAAATGAAGAAGAAGAAAGCAAACCTATAAACATTCGACTACTAATACAAAAGTAGTCATGTATCAAAACAATTGGAGACCAGACAGAGGAAAAATTTATGATAGTAGCAATATACCATTGTTGTAATGTAATTTCTCCAGTTAAAAAAAATAAACAATAATTAAAAAAAAAAAAACGAAGCCTATTCCTGTAAATGAGGCCCAATAAATGTCTAGAAGGACACAAATTCTTTTCTTGGAATCTCTTTATCTAAAAGTACTTTAAAGAATGAGAGAAGTTTGCTGGGTTTCAAGTTCATTCTCCTAATTATGATTTTGAATCATTTATTAATCGATTTGGTTCATCATTTCCACCATTAAAGTCCAGGGGTGTTAAAAATACAAGCTTTTGTCACAATTAGCCAACATATGGACATAGAATCTTTCTCTTTTTGTCAATAAAATAGTAATGGAAATCTAATAAAATCAACATCCATGTATAAAAAAGTTAGCGGAAAGGGCTGCTCATGTGGTGATATGACATTTATTCAAGCAGGAGTGGCGTTAGATATCAAAAAGCTGCAACCCGATAATCAATCACTTGAAATAATAAATTACAAGAGATTTGGGATCATGATCTTTTAGCAGAAAATGGTTCACATTATGAAACATCAACCTCATAAAAATATTAGCCGAGGAAAAATGAAAAACAATACAAAATATTCGTATTCATAACAGTGCTCGTGTGTATCAATAACACCGAGAGAGAGCTAAAAGAAACAATACAAAATATTCATATTCATAACAATCATGCCGTTTCGCTTCTCTCTCTCTCTCTCTCTCTCTCTCGTCAGTTTAATATTTTTTAATTGTTAAAAAGATTATAACAAAATAAAAAATGAGAGGAAACATAATCCCCATCACTCCATCACTCTCTCTCTTTCTCGCGACTTTATCCTCATTCTTTCCGACTACCAAAATCCCCATCATGCTCCTCTGCTTTTTCTTTCAAAATTGAAACTCAGCTCTGCTCTTTTCCTTCACCAAAACTCTACACAACTCATTCTCTCAAACACAGAAGAGCCGCCCGTTTTAGATTCTGAAGCAAAACCTGAAGCTGGTAATTGTTTGATTATAAAGATGAATTTTTTTGTTTTGAATATTAATTTATGTTGTATTAATAATAATAGAAACGTACCTGCATTTTGCTTAAGTTTTATTGTTTTAGAGATCAAATGATAGCAATCTTTAATACTCATAGACGCAATTTACTAGTTAGATGATAATAATAAATGATAATGATAATTCTGTTTGATTTAGAAATTTTTTAAATTTAAATTTTTGCTGGACAAAATTTTTGTAAAAATTTATAATAATTTATTCTTAATACAAATGTTAATTATTTTGTAAAAATGAAAAATTGGAAAATGAGCATGTAATTAAAGATGTGCAACTGAAAAATTATGAGCTAACTCTTAGGACGTTATTTGATAGTCATAACTAAAGGAAATGTAGGCGTTGTCCCAAAAAAGATAATTATGTTTATTTATTCATACAATACATTTACAATTGATCAATAAAGATTCCATGGCCCAATGGATAAGGCGCTGGTCTACGGAACCAGAGATTCTGGGTTCGATCCCCAGTGGAGTCGCATTATTCATTTTCGTTATATTTTTTATAGGGGAATTAAAGAGAAATTGTTGAAAACACTTTCAGATAATTTAAGCGCGTTAAAAATACAAGAAAAATTGTACATTTAATAGCATTATCAAAAGATTTATATAATATTACTTTTTAAATGTTTATTTATTAACTTATATAGTACATAGAAGAGTTTGAACAAAACAAAATAAAAAAAAAAGATCTCTACTATATACAAAAATACCTATTATAAGAATTACTATTAAGAATAATTTATTATGAATCAATATAATCTAATTACTTTAAATAATTATCTTTTAATAAATAAATTTATTATAAAAATATCCATTATAAGAATTACTATTAAGGACAATTTATTATGAGTAAGTATAATATAATTATTTTGAACATTCATATAGCATAATCATTATTCAATTTATAATTCTTTTGTTTTAAATTCTATAAATTTTATTTATATCATCTTCAACAAAACTTATTTGAACAATAAATAAATTAATATTTTAAATATTTTACTAAATTAGCATTTATGAGACCATTTTGAATTTTCAAAATATTAAATTAAATTAAAGTATTGTCAAGATGTTCATAAATATGCTTTCTGATAAAAAAAAAGAAAAGATCAGAAGAGGGAGAGGAAGCATAAATTGAAGCCAAATCAACTGCTGCATCTAGTAGGAACACCTCCTAACTTTATTCTAACTTTTTATGTGAATTGGACATTTCTTTTTTAAAATTGTTATTACGAACAAAGAAATGAGTGTAAAAATCAATATTTAATATATTCTTTAGTAAACAAAAATTAATAACTAAAATTGTGTTAAAGAGTTTGTCAACTTGACTTGATTTCATTTGTTGTAAGTATATGCTAAATTTTTAATTTTTAATTTTGTTGTTTATAACAGTTTTCTTGTTGTTTTTAGTAAATTAATCAAAATTTTCTCTCATCAAATTTAACTAACCCTTTATTTTTCCAATAATATAGCTACAGTATTTCTTTCCCTTCAATAATAATGATATAGAAAATAATAAAATCCTATTTAAAAATAGAGAAATCACTCTTCAATAATAAAGAAATAGAAGAACAATCTTATTTGAAAAGCCTTTTAAAATCTCTTTTGTTGATGTCACTCTTGAGATGAGAAATGAAATCTCAATTTGAACAGCTTTTGGTTATGCTCTAAAGCTCATTTTAGTATGACTTTTAAAATAGAGCTTTTATTAGTAAAGCTTTTATAAGCAGAGCTTTCAAAAAATAAAATAATAAAAATAAAATAAAATTTATAAAAATAATTGTTTGGTTGGTAATGAGAGTTTTTATTAAAATTTGTAAAATTATTTTAATAGATAAGTTTTTTAAAGCTATGTTATGAAAAAAAATTAAATAAAATTGTCAAATAAATATAGGATATTTTAGATATTTTAAAAAAGATTTTCAACCTCTACTTTTAAAAGTCCCAAATTTGAGCTTTTGCTAATAAGAGATAAAATGACTAATTTAATATTTAAAAGCTTTATTTAAAAAAAATAAGCAAAAAAAAATTGTGATTATTAAATAAACTATACTAAACAAGCATTAAATTTAATTCTAATAACTTGTAAACAAAAGTGTGATGCTCGCACTTTGATATATATAACTTTGAGAATTTTGTTTTTGTATTTATCAAAAAAGGGTTTGTTTATCTCTCATCTCCTTCTCTCCAATTTGTCTCAAATTCGTAATGAAAATAACCAATAACTATTAAAAAATGAATTGTAAAAGCAAAAATATTGTTATATTTGCAATAAATAACCTTCATCTTTTCAGGTGGAGGACACTGATAATTCCGTGATCATGCACGGCACTGCAGACTTAAAAGTCAATTCAATTCAATTCAATTCCCATAATATTCAAATAATAATAATAATAATAATAATTCTCGTGACAAAACGTTTTTGATATATATATAATACGGTAAGTTTTTATATATTTTTTATACATGTAGTCACTAGTCCTCCTTTTTTTTTTAATCAACTTATGCATCATTACTTTCTCATCATACAATAAGCAATTGATTTTGTAATAGTTCGTAAATTATGGTGAAATTATTGACAGGGACAGCACACTGTAACGTGAGCAGTATCGCAAATGAAATCATTAATCTATTAAGATTTGATATAAGACCAGAAAAGAAAGACAATTAATAATAAATAATTGATCATTCTTGCGATTAGGACAAGTGACAGAATGAAAGCGTGACACCTGGAGCTATTTACGTTCTTGTGCAAGTAATGGAATATATTATTTGTTATAGGATGTAGCAAGCGGTGGCCCATCAAAACGGTAAAATAAAATTTATAATTAATAATAAAAAGTACTGTTATTTATTATTTGTTTTAAAATGGATTTAGGATTTTTCTGGCTAAGGGCTAAGGCTAACGTATTGCTAATTTAATGGAATGAAATGATGATGGAGATGCATGTGCTTTGAAGAGGCCGTGATTGCTCGGCGCTCACTCCTCGGTAAGTACTAATAAAATATGAAAGAAGAAGGAAAAAATTAAAAACTCTGTTTTGTTTTATTTTATTTTATTTTATTTTTCTCGTAATGTGAATTTGGGTGGATATGTTTGTTTGAATTTAGGTGAAATTTTCCCAATTGAGTTAAATGAGCAAACCCAAAGCACAATAAAACTCAAACCCAACCCAAATTATTAGTTTAGTTTGGGGTTTGGGTTGAATTGTGGATTATAAGTTTTGTGCCCAATCCTACCTGCAACGATTGATTTGATTACTGGTGATTGTTATCGCCAAAAAAACTCAAAAGGTACTTTGTGATTATTATTCCTCTTTTTGACTAGTCCTACATACTTGGGGCATGTGGGGATTAACTTACCATACACATACAGTAATTGAAAATTGAAAATTGAAAGTGAGCTTAATATGCAAGTAGGGTTTACCAACAAGCGATTAGATCAGTTGACATAAAATTATTCTAATTTAATTAAGGTTCTCGATTCGAAACTTAAAAATATAATTATACTAAATATTTATTGAAAAATTTTACCGCCTCAATATTCTTATCTGATTCGAATTTAAATTAATCGAGGTTAAATATGGCCTTTCGGATATTACGTGGTTTAATGTTCCCAAACAAAATATGCAAGTGGGGGGTTTGGTTGGGGTGGCAGCCACCGGCGTTTCTTGAATGCACGCGCGTGATTTTACAACAGGGCTTTGCACCAATGAAACCACGATTGGCATGACACAATTGACTGAAGGAAGGTGTGTTTGATTGGAGCACTTACAGGGCTAAAGTACAAAAGTACCTCAAATCGAAGCCTTTTGTAAGCTTGACACGTTGTTGCATATCAACTAAAGTTGAGAATCTAATAATAGATTGCTTGTGGGTAATAATTTTCTCTGCTTTTTTAGTGGGGTTCATGCCAGCGTGTCGACTGCCACCAGAGATGGGGAATTTGGGAAACTTCGCTTTCATCTTTCATTGCCAATTTGACTTATATAATAAACCTATAATAATACCTTTTTTATTAAGAAACAAAAACTATAATTATGTGGACGTGGTTATTTTAATTTTAAAAATTTTGACGTAAATTTTAAATCATCAATCTTATAAAATTTAATAATAAATATCAAAATTTAAAATAACATTTAATACAGCCAATTCATCACCCGTCGTTAAATTACATACAATAATAGTTTAAAAAATTAAATTAACATAGTCTTTTGGCCTTAAATAATGTTAGGTATTTTAATAAATATGTCTCAATTTAAGACCTAACTGATGTAACATTCATCACTATTAAATGATTGTTAAATAATTTTATTAATCATAAAATTTATTATCTAATAAAATAAATGACACGTAATATTAAGATTTAAATATTGAGATCCCTTGTACCCATATTATTGTTCCGCCTTTCCAAAAAACACTTGTTCAGAATTAATTTTTGTGTTGTCAAAATCAAATTGCTTAGAGACACGTGCCTTGCGGCTTGTGTGGTTGTGAGTTCTTTTTACATCCAATGCCAATTTCTTGAAACAGAGAGCTTGCGCTGTGAAGGAGAGAAGAAAGAAATGATAGGCTTGGCTTGAAAGTGACAATTGTACATTTTGATACAAGCCGCAACATGTGAAAAATTGTACAATTTCGTATATACACAACTACACAAGACACAATTTTGTGAAAAACATTACAATCTTTTCATCTTTGCAAAGTTAGTTGGAGATTATAGGGCTCTAAAAGTTTGGTAAAAATTGAGAGCAAAATTAAACGGTTGTAATTTAGGTGTTGAAAATAAATGCATTCTTATACTTTTTCAGGTGCTGACGTCCGGACATAAAACTCTATAGTAATGATATAATTATGCTGCTGAATAAAAGATATTCAACACTGAAGAGGAGGCATGGCTACATAACATTGTAAATTTGTTTTTTTTTTTCCGGTGACTAACTAAATATACACATATAATTATTTTATTGGATAGAACTAGAAGTACACTTAAAATTGTAGGGCATATATTAGTTGTAGCAGAAGCATCAGTGTCAGTGATAACTTGAGATTTATTTGTTAAAAAGAGGAAGTAGCTAAAAATTGGAAAATAACCTATAAGTTTATTGAAAATATACATATATAAACAGAGTATATAATGTATAGATACTGATGAAATCAAGTTGGAATAAAGAAATGGAAGATATTTAGAACACAGCAATCAAGTTGAATTTAAATATGCGTCTGGGTAACACTCAGAAATCTGTCATCGGATCACAAAATGAAAATATAGTATAATTGGCAAACAACAAAAGAGGAGAGAAATTGAGCTTGAAAAACAAAAGTGGTATCATTAAGCTGTGAGTGTAACGAATGGTATTGTTATGTTTCAGTTGGCGCCAAAAAAGCACTGGATGGAAGAAATATGGATAAAGTTTTTTACCCAGTTCGATCCACTGCTTGTGCTTATGCTTCCCAATCCCATCTCTCTCTCCTTCTCTATGTCGGTTCGGCACCTCTCCTTAAAAATTCATCAACTTTCACTCACTTTGATGTTACTTTCACTGTTTTATCTACTGGGTATCTCTCATTATCTCATTATAAATATACTTCTACCTGCAGCTAAGTTCCAATCTTTGTGAGCTGATAAGCTCTCTTTTATGCAGCTTCTAAACAACACGCCCTTGCTCGTGTATGTCATAACAAAAGGTAAAATTTCCCTTCTGTTGGCTTCGCTTCTAACTTTTCTTTGCTGGCCCTTTGCTAATTTCTTATCCTGCTGCTTTTAGTTTTAGAAAGTAAATAAATTTGAATGTAAAAGTAATACGAGCTAGCTAGATTACAGCTTGTTAATTCAGTTGTTATAAGTGATAAATTTGAGAAGAAATTTGAAGGTGACCCAGAATGGAACCCAGGTCTCTAGTTTGATGCAAGCCACTGAGCTTTTTGTCAGCGGATCTTGGCTGGCATTATTCTAAAGGTTTATTGGTTGGTTAGTACAGGAGAATTCAGAGCAACAAATATATTGATCTGTTTTTCGTTTGCAGAATTGCTCATTAACAAGAAATTAGTCCTTAACCCTACTGCAGACCATGGAGATTGAAGGACCAAAATGTACATCTGGCTATGGCAAGCCTCCTTGGATATTTAAAGGCAGGCAAGTGGAAAAAAATATTCCCACTTAGATTATTAATAGTTGCTATCCATATTTACTGAGTGATTTCGGTGCATTTGTTCTCTTAAACATCAGTGCACTGTACCAACTCCATCTTGTGAAAGCACAAATTGCTCGAGCATTCATTCCAAAGGAGTTCAAATTAGTCGAAGCATTTGGGTACTCCTATGACTTACTTTCAAATAGTTTGAGCCCAATTATTTTTATTTGTCTACTATTTAATCTGATTTTGTAAATTGCAGATACACGCTTGGTGGTTTTTTCCTTGCTAGTTATGAAGACAGTCCTGCTGGGGTCTTTGATGAGGTTGCACATATTTATTTGAATGGTTGCTTTAGAAATTTTTAGAATTAGCTTCACAAATCACATTGACTTATACAGGAGTTAATTGTCCCTGTATATATTTTGCCCAGCTTGTTGTTATTGCAGGAATTGTGTGGAATCCCCCAACATCTTGCGCGTAAGTTGCTTGTCCTATCTCTTCTTGTTTATAACTGCTATAAATATGTTATGAGAGAAATACAGCATATTTTTCCTAGCAAAAAAACCTTGGCTTAAATTGTTGACAAGTCTGGCACAATTCAGGTTCATGCAAGTGCAGTGTTGGATTGGAGCTTATGATTTAGGCCATTCAAATTCCTAAACTGGAATATCCCATAATCTCTTTAGTGTTTATTATATTATGCCATTAAAGGAATCATTCTTTTATAATACTTAATCCTGTTTGTTACTTTGCCAACTAGTTTCTATATATGGCCTCAAAAATTGGCCAAGTTGTTATCTGACAGAGTGGACGAGTCAGATTCATGCCTCCAAGGAACAATAGTTACAATAGAGACAATTTTTTATAACCCACCTGAAAGAATCTGGGTTTCTATTGGTGGGCCTGAAACATCTTGTAGTCTTAACCTCTATTTGTTTTATCCACTATCATTACTTGGGTCGTAGTTGGTTTGAGGTTATTGGGATCTGCAACTAAACATTCAACATGTTCATGTTACCACCTAAGTGAATAGAACTTCATTTCTTTTGCAACAGATGGGCTGCTAGGGTGCTGGTGAACAGTGATCAGGCTTGTGATCATGGAAGAAAGGTGGGAGGTGGCAATGCATTTTCTGACAATTTGAATTTCTGTACATATGAAAGTCTAAACTATTTTCACCACAATATCTCACTGTTTGATAGAGTTTTTGAAGATGCTGGCCAAAGATGAACCTGAAAAGGGGTAGAAAGTAGATTGGGCATATTATAGTTTGTAATAGTTCTTTTCAATTCTTTATTCCTTGTAATTCCATCTGAAACTATTCTATGTTCTATCTAGAAAAACCCATAATTTGATCCTGGAATGTCAAAAAGAATGCAATGACACATTACCAATGAAGAAAATTGCATTTTCGAAGATTAGCTATCATATCTCCTTCAGTCTAGTTCATGGATTTGTGTTTTCTATTGCAGCATGTAGGGCTTCCAAGTCAAGTTGCTAGGTTTTCAAAGGTAATGCTTCATCATTTTTTTTGAAAAAAAATAATACTCATTAAAGGTAATGCTTCATCTACATTCTTCACTCTGGCTGTTATGACACTTTAACTTTAGCATGTAAGGTAGATTAAAAGTGGACTTTCACTCTACATTACACTGAAAGCAAACCAATTACTTAGCATAGAAACTTTTTCTTTTCAGAAGATTCACATTTTTACATTTTCTTTGATGATTGAAATAGAGAATTACAGCAGTTCAAGGGCAACCAAAGGGTAAATTCAATGGTTTTCTGAGCATGATGGGTTTAGGTGCTACTCTATGTTCTCCAAAGGATCCCATGGATGTACAAGTGAGTGAAATGGAGGGTCCTTCTGCAACAGATATATGCAAAATTCAAATTGCAACACATGGTGAGTTGATTTTCAAATTTTGGTACCTTTTGCCACTAAGTTATTGTCGAGATTAGTCATTTTTAAGTATGACTTCGCACTTTCTTCTGAAAGTAAAAACTAATACTACTTGGATAGGAACTTTTGCTAGTCCTTAAATTGTTAAATCTTAAACAGAGCTCTGTTTTGATGACACTGCCTTCTTTGTCAGCTTGGTGCCTCTTAGGCCCTTTTGGCCTCTCCCAACTAGAACATTGTAGTGGACCATGTAAAATTACTTATAATTTTCTCTGCAAGGATTACATGCGAGCAGAGTTTGGTAAATTTGATCAAAGTACCCAAAAATCAAAAAAAGGGAAAAAAGAAAAAAGGAAATTTGATCAACATTCTAAGATTAGCTTTCCTCATTTATCTCTAATTCTCTATGCCTGGAGATTATAATCAAATATCATTCCTACTAATTGATGGAATTGCATATTTTTTTGGTCTTGTGCTTTGGTGATCTTGAGGACAGTGCCTACATTAAAATTTGACAAGTGGAGGGGACCAGCAATTAAAATGTCACTCCCAAGTTTTAGGTAAATTCTTCATAAGTCCGTTTAAATTAAAAAAGGGCAAAAAAAAAAAAAAGAATCAACTTTCTGACAGGGTAACAATTTCTATCTTCTGAATGTGCAGCGGCCGTACAGAGCATATACCAAACATTTTAAAGTATTCTTGCCATATCGAGTGCAGGTATTAACGTACCAATATTTGCTTCCTTTGCTCATTAATATTCATCTGAACCCTTTTCTTTTTTAATTTAAGTTTTTTTAGTAAAAAATAGTTGAGTGAAATCCTTACTTGGCCATTTTCAGTGTTATATTATTGGCCGTGCTGAATAATTCGGGAATGAACTGAGACAAAATTTGCTGGAATTATGCCTTTCTGTTCTGGTTTCAATGTATTGAATATGATTCTTCAATCAATGACGTGCGCAGGGTGAGAGCAGTGGAGCCAGCAAAAGTTTTAGGGCCATCTATTGCACCAAAAGATAAAACGGAACATAATTGCCAAAGCGTAAACTCTGAAAATGAAGAATGGATGGATAATGGTCGTAACCTGAGCATATCAGTAATGTTATCAAAACCCATAATAGCTTTGGAGTTCAATTGCTTAAAAATGCGAGTTGAAGCTCCCATTGTCGTTTAAAATTGCTCTGAAAGCCCTTTAAAAGTTTCATGATCAATCATGTACTTTTGGCTTTTGTTTAATAGAATTATTCTTTTTTTTTCCCCCTAGTCATAATGTTCTTCAATAAAACATTTGATACTCACAAAAGAACTTGAGAACGCATTTTTTCTTTCCCTGATTTTTTTACAAATTTTTGCCACAGTGTAGCATGGACAATGGACAAACTTGATGAACAAACTAATAAAAAAATGCAATTTTTTTTTCAGTTGCCTTTTGCAATCAAACTTTCATTTTACAGAACAGATCAGAAAATCAGAATGCTTCTGGTAGAGGCCGACGGTCCAAGAATGCCTTGAACAGCACAAGTGATCTCTCAGGCTGAGAGAACGGGGCTTCATGAGATGCTCCTCTAATGGTGGCAAAGGATAAGATATTACCATAAACTTGGGTCCATCCACCAACCTGGAGATTAAAAGCAATAGTGATTTTGTTACACCAGCATTGTTTTTTTTTTTAATTAAAAAAAACTTTTTTGACAATCTTCAAAAGATTTATTACCTGCTGCCCTGCAAACCACACTCTGTAAGGCACGGTGGTTCCCAATTTCAATTCCTTTGCCAACCCATTTACTAATTTTCGACTTCCAGTCAATGGAATAACAGAATCTTGATCTCCACTGTCATTCAATAATCAATATGTATCATTTCAATGATAAAAAAATCCCATGTAAACCGAAAATGAAGTGGAAGCTTCAAGGTTAGAGACATTTACCTGTACACCATGACTGGGATTCCTGCCTTGACAAGTTTTCCGACAATAGTGATTGTTGGTATCTCCAGGTCAAGTAGTTCATAATCTAGGATACTGTAGTCAGTATGGCAAAAAGAAAATAATTACTAATGCAATCAAAAGATATCACCATCTCCAGAAAATCCTTTTTTCTTTTTTTTTCCTTGTGCCTGTAAAAAATAAGATACTAATTTGTGTTTTGTATTCGCACAAGAACTAATTTGTCTTTAATGTTAGCATAAGACTGACACATGCAGAAGAGAATTACTTGCTGCAAACCGCCCAGCGGCGGACTCCTACAAGACGTGCGTGGAGAGCCTTTTGCACATCTTTCCTGTTCAGGTAATTAACAGTTTCATCTTCCACACAGACATCTACTGTTGTATCACCAACTTGCTGCAGACAAAAGATGATACAGAAAGCCAAATTAGAAATTGAACGCTTAAAGATAAAGCAAGAAGTGAAAGACAACTCACAAATGATTGAATAATAAAGTTGTCACCTTGGGTGTAAGGACTTTGGACTGTGAGAGCACAGATGATATACAAACATCAAGAGTAACATCATATTTGTCAACAAATCTACTGGTTTCTCTACTCACTAGGCTCATCACTCTTGAACAAATAGGAGAGACAGAGCCTCTGTAATACTCGCTTACATATCGAGAGTAGTTGCAGAAAGAAGTGAACATTGTGTATGTTGCATCCGAAATCAGTCCATGAGACCAGAAGAATTCAGCCCTTGAATTGAAATCAGTAGCAAATTCTAAAACTGGGTTGCCCAGCTGTAATCAAATGGGTAACAAAATTGTTATTTAGATCAAAAGAAACATATTATAACAGTTAAGGACCAGATTCACTATCAAAGGTAAAAGAGTAAAATCTTTTTATATATCATTACTCACAGCAATTCCTTTCAAATTGAACAACTTCTCCTTCTTGTTGAACTCAAGCATAAGATCAGCCAGTTGAGGTATATAATGGCCTAGTTATGGATAGCAACAACACGTAAGTCCATATCTGAATAGAATCAATTTTTATTAAGAGAGATTAAAATATTTTTGAGCAGCGAAATTTACCAGCATAGCTCTCTCCTGTAATGAACAAACTTCTGTTTCTGTATTGAGGGAATTTGAGAAACCAATTTTTCAAGAACACCAGATTATCTCTTGCTATAATAACATAGACAAATAAGATGTTTCAGAAAGTGCAATTTAGCCTGTAAAGTAAAACTTTTGTCAACTCAGAAGGAAAACAACAAGACAAGAACAGTAAGCATTGGACATTGCATAACTGTAAAGTAAACATAATGCATAGTGCCACACCATGATGAAATATTCCAGCAAGAATTTTTCTAAGAAAAGAAATAATAGGAAAGGAACTCAAAAGGATTTTCAAAAGAGGAAAGGGTAACCCAAAAAGAAAAAAAAGAAAAGAATTGGACTTGAATATTCAGCATACAGATTTTGTTTTTTCTCCAGCAACTCTTGAATAAGTAAAATTAGTAAAAAAAAAAAAGAATCTTTTTCCAATCAAATTGATGAGAAATACCTGTTATCTTGTCACTTACACCTTCATAAGAAGAGATATCTTTTGAATAAGAGAATCCAACTCCAATTGGTGTCTCCAAAAACAACATATTGGCTTCTGCAGAACAATGAGCATAAAAAAAATCAGCATTTCGGATTCTTTTGAATCCTACCCCGAGGCAACATGATAAAAATTGAAAATTTTAATTCATCATAACAAGATTAAAAAGTATGGAAATTTATAATACCTCTGTTCCAGCTATATTCATTCCTCACCAGTACTTGTCCCTTAGGCCTAAATGGCCCATTTTCAGAAAATGCTCCAACTCCCAACGAAGAACAACCAGGACCTGCATAAATTATCACAGAAAGAAATGAAAAACCATGTAAATAAAATTCTATATATATAAAAAAAAATGCAAATTTTCCTGTGGCTTTACCCCCATTGAGCCAGAGAACAAGAGGCTTAGAAGCAGGATCTGTTTCTGCTTCAGCAAAGTAGTAAAACAGAGCTCTCTGTTTCTTCACATCAACGGTCACATAACCCGAATATTGCTGAAACACGACTTGAGGTTGACCCGGCAACGCAGTTATTCTGTCAAAGAGAGAAGCATAAGCCTCTACTTGTAGGCAAAAGCATAGCTGAATCAAAATTCCAGCAAATGCCACTAGTTTCAATGGCAAAGAAGCCATGGTTTTTACACTAGACAATAAAGAACCTAGAGAGAGATAAAAGAGATTATGAAGAGAGAAGCAGCTAAGCTACGATGTTGCCCAGTTGGGAAGCATTATATAGTGCGAGAGTGAGAATAGTGTGAGTAGTATTATTTCTATGATTATTATATTAAAAAAAAAAAAGGGTATTTTAAGGGTCAAAAGTTAACAAACGATTTGAGCTGAACAATGGTGTTTTGATTGTTTTCATTTTTCCAATTTTTTTTTGTTTTTGTTTTTGTTTTTGTTGTTACTGTGTCGGAGAGTGCTGACGTGGGCCAGTCAGCAAATCGTGGGTGACTGTTGCTTGAAAATGAAAAGAGAGAATGTGCTTTTATTAATTCTGATCCTGAATTAACTCACGTAAGTTACAGAACTACTGTTCTAGTTTTTGTTTTCTTTCGTGTTTAGAATCAAGAAGCCAGCGAAAATATACTCAATACTCTTCTACAAAGTAACCTGCTGCTGTGCTCTCCATGGAAAGGTACTTTACAGAAATGCTTTGCTTTACCTTTTCTTCTCAAGAAGAAAACTAAATTAAAAAAAAAAATGGTGAAATGACAAAAATATTATATCTCTGAAGAAAATTTTCAAGAAATTAAAAAAAAAAAAAAGTTTCTGTTTTCAAAAAAGGTTTTGGGAGAATCATGGCTTATATGACAAATTACGCTTTTCGGATTTCCCAGAAAGAATAAGCACCGGTTTGATTAAGTCCAGAAATCATATAATCAAGTACAAAATCCAAATCTTTGTTTTTCATTTTTCCGATTTAATGAAATTTTCTGCTGTTTCCCAATATATAGTAAATGTTTTGGATATGGGGTGTTCCATTTTGCTCTCAAATACAGTAACTAAAAATGATATTTTACCTTTTAGTAGTTTGTCCTCATCCAGTATACAGTATTTGTAGTGGGAGGAGACAGAACTTTTTCTTGTAAAATTCCAGTAGATGTTCACTCAATTAGAATCTTTTGCTGGGATTGCCTTGTTTGACCTGTCCAGGCCACGAGTCCTTTGATTTAGTATGACCCTTTTAACTGTATTAAATTTAACTGTATTAGATGCAAAGACTGAAAGAGCCTTTCTTTGGGCACTCTACTCAAGCCAGCCAATAGCCGAATGCCTTTGCTCACTGGTGTGACGGTGGCCATGGGGCCTGTTTGCCCAGAAAGTTGGGCGTTGTTCCCCAGCTGAGTAAAGAAAGTGGAGTAATGGCAGAAGGCATTTTCACAAACAGTTTCTCTTTTTTCTTTTTTAAATTTTCCTCAATTTCAAACTTCTCAAACACCCAGTTGCCATAAATTAAATTTAATCTTAGCACAAATGTAACAAAGATCAATGACGTGAAGCAGACGTGAGTTCAGAAATCAATGACGTGAAGGTCTAGAGAAGCATAAATGTATGGGGATATGAGTTAAATAAAAGACTTGAAAAAATAAAAATAAAAAGGAAGATATGAAATGAAATGGTGGATTCCACATAGTGGCATGTGGCTTATTTTTTGATAGTGATCGCACCACAGCTAATGTAAGTCCATGACCCATTTCAAATCCAGTGCTTTTTCTTGTATTTTTTTATCTCAAGATTGTCCTTTTTGGAATTTTTATTTATTTTTGATATCTTAGATAGTTTTTTGAATTACAACATCTTAGATAGTTGATGGTTCATTTGGTTCAGAGAATATTTGCAGAAGAAAAGAGGATTTGGATCCAAATCCATTTGTCTAGTTGATTATATATTTGTGCGTGTGCCTACTGCCTAGCAGCACCACCACCCAGACCCAGCTTGTGAGATTGGCATTTTTCCGTTGTTCTTTTATGGGGCAGGCCATGAACGACAAAATATGATCCCTTATTCATTGTTCTATTTGCTTCAGAGCTAGGTAATGTCTCAATCTTTCATTGAAATTCAAAACATGCCAAATAAAACAAGAAAAAGAAATTCATCGTTGATAATTCCACAAAAATGATACTATTTAATAGCATTGAAAATAAAAAAAAAAAAAACACTACGAAAAGATTTATGGGGCATTAAGATAACTTTTAGATAAAACATGGAAATGAGAGAAGGGTAATTGGGTAATGGATATGGTAGGCCTAGGCCAAGTTGGACAATGCGCTTGGAAAATGTGCAAAGCAATGAAAATGAAGACGAAGCTCATTGTATTGTATTGTAAGCTTTCTGAGGGCTTGACATGGAAGCAAAGCTTCACCTTTTGTATCTTTCTCTAGGGTGTAGCCTTTTATTATTTTCTGCAGAAAGCACTTATGATGGCTATTTTTAATGTACACAAGCAAAAAGCTATCTAACTTTATCAATACAAAATACCACCTTTTCTTTCCTAATTCCTATTTTTAATCCCTATACATGGTTAGTGCTTTAACTTATAACCCACATTGCACAATATCTAGCATAGCTATTCTGGTTTCTAAGGTAACGGACAGTATGATGTTTAGACAAATGAATGTGAAATGAAATGGGATTAAAAAAGTGTCACAAAGATAAGCTTCGAACTAGCTAGCTAGATAAGAAAGAAGCTCTCTCTCTCTCTCTCTCTTTCATGTGATGATGGGGTCAAGAGGATGATGATTCGCACTTGAGCATGTTGGAGAAAATATGATCATTATGAGAAGAAGCATGGCATGCTACTGTGAAACATATTTTCACTTAGCAAGAGTAACAGTTTCTAGAGACAAAAAGCAAAACCCTATTGAAAAAACATACTCATATTTGAATTCCCCACAATACCACCAATTCACAACCACCTTCTATTTGGCTTTTTTGTGGCCCATCATTTCAACTAACTTCCATACAATCTTTCACAACTGGAAGAAGAAGAAGAAGAAGCAACAGATGTCAAAGTTTATTTTGGTAAGAGGTGCACTTACAAACATAATTGAATGCAATCATTTCAAAGCAATAATTACCAAAGGAAAAACAAAAAGAGAAAAAAACCCATGTATGAATTTGATTTGGTTTTGAAATATAAATAACAATGAAGTGGAAACAAACAGGTGTGTATTTGGAATTTGGGTTTAACACTTTGTAAGGTAGGGTCCATGGGACTTAAACAATAAAGTGAAAAACTGTAAGATAAGGGAGGATTAGGTCAAAATCACCTTTTCGAAATTTTAGTGTCTTTCTCTTCTTTCCCCATGCGCAACTTTTCACCACCAAAAAGAATGCACATTGCCACTATTATATTCAAGAGAGCACATGCCCATCAGCCTCAATACTCAGAAAATTCATTAATTTCCTATGGATGAAAATAATTTAGCGAAGAAAGATACAATAACATAAGAGATAAAGAAAACCTGCAGTGCCGGGCAGCGCGTGCTAAGTGGCATAGGCTAGGCAGGACCGTGTGAAAGAGACTTGATATAGAAATAGAGAGAGGGTCAGGGACCTCATTAGAAAGTTTATCTGGAGATTCCGGTCATTCAACGGCCATTTTACAAGGTTCCATTAGAGAAATGACAAAATCTATGTTCCAGGAATTATTATCCATTTTTTTCATTTCATCTATAAAGTCGTTATGGCTAAGCCTGTGTGGCCCTTTTCCTGAACAAGAGAGGGTGTCTTATTTGCATTTTACAGCTGCCAGTGCTAGCTAGGGCCTAGGCCTACAGAGAGAGAGAGAGAGAAAAAATAAAATAAAAAAAGCCCCACAGAATGATAATTTCATCAAAGAATTTCAAAGTAATTTGTAATTTGTCGAAGAGCCCTGGCAAATTCCAAACGCAATAGCACACGCAAGACACGAAGTACGTTGTATTTGCAATTATGGTTTATGGATTTACACTCCTTTCTCTTTCCTTCAGATAATGATGAATTGGACTGAAAAGAGAGAAAATTCCAGAAATTACCTCCTTCCGTAGGCTTTGGGCCCATTTATTTCATCATTTCGATTGAAATTTTTTCTGGATCACCAGTTCCAGTGAAAAGAGCAGATTCCGAGCCTCACCGTCACCGGGATCAGCAGCATCTTTGCAGATTTTTCCCCTTTTGGCCGCCAATGGCCAACCACTCAATCAATCATTAAGTGCTGCAACTAAACGTTCTTTGTGGAGATAGTCTCTAGGAGCAAGATTACCATAACAAATTTGAAGTTTAAGAAATTACCCGGATGAAGAAGTGCACCATATCCAACCCTCCATCAAAAAATTTCAAGCACTTTTCCAATTTGAAATAAAAAATTAGAAATTATAACCCACATGATCAATCGGAAATTGCTAGTTGTAATCGATTGGTGCCGTAATTCAATATTGGAAATTGCATTTTCTCTGGTTTTTTTTTTTTTTGAGTTTTCGAGGTGTATATAGAACGGAATGAAGGCTACATTTTAGAGAAATTTTTTGAAAAAGACCTGGAGGGATCTTGTTATGAGATTTAAATTTTAAAATAAAATTTAAATTTTAAAGTCACTGAAATATTCATAATGTCAATTTTTACTATAATCGTTGATTTTTAATTTTAAAAATTCTAACTCATCACGCACGATAAAATCATATATTACATTATATTATTATGTATTACACATATCATCATGTATTTCATGATCATATCTTGTACTATATTATAATGTCATGTATTATACAAAATTATCTTATATTACACTACACTATAATATCATGTATTTCATAATTATATCTTGTATTATACTATATAATCATGTATTACACGAAATTATCTTATATTGTATTACACAAATGAGTATTTTAATTTTTTTAATGAATATTTTAATCTTTTTAACGTGATCAAAAGTCCAATAACAATAAAAACTAGTAAAGAAATCAAAACTCATGCCTAACGTCAAATATGGGTCAAGACTTCGTATTAAGGGGTCAAGATTTCATATTAATACTGTATTTTTACCATATTACTAACACCTGTGACGAGGAAAACCATTTATCACGGCACTACAGAATGATACATACAATAATCTGAGGCAAAATAGAAAATACAGTACTTGGAAAAGAATAATAAAAATGCACAAATATCTATCTGGCTGCACCAGTCAAGCTCGAGCAGCTCTTAGGTTATTTAGAAAATTTCCTGCTCAACTTCTTCGAGATGCTTCCCATAGTCGATGTTCAATCCCCAATTTCCTTAGCTCCACCAGACCTTGCTCAACTAAACAATGAAAAGTAAAAAATAAGTGGGAATTCGGCTGCCTCAAAATAAATGAATTTATAAGCTGACGGGAAATAAATAATTCACGGAATTGACAGTGCTTGATTCTAAATTGGAATAAGCAAACCTCCATAAAAAGTTGAAAGAAAGAGAGAGATACGAGAGTAAGGTCTGAAAATATATCTCTAGAGAGAGACGTGAGAGTTAAGGTCTGAAAATATATCTCTAGTAAAATAAAGTTAAACGGCACAAAATATCATTCCTTTCCCTTTCCTCACAGAACTGGGGTACTATGTTTATGCAAATAAATAAATCCACGAATAAAGCTGAAATTACCATCAACAGCATCATGCGAACTAGGTGAGTGTCCTCTGCGACTGATCCAAAACTCAAGCCGCTCTTTGGCAATGTTCTCCTCAATACCATGAGCTTTTGCTCTTCTCCAGAAGTATGTAAGCCATGCCTATACAAGATTGAGTATATTTTTATTACAGTCAAATTCAGCATGATATATGCATATGTGTCATTGCATTAAATCATCATAAGAAACACTTGTGAAAATGTTTGTATAGCGACTGTTTTAACCAGGAAACATCCATCTGTAGCTAAATCGTTGAGGGACTACAATACTTGGAAAATATGAATTTCTTACACAGCTTGGGTAAAAGGCAGGACAATCTTTTCCCTTCCTTCTGTGATGGTGGGAAAACAAAGCCAAAATTAAAACTCGTTTTTTTTGGAATAGGAAAGGAATGAACATAGGAATCCCCAACTGCATATAGTAATTTCTACAAGATGGTAGATACTATATGATTCTCCCACAAACCTAGAGGTTAATTTGAGTGTATTGAAAGGAAATCACATCGTTAGTTGAGATCTTGATCTTTTTCCAGTTATGAAAGCGAAAAACTTTACACAATCAGAAAAAATAAGGCAAGTAGTCCTTCCAACAGCAATCCTTCAAAAGCCTCCCAGGAAAACATAAGATTTCACATAATCCATAATGTCATGGGTGTGCTAAAATATGAATGATATAAAAACAGAAGCACAAGAAATAAATGCCAACCTCTTTGAATAGAACATCCTCTGACTCCTCTGGGCTAAGTTCTGCAAGAATACAAGGGTTGAACTCATTCTTATGGTCCAATGACAATTCATAACACTTCAAATTTGAAGATGAAAATATGTACTGATTAGCACTCAGGTCTGTGAAGACAACCTCCAATTTCACATTTAGTTACACAACTGCAAATAGCATGTACCTTAAATACCTGAGAAATTCTCAATCTGGGTGATAGGTTATGACCCTTAAAAATGTATTCGTGCTCATATGTCTAACATCAAACACATTCCAATTATGCACTCAAGCACAGAAGTCACTCTAATCATAATTCTTTTAACCACTGGCCATCAAAAGTCATACTGCTACAATCTTTGACCACGGACTGGGAAATTTTAAATGAACTGATTGAACTTCTCATCAGAGTGCACATTAGATGTGCTATTAAAATTACAACTTACCAAATGCCTCCATAAACTTTGGATCGCCAGGAGATTTGATATCTGAAAGCAATGGGAACCAGTGAAAAGTAAGCATTAAGATGAACACGAAGGAGAGATACTAATATTCACAGAAATTTGGCATGTCCCTGGGCTATATAAGGCATACCTGAGATCGATACTCTAAGAGAATTTGCACGCCGTTGTTGGGCTAGTGCAAGAACAATAGCATCTTCAACCTTAAAAGTAGCAGCAATCACAAAAGTATCACATACACAGCAACACTTTAAAAGTTGTAAATACAATGACAAACAAAATAGAAAGAGGTGGAAAAGAAGAAAATTGCTTATTGTTCAAATATTGAATTATATAAAGGAAACATAAATATAAAACTAAAAATAGAAGAGGAGAGAACCTTCAAGGCAGCAAGTTCCTTCAAACCCATTTCAACTGAAAGCATACTCTCGATATTTCCTTCTCCAGTGAGATCATTAATATCTGCAACAAGTTTGCTTCTCTTTTCATTGTCATCATCACCTACTCAGTTTCAAGTAAACAATCGCACAGAATGATTTATGTAGATGATAAAATAATTATAATGTCACTATTGTCAATCGAATAAAGATGAACCTCTGATGTTTTAAAAAACAAGACAACCCTATATTAATTGCAAAACCAATATGCTAGTTACTAGCCTTTTTCCCAACACTCTTCCTTAGCCTTTTGACCGGCAGAGATGACAACCTCAAAAGGAAGTGGTGCTAATGATGACCAGTATTCATACTTTGAAACTGCTACATCTGCACAGATCCCTACAGAGATAAAAGATATTTACATGAAACTGCAAGTTAGATATGATCAATGAATTGAATATCATCTGCGTTACAATAAAAATCAAGGGTATGCATAAATTACAATGAACTGATATAGTGTTTATTGCCAGTAATCGAATCGGTAATTGGGTAAGGTCAAAGTCTAATTAGTTCCGGAAAAGATAACTCTCAGAGCTCTAATAGAATATTAATTGCTCATGTTGAAAATAATATACAGAGAAAGGTAAAGACTGGACTGGTTGTATCATACATTTGGTTATTGTCTCGTGATTCATGAATAATAAGTTAATCCAACAAGCATTTGCAACTAGAAGAATTTCATTTTCTTTGATGAATTAGAAATATGATGTTTCCAGTAGATACCATATTTTGCAGCCAAGCCCCAGTAACGAGCGAGCCAACACCTCTTAAGAACAACTTCTTCCTGAAAATAAAAGGATATAGTAAATATTTGATTTAAATAATCACAAATTAGCTCCTGCAACTAAGTACAAACCATCTCTTTCTGAGTCAATATCATTCTTTGCGTCATTGAGCGAAGTGCTTGCACTTCAGAATCAGCTCCACGAAGTTGTAGTAAAACAGCAGCAGTGTCATCTTTTGTGTTCTGAATCAAGCAAGACATTAAGGCATAAAACAGACTGCATCGCAGGACTAAAAAATATAACTATTTTATAAATTTATACAAAAGACAACATGACATGGGATCATGTAAGGACATACTCACCTCCAGTTCAGATTGAAGAGCAGCAATTTCCTTATCTACCTCAGCTTTATTTTTTTTTGCATCCTTCAGTGCAGCCTGTGGAAGAGAAAAATGTTTTGTTTTGAATTTTTCCATAGAAGGAAAACAAAATAAAAAAAGCACACCTTCCCCTAAGTGTTCAAACTTCCAAATCGTAAATCCACACTTGTAAATCCACTTTCTTATGATCTCAGGATAGACCTAAACTTTTCTAATACATACATGGCAGGAATTCAGTTTAATTTAAGCCTCGCCCCAGTCAATTTACATAACAGAACATAGAGTTTGATTCATTACCTCTCTCTGACGCAATGCAGCTTCCTTTCTGCAGATGGTAAAAATAGATGTTATAAAAGAAACATTACATAGTTAAGAAGGAGCACATATTAAGGTGGTTGGCATGCACAACTTACCTGCTCAACAGTTTAGCTTCCAAGGATACACCTTCCCCAAGAGCAGAAACCTAAAATATCACATAAATTGGCAAAGTTAGCACGGAAGATTTGCAGCAATTAATATTCTGTTAGAAATGACCATAAAAAAAAAGGTACCAGTACACTAATACACACAGAGCTTACAACATGTTTAAAAAAATCATTTACCTGTTTCTCAAGCTCCCTGACTCTGGCCTCTGCTTCCTCACATCTCTCTTCCTCAAGTCTGAGCTGCGCGGCAAATAATGGAATTATTTTACTCATATAAGTGACATGATATATACATTTATAAAAATTATTAAATGGAGAAGAAAACATGGCACCTTGTTAAGGATATTGTCATTCTCTTCTTGTAGCATATCAAGCTGCAGGAATTAACGCCACGTTAACAATAATAGTGAAATAGGAAAAAGAAGAAATAATTTCATAACTTTGAAAGACAAATGCCTACTGCTTGTATGTTTAATTAATGCATAAAAAACTTGAAGTGCAAATATCATACTTCATCACGTAGGACAGAAGCCTCACGTTGATCCCCATTATCTTTCAAGTTGAAGTTTCTGCCATTCATGAATTATACATTTATCTCAATTTCATACAAAAATGGATATTTAAAAGCAAATGCACCAAAAATAACTTATTAATTGGTTTGTTTTCTACCTTTTGTCTCTGTGAAGATTTTTTGGAGGATCAATTGGCGGTAAAGAAACTGCAGTCCTCAGTGGCAGCGGCTTATTTTGCGGCACAGGTGGCGCAGCAGCCGCACAAAGAGACATCGACGGCCGTCCAGCTGATGTTGATCGGACGGACGTCGGTTCATCAACTAAGTTCCTACCTAACTAAACATAATTGTAATACAATCATCAATTAACTTGAATTTACTTTAAAAAAAAAAAAGTAACACGTTGTAATCATATAATTACCGCAGGGGAAGGAGATCTATTGATCCTCGAAGAAGTAACGGCCGGTTTAGTACTTGCAGCACTAGCATTACCAGCATTTGAAGCACCGTTAACGTTTCTCGAACGTGACAGCGCCAGAGGAGGAGGAGCACTGTAACGAAAACCGAGATCGTCGTCATCGTCTTCATCGTCGTCGGCCGTCTGAGAAGCCATGACCTGAGCGAGCCGCTGAGCGGCGGCTTTAGCAGCGACATTTTGGTTCCGCTTGACAGTAGACAGACCGGAGGAGGATGAGGATCGAGCGTGGTGGTGACGCGCCGGGGACATAGCGGGAGATGAGGTGACGCCGGACTCGCTGCTCCATTGGCGCGCGTAAACCGGACTCTCGGTTCGGTTCGGGTCCATTTTATGGAAATGTAAGCAAGAGAGAGAGTTAGTGAAGCCTAGAAAGATTGATATGCTGAGGCAGTGCCAGTGCGTGAGTGTGAGCTAGTGAAGGCGTAGACGCTAGATCTTCGTGTAAATGAAGAGTAAGACACAAGTCACTGATTTTCTATGCAGTGTTGGAGAGACAGCCGGAGATTCTTTCACTCTTGTGTGTAGTTTCATTAAAACCAATCTTTTTTTTATGGTATTTATCCATTTTAAAATGGACTACGAAATATAGTTTTGAATATATATTTTTTTCTAGTAGATTTTAATATACCAATAAATTAAAAAAAATATAATCCTTAACAAAATTTATGTTTTTGTATTTTTCAGCGACAGTTTCACTTTAACATCAACAAAATGAGAATATTCTTGCGAAAAAAAATTATATATATATATATATATATATATATTAAAAACTATCCTATTTGAATGAAGGAAGATCATTTTTTATTAATTAAAATTCATTAAATTTATTTTTTTAAAATTCACCCAGAAATGACCCTCAAGTGATATAATTAATATCTTTTCGGCAATTATAACGTGTAATTAAGCTCCTTCAATTCACTTAAGAGGGACCTAGAGAAATTTAAGCCTTATTTGGTAGGTTTGTGTTTATGAGAAGAGGGGTCTAGGAAAAATAGCTGTATCTTAGAGTGGTTGGTTCTATAATAAACAGCGTATAATATATTTATTATTTTTATCTTCTTTTTTTCCCCTCAGTACCAACTAGAGCATCAATCGGCAAAGCTTATGTTTATATTGACCTTCAGCCGAGAGGGAGAAACTGAAAGCTACACATGATCTTCGGCAATTAAATAATAATAAGAAATTAAGATTTAAATGAATTCCTTGTGAGCACACCTAATCAATAAATAAGCTATTTATATTAAACACTAAATTAGACTACTTAAAATGAATATAGTGTTATGAAATAATTATAATTTATACTAATGTTCATTAAAGCAATATTTTATCTCCTTACAAGTAATTTTCCATCTCATATAACTTCCATTATCTCCCTAATTTGAGGGTTATTATCTCTTTTAATTATGATGTATTACTTACCACTTCATAGTTGTATCACTATAAAATGAGGTATTTTATTCCTTATTTGTATACACAAGAGATTTAATAAAATTCCTCTTTAGACATTGTGTCTCTTATTTTGCTTTCTCTCTTTTTCTTACTATATTGTTATGCTCCTAAATGATAAATTATTTAACACGTTATCAACACGAGTCTCAAGCCACTAATATCTCTCCTTTCATCTTTCACATAAAGGTATGAATTAAACTATCTTGATTTGTCTTAAATCATATACATATGGTGCTTATGTATTTCTATAATTTAAGAATAATGGATTTATAAAGTCCTGCTTTCTTTATTAATTATTACATAATATTTTATGAGAATTAGATTGCAATATTTGTCTAATGTTCCATTTATTGATATTGTTTTTGTTTGATTCTTCTTATTATAATATTCAATTGCTATTATATATTTTTCTATTCTGGAAATTCATAAAATTCATCTTGAAGTGTGAATATTATAAACAATGAAAGAAAATTAAGGATGCATACCTGAAGAATTGCACTATATATATGATGAAAATTTTCTTTCAGTATATATTCCTGAAGAAATTATTCCAAAATTATGATGTTATTCACCAACATCTTATTCGTGAAAGATTCACTATATGTTCCCGAAGGACTATACAAATATTATAAGTTCATGTATATGTTATGTAAAACTATACAAATTTCCTTCTCTATATCTCCCAGAAGGAGTTACAAAATGAATATATAAACAAGGCATATTTGCTTCCTTGAAAAATTTGAAGGAAAAATAACATAAGATATGGAAAAGTTCAGGGATTGAATTATCATGGTGATTTATTTTATTACCTTGAAGGAATGAAAATTGAATATCCAAATGGATAATTTGTTTCTTTAAAACAATTTAAAAGAGATAGACCATCAAAAGATCGAACAAAAGCTCATATATAATTTTTTTGTTTTTATATGTATATGAGGAGAAAATCATCAATAATATATATATAAAGAACATATGATATGTTTAAATATTTTATTGCTCATTTATGCTCTTGCAGTAGCAAATTGAGATTGTTTATACGTATATTGGAGCTATTGTATCTCTTTATATATGAATAAAATATTAAGCTTTTGATGTAAATAATTTGTCTCATCTTACTAGTGATAAATTTTCATTTCTTGAAGCGCATGTTTTATTTGATAATTGTGGGATTAGTGCTAAACATGTCGTGACTAAAGTTATCGACATTACAATAATCACAATTTAAATATTAATGTTTGCAATATATATATTGCATCACCTAAAGTGGAATGAATCAAAAATTGAAATAATTATTGATGAACTAGAAGTTCAATAAGTCTAGAGTTTCTTACACAGTTTGAAATGATCAAGTTGCAATGGTAAATTTACAAATAAGGCTAATGATTATGTAGCAAATTATAGAAAATTCATAATAATTTTTATCAAAGAGCTTGAAGATTCTCTTGAGTATTGATTCTTGTTTAAATCAAGTGAAGGTGAATTTATATAAACAATTTATTACATGTTGTGATTCACTATTATTTATGGTTAAATATTTTGTCATATATTTTATAAAAAAGTCATTCCATCACGAGGGGGAGAAAAGCTATACATGATGGATGATTTTGATTTTATGATAATAGTATGTATCACCATATATATCATCTTATATTTATATAAATTAGTTTGAACTTGAAGTTCAAAATGATTATTATACAATGTGCATTGTTGATCAATTATTCAATGAATTTATTAATATGTGAAAGTGAAAAATTACAAACAAAATATGATTGTGGGTTGATATATATGATGTCCTTGAAGGACGAAATGATGAGACAAATAAATATATGAATGCCTGAAGCATGTGATAGATCAATTGATGCAAAAATTTAATTTCAGGAAATTGAAATGAAATAATTTGGTACTCCTGAAGAGATCATGTTTGCATGTAAAGAAAAATATTTTATATATATTAGATTATTGAATATATTGTCCTTGGAGAGGCATAATGTACCAACTAGAAAATGAATCTTAAATACCATTAAAGAGGTAAATAGTAAGAAATAAAGAGATTCAAATTACTCTATAAAATACACGCGTGCACATTAAAAAATAAAGATTTTTTGCCCTTCTAGAGGCATATGTACTAGAAGCTTCGAAAGATCTCATTGGGCATATATATTGAAAATGAGAAATATTTAATTAATGTTGGTACTTGGTGCAAGAGGAAAAAAATTGAAATTGACATAAGATTGTTGTCAATAAAATTTTAGTTGTGATGATAAAATTTTCAGGATCCTGAATCACAAAATATCAAGATCATCAAATTATATAGTTGGCAAAAATTGTAAAATATTTGGACTTGTAGTCCATACGCTAAAGGACATAAAATTGATTAGCAAAATTAAAAGAATGTTGGACTTGCAATCCATACGCCTGAAGTTGTAAAATTTATTAATAACATGTAAATCTAAACTATAGTGTGTTTAAATTAAAGTAAAAGAATCTATGCACTTATCCTTCAAGGATAAAATGCTTAAAACAAGCACTTGAAGTACTAAATCAAAAAGCTTGCACCTTATATATTCTGGATAAAGCTATAATTATACTTGTGTATATTATAGTAATCTAGACTTATCAAAGGATAATCACTAGAGCGGAAAATTATTATAAAGTGGCAAATGTCATTATCCATTTTGCTTTGTGATTTTATTGAAGCTAGAAATTAAATTTGCAATCTTTGCAAAATGTGTTGATGATTTCATCATGAAAAGACTCCTGAAGAGCTTATGAATTTATTTCTTTTAAGAATAAAATTCAATATCAAAGATCTTAAAATAAAAGAATTCCTTTCAATTTATGAATTGAAATTTATCAAGTAGAATACTGATATTTTTGAAATACCAGAAGTATTTCATATTCAAAATTGTTTCATTTTAATTTGTTGTATATGTCTTGGTCTCATAGAACCATTTTTTTTATTCCAACTTGTGCCTACAAAGGCATTGGAAAATTGCATAATTGCAAATTGAAATATGTTCTGCATAAACTTGAAAATATCAAAATAAAATGAAAAACATATCATATATTTTCCTTGATATGGATGCTAAAGTTTGGTTTATTTAAGAAGATCAACAAAATTATGAAGATATATGCATGACAATATTCTTCAAATTCAAGATGATGATATCTATTATATGCTTTCAAGCTTTCAAAGGATGGTATTGATTATGTAGATTATTTCACCAAAGTATTACTAGTTACAACATATTATGATTAATCTTTGAAGCATCCATGTCATTTTGAGGGGAGCATATTTAAAAAGGGAAAATATTGATATGGAGGACTACATGCAATGTACTCATTTTCCTTCACTAAGCTTTTGTTTCATTGGGTTTTTTTTAATAAGGTTTTAATGAGACAGTTTGCACCTCCTTAAGAACAAATGAATAGTATACTTTTTTTCTTTCGCTAGTCTTTTTTTCATAGGGTTTTTACTAGCAAAGGTTTTAATGAAATATATTCTTTGTAGGATGAACATTCAAGGGGGAGTATTATGAAATAATTATAATTTATGTGGATGTTCATTAAAGCAACATTTTATCTTCTCACAAGCAACTTTTCATCGCTTATAACTCTCATTATCTCCCTAATTTGAGGATTATTATCTCTTATAATTATGATGTATTACTTACCACTTTATGGTTGTATCACTATAAAATGAGGCATTTTACTCCTTATTTGTTATACAAGAGATTGAATAAAATTCCTCTCTAGACATTGTGTCTCTATTTTGCTTTCTCTCTTTTTCTTACTATATTATTATGCTCCAAAATGATAAATTATTTAACATATAGGTTAATTAACAAGTGCGCATAAGCAATAAATAATAAGAATTGCGTGCAGAACAAAACTTAAGAAATGCAAAAGGCGTTTCTTAATCTTGATACTACACGAGTTTTGTTCCTCTTCTTCTTGTGATCACGATCGAACTTCATAATTCAACAGACGACTCTTCAAATTCTTGTTCTCATCCATCAGCCTGCTGATTTGAGACTGAATTTCTTTAATCACTTGTTTCTTCTCATCAAGAATAATATTCGAGGACGTCAACTCTAATTATATTGATAACGGAACAGACTGCTTCCACTCAATTATATGTAATAATTGAAAAATGACTATTAATATTATAGGGGCTTGCACTACTGTCCTCCCAATTTAGAGGGCAGTAATCCAACCACTCGGCCGGCCGAGTGGCTTACGTTGGTTTAGAGTTTAGACAACCAGAAAGACTCCCGTTGCATCGTGGATGCATTGATGGCGTCCCCTTTAACAATGCCCCAAAATGAAAATTAAAAACAAAGGCCCGTCTGACGAGACCCTGCGGCCGACACATCTTTCAGCTTTTTGTCCAAATGCTAAGAATACCTTCGTCAATTTCAATGACTGTAATTAACGGAGTTAATTTGCGACCGATTTTCCCTTTGTTCTAATTTTTGATATTGTGAAATCAAGACAAATTTCTGTTTCACAATAAAAACAAATTAAACAAACTTTCCTTTTCCCATGAGGGGAAAAATCAAAATGCTCACAACGTAAAGCTTTTTAGATCAACTGCTAACAGTTAATGAAAGGTTAGATCGAAATCCTTATCCTAACCGATAATTCAAACAGTTCATGTCCTTTTCAGGTCAATTATCCTTGCAGCGTCTCACAATTCTTTCAAAGGAACCTCGGGTTCTCACGTTCTGATTTTTAAGACCACCTTTTACAACTTGGCTGACGCATATTTAGCTACCATCCGTGTTTACAATCACACGTGAATTTAATTGGCATGGGCAAGTAACTTGCTCCACATATGAAACGACTCAGAGACCTCGCAATTCACTCTCCGCTCCTCTTGTGAAACTTGGCATTTAATGCGATGCAAGATTTTAAGACTTGCAAGGCATATTCTTTTTAGGCCAGAGCCAGTTCTAAAGTGATTTAAATACTCCCATCCAGCTTATTGGTAATGGAAGTGACAACGCAACAGCTGGCTATAACGGGTGGTAGATCAATGGGTCATGAAATTGAAAGCCAATCAACCTCCGTTCTAACCTAAACCCACCCAACCCCACCTGATATTTCCTTTCCCAGCTTTAATGCGCTCTTGATTTAATCTGTTATCAGATCTCAATTTTTATCAGAAAAAGTTTATTAATGCCTGTTTATGGTTTAATCGCAAAATCTTGTTCATTTGCCCTTCGATAAAGCAAAGCCGACGCTTCCACCCTGTACATAAGTACTATGAAGAGTAAGAAAAGGAGAGAGATTTCAAAACCATCCAAATATAAATCATCAAAAGAGTAAAAAGAATGAAAACTATCGCACCAGCCAGGATGAACAACAAATCTTCCCGTGGACAGAGCCCAATTCACCTGTTCAAACCATTCAATATCATAAAATTAAAAATATAAAAATAAAAATTCACCTTCCCCCAAAAAATTTTAAGACCTTATATTAAGAAGACATTTCCTATTCTATCAGTACATGCTCCATATGGCAAAGACAGTTTACTAGGTTATGTTTGTGTGAAAATGCTCCATCATATGATAAGTTGCTAAGAATTTATTTCATCAGACAATCTGATTTATAAGAAGTCCTAATACAGTACCGGTTAGGAAAGCAGAGGAAAAATCACCAGAAGTACCTTATCAGTACCAAGGGAATTGGCAACTACATGAGTAACCTGATCGTCTATATGTTTTGTGCATACAGCACCAAATTGTTCAGCCGTCTGCCACAATGGATGTAGATGAGGATTGGCTTCACCGACTGGAAACACCCGACTAAATACTACACGACAACCAGCCAAAATCTTTTTTTGCTCAGCAGCTAGGATATTTCTAACATCCACATCATCTAAAGATTGATGGGAGAAAAATATTTTGTGTAATCTCTCAATAACCTAAACAAAGGGAGAAAAAAAAAACAATGGATCATGAGCATGGGGAAAACTATTTCTAGACTATTGAGACTAATGCAACTGCTGCCTCACCCCCAAAGAAGATGCCAAAGTCCCATCTTCTGGTCTCTCATCGTGGTCAATCTCAAGAAGAGAAGGACCTAGAAGTCCAAACTGCCGCCTACTACAAGGAAAATAAGTGTACCTGCAACATGCATAAATAGATGGAAATGGGAATCCAAGAAGATTCAGTGAACTGAACTTAAACAGAATGCAGGTGGTTGGACTTAAAAGAATAGCTACCTTTCTACAACTATCAGGTTCAGTTTGTTATGCGGCCATACCCTAACAGAATCATCTATAATCACAACAGCTGATTCCATACCCAGAACTCCTTCCAAATCCTTACTCTTTGGAACCCTCTCATCACCGTCAAAGGGATCTCCATCGTCACCCCTAGAGATAACTCGTCCAGCAAACAATACCCCTTTAGGATCAAGCACCTTTGCCATCTCTGTAGCATAAAGCTTGTTCCCCATTGTGTAAAGATGCATCTCAAATAGCTTACTAGCTCTCTCCAAAAAAGTCCAGATCCCTGGCCTCAATTTAGTCCACATTCCCATATGGGGAAAGCGGAACAGATGTCTCTGTGGTTTTTCGCGATCCTGCTCCTCTTTCTTTCTCAATATCTCATCATGTACTGGATCTACTTCATGAAACTGAACAGAAGTATAATCAAGAAATTGAATAAACACTCTCTTCCAAATATTAGCCACAAAACATTGGATAAGAACATGAGAAGCACTTTTTCATAGTACAGAAACTTACCTTAGCTGAATTTAGAAGTGTGTGATCGAGATCCAAGACAAGGCAGAGCTTGCGTGCAGAAAACATTTTCTTCTGCTCTTCTAATCTTCTTGTCCTCTCTTTTTGAATAGCAGCCTTTTGCTGGTCATCATATCCTTCAAAAAGATGCTCAACATCTCCCCAAGTGTTCTGGGGAAGAGCACCAACAGGACCTGCTTCAGGACCTGAACCAGTTCCAGTCCGCTTGTCATCATGATTTGTAACTACAGCTTTCATGTCCGCTCCTGATTTAATCTGTCCAGGTTGAATTGGAGGATTCTGAGAAACCATAGGTTCACTGGTTAATGGTTGGGAAACAGACATGAAGTCAGCAATATCTTTCAAATTCTTGGTGAATTGCCGGGTAATATCAGGTTGCAGAACTGATTGAGAAAGCACAGGCTTTGCTTCTGCTGCAACCAGTTGCTTTTGGAAATTCAAATTTTCTTTACTTCCCTGGGTACATGGAGCAGAAGGTCCATCAGTTTTGACCTCAGGTCCCAAGCTCCCACTCCTTTGAAGTGCATTTCCATGGAGAACTCGTCGAGGGTCACGGGGTTTCATGCGGACTTTTCCCAAGTCATCCTAGAAGGACAAGAATTTAATCCACAGACACAAAAATTACTAGAAGAAAACCAAAAGATGCTTAGAAAACAGAGGGTGTTGCTCAAAGCAGGAAAAAAAAGAGAGTAATATTGCAATACTCTTTGGACTATATCAAATATGAATTATATCTGCGTTATCAAAATAATACATAGCTAGATGCTCACCATTGGTTTTGGCAAAATCCCTGAGGGTGTCGAGGACGTAACATTTACTGGGGGAATTGAACTCGGAACAGGAGGGTGCATGGTGTTCATTGAAGAATCATTAGACTTCTGTTGGGCTTCTGCTGTCAATTGCTGTTGTTGTCCCATCTTAAGTATGTTTAGCAACATGGTTGGATTCACTGCAATATCTTTCAATAAAGCAGGCAATGAAACTGTGGTACTGGGTTTTGTCACTGATGCTGGCTCATTTCCACTAACCACCACATTGGGTGTACCACTAGTAATTGGACAGGTAGCTCCATTATCCAATTTCCTGGAATTGCATTCAGCAGAGTCTACCAACAGATTTCTGTTCATAATCTGAGGTTCAAACATATCAGTGTCCTCCAACCAGCCACCACTCCCAGATATATTTTTCTCATCCCTTACAACCCCTGAATTCTCGAATCCATTCCTTTGCCTTTTGAGTGCAGGGCCATCCAAAACAGGTTCCTCCACAGTTTTTTGCTTTCTTGAACTCATTACTCTGCCCACAGGTTCCACTTTCGGAGCATTATGCACAATGGGTGCTGGCTGGTGATTGAGATCCAAAGCATTAGAGCTGGCAAACCGAAGCCTAGGGTCTCTACTTTTTATCGGTGCTTTCACAACTGGATTAGGTTTCACTACTGGATTATACCCAGAACTACCAGGTGCAGAGTTGTTAGCAGTAGTCAGTGCTTGCACACTGGAAATATCCATTGGTTGAGAAATATCCATGGGTTGAGAAGAAACAGGTTGTTGTCCCAAAGTTGGCATATTTACAGGTTTTGGTTGATCAACGGCGGTAGAGCTAGAAATCTCCCCACCAGTGTCACCACCCACATCGCCAGACTCTTCAGAAGGGGTTGGACTTGGGAGTTCAGTATTCATAAAAAATGAATTACGACCAAATTTTTGTTGATAGGAAGAAAAAGCTCTCAGGGCATCAGTTTCATAATGAGGAGTTTTATGAACTTCGGCGTCATGGGACACCTTTGCTGCTGCTGACCATGATTTAACCATACCATCTCCAGCAACCAATGCTCTCTGCACAGGTATGCAAGGTGTTGTTTCCCGTGTGGGTGATGGAAGGCTGTCCACATCATGGACCTTGTGAGGGTCAAGCAATGTGAGCAAAACTCCTCTACTTCTATAACCATATGCCCCTGGTTTTGAAGTTTCCAATGGCTTATTTTGCATCAAAGAATCAACAGGTAAAGGAACCTTATCTTTAAAATTTAAATCATTAACAACATTTTCAGCTACAATATTTGAATCCTTCCCATTCACCCCGTTTATGGCCTGCATGTCTTTCTCTTTATCATTGGCTCTAGTAACCAGAGAGAATACCATGACTTCCATCTGTTAAGACAACATATTTAAGTTTTCATAACCAGAAAACAATCTTCACCATAAGCTAACAGCTGAAAAACATAAATAAGAATTCTCTGAACTAGTGCAGTAAAAACCACACCTCTTTTATCTGGTCAGAGGAAAAAAGAGGAGGCTCATGGCTCTTTATTAGAGAAAGTAACCTGTACCAAGAATGCAACAAAAGAGATAAACTAAACAATCTGATGGAAAATAAAGAACATTACAAGAAGAAAACAGTGAGCATGGTAAAATTAAAACCTTGACAAAATCCCTTTATTCTGCTCTTTCAAAACATGATTCATGGAGCAGAATACCTGCAAACAAACAAACAGGCATTGTAAATGAATCAATAATTTAAACCCATTATGCCAAAGCATAGCTTTCAAATTTCAGCGCCTTACAGAATGGACCGACTGAACAGCTGAAAATGCAAGTTGAATGAGAGCATTCTTTGTGGGAACATTATTTTCATTAACCACTTCCCGCAAGCTCTCCAAAGTGAACTCAAGTTTTGCACAAACTCCTTCAAATGATCTACAATACACCCAAAAAATAAAAGAATCAATAGCAATTCTAACATCCTAAACTTTTCTCAAAAAGAACAATCAAACGACTCCACTCACATATCCCCATTCACCACACTCTCCAATGCTTCCCGAATCGAGTCCACATTAATCAATTTCATTTCTTCATTCACTCGTTCACTAACTTTCTCATTGGACTCCGATTCCAAATCCAATTCAATCTCACCTTCCTCCAACTCACCTTCCTCTTTCTCAATCTCATCACCACTATCATCAGTCACAACTTTCTCCACTATCTTCTTATCATCTTTACCAGCAGCAGCGCCGCTATTAACAGATGCCACGGATGATGCTGGTGATGATCGCTTGGACACGTCATCCTGTTCAGCCTCCCTAACAAAAATCTCATTCAGAGGTTTATTCTGTACCGCTTGCGCCCAAGCAAGATTATGCAAACCCGGCCCGTATCCGCGACAAATGGTCGGATATTTATTATACAGATCTCGCATCGTCCAAACCCTAGCTGCTGCCTCACCACCACCAACTTTAATCGGTTTCGTTTCTTTAACAACCTTAACAACTTCTTCTTGTTTAATTTTAAAATCCTCTTCACTGATCTCCTCAACCGACGCCGTATCAGAAATTTCACCTTCCTCTACATCCTTTCCCATCGTCGCAAACTCAGTTTCAATTTCTTTTCTTTTTAAATAATTACTCAACAACTCCTCCACCACAACAAACATATAAACAACAATCAATACAAATTCAAACCAACAAAATTGGCTTATAAGAGTTGAATCTTTTTCCGTTTTGACTAAGATTTGCGATATTTGACCAAGTGTTTTTAAGAAAAGAAATCTCAGTTAAATCTCAATTTTTCTTGATTCTCAGATTCAGATCTAATGCATAGATCTATTTGTGTAACAGTTCATTTACAAATTACACGGCACAAGCAAAGATTATTCTCTATCTCCAGAAAATAAATAAACGGACGAGAAACAAAAAAAATAAACACAACACCAACACAAACTCGTTGGTTAGAGGATGACTTGATTAGGAGGCGAATGAGAAATTTCCTTTTTATAGGGGAGGGATGCATCTAGTACAATTTTGGTGGATTTTGAATCTTGGCCGTACACGTCAGCGATACGTGAATGGAAGTAATTTATTTTATTTGGTGAGCGTATGTAACGTGTGATGTAGAAGTGTTGTAGTGGTGGAAGAGTAATGCTGTAATGCTGAGTGATGAGTTGATGTGCCGTTGATCTGGGTTCGGATTCTCTCATTCCCGAATCAGGGGCCGTACGATTTTTACATTTTTGTCGGACAAAGGAAGGAATAAATAGATTGAAACAATCTTGAAATTGAATTTTAATATTTGAAAAACAAAAAAAAAATCTAAAAAATATGTATCACAGATTAGGTAGGGGTTTACACTTTTTAAATTCTAAAAAAATTCTTTTTTATAATATACTTACAAATATACTAAATTCACAAAACTGTAATATAAAGTTTACATTCCAATTAATATAGCATATAAGGTGAAATTGCATATTGATTTATAAGTGTCATCATATGTCATATTAGTTAGAATAAAAATTTTGTACCATAATTTCGAATGTGTACTATCACTCATTACTTTCAACTATTTTGTATAATTTTCTTAGAGATACTTTTTTTTAAAATGTTGTAAATTGTTAAAATTATTATTTAAAAAAAAAAGAGAGAAAATGAAATGAAATGTAAACAAGGATTAGGATTTAGGAATGCCAATCTATTCATCTATTAGTTTATGCTCTGGTTTACTTTATCAAAAGCACAATTTAATTTACAATACCATAAATATCAACTTGTAAGAGATTTTGTGGCAGAGGCATGTGCAGTTAAGCATTTAATGCTCAATGACTTCGCTTTTCAATTAAGTTTAAAGGATTCTCTTGCATTTGAAGTCCAACAAGGGAGGAAATTAAATGATTAAATTGTCCATAATTTGTACGGTAATTCATGTTTTTATGCGTGCCAACTGCCAACACAAAACAAAACCAAGACAGCTGCAGAATCTTTGCACCAAAATGGCTAACGCAAAGCTTGGACAACAAGATATGCTAATACTCAAAAGTTCAATTAAGCGGACGGATTAATAATATAAAGTGCAATTAGGCACCTTCATGGCAGCCTCTTTAAGGGAAAGTACCAAGGTTTCAGACTTTCCAAGTTTCCTCTCATTAACTTAACAGTGACAATTCCTTGGACTTCAAAATTCTCTTCTATTAAATGCGGATTTGTACATGATTGTTAGCAGCAATTCAGCGTCCGCGCTAAACAGTAATAAGGATAAAATTACTTTCAAATTGCGTGATGTAATCCAAATTAAAGCAACCATGTGCAATTGATGAGTCCCCTCAGTTTGAAACAAAAATGGTTAAAGTTGATACAGGTGCATTAACGGTCCAATTCTGAAACCAAAGCAGCAGTCATATTTCAAATCAATGAATGAATCTCAACCATCAAACAAAAGAAAATCAAAATGGGCCAACTGCTCAGCCAGATTTCAGCTCAGTTTTTTAATACCTCTACCCTCTTGCCAACTGGGGCTTTAATTAAGCTGCCTTCTTTTCGACAAGCTTCTCTATTAAATCAGCTGCCTCTTGGACCGTTGTGATGTTCTGGGAGCTCTCCTCTTCTACACTAATCCCAAATTCTTCTTCTAAGCTCATCACTATTTCCACCTGCATTTTATAGTATTAGCTTAGCAACTCTATCATCATATTAAGATTCTATTGTCAAATCAAATTTAACCAAACATTGAGCAGCAAAGTGAGACGCACTGTATCAAGTGAATCAGCACCAAGGGCAGAGAATTTTGATTCTGAGGTGAGCTCTGTCTCAGCAGGCAATGCAAGTTGCTTCCTTACTATCTCACAGACTTTCTGCACAGTTTCGGGCTTGGCCTGCCAGAAAAGTACACAAGCATTGTCAACAGAAATACGAATGTATCTCTTCATTGTGTTACTATATTCAATTAAACAAGAATTGGAGACATTGGAGGCAGTGCAAGGAAAAGGGGAGAAATTGTGTACAGAGCAGGAGACACGGAAGCGATTCATTTGCAAAGAAGGAAAGCTGTTCTTTCTCCAACCACCTGTAATCATCTTCAGATTTGATGTCCTTTCAGCTAACTGCACAAAAGCATTTTAGCAATTTAGCATCCAGGAAAAAGAAAAAGAAATTATTAAGTTTATTGTAAGTTGTCTATACACTGATAGACTCCACCACTAGGCTGGCAGGTTACACTTAGCAATTCAATTTGGAAATGCAAGCTTAAGATATGATGTGCATTTTCATCATTTATAATGACTTTGTCCTCAACTACAAAATCAAACTGTCTTCAAGTTTTTACATTTCATTTTGGTTCCTCCAAAGATGAAACATTAGATAGTCGGTCGGAATCAATGTCTGCTACACAATGATTTCTAAGCATATAACATGTCCTTTATGGAAGACTTTGAAGCATGAATCTTGCAATGCACATAATTAAAGCATAAGAGGGCATGCCTTCAATTCCGTGGATTCTTGAGTTAATGACCAAGATCAGTTCTAAACTTCTAATATTTATATCCCTGCATAGAATTTTAATTATACAATTCGATGCCGGTTCATAATATACTGTCTTTCATCTAATATAATATTTAACCCTGCATCTCTTCGCTAACGCTAAAGCTGGTCATGAATCACTATTTTTCATCTAAACTGCAGAGTACTGTAATTCAATACCCCATACGACAAATTGTGGACAAAATTTCGTGATTATAGCGTAAGTTGAAACCGTATCATCCAGGACCTGAAATTATCTCTTATTTTGCAAATTTCTCAACTCCTTCGGAAATCAGAATGCTCCACATATATCTAACCTCACATACAGCCAAAATATTTTCTAAATACAGATGGCTCAAAATCCGAACAGTCATAATGAACAACATCAAGAATCGGACTTTAGTAAATGAAATCAGATAAAGAACCCACTAGCAAGAGAAGTATATGCAATTTCTATCGTAATAATGTCCTAGCGAACAAACAATACCCACAAAGCGAAAGTGCAAATATACGTGCAAAGTAAAAATGAGCTAATTACCACATTATTGCTGAGTGAGGGCTTCAGTGAAGGAGCAAAGGTAACAGAAGTAATAGCAGAGAAAGTTGCCATTGGAAGAGAAGAAGAGAGAGAATGGATAACAGAGAAGGTGTAAATTGCAAGTAGTTTGTGACCCAGAAAACACAAGTAGCTATCTAGCTGTTCATATGCAGCTAACTCGCTTGCTTTATCCGCTTGTTGGCGTAGGTCCTCTTAACTCTTTGAATTGTTGGCTTTGGAATCTTCTTGTAAGCAGGGCAGGACAAATGAAAATCTTAACGAGTGAGAGGCTGCCACACATTCACTGTGAATCACGGTCAAGTTTATCTAGCTTGCATGTAAAGTAAAATACGTTAGGTTTCAACTGAAATTTAGCCCATTTTCTGTATTGAACCCTCAAAATTTTTAACTTTTATAACGTAGCTTCTTTAAATTACTATTCTCCATTACAGCCCCATTGAGCCAAAATCCAATTATATATCAGTTATGTAATTTCAATAGTTATGCAAATCAATATGTAAATGTGATTACCATAAGATATTGCATGTTGCATGTAACCTTCAAATACATTGAGATAACTTTAACAATAATATAAAAAACTTAATAACATTTCTTTTAGTGGAAAAAAAATAGGTACGACATATGATAATGAGTTGTAGAGAGAGAAGGTAAGTTCCATTTCCTAGTAAGTAGCGGGTCAAAAAAGGAAAAGGAAAACCGTACAACCCTATAAATACAATCCTGTAACAGCAGTCAGCAGCAACACGACCTAATATAGTATTAGCATTTTCCATAATTAATTAACTATAAAGCCAAGCAAACTGAAGCATGCACGTAAAAAAAGATCAAAATAGAAAAGGCATGCATGATGCATTCACCAACAATGGCTTCATCGGCTATTTCATTCAACATCAACATCATCCTTTCAACAATAATAAAAATGTCGTCTGTTCTCCTTCTTCCTCCTTGTGCATTATCGGTTTCGGTACCCAGATGTCCAATTGAAGCAATATACCAGTTTGGAGATTCAATCTCCGATACCGGTAACCAGATTCGCTACAATCCTGTTTTAGATTATGCTGCCCGTCTTCCCTACGGTCAAACTTACTTCCACAACAAGCCAACCGGTCGCTGGTCCGATGGCCTTCTCATGATCGATTACATTGGTTAGTGCTAACTAATTTACATAAGAGAATAAAGACTACCCTAGCTCTCATTGTAATTAATTTTCTCATTCATTTTATTAATTAACATGTATATATTTATATATATCTTATGTGCATGAATATTTTTATTTTATTTGCAGCTATGCATCTTAAACTTCCGCTTCTAAATCCTTATCTGGACAAAAACGCTTCGTTTAACAACGGAGTCAACTTTGCTGTAGCTGCAAGTACAGCACTGGATGATGGGTTCTTCGCGGCAAGGAATATTCCAATGAAATGGGCCAAGACCAATGCTCCTCTAAGCGTTCAGCTAAATTGGTTCAAAACTTATCTCAATTCATCAGTTTGCCAGTCAAACACAGGTCGTTTTTTGTTTATTGTTTTAATTTGACACCGTAAGCACTTAGCAATTAACTCATTAATGTAAATTGGACTTGGCAATATTAATCATCAAATTAACTCATTAATGTAAATTGGACTTCTTTGATAGACTGTGCCAGAGAGCTTAGAAGGTCTATTGTCATATTGGAGACCGGTGGCAATGACTACAGTTATGCTTTGTTCCAAGGAAAATCTATCCAAGAAGTTCAAACTTATATCCCAGATGTTGTCGGAGCCATTGTTAACGCTGTTCGAGTACGTACATTTTCAATTCGGATTATGGAATATCAGATCAGGATTTTCTTCTCATATGATTTCTTTTCTTTCTTTTGATACGCACAGGAAGTGATTCGTCTCGGTGCAATCCGAGTAGTTGTTACAGGAGCTTTACCAGAAGGATGCTCTCCAATTTTTTTGACAGTATTTCCAAACAGTGATCCAAAAGCTTACGATAAAAAGGGGTGTTTGAGAGATTTAAATGAGTTTCAAACGTCTCATAACAATAACCTTCAAGGAGCTCTAGCTAAGCTCCGGCTGGAATTTCCTCGTGCCGACATATTATATGCAGATTACTATGCCGCCTTCCAATCAGTTCTTAGCCGTGCTGAATCTTTGGGTGAGCCTTCAATGCAAAATTCAACTATAATTTTAGTCAATATATATCTGCCGATCTCTTGACAAGTTTATTTCAAACTCTTTGCTCAGGATTTGACCCAAGATCGACTCTGAAAGCTTGCTGCGGAACAGGGGGGTTATACAACTTTGACAAGAACTTGAGCAAGGTTTGTGGAGCACCAGGGGTGCCTGTTTGTCCTAATCCAGATCAACACATAAGCTGGGATGGCACTCATCTGACACAGAATGCTAACCGCCATATGTCGGAGCTCCTAATTAATGATACTCTATCGAGAATTCGATGTACACAGTAGAGATTGATCATTTTAAGTTCTAAACAAGTTCTATAGATTCAAAGAAATTAATACAATCACAGCTACTACCAAGTCTTATTCCAAATATAGTTTTGAAACTTGCAAACATGTCTAGAAGTAACTGCCCGAACTAGTAATCAAACTGGATATATTTGTTCGAAAGTAAGTTTCTCTCTTAATCTAAAGGCCATTCAAAAGCTACATGACATTACCAGGATAGTAGGTCTCTAGTATTATGATATAGGAGAATTTTTTTTTTCCCTATATATTTTCCATCTAGCTTTTGTTTGGAGGGTAAACAGTGTCAAAGACAACCCTTCCATAAACATGTCGTACTTCCTGCAAGCATCCCAGAGCCAATGATTCATAGTCAATTTCTCTATCTTGCTTCGGTACAAATCCACTCTCCATGCCTCTTCTAATGCATTCAAATATCTTGTAAACTTGTTGCGATGTCTCTGGTGGGATAAAAACCTGAAGATTTAAACAAAACAATCACGACACATTAAAACTTCCAAGAAGATGAAAAGGCTTGGTTAAAATGATGAGCCCTTACTAAATCCGAGAATGGTGCTTCAGTGAATTTGATCATTGCTCAGGAAACATAAAAATCATCCATCATATCGCACAGTTGCATCTTTGACTGATGTTACAAGATCAATGACCTGATACATTGATGCACCATTTGATGATGTATTTCCCGAAGGAAGTAATTCAAGGAAGCTTTCATCATGTGGTTGGTAGTTTCTTTCTGCAATCTTAACAGCTTCCAACAAAGACCCACCACTGTGAACAGCAAGGCTAAATGCAGCAACAGCCAAGGATCTCTTGGGGCTGGTCAACTGGAGCTTTGAGGAAAGGAAGGATACTAACCCTGAAATTTAGATAATGTAACGTGTCCAACCTTGTATGATAATAACTAACATGATCGCATGTACAAATATCCACTGCATGGTACCTAACTCAATTGTTCACATCAACTTGGACTATATTAACTAGTTTTGAAGTTGATAGAGTTCTTACCATAAGCTGTTATGGCATGGCCGATCATGCACAACAAGTCGGTCAGGGTTAGCGAACAACTTCTGCAGAACAAATCAATAAGCAATCATGTTAATGTTACAGGTAGAAAGGTAGAACATTTAACATGGACTAGATTACACTAATGAGAGTAAGAGCTGAGATGATAACATTATTGACAGAAAAAGAAGAGTCGAATGCAGCCCAAGTGAGGACAACCAAAGTTGTGATGTCATTTGCGAACATACAGAAGAGGTACTAAATCAGCAAATATACGGAAATAGTTAAGCATCTGCACATACCAGAAGCATGTAGGATCTTAGAGAACCTCCAGAAGCAAAGTAAGATGCCTGTATGATACAGCTTATCAGATAATCTGCAGGAAGAAAAGTACACTAATATTTCTGACATAATATCAACACTGATCAGAAACTTCATACTTGGAAGGGAAGAAGTATCTCTAGAAGTCCAAATCTCCACAGACTCAAATGCTAGAATAAAATTAATTTCTCGGAAGATTCTTCTCTATCGCATTTAGAAACCAGGAAAAAAGGGCAAAAAAGGATGAAATTGAAGTATGAACATAAGTATAACCTTGACCAAAAAAAATACAAAAAAATAAATAAATAAATTATTGATGTTTTCAATGAATGTTGTATTACAAGATAATTCTACTTATTTTGTCTAAAACAAAGTAATTTGGTACCATGTAAAGTCTCAGCACAGACATCGATAACTCTCTTAAGGAGAGAGCTGCATCACTAGTGAAATTAAATCCTAATCGAACAGCAACTCTAACCCCACGTAACATTTGCGCTATGAATAGAATGCTGTCTACATTGGATGCCTCTCATAAGTGAGAATCAAATCGACACCATCTTAGCAAAGAGAAACTCACCACAGTCCTCCTCAAAAGAAAGTAAGGTATTATGGACCATACTTATATATCGCAATTGAAAATAGATGATAATTGCAGGCATTTAGAAGTCTGAAACCAAAATTGGAAACAGATGCAAACTTTTCTAATGTCTTTGATTTTCCCAACATAGTCATACACAATCTTTGCAAATGGAACAAACAATAATCTGCACAACGAGGGAAAAGAGTTGACAACATGTAAGAATAAATTGCATTTATGATTAATTAGCAATATACTTGAACTATGAGTAATAGCATATCGAGCAAACTTGAATGAAACCAGTACAAAGCCTAGGATACAGGCAAACTTTCAGTCATAAGTATCAAGTACATAACCCCTTAATTGTTAAGTCCATCTGTAAACAATTTCTCCTGCGAGTATCATCATGGTCTTTGCAACCTGCTGATTTCTGAAACCACCTTTGAACATCCCACCAGCCTCATCCACAGAGGTGCTAAAACTGGTAACCTAATTGATTGAAAAAGTAAAAAGAGAAACCCTTTATGTAAGTATAGAGAAAACTATTAATACACATATAGATGGATATAGATAAATAGATAGATAGATAGATAGATAGATAGATAGACAAACCTCCACAATGGCACCGTCAACAAGCACATTACATATGGGAAATCTTGTTCCAACAACTTCAGATTGATGGAATATTTTTTGTACCAGCAAATTTTCAAGGGATATTTAACAAGTAAACAGTTTTTCAACAAAAAAAATTGATCAAAATTACAATTAAAAAATCAATTCATTGTGCAACTCTTGGTATTATCCTTCAACAGAGATTCATACACTACAGTTACTAGATATTAGGAGCTCGAACAACAAATCATTTCATTTTCTGCAATATTTTTCGTCCATTAAGTCCTACATTGAATTACAAGCTGAAATTAAGCATACATAACAAATTTTTAAAAAACATGAATATAGACAGAGACAACCTCTTTAAGATCAGCTGAAGTTAGATTGTCAAAATCTTTGGGAGTTCTCTTTAAGATGAGATCTTATACACAACATCCAACAAGGTAGACCTCATATCCTATACGGGCAATAGAAATCATCATGATGTATGAAAAGAATCATGAACTTACAGGGAGCATGAGTAAAAAGTATGCATAAAAACGTATTCCTCCAATTGCTTTTCACACAAGCACCTAATTCAAAACCAAAAATACTTGTGCTTCCCACTCCCATGTGACTAAGCAACACCAACAAATTCAAAGACATGGTATATGACATCAAATCCTCAGATTTATCATCTGATAATCACAGTCAGATTATGGGATACCCAAAAACAATTACAAGAAGAGATGTATCAAGACAAACAAACAAATGACACACACATGCCTTTCTCCCCTTAGGCCATCAAGAAGGGCATGTGCTGGCGTACTAATCATTGATGAATCAATACCCAGCATCTTCTGAACTTAACTTCTCACATTTAGCTGCCTTGCTATCACCCATGATCACCTGCTTTAATTGTAATTGAAGATCAAATACAAAGCCATACCACACATAAGAAAAATAGAAAAAAAAAGTTTGATATCAACTATTGGTTTTTGTTCGGAATGTTTGAAAAGTTTTATTTTGATTTTTGAAAGCAAGAACCCACATAGACTGACACCTAGTGATTTTGTTAGACAGCTGGGGCTTATAACCCACAGCCACAACAGCCACAACAGCCAAACTCCAAACACACTCATAAAATAATTTATGTACCATGGAAATTCCATTAGATTAAAATAAACTTGAAATAAACTGTGAGATAGCAATTTCGCCTACCTGCAATCTGTGATATCGCCATTTTGTTAGCCATTGCAAGGCATCTCCGGGCAACGAGCCGGTCACCCTTAATATCAAAAACCCCATTTCCATATTTCGTCGGACACCTCATCATTGGGTGAACAGCAGAAATAACTGCCTTCATTCTGTATAACCATACGCGGCCCATTATAAGAATGTATGCCGATGGCTGGTCCACCATCATTATAAACTCAACTGTCACCAGCTGTCACTTGTAACTCTACCGATCCAACGGGCTCAATTGTGCTCCCTAGAATGTCTCTCAGCGTTGCTCTGGTCGGCTTTATCTCGTCTAATTTCAACTTCATCTTGTTGAAGGTGTCCCAATACATTATATCAATGGTGCTTCCTGTAACAATGAGCACTCTATGGACTCGACAATTAAGGGGTCGCTGTGGGGAAGTTCGATGCCTCGCATGTCTTCATCACTGAAACTGATTTCTGGTTCTGAGATGCGCCAGTTTCTTGGTGGAAGGTTGTCTTTGTCTGCATCAGTACCATCACTATCGATAAGTGCTATTGGCCTGGCATTCCAATTTATTTAGTTCGCCTACCATATTATTAGAAGAAGATACGAAGATAGAGATAGGAGAAAATAGCAATCCTAGACTAATAAATTACAGGATACAAAACAAACTATAACAAGCAAATATAATTCAAACATACCTTTCTCCTTAAGCCTATTAAGGACCACGAGAGTAGGCCAGTTAACTGCAGATCTATCAATCCCAGCTCTTGAGAAGTAAACTTCTTCCAGTATTCATCCGCCTTGCTATCATCTTTGCCTTCTTTATTCGAAGATAATATTCAGTGGTTATGTGTATCATTATAAATGCATATAACATATAAGTGCAAAATTTGGACTAGGATGAATGGCCCCTTTTACATTAGCTAACTAAAAAGAGAACTTGTCAACAACAGAATATATCACTTTCAATTTTTTATTCAAAACTTGCATTAATTTTGAAATATCATAAAATTGGACTATGATTCTATCCTAATAAGAGATTTTTAATTTTTAAGTGGATTGAATTAAGTAAATCTTTACTTTGTATTTCACACACTCTTATCTCTCCATCATCACAGGCACAAACATGGATTAAATAAATTCCGCCTGCCAAGTTATCGTCGATCCTTTTTCACTTGCAAGGCAAGGGCCAACCCTAAGCTATCCCTTAAGGCTAGATTTTCATTTTTTTTTTCTTCAAACGTTTAGATGAGATGAAAAACCTGAGCACTCACGGCCAACCATGCTACGTCCAAGGGGCAAGGATAGATTTTAATTGATTATTAATAAAATAGAACGCAATCGATAAATGAATCCTGATTTTAGATGAGAAACAACGAACACGTATTTAAAGATATTTTCGAGTAAGCTAAGCAGGGATTACCTGCAAGCTTGGCTGACATTGCTGCATAGCATTTTTGGGCCACCATCTGATCACCTTTAGCATCTATAAACCCATTTCCATCACTCGCCACACACCTCATTACTTGAGAAATGAGGTGTCCGTGGCTTTATCGTATCTTGTTTTATGTTCATTCGGTTAAAGGTGTCCCAAAACGTAATACTAGGGCTTCTTCCTTGAGCAATAACGACTTTATGGACTAAACTATTAGCAACTGAGAGTGAAACTACTAGCGGGTCGTTATGTTGGAGTTGAATGCCTTTCAAAACTTCATTTCCCATTACTCTATAATTTATTATCACCTGCCCCGCGGGGCTCTCTCGTATCTTGTACGCGCCGTATTACTCCGATCATATTTTTTTTTCGTTTTTTTAACCCCTTTTGGCGCCACGGTGGCTCATGCTGTGCTGCTGCTTACTTTGCTAATTGCTTTGCTTCTCCACAATGAAATTGGAAGTTTGCCGCGAAGGTAGCGTATAAATCACGAAAGAAAAATGGGCTTGGGCTACAATTTGGTTCGTGGCTTACCCCAGCCCAATCTTAAAAATATTCAGGAAAATTAGGAAAAGATAGGGGTTTGTACCTGAGCCCCCACACTTAACACTTTTTATGTTCTGGCCTCATAAAATTTGATTTCTCATTGAATTTGAGCGAACCCATAACTGAATTACACAGAAAGTAAAACAATCAAATAAAAACTTAAACAACTAATCTTAAGAAATATATTTAAAAATAACTTTAGAAAAACCCGAAATCAAAATCAAGCTTTAATATTTTTAGATGAAAAAATACATAAGAAATATTAGAACTTAGTAGAAAACATCAAAAAAGCCATTGCTGCAATTTCATTTTCCAAGATAATCCCATGGCATGCACAAAAGTACAGAAGCCAACAGAGTGAAATAAAAAGTAACAGTTACATCGATGGGTGTGACATCGACAAAATTGTCAAATTGCATCACCAAACAGATCTTCACAAACATGCCTAAGGGAACCGAGAACCTTAGTATTAGAAGTTAAGATAATTACTTCCCCTTTGATGTGGTTTGAATGCAGGAAAGTGTTATAAACAATGCTTCCAAAAGTATGCCAAGCCGCCTCCAAGCTCATCTCTACTATCGACCAATCCATGTCCCATTTAATGCATTCAAATATCTCATGTGCTCGTCGTGAAGCTCTTGGTGGGATTAAAAACCTGTGCAGTAAAAATAGCCATCGCATGATAAACTTTTAACACTTTCCCACAGGTTGAAGAATGCTTGATAAATTGTGAGTTCACACTTTGGAGTGTGTGTCATTGCCTGAGAAAGCATAACGTTCATCTGCCAATGCCATCTTGGACATTGTAGCTCTGACTGATGCTGCAAGATTGATGACCCCAATCTTCACTGCTATACTAGGTGATATCTTTTTCAAAGTAATAATTTCTGGGAAGCCTTGTTCATGTCGGGAGTTTGTTCTTCCAAACTTTACAGCTTCATGTAAATTCCCATAGCTGTTAACAGCGTAGTCAAATGCGAAAACAACAAACGGATCTCGAGGTTGATCAACCAGTGCTTTGTGGAAAGCCAAGATACAAATCCTGCAAAACTTATAGATAATACCACCTACCAGTGGCAGGAAAAAGAAAATAGAAAACAGTTGGGCATACTGAAGTTCAGAGCATAAAGCACCCACGGCATACTGATGTTTGACATTTCACTTGGAGGAAGGTTGTGACTTCTACCTAACCATGTCTAATCACAACTTTCAGGGACGGCTTATTTCTAAACTAAGGGTAAATATATCCAAAATTTTTTTAAAAAAAATCTTAAATGCATATTAGATGGATGCATCACTATTAAGTAAAGAGTGCTCCTGTTCAGCACGAACTTGCTGAGAGGAGAGTGAGAGAAACGGTAGCTTGTGCTGCCGTTTTGGCTCTTATTCTCTCAGCCTTCAAATAATTTTTTATAATTAAAAAATTAAAAATATATATATAGCGTAAACATCATTCTGAGTCTCTCTCTCACACGCCTCTCCTTCTCTACTCCTCTCAGCCTTCAAACATCACTTTGAGTCTTTCTCTACTCCTCTCAGTGTGACTACTCTAGATCTAGAGAGATCTCATCCTCGTTCACTCACTTCTTTACTCATCCTCACTTTCTCTTCCTTTCTTGGTAAATTTGAAATGGGTTTGTTTTATTTTTACACTAGAGCTACAAGTTAGGAAGCAATGTTGAAGGCTTTTGTAAATTTGAGAAATGGGGTCTTGGGTTGTGTTGGGGTTTGCAAGTGGAGTGGCTTTTGGGGACCGTCCAGTTGTTTAAACCAACTTGAAAATTTTTTTTCCTGTGCATTCTTGAATTAATTTTGTAAATTTTTGTGGTAATTATTTGATGATAAAGATGAATTTTTAGTTTGGAAAAGGAAAATTGCCTTGAAAATTATTGGGAAAGTTGCTGTGAAATTACTGGATTTTTTTATTTTTGTCAGCCTTCACCTTTTTTTTTTTAACAAGCAAAATTATCACGAATGTTGCGAGAGGAAGAGCCGAAATGACAATAACCGTTGTCGTTTCTCTCAGGCTCCATGACATTAAGCATTTTCCTTAAGTAAATACCCACTCCTTGTGCTAAATCAACACCGAATAACAATTTTCAAGGACCAACTTTAATCAAACATCATTACTAAAATAGATATCAGAATGCAATTTAGAAGATAAAACTCTATGAACAATTGTAATGATCTGGTGGCCAACACATTATGATAAAAACTTACTGTTTGACAACAAAGATCAACTTTGGCTAGAACAAATATTCATATAGAAAGAAAAAGGCTAAAACAAAAGTGTCAAAGGTGTTAAAGATCTTACCATATGCTTTTTTCACATGGCCATTCAGGAGTCACAAACCTATCAAGGTTGGCAAACAACTTCTGCAGAGCAAACCCAAAAGTGCAATTGTATTATATGTCAATGCTAGGGAGGTAGAACATTAAACATGAAGCATAGAGCATCAAAGAGAGAGAGAGAGAGCAGAGATAATGACTTAATAGGCAGAATTAGATGAGTCAAATGTAGCTTGAGCAAACCAGAAGCAAGTTGGATCTCTGGAGTCCTTGGGAATCAAAGTAAGAAGATTGAATCAAACTAGTTAAATTATCCAAGACACTACAATATATTCAACATCGTACCACGATTAAATAAGAAACTTCAAACCATCAAACCTGGACGGGTAGAAGTATTTCTAGAAGTCCGAATCTCCATAATAATCTCAAAGAAGCTTCTGCGGACCCGAATGCTAGCATATGATTCAGCTCCACGAGGATTCTCCTCTACAAAATTAAAAATAAATAAATAAAGGGATGAAATTAAAGTATAAATGAATCATATGATGATTCACGACAGAGATTTGGATACCTTGTCAAGACTCAGCACAGAGCGAGATAACTCTTTGAAGGAAAGAGGTATATCACTAGATAAATGAAATCCTAATTATAGAGCAGCATCTCTAACCCCACATAGCATGCGACCTGTAAATTGAGTGCAGGCAAGCATTAAATGCCTCCGGTCGGTGAGAGTCCATTAGCTATAGTTGTTAGCAAAAAGATACTCACCACAGTCCTCCTTGAAAGAAAATTTTGCGGGCATTATGATCTGTATCTACAGACACAGGTTAAATACAATGATACTTGCTTGATACTTTAAGAAGTCCGAAAGTATAAGTGCAAATCGAAACTATCATAAAATAAAGCAGACTTTGGCTTTTCTAGTATCTTATATTCCCCCAATATAGTCATACACAATCTTGGCCCATAGATCCAAAAACAACCTATGCAAACACGAAAAAGAGCTATAAAGATGTAAAAATAAATCACATCAATGGTTAATCATCAACCCCTTAAAATATGGTGATAGCATGTGTAATAGAAACAAACCATTTAAAAATCCAATTAGTTAAGTGCAACTGCTGAAAAATAGATTCAATTACGTAACCCGTTAATTGTGAAGTCCTGCTGTAAACAGTTCCTCCAGCGAATAAAATCACTCTCATTGCAGTTTGGTGGCTTTTTGAAACCATCCTCGGACATCCCATCAGTCTTAGAAGCAAAAGTGCTAAAAGTTGAAACCTATTTTACATATTGAGAAAAGAAAAAAGATTCATAATCATTGAGAAATAGCGAAAATTATGCATTTTATAGAAGATAGAAGTAACACGCAGACAAACCTCTAAAATGGTTTCATCAACGCGCTCATGGCATATAGGAAATCTCTTTCCAAAAACTTGACATTGATGAAAAACATTTTTTATCTGCAAATATTTTGGGACATTTAAAAGATGAAACAGAATTCCAACTAAAACTTTGATTAACCATTGGAAAACCAACACTTAAAATCCAATCATGAATGGCATGACGGGATCAGTTTGAACAGGCAGGAAAAAAGACCCCAAAGTGATGATTTAAAAAACTTCAGTTTTGTCTCTTTTAAGTCCCCTAGTTTAGCAAGTAGTTGTATCGAACATTAAGTTACAAACTCAAGCATGGGACACATGACATGCACCAACTACATATAAAGGTGAAGATTCACCAAAAATCCATGCCACTCAGACTGAAAACCTTATATATTTGATCATCATTTTTTCCTTCCATAGCTTTATATCTTAGTACTGTAACAAGGTAAATAAAGGCTTAAACCGCATATGAACTAAGTTCCCAAAAACACACCTAAACCCAAAAAGTCTATAATAAGTACAACAAATTACTAGTTAAAATGAAATTTAACTTAATGCTAATGCTACATGAATATAAATAGCTAGAAAGAACCTGCTTCAGTTCGGCTGACTAATAATATTGAAATCTTTGGGAGTTTTCTTGAAGATAAGATCTCGTAAACAACTTCCAACAAGGTAGACATCATATCCTACATTCATACAAAACAAAATGAATAGCATGTTGATCAGAACAATCAGAAGCAAAAGAGTTAGGTTGCATGACCTAGTAAGTGTTTAAAGCTGAACGAATCACTAGACGATAATAAGTAAAAAAAAAAAAAAAACAATTTCTTGTAAATCCTAAACGAAATATAGAATAGCAAAAAACTACAACATGCCAAAGTTTTTAATAATTTATAATGTATATAGCATAAAAAAATTAAAAAATCGGACGTCCTGGATGTGCCTTTTTCCTTAGCTCTTTCAGTACCACAAGAGCAGGCTTATTGATCTTGGATGTCATGTATCAATCCCCTACTCTTCAGAAGTAAACTTCTTCCACTGATCAGCTGCCTTGTTATTACCATTACCCGCATATTGTATACTTTAGTGCTCATACGTGACAATACGAATCAATAGTAAACAAGTTAAATATTTTTAATGAGGATAATACCCACTGTCTTTCGAATTTGCATTGACACTACATATCAGATATGGTGTGTGCTACTTACTTAACAAGAAGTCTCAAGTTAATCTTGCTCACATTTCACATTAGGATTTGGCAAAATCCAGCATCCTAATCCATATCCAAATCCGGATTAACATTTTCATATCCGCATCCGCATCCGGGTCCCTAAAAAAATATGCGAATCCGGATGCGAGTAATATCCGCAACGGATGCGGGCGGATATTCTGAATCCTCAAATCTAAAATTCAATAATTTAAAATTTTAACAATTTACTTAATAATATCAAATAAAATTCATTCATAATTCATAATTAACAATTCAACATGAATAACATACAATAACATCATAAATCCACAATTAAAAATTCCACAACATAAATCAAACAAAAAAAATAACATAAATTCAACAATTTACCTAATAATATCAAATAAAATCTAATCATAAATTCATAATTCAACAACTAAGAATTCAACATTGTTGAGACTTGAGGCACTCAATCACAGCCTCCAAGTCACCCTCAAGATCCTCAATACAGATTAAAACAAGCTGCTTAAAGAAGAACTGAAACAAGCGTTGATCAAGACCAATTTGCAATCCAAGAACAAGTTGACTGAATAACAAGAACAAATCGAAAATGAAAATAATCGGAACAACACAAAGAGACAGAGAACACAACTCAATTACGCGGTTCGGCTAATACACCATTAGCCTACATCCACGGAGGAACAAATTACCGAGCTTTATTGATTGAACTCAAAGATTTACAGAGAATACCGAGTACATAGCATAGAACTCCTCTCTCAATATAGAGCTTCTAACTCTATATATACAAAGATAAGGACCCTCGAGTTTGTTACACCAGAATCAGCTTTGTTTGCCACCTGGTATCAAATCCAGAAACAAACCCAGAAGGCCACGTGCTTGTCACGCTTCTTAACGACTTCTTTAACGAACTCTAAACAGCTTCTTTGGTCATGTGACACATGCGTGCTTAACTAATTCAAACGGCAGTTCTTGATGTCGTTTCAACAAGTGTTTTATTTACTCATCAAAACGTAACCTCTTAAGTCGTTTTGAAGCTGAATTAAAGAATGACCAAAACGCATTCATATGTGTCGTTTTGAAGTTTCTTAAATTGTTTCACTGCTGCTCAATAAACACGAATAACATACAACAACATCATAATGCACAATTAAAAATACCACAACATAAATCAAATATAAAAATTAACATAAATTCAACAATTTACCTAATAATATCAAATAAAATCCAATCATAAATTTATAATTCAACAATTAACAATTCAACATGCATAACATACAACAACATCATAATCTATAATTAAAAATACCACAACATAAATCAAACATAAATTTAACAATTTACCTAATATTAAATAAAATCCAATCATAAATTCATAATTCAACAATTAATAATTCAACATGCGTAACATACAACAATATCATAAATTCACAATTTTAAGATTTTTAGTTTATATATTTTTTTATCGAAATTTGATTATATTAATAGTTGAATTAAAAAAAATACAGATCCGGATATGGGTATTTTTGGATGCATCCGTATCCATAAGAATCTTAATTCTTAGGCTCTATAACTGTATTTTTTAATATGCAGATCCGAATTTTTCAGGATCCGAATTTTTTTGTCATCCCTAATTTGGGCCATCTATGAGTATATCTATAATTGTTGTGCAACAACTACTTAATCTTAAAAGCATAGTAGCTTAAGCACCAACCAATCATTGGCACACACCAGCTTTTACTTAACACCTGATAAATACCAATTATAACCCGCCTGTCGGGTTCACATTTCACATTAGGATTGGGTGTGTGTTGTCAATTGATGTGGGTATTTTAGCAGCGTTATGCTTGAACTTAATTTTGAAAGCCAATTAATTTAAATGCTTATCAAGTAAATATCCAAATTAACTAATATATATCAATTACTATATTAATTAACAACGGTTGATTAAAAGCTACAACACTTCAATCTTAAATCCCAAATATTGGTACGTTTTTCCTTACTGGAGGCTGCGGTCATGGACTCAAAAGCTATTGTTTAACATTTCTTGGCCTACAATCTGATCATCTTTAATATCAACAACCCCATTTCCATCTCTCGCCCTACACCTCATCACTCGATGGAAAAACAGACGGCACTCCCTCCGTTTGATGTATCCAATCACGCCCCCATAATCAAATTACACGCCGATGGCCTATCATACGGCGCATGAACCACCAAAATTCAACGGTCAAAGTACGGTCAGCCAGCGTTACTGTCAAGTCAACAGTTCCAATTGTGTTAACTTTTCTCCTATCAAAGTCGGCCATTGGAGAATTTTAAAGGTGGAAAACTTCATTTTTTTTATTTTCCATTTTTCTCTCTCTCCTAAAATAAAATGAAGTATTTAACTTTTTTTAGATTTCTTTTATAGTCTTGTTTATCAACCCTTGACACAAATAAACTTTCAAGATATTGATAAATCATTTAATGCTAATTGTTGATTAAAAATAAATGCATTTATATTTTAATTTAATATTTAAAAAAAAAAGAGAGGGGGAGAGAATAACGAATCTCTAAAGAAAGAAAAAAACAAAAATTATTTCAACGGAATAATATAGATGAAGATTGAAGAAGACTTACAAACATAAAAATTAAACAAATGACTTGTTGATGTATTCAGAGTTGAGGTTGGACAGTTATAGTTTAAAAGTTATAGTGTTAAAGTGTTTGGTAAACACTAGCTGCCGTAGCTTAGAAGCTAAGTTGATTTGATTTTACACTTGTACGATGAAAAATAAATTATATATTTACTAATTTTGTCAAAATCATGATTTAAAAATTGTATTTATTACATACTATTAGCTTTTATTTTATAGTTACAATTTTTTTTTTATAGCTGCGGTAACTTAAAACTACAATATCTCAATACCAAATAAGACTTTAAAGAATTTGAAGAGAAAGAGACAGTAGATTAGGATTATAAGTTTATCTCTAGATGTAACTATGTCAGGAATGGGGTGTTATATGGATAATGAAGGAGTGTTAATAGCACTACTCCCGTCAAAATTGGGGTGGCCTCCTAAAATTGGGTTGTCTCTCACTGTGTCTCTTTAGCAATAATCCTTGTAAAATTGCCCGGACGCCAGTGTCCGTGCCATGCCACTGTCGTATAGACATATTTTCATCGACTTTGTAACAAAGGTCAATATTCTCATCGACTTCGTAGCAAGGAAGTCTTTGGTAATCAAGTTGATTTAGTGCTTAATTTCAAAAAATGTAGTGACTTCACTTTAATTTGACAACTGGTACCAGCTCCTAAAATGAGCCTGCTGTCATGAACTCAACAGCGAAACAAGATTGTTGTCCCCAACGACATAGAAACACCACTGAAATATTTAGATAATAATTAATTAAAGAAACTAATTATGGTTATTCGATTAAAATGAATAGATTAGTCAATGAAATAATTATTTTGCTTATTATTATAAAACAATTTCTTAAATGTACTTCTATTATATATTGTTTGTTTAAATACGTGTTATTACTCATCGGTTACGCAATTTGAAACGCAAAATGAGATAACACCTTTTATGTACTTGATCATAGTATTATTTGAAATCCTAAATATTTGGCAAATGGTTGATTAAAAGAACTTTTTTTCAAGAGTAGAGGAATGGCAAAATCTAAATTAAATTCAAACTCATTACATTAAAAATACTCAGCTATGATAGATTTAACGAGCTAATTATCTCTTATATACAGTCTATGTAAATTAAGTTAAACATAGGCGCCGTTTCGAATACAGCTAAGCAGCCCCAAACACATATTACAGCCTTAATAAAATGCTATAATACGTGTTTGGGGCTGTCGTGCTGTCACAGCGCATCTGTAGGTTATAATTTTCTTTGACAAGAGATGATGTGAGTGCAGTGACATAGTTAATGAATCATCATTTAATTTCTGCTTGAATCATTAAGAAAATGGATCTCATCATTTTCATAAAGTATGCGTCAAGGATGCAAAACGGCTGTATGGACAGTCGAATGTTTGGAATTATCCGGCGAAAAATTATTTGACACACTAAAATCATGCGAACCGCAAGGGTGTCCAAAACCTAATTTCAATGTGACTGTTTAAATTTCCACTAGTCATTTAGACTTTAGAGGAACATAAAAACGTGGTGCATGCTGCATGCAACACTGGGGTCCCAAGACAATGCATGGATAGAGGACAGTCATTGACTAGCAGGTCAATTTCCTTTAATTAGCTGTATTATTATCCCACATGACAAATTGAATCTTTTTCTTTCTTTCTTTCTTTCTTTCTTTATTTATTTATTTTTTTTTGGGGGGGGGGGGGGGGGGGTGGTGTTGTTCAATTTATAATTTTTTGGTGCTGCAAATTAAATTTTGTTTAATATATGCTTTTATGCTGTCTATTTGAATGATTGATTTAGAAAGTAGTCTTAACTTTTAATGCTAAAATGGTTATTTCAATGTACACCAAAAGTGATGATAGAAACCATTTATTTTCCCGCGCACTAAAAATTTTGATGCACATTTAATTACCAGAAATAATGCATGAAGTCTCGACTAAAAGAAATTAACAAAACTTAGATCTATCATTATATGAAAAATTACTTGTCCACCAGGATTTTAATTGAGTTAGGGCACATTTAAAATCAAACATGATTTGAGTGCGCAACTGTACATGTGGTAAGCTCTCATTTGGAGAACTGTGTTGTGGGTCCCATAACTCCAAATGGAAGCTTGGCACATGCACAATCGTGTTCCTTATGGAGTGCATCTGCGTACATCTGATTGAAACACTATTTAAAATATAATACACTTATAAAAATTTTGATAGTAATATATAACATTGTAAGGGCCTGTTTGAAATTGCTTTTGGGAGGCTTAAAAGTGATTTTGAGAATCTAAAAGTTAATTTTAGTGTTTGGTAAAAAAATTTAAAATCACTTTTATCAAAATCAGTCTCTCCTACAGCTGATTTTGAAAAGCAGGGAAGGAATAGCTTTTAGATTCTGATTTTGAGAATCAATTTTACCTTTTAATACAATTCCATAAATATTCTTATAATTATTACCTAAACTCAAAACTATCCTTATATTCAAATTGGAAACAAAATTAATATTTCAATAAATTTTTATTATAAAAAAATAAAGAAATAAAATCAATATAATATAAATTTTATTTTTAATTAAATTATTATAATACACAATTTAATTATTTTATATACATGTTTTTATATGTTTAAGTAAATTTTATCCTACATTATGTCCATTTTAGTCATTTGATTTTTTACAGCAGTTTAACAGTAAAATTTACCAAACACCCACAACTACATTAAAAACTTACAGTACTTCTGAAAATAAAATTTACCAAACACTTAACTGATTCTCTTCACAGCTGATTATTTCTACAGTACAGCTAACAACAATTATTTTAAAAGTTACAGCATTACCAAACTGGCCCTAACTATAGTATTCATTGATAATAAATTCATTAATTACAATTATTCTCGTCGAATACTCCTAGGCGGGATTTTATGTGTTGAAAATAATGCATGATAGTTTCATCATCTATATAAGCAAAAATATCTTTTCCAATATACAAAACTAAGTTATCACTTAATTTGTTCTTAAAATCTTTTAATAATAACAAAAATATTCATATAATGCAACACATAAAGCAAACATGAATACATGATAAAATTAGGGATTTTAAAACTAGATAAAAGATTAATCAAGAAATTAAAAATTAGAATTAGCTAGATTTACCACTTATGGATTAATGTAGAAAGACCAAATAATTGATTTTGCTTGAATAGAAAACAAAAAAAGTAAAGGCTGGTCCATTAACTATTATGCTAACTTTTTGTTATGATTGTTTTTTATATTAATATTTGTTCTATGATGTTTTTATTCAAGTTTATGGAATGTTAATAACTAATCAAATTATTTAGAATTAGACATTCAAACTAGGGGCAACATGAAATATTTTAAAATTAATAGGGGTACTTTCATAATTTAAGAATTTAGCTGATACATTTTTCATAAATAACAAATAAAAGGTCCCATGCTGGCTCCGTCCCTGTGTCCATAGAATGATCTTTGTACAATTTACATATATCAATAAAAGCGATGCACGTCCTAAACTGCATTACAAAATCATTGGTATGTCTTTGAAGATTTTCAGTTTTATATTATATATAAAAATCAATCTTATATTATTTGTTCTTAGAATATGCTAGACGAGACAAAAGTACAACGTGAGATAGCATAATCAGAACCATTGGTATGAGTTTATGAAGTTGAGAAATTTGATTTGTACTCGATGAAACTGGGAAATGGCATCACTGGGATCCAAATCCAGAAAACTAACGACATTAATTTGTAATTTGATTATTTATTTTTTAATACGAACAATATGGGAGAGACAAGTAAGTACTTGCGTCATCAATGCAACGATAGCTGGACTTTATGAATCAAAGTCCCAAAAGGGGGAAAAAATATTCTATAAAATAGGGCGGTCGTTCAAATTTGACGGCACGAGATTCATAAGCCTTTGGCTATGCGTGATGGAAGAGCATTTGTGTTCGAATTTCCATAAAAATATTTATAAGATTTAATTTTTTTTTAATTATAAAATTATTGAGTAGAGATAGTTTTTTCTTTTATGAAATATGAGTAGAATATATATTTCTAGAATATTAGAAAATAATAATTATTTAATTATAAATATCAATAATAGTCTCATATAATATAAGTTGTAATCTGAGTAATAATCTCATGTAATTCTAAAAAAAAAAATTGAAGGCACAAGCCGGGGCGGACCTAGCTAAGGCCCAAAAGGGTCTTAAGCCCCCCTGAGTAAATATTTTTCCTTTTAAGTGGCCCTAAAATATCTTCTGAAAAAGACAATAAAAAAATTTCACCATATATACTTATTCTAAATTGTTAGTGGTTCAGTGGTAAAAGTTATTTTTGGATTTTTGGAGATATGGTTCAAATCTCTATAACCACATAATTTTATTTTTTAAGATGTTGATGGAGATTTCCTTCAATTTATTATTATATTTTTTAAATTTAATAACAAAAGAATAAAATTTGAATATTTTTGCAAATTTCCTTCAATTTATTATTATTGCTTTTTAAATTTTAAAATAAAAGAATTAAATTATTTAAGTAAACAGTAAAAAAAAAAAAGTCCCCCAAAATTGAATTGAAATTTTTGAACCAAACCCCCCCTAATTAAGCTGGCTGGATCCTCCACTGACACGAAATGTTATCCTAACGGAATCATTGCACAAGGGAATAAATCATTTTCGTTTTCAAGCAATTTTCAATTTGAATTTCGAACAAGAATAATTCAAAGAAAAATATCAAAATTTTTCAATAAACTACAACCTTTGTAAATTGTCCTTTTCTTAAAAATAATAATTTTTCTGTTTAATCTCATTAATCACGTGGTTGATATGATTTTTAAAATGATTAATAGGGTTTTTCTTTAAAAAGAAACTTTTTGCCAACATCATCTTGCCCCCTTAAATAATTTTAAAATAAAGAGGCCATAACACTAGTACTTTCCAAGAAGTTACTTATGGTATAATAGAAATCAGTTTATTAAGCGCAAGTTATGTAACATGCGCAGTCAAAGGGGATAAAAAAGAAATCCCACAGTGTGACAATTCACCATTCTTTTGGTCAATTTTCTAATTTTCAAGACAAGTGAGTCGCACTTTCTTTGCATTGCATGTCATTTTCCTTAAGAAACCAAAACTACAGATTTCGTTGAATAAAAGATTCCATTCAAATGCAAAGCCAGGAGCAATCACACCACTGCTCTCTCACATATATAACTCTAGCACTAACAAGCTCTTTGCTGACCCATCATATAGATCGATCCTGCACTGTGTCTGTGTCATCATCTCACTTTCTTGCTCTTCATTTTTTAATTTAATTCCAATCACTCATCAAATGGCAGCCTTTTCTACTTACCAGCAACCGGCTTTTGTTTTTGACTCGTTTCTTGTGCCAAACGCCTCGAACAAAATGTGTAGCATTGCCGAGGAAGGAACCACTATTGCAACAAGAACCTATTTTGCTCCAATGCTTGCTAATGAATGTTATCAGGAGATTCCTTTGCATGCTCAAATGCATGAAAGCAGGGGCCTTCTTGATCACAATACCGAGATGACTAGTGGTGATCACCAAGTTTCACAAATGGTTACTTCAATGGAGGACAAGAATAAGAGAAAGAAAGTGGATATAAAGGTAATTAATTTTACTAAAAGCTTGTGCTATAAATTAATTAATCAATGTGAGGATTTACAATGATGAGTTGTTTTTGAAGATAGAGTAGTTCATTGATTTGCAGAAAGAGAAAGAGAGAAGATACAATATTGGTGTTGTGAGAAAGCCACATTGCAAGAAACAAAAAAAATTGGATGAAGAAGCTGCTTCTTCTTGTGGCTATGTTCATGTGAGAGCAAGGAGAGGGCAAGCCACGGACAGTCACAGCCTAGCTGAGAGGGTAATTTACTCAATTCTCTTTATTTTAATTTTCAACTGATTTTTCGTCATCTGTTTTTTAATTAATTAATTTGCAGGTGAGAAGAGCAAAAATCAGTGTAAGGATGAAGCTGTTGCAATCGCTTGTACCAGGATGTGATAAGGTGACATTCTTTTGTGCGCTTTTATATATATATATGAACCTTCTTTAGTAAGAGGATCCTCAATTTGTTAAAATGAGAATATTTATACACACGAAAAAAATGAAAATGTTTGTACTGAGAAAATGATTATATATATATATAATCATTTTCTCAGTACAAGCATTTTCATTTTTTTTTTGTGCAGACACGCTATCAAACTACCCAGTTTAATAGTTAATTACAATGACTTTATTGAACCCCATAATTTAATGATATGCATTAAAAAAATGATGGCGCATATATATGTATGTGTGTAAATATGTATGTACGTATGTATGTATGATAAAAAATCAACATATATACTTTAAAACATGAATATAAGATTAAATCATCTTGTCTTACTATATTTAGTAAAATGTTAAAAGCATTTTAAATACATTTTATTTTTCAATGTTTAAGAATCCAACCCTATTTATAACTAATTGGTGCCAAACTATGATATATATTAGGGTTTGGCTGCGTTAGAATTGCTCTACCTTAGAGCATTTTTTCATAACCACACAATTAAATTTATAATATATTTTTTTACTATTTATCACTTTGATTATGTGATTATGAAAGAGTGCTCCACGGGGAAGTATCTCCAACATAACTATTCCCTATATATTATCGCCATAAATGCCTCGATCTTTTGACTTTATGGTCTCACAAGGCATGGCGCACACCACAATGACAAGTAGTTTTACATTATTGTCTAAATTCCAAATTTGTAATATTATTTTCACAGGAAATCAAATTATAATGCTAACATTTTCTTTTAAATTGATACTATGACAGATAACCGGCAAGACTCTAATATTGGATGAAATAATCAAATATGTCCAGACTCTACAAACTCAAGTCGAGGTAGTTAGTTCTTAATTAATCGTATTTATTATGTATTTATTATCGTCAACCACTTATGATTCTTTTCTTGTCTTTAGTTCCTTGCAGCAAAACTTGCTTCTGTAACTCCCATGTTCAGTGACTCCGAAGTGGACTTCAATACAAACCCACTTGCCCATCTAGAGGTGATTAACCATCCTAATAACGCCTATTTAATTATTACAATTACTATTCATGAAGTGTAGTATTACTATTACTTGGTTAAATAGTATATATAATAATTACAACCAAAATCAGTTGATAATTTTGATTGCTAGGATAATAATGGTAACTTATTATGGGGCAATGATCGTGACGGCGGGATACAAGAACTTGCTAATTTCCAGTCTCTCTAGTGGCGAATGCAAAACCTGTAAGCCCATGTCATGCATGTTAAATAAGTTTCAAATTTAAGTAAAATAGGGGTGGGCAGACCTAATCTAATTCAATTAAATTTGGATGAATTTTTTACACCCAATTAATACATGAATTCAACCCAACCAAAGAGCAATAAAAATTATAGAAAAATTAATGTCAACTTTCAATTGTAAAAACCTTACATGGCTAAATCGAATTTTGAATCATTTCTGTACTTTTATGAAAGTCACTCTTTTCAATTTTTCTCTGTTAAATTTAATAATTTTGAATTTTTTAGACCCACAATTCAAAAATCAAACTCAAATTTTCACAAAAAATAAGTTGATGGATATTCAATTACTATGTCATATTGTTTATTGATATATGTTGGGTACAATAGACAACAAATAATGTTATGTGGAGAGTTAATGTATTTTTAGCTATTTGAAAGTACCAAATAGTTTTCTTTTACATTTAATGTTGAAATTTTTATTTTTTATTTTAATCAACTCAACTCAATAATTTAAAGATTGAATTAATTTAAGTTGAATATATTTATTTGGTCAAATTAAGTTGATATTTTCTCAATTTAATTAATAAAAAATTGAATTAAATTTTTATAAATCTAATCCAAACCAAGTCATGCCCACCCCTCAATAAAGATGTGAGCTACCAAATCATCTGTACATTTCCCATTGAATTTTGTGGTTTCTCTGCAGGGAACGGACCGTCTAAATATCATCAGTTGGGGCTTGAGAGAGCCTGACAAAATAAATGCTACATATTTTTGTATTGATTATATATTTGAAGGGTCATCTCGCATCTCTCGTCACTCTCGTTCTGAAACATTGTAAGAAAAAGGCCGTCTGGTCATTAGATGTTAGAACAATTAATAATTGTCATAGGAAATAATATGCGGTGAGCGGTGACTTTAAATATAGACGAGTAAGAAGGTGGATTAAGGCCTTGTTGAGTATTAGAGTTGTAGAATTAAAAGAGACCTAAAAAAAAAAAATTTGCTTAAATTCCTAAATACTCTAAAGTCGGCCATGTATGTGGTTATTTGGTAATGGCTTGTTATTTTGCAATTGCTTAATTTCTTTTCCTTCAAAGAGAGTGCTGATTTCTTAGTTTGTTGTCTTGAGTGCTGATTTTTTAGTTTGTTGTCTTGCAGTAATGTAATGTAATTTTCCTTGAAAGTGAGTGCTGATTTTAGTTTGGCTTTTTTTGTAATTGTTCGTTGACTCTGTGCAACTTAGTTACTTGTCCTTTTCTGAAATTGTAATTCCGTTATTTTATAATGGGATACCATATAATTGATATATTTATAATTATCATTTAATTCAATATCGTTAAGAATTTTATTCTTACAAATTACTCATAAATACATAGATAATTAATTAATGTTAAAAAAATTTCTTATAATTTTGGAAGAATAGTAGCTCCACTTACAAATTAGTTGACGTGCATAAATGAGGTCATAGGTTATAATGAAATCTATAAGGATAAGTGGTGAAAGCTGCGAGTGCATTAGAGGAACACATTTGAAGAAGCAAGAGATATGCAAATAAAACAACTATAATTAAACAAACCACATACAGCATTATCTTTATTGTCTTCCCACGCACTCCCACCAAAGCAGAAACAGCACATGAATTTTAACAACCGCACATACATATATAAATGCAGTCTCATAGTACCCTTTTTTTTCCCTAAAAAAAAAAAAAAAAACTTAGGAAAGCCATGTAATGGAGGTCTGGCATCTTCTTCAATTCACCCAAGCGGCGGATCGGGAGCAAAGTCAAGGGATTCACAGCAGGGAGTGAGAATAAGATGTGCATAGTCTAATGTGCCCACCTCACACGCATCTTTCGGGTAATTATTTTGACAATGAAGAAATTCTTCCAGGTTAATGCTAGGGAAGTTTGCATTGTTATCAGCTTGGTTCGGCTGATCATGAACTGGATCATAATTACCTTTCTTTCTGGCACGGACAAGCTGAAACATATACACATGTATTAAAAGACAAGTAATTAATTATTCGTTGAGAATTACGATTATAATAAATTCTCTCAAGGCAAAATTATTGGACGTATGAAAGTACTCACGTATAATCCCTCCAACTCATCTTTGTATACCATAATATAGTCTCCAAGTTCCAAGCAGTACCTTTTTATGAACTCCCCTGGTCAAGTTTGCATCCATTTTCGCAGTACGTATGTATATTTAATTAATGTCAGTCAATAACAAATTAATTAATTAATTGCAAATCATTACGAACATAAATAGGTTGATATATAGACTCACTGGTATTCTCAAAGATGTACATTCGACCACGGTTGTTAGGCCAGAACCTGCCAGTGATGGATCGAGACGGATATATATAAAATAATAATAATGATAGATATTATTATATTGTGAAACATATATAAATAATGCAATTAAGTTAAAAGAATTGTATTTTCAGACAAAACCTGAATTTAAATGTCCACACTTGATTAAAGTCCATATCCTCAAGGTGCATCCAAAACCCCGCCTTTTCATTCACGGGAGGGAGATAGGTCTCAGCAAGTTTCTGATCAAACAAACACTTGTAGCTGGTTATTCAAAAATAATCCTTAATGGAAACTCAAAATCATGCATACCATTTTGGAAGGTTTAAAAGGAAATTTGTTAATTAATTAACCTTTGGCAACACAATGCGCCCAGCTGTGTTCACATCACTGTTTTTCAACTGTTTCTCAAATAGAAACCTCATCAGGAATGGATTGATTTCCTGTTACATAAAATGTTGAAAATATTTTTAAATTTTCATACATCATGCAATAAATAATTTGATAAATCAAAGCCATATTGGAAAGAATGTCCAGCCATTAAGAGAGTTAAATTTCATTTATAATCTGAACTCTGAATTCAATTTTTTTTTCCCCATTCTTCAACCAGCTCGTATCACTACTATTTGATTATCAAACATATTTTACATAAAATCATTTTAAAAAAACAAATCAAGATGCACGACTCAAGCCTTGTTTTGTATTGAAAGCTACAACGCTAAAATATTTGGTAAATATCAGTTGCTATGGCTTCAAAGTTAAGTTTATTTGATTTCACTTATGTATAATAAAAACAAATAACATCTTTACTATTTTTATCAAAATTATTATTTAAAAATTATATTTACATACTATTAACTTTTATTTTATAGTTATAATTATTTTTTTTGTAGTAGCTCAAAAGTTTCAGTAGCTCAATACCAAACATAACCTCAATTGACACGTGGCTTAAAATAATTTGGAAAAAATTTGATTATGTTTAGGCGCGAAAATAAACTTATATTTTTTAAAAAAAATTTAAATTAGGTGCGAAAACAAATTTTTTTACTACTTTTATAAAAAAAAAATATACATAGTTCAAAGCAAAAGGCATTTTTTTCCTTTTTCAAAATCATTAAGAGGATAAACTAAGCTCGGAGACTCGGAGTTGATATCAAAAGAGAAAAACTCTCATTCATAGAAAAAGAACTAGAAGATATTACATATTATTGTTAGGAACCCTTTTTTACCGAGTTACTTAAAGAGGAATCAATATCTAAATATCATATGAAATTAATGTGTAAAAATGCAAAAACATGATCAATCAAAAAAGGAAAATGGAACTTTACAGATGTTAAATAAATGGATCACTGTACAGAAAAAAAAAATTGTGAACAAAAGTTATACAACTCATAGAACTGAAAAGTGAGAAGCCATATTGAGAGACAAATATTGGAACTCACACGAACGGGAGGCGGAGGTGGAGGCTGAACAGGCAGACGGTTGACACGTGGATTTAAGACCTGTGGATTGTCTGAAGCAACCCGCTGGTAGCGTAGTCTACATGAACGTGAAACTCCCCTTCGAAATCGACTGCTCCTGCTGCAGGCACATCCAGCACCATCAGGCGCCACATGATCTTGATTGATCATCTGAACACCGTTAACGGCGATATCGGGCGTCATAACAGTCTCTCCTTCATTAATACCCAAAAGGGTAGCCATTGAGCTTCAGGCCTTTGCTTTTGCTTTCATACACAGACGCAGACACAGACACAGCTCCTCAAAATACTGTAAAGGGTTAGACGACCTAGGCCACTATTTAAACAGAAGCTGAACTCTGGATAGTGCATAGCTTGTCCTGTTCAGTGAGTGAGAGAGGGTAAAAGTGTGAAAAGAAAAGGAATCAAAATTGTGGATTCCCAAGTCTTGAAGAGACAAGGGGATCAATCACTGTGAGCCTAAGGACATTTGTGCTTACAGCATTCATTTTCGCTGTGGTTACAATTTGTTTTTGTTTTTTTCTTCTCAGGATAGGGTTTTGGCAACTTTTTACTTCAATTGTTTTATTTTTGAAGTTGAATTAAAAAAAGAAAAAGAAAAAATCATTGAATAGTATTTAATGATGTGTTTACTTTTTGGATTAGAAAATTGAAATCCAAATTCTCAAGCTAGTGTGGGAATCAGTCTCCCATTTCCGGGAGTAGTACTGATTTTACCCATTAAAATTTTGATATTTTGAAAATACCCCTTTGATTTAAAAAAATATAAATAACAAAAAAAAAATTCAGCAAACCCTCATCACTGCCAAAGGTCCATCATCGTTGCTGCTAAGCTTCTCCTCCATTGTCATTGCCGGTCGCCTGTGGAGCAGTATCGTCATCGCTGGTCTCCTGTTGGTTGCCAAAAATCCATTGTTGACTACCAAAACTCCATCGTCTCGCTGGTTGCCGTTTGGGTAGCAGCTGCAGGTTGTCGCACCTCGTTGCTGTTTTATAATAACGTTGATAATAATAATAATAATAATTACTAATTCTATTATTATTATTATTGTCCTTCTTGCTGTGGTTGTTGTTGTTATTTATTAATTTTATTATTTTAATTGTTATCATTTTCAATTTTAGTATTATTTTTATTCTTATTATTGTTAATATTATAATAGATACAAATAATACTGGGAATAATAATTAACAAATTGTATTTTAGTAACTTGAAACTATCCATTCCTATTTAAAAAACAAAGCAAACACATCAATAGAAATGCAATTTATTTCAATTTTGATTCCCACAGTTCAAGTAAATAACTTAATCTTATTCCAATTCTTTATTTTAATTTCAGTTCATTCTGAATCTTATCCATTCCTATACCTAATTAGTAAACTGTAATTTGTAAATGCACAATAAGAGTTTTTGCCTCATATTAAGTAAAAGGATTGAAAGTTATAAGAAACTAAACTTATTTTTAAAACTTATTAAGAATCGTACTAAAAGAAAATTAAACAATTTTTCATATTTTACAATTTAAAAAAATCTTAAATCAAATAAGGAATATAATGTAATCAATTATACTTATCTTTTATGGGCATCCGCACCTTTATATGGGTTAAAAGATTAAAAACACAACTTTCACACTTGAAAACAACAAATATTAAGCTACTCTGCCTATGGCGAGTGGTGAGAACTACTGTTCTTCGACCCCTTATAAATGCATTATAGGAGGTTTCAGTCATTCCTCAATATATAATATATTGAGTAGGGGCAATCTTCTCCTTTTCATAAACTGAGTGGAGTAGGCGTCCCTCGAATATTAGAGAGGATAAAAAGTCTGAGCAGTGTTTAATAATCTAAATATAAATTAGTCCCAGTAATAGTTTGATTTGTAAATATCAGTAATAATCTTATGTAATATGAGTATAGTCTGAACAATATATAAATTTCATTTAATTAAAAAAAACGAATATTACATTGAAATTAGTGCCTTTTCCTTCTAATTCCACCTGCATTTAAAATCAATGCTTAGTACGCATAAGATAATTACTGATGTACCCATTATTGATTGTTATCTTTCAGCAACAACTTAGACACAAATAATTAAATCACAAAAATAAATGTTGTATTAAAGACCCGTCAATTTCTTCTAAGTTCTTGCCATTGGTTGAATTATGTACCCAAATAGAGAACAGTCTCGAATTTGAGAGGTTGCGGGCAATATGACCTCAAGAATAAACGCTCATGAATTGAGCTCGCAAGATAAGGTATCGCTTAGACGCATACAATTTATCGCTCGAGAAAAATAATTGCCTAAATTTGCTATCAAATGAAGCCAATGTACGTCAAACCTCACAATTGATTAGAAAATAACTTCAAATGTGTGAATTTAATGAAAAAAATATTAGATAAAATGAATGTACAGTGTCCTCTATATGTCTATTAAATAAATCTCATCATTTATGCATGCATTTTGAAATTATTAGATCATGACTATGACAAGTGACACAAAAATCTGAAAGCATTTGGTATTTTAGCCAATCCAAGTGTTTATTGAGGTTTTCATTTATATTTATATATACATATACTTTATTATTATGGTTATTATTATTTTAAAGTGTTTATTAATAAAAGAATTATCCTTCAATGCTGAGTTGAATTTTTATTGTGTACTAAATTTAAAATCAAGATTTATTTTGTATTTTAATATTTTTTATTTCTCTTACCCCACAATTCTTGATTGAACAAAAACTCAGTTCATCATTAAATCTTCGTCTGTAAGGAAGAGGTGTAGGCGTGTAGCCCTCAGTATCGCTGAAAATCTACGACCGGGCTTGAAAATAAATGAGCTCTCGGATTAGGCCTGTTAGAGATCCAAGTGGGAGGTGTGGCCCAATGCCCCAACAGAAATTCGTTGGAGCCTGACGTACAGAATTGTAAATAACTGAGGTCTTAGTGCACCGTCTGATTCACCTAAGCAAATACCAAATCACG